>CM067331.1:39355000-40690000 GCA_034376525.1 Nicotiana benthamiana | reverse complement strand
ATCAGGCGCCCACCTGTAGAACAAGGGAATATTTTTAGAGATGCAAGTTTTGGTAATCAGGCGCCCACCTGGAGAACACAAGAATATTTTTCAAGTTGCAAGTTTTGGTAATAAGGTGCCCACATGTAGAACAATGAAATATTTATCAAGTCGCAACTTTTGGTAATCGGGCGTTTACTTGGAGAACAAGGGAATACTTTTCAAGATGAAAGTTTTGGTAATCAAGTACCCACCTGTAGAACAAGGGAATATTTTTCAAGTTGCAAGTTTTGGTAATAAGGCTCCCTTCTGGAGAACAAGGGAATATTTTTAAAGATGCATGTTTTGGTAAGCAGGCGCCCATATGGAGGACAAGGGAATATTTTTCAAGTTAGAAGTTTTAGTAATCAGGCGCCCACTTGGAGATCAAGGGAAAATTTATCAAGATGCATGTTTTTGAAACCAGGCGCCACTTGGAGAACAATGGAATATTTTTTAAGATGTAAGTTTTGTTAATAAGGCGCCCACCTAGAGAACAAGGGAATATTTTTCAAGATGCAAGTTTGGGTAATCAGGCGCCCACCTGGAGAACATAAAAATATTTTTCAACTTACAAGTTTTGGTAATCAGGTGACCACCTATAGAACAAGGGAATACTTTTTAATCTACAAGTTTTGGTAATCAGACACCAACCTGTAGAATACGGGAATACTTTTCAAGTTGCAAGTTTTTGTAATTAGACGCCCACTTGAAAATAAGAGAATAGTTTTAAGGATGCAAGATTTAGTAAACAGGCGCCCACCACGAGAACAAGGTAATATTTTTCAACATGCAAGTTATCAAGCTCCCACCTTTAGAACAAGGGAATATTTTAAGAGATGTAAGTTTTGGTAGTCAGGCGCCTACCTATAGAATAAGGGAATATTTTTCAAGATGCAGGTTTTGGTAATCAGTCGGTCACCTAGAGAACAAGGGAATATTTTTAGGATGCAAGTTTTGGTAATCAAGCGCTCACCTGGAGAACACAGGAATATTTTTCAAGTTACAAGTTTTGGTAACCAGGTGGCCACCTGGAGAACAACAGAATATTTTTCAAGATGCATGTTTTTGTAATCAGGCGCCCACCTGTGGAACAAGGGAATATTTTTCAAGATGAATGTTTTGGTAATCAAGCGCCCACCTGTAGAACAAGGAAATATTTTGGAAGTTACAACTTTTAGTAATCGGGCGTCCACCTAGAGAACAAGGGAATACTTTTCAAGATGCAAGGTTTGGTAATCAAGTGCCCACCTGTAGAACAAGGGAATATTTTTCGAGTTACAAGTTTTAGTAATCAGGCGCCCACTTGGAGAACAAGGGAATATTCTTCAAGATGCATGTTTTGGTAACCAGGCGCCCACCTGGAGAACAAGGGAATATTTTTCAAGATGCAAGTTTTGGTAATCAGGCGCCCACCTATAGTACAAGAGAATATTATTCAACATGAATGTTTTGGTAATAAGGCGCCCACCTGGAGAACAATGGAATATTTTTCAAGTTGACTGTTTTGGTAATCAAGTGCCCATATGGAGGAGAAGGGAATATTTTTCAAGTTACAAGTATTTTTAATCAGGCGTCCACTTGGAGAAAAAAGAAATATTTTTCAAGATGCAAGTTTTGGTAACCCGGCGCCCACTTGGAGAACAATGAAATATTTTTCAAGATGCAAGATTTGTTAATCAGGCGCCCACCTAGAGAACAATGGAATATTTTTAAAGTTGCATGTTTTGGTAAGCAGGCGCCCATATGGAGGACAAGGGAATATTTTTACAGTTACAAGTATTAGTAATCAGGCACCCACTTGGAGAACAATGGAATATTTTTCAAGATACAAGTTTTCTTAATTACGCGCCCACCTAGAGAACAAGGGAATATTTTTCAAGATGCAAGTTTTGGTAATCAGGCGTCCACCTGGAGAACATAGAAATATTTTTCAATTTACAAGTTTTGGTAATCAGGTGACCACCTATAGAACATGGGAATACTTTTCAAGCTACAAGTTTTGGTAATCAGACGCCCACCTGTAGAACACGGGAATACTTTTCAAGTTGCAAGTTTTTGTAATTAGTCGCCCACCTTAAAATAAGAGAATATTTTTGAAGATGCAAGATTTTGTAAACAGGCACCCACCTAGAGAACAAGGTAATATTTTTCAACATGCAAGTTATCAGGTGCCCACCTTTAGAACAAGGGAATATTTTTAGAGATGCAAGTTTTGGTAGTCAGGAGCCAACCTAGAGAACAAGGGAATATTTTTCAAGATGCAGGTTTTTGTAATCAGTCGGTAACCTGGAGAACAAGGGAATATTTTTAAAGATTCAAGTTTTTGTAATCAGGCGCCAACCTGGAGAACAAGGGAATATTTTTCAAGTTACAAGTTTTGTTAATCAGGCGCCCACCTTGAAAACAAGGGAATAAATTTCAATTTTCATTTCAAGTTTTGGTAATCAGGCGCCTACCTGGACAACAAGGGAATACATTTTAATTTTATTCATATTTTGGAAATCAGGTGTCCACCTGGAGAACAAGGGAATACATTTAATGTTTTTGTAATCAGTCGTCCATCTAAAGAACAAGGGAATACATTTCAATTTAATTCAAGTTTCTTTAATCAAGCGCCCACTTGGAGAACGAGGGAATATATTTCATGTTTTGGTAATCAGGCCCCCACCTGGAGGACAAGGGAATACATTAGATGTTTTGGTAATCAAGCGCCAACCAGAAGAACACGGGAATACATTTCAATTTTCATTTCATGATTTGGTAATCAGGCGCCCACCTAGAGAACATAGGAATACATTTCAATTTTCATTTCAAGTATTGGTAATGCGCCACCTGGAGAACAAGGGAATACATTTCAATTTTATTCAAGTTTTGTTAATTAGGCGCCCACCTTGAGAACAAGGGAATGCATTTAAATTTTAATTTCAAGTTTATGTTATCAGGCGCCCACGTGGAGAACAAGGGAATACATTTCAATTTTATTCAACTTTTGGTAATAAGGCGCCCATCTGGGAACAATGTAATACATTACAATTTTTATTTCAAGTTTTGGTTACAAGTCTTCCTGGAGAACAAGGTAATACATTTCAATTTTATTTATGTTTTGGTAATCATGCACCCACCTACATCACAATGGAATACATTTCAATTTTCATTTTATGTTTTGGTAATCAGGCGCCACCTGGAGAACAAGGGGATACATTTCAATTTTACTCAAGATTTGTTAATCAGGAGCCCACCTAGAAAACAAGGGAATACATTTCAAGTTTTGGTAATCAGGCGCCCACCTAAACAACAAGGGAATATATTTCGAACTTTGGTAATCAGTCTCCCACATGGAGAGCAAGGGAATAAATTTCAATTTTCATTTCTAGTTTTGGTAATCGGGCGTCCATCTGGAGAATAAGAGAATACATGTCAATTTTCATTTCAAGTTTTGCTAATCAAGTGCCCACCTGTAGAACAAGGGAAAACGTTTCCTGATTCGGCAATCAGGCGCCAATAACGAGAACAAGGGAGTAAATTTCAACTTTATTCAAGTTTTTCAATCAGGCGCCCATCTGGAGAGCAAGGGAATACAATTCCAGTTTTGGAAATCAGTTGCCCGCCTGAAGAACAAGGAAAAATATCTCAGATTACAACTCGAAGTTGCAAAAAAAGGAGTTTCACTAGGAGAATACAAGGCAAAATGGAAACAAGAAGTTTCATATGAAGAAATACAAGTCAGCAAGGCAACAAGGATCAAGTGCAAGTTTGAAGACATAGATAGGTTTTTTTGTAATTCATAGGTCATAGCTTAGTCTAGCTTCTTTTTGTTTTGCATGGTGTAATAAGAGGATCTAGCAAGCAGTGGTAGCAGCAGCAACAGTGAGATAACTGTTTCGGTAGTCCCAACTACCAAACACTCCTAAACTATACTGACTTGATTCCTTTTTAGCTGAGGATATGTAGCCAACCTTCGAAACAGGGTGCGATCAAGCTTTTCAAAAATGCTTCCCATGGAGTATTCAACCAGGCAAAAATTGCTCCTGTCCGCTCCCTTATCTTTGCACAAAAACTCTTCGTGTTTCCGGGCAAAGAGGGGCAGCTGTGAGCATATAATTTTCGCCCTACACGAATTACTCCAATAAATTCAAATACAATAATTTTTTTATTTATTTGCAATTTTGAGGATTTTTGTGTCATTTTTCATTGATTGTTCGCATTTTGTTTGTGCATTTTTAATTAGTGAAAAAGTACATAAAATATGTTGCATATGCATTTAGAAGTTGATTTAAAATTTTTCAAGAATTAATTATCAATTAGTAATTTAATAAAAAGGGAAAATTTAAAAAAAAATTAATTTTGCACTTTTAATTTTAATTTTGATTTTTAGGTGATTTTTCTTTTGATTTTTTAAATTATTTTCGATAATTATTATGTAGTATTACTTAGCATTTTTGTAGTATTAATTTGTGATTTATAAATTAATTTAGATTTTATTTATGTTTTAAAATGAAAAAGAAAAAAAAAAAGAAGAAAGAAAATAAATCTGAAAATTAGAGGGAAGATTAAAAACAATTGGGCCGGATATCCATTAGAAAACCGCCCAAAATTCCCCCGACCCAGCCCAAGTCCATAAAATAACCGGTCGAGACCCCTAGTAACAAAACGACGTCGTTTGGATCAAATTAATTTTAGTCGTCATTGGTTCAAGATCCAACAACTGAGAACTAGGGTTCTTTTAATATATATATATATATATATATATATATATATATATATATATATATATATATATATATATATATATATATATATATATATATATATATATATATATATATATATATATATATATATATATATATATATATATATGACCAAACACCCACCCCACCCCGCAAACCCCCTATCTCCAACCTCTTACACCTAATACCCTAGAATCACCCCACCTCCACTGCCCACCACCGTCTGCTGCCGGCCGAAAATTGCCCACGACGGCGACGGAGCTCCAATCGTTCCAAAATAAACACCATCCATTCTCATCACCCTCCTTTACCCATATCCACCATTGCTTTTCCTAAAAACCCACCATCGCTTTTCCTCAAAACCAAGCCGAACTTCTTGAATATTAGCTGTAAATTCTGATTCTCCTCCGTGTACAGCTACGCCGCCACAAGTCACCCCAAAATCACACCAAAGGGCCCCCGTCTCTCCCTCATCATAGATACCCAACCCACTACCCTCGAATCCTACTCAAGCCTCTAAAATTAAAATCAAAATTGGAACCCTAAATTTAAAAAAAAGGTGTCGATTCAAGTGGAGTTTTGAATTTCTGATTTCAGAATAGACTTCAGCTGTGAGTTCTCGTCTGATAACACACAATTGAAGTTTATGTTGGCCTCAAGTTCAGTAATTCTTCAAAAATAAGGTGTCTGTAGAGGAATAAATATTTTTTTATTTTTTATTATTATTATTATTATTCTCTTTTCATTTTTGATTCTGCCTTTCTTCTCTTCCTGCTGTTCCATGAAATATATATTGCATATGTATTATTAGGTCACACCAATTTAGTTTTTAGTAATTAATAGAGAGAAATTTCATTGCAAAATTCATAGTGTTGTGGTCAAGTATTTGTGTATGTTGTTCATGCATGATTTATTTTTAGTCCATTCATTTGGTCCATTGTACTAGTTTGACGAATAGGTCAACTAGTTTAGGGTTCAAAATTGCCAAAATGATTACATACCGGTTAAATTAGCTCAGAATCCTAATTAGGTTGTTTGTGTTCATTTTGAATTTTTCATTGGCCCATTTAGGGCAAGTCCAATAATGCAAAAACCCAGGTCCATTGGCCTTCGATTAAGTGGACCCAGATTTGGTCGACAAAGTAATTTTTCAGTAATTTTAAGGGTACTTTGGGTAATCCACTTAGAGAATATTTTCATAAATAAAATAATACGCTTCTAGTAGGGGTTTTGCTAGAAAAACATCAAATAAAACTTTGTCCGCAAGTTAAAAGCTACAGGACTAAATTGAAATAAAAAATCTGAAAGATGCCCTAATTACTTCCCCATAAAGACATTCCTGCTTGCCGTAGGAAAAAAAAGAAGTTATAAAAGTTCTTAGAGAGATGAAGTTCTGAGGAGATTAAGAGTTTTTCGGCAATAAAAAGATTAGAAAAGTGTAGAAAAATATACAGAAAAAAATACAAATGCTACTGTTGAATTAGGGAAATTCCTGAAATTCTCAACATTTTTTCCTAAATGAATTCCTAACAGTTGAACCTTATATGACTTTAATCAGTAGCTCTTTGAGTGTTTAGGGTTCATTTCTGGTTGGATTTTCATGGTTGAACTTTATTGAGTCTAGGTGTTGGTTTGAAAGTGTCTCCCAATTGACATTTCCTTACTTATTCCTGGGCTGAAGTTGTGTTCACTTGTTGACCTGCTATTGCTATTGCTGTTGCTAATCTTTGTTATTAATAATTGTTTATCCTTCTTTATTTCTTTATTCTCTCACTCCCAGGTACATGTCTGCATTCCCACTAACTGTAAGATTGCTTAGGAATTAAAATGGAGATCTCCAGCTTTGAGTTATATTCTTCAACAATTTGGGTCATTAATTTGTTTCATTTTATGTAGAGGGTTTCATATGCAATCTTTTAAGTTATAAAACGTAATTCACATCCTAGCATTGAAAATCATAGGTTAGAACACATATGTTTTGGTCTAGCTGTTAAGTACAACTTCATTTGATCTTAATCACATATTGGCTGCTTTGATTCAAATAGCAAGGTGAAATTGGTATTTGGTGACATGTTACCTTGTACTATTGTGATTTGCACGAAGGGTTTGGATTTGAAAAGTTCTTCTGATATGAATCACGCATGCTTTGGTCTTGAAGGTCACAACTATGCTTGAAATCTGGGTACTGTTTAACTCATGTTTGATTTTAGTCAAAAGGTCGGTGTTATGAGCAATGTCATTTCATTATGTAATGTGTCGTGTTTAATGTATTTATTTCCAGTTAAATGGTTTGATTAATAAGGTTATCCATTAATTATGCCTTGTGAATGTCATTTCTGATTCTATATTAGACCTTATTCGAGAGGAGTAAATTAGACTCTGTTGGTAAGAGTCCAGTTGAGGCATGTTTGGTGGGTCTGGCCCAATTCGTTGGTCGATGAACTTATCTGACCATTTTGGCGGGTTTTGATTGTAGACCTTTTTGAGATGCGCTTAATTCTGCTGGATTTTGTTAATTTAATTGCTTAGAATGAAAGCATTTGACAGAGGGCAATGGTCTAATGTAAGGTTCTATAATCGAAAACTTATAGTTATATCACATTTTGGGTTATTTCTGCTTTATCAATTTTGTTTTTAATTTATACAGGGTCACGTTAATAGTCACCAAGGAAACAATTTGGTTTCTTTGTTACTGTTATCAAGTTTTGTTAGGACTTGGATAAAAATTTGAATTGTGAATGACTATGTGGACTGGTCTAGAATCAGCTTTGGGCTCTTTGAGTCATTTATGACCTAGTTCAAAAATGCCTGACTGTTTTGAGCCTAAGATCGATTTGATTGGCAAGATAGTAAAATCAGGGAAACTGGGGGTTAGTTTGGGTAATTAGGCAGAGGAATCTAGTGAATAACCACTTTAAGAATCTTCTAGAAGCTAAAAATGAACTTGCTTGGCGAGCAAGTCAAAATTTGAGGGATTGCTAAATAAAAATAAAATTCAAAAGGAATAAAAGGAAAATCTAAATCTGAAGTGTTCACCCTAGTTTCTTGCCCATAAAGGCATTGTGACCCTAAGCTAAATTCAGATTTTGAGGGCTAAAAAATCCAAAACAAAAGAGTCTGCTAAAACATCACTCAAAATATTGTTCCATTTGTTTGTTTTTTTTTTTTGGTTTTTGTTGAAGCTTTAAGTTTCTGAAGTAACCTTGAATTATTTGAGGTTAAAATGAGTTGCAAATTAGTCACATTAAAGATTGTGTAAGTTTATTCAATTGGAAAATACTGTTACATTGAGGGTTCTGCTGGGAGTTCTGGAATTTCTCATTCTCTAAATGATAGTTAGTTTATTTGAGTTGTTCAAATGGATTTTTGTCGTTGTTGAGTGCTGAGTTCTGGCTATTTAATGTTCCCTCATTCCCATCTTCCTTTTCATTTCCAGGTACATGACTTTGTAACCCTTTGGATATGAATTAAACTTGAGGAATAACATGTTGTGAAGACAAAAATGAAGATCTCCTGATTGCTCTCCTTTTTCTTTCCATTTTTGCTTTGTTTCCCTTATCTATAGCCTTGAGCGATATTAGTTATCTAAGGTAACTGATTCAATATATTTCTATGAACAACATAACCATAGATTTAACTTTTTGAATGTTATATGGTCACTAAGTTTGATTTTCATTCCAGGCTGGTGCTTTGTATATAGTCACTTCACCATTCGTTTGTTTCGAAGGAAGTAGTTGGATTGGTTTAAATGCAATTGACTCGATTTTGTTTATTTTAGGTTGTTAAATTTGTTGGGAATTAGTTTTTATGCCTAGCTTATGTATACTTTCAAAACATGTGTTTGTATTGCTTTTTTAGTGTATTATTTTGTTAGAATTGGTATTCTCGAAGAACTTTGATTCAAACCATGAATTCACAGTTCAGTTGAGTCTTAAGCCTACTAAGCCATGTGGGATCTTCTGCATTTTATTTGAGTTTTCAGTTGCTCAGATCCCTAAGTGTATATGTTGTAGAATTGCCATGTATTTGGCATAGAGGTTCATTTTTCGCCCCCCACCCCTCTCAAAAAAATGATGCCCAATTATTACATAGTCTTGAGTCATTCAAAGGCGTTTATGTATTCCTCTCTTGTTGCATCCTTAGACTATGAAATTAAATATGTGTATGTTTCTTTAGTCCTAATTAGATGGACATGGGCGACCTTAGTATTATCTATTGAAACGGAGCGTGATTATATAGGTATTTCAGTGGTGTTTCAATTTCCTATATGTGAATGAACATCATGTGAATGTGTTAGATTAGAATTAGTGTGAAAGATGAATCGTTAGCCTCTTTGAGTTGGATATAATGTTTCGGTAGTGAATGCGTTCATTTAGTCTCAAAGTTTCAGTAGATGTCACTCACCGTATTTCATTAATTAGTGTATAAAGTTGTTGGAACTTTAAAGGGGTACTTGACTATTTAATTCCAATCAAGTCTACAGTGTCCATAATTAGTAATTCAAATTTTGATATTGTTCATGGGTTTGTGATGCTTGGATTCCCTTGTCATTATGTTTTCCAAATTAAACTAGCGTTCTACTGCTTTCCAGGATCGAAGGTATCACCTCTTCGATATCCAATTTGAGCAATGCCTCTTGGAAATTAGGGCTCTCCGTTTGAGTCCAAATAGGGTCATCATTGAGACATGTTGCTTGGATCCTTGTGATATTCCTAGAGCTATTGGGCCTCCCCTAGGCCAGGCTAAACTCTTAGATTAAAGACGGACTAGCCTTTAGTTTGTTTTAACTCGAACCCCTGTCGGAGTTCAACTAAGGTTCTAAATTATAGTGTAGTCTTTTCAACCTTATTTCATTGATGTATCCTTGGCTATATGAGGTGTGCCATGAAAAAACCAATAACTATTTACGGCCCTCATAAATCAATATAAAAAACCCCTTAGGCAAAAATAAATTGAGGGGGGCGATGCAAAATAAAGTAATAATTGGAAGGCCCCCATTTAAATGAATCTTGTTTTATTCCTTAGAATTTGATACACGACATTTAGAAAAATTCCATGGCCCTCGCAAAGAAGAAACCACGTAGTTGCGTTAGGCGCATTATTTAATAACTCACCTTCCTAATCTCGGGGGTGCATTCCATGTGACCCAAATCAAAATCCTCAGAGTGTTGGATAAAATGTGTTTTGAATTAGGGGTGCATTTCATGTAAAGTAATCCAAATACATATTTTAGACGATGTCAAATCTTCAGGACAAATGAATAGAAACTGTTAAGAGTTAATTGCACATAGGTTCAAAATATTTTTAATCAGATAATTATGCCAATTATAACAATTGTGCAACCGTTCTAGAACCACGGAACACGGGAATGCCTAATACCTTCTCTCGGTTTAATAGAATTCCTTACTCGAATTTGTCGTTTGCGGACTGTAATACAGAGTCAATATTTCCTAATTCAAGATTTGAAACTGATAACTTGGGACACCATTAATTATCCCAAGTGGAAACTCTGAATATTTTAATAATATAATCCCGTTTCGATTGTCCTTTAATTGGAAAATCTCCCTTTATCATACATTTCCAGGGGTATAATGAAAAAGGAGGTGTGACTGATATGGCGACTCTGCTGGGGATCAAACCTAGAATCTTTGATTCAGGATTTAATTCGAGCTTAGCTTCATTATCTAGTTTTATAACATGCTTGGACCTAATGTGTCAAATGTTGCTTTTACCGATTTGATATTATCTGAACTGTATATAAACTGCTACGAAACCCCTCTTCTCTCGAAGTCTTCTAAATCGTGAAAGACTGTGCACTTTGTGTGACTTATTTTGTATTAGAGCCATAACCTAGATTTTTAGAACGAGGTTTTGACAAGTTGTAAAGCCGGTAAAGCTTCTGTATTGCCGGTACGCTTGTGCCCCCCTACCCCGGCATCATTGGTCCGCTTGGGTAAGCAAAGTCTAGGACAATAAACCCAGGTTTTAAACATAGAATAACTCAGCCTCATGCCATATCCCTAACAGGAACATTTGGTTGCATCATGTGCATTTTGACTTAGGGGACTTAACACAAGGGTTGGGTCCGTCTAGGACAGGTGTCTCCAAAATCAAAGACCATCTTGATCATATTTTTCGAGTTTGCATGTTAACCTGCTTTTGAATTGAAGAGGGAAATAGCATTTTAAGGGATAAGTGAGTTAGTCACTTGTTTTGAAGAAAAACCAATGTCCAAATAGTGCTGAAACTCTGCCAAAATTTTGAGAAAAAATTATAAAAGGGGAAAAACAAAGAAGAATGGGTTTTGTTTTCAAAAATAGTTAGTTTTGTATTATTTGCCCGAACTACGCCAGTTTGATTCTCACAGTGTATGAGCTACATTGGCAACCTCTATTGGGTCCAACTTCCCTTTTGCAAATATAGCCCAAAAAACAAAAAAAATTATTTTTAGTATAAATAATTAAGGTGATGCCATTCTTGTAAAAAATAGTCGAATGTCTCCCACAGCAACGCGGGAAGGCTGTTTTCGCAAGAACAACCACCTTTAGTCATTTTTCAAAGTTTTGGCCATTTAGCCGACAGAGCCTTAAAATCTTTGTTTGAAATTGCTAAAAGGCCGTGTTGGCAAAGCCGATGTTTTGAGAATTTTTTAAAACAATGGCCATTTTTGTTTCCTTTAATAAGAAATGAGTCATAGTTTGCTTTTTATTAAAATCACCTTAATAAATGTGCAGGATGAGCACAATTGAGAATGAACCTTTCTCAGTTCGTGAAGAGATCTGTTTGGAGCTACATATGTGATGGCATGATTTGGGCAACGACATCAGGAAGGTTGTGACAAAAGCTTGGGTGGTCTTACCGGGCTCTTAAAAGTTATGCCGAGAAAGGACATAATTAAGGCACTGATACCATTCTAGGACGCAGCACATAATGTATTCCACTTTGCTGACTTCGCGTTAACCCCTACACTAGAATAGAAGCAGGCTACGCGAGTTTCGAAGGGAATCTTAGAAATCAATATGCGATAGAACCAAGAACACTAACTCCTCAAAACTTTGTGGACTTGTTATGCATCAGTCGAGATATCCGAGGCAAAAATTTGGCCAAGGGACTCTGTACCTTCTAGTTTTTGTACCGACATTGCAGAATTCCCCGTGGCTTCGAGACGCGACATACCGGTCTTGCTCACGCGGGAAACCAAGACAAGTGGGAAACTTGGAGAGGATTAGCTTTTATAACAGGGTTCCTAGGTGTTTTAAATTTCCCTAAAAAAGACAGGAATATAGAGTTGGGACCGTAGGGATAGCAAACTTGATGATGAAAAAGGCAAATTAGACCATATTGCCGATGATCTTGCCAGAAATTTACTGATCTCTGACCCCTTGTCTAGAAGGAAGAAAGTTCTTTGAAGGGTGCAATATGCTATTACAAGTGTGGGTGGAGGAACACCTTTGCCATCACCTGGGATATCTTAATTATGATATGGATGGTCTCGAATGCATTGAGAAACATGAAAAGCATGTAGAGGGTTACGAGTTCCCAAAGGGTACTCAAGCATGACATGTCCACATAAGATCCTTGACCACAACCAAAATCGAATAGACGTTCAGGTGGCTCTTGGTCGGTGAAGTAATCTATAGGTCGGCAGAAGAGTGTTTTTTGATATTGATCTGTCTTCGGAGTATCCAACCTTATGCTCCGGACAGAGTCCTACGTGAGTTAGGCCGATATCAAACCATCCCACATGATGAAGATTTGAGTCGGTGGGTCATAGAGATAGAACCAAAATCTACTTTTCCAGAAGAAAACGTGCGTTGGATGTGGCATCAGTGCAGATTCTTAGAACCTAAAACCTAAGTACAAGATTTATATAGAGGTGAGTTGGAGCACGGTTACCCTGCTTGGTATGGTAAAAGATCCGAATTCATTAACAGCCCGAAAGGCCTGCAATGAAACCCCATGTCCAACAGTTCACCAACAAAGCACAGGTTTAATGGGCCTGACTGGGCAAGGAAAACGAATACATGGCCATGATAGGAAAGCTGGAAATGCAAATCAAAGATCTTCTGTTCGAGAATGGTTTGCAAGCCATGGAAAATGAATGAGAAAAAGAAGAGTAGTCAAAGAAAAGGAAGTTCTTCAAGCCCGTCAGAAAATTAAAATAGTGGCACAGAATCCCACCAGAAGTGTAAAAGACGAAAATCTCATAGACAACCTCAGACGGAAAGTAGGGGAATATGGTTTTGACCTAAACAAAGCAGAGGGTGAGCTAGCCAGGACCCGAAATTAGTTCGCCAAAAATGTGGAAGAACGAGCAAGCCTGATTGGACAGTTCAAAGAAAATTACGACAACAAGGTTGCGAGATTGAAAAAGAGGGCCATCACTATTGAAAACAAAATGGTTAAGCAGGACAAGGACTTTAAGGCTGAAAGAGAGCACTGATACATAGCAATAGCACAGTTAGAAAGAGATCTGCATCAATTTCAAGAACTTAATTGGGTAGCCGAAAAAACATTGGAATCCAGGGCTCAGCAGATTGGGCGATTGTTGCAAGAAAATGGTGTTATAAGAGAGAGGGTCCGGAGGATCGCCGATTACATTGTGATAAAGTGAAGTAGTTGTGAAGATATGACTAGATCCATTTTTTTTTTGTCGTAATGATCTTTGTCCATAATGTAATGGAAGACGTCCACCACCTCCAAGGGGATTTAGCAAGCATGCATGTGGTGAGACTGAATGTTGTCTCACAGTGCCCAGGTGCGTTCGAGGCAGTAATGTATTCATGATTTTCAATGGAATTAGTTAGTCTATTTGTGAAGTCCGTATTTTATATTACTTGAATCTATAGTTAGTTGTCGAGTCTATTGTTTTCACATTGCTGTCATAGTCTATTGGTCTTGTTTTAAGTCAGAGTCTATCCATTTCTCTACTTAGGTAAGTTAAATTTATAATTTGGTGGTTGTAATCAAAACTGTTTTACTTTATGAAAATTGAAATTCCCAAAAATATTTTGTCTATATACTTATCTTTTAAAATTACACTCGGTCTGATTCATGCGGGTTCATGATACGTAGGAAATCTCTATAGGATTCGACCATAACAAAAAATGAAAGGGAAATAATGAAAAGAGGGAAAAAGGAAAGAGAGAAAAGATAAGAAACTGTTAGAAAGAAACAATGGCAAAATAAGGGAGAGAATAATAAAACAAAGAGGAAGCAGGCAAAAACAAAATGAATAAAAGAAAAGAAAACAAAAGAAAACAAGAGAGATAAAGAAAAAAGTGGAATTGTATATTGGGTAAAAAGTCGGAATGACGCAAGTAGCCGATCCAATGCATAATAGAAACTGATAACTGCTTAGGTGTATTCATCCCCGAATATGTGGTTTCCTATCTGTTAAAACATGACCGCTAACAAGTTTTTTATTGTCTATCCAATTACAGACAGGTCGCTTGTTTTGTGGCATTTTTGCAACCCAAACCTACAACACCCGTTCAAAAGGCAAGCTGACTATGGCCAACCAAGAGCCTGACGCAAATATCATTGATCCCTCAAGAGAGGTAGAAGAGTCGGATGTTAATGCAATGAAAGAAGAGTTGTAAAAACTGAAACGACAAATGGGTGAAATGTACCAAGCATGGGTAAAGGGGCAACCAACACCAACTTATCCCGCCAACCCGGACTTCATCCCGCCATTAGCCCGGTCGCATGATCATATGGCTACCAACTCAGTCCCAAGCTTTCATACCTACCAACACTACCGGGGACCAACTTCCCAAACACCGCCAGCTCCACCACCCAAACCTATTCCACATCCTCTTCCACCAGTTGCTCTTATCTTCGTGGCACCCCACCCGCTACTCTCCACAGGTCTTCTAGAGAACCTTTTTTACAAACCATGACATCCAGTAGTACCCCTCGGAACCTACTTTTGAAGCTCCAGAACCCCATTCATACACTCCTTGTTTTGATCTCCCTGGAGAACCTGAGAAACTAGCCAAAAATCCCGCGCAAGAGGAGATGCTCAGGAAATTCAAAAGCTTAGAGCAATCATTCAGAGACATGCAGGGGCTGGGAGGTCAAGTAAGTGTGGCGTACAATGATCTACGTTTGTTCCCAGATGTACAATTGTCGGCGGGGTTCAAGATGCCCAAGTTTGGTTGATATGATGGGCATTGTGATCCAGTAGTACACTTGAGAGAGTTTTGTAGCAAAATGGGGGGGGGGGGGGTGGAGGAGAGGACGAGTTGCTAATGGCATATTTCAACCAAAGTCAGAGTGGGTCAGCATTAGAATGGTATACTCGGCAAGACCACGGAAGGTGGTACACGTGAGATAACCTAGCCTAGGCATTTGCTTGCCAATTCCAGTACAATGTTAAAATATCCCAGATCGTATGTCCTTGACGAAACTTGAGAAAAAGCACAATAAGAGTTTTAGGGAGTATGGCTTCCATTGGAGAGAGCAAGCAGTGAGGGTCAACCCTCCAATGAATGAAAGTAAAATGGTGAATTACTTCTTATAAGCCTTAGAGCCTACTTATTTTGGTCACTTAGTATCGACTGTGGGAAAGTCCTTTAATGAATAGGTAAAAATGCGAAGCATGGTAGAGGAAGGGCTCAAATGTAACAAAATCATGAGTTATTCAGCGATGAAAGTAACCACCCAGGCCATTCAAAGTCGAACTGGGGGAACAATTGGAAAAATAAGGAAGATGAGGTAGCAAAAATTGACTCAGGAGCTTGGTTCAGACCCATGAGTTTATCATATAACAACCAGCCTCGACCTCACCACCAAACCTACCCCCACAATCCATATAGTCCACCACAACACTACTACCCACCCCGAAATCCCCATTTTTTTGTCCATCATGCACATACATAAACTCAACCTCCCGCCCACACACAATGGAGTGCGTCGACCCCACAAATTAATTACCCAGCTCCACAAAATACCTATCCACCTCCAAGAGTCAACCGATATCCCATGAGACCAGCTTTCCGGGCCAACCAAGCCTTTAATATTGTGATTTAACAGAAGAATAAAACCTTCACTCCATTGGGATAACATTATACCAGCTTATTCCACAGGTTAAGACAGTTAGATATGTTGAGGCCGATTGAAGCAATGTTGCCGAATCCTTTCCCGAGAAATCTTGAATATTCTGTTAGTTGCAAGTATTGTTTTGGCGCCTCTGGGCATGACACAAAGAAATGTTGGCATCTAAAAAATGCTATCCAAGAGCTCATTGAGTCGCGTCAGATTGAGGTGCAAGCTTCGGAAGAACCGAATATTAACCAGAACCCACTACTTGTCCATCAAGAAAAAAACATGATTTAGATAGTGCACAAAAAAAGAAATCCCAAAATGCCTTCTTAAACTATAATGATGATCCGAGCCAGCAAAGGGTAGCGTGTTGAAAAACTAATGGGAGAGATGTCAATAGTTAAGCTGAGTGAAACAAACAATGACCATTTTGTTTTAACCAAGAAGGCATCCTCAAGAGATGCAACAATGATACAAGAAAAAGCAAAGGTAGTTGTATCAGTGGTGGCATGCATGCCTGTCGTGGTTGTGAAAGGTGCTCGCACAGAGCCCGTCATCATCAAACATGTAACTCAGCTACCAATAGTCAACAGTAGGGCTGTCCTTGGAACTACGAGCGAGTTATGGTGAATTACAAGGGAAAAGAGGTTAGAGAAGAAGTTTGCGAAACCCATGGGTTGACATGTTTGGGGAGGTTTTTTGCCCCTGAGGAATGGAGAAAACCTAAACCCTACAAAGATAAATCAATATTAGTAACGAAAGTTGTGACTGAAGAGAAAGCAGAGAAGATTTTGAAAAATATGAAAAGTGCAAGACTATTCGATTGTAGAACAATTAGGGAAGATGCCTACTTAAATCTCACAGTGGTCATTATCAATTCTATCGGATGAGCACCATCAGGCACTAATGAAGATCTTTCATGAGGCCCACGTTCCTGACAAAATCTCAATCAATCACTTAGAAAAGATAGCCAACAAGATTTTTGAGGTAAACATAGTCACTTATTCTATTGATTTGCACATAGAGGGTACTGAGCACAACAGAGCCCTTTATCTCACGATAAAGTGCGAAGATTCCGTGGTTACCCGAGTATTGGTCGATAATGTTTCGAGTGCAAAATTTTCCCTCTTTTCACGCTGAAAAATCTGAAAGTGGATGATAAAAGAATTTACAAGAACATTATTTGCATATGAGGGTTTGACGGTGGAGGGAAAGATTCAGCCGGTGACATAGTACTCGAGCTGACTATTGGCACAATTGATTTTACCATGTTATTCCTTGTGTTAGATGTGGATGTCTCTTACAATCTGCAGTTGGGGTGACCATGGATCCATGCCTCTAAAGCGGTCCCATCTACCCTGCACCAAATGGTAAAATTTGAATTGGACATACAAGAAATAGCTATGCATGGCGAGGACAATCTGTTAAGCTCATAGTTATACCATTGTACCATTCATTGAGGCAGAGGATGACAACGACCCTTTGGTATATCAGGTTTATGACACGGCATCGGCAAAGAAAATTCTCGAATGGGAGTGCATTCCAGTGTCGAAGGTAGCTACTATATCAGTCATGGTCGTCGTTGACATGTTGGGAAATGGTTTTGTCCCAGGAAAGGGTTTGAGTGCGTCGCTTCAAGGTAGCGTGTAGCTGATGTCTCTCCCCAAAACATGGACACCCATAGTTTGGGATTCAAGCCCGCAGTTGCAGACATAAAGAAAGCCATAAAGATGAAGCAGAATGTATGGGTCTTTGCAAAGCCTATACAGCGTCTCTTCAGATAATTTATTAGGCCTGGCACCAACAAGCACCAAACAATAACAAGTCCCAGTTCTGTGGTTGGTCCTGATAAGGAGTTTTCTGAAAGATTTGAGAAGTTGTTTGCAAATGTAAAATATGGTAGAAGCCGGAGAGGGCTCTAGCAAGGCAGATGTGCAATTTAGTGGGCCCTGTGTAACGATCAACAAGTGGGAAGCTACTCATCTCCCAACCATGAAGGAGTTCTGGTAGTTTTCTTTGATTTTCATTCAATTTATCTTGATTATTCCAGGATTGTAATTCAGATTCTATGTTCCGTCCGTTTGGATGTATAAACCTTGTTATCTTTCCAAATAAAATTTCCATTTTTTTCATCATTTCTGATAGTTTTTATATTTCTTTGCTTTTCTTTTCCTTCTTGTATAGTTCTATTTATACTGGTTTCATTGACATCACATGCATAAGGAATATTCGGCCCAATCTTGAAAGGCAATCTAATGAAATAATAATTCAAGAGATAGAATGGGAGGATTAATTAGAGTATGATGAGGTTGGGGCGTTGAAGAAACTAGTAAAGAATTAAGTCACTTTGAGGAAAACCCAAGCCAAACCTGAGCGATAAAGAAGCAATAAATCTAGGGCACCCAGATACTATTAGAGAAACTAAAATAAGAATCAATCTTGAGTTGCAACTTAGGGAGGAGATAATTAGAGAACTATTTGAATACAATGATATTTTTGCATGGTTATATGATAACATACCGGGTCTAAGCACTGACTTAGTGGTTAACAAATTGCTCAATGACCCGGCATGCCCACCCGTCAAACAAAAGATAAGGAAGTTTAAAACTGATATGAGCATAAAGATCAAAGAGGAAGTCACAAAGAAGTTTGAGGCAAAGATCATTCGAGTCACACGGTATCCCACCTAGTTAGCCAATGTTGTGCATGTGCCAAAGAAAGATGGTAATACCAAAGTGTGTGTCGACTATCGTATCTCAACAAAGTGAGTCCAAAGGATAACTTCCAACTGCCGAACATCCACATATTGATTGATAATTGTGCAAATGATTAGATTGGCTCTTTTGTGGATTGTTATGCAGGCTATCACCACATCTTATTGGATGAGAAAGATGCAGAAAAGATAGCATTCAGCATGCCATGGGGAACATACTGCTACCAGGTCATTCCTTTCGGTCTAAAAAATGCTACGGCAACTTACATGAGGGCAATGAAAACAATATTCCACGAAATAATACACAAGGAGATTGAGGTGTACGTGGATGATATAATTTTAAAGTCATAATGCAGTCTGACCATGTCAGTGATCTGAGAAAGTTCACCCAAAGGCTCCGCATGTACAATCTCAAGCTCAATCCTGCAAAATGCGCATTTGGTGTGCCCTTTTGAAAGATTTTGGGGTTCATAATCAACCATCGATGTATTAAGCTGGACCCGTCAAATACCAAAGCTATCTAGGAATTACCGCCTCCAAGGAACAAGGCTGAGGTGATAAATCTGTTAGGGAGATTGAATCACATCAGCATGTTTATTGCTCAGCTCATTGCAACTTGTGAGCCTATCTTTAAGTTGTTGAAAAAGGATGTTACGGTCAAGTGGACGGAGGAATGTTATGAGGCATTTGATAAGATAATGGGGTACTTATCGAACCCACATGTATTGGTCTCACCAGAACCAGGGTGCCCTTTGATTCTATATATGACAGTCTTGGACAATTCATTTGAGTGTATGTTGGGTCAGCACGATATCACCGATAGGAAAGAGCAGGACATATACTACCTTAGCAAGTAGTTCACCTCTTACAAGGTTAAGTATTCTTATCTTGAGAGGGCATGTTGTGCCCTAACTTGGGAAGCAAAGAAGTTGAAACATTGCTTGTCATTTCATACTACTTACCTCATCTCTTGCTTGCACCTGTTGAAGTGTATCTTTCAAAAGCCTATGCCCACTGGGAGGCTTGCAAAGTGGCAGATCCAAATCACAGAATGCGACATCGTCTATCTGACTCGGACTGTGATGAAAGCACAATAATTGGCTGATCATTTGGCCAAGAACCGGGTGGATGAACAATATGAACATCTAAAGACATACTTCCCTGGATGACGAGCTGATGAATATTGATGAATCAGAATTGGCTGAAAAGCCAAGATGGAAACTTTACTTTAATGGGGCTGCTAACATGGAAGGCGTTGGGATAGGAGCAGTATTGATTTCTACAATAGCGCATCACTATCATGTTATGGCTCAGCTTTGTTTCTATTGCACTAACAAAATGGAGGAATATGAGGCATGAATTTTGGGCATAAGGTTAGCTGCAGACATAGGTGTCCAGGAAGTCTTGGTCTTGTGGGACTCGGATCTCCTGCTACACCAGATTTAAAGGGAATGGGAAACGCGAGATTTGAAGCTCATACCATACTGGCAATGTCTACATAATCTTTGTCAATGATTTCGATTAGTAGAGTTCAGGCATATTCCAAGAATCCACAATGACGTTGTTGATGTTTTGGCTATCCTAGCATCGATGTCACATCATCCGAATAAGGCTCATGTTGACATGCTACATATCCAAGTCCATGATTAACATGCTTACTGTAATGTGGTGGAAGAAGAACTCGATGGTGAACCCTAGTTTCATGATATCAAGGAGTACATCAGGATGGGGGTGTATCTGGTACAAGCCACAAGTGATCAAAATAAAAATATTCATCACTTATCTAGTGGAGTTTTCTTCAGCGGAGGGGGTATTGTACAAAAGAACGCCAGATCATATGTTTTTGAGATGTATAGATGATACATAGGCCATGTCCATCATGACCAAGGTACATTCCTGAGTTTTTGGACCGTATATGAGTGGATATGTTTTGGCAAAAGGAGATTCCCCGAGCAGGTTATTATTGGCTCACCATGGAGCGAGATTGTATCAGTTTCGTGCACAAATGTCATCAATGTCAACTGCATGGAGACTTGATTCTCTCCCCTCCCTCTGAATTACATAAAATATTTGCACCATGGCCCTTCATTGCTTGGGGCATGGATGTCATTGGGTCCATAGAGCCAGCAACATCCAATGGGCACAAGTTCATTATAGTGGCCATTTATTATTTCACCAAGTGGGTTGGAGCTAAAACTTTCATGTCTGTGACCAAGAAAGCAATGGATGTGATTTTGTGCTTTCAAATATCATTTGCCGGTTCGGGATACCAAAGTTAATCATCACTGATAATGGCGAAAATCTCAATAGCCATTTGATGAAAGAGCTATGTCAGCAGTTTAAAATTAAACATCAAAATTCCCCTCATACCGCCCCAAGGCAAATGGAGCAGACGAGGCAGCCAAGAAGAACATTAAGAAGATACTTTCGAAAATTGTAGAGGGTTCCATGCTTTGGCAAGAGAATCTTCCTTTTGCATTGTTCGGTTATCGCACTAGTGTTCGCACTTAAATAAAGACAACTGTTATTTATTGGTGTATGGCCCATAAGTAGTGATCCTTGCAGTGATTGAAATGTCATCCCTTCGGATTTTTGTCGAGACAGAAATTGATGATAAGGAGTGGGTCAACACATTCATCGAGCAATTGAATTTGATTGATGAGAAAAGATTAGCAGTAATTTTTCATGGCCAATTGTACCAACAGAGAATGGCTAGAGCATATAACAAGAAGGTGCGCCCATGGAGGTTTGAAGTGGGTTAGTTGGTGTTGAAACGTATACTTCCTTATCAGGTGCAGGCAAAGGGCAAGTCACCCAGAATTGGCAGGGGCCGTTCATCGTGACAAAAATGTTGTCTAATGGGACATTGTATTTAACATATGTAGAAAGAAAGTGTGTAGAAATAGCCATCAATTCTTTATGCAGTTAAGAGATACTATGTATGGTTTTCCTTGGTTAAATTGTATTTGTTTGTACTCGACATGTTTCGGAGATTGGAATTACAAAGTAATTTTATTCTGCTATCTAAACACTTTAACCTTGTTACCACTTTTGAGCCTTATATGTATTCTTTCATACCCCTCTTTCAGAATCAATAGCAAAATAAGAAGCGCAACCGTGAAAAATAATTAAAAGAAAGAGATGAGAAAAAAATAAAAAGAGAAAAAAATGATAGAAGGAAGAAAAGAGAAGAAAAGAAAAAGAAAAAAAGGAAAAAAAGAGCAATAAAACAACAAAGCAGTAAAAGAGAAAGAATAAAGAAAGGAAAAGAAGAGAGAGAGGAAGAAGAAGAAAAGAAAAATCACAACAAAAAAATAATTTTTATGACATGAACTACGTTCGACCAGATTCCTTTTAAGGATACATAAGCAGTCTCATGGTTTGGTCCGAGGGTTGAGGTTGTGGTCATTGCAATAAATCTGATTCTGAAAGTTGTAATTTTGAACGTATTCGAATAGTTTTAAGACTTTGATACCTTTTCTTTCTAAGCTCATCCAAAATCTATGTTACATTCCAATGAAAGACCTTCTGATTAATAGTCAAAATATTCCAAGTCAATAAGGTAGAGATGATTCCTGTCTGGGGCAACACTCTGGTCCAAACAATGAAAAATGAAAATGAGAGAGTCTTACTGGTGAATACCATCACGGGCACTGTAAGGCGACAGGAGTTGAGAGAAATCAAAATGAGAGAGTCTTATTGGTGAAAACCCTCACGGGCACCGTAAGGCGACATGAGCTGAGCAAAAGGAAAAATTAGAGAGTCTTATTGGAAAAAACCCTCACGGGCACCTTAAGGCGAAACTAACTTGAGAAATGGAAAAACGAAAGTGGTCTGCTGGAGAAAACCTTTCAGGGCACCGGAGGATGAACAAGGTCAAGGTTTGGTTGAAGAAATCGATTTATTGAATCCTGGGAAAACAAAGCATGGCGAATGAGAGTTGATTGGTTTTCTAGACTGGGCCAACTAAGCTTAATTGTATTTCGTAATCATTAGTACCAGTAGTCCCACACAGATAACCTCTTTTCTTTCTCCCTTTTAGCAGCCATCCAATTTTTTGTTCTTCTTATCCTAAACAACTCAAATTCACTGTACCTTATTATCTTTGGTTTTCTTATTTCTTTAAGGTTTTTCAAAGGTCAATCCACTTTGATCAAGTAAGAAATAATTTTAAAGCTTACTACTAGCTCCAAAAAGTGCAAGGCACAGTGTGGTCAGAACATACCAAATATAGCATGATGTGAAGTGCTATATAAAGAATCGTCGGAAGCATAATCAGTGGTATGATTTAGTAATCTCAGGAGAAACGCAAAGATTTTGATAAAGGGTTCAAGAATATAATACAGAGGTTTGGGTACACAACACTCGATTCATCCAAGGTCATGGGTTTTGAAAAGTCAATCAGAAAATTAGGAGGTTTAGGGCTAGTTTAGGGAAGTTAGGCAAGACAAAGCATGACAGAAGGGAGGCCACTTTCAGCAAGAATTCCGCAAACTAACCACCACATTTCAAACTAACAATATTTTGATAGAGATAGGGGTAGAAAAATTTCGATTGTCTCGGGGAAACCGTTCGTAGGGAAAAAGCAAGCACTAGGCATGTATGATCGTAAAATTTCAGGACCCTCCTGAAAAATGAGACCTAGTTTAAAAGTCAAAATGATTATGAGTAGCATAATCTAACATAAATGTACCCCAAAAGTTTGCATGGTTGAAATATAATTCAATTAGGAGTTGTCAGGGCACTCCTGGAAAAATGGGACTTAGTTTAAAATTCAAAATAATCATGAGTAGCAAGATCTATCATAAATTGACCCAAAAGAAGTATAAGCCGATATCAAAATTTTTGTTTGGAGATAGGATTTAGTCAGGAGATGTCAGGACCCTCCTGGATAATGGGGATTTAATTTAAAATTTTCAGGACCCTCCTGGAAAATGGGACCTAGTTTTTATAAATAAGTAGTAAAATATAACATAAGTGTACCCCAAAGGAATACAAATTAGTCTCAAAGTTCACATGTTTTAAGATAGGACTCTGTCGGGAGTTTCCAGGACCTTCCTGTATGATGGGACTTAGTTTTAGGATTTTCATTAGAAAAAGATATTTGTTGTAAGTTTTGTTGTAGGGTAGTATAATTCAGCCATAAGGAATTGTCACTCTTAGAGTGAAATTTGATTTTTGATTGTCAATGCCCTCCTAGATAATGGGACGCAGCTCTAAGGACTATTTATATAACAAGATGTAGTGAAAGTTGCACCTTTGGAAGATATAGTTTTGTGTTAATATTTTCGTTAGATCGAAATTGTCATGGCCCTCCTGGATAATGGGACGTAGCTCTAAGGACTGTTTAGATAACAACATGTAGTGAAAGTTGCACCTTTGGAAGATATAGTTTAGTGATAAAATATTTGTTAGTTAAGAGTTGTCAGGACTCTCCTATATAATTGAATATAGCTTCGATACTTTATTAGATAAAAACATATAGTTGAAGTAATACCTTTAGAAGATATAACTTTGATTTTAATATTATAGTTTAATTAAAAGTTAGAAGGACCCTCTTGGATAATATGATTTAGATTTTACATTCTTTCTAATATTTGGTAACATGATTAAGCTTAACACTCAAGTATGTGCACAGCTACCAGACTGGGGCGGAAAATTTTCTTTGTTTTTTCTGTCTTGTTGAAATCAGGCGCCCACCTGGAGAACAATGGAATATAATTCGAGTTTTAGCAATCAGATGCCCACCCGGAGAACAAGGAATATAGTTCAAGTTTTTTGGCAGCTAAGCGCCCCACCTGGAGAAAAAGGGAATATAGTTAAGCTTTTGGAAATCAGGTGCTCACCTGGAGAACAAAGTAATATAATTAAAGTTTTTGGCAATAAGACGCCCACCTGGAGAACAAGGAAATACAGCTCAAGTTTGGTCAATGAGGCGCCCACCTGGAGAACAAGGGAATACAATTCAAGTTTTAGCAATCAGGCGCCCACCTGAAGAATAAGGGAATACAATTCATGTTTTTCGGCAGTCAGGCGCCCACCTAGAAAACAAGGAATACAATTCAAGTTTTTTGGCAGTAAGGATCCCTCCTAGAGAACAAGGGAATACAATTCAAGTTTTTGTAATCAGGGGCCCACCTAGAGAACAAGGGAATACAATTTAAGTTTTGGTAACCAGGAGCCCACTTGGAGAACAAGGGAATAAAGTTAAAGTTTTTGGAAATCAGGCACCCACTTGGAGAACAAGGGAGTACAGTTCAAGTTTTAGCAATCAGGCACCCACCTGTAGAACATGTGAGTAAAATTCAATGTTTTTGAAATCTGGAGCCCCTTGGAGAACAAGGGAGCACAATTCAAAGTTTTGGCAATCAGGATCCCACATAGAGAATAAGGGAAATACAATTCAAAGTTCTGCTAATCAGGAACCCGCCTGGAGAAAATGGAATACAACTCAAGTCTTGGTAATCACGAACTCGCATGGAGAATAAGGAAATACATGTCAAATATTTGAAAATCAGGCGCCCTCCTGAAGATCAATGGGATATGATTTAAAGTTTCAGCAGTCAGTATCCCACTTGGAGAATGAGGAAATACAATGCAAGTCTTGGTAATTAGGCATCCACCTAGAGAATAAGGGAACATAATTTGAGTTTAGCAATCAGGCATCCACCTAGAGAGAGGGAAAATATCTCAGATTAAAATTCAAGTCGGCAAAAAGGAATTTCAGGAAGAATACAATTCAACGAGGCAACAAGGATCAAGAGCAAGTTTAAAGATATAGACATGATCACTTGTAATTCATAGATCATCGTCTAATCTAGCTTCTTTTTATTTTGATATGGTGTAATAAGGGGGTTCAGTAAGCAGTAGCAACACCAACAGTAGTAGTAAAATCACTGCTTCATGGTAGTCCCAGCTACCAAACATTCTTGAACTACAGTGACCAGATTCCTTTTTAGCCAAGGATATGTAGGTAACCTCGGAAGCAGGGTGCAGTCAAATCTTTCAAAAATGCTTCGCAGGAGTATTCAAACGGGCAAAATTTGCTTGTATCCACTCACTTTATCTTTTCACGAAAACTCTCCAAGCAAAGAGGGGCAGCTGTGAGCACGTGATTTTTTTCCTATAAGAATTACTCTCATAAATTCAAAACAAAATAATTCTTTTTTTAGTGTTTGCAATTTTGTGGTTTTTGTGGCATTTTTTGTTAATTGTTTGGATTTGTCTATGCATTTTTATTTTGGAAAAATACAAAACATATGTGCATTAGCATTTAGGGTGCTATTTTATATTTTAGGTTAATTAGTTAATCAATTTAAAAAAATATGACAGAAAATAAGAAAAATAGTGTAGTTTGCAGTTTTTGACTTTTTAATTTTTGAATATTATAATTTTCTTTGAATTTAAGACTTAGTTAATTTTGGAGAATCCATTTTGTCATTAATATTGTTTTAGAATTTAAATCAGGTTTTTATTTATTTTTATTTAACAAAATCTGAAAAAAATGAAAAAGGTTAAAGAGAAAATAAAAAGAAAATAGAAGAAAGGGATTTTTCTAAAGACTCAATTGGGCAAAATACATCGAAATACATGTTCAAATTGACCCACACCAAGCCCAAAATCACCCCTGAACCGGTCCAGCATCTCTCACCCCCCAAACGACACCGTTTGATTGGGTTTTAATCTCAATCGTCGAGGTGGTTTGATCAGACGGCTGAGAACTAGGGATTATTTGGTATAAAACCGTCTAAACCCCCCCCCCCCACCCACACACACACTCACACACGTCTCATTTATCTCTCACCCTTCCCCTGTAACAACGCCACCGCCAAAAATCGCCCTGCGGCGGTGGCAAGTCTCTAATGCCCATACCACACTCTGTTCCCCTCAAATTGGAACCTGTCAAAACTTCCAAATTCTAGGGCGCTGCCCTCAAATCCTCCATCATAGTCGGCGGCACTACCTCCAATTGACCCCAACATTACACCATAGGTCCACCTTGACCCCTCTCCCCAAATCTCAAAGCAGCTTCCCTCAAATCCGTTTGGAGCTCATCGAATGTTGAATCTGAAGATCGAGTTTGTGAAGCCACAACCATAATTGTGCATACGAAGTTATTGCTCCAGTTATTATGAGTTTTTAGAGTCGATTTTGTCATAAGAGTTTTTTCTTTATTTCTCTGTTCATCGCTCATTCTTTTTTGATTCAATTGAAACTCATTTCCTGGTTGAGAGTAGGTTATATCCACGTGTTCATCATCAGTTTTATTTTCTCGAAAATGTTTCTTGGATTTCTTTAGTCCATTAAGCATGATTTTTTATTGGCACCTCTATTTAACTATTCCAAATCCTTTAGGGTTATTTTCGCTTTATCAATTTTGTCTTTAATTCATAAACGGTTAATTTTATAGTCGGCAAGGAAGAAATTTGGTTATTTTGTTAATGTTATTAAGTTTTGTTCGGGCTTGGATAAAAATTGGAATTGTGAATGTTCATGTGGACTAGTCTAGAATCAGCTTTGGGCTCTTTGACTCATTTACGACCCAGTTCAAAGATGCACGGCTGTTTTGAGCCAAAGATCTGTTTGATTGGCAAGGTAGTAAAATCTGGGAATCTAGGAGGTAATATAGGTAATTAGACAGGGGAATCTGGTGAATAACTACTTTACGAAGCTTCTAGAAGGTGAAAATGAACTTATTTGGCGAGAAAGTCAAAATTTGAAGGATTGAAATCTAAAGTGTTTACCCTAGTTGCTTGCTTATAAAGGCATTGAAACCCTATGCTAAGTTTAGATTTTGAGGGCTAAAAATCATGAAATAAAAGAGTATGCTGAAACTTCTCTCAAAATACTGTTCTATTGATTTTTTTATGGTTTTTGTTGAAGTTTTAAGTTTCTGAAGTAACCTTGAGTCATTTGGTGTTGAAATGAGTGGAAATTCAGTCATTATAAAGCTGGAGTAAGTTCATTCAATTGGAAAACTCTATTACATGGAGGGTTCTGCTGGGAGTTCTAGAATTTCTCATTCTCTGAATGATAGTCAGTTCATTTTAGTTGTAAAAATTGATTTCTATCGTTGTTGAGTGTTGAGCTATTGCTGTTTACTGTTACCTCATTCTTGTCTTCCTTTTTCATATCCAGGTACATGACTTTGTAACTCATTTTCTATGAATCGAACTCGAGGAATAACATGTTCTGAAAACAAAAATGAACATCTCGTGATTGATCACCTTTTTCTTTCCATTTCTGTTTTGTTTTCCTTATCTGTGGCCTTAAGTCATATTGGTTATCGAAGGTGACGGATACAATGTATTGCTATGAACAGCGTGTCCATCGATTTAGCTTTTTGAATGTTATATGGAAACTTAGTTCGATGTTCATTCCAGGCTGGTGCTTTGTATATAGTCATTTCACCATTCGTTTGTTTCGAAGGCAGTAGTTGGATTGGTTTGAATAAAATTAACGCGATTTTTTTATTTTAGGCTGTTAAATCTATTAGGAATTGGTTTCTTTGCTATATACTTTCAGAACACATGTTTGTATTGTTTGTTTAGTGTATTGTTTTATTAGAATTGGTATTCTCTAAGAACTGTGATTCAAACCATGAATTCACAGTTCTGTTGAGTCTTAAACCTGCTAATCCATGTAGGATCTTCTGCATTTTCTTTGAGTTTTCACTTGTTTACATCCCTAAGTGTATATGCTACAGAATCTATGCCCTGTGTTTGCCATAGAGGTTGATTCCCCCCCCCCCCCCCGAAAAAATGATGCCCAATTATTACTTACTCTTGAATTATTCAAAGGGGTTTATGTATTCCTCTCTTGTTGCAACCCTTAAACGTGGAAATTAAGTATGCGTATGTTTCCTTAGTCCTAATTAATTGGAACTGGGCGAACTTAGGGTCATCTATTGAAATGGGAGCGTGATTTTATAGCCATTTTAGTAGTGTTTCAATTTCACATATGTGAATAGACATCATGTGAATGTGTTAGATTAGGATTACTGTGAAAGCTGAACAATTAGCCTTTTTCAGTTTGATATAAAGGTTCAGCAGTGAATATGTTCATTTAGTCTCCAAGTTTTCATGGATGCCACTCACCATATTTCATTAATTAGTGTATAACGTTGTTCGAACTTAAAAGGGGTAGTTGACAATTCGATTTCAATCAAGTCGGCTGTGTCCATAATTTGTAATTCAATTGTTGGTCTTTATGGGTTTATGATGCATGGATGCCATTGTCATTATATTTTCCAAATTAAAGCAGCATTCTACTGCTGCCCAGGATCGAAGGTGTGACATCTTCGATATCCTATTTGAGCAATGCCTCTTGAAAATTAGGTTCTCCATTTGAGTCCAAATAGGGTCAGCATTGAGACCTGTTTCTTGCATCCTTGTGATGTTCCCGGGGCTATTGAGCCTCATCCTAGGCCAGGCCTGAACTCTCAGATTAAAGACGGACTAGTCTTTACATTGTTTTAACCCGGACCCCTGTCGGAGTTCAGGCGAGGTACTAAAGTGTAGTGTAGTCTTTTAAACCTTATTTCGTTGATGGATCCTTGGCTATATGAGGTGATCCATGAAAAAACCCAATAACAATTTGTGGCCCTCATGAATCAATATAAAAACCCCCTTAGGCTAAAATCAATTGAGGGGCGCCATGCCAAACAAAGTAATAGTGCATGGCCCCCATTTAAAAGATTCTTGTTTTATCCATAGTATTCGAGGCATGCCATTTAGAAAAGTTTCATCACCCTCGCAAAGCCGAAACACGTAGTTTCTTTTGGCGCATTATTTTAATAACTTATATTCCTAAACTTTGGTGTCAATTTCATGTGAACCAAATCTAAATCCTTATAACGTTGAATAAAATGTGTATCGATTACGGGTATATTTCGTGTGACGTAATCCAAGGACATATTTTAGACGATGTCAAATCTTCTTGACAAATAAATAAAAGCGGTTAATAGTTGAATTACACATAGGTTCAAAATATTTTAAAATAAGATAATTATGCCAATAATAATAGTTGAGCGATCGTGCTAGAACCACAAAACTCTGGAATATCTAACACCTTCTCCCTGGTTAACAGAATTTCTCACCCTAATTTCTAGTTCACGGACTGTAATACATAGTCAATCTTTCCTTGATTCGGGATTTTAAATCGGTGACTTGGGACAGCATTAATTATCTCAAGTGGCGACTCTGAATCTTTTAATAATATAATCTCGTTTTGATTATCCTTTAATTGAAAAAGTTCCCTTTATTATATCCTTCTAGTGGTGTAGTAAAAAAGGAGGTATGACAATCGCAATGTTTTTTTATGATCCTCGCTAACTCGTTACCTGTTGTTTTTACTTTTTGTTTATTTATTTCCCTCCCTAATAGTGAGTTCGTACACTCTGGCAACATAATCTTATTCCACGAGATCCAGGGGCCTTCCACCCACTCCTTCTCGTAGTCCTGTCAAACACAAGAAAAACGGGAAGATGGAAGATTTGAACAACACTAGAATGGAGAACTCAACTAAAATAGTAGAGGTCACTCATAGTCATATTACTCTGGTTTCCATAGAAAATGCATACCAACTCGAACAAAAGCTGCTGAAATTAAAAGAAGAAGTAGATCAGGTTGGGAATATGGAAAACCTATCATTTTCCCTCACTACTCCAGATCTCAATTTCCCAAATGCTCAAAACCCCACACCTCCATAGAATATCCCAAAACAATAAAACAATTCCGCTCCTCACCACCACTAGAACACCTGCCATACTTCAAACAATACTCCATTGCTTATCCCAAAGCCCCTGAACTCTAAAAATGTCCACTGCAACACCCAACATAACACCCCCATCTATATGGAAACTATGCCACACTCCACCCAACCCATCTTAAGTACACCTAGTAACTAGGAATTTTGATGCATTTTATACTCCTTATTTGTTGTGCATTGATCATAAATTTGCACAAAATAGTCCTAAAAGGCTCATAAGTTGTGCTTGATTGCAGGTTATATCAACAAACTGACAAGATGTCAAAGATCAACTTAAAAGGTGAAACTTTCACAAGTACCAAAGACAAAACAAATTCCGGAAAAACATGCCTAGTGCTACCGCACTACACTTTGTGCGACCCACACTGGAGAGATTCAGCATTTCAGGCATTTAGGTAATGCGGCGGCACTACAATTTCTCCGGTCCGAGGTGGACCTCTCTGGCCGCACTACCATTATGTGCGGTCCTCAGAGGCAAGGTTCAGAGAGAAACCATGTTCAGAGGATCAAGCATGTACGGTCCGCGGTCAAGTTTGTGAGGACTGCACTAGAACCCTCAGCAGCTTCAGACCATTGTATGCAGTCCGCAGAGCTTTGGTTCAGAGATCTGAGCTTCAAAGTTAAAGAGCCTAGTGCGACCGCACACCATTTTATGTGGTCTGCGATAACTCCGTAGGGGAAATTATGTCTAGATTTTTCAGCTTAGTATAAATAGAACCTTTTTCAATTTTAGGGTATCAGACATTTTATACCATCAGTCGCACTTGTGAAAAGACCTTTTGTAGCCATTTTGGGCATTTTTACTTAGTTTTAGTCATTGAATCTTTTTATTTACTTTAGCAAATAATTAATATGTCTTTATCTTCATCTAGTTCTTTGTTTCTCTCTTCAAGCATGAGTAGCTAAACTCATTAACTAGGGTTCTGGATCAACCCTAGTATAGGTAATTGATGGTCGTTGCAATTTAGGGCTAGATAGACTATGGTGTTTGTTATTTGGGTCAATTTCATAGTTTCATTAATGAATTAGTGGTTGCAAACACTAGTTTGTGCTAAGTTAACTAAAGATCTTCTTGAGAAAGATTGTCTAAGTCTCTGAAATTGATCTAACAAGTAATTGGGATAGACTCAAGATAATTTATAGTCCCAATTAAAAGGTTAAACCTCGAGAGAGTAATGCCCGACTTGAACCCTAGTTTCTTGAGCAAATATCCATACCCAATTGGTCTTAAGAAAGCCAATTGGGCAATATCACTCTTTCTACCGAGAGGTATAGAGTGGGTAGTATTGAGCAATGACTATAACATACTCCCCAATCACGTCAATTATGTCTTAAATGCAATTGCCGTCAATTGGCCACCTAGGTAAAAGTCACTACCCTAGTGCCTTTTAAACCATTAGATACAACTTGTAGCAAATTACGCGTTGCTTCATTTAATTGCAATTATAATTGTAGTTTGATAACTAGTAGAGTTATAAAGAAAACCCAAAAATGATAAGAAGATCAATTAAAAAGAATATCCCCATGAACCCTAACTTAGTTCCACTTCTAGGCGTAGTGCGAACCAGAGTTTTTTTTGTGCGGTCCGTAGTGCCTTTGTGCGGTCAGCGATGACATTTTGTGCGGGATGCACTGAAGAACTTCTGGAAACTGAATATTGGGTTGTGCCGCCGCACTAAATTTTGTGCCGTAGCGTCTCCGTACTACCATTTTGTGCGGACCACACTGGCATGATACAGAGGGTGGGTACTCTAAACCCCACCCCTATGCTGACCGTATTGGCATTTTGTGTGGACCACAATGGCCCATGTGCAGTTGCAACTTATTTTGTGCAGCCCGCACTAGGTGTCATCTGAGTACTGTCTGCAACGTGATTGATTCTATTCTGCATTTTTCTTCTGCAACAATAATCTTAGATATTTCTATTGAGACTAAGATTATATATGAATTGTTTTTGCTAACAATGCTAAGACAATGAGGAAAAGGCTCCAAAGAACCGGGCAGAGGTGAGTCCTCCCGAGGAGGGAAGCAGATGATGATTAGACTCACTCACAAAGTCCAGAAAACATCAAAAGAACAATGGAGTTAATAAAAGCAGCTAATAGAGCAATTGATTAGCCGGGGAGTGAGTATGAGCCCTCCCGAAGATCTCCTTAAACTCCGTGCCAGTTTACGTCCCTGACTTGCCGGAGAGGCGTAGACTGACTAATACCACTCCTCCACTATCATCTACTACTTAAGCTACAACAAATGTGGATTCTTCATCGTCTGAGGGCTTAGATGCCGGTAGTGAAGAATACTCTACCTCCCCCACAACTTCATTATTCTGGGAGGGAGGAGGAGAAGATAAGGATGAAGTATGGGGGATGAGGAGGTACCTAAAAGTGGTGAGCCTCAGGTGAGAGGCGTGGCTAGAACAATGAAACCTGATGTTAGGTAGGATAGGTTTGTTAGTGAAGTGGTGTATCACAAGTTTAGGAGTGGTGGCCGGTGAGAAAGTTGATACCTGAGAGGAGCTTCATTGATAATGACCTACTACCCCATAACCCCAACGTGTAAAGACAATTCAAAACAAGAGTGGTTTGGGAGCAGTTTATGGATGATCGTATAGATGCCAATACTTGGTCAAAGAGGTATACTGCAATGTACCCCATAACAAAAAGGGCTCTAAAGTGACCAAGGTTCGGAACCTCAAGGTATTGTTTGACAGGAAGTCGATCAACAAATATCTGGGTTTCAATGAGGAGGATGAGACTCTATATATGGCAAAGATGGAAATGGGCGAGGAGGTCCCTCCATGGTGAGCTCAGTACCAGGCAATCCCGGGTAGCGTTCCTGATTGGTTGACTTTTGGGGCCAAAATATTGCAAAGGACCTTGAATTTTGAGGTGAGGCGTTAAGAGAAATTTGTTTGTAGCCGGTTGAATCCTACTACTCATGAAAACACCCTTCCTCTCCATCGGGCTGTATTGGTTGCTTCAATTATGGAGGGATACCCCATAAATGTGGGGAATGTGATGTCCTGCATTATCATGATAGTTGGAGCTGAACATGATCGTAACTACCCTTTCCCCAACATCCTCACGATGTATTTTAGGGACCTAGAAGTGGATAAGAGACCCTATGATATCAAATTCAAGGTGGTAGCTCCATTTTCCTGGTATAGCTTGAAGGGGGTGACAACCCCAAGAGCAAGAACTACAAAGCTTCCACTTCTGCCCTAACTGGCCAACTTGAAGAGCCAGCTATGGTAGAGGTCCCTGATGAGCCTACCTCCACTTCTGTTGGCATACCTCCCGAACCTTCCACATCTTCAATTATTCCTCCCGGCATTCCACATTAGAAGGCTGAGCCAGGCCATGCTGAGTATAAATAACTTGATGTATACTGCCTCATCCAAATTTTCCATATTGACTACTACAATAGAGGCTCAGTCGGCTCTCCCAGCCCCAGAGGTGCCCAAGTCTAATGAGGATGCACTCAATGAGATTCTTCACAACTAGAAGAAGATGCTTGACACACCGGCTTTGTTGTCAAAGGCAGCCGATGCACATAGCAAGGCTCTCAAAGAGCTTGCACGGGAACACAACAAGCTAAGGAAGCCACAGGCCTCCAAGGAGTGCGTGAAGGAGCTGCGGGCAGATGTTGATAGACTGAATGAAGACCAGCTGCCTTTAGACCTGTTGCTTGATGATCCAGTGCCAACAACTCATTCACAGCCAAAGCCAACACAGAGGCCTCCGAAGAGGAGGAGGATTCCTAGAGCAGATGATGCTATCATCCAGTTGGCGGATCCATCGGAAAATTGCTCCAGTAAGACATAGGATGTACAAGTTCCACAGCCTATCGAGGTCAAGGCCAATGTCCCAGTAGTAGAGCAGCAGACAACTAGGAACCAGTCTGAAGATCCTGAGCACATAGAGGACCCAAAGACCACCCATGATCTGCTGTAGACATACATAGAATAGGGAGTCCTCTATATCCTTTTTCTATATCTTTTGGTGCTTATTTAGAGTATTGGCATTGGGGACAATGCCAGCTTTCATTTGAAGGGGTAGTCCCTTCTATTCATTTTATGCATGACTGTATATATTGATACATTTTAATACTTTCTTGATTTTTTATCTTTGGTCTGTATGTAATTTTATATTTAGTTACATTTATCACACGTTTATTTCACTTTTAGTATGTATATAAAGCTAAGTCATATTGTATGTATTCATCCCGATTGTATATTCAAACCCTATTGTATATATTATTCTATTTTCTGCAAAAAAAAAAAAAAATTGGCTTCTTATTATGTTTGTAGCTTTTTTTTTGGATGTCTTCAATAAGTATTTGGTTTTTTTAATGCCACAATTCTTTCCCAAGGTGGAATGTTTTGTGAACCGGGTGGCTCTTCCCTACGATGGATAGCGCGACAACCTTCATAAGGGTTTGCATCCATTCTTGTTTTTGTTTTTAGTAGTTTATATTTAAGGGTACCTTAAGCAAAGCTCACTTCGGCCTAGCACATTTTCCTTTGATCTCATGGTCAAAAAAAAATTATTGTATTTAGGATGGTTGAAGTGGTGACCTTGAGACTCTTGTGTTGACAGACAATCATCAAGTATTTTTTTCGGGAGCATTTTGTGCTCAAATCATATCTAAGGTCATTGTGGGCCCCCAAATCTATGTCTTTAGAAATACCTTAGTTTGTGTGGTGAGCAATTGAATTGCAATTCCAAGTCCCAAGCTATTAGTCTAGAACATGCCTTGAATGTTTGTTGAGGCAAAATCGTAAGTGAATTTTGACTTGAAGCATTATAATAGGTTTTCCCTGATTCAAATAATAGTTTGAACAAATCCACATCCTACCAACGATATCATCCTTAGCTAACCCTTTTGAGCCATAGGCCTCCTTCTTTCAAGAACCATGATAGAAGCTTATACCCGTTCTAAAAGATACCCTTTCTTGCCACCCGATCTTTCCTTTAGCACATGGCAAAAGTATAAGTTTGGGGGGAGACAGGAGGATGGAAACAAAGTGAAAAGAGGCACAAAAATGAAGAAAAGGAAAGGCAATGAAAAAGAATGAAAAGAAGAAAACAAAAAGAATGCTTAATGTTAAAAAGAATAAAAAGAGATACAGGAAAAGCAAGGAATGAAATGTGTGGAAAGTTGAAAAAGGAGAAGAAGTTTGAAATACATAAGAAAGAGTGACAGTGTGGAAGTGAAATGACTTAAAGAGTCAAGTTATTTATGCCAAATGAATCAAAAGAAGTGCTTAAGGGAAGATGAAACCTACTTAGACCAAACATATTCTACCCTGAACCAAATGCCTTCTCAATGACACTGCAAAAGACCTATATGACCTTGAGTTGAATGAAGCTTACATTAGTGGATACTTACATAAGGGGCAAGCATATGGTATTTTGAACAGGACTTGTGACCTTTACCTGAGAGAGATGAGTGAATTCCCATTAATCTTGTTTTGTGTGCCACAATACTAAATGTGTGAGTTTGGGTTCCCAAATGACCAAAGTAATTGAGAGATTTCTTTTATGTATTGAGCCAACTCTTGATGCTCGTCGCACTTGATCCATGGTTTTTCAAAGGTTAAATGTTGTTAATGATTCATTTGTATTAAGAGAAATTGTTTGTCCCAATTGATGCTAGTTGAGGTTGCTTTAGGACCACTAAAAAATACTTGCCTTTTTCCTTAAGGGGTAGGTCTTATTTTGTTTGCTTGAGGACAAGCAAAAGCTCAAGTTTGGGGAAGTTGATAATTTGACGTATTTTATACTCCTGCTTGCTTGTGCTTTGATTATAAATTCATACAAAATAGTCTCAAAAGGATCATAATTGTGCTTAATTGCAGGTTTGACCAACAAAGTGACAAGATGTCAAAGATCAACTCAAAATGAGTAAAACTGGAACAAGTACCAAAGACAAGACAAATTCACGAAAAAAACAGGCCTACTGCAGCCGTAGTACACTTTGTGTGGCCCGTATTAGAGAGATTAACAGACATAGCATTTCAGGCATTTAGGCAATGCGGTAGCACTACACTTAGTGTGGTCCGAGGTGGATCTCTGCAGCGCACTACCATTCTGTGCGGTCCGCAGAGGCAAGGTTCAGAGAGATGCCAAGTCCAGAGGTTCAAGCCTGTGCAGCCCGCAGTCAAGTTTGTGCAGACTACAATAGAAGCCTCAGCAACCATAGTCCATTCTACGCAGTCCGCGTAGCCTGAGTTTAGAGAGTCGAGTTTTCGAGTTAAAGAGCCTATTGCAGCCGCACACTATTTTGTGCGATCCGAACTAACCCTGCATGGGAAATTTTGTCCAGATTTCCTAGCTTAGTATCACTAGAACCTTTTTTCCATTTCTAAGGTATCAAACATTTAGAACTTCAGCTGCGCTCGTGAAGATCTTCTATAGGCATTTTGGGCATTTTTACTTGGTTATTATCATTGAATCTTGTATTCATTTTAGAAAGTATTTAATATGTGTTTATCTTCATCTAGTTCTCTGTTTCTCTCTTCAAGCATGAGTACCTAAACACATTATCTAGGACTGTGGCTCAACCCTAGTGTGGATAATTGATGAGTATTGCAATTTAGGACTAGATTGACTATAGGTATTTGTTATTTGGGTCAATTTCATGGTTTAATTAATTAATTAGATGCTGCAAATACTAGTTTTTGCTAAGTTAGCTTAGGATCTTCTTGAGAAAGGGAGCCTAAGTCTCAGAAATTGATCCAACAAGGAATGGGATAGACTCGAGAGAACTGGTAATCCCAATTAAAGGGTTAAACATCGAGAGAGTAATACGCGACTTCAACCCTAGTTGCTTGACCAAATATGCATACCCAATTGGTCTTGAGAAACTCAATTGGGCAATATCATTCTTTCAATCGACAGATGCAGAGTGGGTAGTATTGCCCAAAAGTTAGTGAAAGTCACTACTTAGTGCCTTTTAAACCATTAGATACAACATGAAGCAAATTACTCATAGCTTCATCTAGTTGTAATTACAATCGTAGTTTGATAATTAGTAGACTTATAATGAAACCCAATATGATAAGAAGATCAATTAATAAAACACACGCAATTTTAAGCTAGGTAGATACTTAACTCAAATCCTATCTCTTTATGGATTCGACCACGACCTAAAAATAGTGTAAGCTATTGTGACCCTCTCTTGCTACTCTTTAGTAGTGCGGAGTTGGAAGCGATCAACACCAGAGTCTGATAAAAAAGACTTTTTCATCAGAAACATAGCCGAAGAACTTAAGAAATTGACTAGCAAAATTCAAGGTGTGGAAGGAAGTAAGGGAATTGAAGGGCTGGACTACGAAGATTTTTGCTTACAGCCCGATGTCGAACGGCCCGAGGGTTACAAATCTCCTATGTTCAAGATATTTGATGGTACAAAGGGATCCAAGGGTCCATTTGAGATCGTACTGTAACAAGCTAGTCAGAGTGGGACGAGACGAGAAAATCTGCATGAATTTTCATGAGGAGCTTGAAAGAAGATGATTTGTCCTGGAACATTAGCCAAGATCCAAAGAAGTGGTCAAACTGGGAAAGCATGGTATCCGACTTTATGGACAGGTTCAGGTTCAACACGAAGAATGTGTCGCATGCGTTCTATATTCAGAATCTTAAGAAGAAGCCCACAGAAACATTTCGCGAGTATGCTACTCGCTGGAGGTCTGAAGTTGCTAAGATTAGACCTGACTTAGAGGACGAACAAATGAAAAAATTCTTTTTCCAGGCTCAAGACCCACAATATTATAAAAGTTTGATGATGATTGAGGGCCACAAATTTTCTGACATTATCAATCTAGGAGAAAGGATTGAAGAAGGCATCAAAAGCGGTATGGTTACGAACTTCGAGGCCCTGCAAGCTATAAATAAGGCCTTACAGTCAGGAGATGTGTCCAAAAAGAGAGGCGTGGGAGCCATAATGGTGGCACAGAGAACCAAATCTCCCATAAGATATCAAACCTATCCAATGCCTCCACTCACATATCAGCCTACCCCAAACTACCAAGCACCCTCACCCTCTTACCAAACTCCACCACCCACTTATCAATCACCTCCACCTCCTACTTATCAGCCTACTTCACCCAAATATTCCCAACCGGCACATGTTAACCAAACCAACAATACTCAACCATCCCACTACAAATCCCCTCCTGCAAGCCAAAACATCCCTAGATCTTAACCAAACTTTGATCAAAGGCCTCGAAAATAATATACAACTAGCGTTGAACCTATTGACCAGTTGTATGAAAGACTCAAAACTATTGGTTATATCACCCTTATCCCTATTTCTCCTGATAACCCTTCTCAATGGGTTAGTCCAAATAAATCATGTGCATGCCATTACAGCATGAAAGGACACACGATTGACGAATGTCGTTCCTTGAAAGTCAAGACCCATACTTTAATTGCTAATAACATTTTCGTGGCAAAATAACCTGCTCCAAATGTCTGCAATAATCCTCTGCCACACCACAAGGGTGGAGGCGTTCACATAATTGAAATAGAGGATGATTGAAATCCCAAAGGATCGATCAGTTTGATCACAAAGGGTGACGACCCAAAGAAACCAATAGTCACTCTTAATCCGATCGTGGTCCAGATTCAGCCCTTTGGGGATGCCGAAGTAAATATGTCTACACCTACATCAATTGAGGTCGAATTTGTGTCTCCAGTAAATGCACCCATACTATTCGAAGTTGCAGTTTTACCGCCCAAGGTACAGGCTTCGTTCAAAGTAAAGATAGCCACGCCAATTCCAGTGGCAATGTCAGCCATGACACCATTACATGCAAAGGCTATACCATGGGATTATACAGGTGAGGAAAGAAGGAAAGGCAAGTTTAGGTTCGGAGAGGCTATTGCGGCACAAGGTCTAACAAAAACTGGTAGATTTTATACCCCGAAACATCTAGCTTAGTCGAGCAAGCAGGCCTCTAACTGGACTCCCATCAGAGACCATACCAGATGGTCTCTGGAGAAAGATACATGCCAAGGAATACTCTGTCATTGACCAGCTGAACAAAACACTGGCGCAAATTTCTATCCTTACTTTGCTACAATGTTCTGATGCACACAAGAATACCCTATTAAGGGTGCTATTGAAGCATATGTTCCAAGCAACATCGCCGGGGAGATGGCTAACATGGTAGGAGAGGTATTGGAAATTCACAAGATCAGTTTTCATGAAGGTGACCTACCACCAAAGGGCATGAGTCACAACAAGGCATTGAACATCACCATGTTGTGCAATGATTTGTATCACCAGAATTCATATTGATGGAGGGTCTAGCCTCATGATTTTTCCATTAGTAACACTCAGGATGTTGTTTAAGGGACTGCACGAGAAACAAAATAGAGCCATCAATATGAAAGCCTTTGAGTGCTCCTAAAGGTTCACCATTTGGGAAATTAGTCTATGTTTCCAAATGGGGACTACTTGGTTTGATGTTGATTTTCAAGTGATAGACGTGTCGGTATCTTACAATCTTTTGATGGGACGACCCTAGATTTATTCTACATGGGCCGTGGCAACAACATGACATTAGGCGGTAAAGTTTGAGTGAAATCACAAGAGGTGATCATTCACGATGATGGTAGCAATCTTATATGCAGTTGCCAGACCATTCCAGTAGTGGGAGGTAGAAGAAAGTTAGGTGGGGAGTCCTATCACCACATCGAGCAAGTCAATGCTCTGGATAAAGATAAATTGTGGGAGAATAGGTTTAAAATAATATTGAATTGGAGTGGATACGAACCGGGAAAGGGTCTTAGCAAAAACCTCCAAGGAATCACTATGCCAATAAATATCAAGAACAAGGGCACCACTTTCGGTCTAGGATATGAGTATATCTCGGAGAAATTTAACCACTGGTCGCCACTATGGCGGGGTCCTTACTATCTGTTGGAGTAGCCAATACCACGCTTAGAGCGGACCTTCCAGCCGGCCGATGTTATATATTGGTAAGAAGAAGAGGAAGCACTTGCAGTAATGAAGAATTTACTCCTAGAAGACGATGATATGGACTGTTGTGTCATTCTCGAGGAGGAGGGGGAGGAAGGCCCTTTCATACAGGCTATAAGCAGAGAGGCACGCCTAAATAACTGGACTATTCTAACCACTAGAGCCAGATGAGCCTTGGGGTAGCAAGGCTGAACAAGCATTATACACTATCTTTTTATTTTTACTACTTAACTTTTTGTTTATTGCATTTTAAATTTCCGTAGTAAGATCTTCAATGTTTAAAACAATTATCGGATTTTTCAAAGCATCTTGATTTTCCTTATAAATCAACACTCTTATTATTTTTCTCTCATTGCTTTACTTATACAGCATTGCTATTACTGATCTTGAAGAACCAATGATTGTGACATGCAACGAGACAACGCAATAAACAGATATAGATTCAGAGGAAGAGGACATACTAGAGGAGATTATTAAGGAAGTTGAGAATTTTAAAAACAAACCAAAGTCCAACCTACATGAGACTGAGATCGTTAACCTAGGAGATACATAAAACATCAAAGAAACATGAATCGGCGTCCATTTATCACGGTTAGAAAAGAAGGAATACGCAGAATTTCTAAGAGAATATGAGGACATATTTTCCTGGTCGTATGACGACTTGATAGGCTTGAGCACGTCTATTGCGGTCCACAAATAGCCAACTGAACTGACATGTCCGCCAGTAATGTAGTAGCTCAAGAAGTTCAAGCCAGATATGAGTTTTAAAATAGAGGAAGAAGGCACCAAGCAAGTCAAAGCCAAGGTCCTCAGGGTGGTTGAGTATCCAACATGGTTGGCTAACATTGTACCAGTACCAAAGAAGGACAGGAAAGTAAGAGTCTGTATCGACTACCGGGATCTTAATTGGGCCAGTCCGAAAGACAACTCCCCTTTGCCAACTATACACATCCTGATTGACAATTGTGCCAAGCATGAGTTGCTGTCATTTGTAGAGTGCTTCGCTGGGTATCATCATATATGGATGGATGAACACTAATAAAATAGCTTTCATTACATCGTGGGGAATGTATTGATACAAGATGATGTCGTTAGGATTGAAGAATGTAGTGGCCACCTACGTGAGTGCCATGACCACCATTTTTCACCATATCATACACAAGGATATTGAGGTGTACGTAGATGACGATATCATCAAGTCCAAGAAGGCCACTAATCACATGGAAGATTTGAGGAAGTTTTTCAATAGATTGCGGAGGTACAACTTGAAACTGAATCTCGCGAAGTGTGCATTTGGGGTTCCCGCCGAAAAATTACTTGTGTTTACTGTGAGCCATCGCAGAATAGAACTGGATCCATCAAAGGTTAAAGCTATTTAAGAATTTTCACCTCCAAAGAACAAGAAGGAGGTGATGAGTTTCTTGGAGATAATCAACTACATCAGCCGGTTCATAGCACAATCTACAGTTATCTGTGAGCTACAAAGACTACAACCAGTTTTGGTCAAGGAATACTTGTCACTACAACAAGTTTTGGTCCCACCTGAGCTAGTAGATCTCTACTACTCTACATCGTAGTGTTAGATGGTTCCTTTAGTGCGTTCTAGGGCAACACGATGAAACGGCGAGGAAAGAGCAGGCTATTTACTGTCTTAGCAAGAAGTTCACTCCATACGAAGATTGGTATTCTCTATTAGAACGCACCTGCTGTGCTCTGACTTGGGTTGCCTAGAAGTTGCGGCAATATTTATGTGCATATACTATATACCTCATATCAGGGATGGATCCTCAAAAGTATATGTTTCAGAAGCCCATGCTCACTAGCAAGCTGGCCAAGTGGCAAATCTTGTTAAGTGAGTTTGACATTGTCTATATAACTCAGAAAGCAATCAAGGGACAGGTACTTGTCGATCACTTTGCTGAAAACCTCGTGGATGAAGAATGTGAACCCTTGAGAATGTATTTTCCTGACAAAAAAGCATTATTCATAGGAGAAGACTTTGCAAAATCTTATGATGGTTGGAGAATATTTTTCAATGGAGTAACAAATTTCAAAGGAGGTTACATAGGGGCAATCCTAGTACCAAACATTGGTCAACATTATCCGATGTCAGCCAAACTTAGGTTCCTGTGCACCAACAATATGGCTAAGTACGAAGCCTGCATCTTAGGGCTCAAGATGGCTATTTACATGAACATTCAGAAGTTACTGGTGATTGGAGATTCTGACTTGCTTGTACATCAGGTCCGAGAAGAATGAGCAACCAAGAACTCTAAGATACTCCCATATCTGCATCACGTACAGTAATTGAGAAAAACGTTTACAAAGATAGAATTCTGACATGTTCCCAGGATCCAGAACAAATTTGTCGATGCATTGGCTACCCAGGCATTTATACTACAACATCAATACAAAAACTACATCGATCAAATTCCACTAAAGATCCACGATCTTCCAGCTTATCATGCCCATGTTGAAGAAGAGGCGGACAGAAAGCATTGGTTTCATGATATCAAGGAATATTTAGCAAAGGGAGAGTACCCAAAACTTGCAAATCCCATTTAAAAGTGCACACTTTGGAGGTTATCGAACAACTTCTTTCATAGTGGATGAATCTTGTATAGGAGGACTCCTTATTTGGATTATTGAGGTTTGTCAATGCAAAGGAAGAATCCAAACTACTAAAGGAAATCCACGCTGGGACCTGCGCTCCACATATGAACAGTTTCGTCTTAGCCAAGAAGATACTCCGGGTTGGTTACTTTTGGATGGCTACAGAAACGGACTACATCCAATTGTTTAATGAAAAAATGGGATTTTAGTCAAATCTAGAATTTATAAGAACATGGGTTAATGATAATCAAAAGAATATATAAAAGGAAATAATTTAACTAGAGAGAGTATTTCAGGAGAAAACCGAGTAAACAAAGATATATTCCAATGATTTTGTGTCCTCAACTGATCAGATGTCATTCTTTTATAAGTGTCCTAAAGATATATGATTTGCCCGAATCATAATGAGGCTATTATGAGTAATTTAAGACATTGAATGTTACATTACATAATCATTACATTTAATACAAATTTCCTAACGTATTTCACAATTCATGTCTATTCCCTATCTATGATCTTTTTATTATCAGATTCATTCCTTTTGACTCTTAGATATAAATGACTTCAATAGGTACAGGTGATGTGTTACTTGAAGAATTACTTTGCCTCTTCTTCCGTCATTAGCCCCTACCTGTTGTAGCCCATCCCTAGTGTAGCTCCTCTTTGTTATAGCTTGTGCGTCTTAGCTAGCTATCACTCGTTGACCACTTAATCAGTCTACGTGTCTTGACACGTTTCCTTAAATACTATTTTTCCTAATACACTAGTATGTCCGAAAATGCCACCACTATCATATACATGCAGACATAATAAGAGTGCCTCCAAATGAGCTTAATTTAACGAGCTCATCATGGCCTTTTTCCGCCTGGGGAATGGATGTTATTTGACCAATTGAGCCTGCCGTTTCTAACTGGCACATGTTTATCCTAGTAGCAGTCAACTATTTCACCAAATAGGTCGAAGCAACATCATATAGAGTAGTAACTAAGAAAGTCGTGTCAGACTTTGTCCGCGATCGAATTGTTTGTCGGCTCGGGATTCCAGAGTATGATAATGGCTCAAATCTTAATAGCGACTTGATGAAGGCCATGTGTCAAACCTTCAAGATCAGACACCAGAATTCAACAACCTAGAGGTCTCAAATGAACAGAGCAGTAGAAGACACTAATAAGAATATCAAGAAGATTCTATGAAAAATGATAGATAAGCATAAGCAATGACATGAAAAGCTATCATCTTCTTTGTTGGGATATCACACCATTGTCCGCACATCAACTGGGCAACCCCATATATATTGGTTTATGGTAGAGAGGCCATCATTCCCACCAAACTTGAAATTTCTTCCTTAAGAATCATACAAGAAGCTGAGCTTGGTGATGTAGAATGGGTGATAAGTCATTTTGAGCAATTAGCCCTTATCGATGAAAAAAGAATGAATGCAGTTTGCCATGGTTAACTTTATGAGAACAGAAAGTCCAAAGCCTTCAACAAAAGAGTCAAGATGCGACAATTCACACCAGAACAGTTGGTGTTAAAGAAAATTTTTCTGCATCAACATGAAACCAAGGGGAAGTTCTCTCCCACTGGCAAGGTCTGTACAAGGTTCACCGATTTCTAATAGGAGGAGACCTCATACTTGCAGAAAAGGACGGAGAAGTTTGGCCAAAGCCAATTAATTCAGATGCAGTCAAGCATTACTATGTGTAATTTTCATGTTTTCCCTACATGATGTAACATGAACTACATCTGACCTGATTCATATTTAAGAGGGGATACATAAGAATCCTTATGGGTTCGGTCACAATTCAATAAAATTTTCATTTCCCCCCGCAATTGGAAACTAGGGGAGAATTTGGAGGAGGACCCTCAAAACTCCAAAGTAATTTTAGCCCATCATCGCAAGCAACCGTCAAAAGTGTTGACCCATCCAATTGCGGCAGAGTTTTGAGGAGGACCCTCAAAATTCTGTAGCAAGAAAGGACACAATATCTTGAGCCATGACACTCATCGGAAAGTTTTTTCTTAAATGTCTACGTATGTCATATGTTTACAAATTCATGCGTATTTATTGATAAAATTGCCTTGTTTACTAACGCTACCCCAACAACACATGCCATATCACCAAATCAAAGCCAAAAAGGCCAAGCAGAGCTAGTAGGGATACGAACTAACCTTCCCCTTTCTATAAAACTCACGACTTCTCTTTAAATACAGACACCTAGGTGGCGAAAACATCTAGCTTAGTATACACTCACGAGACAAACATTGTTCAAGAATACAAATCTCAGAATTGTTACATTTACTAGCATATGCTATCCATACACGCCAGTGATATTTCCTATAACGTAATGTCCCTAGCAATCAAAATATCGCAACATGCTCTTAACAAAGAAACTCTATTACCATTTCTCATTTTATTTGTATTTCTGAATTACAAAAGGCTACCATTCTGCCTTCCGAGACTAAAAAATGTCTCGATCTGCATTTTCTACATAGCAGAAGGCTCCCATTCTACTTTCGAGAACAAAGATTGTCTTTATCTGCATTTTCTACATTGCATATGGCTACCATTCTGCCTTTTTAGACTAAACAATGTCTCCATCTATGTTTTCTTCATTGCATATGGCTACAATCCTGCCTTCTAAGACTAAACACAATCTCCATCTACATTTTTCCAAATTGCATTAAGCTACCATTCTGCCTTTCGAGACAAAACACTGTCTCCATCTGCATTTTCTTCATTCCATATAGCTATCATTCAGCTTTTCGATACTAAATGTTGTCTCCATTTGCATTTTTGTGTTTGCTTGGCTGAAAAATTGCCACCTTATTTACACTTGCATGGCTGAAAGATCACAAACTTATTTACGTTTGCATGGCTGAAAGATCACCACTTTATCTGCATTTGCATGGCTGAAAGATCGCCACTTTATTTACACTTGCATGGTTGAAAGATTGCAACTTTATTTATGCTTACATGGTTGAAAGATTGTCACTTTATGTGCAACTACATGGATGAAAGATCGGCACTTTTTTTACACTAAAATGGCTGAAAGATCGCCACTTTATCTGCACTTGCATGGCTAAAATATTGCCACTGTATTTGCACTTGCATGGATGAAAGATCGCCACCTTCTGCATCTCATGGGCTGGAAGATCGCCAACTACTGCATCTCATGTGCTAAAAGATTGCCAAATTATCCAAAGTCATGATTGTTCAGAGGCACCATTTTCATAGCCTGAGAACACCATGCCATGGCCTGAGGATCCCTTTAATCTTTTGCATATCAATATTCAAAGGCATCATGGTTCAGAGGCATCATTCTCATAGCCAAAGGGCATCATTTCATAGCCTGAAAATCCTTTATTATTATACGCTTCATGGCCCGGGACATCATGGTCTAAGGACGCCATCCTACTGTCCAACGGGAATTTTTATCACGTTTAAATTTACGCACAATATATGCTTGTATTGCTTATTTGCAGCTAAACCGATGAGAAACTGCAATCTCGACAAGAGAGATCCCTCTCCAGTTCTCACATCCCTTTCTAACCTTAGCCATTCACCTCATCCTAAATATCGCGTCCTATCTTTAGAAGTCTCCATCGACATATTCTGTCGATAGATCTAGAACTACATATAGCCTGATTCCAATAAGACCAGGGATATGTATGAAGATCAGAATCTAGGGCACAACCAAACCTCTTCAAACTATTTTGCCAAGTCAATATTGGCTATCATATCTTTACCCGACATTTCTTTCATCCTTCCCGGATAAAAAGGGGCAGCTGTGGATACCCAATTTTTTCCTAACTATTTTGATATGCAAATACTTTCAAATTAGCATATGTACGCATATATAAGTATGTTCAAACATTTTATTATTTTTCTCCTTAACTTTTAAAAGATTTTAAATCAATTTATTGCCCTATTTTATCCAGAAAAAACCAATAATTATTCCCAAATTTATCATTTTTCGAAATTCACGTTTATTACCTCTTATAATTATAATAAAATATAGCCAACAGAGTTTTTTCATATTTTTACAAATGTATTTCGTATATTAAAAGCTAAATTGCATATAATTGCTATATTAGCCTCTTTTAAGTTTAATTGTGTTCATAATTATAAAATTGACTCCAGTATTTTAATGTGATTATTATATATTACTAATCATATTAGTATAGTTAATTTATTTCCAGAGGTAACTTTACTATTTTTTATAAAATAAATAATGGGAAAATAGCTATTTATATATTAGCCCCGTTTATTCCAATTTTATCCTTAGTTGAGCCGGATATGAACCTTAATTTTAAATCCAATCACCCAGCCCAAGTCCTAGGCCTATGTGACCTATGGCCCTTTTTAAACAACCCGCTCGGATTCCCATTCAATCCAGGTCGTTGATCAAAATGATCAATGACCACCATTAAATATTTCCTTTTTAATTCCCAATTACCCCCAAAGAGTAGTCATTTCTCATCTGCAGCCGCATTCGAACCCCTATTCTTTCCCAATTCTCTCTCAAACCTTCTCAAACCCTAGCTGCTGCAGTCATCCACCACCTGAAAATCTCCAAAATCTATGGCTTTTAAATCCATTGGAGGCATGTATCCACCTCCCTTGGCCTCTGTGTGTTTGAGTACTATGGTTTCAAGGACAAACCTGGAAGAAGCTTGACCCAGACTTTGGTCAATCTCGGTTTTACGGCTGTCTCTGGTCATCTTTGACCTTGAGTCGACCGATCATGTCTATTCAAGCCTGGTTCTTGACTTCTCCTACATAGATCGATGATTTTCCAAGCCTTTCTCACCATCTCGGTTTCTACTGAAACCCTAATCATTGAGGTTCTTCTGATTTCTTTTATATCTGTTTAGATCTGTGTTTGCTCTAGACTTCTAAATGTTTTTCCGAAAGTTTCTTCCAGAACATTACCTTCAAAACCCCTTATTTATTTGATTTAGGGTTTTGTAATTTATTTCGAAGCTTTCTCTGATTTTTCTACATGTTCTAATGTGTTTCTTTATGTCATTCTTTTACTTGTTTTGCATGTTAAAGTTCCTTGACCTTTTTGATATTTCTGGAATTATTTTGTTAGTATTTCTGCCTGACTTACTTCTTTTTCATCTCTGTACTGAATTAATGGTGAAAACCCTAAAATTTGGGGTTCATTCGAGTTTTGAGACTATGTGCTATGTTATTTACTTGTTCGTCATGCTCTATTGATTTCAACTCTGACTTATTTTGACCTATTCCAGCTTCTGAAGCTGCTTCATCTGTTGCTTGGCTATATTTGAAACCCTTTTCGTTTCAACCTTTGTTCTTTATGTGATTTTAACTTTTTCCAATTATTAAACTCAACTATTGTTTTCAGAAAGGTGTTTGTACTTGACCTTTTACATAGTTCTGATACTCTCTCTTTTCTCTACTACTAAGTTGGTGAAGTCAACCTATATGACTACCATGTTTTGATAGTTCATTAGCTACTGACTTTTTGTTTGCTATTGAGTGATGTTTCTCTTTGTCATAAGTTCAGCTTCGCATGCCCGATGTTTATGCACTCTTTTAAAAACTAAATTTCCCTCTAATATGACCTTCAATTGGGGATTGATTTCAAATCACTCCTTGTGTAATTATGATTGCACTCGTGTGTTATGTAATTGATTTTTCCTTTGTTTTACTGATTTCCCTTGTTTCTTGGAATGATTTGATAACTTCCCTTTCTAATTTTCGATTCTCCCTTCTCAACTTGGTTTATTCATGAGAACCCATGTTACTCTCCTTAAATTAGTGATTTTGAAATCCTTGACTCCTTGAATTTCTATGTACTGATTTTCGATTATTTCCATGTTCTGCAACTTTATTTTGTTTTCTTACTTATTTGGTTAAGTGAGTATTTCAAAAATTCTTTTCTTAATTAAACCTCTATGTGCTTACCCTTAATTGTCTATTATTCACATGATGCTCTGCTTGATTTCTTTCCTTAAATATTTTATGCCCATTACTGTTTGATTTTCACTCATTAATTAAAGGAAGCCTTATACTGATTTAATTTTAATTGACATATAGTTCTATAATTACTACTAAACTATGATTCTTGCCTTATTTTTTCTACCTATTTTCAAACTATAAATACACTACTCTTTCTTTAACACAGATACGGACACTGTGAGTTTTAAAATCACTCACACTCAAAAAGGATTCTCTCTTGTTACTTGTATTGTGGCCTATCTTCGAAGTCCTGCTACTTGCTTTTTACTGTATTTTTGCTTATTTGAACTGGTGTGTCCTGATTAAGATTTAAGCATCACAAAAAATATGTCACTTTAACTTCTTTTTTTCTTGTCTCCCTACAGCTCATATTTAATTCAATACTTTATTCTAAGAATGTTGTAATTCCCTTCTGCCTATTCTGAATCTATTATGCATCCTAAACCCCTACCCCAATGTGTTTGATACGGATGGCTTGTTTGAGGCATGACACTATTAAGTATTGTTGTCTATGACTCAAACTTGATTCCCTTAGGGTCATAGCCTCTATGTTGCCATCATATGTTGTGTATTCTGGTTGAATTTGTAAGTATAACAACACCGCATATTGTTGTGCATGCCCATAAAAAACTAAGGCCTAAGTATTTAGGCCCTCTACAGTTCCCAGTCCCTGCACCTTGTTTGTCTGAAATCCTTTACATTGTAATTATTTCCTAGCACCTCTTTCCCTCTTTTTTGCTTCCCTAGTTCTTAAAGCTCTATTTCTTCACTTTCACCATCTCCTAGACCTAAGTTTATCCCACCTCTTCTGAGCCTTTCCTTGAGACACATTAAGCTCCCTCTGAACTTGGGATTTGAGGGCTGCACTTCCACATTGTACTTGTCCCTATTCTAGTAATACAATTTGGGTATGAGCACTGCCCGTAGTCCCATTAAGGCTCTTAAGGAACCTTGAAACACTCAAATTGGAGAAAGGCTTTGGATCAATGGTCTTTGATTTGGTCTATCTCATAATTCAGATAGGAAGCCAAGGATCAGACTTCCTCTGGTTGTACTTTTCTTATGTAATTTATTATTCTGCTTTATAATAAGTTGTAATAAACTTCTGAGGCTTGGCTAGTGAAAAGAGGTGGAAAACTATGCATTCAAGGGTAGAAATTATGCCTATAGGAGTGTTATAATTCTGCATGTTCGAACTTCATGTAGAAATTATGTTTATAAGATTGTTATAATTCTGCATTTTCATACTTCACCTAGAATTCATGCCTATAGGATTGCTCTAATGTCGTTCTGCATAATCCAAACTGAATTTAGATAACTTGCCTATAAGGTTTAAAACATGTTTCTATATTTAGATACTATGCCTATAAGGTTTAAAATAAGCACTGCATTTTGGTACCCTACCTATAAGGTTTTCCGCATTTCGACACCATGTTTATAAGTTTCTAAAATCACCAACGTGTAGAAAACATGCCTATAAGGGTTTCTAAATGAATCTCGTTTACTTCACTTAATGCTAGATATAATATCAGTAATAATGGATACCATCATTTGCACAACCTGTAATAAATTTGTTTAATTCTACATTTCTTTCGATAATCTAAGTCCCTCACTCAACAAAGTTTAGCAAGCATGCCCATAGGATCCCAAATAATTCATTTCGAGTTTTACTGCCTTATCACCTTATGATTCAGTAGATACGATGCCTATAGGATTCTCGTCTGAACACCTAGGCAAGCATTAGAGTAATAACTGTAAAATGAATCTGTTTTATTAATCATTACAACCAGCAGTCAGGCCTAATTTTGACTTCTTATCTGAGTTATGTAATAAACCAATCTGCCTCAATATTCCCTCATCTTTGGTACTATTAATCAGACCTAAAAAACTATGTGCAACTCATGCCAATTATATGCTTTATTTGTTTAAGGATGTATATATGAGCCTTTGTTTGTCTATATGATTTCCCTAAGTATGCAATATGTGTTTTTTATGTCGCATTAGAGTTTTTACCTTTGAAACTCCAAATAAACCTAATTATCCTTCCCTTTTAGGATTAGTAGTCCTAAGTGCCTCTGGGACTAATAGGACTGGGACGAGTACAGCATGCAATAAGTAATTGAGATCAATCTCTGCATTAAATACCTTAACGGGGTGGGAAGGGTAGATATGAATATGATGACCACGCGATAATTCCCGTTTAGTCCCTCGTTGAGGTGTGATTATCCGACATTGTGTAGGGTGATCCATATTTTTAATAATCAGCTTTTCTAATTGTTCTTTCAAACTTCGTTTATTTTCAAACTATTATGAGTTGAAATCCTCTCTTATTTGAGCCTTCTCTGCCGATATGTTAATTGCACCTCAATTTACAATAACTGCCTGGCTGGGAACCATACTAGTGGATTCTGAGGGGTGCCTAACACCTTTCCTTTTGGAATAATTTCAAGACCTTACCCAATCTCTGGTTATTCAAATAAACTTAGAGTTAAATCACTATTGGTGTCCTAATGCACCACAATCATTAGGTGGCGACTGTTTAAAGGCAAAATCCAGTTCCAAAAAAATACTTTCAAATGTTACAAACCTGATTTTCACGGAGGAAAAAGAGGGCGTGACACAAAAGACTCTTCTTTAACCTCCTATTTAGCCATAACTGGGATCTTCCTGACAAACTACTAACTACTCGTTGGCCCATTCTCATATCAATATTCCTCATAATCCTCCTTAGGTTATTTCCCTTTGTTTTAACTTACATCTCACACTGGCTCCTTATTTATTAATAGCAGCATGGGCGGGAACCTTTACTTCCTCCCTTGATACCATGTTTGTACAATATTGTTGAATTGTAGAATATGTGTAAGATTTGATAAGTGCCATGTCATTCCTCTTTCATTTATCGCATTCTCCCTTTACGATTCCATAGTCACTAGAACACTTAATCCTGACTTAATGCCGCATCACTCCATATTCCCCCTTTATGAGTGTACTAAGAGTTGATGTCACGAGGTTCTACATATAGATGTTTTACCCTTTCATCTTTGGTTTCGTTTCACAATATCAACGATCCTTATTCACCTTGCGGCAATCTTTCTGTACTAAGGATGACAAATTCCTCCAAGGGTTGAACTTAACGGAACTGGTACATACAGTCCCTTAAGCTTGACTTTGCTAACATTTCTTTCTTTAGGGAAGCGTCTTCCTAAATGGCCATTCTCTAAATTTCTCATCAATCTTCGTTTGTTGTCTGTCCTATTATTACCGGAATGTGATTTGAAAGTTTCATGATGCTGACTATTATTAAATCAATCAGTCCCTAATTCGTATACACCAGTCCATATTAATTTCTATTAATCTAGTGTCTAATTTTTACATTTGTTAATCACGTTAAAGTTGCGTGCTTATTTCTCGAAATGAGGATATGACTTTATGGACTATATTTGTTTATTGTCTCAAGGCATGTTATCTTTTGTCTTTTCCTTCACTTAGCTGTAAACACTATAATACTGTCATCATTTTTTGACCTACCCTTGTCATTCGTGTATCATACCTTACTCCTAATGCTTCATTAACTCTCTTCTTAGCTCTTGCTAATTATCCATGTCTACTGTTTTCCTCTAAAAACTCGAACAATACATTCTTTTGCTTTTGGCTCCCCTTGCTCCATCCCTTGGCTCTTCCAACTGCCTAACATTCTTTCTTTATTGGGGGAGGAAGCCACACTAAGGTAATATTTATTCCTTCAAGGCTTCCAGTGCTCATATCTAGCTTTAATATTTTAGGTGCACCATATAGGTGTCTCACTTGGAGATCTATTAGCGCATTTCCAATATTCTTCATAAATCTCAGCTAAAGCAAACAATCCATTCACTATTTTAGGTCACTCTAACCCCATCTGGATCATGATATCCCATCCTCTTCTTAATCTACACCTGTTAGCCCCCAAAATAGTATAACTGAGATGGGTGTGGCTCACAATGCTTATAATTTTTTTCAAGAATTGTAATATTGCTAATATTCATTAGCCCGGTGCCTCGTACCCTTTCTCATCTTGCTTCCTTTGGTTGTTGAAACTTGTATTTATCTTCTTAATTTCTTGTTGTCTTTTACCATAAATGTGGATAGGTAGTCTTTCCTTAAAGCTTCTTAATAGGGAGCTTACACCTTTCAATACACTCATGATTTTCTAAAGACTTCACATTTACTTATCATAAGCAAGAAGCAAAATCGAGTTCCTCTATATCAACAATTCCACAGCTATATCCCTTATCGATCGTCTTTCTGAATGTAGGCATCGTCTTATTAAGAATAGTAGTTCGGGACTTGAATTCTTATAACTGAGCTCTTAAGAAGAAAGAGAGACAATCCTAAATGTCTTGTAGCCTCCTGCTTATAAGTGTGGTGCACCATACACCTATAAATAAGACTCTACTAGACACGGTTGTAGACTCCCTAGGACAGAACTACTCTGATACTACTTTTGACACGACCCAAACCAATTTTACACGACGGGCTGCCGGTACCTTACTCAATCGAGTATAAACGTAACGTATCTTTCTTATTAAATCATCATATACACGTGATATATGGGCCTAATAGGCCAACATAATCATTTATAAACTCGAAACATAGGCCGACAATGACTTACTATCTTTCACGTACATGACATATGTCTACACGCCTCTAAGAGTACATAAATGTCATAAAGTTCTGGAAAGAGCACCCCCATACTAAACAATACACATCTAGATCATACTAACCAAACAAGCAACTCCGAAGCAAATGGAGCGCACCAACATCTTCCGCTTAGCTGATAGCCTACTTATAGGGCTCTCGGCCTGTCTATCGGGACCTAAGAGATGTCAGTACAAAAAATGTACCGAGTATGTAAGGCACATAAATAAGTACATAACTTACATGGAAGAAATATAGAGTAATTGACTCAACCTGTAAGTCTAGATACGTTCGTAAATAAGAAATTACTTTTAGCGTCATGCATATGCGTATGAATGTCATGTCATGTATAGGTATATGTTTCATAACATTATCAGCCTCTAAGAGCATCACATCATATCATATCGGCCACTATGGACCAAATCATTAAGGTATACTAGTTGATCAGGTGGTGGTGTGTATATAACGCCATAACCTATCCCATATCTCATATACATATATATACATACATATATACGCATATCGCCATTTGGTCATGGGTCAATATACATGAATGCAATGCATGAAAAGTACGTTAATAAAATCTTTCTGAATTTCATAAGACCATTTTTTCTTTTGAGTAATATCAAAAAGTAAACTCTTTTCAACTTTCGTATTTTTCTGAGACCCATGAATAGATGATAAAATATTGTGAAACATGAAAATTCAAGAGCATAGATATCTCTAATACTTTTATGAATAGATTCATTTATGGAATTTGTGTATTTGCACGTTTCGTTCATATCGTATATCATGCCAAAAGAAAGAAGGGGTAGCTTTAACATACATAGAGTAGGGAAAACTCCGTATTATATTCTTGAATAAAATTGCACCATACTCTTTTAGAACCGCATAAGTTTACATTACTACAATTCAAACAATTCTCCTTAGAATTCTGTCCTAGGGAGTCCACAAGTCGTGTCTAGTAGATTCTTATTTATGGGTGTGTCGTGCACCACACTTATAAGCAGGAGGCTACAAGGCATTTAGGATTCTCACTTTTTCCTCTTACTCTTGATCGTGTGGAAGAGCTCACTTATAGAATTCCAATTCTGCAATTCTATTTTATTCGTAATAGGACGATACCTACATTCGTAAAGAATGTTGGAAAGAGATATAGTTGTGGATTAGCTGAGCTAGAGGAATTGGATTTTTGTAATTTACCTACCATAAGTAAATGTTAGGTCTTTACTAGATGATGGGTGTACTGAAAGGTGTAAGCTTCTTGATAAGAAGTCCTATGACAAGAATGTCTATCCACCTTTATAGTAAATTAAGAAGATAAATACAAGTCTTAACAAGCAAGAGAAGTAAGATGAAAAGGGTACAACACGCCCAGTTAATGAAGGTTAATAGTGTTTATGCTTCAGGCGTAGGAAGATAAGCATTTTGAGTTATATTCACCGGTAACAGAGGTATGTACAATTGGTTATGCCCATTTCAACTATGCCATGTGGGGGCTAACGCATATAGCTAAGAGAAGGATGGGATATCAAGATCCGGATGGGGTTAGGGTAACCCAAATTGGTAAATGTATTGCTTGTGTTAGTTGACATTTTCGAAGAATATTGCAAATATTCTAATAGACCTCCTTGTGAGACACCTGGATGGTGCACTCTAGAATATCAAAATTAGATGTGAATACTAGCATGACAAAAAAAAACTCAGATGATAGGCAATAAAAGCCTATAATGGATAAATATTACCTTACTGTGATACTCGTCCCTAGTAAAGTGAGGACGTTGAGCAACCCGAGGAGCCGATGAATGAAGCAAGGAGAGCTAAATGTAAAAGAATGTTGTGTTGAAGTTTTCAGAAGATAGGGGATATGTAAAAATATTAGCAGAGTAATGAGAAGATAGATAAGGAAGTATTATAAATAAGGTGTGATGCATGGATAACAATGGTAGAGTGTTACAGAACATATAGTCAAATGAAGAAAGAGATGAAAGGTGATGGGCCTTAAGAAAACAAAAGAGAATTGGCCATACAGTCACATCATCATTTCAAGAAATAAGTTCGCGACTCCAACGTGATTAATAGAAGGAAAAATTAGACCCTAGAGTAATAGATATTAGTATGGACTAGTGAATAAGATAAACTAAACATGAGTAAGGAACTGAGCAATTTTATAATAGTAATATCATGAGTATTTCATAATTGCATTCCGACAATAATAGAATGGACTGCAGAAGAAGATCCATGATAAATTCAGAGAATTGTCATTCAGTGAGTCACTTCCCTAAAGCAAGCAATGTGAACAAAGTTAAGATTAAGAGACTGTATGTGCCAGTTATACTAAGTGTCACCATTGCGAGCGAGGGATTTTTTTATCCTTGGTAAAGAAGTATTATTGCTAGGCGAGTAAGAGTCTTTGATAATGTGAAAGGATGCCAAAGATGAAGGCGAAAAACACCTATAGCCAGCTCGTCATAGCTTCAAGTCTTAGAACTCCACTAAAAGAGGGAATATGGAATAATAAAGGAAGAATGTGATACAAAAAATAAGAAATGGATGAGTTTGCACTTCTCTAAATGTTACGAATATGCTATGATTCCAGAATATAATGTAAGCATAACGTCAAAAAAAAGGGAAGTAAGGGTTCCTGCATGGGATATTATTGATAAATAAGGAGCTAGTACGTAAGGTAAGTTACGACAAGGAAATAACCCAATAAAGATTATGCAGAATATGGATAGGAGAATAGGCCAACGAGTAATTAGTAGTTGATTCAGGAAGAGCCTACTGATGACTAGACAAGAAGTTACAGACAAATCAACAGATCATGTAAGATGAATGTAGTAAACCCCAACATGGAGAATTCAGTAATATAACTATAATACTTGAGATATATTCAAATAAGAGTTGGGGTAGTTAAAGGTACCATAAGAGTGTTATGGGGATAAAGGAAAGTGCCACTGGAAGGAAATCAAAATATCAGTTCAGAAACAACTCTATGAGCACAAGGGCAAAAAAGTAAGCAACTACGGATAATTATAGGCAAGGAAGGATGTCAAAAGGTCTGTAATAGAATCACAGATTTACGTGGGTTAACGGTTCTCCCTAAGTATTACAACGAAATACTAGCTAAGAGAATAAAGAAAAAAGCTTCAACTTAAGCACAACGACCTAAAGAGGAAACGGTTGGCACCTACCTTGACAAATGAACGGAAATTGAAATTAAAAGTAATACTCGAGATCATAAGAATTGCACGAAAACTCTCGCATGTGTTGGCTCAATGATAAGCTTAGTAAGGACACAACAAGGGGGAAGAAAGACCAGGAAAAGTAATAGCTTACTTTGAGAGAAATCTAAGATGGAACGAAATAAATTATTCGATCAATGATCCAGAGTTGGATACGTTATGAACACACTTAAGGGTTTATAGTTTTATACGTGCAATATATATAGCCATAGAAAATTTTGGTATACGATAAAAGAAATAATTTAACCCAGGTCATAAACAAAGGATTAAATTGTTAAAGGATTGTATCATGCATATTTGTCAGCACCCATGAAATGCTAAGCAGGATAACTAATACCACGAACCACATATCGGAAACTAGCTTAAGCCTACAAAAAGATTGATCGAAGGGAAGATGAAACTAAAGAGTGACATCAACTAAGTGATAAGGAATCTATTATTGGACCCGGACAATTAGAAACATCGTGATCGAGAACGTTATAGGATCTCCCTTAAAATCATAGGTATGAGAGAGATAGTACAAAAACCATAGTCTATACTGGCTCTACGTTAAAGCCAGTAATAAGAAATCAGTATGAAGCTCCCATCAGATAGTAGTACTATAATAGAGGTTCAAGTTGTTAAGTGAATCATACCTTTGTGGAAGGGCGGCTATGAAAAAGATAGAAGATATGATACTAGATTTTAAGTAAGTAAGATAAAGGTGAACAACATACGAGATACCCAAATCTAGAAACTTGTGAATAGTCTATTTTTTATAGAAGGCTATAAGCACGGGGATCCAATAACTAGGAATGATAGCGGGATCGCCAGTTGCATGTCTTCCAGCCTATGGTTTCGAAGTAATGAGAGATCTAGTTAAGAGAGAGAGAAAAGTTGGAGACAGTGTGATGTCTCGCTTGACTTTCCATAATAACATAAGGAAATATATGGTGCAAGCAAGTCGAAGTAAAGTTGCAAGTAGCATAAGTGGATATGTATAGGTCGCAAGCAAAAGTATGGTAAAACGACAAAGTTTAATAAAACATGAGTAAGGGTGAGGAAAGGAAAGTGGAAACGTGATGAGAATGGATAAGTCCTTGGAATTAAGACCATAAAAACAAGAGAGATAATGGTTTCTTTATGTCATTGAAAGTTCAGTATAGCCTGAATGAGCTCAAAAGAATCTAAGATTAATAGAATTTAGAAAGAATGAAACATGACCTGGTAATAAAATGAGGGTGTAATGGTGACAGATAAAGGATGAAGTTGGGAATTTGTTTGAACAATGATCAAAAGAAGAGAAGGATAAAAGATTTAACTAATGGAACGAGGTGAATCACATTGAGACACTATGAAATACGATTATGGAAAACACTTAAGATATTCCTCAGTGCAACATAAGGCCTAGTAGCAATGTAATACATAAGAAGTTTCACGTCTTCAAGTGGAGGATTGTAGATCAACATTGCGGTGAATCAACAATGGACAGATACAAGTTATGAAGTATAACATGTGATTAGGCCATAATTTTTAAGAACGGTAATGAAGGAGCACTAAAGGACTGAGATTTATACATAAAGGACAGGCAACAAAAGTAACTGCAAGCTTTGTAAGCATTCCTTAGTAACAATAAATTAAAGTAAAATAATTATAATATAACATATGTAAATGCGATAAATTCATACGAATGGATAACCAGATCTATAAAATGAGATATGGCCATGTTCGCAAATTCTACAAAGTATCGAGCATAGAACTGCGGTACACCTATAGATGCCTAGAGAGGCCTCCTATTAAGCCTTATTTTTACAAAATAAGATCTAGAGATTAACTAAAAGCTAAAAGGGAAAAAAAAGATAAATCGCATAAGCGCACTTACAAAGCCAGGATCTTACAGATTGCATGACAGGAGGTAGTAGCAGTTGCGAGATTAGAAAGCTTTCAACCACAAGTCATGATATGATGAAAAAGACTAAAGGAGGAAAATACCCTAGTTTTCGGATTTACTCACTGAACAATAGCTTAAGTAGCAAGGAGAGTATTAAGGTATTCACAAAAGCTATAAGTATTGAAAATGATAAGAGCATCAGTCAACATTCGAGGACGAATATTCCAAACAGTAGAATTATGTTACACCCTGAAACATTATAATGATGTTACATCCTACAGTATTATATTACGACAATGTTGTGCTATGCAGTATTACATTACGATGATGTTAAGCTTCGCAGTATTAAGTTACGATAATGTTGCACTCTGCAGTATTATATTATGGTGATGTAACGCTTCGCAGTAATAAGATACAACAGTGTTGCATCCTGTAGTATTGTAAGTTTAATTTGTCGTAAGATAATTGACATCAGTCCAAGAAAAAGATTATTAGGAGATTATAAGGATTATGCTATTTCAAATAAGTGGTAAGTAAATTCGTGAATGTGAAAGGGAACCAAGTAAAAGAAAATAAAGTTTCGTCCAAATTTGGCATGGTTTGATAAAATTTGGGTCAAGCGTTAATACCCGATACTTATGGACTAGTACCATACAAGGTATTATATGACCATTATCGTAAGGTGTCTAAGGTATGTGAAAAGTGAATAGTATTTGAAATAAGTGAAAATAATTTTAATTATATGGATAATTAGTTAATTATTATGATGAATTAATTAAAATCGTTGGATAAAGACTATTGCATAAAAACGTGACAGTCCGGGGAAATATATGAAGTGACTCATAATTTGGAAGGAAAGGTGTTAAATTTTCATACACATGACACATCTATAAGTTATTAAAAGTTCAAAAGTTTGTCTTTGGATAAACAAAGTTCAAGTCCCAATTCTCTTCTTTAGTTTCTCAAAGAAACTAATTTCACATTCATTAGTCTTAACGTTGATTCTCTTCTTTAGTTTCAAAAAAATTAATATCACATTCATTAGTTTTAGTCCTAACGACGTTCACGATAAATGCAAGCTGCCAGATTATAGTTTGGGTCGCTGCAAGAAATTGGAATTAAAAGGAGTTGTGAAAATTGGATGAAAGTAAGGTGCTTATGTTTGGTAAGCTGTCGGATGAAAGCCATAAATTCATACAAGATTACTAATATTATGGTAATGGGATTTTGCGATTCTAAAAGAGTATGGTGCAATTTTTCGTAAGAATATTATATGAATTTTTTCCTACTCTAATCTCTTCATTACGTGATTTGTTGCAATTAATGCATATTAGAGGGATTACCAAGAGAATTAGCTCAGATATGTTAAGGCTATCACTTCTTTCTTTTAGCATGATCTTTATAATAGAACGAAACGTGCAAATGAGCGAATTCTATAAATAACTCTATTCATAGAAGTATTAGAGATATCTATATTCTTAAATTTTCATGTGTCATTATATTTTATCATATATTCATAGGTCTCAGAAAAATACGAAAGTTGAAAACAGTTTACTTTATGATATTACTCAAAGGCAAAATGGTCTTATGACATTTCGAAAGATTTTATTAACATACTTTTCGTTAATTGCATTCATGTACATTGGCCCATGACCAGATGGCATTATATATGTATATATATATGTATATATAAGTATATAGGATATGGGAAAGGTTATAGATTATATACGCACCGCCACCTGATCAGCAGGTATAGATGGATTATTTTGCCCACAGTGGCCAAGATGATATGATCGGATGCCCCAGAGGCTGATGATCTTATGAAACATGTACCTGTGTAAGACATAAAATCCATTCGCATATGCATGATACTATAATTATTTCATGATTTACAAAGTTTTCAGACTTACAAGTGGAGTCATTTACTCTATACTTCTGCCATGTCTGTTATGTGCTTACTTATATACCTTACATACTTAGTAAATTATTTATACTGACTTTTCTTTTTGCATGGGGAAACTTTATGTCATGGCCACAGTTCCAGATAGTCACGTTGAGAGCCCTTCAAGTAGGCTATCAGCACAGCGGATGATATTAGTATGCTCTATTTGCTTCAGAGTTACTTGTTTGGTTAGTATGAGTTAGATGCGTATTGTTTAGTATGACGGGACTCTATCCTGACCTTTATGAAAATTATACATTCTTTGCGGCTTGTAAATAGATATTATGTACGTAAAAGTTTATTTGTCCTTATCGGCCTATATTCAGTGTCAATTGGTTGTTTTGTTCTTAGAGGCCCATATGTCTTATGTATAAGTTCATATTACCCGTTGTATTCTACCTATTTTACGGCATCCTCTCCAGCTGAGTTATTGATAATTGTATGACATGAAAAGATACAATATGTTGGTACTCGGAAGAGTAAGATATTGGGTGCTCATCATAGCCCATCGGTCTGAACCGTGACAGCGAGCCCGGGAATTGACTTTTTAGTTGTAATTAAATATTGAATCTTTATTCTCTAGAATTGTTTCCTATGCGTTTCTTTTTATGATTTGAAGTTATTTTTTCTAAATTTGAGCTGTCCGGAAGTCGTTTCACTCAAAAAGGTCATTTTCGAGTATTGGTCTAGCTTCTTTGAGGTAAATATCTTGCCTAATTTTGTGTGAGGGAGTTATTCCTTAGGATTTTAGTCTTAAGTGATAATTGTGTCATGTGAAGATTGTGTACACGATGTGACGAGTATGTGCTCGTGCTTATTTGTGAAAATTTGACTGTTTAGGGCCCTTAGGTTTTTATGTTCATTAGATAGGAAGTTGTTTTGTCATATTAAATTTTATATTTACTAGTTTCACCCCTACATGTATTAATTGGAATTAATTTCTTCATTTACACCCTTACTGCCTCTTTAACTTTTACGTGCTTTAATTGAAGTTGTTGCCTCTTCTGTTGCAATGTTATCCTTCTCTACTTGCTTATTCTTAATTAAAGTTGTTATTATCTTCTATGTAATTTGTCTATCCTTAACTGAAGTTATTATTATTTTTTCTATAACTTGTCTACTGTTAATTGAAATTATTATTATTATTTCTATAATTGCTTATCTGTAGTTGTATTTGTTCTATCTCTTCTGAAATTGCTCAACAATAAATGAAGATTCGTTTGTCCTTTATCATTTTTTTCTTATCCATAACTGGAATCATTGATTCATTTTATCCCTTTACCATTGAATTATACTTTGGTGGAATCATTACTGCACATTATCTTTTCTTTGTTGAGCTATTATTATGTTGTACATTATTTCTAATTGTGTCGTTATTTGTGAGTTTGTTCTTCTATTTCTTTTGCATTCTGAATTTACTGAGTTGATTTACTTGATGTATTATCGTGTTATTATCACGAGCCAAACCCCCAACCTGTAGTGATGGCACATATCCATGGGTACTAGGCCGGTCGACTTTCAAAATACTTCGATATTTCATAAAAATATAAACAAAAAGCCTTTTTTAGCAAGATTCTCACAAAAACAAGAATTAAAATCAAAATAAAAATGTGAAAAGGTAGCCCCAAACATCGGGGTGTCACTAAGTCATGAGCATCTAAACATAACCGGTGTGAAAATATACGACAAACGTAGTATGTAATCTAAAATAAAACTAAATGGAAGATAAGGAAGAAGAAAACAACGTTGTGAATGCCAGGAAATTACCTCGCTATCACTAATAATTAGCTACGAGGACTATCAACACCCTCCGCGACCAACTACTCCTAGATCTGCACACGAGACATAAGGAGTAATGTGAGTGCACCGACTCAGTAAGTAACAAAAATAAATATAGACTGTGAAGCAGTGACGAGCTATGCAAATACAATTCATTTCATAAAAATTCATTAAAGAATAATCATGCTTTCAATCCATAGGTTTAAGTCAAATTAGTTTGTTTAAGGTTCATGTAAAGACAGATAACATGTCTTCCAATAGTTTTCAAACAATGATGCAAGTCAATTATATCCATCAAATAATAACATCATGTATTGCCTCTCGGGCTATTATCACTCAGTCCTCGCAATAACTCCAACCTCACAGTCACTTATTCCTCCCGATTTCTTAGCACTAGGCACTCGACAATTGGCACTCGGAAATTTCGCACTCAGTAGGTATCTGTGCTCGCTAGGGGTGTGTACAGACTCTAGAGGGGCTCCTTCAGCCCAAGCACTATATCAATGTCAATCATGGCAGAATTAACGAACATATTGTAGCGTGCAACCTAATCTTATTAATATCCTTACAATCAGGCCATCAGCCTCACTCGCTCATCAACTCTCCAGTCTCCCGGGCCTTCAAAAATCAGGCAACTTCAGTCCAACAGTAATAATATGATGCATCAAATGGAATAACAGAGACGGAGATATGATATGTGAGTAAAAGCTGCGACTGAGCACAAATAACAGTTAGAAGGCAATTCAACATGTATCGCGGCCTTTGTTGGACCCAACAGTACCAACATATAGTCTAAACATGATTTCTAACATATTTTACAGTCAATTTTTGTAACACATAGAGAGCATATAGCTAATAGCAACTTGTACAACTTCACAATTTCTAAGGGACGGACCAAGTCAAAATCCCTCCGGTGCACGCCCACCCGTCCCCTAGCATGTGCGTCACCTCCGAATAATTACATGGAAACAAGATCCGGGGTTTATACCCTCAATTCCATATTTACAAATTCTATTTACCTCAATCCAAGAGAATCTCTACTCTGAAATGCCCTTGCCTCCCGAATCAGTCTTCAAACGTCTTGAATCTAGCCACAAACATTACAAAACCATTAATATATGGTGAGGGATCAATTCCACAAGAAAAATACAAAAATAGACTCAAAATTCAAAATTTGCTCAAACATGGCCTCGGGCACACGTCTCGAAATTCGACAAAATCACAAAACCTGAAATCTCATTCACTCACAAGTCTATCCATACTAAATTTATCAAAATTCAACCTCAATTACCCCTCCAAAAAATCAAAGTTCACTCTCTAATTCCCAAGCCATAGACCACAATTTCCATATCAAGACCTCACTAATTAGGTGTAATCATTCGTGGAAAAACATCATTGCCAAAGATAATTAGGCTTAAGGACTTACCTCAATGATAACCTCGAATTCCCTTCGAAACTCTCCCAAAATTCTCCCAGTCCAATTTCAAAAATGTGAAAATGGGAAAAAATCCTGAAGTCCTCTATTTATATGTTCTATCCAGAAAAATCGCACATGTTGTCCCTTTTGTCACTTCTGCGACGTCGCACCTAGGGGATTTCCTTCACAGGTGTAGATCTCAATTAAACTCCCCGATTTCACATCTGCTGTCAAAATCTAGCACCTGCATGTGCGCACCTGCAGACCTTGTTTGCTTCTGCAGTTCCTTCCCGCTCAGGCCTCCTCCGCATGTATGGCTCTATCTCCGCACATGCGTGCTCGTAGGTGCACTTATCTCTCTGTATATGCACTTCTAGTTCGACTCATGATTTCCCGCACTTGGGACCTCCTCATCGCTTCTGCGGAGCCGCACTGCAGGACTTCAATCAAGGGTGTGAAAACACCAAAACATCAGAAAAATCTACAGAGCCTAAGTCCAAATCTTCCTTCCAATGAGCCTCTAATACACCCCCGCATCCCCCGTGACCTCAACCAAACTTACCGATAAGTTATGTAACTCCATACTAACTTAGTTGAACTTTCAAATCACTCAAAATAACATCAAAACACAAAATTATCCCCAACTTCAAGTCTAAAAACTTCTAAACTTCCAAATTATGCATTGTTGTAGAGACTCAAGGTAAACCTATCGTTGTGTTCCCAGGCCTTGGAGTCACCTTCTTATTTATATTTGTACTGTTTAATTTTCATTCCGAATAGGTTTATTTAATAATTTTCTTAGTAAATTCAGTAGAGCTTATGACTTGTACTATCGGTTATGGGAAGTGTAATTTGTGTATAAAGATTTTTATCTAATGTTTTTCATTTTATGGTTGAATTCTTCTATGAATTCAGTTAGTGTTAGGTTTACCTAATCTTAGAGACTATGTGCCGTCGCGACATTCTACGGAGGAAAATTAGGGTCTTCACACATTTTGCCAAAGGCCTTTGTGCTTTTAATATTGTATAGTTATAGATAGATTATAGTACGAAACTTACTTTAACTAGAAATTGGAAAACCTATTTTTTACTATAAATCTTATTTAAACATGAACTGAAAAAGCTATAAAATACCGCATTCTGAAATTTTTGTTTTCTACTACAACTTTATTCAATCTTCCGATACTCCTACTAGTTTAACGGGATTTAACTGTGAAGAAAGTCTTTCTTGCTCGAAGATTGCTTGACTTTCAAGCTACCACTTTATTAGCTTTCATGCGTGAAGGTACACTTTAAGACATATGGCTTTGCCCCTGCGCGGCTTTGTAAATATCCACCAAAAACGGGGCAGAGCTACAACTTGAAATATTGTGGAGACTTTTTTAGGATCATTGTTAAAATCTTGATCCCGGTAAAAACAATCTTGAGAAAATAGCTCCAACTAGGATTAAGCGTGTTGTGTCGGTTCGTTTGAGTAATATGTCGAGAAATACCTCTTGATACCTATACCAACAACAACAACAACAACTACCTAGTATACTCCCACCAGGTGGGGTATGGGGAGGGTAATATGTAGACGAGCCTTACCCCTACCCGAAAGGGCAGAGATGCTGTTTCCAATCGACCCTCGGCGCATAGGATAAAAGGAAAAACAACAGTAAAACAAAAACAAAGACAAAAACAAAAACAAAAACAAAAACAATAGAGCATTAGTAACTCCTGCAGAAATAGCGTAAATAATTATCTAAACATAAGAAACATAAATACAATCGCATGCAATTATATCATACAGTAACTACCATAACTAACAACCATAGGGGGAACATAAGCTAAAACACAAATCATCTATGGGTACCCTGCTGACCCACACCTAACCCCGGATGAGGCGTACGAAGAACTCTAGGAGCCCCTAAACTACAACTCTGATTCTAGACCTCCAGACTCTCCTATACCTATACCGTGGTGACAAAATGGATTAAGATAAATAGTTATCCATTCGTATTATGGGTTGAATGATGAATTTTTAAAAATGAGTTCAATATGAATAAGTTTTATGTTATCCATTTAAAAAATGGATAACCACTAAGGTTAACTTATAAGTTGCGAAAATTTAAATAGGGGCTTACTCAAGATTAGGAAACTATGAATTCTTCACAAAATGATCATATTCAAGAAGTCATAAATATTATGATATCAATCCTATCTGCCGATTAATCAATTGTTTATTCGTGTTTAATATGATTCGAATCAAATAATTTATTTATTTTTTATATTATTCATTTATCAACCGCTTATATTCAATCCAACCTAACTGTTTGTCATCCTTATACCTATGAAAGGCGACTTTTTATTTCTTTCACAATAAGGGAAAGGAATTCACTGCAAAAACTATACAAGGGTCGAAATACACTGAAATCAACAAAACATTTACACCAAAATCATGATTCTCATATGGACAATAATACCCTTTACTACACTCTGGATTTACCAAAACTGAGTACTCTTTCCTCTTTTTTATAACCATATTGTTCGTATCAACTTACACGCATCTTGATTAATTTTATGAAATACTCGCTCTGTCTCTTTAGGTTAAGATTGCTGAATTTCTTCGGCAAGAGAGAGAGCTACCACTAAAAGAGAACATTGAAGATAAAGATTGAGCCAAAGTCAAAACAATGGCCACCTTCACTTGACCTCTTTTTGGAATGGGTCGGCCATGAACAAGCTTTCTTGACAATTTTCTGCCATTATTTATCATCTCTTTATTCTGAGCTCCTTTCATTTTTTTTCTTACTACAGAAATTCTTGAACGCCAAACAATAGATTGACTGATGCTTTATGTTTGTGGCCCTTACTTCGCTAATTGACATTTGAGAAAGAATGGCCCTTCTATTTATATAGCTCATAAGTTGGAAATGCCACTAGTGTTGCACATATTTACATTGTTTAGGTTTTCTTTATATACTTTATGTTCTTTTTTTTTGTTTTAAGGTTTATTCTTTCTGAGTGCTTACACCAAAACTAATCAAATACCGTAGTAATGTGATTTTATTAGGTGAGAATATGTATTAGCCAATTATAATTATGCTAGATGAATTTATTTTTAAATATGTGTCATGCATCTATTGGTTTGGTATAAATAATCGACACAAATAATGTGTCTGCATTAAGGCCCAACAAATCCGAACTTTTGCTGCATAAGACTCATTAAAAAAGGAAGCATTTCCTATTAAGATTTTTAATTTTATTTTCAATACTCGAATCTTAGATATCTAATTAAGGATAAATAGCCATATTCATCGTGCAATGTCCTTTGATGGTTTCATATGCTAATATGCCTATAATTAGAAGTAGGGGTGTCAAATGGGCGAGTTGGACTAATTTTGAACGGATCAAAATAGGCTTAATCAATATGAACCCGTTTAAAAATTATTTGGATTGAGATGAGATAGGTCTAGATGAGTTAAAATTTGGGTCATAGCCCAACCTGCGTAACTCTTATCGAACTTTAATTAATGTGTGTTATTTTCTTATGAATTATTTAATTATCAAATAGACTTTTTTTTTGTTATAGTAATATATAAGATATCAAACAAAATAAAAAAATTAAGATATGTTAGCAAAATTACTTATAGATAAAGTATGGGACAAAAATTTGCCCATCATTAGATGGATTGAGATGAACTGGATCAGAATGGATTGAATTCAGCAAATTAAAGGGTCAATGAACAAGCCAGCCTAGAGCTAGTTCGGCAGATTAAATAAGTTTGGGTTCAAATTGCCACCGAATTAGAAGTATTAAGAACTTTTGATATTTTTATTGGTGCTATTGATCACCTCCATTCATATCTTTATTTTTTATTTTTTATTTTTGAGTGGATATTAAAGTTAACAATTCAAGTATGAAGTGGATAATGTTTTTCATTGGTTCTGTTGGTCTTCAGCTTTTCTTACCCATAAACACTTGGGTTTTATATTGAATAGATTTTTCCGATAGATAACTGTAATATTCTATATTCTATTCCAAAAAAAACTAAAATGGCTGTCATTATTCTATTTAGAGCTATCCGTTATCTTTTGTCCTTTCAAAATTAAGAATAAATTCTTTTTTTTTATAAAATTCAAATCATGAAATGTATAATGAGACTTGACCTATAGTGATTTCCCTTCAGAATAGAATGCCAAATCTGGAAACAGAATTATAAGAGAATAGTAATTTAATTTAGAAAGACTGACATGGAACAAGTCGAAGAAGCAGTAATTAATGCTTACAGTATGATAGATATTGACATCACATTTTATTAGGGTGCAATTTTTTTTGTACCGTATGTGAACGTGAAATATTTTGTGTATTTGTTTTTTTATTTTTTCTACTTTTATCACAGAAGGACAACAAAGAATAACATGGATACTGTTGTCGTTTATGAAGAAACTAAGAGCCCAAACAAAACCCAATATTTTCAATATTTTTAATTATAAAAAGTAGTGTCAGGTTATATTGCCACTTAAGCATAAAGATTGTGTTGGTATAAAGCAAAACCAAAGAGGACAACAAAAGTTGTTTTCTTGTACCAACATCATGTGGGGAATAAATATTACAAAATGACAATTGGATTTGAACCCACAATGGCTTTCAATCATTTTCGTAATCTTTAATCTTTCAAACGGAACCGTACAATGCATTAAGACTTATCCACTCTAAGCCTATACTGACGCGGTGCAACTAAATACTTAAGTCGGTCTAAAATTTGGCACCGGTAAATATTTTATGTATAATTGAAACTATCTTATGTCCTAACTATACTCTAGATGTGGCTATTTGATAGACGTGAATTTTTGCATCCATATGATATGCTTTTGTTTGTGGGACTGCTAATCTGAAAGGCAAAGCCTAAGGAGATGCCCTTTGTTTTCTAATGCTTTCTTCGCTAATGACATACTAGGAGCACGGGCGAAGCTACATTTTTAAAGGGTGGTCTCGTCGAAAAAATTAGTTCTCAGTTACTTCGATTGGATGCGTCCTAGCGAGGGAATAATTAAGTCATAACTCATTGGTTTATTGTATCATTAACCATTTCTTTTTTTTTTTTGTACGATTTACATTACGTATATAAGTAAAATATTAGATTTTAAAAGTATTTAATATATATTGAATATTTTTCCTTGGAGAATATTTCACTTCATTAAATTTGAACACCCTTGAGTAAATTCCTAGCATCGCCACTTATGAAGAGAGCCATTTGTCGTAAAAATAACATTGTATAGCCAGTTTTCGGACTGGCCATTCAAAAAAGCCAGCTTTTACCAAGTCAATAAAATATAGCTATTATTTTGCTGCAATAGAGACCGGTCCAACATAATATACAGGAGTTCGGTGTACCTGTTTATGAACTCCAGCATATTATGCTGGACCGATATACTTTGCTGGCTCCAGTATAATATACTAGAGAATGGAACACCAATGCTCCAAGCTCCAGTATATTATACTGGACCAGTATATTTGCAGGAACTCGAGTATATTATGCTGGAGTTCTAGTGTACTTATGCTGGAATTCCATCATATTATGATGGAATCCCAACATACTTATCTTGGAACTCTAGTATAATATGCTGGAGTTCAAGTATACTTATGCTGGAACTTCAGCATAATATACTGGATTATTTTTCGGGTTTTGAACTATATTTTCGCTCAAATTTATCTTTACATAAAAAGTGGCTAAAATTTAATTATTTTTAAAATTGCGCTATTTTTTAACGACCAGTTATAAATCTGGCTATTTTTAAATTTCTCCCCCATTTTTCTACAACCATCTACTAGTAAGCCTACACAAAAAGCAAGTCCAAATTCTTTGCAATCTAGGCTCTATATATATTAGGTGTGTGCAAATAATGTTTCATGTGAAAAGTAAAAACAAAAAAGAGAAGAAGTTATTTGTAATTAAGGTGCTAAATAAACTTGGGGTGTGTTTGGTACAAAGGACAACTTTTTTCAGAAAATGTTTTTTATATTTTGTTGGCCAAAATTTTTTGAAAACTTTTTTCTTTATGAACTTATTTTCATTCAATTGGTGAAAAATATTTTCCATATTAAGAGAAGATAAAATATTTTTCAAAACTTCTTCTCAACCTTCCTCATCTTATTCCTTATTCTCCACCAATACCTATTGAAAGAAATTAGATTTGGGCCACCCATATGGGCTAAACCAGTCTTTGTTTAATTAGTACATATATTTGTAAGTAAATATATTTATATAGGAATTTTTTCCTATCTATACCATATACCAAAACTTATTACAAAAATGTTCATAATTTGGTATTTACCCGCCTAGTCCACATTTTCACTACAAAATATATACCAAACCAAAAATAAGTAGATTCTCCCCTAAAACGCACGAAATTGAGGAATCAGATCTGCGTGTGATCCTATCACCATTAAACTAGAATTTGAAATGGAAGGAAATCCCATTGCTGCATAATTTCCTCCTTCTCCATATATTTTCCACCATTGATAGCCATTAAAAAGCATGAAAGCTTTGAATTTAAATTTGAGTTTTCAAAAATTATTATTTGTTTGGATTGGGTGTTGTTCTAAATAATTCGGAATATGTTTAGGAGTTTATATCTCAATTTTGAGGGGTTTTGGTGAAGATTATACTTGGTTTTGACGGAATTTCATATTGAAACTCGTCGAAGAAGAAGAAGAAGACATATTTCCATAATTGTAGTTAAATTATAGATAAATTGTAGAATTGTAGATAAATTGTAGAATTGTAGATACATTGTAAATATAATGTAGATAAATTGTAGGTTGGGAGGACTAAAACTTCTATAAGTTTTCTATAATTATGTCGAAAATGGCAATTATACTACAATTGAAATGGGAATTGAAATAATAAAATTTAATGTATTCAGTTTGTAGATATCTTGTAGATAAAATTTCTACAAATAAACTACAAATCAGTTATAAGCTACTTGCTTATTTCTTTTTCTAAAGTTTATTTTATGTGCTTTGAAACTTAATCAAATTTGCGTGGTTGTGTGATGTCAAATACATATAAAAAAATTATGTTGCACTGTTTGAGGCATTATGAATACATTTTAAAAAGTAAAAATCACCGAGGGAAGTTATAGTATTGTGGTTGCATTGCGTTTTATTGATATATCGGAATCTTTTTTTTAAAGATGTAACAAGTTTATCTATTCACTTCTAAAAATACTATACCGCTTAGAAAAAATTATGTGTACGCTCCCAGGATATATATAGTGTGTGGCATACACTCGCTCTCTGATGAAGCCACATAATAAATTTTATTCTTAAATGATTATTAGTCTAATAATAAAATTAACTAAGATAATAATAGTATACCTCATATAGCCAAATACTTAGCATATCCTTCTTCAAAATCAAGAGTTACTTCTTTTTATTCTTTTTGGCAGTACAGCTGTCAAATCCGATTTTTAACCCAGATTTTGATCAGCCACTTTTGGACAATGTTAGAAAATAGTTCTTTTTGGTTTTGGTATATTATAAAAAAATATACGTATTTGTCCTCCATAAATTAAATGACTAATAAATGCACCCTTAATTATATTTCTAATTTGAATTATGGTATATAAATAGTAATTTGGTATTCTTAAATATAATAAACACAAACCTTCAACATTAATGGTAATAAGGTTTTATATAGTATAGGTAGGTAAAAATTATATTTATATATGTATAATATCAAATTAAAATAAATGAAGAAACGCAACTGTTAGGATTCCCTAAACCATTATGTTTGTATCTATTCAATAAAAAGAGAAGTATGCATGAGAATTCGAGTATCAAATTCTCTCCTCCCTCAATTAACAAAAGAATCTCTTGCTTGTTTCACAAAATTCTAAAGAGTTCCGATGAAGATCTTGTGAAGATTTCTTCTGCGAAATACTTGAAACGACTTTCTGTAACTAGATATGATCATAGTCTGTGAACTTTGCAGTTTATTTCGTGTATTAATATGTGATTGAATTATTTGACTAATGAAACAAATACAATAATCCTGCAAACTATGTATTTGAGGTTATTTGTTTTTTGGTCTGTTTCTAATATGTTCTATGTTCTTATAAGTGAACAACTGAGGCGAAAATAATTGTTATATGTTTTTCTCTGAACTATTTGATATTATTTTTTGTGACTGCCTGTTGTGGAGAAACGAAAAATTATGTTCTTTTTACAACATGATGTTGCGTTAAAGTTTTAGTTGCGACGTTTCATTCTAAACAAAAAGGATTAACGCCACCACAACTTTTTTGTTCTCAAATGTTTGCATGAGTTAGGTAGTGATAAACTGTTTGACTTATAAAGTGATTGGAATTTAAAAATTATACAATCTAGAAAGCAAAGTCGAAAGTAGTCATTTTTTTAATAATCTTAGCCATGAGGGTTAAGAAATCACGTTGGCTTTAGAACATTGATGATTATATTTTTTTTGAAAAGAAAAACTAAGAACGTCTGTATCTTCATGACTGGCCATTACATTCAAGTTAAAAGATTCCTCTTAATAAGTACTTCCTTTTGTACTCTGATGGAAATTGTTTAAAGCATGTATTATATTTGGAACTTCTCCAGTTTTTCAAGTTTGAATTTGATTCAAATTACATGTACTCAATTACGTGTAAATGTCACTGGAGATGTTCATTTGTATGTTACAAAAGAATTACACTATTAATAAGTGTTGGCCCAAGTAAAGATGAGTTTTGAAGACTGGCAAAGGAACTCAGATATGGACCAGGTCCAACCTAATGAAGTACAGATATGGTCAGACTCAAGCATGTGAGATGCACGGAAAGGAAATAAACCTAACTTAACAGAAGTGCTCATGATCCTGGTCGAAAATGTTGCATATTGAATAAAGAGAGAGACTCCTTACTCAAAAAGAACACGGGTTGTGAAAGGAAAAGAGTTAGAAGTTGAGATCAACTAGAACTTCTCCACCAAGGAAGAGTAGTATCAGAATTCTACTCAATCTCTATTTACTAACTCTATAAATGTCAGTGTTGTTTTCTTTTACAAGTAACGCATATAAGCAGAAGTTAAACGTGAATTGAGAGCAAAATAGCAAGGCAATTTTGCAAGCTATTTATGTGTAATTCAAGCGTGCAAACCTGAAGCTACATGAACCAGATAGAAGAACCAGTTCCAAGTGTCTATCTTTTATTCTAGTTAAGTTGTAGTAGGTGTTTTCATATTATACCTTCCACCATATCTAGAAGCAATTGTATTAGGTACTCAGAGTTTTCAAGTTAGAGTAAACTTGAAGTTGTCGCAATAGTTGAGCATGTGTGCTATAATGGGATTAGAGTTAATCCTACGTTTACAAAAGAGTTTTTGTAAATTCAATTTTGGGCTCAGTGATTTTAGTGGAGAGTTTGGAAAAAATCCTATTGAAAAGTGGTTCGTAGTTTTTTTACCTTTTGAGCCAGGTATTTTTCACGTAAAATCTCTATGTTCTTTAATTTTTGTACTTATATTCCGTAACAGTAGTAGTTGGAACACATAGAAGAACCAGGTTCTTCTATAATCAAGTTAAGCGAAAAGTTGGACACCACACAAACCTCCCCCCTCCCCTCCTCTCCCTACCCTCCCTCCCATCTTGTGTGGTGTTGAAGTGTATAACGTCAACAAGTATCAGAGGGGTTATCCTTGAAGAAGCTAACACCTTAGGAACCATGATTCATTAACGGAAATATACAAAAGAGTTGATTCAGAAGCATAAAATGGACGAATCAAAGGAATGATTGGTTCACTTTTGTATCTTACTGCTAGCAAACCTGGCATTGTCTTCAGTATAGTGCTTTTTGCTCGATTTCAAGAAAATCCAAAGGAATCCAACTTGACTGTTGTCAAGAGAATGTTGAGATACTTGAAAGTCACTACTGATATTTGCTTTTGGTATCCAAAAGGTAATAACTTTAATCTAGGGTAATATGCTGATGTTGACTATACAGGTTTCCTTGTGCACAGGAAGAGCACCTTAAGTACACTTCCTTGGTTTATGTCTTGTGTCATGAGCTGCTAAAAAGAAAAACTCAGTTTCCTTATTTACTGCTAAAGCTGAGTATGTTGGTGATGCTTCTTGTTGTGCTCAACTGATGTGGATCAAACAATAGTTAATGGATTTGTGTATTGAAGTTCGTTGCATCCCTATATTTTGTGTAATTCATGAGCAAAGTCTTACCTGTGTCCAAAAACTTCAGAAAAAACCTATCCTTTTGAGTTTGAACTAGTTCTGTCTCTATTTGAATCCTCATCGTATAAATTGCCTAGAATCTAGGGAAGCTTAGCTGCTCGTTCAACCTAAAACTTCAGAGTGATTGGACTACTAATTGACTACAAAAAAGTTGTCGTTGGACATTAATTAACCCTTTCTCCTTATAAAACCATCATCATCATCACTGCCACTTTCATAATTCTCAAAACTGTCAATTTTCTCTCATTCTCTATTATTCTCTCTTCCAAAACTCAATTCCAAAATTTTCTTGCAAAATTAACAAAGATGCCCAACCCCCAAGATAACCCAGGCACTTATCCACAACCTAACCCCTCTGATTCCCCCACTACTCCTCAACCTAGCACAACCCCCAGCCTAGGAACATGCCTGTGAAGATACTTGCTCACAAAAAGGTGGATACATGTGCTCTTTCAAAGAAACTAAATGCAAAATTAAAGGCTAGTCAAGCCCAAGAATGTTGTTATTAATAAGATGGACCGGTCCATCAGGATGAATATATATCTGTAAAGCTTCCGACCCGTAAGCCCAACAAGCCCAAGACTTCTTCCAAGAAGTCTTTATCTATATCTAAGACTGCTAGACCTTCTTTGGATAAGAAGACAAGGTTTGTTGTTAAAACGAAGCAAGGTAAGACTACTGAGAAAGAATATTGGAGTGGTGAAGAAAAGAGTGATTCTGACAATGAACCGGATAAGCTGGCCAAGTTTGGCAAACGAACCATCTTGAAGGGTAGACTTCTGAAGGATTTGGAGGAACCAGGGATGGTTCGACTGGCTGATGCTCTAGCTATTCAAGGATAGAAGGACATAGTCCTTCAATTAGATGGCAAGCTGGAAAGGAATGAGATTATTGAGTTCTTGGCGAATGCAGACATCAAGGAAGATGGAGTTACCAGCCAAGTGAAAGGGGTTCAAGTGTGTTTTGATGCACAAAGGCTGGGTGAAACCCTTGAAATTCCTTCTGAAGGGTTTGATAACTACACAAGGCAAAAATGTCCAAGTCTGAACTCCTTTCCTACTGCCCTTGTCATCACCAGGAAGTTATGTGATAGCACATAAATGAATAAGTCCAAGGTTATGTATAAGAGTGAAATGAAGCCATGTCACAAAGTCCTGTTTGAATTTGTCAACAAGTGTTTGTTGCCTAGGCAGGAAAGAAAACACATTACAAACTACATGGATTTGGTGTTGATAGAGTTTCTTAGAAGTGGGAGACAGATCAACTGGCCTAGATTTATGATAAAGCTACTTGATAGGTTTAGAAATGGATCCAAGGCCCATACCACTCCTTGTGGTTTTATTCTTACTACTGTTCTTTCTCGGTTTAAGGTGTTGGGGAAGAAGTGGGAGATAGCCACAAGAAAAGACCATTTTTGAATCAATACTCTTATTGCTTGTGACTACGAGGTTAATGTCATTCCTAATGAACCTGGTTCATCTATCAAGACACCTATCAATAGCAAGGTCAGAGCTCTATTGCATGAGAGTGGGGCAAAGAATGCTGAGATAGCTAGGCTAAAGACTCATTTAGCAGAGGTTGAATCTGAGAGAGATGCTATCAGAATTGAGCTCTCAAAGTAAAAGGAGAAGAATGATGGCATTCTTCAAAACATGTTACACCTTCTCCAAGCCAAAACCCAACCCTCTAGTTCTTCCTAGCCTTAATTACCTTAGCCTTCATTTCTTGAATTTGTCTAGACCTTTCAATGATCCAAATTATGAATTTTTCTTGTTCCACTCATACTTTGACTGTTTTTGTTTCTTTTTGTGGATTGTGGTAGAATCGTATTTTCTATCAATGAAGTTTGTTGTTTTTTCTCTTGTTTATTGTCTATTTTTCCTTGATAGTATGAATATATGTAGTTGATTAGTGATGATTAATCCATGAATGCCTTTTTAGTTGCCCCAATTGTCATGAGTAATTTTTAAAATCTAGGAAGCACACTTTGTTTATGCAAATTTTTAATGATGCCAAAAGGGAGAAAGAAATTGTGCTTTATATTCGGAATAGTGATGTTTATAACCTAATAAACTTGGTCCTTGATGATAAGTACAACATTTCTAACTTTGCATTGATGTTGAGCTGAGTTCTGGCACAGACTAAGTGTACGAAAAGCACTGAATTTGTCATCGTTAAAAAGGGGAAATTTGTTAGCCCAAGTGAAGTTGAGTTTTGAAGACTGACAAATGAACTCAGACATGGACCAGGTCCATCCTAGTGAAGCACAAAATGGCCAGACTCAAGCATGTGAGATGCACGTGAATGACATAAACCTAACTTAACAGAAGTGTTCCTAACCAAAAGGGTTGCATATTGAATAAGGAGAGAGAATCCCTACTCAAAGAGAACACAAATTGAAAAAGGAAGAGAGTTAGAGGTTGAGATAAACTAGAACTCTTCCATCAAGAAAGAGTGGCATCAAAATTCTATTCAATCTCTATTTACTAACTGTCTAAGAGTCAATTTTTTTGTTCTCTTTTACATGTAACACATATCAGTAGAATTTAAACGTGAATTGAGAGCAAAATAGCAAGGCAATTTTGCAAGCAATTTATGTGTGATTCAAATGTACAAACCTGAAGCTACATGAAGTAGATAGAAGAACCAGTTCCAAGTGTCTGTCTTTTATTCTTGTTCAATTGTAATGTGTGTTTTCATATTGTACCTTTCAGCTTATCTAGAAGCAATTGTATTAGGTACTAATAGTTTTCAAGTTAGAGTTAACTTGAAGTTGTTGCAACAGTTGAGTCTGTGTGCTACAACACGATTAGATTTAATATGAGATTTACAAAAGAGTTTTTGTAAATGCAGTTTCTGGCTCAGTGATTTTAGTGGAGAGTTTGTGAAAATTATACTAGAAAGTGGTCGTGATTTTTTCACCTTTTGAGCCACGTGTTTTTCGCGTAAAATCTTTGTGTTCTTTAATTTTTGTATTTATTATTCTGAAACAGTACTAGTTAAAACACATAGAAGAACCAGGTCATTCTATAATCAAGTTACATGAAAAATTGGATACCATACAAATGCCCTCTCCCCCGCCCTCAAACTCTTATGTGGTATTGAAGTATGAAATATCAATAATGTTAATGCCAACATAATAAGATATAAAAGAAATAAAAATAAAATTTTAAAAAACTTTTTCATTCACCATTTTTGTTGTGTATGTATTTGTGCATATATACAATATACAAAGACATACACGTATATATATATATATATGTATATATATGGTGAGTCCTAGTATTTTATTTATTTGTAATCATATATAATGGTGATGATAACAACACCCAGGAGTGTTTTCACAAAAGACAAAAGAAGAAGAGTGATGACTATGATTGATAATGTTATCAATCTGCCGTTGGAATCTAATAAGCAAGATGGCGATCTTGAAAAGCAAGGATGACGGCAATGATTGATAATTTGATCAATCTACTGATGGAATCTAATAAGGGAGATGACAATATTCAAGTTTTGTGAAATATATAACTAGAATTAATAAGTTAATTCAAGAAATTGTTTAGGCTGGTGTTTTATTAAGTGACGAAGAGAAGAATAGGACTTTATGGTCTACATTACCATATAATTATAACTTTTATCAAGAATTATTTGATAAATCACGGCAAGAAGTTAACCACAAGTTAAAAGGATCTTATAGGAAGACGGTTCAAGATTTAGTGTATAAGTACATAGATTTGAAGGTTCGGAAGACTATGTGCTGTTTCCCTTGGACCGCCTATGAGAAACAACAATAGAATAAATTTGGTGAAACTAATAGTTGCAAGGGCAAAAACATTACTGCCGGATGACTTGTTGTAACGACCAGACCGGTCGTCTTGAGCATTTGCACTTCGCTCGCTAGTTGTCGGGCATGACTAGCCCTACACGGTGTATTATGACTTATGTTATCATTAGTTTTGTTTTCAGGTTAATCAGAATAGTTTTGGTTTTCATAACCGTACTTGCGGATTGGGGCCCGCAGGTGCGAGCTACAGAAGCGGCAAGGATCGTAGGAGCGAGGTCAGGATCGCATCTTCGAGTCTGTAGGTGCGAGACATGGGTCGCAGGTGCGACATTTGAGGATTTTAATAAAAACCCACATATGAGGTTAAGTTGACCGCATGTGAGATAATTTGTGCGGAAATCACTAGGCAGAAAGTATATAAATTCCCCTTCGCAATTTTTGCCCATTTCGACCATCTTTTAGATGGGATTGGAGCTTTTGGAGGATTTTGTAGAGGAAATCAAGGGGATTCTTGTTGAGGTAAGATTTTTGAACTTAGTACTTGTATCTATGGTGAATTTCAGTTGATTAGACATGGAAATTAAGAGACTAAGGGTGAAAAATTGAAAAGTTAGAGTTTGAAAATGGAGAGTTAATGGTGGAGATTTGAGGGGGCATTTGAGGTCTGATTTTGATGTTCTTGGTATATATAGAATCGTGGGAGGATAAGGATTCTGGTGATGTGATTTTTATCAAATTTTGAGGCGTGGGCTCGAGGGTTGGGTTTGGTCAATTTCGGGATGTTTGAATTAATTTGATTATTTTCACTGGGGCTTTGTTCCTTTTGCGTGTATTAATGATATAAAGTAATTTTTGTTAGATTCGGGGAATTTTGGGGACTGAAGTTAGAGGAAAGTGCGTCGTAGGCTAAAGTTTGACTTGATTTGAGGTAAGTAACACTTCTAAACTTGGATCTGAGGGTTAGAAACTGTGAACTATGTGTTCTATGATTACTATTGAGGTGACGCAAACGCCAAGTGAAGGGCGTATGGTCGTGTACCGTGAGAATTACAGCCTGGATCATTCGATGGCATCACTTAGTGGCTATGTCTTACTGATATGTGTGTTGTGATTATGTGACTAAGTTAATGAGCTATAATTATGCTAATTATCATGTTACGGCTTCACGTTGATACTGTTGAGACCCGAGATATCATTTATTGTTGTCATATCATTAGCTTTATTGATATTTTGTATTCATCCATGTTTATGCATATTATATCATGTCTCCGTCTCGGTTATTGTTATTTGGCATATTATATCATTGTTTTGGGTTAGTATCATGGCATTTTGAGCCCGTGTGTATGAGACTGGAGAGTGATGACTGAGTAAGGAAAAAAACCTGATATTGAGTGATTGCTATGGGATCGGGTTGCACGCCACAACAGATTAGTGATTATGCCTTTGTTAGCTTGTTATTGAGATTGAGCTAAAGGTAGCCCTTTCGGAGTCTATGCACCCCCAATGAGCGTAGTTAATTATATTTAGGGATTGATCTTCCCTTGTTATGGAGATGGATCTTCTCCATGAGGCTAGATTGGCTTGTTCCTCGGTACTGGAGACTGTTTGTCCATGATGTATATATATTCTGGGATGGATCTTCCTTGGGCATTGTGAGTCATATACTGTACCGAGTGGTGTGACGTTGTTATTTTTTTTTTGGTAATTAAGGTTTTTCATTAATCATCAATGAAGTAACATTACAAAGCCACAGTCGATCTTCAACTTAGCTGACTGCCTGCGAAATAACATTTAAACTATTTCTACTATCCTAACTACCTAACACTACTATATTCGAAGGTGTTGTAATTGTTGTTTAATTCTTGGGGTACCTCTAACATTACAATTATACACTATGTCTCTCAGTAAGGCAGTGTTACATCGAAATATCTTGTTGAAGACTCGTGCATTCCTTTCCAGCCAGATAGTATACGCAAATTCAGATGTAACCATTTTGAAAATGGCTGCTCGACATGTTCGATCCTTGGCTTTGCTAATCAACCACTGCATTTTCTGGTTCCAATCAGTACTGGGTGGATAGTTTTCCTGCAACCAATTCATTGTTCATTCCCATAAGTCCACAGTGACAGGGCAGGTCATTAACAAGTGATCTCTTGTTTTCAGGTGAATTTGGCATAAGGTGCATTGTTGATCAATACTCATTCCCCAGCTGTGGAGTCTATCCTTTGTTGGGAGTCTGTCCTGTAGGAATAGCCATAGGTTGAAAATTGATTTTGTCCTTGCTTGGTTTTGTATGATTAAATTCTTCCATGGGACTCTGGGCAATTCTTGCATCTGTGAGTGGTGCAATTGTCTAGTCGAGCATTTCTGTTGCTTCCAATTCAGGATCCTTTGTAGAATATCTCTTGTCTGGATGATCTTTCTAACCATCCAACTTGCTTGAGCAGGAATTGGAATGGATTCTATCAGTCTGTCTTTGATGTAATATACAGTGATCCACCTAATCCACAGCTTGTCCTTTTTATGGGCTAGATCCCAGCAGGTCTTTGCAATGGCAGCTTTGTTCCAGAGCTTGAGGTTAGTGAGGTTCATCCTACCAACTGATTTTGGGGTACACATTTTATCCCAAGAGATGTATGCTTTCTTAGTTATAGTTTTCATCCCAGACCAAATGAAACTCCTACAAATGCCTTCAATCATTTTCAGTACTTTCACAGGCAATATAAATAGTTGTGCCCAATAAGCTTGGACTCCAAAGATGATAGATTGAACCAGTTGTATTCTCCCAGAGTAAGATAGTGTTTTGGCAGTCCAAGAAGTGATCTTGGCTATGGTTCTTTCCACTAACGGTTGCCATTGCAGCAGTGCGATTTTCTTGGTGGACAATGGAACTCCAAGATACTTGAATGGCAATTGACCTTGTTCATAGCCAAGGTGGCCGAAGATCTGTTTCTGTATAGGCAGTGTTACCCCTCCAAAATAGAATGAGCTCTTGTTCAAATTGGCCTGCAGTCCTGAAGCTGCAGAGAATTGGGAGAAGCATTTGGATAGTGCCTTGACAGAGGTAAGGTCTCCTTTGGCAAACAGCAGCAAATCATCAGCAAGGCACATATGTGTAATTCCCAGTTTTTTGCATCTGGGGTGGAATTGGTATGCTGGTTCATCTTTTAGTGAAGTGCATGATCTGCTTAAATACTCCATGACCAAGGCAAATAGGAAGGGGGAGATGGGGTCCCCTTGCCTCAGTCCCCTGGCAGCCGCAAAGGGAACAGTAGGCTCTCCATTAACTAGCACAGAGAAGCTCACTGTTGAGATACATTTCATTATCAATTTGGTGAAGGTGCTAGGGAAGCCAATCTGTTCCATAACCTGCTGTAAAAATACCCATTCAACTGAATCATACGCTTTCTGGAGGTCAATTTTTATCATGCATCTAGGGGACACATGTTGTCTAGTATAGCTTTTGACAAGCTCATGTGCTAGGATGATGTTGTCGTGGATCTTTCTACCTGGGATGAATCCTGTATGAGCTTCACTGATAATACTTGCCATCACCTTCTGCAGCCTATTAGGCAGTATTTTTGAGATGATTTTGTAGAGAACAGAACAGCAACCAATAGGCCTATACCCTTTGACTGTAGATGGTTAGGACAGTTTAGGAATGAGGGTAATGGTTGCACAGTTTATTGGTTTGCACATCCTAGTTGAGGTGAAAAACTGCTTAGTGGCAGTGGTGACTTGGTTTCCAATGATGCCGCAGTTCTTTTTGAAGAATACATCATTGTATCCATCTATCCCTGGTGCTTTGGCATCTCCAATAGCCTTGAGACTCTCTGTTATTTCTGTATCAGTTACTGCAACACATAGCTCCTGTCTTAGTTTTTTTGTCAGTTTTGGGCCATTTGACATATACAGTTGGTTTATAGCAGGCAGATTAGTTCCAGAAATTCCCATCAGTGCCTTGTAGAATCCCATGATTTCCTCTTTGATATCTTCAAGTGTAGTAAGTTTGATTCCCATTGCATTGGTAAGTTCAGTAATCTGGTTGTGTTGACTTCTCTCCTTCACTGCAGTGAAGTACTTAGTGTTGGAGTCCCCCAGTTGTATCCATTTTGCTCTTGCCTTCTGTTGCAGAACACTTTCCTCAATCATTGACCATTTTTCCAATTTTAGGATCAGCTCCTTTTCCTTCTATTGTAGGCCATCAGTGTATGATTGATTCATCTGGGCTTGTAATGTCCCCAGTTTCTGCCTACACTGTTCTATTCTCTGTGAAATTGTCTTGAATTATTTAATATTCAGGACCTTCAAAGGGTTCTTCAAGGCTTTGAGTTTGTCCCATATTGCTCTCATTGTGTCTGTCTTTCCATCCTGCCACACTCTTGCCACAATCTGCTGGAAGTCCTTATGCTCAGCCCAGACATTAAAGAATTTGAAAGTCTTCTTTCCATGCCAGGAAGTTGAAGTCAGTGTCAATAATGTTGGAAACACGTTCTCAATGCAACATACTAAAACGTGTGTTCTTTTGTATAGGTTTTGATGAATGACAAACGAAGCGAAAATTGATATATGACGAAGTTCAAGAAACAAGCGCACAATTGATATACAACGAGATTCAAGCTCAAGACAAAGTCTTATAGTTTAATTGAGTCATTCTTGATTGTGATCTTGATCCTACAACTTGACTCGTAACATGGCTTCTCTCATAAAACTATTTTCCAAAATCATGCATATTTAGTTTAATGTCAAATGATTTTAAATCATGCATATTTACAGTAGTCAAAATAATTTTTAGACATGCCTTAGAAATCTGGACTAAGATAATCGATTATGTACTTATGATAATCGATTGTTTTAAGCCAAGACTGCATGACAATCGATTGTGAACTAATGACAATCGATTGTAAGTAAGACAGTGAGCATCAGGTTTTTCAAACCTGCATGACAATCGATTGTGAACTAATGACAATCGATTGTGACTGAGGCAGTGTCCATCAAAAGTTTTTCAAAACTCAGAATAATCGATTATGAAATAATGGTAGTCGATTATGTTGAGACAGTGTCTTCCAGTGATTTTCAAATTTATTAAATAATCGATTGTTACATTGGACAATCGATTGTCAAAGAGACAGTGTCTAAAATGTTTTTCAAAACTGATAAGAAATCGATTGTTGACTTTGTGCAATCGATTGTGAAGCTGACCGTTGTCGTAAAGTTTTCAAATACCGTCAGGTAATCGATTATTGATTCTGTATAATCGATTGTTTTGATTAAAATCCGGAAAAGATTTTTTGAACGTTATTGGGTAATCGATTATTGATTTTGTATAATCGATTGTTTTGATTAAATCCCGGAAAAGATTTTTTGAACGTTGCTGAGTAATCGATTGTTGATTCTGGACAATCGATTGTTTGTGGTAAAATCTGGAAAGGATTTTTTGAACGTTGCCAGTAATCGATTATGGATTGTAAGTAATCGATTATCAAGCGTAAAATCTGGGATTGAATTTTGGTCTGACTGGCAGACAATCGATTGTTGGGGTTTGACAATCGATTGTCAGTGAGTAAAATCAGCAACTCTTAATTGGCAATTAGGCAACGGTAATGCCAAGTTTTTCAACTATAAATACAGCTTCATTTCAGTGTTTTAAACACAACAACATACTACAACTGATCATTACATTGCTATAAGCTTGCATACTTTTGTTTATCATTTTATATTCAATTTCATAAAGCTTTTGAGAGCCATATTCTTGTCCAAAGTTGTTGTGATCTAGAGCTTACTTCTTTTACTCATATCTACTCATTAAGGAGTATTTTGTTTGAGTGTTTAGTGTTTTATACACTTGTAAGAGAATTGTGATTCTCTTGTTGTAAGGAACTTGTGTTTCCTTGGTTGAAGTCTTGGAGTGTTGTATCTCCGAGCAAAGGTGTTAAGGCTTGTGCCCATAAGTTGTAAAGGTTTGTTGAGCACCCGTAAGCTTGACAAGTTAGTGGAAAATCTCGAGAGAGTCTCTCGGGGACTGGACTAGCCACGTGTTGTGGTGAACCAGAATATATCGGTGCGTTCTTTCCTTTTTGTTTATTTAACGCACTTATTTATTTCCTGCAAATTTTAATTTCCGCAAGTTTACGCTAAATTTTATTATAACGCTATTCACCCCCCCTCTAGCGTCAAGCGTATTTTCTAACAATTGGTATCAGAGCCATACTCTCTGAAGATTTAACAGTTTGAGAGAACCATCCATGGCTTCTACTCGTGACTCTTTTGCAGGAATTGATGAAGGACAGTGCTCCACACGACCACCTCTATTCAACGGTACAAATTACACGTACTGGAAGGAAAGGATAAAGATCTTCGTTCAGTCCAACAGCTTTCACCTTTGGAAGGTGATAATGAAGGGAAACCAAATTCCAACAAAGAAGGTGGAAAACGAATGGGTTCCCAAGTCCGAGGATGAGTATGACGCGGATGACATCCGAAAGGTTCAAAATAATGCTAAAGCAATAAACTTATTATATTGTGCTGTTAATGCTGACGATTACAGGAAAATATCGTGTTGCACAACAGCAAAGGAGATGTGGGACAAGCTAGAAGTTACATACGAAGGAACGGATCAGGTAAGGGAAGCAAAAATTGATTTCCTAACCCATTCTTATGAATTATTTCACATGAAGGAAGGTGAAAAGGTGGACGAAATATTTGAGCGATTTTCAATAATCGTAAATGACCTACATGTTCTCAAGAAAACATTCACGGATAGAGAGCTCGTTCAAAAAATTCTTAGAAGTCTCACACCGGCATGGAGATCAAAGGCCGATGCAATTCAAGAATCCATTGGCGTTTCAAACGTCACCATCGACGCACTAAGAGGTAACCTTAAGACCTATGAATCTACTATTCTTAACCCTTTTGTTGATGATCAAAGGAGGCAAAGAATAGCTCTAAAGGCGAGCACAAGCCAACCGCAAATTGATGAGGAAGGAGACAACGAGTTTGGACTCGTTATCAAAAGATTTCAAAAGTTCATGCGCAAGGAGTATGAACGCAAGGGCAAAAAGCAAGGCGAACAAATCAAGTGCTATGAATGTGGTGAAACCGGGCACGTCAAATCAAATTGCCCAAACATCAAAAAGGAGAAGAAACCTTTTAAAAAGCAACGTGCATACATTTCTTGGGGAGGCGACTCCGGAGATGAGTCAAGCGAAGAAGAAGAAGACGAAGCAGCAAATCTTTGCCTTATGGCACAAGAAGACAACAAAGATGAGGTATGTCAAATTTCGTCTAAAAACTTCTTTACTCTTGAAGAAATGCGAACTGCTTTTGATGAATTATATGCTGAGTTTATTAAGGCTTCAAAAACTGTTAAGGGCATAAAAGAAAATGCTTCATTAAAAGAAAAGGATTTTCAAAAACAGCTTTCTTTGAAAAAAAAAGGATTTAGAAAAACTGGTTTTAGAAAATGAAAAGCTGAAAGAGGAAAACATGTTTTTTGGAAAAAGAAGCGCCGATAAGCCCGAAAGTTCTACTAAAAATTGTTCTTCTTGCTTGCATCTCAAAAATGAGGTAGATAGACTCAAAGGTACCTTAGATAAGTTTAATTCTTCCCACAAGAATTTGAATGAGGTCCTTGTTAATTTGAAATCAACCAAGCATGGCATAGGATTTAAGAATGAAGTTAAAGAAAAGGTTGAAGCCAAACCCCAACCACCTAAGGCTCAACCTAGGACTAATAAAACAAATGCTTATCCTAGAAATAGCAATCCTAGAACCAATATGCATGCTAGACAAAATGTTGAACATTTTAGGAGACCTAGAAATGACTTACCACCTAGAAATAGTTACCCTAGAAATGATGCATATTTTAGGCCAAATGTTGAACCTTTGAGAAGAGCTAGAAATGGCCTTCAACCTAGAAACAATCACTCTAGAAATGCTGCCCATCCTAGAGCTCATAGTAGGAGAAATAACTCTCATGAAATGCGAAATAGTCATAGTGTTCAAAATAGAGTAAGAAATTTTCATCCGTCTAGTTACTATGAACCTAGAAGGATGCATAACCCAAATGTGACTTGTCAGTATTGTAGACGTATTGGTCATATTTCTCCTGCATGCTTTACACGTCATAGACATATTACTCAATCGCATCATTATAATATGCCTAACCCCCAAGGACCCAAGATAGCATGGGTACCTAAAGAACATTAATTTGTTTTGTAGGTGTGCTTGAAGGGATCAAGTGTACTATGGTACCTTGATAGTGGATGCTCCAAGCATATGACGGGAGATGAATCCAAATTCCTTCAATTAGAGCACAAAGAAGGAGGGAGTGTTATCTTCGGTGATAACAATAAAGGAAAGATCATCGGCATCGGCTCGGTCGGTAAGGATGAAAATTCCTCTACTAAGCATATATTACTTGCTAAAGGACTAAAGCATAATCTCTTGAGCATAAGCCAATTGTGTGACAAGGGAAATCTTGCTTTATTTGATTCGGATGAATGCTTAGTGTTCAGACGTAGTAATTTCAAAATTATCCTCTGTGGTTTTAGAGTGGCTAATATTTATATGGTTGATCTTGCTAATTCCTCACCCGATTATGTTGATTGTCTAATGAGTAAAGAGGATGATACTTGGCTATGGCATCGTAGAGTAGCACATATCAATATGCATCTTTTGAACAAATTGATTTCTCAAAACTTAGTTGTTGGTCTTCCCAATTTAAAATTTGAAAATGACTCTATTTGTGACTAGTGTCAAAAGGGGAAGCAAACAAAAGCATCTTTCAAATTTAAAAACATTGTTTCAACTTCTAGACCATTGCAATTGCTTCATATGGATTTATTTGGTCCCTCTCGCATTGAAAGTCTAGGAAGAAATAGATATGCTTTTGTGATTGTTGATGATTACTCTAGATTTACTTGGACTTTATTTCTTGCCAATAAAAGTGATGCTTTTCAAAATTTTAAATATTTTCTTAAGCGTGTTCAAAATGAGAAAGAAACAACCGTCACTTCAATTAGGAGTGATCATGGGGGAGAGTTCGATCACAATCTCTTTGCGGACTTTTGTGACGAACTCGGTATCGAGCATACCTTTTCCGCTCTATGTACACCACAACAAAATGGGGTGGTGGAAAGGAAAAATAGATGTCTCGAAGAGATGGCTAGAACCATGCTCGACGAAGCTAAGATACCCAAACATTTTTGGGCGGACGCCGTGAGTACCGCTTGCTATGTTCTAAATAGAGTAGTAATTCGGCCGATACTAATGAAAACCCCCTATGAACTTTATAAGGGTAGAAAACCAAATATTTCCCATTTTAGAGTTTTTGGTTGCAAATGTTTTATTCATAACAATGGCAAAGACCAATTGGGTAAATTTGATGCTAAGTCGGATGAAGGTATTTTCATTGGATATTCCTCACGTAGTATAACATATAGGGTCTTTAATAAACGAACCCATATTGTGGAGGAATCCCCTCATGTTGTATTTTCCGAAAATAATGCTCGCCTGGCGAGAAAGGATTCCGGTTTTGATCTTGCAGGTATCTTAGATAGCTTGAAAGACAAAATACAAGAGGAACCACCCAAGGAAAATAAAGATGAAACTGAGGAACAACCAACGGAAGAAGCGCCACAATTGGAAAAAGAAACAAAAGTGCCAAATGAGTGGAGGACGATCAAAGATCACCCTCTTGAACAGGTAATTGGAGACGTCGGAGGAAAGGTAAGTACCCGAAACTCTCTTAAGAACACTTTAGGACACACTTCTTAAGAGCTCACGTTCTCACTTGGCAACACTAGTTTAAGTCATTACTTCCTTACAAATTACTGACTTGAGCGTCGGAGACGTTTAATTCTATTTTGCAGGTATCGCCCTAAAAGATAGGGTGAATTATAATGTTTTGGCACAGAACAATCGATTGTTCCAAGCAAATAATCGATTATTTTACTGTGCTGAAAATCGATTAGCAGTATCACTAATCGATTGTTTATGGTTTATGTTCATTATGCAGTTTTGTTCAATAATTGATTCCTTAAATTGCATAATCAATTTCTGTCTCAGCCATTCAGCAATGCTTTTCCAAAACAATCGATTATTCCACATTTGACAATCGATTATTTCATGTCAGAAATTTAAACTCTTGTTACCGTTTGGCTCCTCAATCGATTTGTGTCATTTCCAAGTCAGGTCATAACTCTTCAACAATCGATTATTGCATCTCAACAATCGATTGTCTAACGGTCAGTGAATTTATTTTACCGTTTCTGACTGATTTGGCTTTAAATTCTCAGCAGATTTCTTCCATAAATGATAAGCCACTCTCCCCTCTATAAATAGGCTTCATATATGTTAATATTCATTCACTCAAGCATCAATTTTAGCTTTCAAAATATCAAATTCTCTCTAATCCTTTGCAAAATCCAGCAGCTTTCATTAAAAATGTCGTGCCGTCACTCAAAACGTTCCCGTTCTGCTAGGCACGGCGCATCCGCCTCTGCTGCCCCTCCACGTCCGAACTATCCCTATCAAGATGGTTTCATTCTATATTTTAATTCTGACATCGAGCTTACTCGATTCTTAACCAAATTTGAAAAGCGCGACATTCTTCCACCCCGCTTTTCAACCCACAAGTATCTTGAATCATTTGGGCCTGCTGCAAATATGCTCAAAAATTCTCAACTTCTTGACTTTTTACTCCTTACCCATCCTTACATCAATACTACATTGGTTCAAGCATTTTATTCCAACCTACATGAGGATGATGATGGTGAGCTTGTCACCAACATTAATGGTGTTCAAATTCTTCTTTCCGATGAAAATCTTCATACCATTGCCCGTCTTCCTCATAATGGTGAAGACATTTTTCGGTACACCGGAGAGGCCGGAGCCCTTTTTGATGAAACAAATCGGTCTTACTTCTTATGATCCAAATCTTTCTTCCCGTCGTCCTACAATTACGGGAATGGATCCCAATTATCGGTGGATTTTCTATTTCATCACCCGAGTCCTCAAGCCTCGTAAGCATTACCATACTACCATTTCCCAAGAGGACACCAAGCTCATGCATGCCATAATAACCGGAGCTAACATCAATTGGTGTCGGCTTATCAAAATTCACATGCGTGACACTATCGGAGATGATAGGCCTCTTCCTTATGCTCTCCTCATCATGAACTTTCTTGAAGCCACCGGATTCGTCACTGGAAATGGTCCTCTCAAAAAGAGTACCAAAAAGTGGGAAATTTCGGAATCCTCCTTTCATCATGACGGTGATCATGTAGCTCCTGCTCCTCCTCCAACCCGTCGTGCTCCTCCGCCTCAAGAGCCTTCCCTCCAATTCATTTCCAACCAAATTGCTTCATTGACCTCTTCCTTCGGTCAATTAACTCACAAGATCCATGGATATTTTGACCACGTTCATTATCCATATGCGGGTCTTGTTCCATATGAAGCAGCGCCAGATGATGAGGCGGAAGATGATAATGAATAATTGTAGTTTTTTTAAGTTTGTTTTTATATGTTGTATTGTCTTCCCTGTTGCTGTAATTTTTTTTTAATAAATAAACAAGGTTTATTTCACCTTTGGCATCTTATTATTATTTCTGCTAATGGCAAAAGGGGGAAGATAACGGGTATGATGCACTCTCAAATTATAAGCTTAAATTGAGGGGAAATTCTCAAATTGAGGGGGAACAAATTACATACTTGTTGCATGTATATACTTGTCTTGAATCGTCAATATAAATTGCTTGTCTTGCATATCCCGCTTAATGTTTGCCATTATCAAAAAGGGGGAAATTGTTGGAACACGTTCTCAATGCAATATACTAAAACGTGTGTTCTTTTGTATAGGTTTTGATGAATGACAAACGAAGCGAAAATTGATATATGACGAAGTTCAAGAAACAAGCGCACAATTGATATACAACGAGATTCAAGCTCAAGACAAAGTCTTATAGTTTAATTGAGTCATTCTTAATTGTGATCTTGATCCTACAACTTGACTCGTAACATGGCTTCTCTCATAAATCTATTTTCCAAAATCATGCATATTTAATTTAATGTCAAATGATTTTAAATCATGCATATTTACAGTACTCAAAATAATTTTTAGACATGCCTTAAAAATCTGGACTAAGATAATCGATTATGTACTTATGATAATCGATTGTTTTAAGCCAAGACTGCATGACAATCGATTGTGAACTAATGACAATCGATTGTGAGTAAGACAGTGAGCATCAGATTTTTCAAACCTGCATGACAATCGATTGTGAACTAATGACAATCGATTGTGACTGAGGCAGTGTCCATCAAAAGTTTTTCAAAACTCAGAATAATCGATTATGAACTAATGGTAATCGATTATGTTGAGACACTGTCTTCCAGTGATTTTCAAATTTATTAAATAATCGATTGTTACATTGGACAATCGATTGTCAAAGAGACAGTGTCTAAAATGTTTTTCAAAAACTGATAAGTAATCAATTGTTGACTTTGTGCAATCGATTGTGAAGCTGACCGTTGTCGTAAAGTTTTCAAATACCGTCAGGTAATCGATTATTGATTCTGTATAATCGATTGTTTTGATTAAAATCCGGAAAAGATTTTTTGAACGTTATTGGGTAATCGATTATTGATTTTGTATAATCGACTGTTTTGATTAAATCCCGGAAAAGATTTTTTGAACGTTGCTGAGTAATCGATTGTTGATTCTGGACAATCGATTGTTTGTGGTAAAATCTGGAAAGGATTTTTTGAACGTTGCCAGTAATCGATTATGGATTGTAAGTAATCGATTATCAAGCGTAAAATTTGGGATTGAATTTTGGTCTGACTGGCAGACAATCGATTGTTCGGGTTTGACAATCGATTGTCAGTGAGTAAAATCAGCAACTCTTAATTGGCAATTAGGCAACGGTAATGCCAAGTTTTTCAACTATAAATACAGCTTCATTTCAGTGTTTTAAACACAACAACATACTACAACTGATCATTACATTGCTATAAGCTTGCATACTTTTGTTTATCATTTTATATTCAATTTCATAAAGCTTTTGAGAGCCATATTCTTGTCCAAAGTTGTTGTGATCTAGAGCTTACTTCTTTTACTCATATCTACTCATTAAGGAGTATTTTGTTTGAGTGTTTAGTGTTTTATACACTTGTAAGAGAATTGCGATTCTCTTGTTGTAAGGAACTTGTGTTTCCTTGGTTGAAGTCTTGGAGTGTTGTATCTCCGAGCAAAGGTGTTAAGGCTTGTGTCCTTAAGTTGTAAAGGTTTGTTGAGCACCCGTAAGCTTGACAAGTTAGTGGAAAATCTCGAGAGTCTCTCGGGGACTGGACTAGCCACGTGTTGTGGTGAACCAGAATATATCGGTGCGTTCTTTCCTTTTTGTTTATTTAACGCATTTATTTATTTCCTGCAAATTTTAATTTCCGCAAGTTTACGCTAAATTTTATTATAATGCTATTCACCCCCCCCCCCCCCCCCTCTAGCGTTAAGCGTATTTTCTAACAAATAACATAGGGTTATGGTCTGAGATTAGGGGTAAATCAGAATCAGTAACCACCTGGTTCCATTTGATCATCCATTCATAGTTGCCAAAGACTCTATCCAGCCTACTGCATACTCTGTCCACACCAGTTTGCTTATTTGTCCATGTGTAATATTCACCTCTCCAAGGCAATTCTGTCAGTCCAACTAGCTGCATACATTTGTTAAACTCTAGAGTTTCAGGGAGTCTGACTGGCTTGCAAGATTGCCTATCTTTGTCACATAAGACTGCATTGAAATCCCCAGCAACAACCCATGGGTCTTGCATTCCTGCTGCCAGTGCTTGTAAACTGCTCCATAAGGATCTTCTCTGTTCCAGCCCATTAAAATCATACACCATAGTGACGAAACATGTGAAATCCCATGTTCTGCTGGAAACCCTGCTGTGAATCAACTGGCTTTCCTCCAGAACACTAGTGACTGTAAAAAATTTTGGATTCCATAGAATCCACTCTCTACCCTTTTCACCTGAGACATAGTTTGTTAAAACACCCCAGCCTGGTGCTAGTAGATTAGCAATTCTACTAGCATGTATTTGCTTAACCTTATACTAATCCAACTAGGTTAATGTTGTTTTTCCTTATATACTCCCTAACTTCTTTCTGCGTGTACCTTTTATTTACACCCCTTATATTCCACACTAACCACTTCATTAATAAGATGTTGATCACCCTACCTCCCCTGGAGGGTCATCTTTACTACCAGAAACTGCTTCAAATCTGTTACTCACAATGATGGGGGACAGGGGTGGAAATTGGTGTTGTTGAGTGTTGGACTCGGAGGTTGTTTCCCTTTGTCACTGCCCTTATCAACCCTCTGGCTCTGGACTGTCTTGGCTTCATGTTGAGACCCACTAGGTTCACTATGTTGTGTTGGAGACTGCCTCTGTATTGGCACAACAGGGCCCTTGGTTCTCCATTCCTGGACTGCCTTTGGCTTCCACACTTGTGTAGGTTGTTTTGGGATTTGCTTTTTCTGCACTGCACAATTGTGTCCTATTGTTTGGCATTTCTCACAATAGGAAGGCTTCCACTCATACACCACATCTTGAAGGAACTTTTACCATTTGGATCCATAACCCATATCTCTGTTGGTAGTTCTTTAGTGACAGTCACCTTAATGAGCATTCTGGCATAGGAAATCCGTGTCTATTTTCTGGTACATTCATCCGCAAAAATTGGCTTTCCTAATACACTAGCAATTCTGCTAAGAGACCTCATACCCCAGCAAGACATTGGTAGTTTTGGAAACTTTACCCAAAGTGGTATTTCAGTCGGAAACTCTTCTGAGAAATCAAATTCAGGGGTCCACTGTTTGAGTATCATAGGCCTATTGGCTATTGAGTAAGGACCAGCACACAGTATCTCTTTGGCATCAGCCACTGCCTTGAATTTCACAATGTAGTACCCTTCGTCATGATAGAACAATTCTGGTTCAAGGACATGGGACCAGTGGTGACTGATGAATCTCCTCATTGCATTGAAGCCAGGACCGTCGCCTACAATGTATACCACTAAGGCACACTTCCATTTGGATTCCTCCTCCTCCACCTCCGCTTTTTCCAGTTGTACTATGGGCTTTCGATCGACTATCATTGGGGGTATGTATTCAAGAGCCATACCATGAGTCGCAAAACGATTCTTCTGAAATAGTGTTGACAAGCTCTTCTTAGGTTCCTCTAATGTGAAGTTGTTATTGTTATTATCTTGAGATGGATCTTCTCTATTATATGGATTGGCCTTCCTCAGTACTAAATGACTGTCGTCAGAGATGTATAAATTTCGGAATGGATCTTCCCTGAGCCGTATGAGCGATATACAATACTGAGTGGACAAGCATTTGAGATTGTAGGCACATGAGGCACTTAGCATGGTACAACATTTATTTTCAGGATTTCTGACTTAAGGAATAGGTCTATACTCCTTGATAGTAGCAGGATTTCTGACTTAAGGAATTAGATTTATTGATGTGCAGTTAACTGGCTTGAATATCTGTGATGTCTCAAAGAAGTCTATCACAACTTGTGTTACCACATACCCTATGATATGCCATGACCTCATGAAGAAACATGCATTGAGACCATCATATCCTGGGGCCTTCAAGTCATTTATATTTTGCAGAGCTTTCTATATCTTTTGTCTTACAATAGGATGAATCAATCTTGTGTTACCACCTCCTCTATGATATGCCATGACCTCTTGAAGAAAACTACATCGAGACCATCATATCCCGGGGCCTTCAAGTCATTTATATCTCCCAGAGCTTTCTATATCTTTTGCCTTATAACAGGCTGAATCAATTTAACTAGGTGGTCTCTTATGAGAATTGTCCCTTTTTGGATTACGTTTGGATCTATTGTTAGGATTGCAAGCATTTTTATCCTAGAAATTATTTATAATATCCATGTATTTATGCCTCTATTTCCTCCTCCATATGTATCTGTACCGCTAGATCATTCATGAGGGCATTTATTCCATTCAAATTGTCTTATTCTTCATATGAGCAAAAAACATGCAGAGTTAGCATCTCCCAACTTCAGCCATTGTACTCTTAACCTTTGCCTATAGATACCTTTCTCTATCAGTATCAATTTCCATAGGTTCTTTTTCAGGTCCTTTTGTCCTCAACAATTTTGCATTTATCATTCTACAGCCCATTTTCTCTTGCACTTCCTGTAGTTCCCTTTTGGTTTCTTTGATTCTGTCTTCAACACCTTTGTAGTGTTGTGTGTTAAGCCCCTTAATAACTTGTTTGACTCTCTTTAGTTTGTTCAATACTCAATATAGCTTCCCAGTATCTCCATTTGTGTTCTATACTTGTTTTACTCCTTGTATAAATTAAGGGTGATCAGCTATGGAATTAGAGAATCTGAAGAGGCTGGCCTTCTTCCTCTGCATATGTGAAATCATCTGTTTAAGTGGGGGAATGATCAGAGAAATATGGTTCTAAGATTTGTATGCACAGGCTAGACATTGTCTTCATCAAGTTTATGTTACCAATCCTTTGACTATCCTGCTATATATATGGTTATTTGTCCATGTATAGTCCCTTCCCATAGTAGGTAATTCATTCATGCCTATATTACTCATGAACTCCCTAAAATTCTTTGTTTCATTATAGTGCCATGTTGTCTATCCTGACTATTCAACACTGAGTTGAAATCTCCCATTGCTAGTCATGGTCCTTGATGTATATTGTTTATCTGCCTCAACTTTTGCCACATACTCAACATGCCTTTGATAGTATGCAAGCCATCTATTGATGTGAATCCAAATGTTAATAATCTTGAATGTGTTTTGACTTGTCCTTGTATGTATGAGACATCTATGTCAATTGGCTCAAAGGCAAAGATTCTTAGGTCCCATAGTATCTATATTCTGCTCTTATTGTTGCCGCTAAACTTTGATATCCATTTCCATTCAGGTGCAATTTCATTGTGTTTCATTAATGTTATCGCTGGCTTTTTGTTCTGTTTATAAACTTCTTTGTCTCTTTTTGCTTGTATGCTTTATTTTAATCTCTAACGTTCCATGTAATCACACTCATACTAGTATGAATTTAGTAACATGAAGTATCTCTTGTGCCCCATATATCCTCATCTGTATATTTCTTGATCCTGGCTTATTGGTTACTTGTCCACTTACTAAGGACAGAAACCCACTGTTTTCACCTATGGTCTTGCCTTCAGCTTGCTTTACTTTTGCCATTCTTGTTGTTGAATTCCCACTGGCCATTGTTCACCCTTCTTCTTAAGGTTTTTTAGTAGCTGCACTAACCTGCATTGTGGTATTCTCTAGTGGTTTTGCTATTTTCATCCTCTGTGTTTGCTCTTTCTGGTTGTTATCTTGTTTAGGTCTAGCTTTCTCAATCTTCTTCCAGACTTATTCATCTTTATTTCATCTCCCTCTGTATGCCTGCCTTTGTAGTTGTTGCACTGTGTTTTCATTGCAATTATGTCCTATCTGTAGATACATGTTGCAGTATGTCGGTTCCTAGTCATAGCTTATCTCTTGTTCAATTGTTTTCCCCATTGGATCACGCATTTTCACCCTTCTAAGAAGGGGTTTTGTGATGTCTATCTCAATCAACATTCTCGAATAAGAGATTCTGACTATACCAGTGTACAATCATCAGCATATACTGAATTTTTCAAGGCACTCCCAATCTTGCTTAATGCCGTTATACTCCAGCAATTCAGGGGAAGATTTGGGAACATCACCCACAAACGAATGGTTCTCAGTATTTCATCTTGCAGATTAAAATCTGGTGTCCATTCATTATAATTGGACAACTGTTGATCGTGTGAGGCCCAATATATACCATTTGATTCCTTTCCTCCAAATTTAAATATTTAAGTACAAAATAGTCTTCATTATGATAATTGATCTGAGGTTTTATGGAGTACTTACCCCCTGAATTTAGGAATCGTTCCATTGCACCAATGGATGGTGAAATGGATGGTGAATCTCCAATTACATACAGTACAATTGTTGTACTCCATTTTGCATTTTCCTGCTCAACATTCTCCGGATCTAATTTCACAATTTTCTCCCTATCTTGAATCATTGGTGCAATATATTAAAGATTCATTCCCCTTGATGCTAGCTTATTCCCTGCTACAATATTTACCCATGTCTGAACTCCACTTGCTTTCTCCATTTGTTCAGTAACTTGTAAGATTTTCAGCGTTATCAGCTTTGCATGGTACTGTTACATTGTTGTTGGGTGTAGTAGAGTTATTTACTATGATTTTCAGCTCCCAGATCCATGAATATTCTACTATTAGCTACAGGCATAGCTATTACTACTTTCATCTTACCATTGTTGATTGCTGGATCTGAATCTAGCTTGCTCTGCTCACCCAGCATGTTCCTCGGAGTATTGTTTTCTGTTGGTTCTTCATTTCTCACACCTTATAGTGAGACAAAGAGCTCCATTACTGCCTTCCTTGCATCTGCTAATCACGGATCAGTAGTCGGAATTCTCGTTAGGTTCTGTTAAGGTAGTCCTCTTTCTCCCATGGCTTCCACCTGAGTACGTTATCAAGGCCACATTAACGTGTGCCGAAAGAAAACATGGAATAAAGTTTTATATGAGTGTATTAATTATATCAAGCATAAAATGGTAGCTATAAAGTATATGGTCTTTTCATAAAGGTACCAATAGCCGTAGTATTTCCTCAGCCAATGAAATCTCAGTTTATAAATATTTTCGATATTTAGCAACTCCCCATTAGTCGATATTTTTGATATGTTCATAATAATAGCGACAAGATTTTTTGTTTCAATTCTAATCTATTAGATATATTAAATCGATTCTTATGAGTAATATATCGGTGAATACTTCGATACCTACGGAAAGCGATTTTTTTTTCACAAGGGAAAGGGAATTTACGGCAAAAACTATACAAGGGTTTGAATAAACTGACATCAGCAAACATTTATACCAAAATCAAGATTCTCACACGGACAATAATGCCCTCCACCACAGTCTAAATTTATCAATATCAAGTTGCACGAATCTCAGACTAATTCTACAGAATACCCGTTTTTTCATTGTTGATTTTCTTTGGCAAGAGAGACGGAGTTGCCACCAGAAGAGAACATTGAAGACAGAGACTAAGCCAAAGTCAAAACAATGGCCACCTTCACTTGACCTCTTTTTGGAATGGGTCGGCCATAAACAAGCTTTTTTGACAATTTTCCGCCATTACTTTTCATCTCTTCAATCCGAGATCATTCCATTGCTCTAACTAAAGAAATTACAGACAATGGATTGATTGATGCTTTATGTTTGTGGCCCTTACTTTGCTAGTTGAGATTTGAGAAAAAATGGCCCTTCTATTGGTATAGCTTATAAATTAGAAATGCTACTAGTATTGAACATAATTACATTGTTAGGCTTTCTTTATTGGGATTTTTACCTATCTATACCATATAGCAACCTTAATTACTTCTCATGTTTAAGGTTTGTGTTTATTACATTTAAGTATACTAAATTTCAATTTATGTACCATAATTCAAATTAAGAGTATAATTATTGTTTCATTTATTCTAGGCATGATTTTAGGAGACTATATTCTTTTTTCCCTTTTTTCCTCCTCTTCTCTTTCGAAGCCAAAATAGCTTAGGAAAGGGCGACAAAATCTCTTATCAAAAATCAGAAATGGCATAAAAATCGGTCTTCTAAAAAAAAATCGAATCTTTCCAAATAAATTGTTTCTACCTAGCAACATTTTTTATTTTATTTCGAATGAACAGAAAAAATTATGTTAAGGAAACCTATGAAATTTAGTCGTTATTTATTCTTTAGGATATTAATTATTCTTTAGTGTACAAATGAGTTTAAATAGTTCGTTCTATTGAGTCACATAAGAAAAGGAACACAAATGTCTTCAGATATTTGAAGAAGATTTTTTCAAAATTTTTTTTATTCTTTTGCAAAAACAGTTTTTTTACAAAAAAGAAAAAGAAATTGTATCTATAAACTGAATACATTGAATTTTAATATCCCAATTCTCATTTCAATTGGGATATAAATTGAAATTTGGTATGGTTAAATTTTTTTAATGCAAGATTGTAGTTTAATTGTAGTATAAATGTAACAATACAACTTTATACAATACTTAAACTGATTTGTAGTTTATTTATAGAAATTGTATCTACAAACTGAATACATTGAATTTTAATATTCCAATTGTAGCATAATTGGCATTTTCGACATAATTGTAGAAAACTTGTAGAAGTATTAGTCTTCCCAATCTACAATTTATCTACAAATTATCTACCATTTATCTACATTTTATCTACAATTTATCTAGAATTCTACAATTTAACTGCAATTCTGGAAAAATATGTCTTCTTCTTCTTCGACGAGTTTCAATCAGAAATTCAGTCAAAACCAAGTCTAATCTTCACTAAAACCCCTCAAAATTGAGATATAAGCTCCTAAATATATTTCAAATTATTTACAACAACACCCAATCCAAGGGATTTTCAATTGTAGCATAATTGGCATTTTCAACATTATTGTAGAAGTTTTAGTCTTCTCATTCTACAATCTATCTACAACTTATCTTCAATTTATCTACAATTTAACTACAATTTATCTATAATTTCTGGAAAAATATGAATTTAACTAAAATTTCTGGAAAAATATGTCTTCTTCTTCTTCGACGAGTTTCAATCTGAAATTCAGTCAAAACCAAGTCTAATCTTCATCAAAACCCCTCAAGATTGAGATATAAACTCCTAAACATATTTCGAATTATTTACAACAACACCCAATCCAAACAAATAATGATTTTTGAAAATCCAAATTTGAATTCAAAGCTTTCAAGCTTTTTAATGGCTATCAATGGTGGAAAATATATGGAGAAGGAGAAAATTACGCTGCAATGGATTTTCTTTCAAATAAATGGTGATAGAATCACCATTAAATCTGATTCCTACAAATTTGGAGCCTTTTTAGGGTAGAATCTATTTATTTTTGGTTTGGTACATATTTTGTAGCAAAACTATAGACTAGGCGGGTAAATACAATACTATGAATATTTTAATAATAAGATTGCTATATGTTATAGATAAGTAAAAATCGCTTATTGTTATAAATACACTTCTATTTAAGGTGAATGTCTTTAATTAGAGAGATTCTAGAGTCCTATTATTGGTAGCTAAATCATCCTCCTCCCTATAAATAGAGGTGCCCTCTACCATTGTAAATCACTCCTAACATTCTCTAAGTATCAATAAGAAGAACTCTCTCTACTCTTCTCTCTATTTGCTCTTGTTCTTGAGTTATTGCTCTTGTTCTTATATTATTTCATAACACGTTATCAGCACGAGACTCTACCGTCTCAAGAACCATTCTCGAAAAATCTAAGGTATTTCCCTCTTCCTAATTTAATTTTCGATTATGTCTGACATTACGAAAAGAAAGTTCGTTGCCCTTGAAATTTCGGGCAAGAACTATATGACGTGGGCGTTGGATGTTGAAATCCACTTAGATGCTATGGGTCTCGGAGACACCATAAAGATAGAGAAAAAGCATCCACCCAAGAATGTGCGAAGGCCTTGATTTTCTTGCGCCATCACCTTGATGAAGGTTTGAAGATTGAATATCTCACCGTCAAGGATCCACTCATCTTGTGGAACGGCTTAAACGAGAGATATGACAACCTGAAGTTGGTCACTTTGCCACAAGCACGATATGATTGGGCTCATCTGAGGCTCCAGGACTTTAAGTCCGTTTCTGAATATATTTCTGCAATGTTCAGAATTACTTCTAAATTGAAGCTATGCGGGGATAATATCTCCGATTATGATATGCTTGAGAAAATGTTTACAACGTTTCATGCCTCCAATATAGTACTGCAACAACAGTACAGAGAGAAAGGCTTTACAAAGTACTCTGAACTGATTTCTCTTCTACTAGTGGTTGAGCGAAATAATGACCTGCTCATGAGAAATCACGAAAATCGACTCACTGGGTCTACACCACTGCCTGAAGCAGATAAGGTGCACTCTCACTATGCCAAACATGAAAAGGACCATGGTCATGGTCGTAAACGGATAGCCAGGGACGTAGACAAGGAAGAAATTCCAATGAAGTCCGTCAACCCCCGAAGAGAGATAACCGCCGAAAGCAGAAACGGGGTCATGAAGATCCTAAGGCAAATGGTTTAGAAACTATATGTTATCGTTGCGGTGGGAAAGGGCACTGGTCAAAGACTTGCCGTATACCAAGACACTTGGTTGACCTTTATCAAGCATCTCGAAAGAGAAAAGGCCCTGAAACAAATTTTGTCTATGACGACAATGAGGACATCACCCACCTGGATGTGGCAGACTTCTTTGAGCAACCCGAGGGGAAAATAGACCACCTAATCGGCGATGGGTCCGTGATGAAAGAAGATGGAGTTATTTGATTTTATTCTACTTATTTGTATTAGTTAGTGAATAAACTAATAGTCATTAGTATTAGCTCGTATTAGTTAGTTCATGATGCAATGTTAGCAGTAGTTCTTTAGAATATCTTCAATATGCTCAAATATCAATAAAATTTTTATTTTCCAGTAGGGGTAATCGACTAGCCTGAAAAACTAGTCGATTATCTACTATTTTCGCATTAAAGCTGAAAAATAATTAATCAACAATCGATTGTCTTTGTCTAACAATCGATTGTCGTTGAGACAGTGTCATCTGGAATTTTTCAAAAATCATCCACAATCGATTGTCTTTGTCTAACAATCGATTGTTGTTAAGACAGTAATCTGGAATTTTTCAAAAATCATCCACAATCGATTGTCTATGCATAACAATCGATTGTCTTAAAACAGTGTGTTCTGGAATTTTCAAAATAGCCAACAATCGATTGTCTATACTTAACAATCGATTGTCTTAAAACAGTGCTGGAATTTTTCAAAATAGCCAACAATCGATTGTCTATACTTAACAATCGATTGTCTTAAAACAGTGTGCTCTGGAATTTTTCAAAATAGCCAACAATCGATTGTCTATGCATAACAATCGATTGTCTTAAGACAGTGTGATCTGAAGTTTTTCAAAAATAGCAAATAATCGATTGTGTGTATTTAACAATCGATTGTCAATGTTCAACAATCGATTGTTTGTGTTTAACAATCGATTGTTTGAAGAAAACGTTTAAACTGAAATTTTCAAACTGCAAAGTAATGGATAACATATCTGATTTTGTTAGTCAACTGTTAGCAGCAGATTTTGAAAATATTATGTGACACAAACGAATTGAACTTGTTTATTCTTATGTTCCTGTATCTTTTTTGTATGTCAAACTATGGGATAGCAAATATGGATATCTCACAAAGCGAATTTGGATCAACGTCCAACTGTAAAAGTATTTGCCTAGTTGATTCATGTACTACACATACAATACTCAAAGAAAGGAAGTATTTCTCTCAACTGAATATGTGTAAGGCAAACGTTACTACAATCTCTGGAAGTAGTAAATTGATTGAAGGCTCCGGAAGAGCAATTGTAACTCTGCCCAAAGGCACGACGTTAATCATAGAGAATGCAATGTTCTCCTCCAAGTCTAAGAGAAACTTGTTGAGTTTTAAAGATGTACGCCGGAATGGCTATCATATTGAGACAATGGATGAAGATAATCTTGAATATCTCGTCATCACAAAGAATGTCTCCGGCCAAAAGAGGGTTATTGAGAAATTCCCGTCTTTATCTTGTGGCCTGTATTGGACAAGAATTAGTGCAATTGAGGCACATTCAACAGTAAACCAAAGGGTTACTGATTCCAATACCTTTGTACTTTGGCATGATCGATCAGGACACCCAGGATCGGTCATGATGAGACGGATTATAGAAAGCTCATATGGGCATCCGTTAAAGAATTTCAAAATTCTTTCGAATAATGAATATCCTTGCACTTCGTGTTATCAAGGCAAGTTGATTATCAGGCCATCACCAACAAAGGTTGGGACTGAGTCACCCACGTTTCTGGAACGTATACAAGGGGACATTTGTGGACCTATTCACCCACCTAGTGGGTCGTTTAGGTATTTCATGGTCTTGATAGACGCATCCTGTAGATGGTCTCATGTGTGCCTGTTGTCATCACGCAACATTGCGTTTGCGAAATTAATGGCACAAATAATTCGACTACGAGCACAATTTCCAGATAATCCAATCAAGTCCATTAGACTGGATAATGCTGCTGAGTTTACATCCCAAGCATTTAATGATTATTGCTTATCAATCGGGATAAAAGTTGAACATTCTGTAGCTCATGTTCACACTCAAAACGGTCTTGCAGAATCATTAATTAAACGCCTGCAGTTTATTGCAAGGCCATTACTTATGAGAACGAGGCTGCCCACTTCGGTTTGGGGTCACGCCATCTTACATGCAGCAATGCTAATTCGTCTCAGACCGACGAATTACCACAAGTATTCCCCGTTGCAATTGGTTTTGGGTCATGAACCCAATATATCCCATTTAAGAATTTTTGGATGCGCAGTATATGTGCCTATAGCACCGCCATCCCGCACCAAAATGGGTCCGCAAAGAAGGATAGGAATATCTGTTGGGTTTGAATCGCCCTCCATCATTCGCTACCTCGAAACATTGACAGGCGACTTGTTTACTGCACGATTTGCAGACTGTCGATTTGATGAGACACTTTTCCCAAAATTAGGGGGAGAAGTTGGTGAAACCAAACGGGAAATTTTGTGGAAAAATGCATCATTATCTCATCTTGATCCACATACCTCTATTTGTGAAAGAGAGGTACAAAAGATTATCCATTTGCAAAGAATAGCAAATCAAATGCCTGACGCATTTACGGACTTGAAGAGGATAACGAAATCCCACAATCCCGCGGAAAATGTTCCAATCCATATTGATGTCCCTGTTTGACAATCATCTAGTGTCATATCCAATGAGTCGAATGCACGCCTGAAGCATGGCAGACCATTAGGTTCCAAAGATCGAAATACTAGAAAGAGGAAAAAGAACGATCAAAATGACACCACGAAAGAATCTCATGATTTAACAAATTCTGAGATTCATGAAGAATCCATTGAGCCCGAGACTCTGGAAAATACGGAACTATCCCTAAATCCAATTAATATTGAGGCAAATATTAATCGAGTGGATATTGTGGTGGATAATGCCTTTGCTTATAATGTCGCATCTAGCATTATGCAAGAATGTGAGGATCTCGAACCTCAATCTGTTGAAGAATGTCGAAAAAGACAGGATTGGCCAAAGTGGCAAGAAGCAATTCAATCAGAATTGAATTCGCTGGCAAAACGTGAAGTTTTTGGCCCTATAGTTGAAACACCTAATGGTGTTAAGCCTGTCGGCTATAAATGGGTCTTTGTATGCAAAAGAAATGAGAAAAACGAGGTACAAAGATATAAGGCACGCCTTTTTGCACAAGGTTTTTCTCAAAGGCCTGGTGTCGATTATGAAGAGACATATTCGCCTGTAATGGATGCGATAACCTTTCGTTATCTCATAAGTTTTGCTGTCCATGAAAAGCTCGACATGAACTTAATGGATGTGGTTACTGCCTATCTTTATGGCTCACTTGATAATGAGATATACACGAAAATTCCCGATGGACTCAAGATGCCAAACGCGCATAATTCAAAATCTCGGGAAATGTTCTCAATTAAATTGCAAAGATCCTTGTATGGTCTAAAGCAATCAGGACGAATGTGGTATAATCGTCTTAGTGAGTACTTGTTAAAAGAAGGCTATATAAATGACGCCATTTGCCCGTGTGTTTTTATAAAGAAAACAACATCGGAATTTGTTGTACTTGCCGTATATGTCGATGACATAAATCTTATTGGAACCCCTATAGAACTCCAAAAGGCAATTGATTATCTAAAGGATGAATTCGAGATGAAAGATCTCGGAAAGACTAAACTATGTCTTGGTTTGCAAATTGAATATTTGGCAAACGGAATTTTTGTTCATCAATCTACCTATACAGAAAAGGTACTGAAACGGTTTTACATGGATGAAGCACATCCTTTAAGTACACCGATGGTTGTTCGATCACTTGATGTGAACAAAGATCCATTCCGACCACAAGAAAGGAATGAAGAGCTACTTGGTCCTGAAGTACCATATCTTAGCGCAATTGGCGCACTAATGTATCTTGCAAATACTACAAGACCTGACATATCCTTTTCAGTTAATGTCTTAGCAAGATTTAGCTCGGCTCCTACGAGGAGACATTGGAATGGGATCAAACACATATTGCGGTACCTAAAGGGAACTACCGATATGGGCTTATTTTATGGCAAGAATTGCAGCCGGATCTTGTTGGTTATGCTGATGCTGGATATTTGTCCGACCCACACAAGGCTCGATCTCAAACGGGTTATGTGTTTACCTGTGGAGAAACCGCCATATCTTGGCGATCGACTAAGCAATCAATTGTGGCTACTTCATCTAATCATGCCGAGATAATTGCTATTCATGAAGCAAGTCGGGAGTGTGTGTGGTTGAGGTCTATAATACATCATATCCAAGACAAAATGTGGTTTGAAGTGTGATAAACTACCCACAACTTTGTATGAAGACAATGCAGCATGTATAGCTCAATTGAAGGGAGGATTCATAAAAGGAGATAGAACGAAGCATATTTCACCAAAGTTATTCTTCACACATGATCTTCAAAAGAATGGTGATATCAATGTTCAACAGATTCGTTCAAGCGACAATATGGCCGATTTGTTCACAAAATCTCTACCAAAGTCAACCTTCAAGAAGCTAGTTCACAAGATCGGGATGCGAAGACTTAAGGACATAAATTGATGTTCTTATCAGGGGGAGTTAATGCGCGTTGCACTCTTTTTCCCTTACAAGGTTTTGTCCCACCGGGTTTTCCTTGCGAGGTTTTTAACGAGGCAACCAATAGGCGCATATTCAAACATGTGCTCTTTTTCCTTACTTTAATTTTTCCCATTGGGTTTTGGTTTTAAGGTTTTAACGAGGCACATCATTGAATAGACATTCAAGGGGGAGTGTTATAAATACACTTCTATTTAAGGTGAATGTCTTTAATTAGAGAGATTCTAGAGTCCTATTATTGGTAGCTAATCATCCTCCTCCCTATAAATAGAGGTGCCCTCTACCATTGTAAATCACTCCTAACATTCTCTAAGTATCAATAAGAAGAACTCTCTCTACTCTTCTCTCTATTTACTCTTGTTCTTGAGTTATTGCTCTTGTTCTTATATTATTTCATAACACTTATTTATTTATACTAATACTAGAATGGTTTGCCCGTTCCATGCACGGGCCCAACACATGAATTGCGCTTTCTTTGACAATTTTTATGCAAAGCGATAATGAACCAACAAAAAGGATACAAATGATGACACTGCAGAGAAGAATCCAAGCTTTGATTTCCTTGTGGCCAAATTAATCGACATTTATACATGGAAAGAAGAACTATATCTTGGATCAATTATAGAGCACTAATTCTCCCATCTGATTTGATGAGTTCTAGTAGCATACAATCAAAAGCTTTTTAGCAATTACAATTTACAACTGCCCCTCTCTAGTACAAAGTTTTCTTCACTATAAAATGCTATAGAAAGAAACAAGAAGAAATCAACAAAATTTCAAGCAAAAATATTTGTGAAAACTTCACCAACAAAAAGGGCCTCTAGGCCGCCAATATATCAAGAACTTTCACTTCAATACTCGTCTAGTCAAGATCATAGTGTCTTGTCCCTGTCTTGGTGTATGCTATTTGCTGATGAGATAGTTTTGATAGACGAGACAAGGGTCGATGTTATTGAGAGGTTAGAGGTATGGAGACAGACTCTCGAGTCTAAGGGTTTCAAAATAAGCAGATCTAAAACAGAATACCTGGAGTGCAAGTTTAGCGCTGAGCCGAGCGAAGTAGGCAAGAACGTGATGATTGGATCTCAGGTCATCGCCAAGAGGGACAGTGTCAGATATCTTGGGTCGGTGATTCAGGGAGACGGAGAGATTGACGGGGACGTCACTCATCGTATAGGAGCGGGGTGGTCAAAGTGGAGGCTTGCATCAGGAGTCTTGTGTGACAAGAAAGTTCCACCGAAACTCAAGGGGAAATTTTATAGAGTTGTGGTTAGACCTGCCATGTTGAATGGGGCGGAGTGCTGGCCAGTGAAGAACTCTCATGTTCAGAGAATGAAGGTTTCGGAGATGCGGATGCTCAGGTGGATGTGCGGGCTCACCAGGATAAGATTAAGAATGAAGTTATACGGGAGAGGGTGGGGGTGGCCCCGGTGGATGAGAAGATGCGAGAAGCGAGGCTGAGGTGGTTCGGGCATGTGCGGAGGAGAAGTCCTGATGCCCCGGTGAGGACTTGTGAGCGTCTGGCGATGGTCGGCGTACGGCGAGGCAGAGGGAGGCCTAAGAGGTATTGAGGAGAGGTAATTAGGCATGACATGGCTAGAATTCGGGTTTCCGAGGACATGGCCCTTGATAGGAAAGTCTGGAGGTCTAGTATAAGGGTTGTAGGATAGGGGCTCCTAGAGTTTTTCGTACTCCTCACCCGGGGTTGGGTGAGGCTTGGCAGGGCTATCCATTGATGATTTGTGTATTGCATTGTGTCTCCCTTATGGTAGTTATTTATGGTAGTTACTGTCTGATATTATTGCATGCTATTTTATTTATGGTTCATATGTTTAGATAATTATTTACGCTATTTATGCTTGAGTTACTAATGTTCTTTTGTTTTTGTTTTTGTTTTTCCTTTCCTTCACTGAGCCGAGGGTCGATTGGAAACAGCCTCTATGCCCTTTCGGATAAGGGTAAGGCTCGTCTAATATTATCCTCCCTAGACCCTACTTTGTGGGACTATACTGGGTAGTTGTTGTTAAAATTAAGCTCTAAAGCATCAACTAATTGGATTTAAAATTTGAAATGCGTAACAGAAACTATATTTGTCGACAAAATTTAAATAGGGAAGGCACACCAGAGAGAATAGCAAACCGAGAGAGGAAGTACTATTGCAGCATGAAACATAGTTTTTGCTGTGAAAATGTGAATTGTCTTTGAACCACCTTCCTCGTATAACAGCTTGTTTTGAAGGAGGTCGTTGGCAAAAGTATCCCTAGCTATAATTTCATCGTTTCCACGTTGACTGCCATCTGGTTAAAGTCAATGGATTAATACAACCAGCTAAATAAACAACAGGACTATCTTCATGAATGCTTCCAGTGATGTGTGGTAATACTATCACTAATGTTCGGGAAGAAGTAGGCATATTTGACTTGACAACCCCTAGATGCGTAGATATACATCATTTTATTTTATCAGTAAGCATTTAAATGTGATATGCAGATACTTGTGTTGGGTATGTGGATCGATTGGGCGTTGGCAAACACAATTTGAGAGAAAACAACCTTTATTACTCACAAGAATAGATTAAACGAGTATTTACAGAACTCATAAAAAAACTCTCAAAACTCACAAACGAGGATCACTCTCTAGGATCACTCTTGTTCTCACTCTTCTTGGTGATGAACACTCTAATTTTTGTTTGTGATGATATACAATGAAGGCAAGCACCTCTATTTCTAGTAAAAATGGTGAGGGTATAAGGAAGCTTCCCATTGAGGCTATGGTTGGCTTGTTCAACCATTGTGGGCTGCAACTTGTTGGAGGCTTGTCAAAGTTTGCTAGTTTGAACATCTAGAAATACGGTTGGAAGTCATCAATTCTCCCCCTCCAGCCGTATCTGAAATAAACATCCCGGCTATGTCTCTGCATAACTATAGCTTTTCTCGAGTCACTACCTTTGTTAACATATCAGCTGGATTCTCCTTCGTATGGATCTTCACTAGTCTCAACAGTTGTCGATCCATCACCTCGCGTATCCAATGATAGAGAATATCAATATGTTTTGTACGGGAATTGTACATTGAGTTCTTGCTCAAATCCAAAGCACTCTGACTATCACAATGTACCTTGTACTCCTTTTGTTTGATTTTAAACTCTTGGAGATAACGCTTTAGCCACAACATCTCTTTTCCAGCTTCAGCGACAACAATGTATTCTGCTTCGGTTTTGGATAAAGAAACACATTTCTGTAGCCTAGACTGCCATGAAGTAGCTCCCCCTGCAAAAGTGTAAATGAATCCTGAAGTAGATTTTCTACTATCAAGATCTCCAGCCATATTTGCATCTGTATAGCCTTCTAAGATTGGATCAGCTGCCCCGTAACAAAGACATAATTTTATTGTACCCTTAAGAAAGAATCCACTTTACTGCCTCCCAATGCTCTTTTCCGGGTTTGGAGAGAAAACTACTCACACTTCCCAATGCGTGAGCAATATCGGCCCTCGTACACACCATAACATGCATCAAACTTCCAACTGCTGAAGAATATGGTACTGATGACATCTCCCCAGTCTCTTCCTTGGATGAGGGACATGAACTCTTGCTCAGCTTGAAATGGTTGGCTAATGGAATGCTAACTGGTTTGGCATTGTTCATATTGAATAGTGTAAGCACTCGTTCAATATACTTCTCCTGAGATAGCCATAACCTCTGGTTCTTCCTGTATCGGGTGATCTGCATTCCCAATATTTGTTGAGCCGGTCCTAAGTTTTTCATGTCAAAAGACTTAGAGAGTTCCTTCTTCATCTGGTTGATCTTCGTTGCGTCTTTCCCCCCGATCAGAATATCGTCTACATATAGTAGAAGAGCAACGAAATTCCCGTCTGGAATTTTCTGAATGTAAACACATTCATCTGCGGCAGTTGTCTTGTACCCTTGACTCACTATGCACGAGTCAAACTTCTAGTACCACTTTCTTGGTGCCTGCTTCAAACCGTACAAACTCTTCTTCAGCTTGCACACGATGTTATCTCCTGAAACCTCAAAACCTTCGGGCTGCTGCATATAGATTTCTTCTTTTAAATCTCCATGAATAAACGCTGTCTTCACATCCATCTGTTCAAGCTCCAATTTCATACTTGCAACCAATCCAAGTATGGATCTGATTGAAGTCATCTTGACTACGGGTGAAAAAATCTCATGAAAGTCGATTTCCTTCTTATGCTGGAATCCTTTGACTACCAACCGTGCTTTGTATTTCACCACTTTTCCACTACCATCTTTCTTCAGCTTGAACACCCATTTATTTTTCAGTGCCTTCTTCCCTTTTGGAAGTTCTACGATCTCATAAGTCTGATTTTTCTACAGAGATTCCATCTCGTCCTGCATTGCGAGCAACCACTGTTCTTTGTCCTTATGAGATACTGCTTCATGGAAACTCTCTGGTTCTCCATCATCAGTAAGTAAAAGATATTCGGATTCTGGATATATTTTAGATGGAATCCGACCTCGTCAGATCTATGAACATCTGGAATATGAGGAGATCCACCATCATCTGAGTCTTGTGAAGGTTCTGGAACATCTAGCAGAGCGGGCTGTGGCTCCCCCTGCTCAACACCGTCTTCTTCATCATAGTCTTCTACTTCTGGAATATCTTCTGGCACTGTATCTTCATTTCTCATGAATGATTCTGTTGTTTCCTCTGGCACCGGAGGAGCAACATTTGGCTTCTGAGATATTGTGGGCTTTTCAATATCTTTTATTGTCTGCTTTTCATGGAACACTACGTCCCTACTTCTGATCACCTGTTTCTTCTTTCGATCCCATAATCTGTATCCAAATTCTTCATCTCCATAGCCTATGAATATGCATGGAGAGGTCCTTGCATCTAGCTTCTGCCTGAGCTCCTTGGATACGTGTGCGTATGCCAAACATCCAACTATTCTCAAGTGAGAATATGATGGATCCTTTCCAGACCAAAGGTTCTCCGGAACTTCAAAATTCAATGGTACTGATGGAGATCGGTTGATCATGTAACAGGCGGCTCTGACTGCTTCTCCCCAAAATGGCTTTGGCAGCTTAGCCATACTGAGCATGCTCCGAACACGTTCCATGATTGTTCGGTTCATTACCGTTGTGTTGAGGGGTGCGTGGGACCGTCTTTTCATGTCGAATGCCATATGATCTGCAATAGGCATTGAACTGCCTGGAAGAGTATTCACCTCCATTGTCGGATCGAAGACACTTCAACTTCTTTCCTGTCTCACGTTCTACCATGACATGGAACAGTTTGAAGTAATCGAACACCTGGTCCTTCGTCCGTAAGAAATTCACCCACACCTTTCGAGAAGCATCATCAATGAACGTTAGAAAGTATCGATTGTCGCCGAGTGATTCAACCTCTAAGGGACCGCAAACATCAGAGTGTACCGGACTGAGTAACTCTGATCTTCTCGTTGAAGAGGAATTAAACGAGACTCTATGCTGCTTACCAAATAGACAATGATTGCAAGGATTTAGTACAGCATTCTTGTCCACATTGATGAACTCCTTTTTTATTAGGGTAGACAAACCTTTCTCACTCATGTGGCCGAGTCTCTAGTGCCATAAATTTTGAGAAGCCTCTTTTTCTGCAACGTTGAGGCTGTCTGTGCATATCTTAACATGAGTCTTGTATAGCGTGCCACATATATGTCCTCGGGCGACTGTCATAAGGCCTCTTGTTAACTTCCATGTGCCTTACTGAAGTGACTATCATAGCCCTATTTGTCAAGAGCTATTCCTGACAATAGATTTAGTCGAAGATCTGGCCCATGGCGGACATCCTTCAATGTGATTGTGCTCCCGGAACTTGTCTTTATCTGGACATCACCAATTCCGACAATCTCAGCGGAGCTGGAATTTCCCATTTTCACAGCTCCAAAGTCACTGGCTTTTTATGTTGTGAAGTATTCCTTGTATGAAGTCACGTGGTAGGATGCTGCAGTATCTACCACCCATTCCGTGTCTTCTCGTGAGACGTGAAGGCATGTCTCATCTTTGGTTGAACAATAAGCTACATCACCAGAGATAGTAACTAACGTTTCTCCACCCTTGTTCTTCGGCTGCGAACTGCTCTGGCCTTGCTCCTCTTTCCATTTGTAGCAGTTCTTCTTCATATGTCCCTCTATTCCACAATGATGACACTTATATGTTGGTTTTCTGCCATCAGTGGACCTGCCTCTGCTCTTGCTTCTGCCTCTCCATTTGCTTTTGCTACTCTTTTGTTGCCTCCCCAGGTTCTCTGTGACAAAGGCATGGGTCTGATCTGTGCCCATCTCATTTCACCTTGCCTCTTCACTGAATAGGGCATCCTTGACCATTGACATGGTACGTTTGCCATTAGGGGCCGAGTTGCTGAGTGATACGATCAGCGTTTCCAACTATCGGGAAGGGAACTGAGTAGTAACAGCGCCTGAACTTCATCGCTAAGTGGCATCTCTACAGACAACAACTGGTTGACCAGGTTTTGGAACCCACTGGTATGCTCGGCAACTGAAGTTTCATTTTTTAGCTTCTTGTTGACTAAGCGCCTCATCAATAGGGCCTTATTCCGAGCGGTCTTGGCCTGGTACATGTCTTCCAACTTCTTCCAGAGGGTACATGCGTCTGTTTCTTGTGCAACATGGTGGAAGACACTATGATCATTCCATTGACGGATTTGACCAATAGTTTTTCGATTTGATTTCTTCCACCCTTACTCCTTGGCGGGATCAGGATTTTTACCCATCAATTCTATGGGATCAAACAAATCTTTACAGCTTAGGAGATCTTCCATCCGAGATCTCCATAGCGTGTAATTTGTGGCAGTAAGGCGTAATCATGGCTCCGAAAGATGATGTTGACTCTTCTGTGGACATTATCATCTTACAAAATAATTTTTTAACACGATCAGGGTTGAACCTTTAAACACGGAGTTCACCGTTGCGTCCGGAACGGTCGACTATGGTGGTATTGACACTTCGTGGTTGAAATTCCACTATAGGGGCAAAATTATAATTTTTGAAAGGTGAGGGACCAATCTGCAATTTCAGAGAGTTGAATGGTTCGCTACAGTTGACCGGTCGCCTTCTCCGGCGAAATTTCAGGCGACAGTTTTCTTCTCCGGCGAGTTCCCGGCGAACCTCCGGCAAAGTTGACCAAACTTTAACCGCGATTTCTAGGCTCGTTTGAACTCCGATTAGGTCGCTGTTTGGTGCGTTGGACTCCGTTCGACGAGACGAATCCAATTGTGCCGTCAGAATTTGATTCGAGCAAAATTTCGAAAATCCAAATTTGGCCCGTCACTTATAAACTCGACCAACGCCTCTAACCTGGCTCTGATACTACTTGTTGGGATATGTGGATCGATTGGGCGTTGGTAAACACAAATTTGAGAGAAAAACAACCTCTATTACTCACAAGAATAGATTACACCAGTATTTACAGAACTCATAAAAAAACTCTCAAAACTCACAAACTAGGATCACTCTCTAGGATCACTCTTGTTCTCACTCTTCTTGGTGATGAACACTCTAATTTTTGTTTGTAATGATTTACAATGAAGGCAAGCACCTCTATTTATAGTAAAAATGGTGAGGGTTTTTTGTAAAAATTCCCGTGTGAATAAGTAAGCTTCCCATGAAGGCTATGGTTGGCTTGTTCAACCATTGTAGGCTGCAACTTGTTGAAGGCTTGTCAAAGTTTACTAGTTTGAACATGTAAAAATACAGCCGGAAGTCATCAACTTAAGCATCTTTACAAGCATATCGTCGTAGCAGTTTTCTACCTATTGTATAATTTTAACATTTATTCAAAAGTTTGGATGCACTTATAAGTGGATGCATTATAGACATATCATTATTGATACCTTCTAGGCATTTACGACCATAAAATCAAAATGCTCGGGATGAAACAACTACCATATCCCCTCCTAGGCCTCATGAATCCACATGTTTGCTAGCAAAAGGATGCTCCTTAGCTTTAAGCTTTCAAGTTTATGCTACATGACTTTCTTAAAAATTCTAGTAGAAACCAGCATCTTTTGTTAACCTGACAAATAATGATTGTTTACTTGTTTCAACATCATGCCCACAGAAGGAGCTTAAAACCATTGTTAGCTTTATACCTGCTAACGCTTAACTTTTAGTGCCGTACTATCATGGTGTCTGCCCATGCCTGCAAGCATGATAATCGTGCCACCCAAAAATTCTCAGTTCATTGTGTGAAGAAAAATTTTGAAAGAAGGAATTCCTTTTGAAAGATGGCAATTAACGTTTTTTTGGAAATATTATTAAAATGCAATAAGTTTCTTATACCGCGCACTTTATTTTTCAATTGAGCATATATCTACTGTAGAGAGTTTTGGGAGAATTGATTTTCTCGTATTGCTCACAAAAGTATATATAGAGTACAGAGATGTATCAAATCCTACCAACTATAGGACTGTACAATAATGAAAGAAATCAAATCCTACCAACTATAGGACTGTACAATAATGAAAGAATATTCTACCAATAATAAAAAGATACACACAATATATTCTAATACGCCCCCTCAAGATGGAGGACCGGAGGACACGCCAATCTTGGACATCAGCAGAAGAAGCCGAGGACGAGATAAGTGCTTGGTGAGAGCATCAGCAAGCTGATCAGCAGAGGATGCGTGAGCAACACGAAGAACCCATTCTGAACCAATTGACGAACAAAGTGATAATCAATGGAGATGTGTTTCATGCGCGAATGAAACACAGGGTTGGCACAGAGGTAAGTGGCGCCAATGTTGTCGCTGTAAATGACAGGAGCAGCCGGAAGAGGGACATGAAGCTCGCAGCGGTGAATGAAGCAACCGGACTTCAGCGGCAGCAGAATCAATGGCATGATATTCTGCCTCAGTAGAAGATCGTGCAACGGAACGCTGCTTTTTGGAGCTCCAGGAAATAGGATTAGGCTCCAGAAACACAACATAGGCACCAGTTGAGGAGCGGTCATCACAGTTTCCACCCCAATCAGCATCAGAGAAACAATGTAGAGGTATAGCAGATGAAGGACGCAGCCAGACTCCAAAGTCACGCGTCCCGTTCAGATACCGGAAGAGGCGCTTAACTGCACCCCAATGAGTGACAGTAGGAGCGTGCATGAACTGTGAGAGTTTATTCACAGCAAAGGAGATATCAGGATGAGTGAAGGAGAGATACTGGAGGCCCCCAAGGGCCTGTCGATAGGCGGATGCGTCGGCAGGAGCCGAGCCATCGGCCAGATGAAGGCTGGTGGACGCCGCTGTTTGCGTCTGAACAGGGTTGGATTCCAGCATATTATGACGAGTCAAAAGATCAACAACATACTTACGCTGAGAAATAAAACACCCATTGGAGCTGCGCAGAACCTCAACACCAAGAAAGTAGCTTAGATCACCCATATCTTTAAGAGAAAATTTAATCCCAAGAGAGTCAATCACACAGTTCAAGAAGGCGGAGTCATTACCAGTCAATATGAGATCATCAACATATACCAAAAAATAGCTGTAATACCGGAATGCTGAAAGACGAAGAGCGAAGTGTCGGAGGTAATGTTGACGAAACCCATGGCCAAAAGGCATTGGCGGAGCTCACTGTACCATGCCCGGGGTGCCTGTTTGAGACCATAAATAGCTTTCTGTAACTTACAGACATAAGATGGATAGGCTTTGTCAAACAAACCCGGTGGTTGTGCCATATAGACATTCTCTGTAAGCCTCTCGTGGAGAAAGGCATTGTTCACATCCATTTGACGAAGAGGCCAGCCCTTGGATACAGCTAGACTGAGAACCAAATGCATAGTTGCCGGCTTAATAACCGGACTGAAAGTCTCCTGGAAGTCGACACCTGGTCGCTGATGAAAACCTTTCGCAACAAGTCAGGCTTTGAACTTATCCACATTACCGTCAGGCTTTCGTTTGATACGATAAACCCACTTGCAGCCCACAACATTCTGTGAAGAATCAGGTGGAACAAGATCCCAGGTGCCATTCCATAGCAGAGCATCAAACTCCAATGACATAGCAGCGCGCCAGCACTCATTAGACATAGCACTAGACAAAGTCTGAGGTTCTGTAACAGTTGGAGAGGATACAGCAGATATACCAAACTTCTTGTTGGGCGTAAAGATGTTATTTTTGCTGCGAGTTTGCACGTGATGACCACCCTGAGAGGATGAAGGTGGCGGCATAGTGGGTGGAGCGGCAGCGGGGGCCGCTGGCGGTGCCGTAAGAGGCGCTGGAGGCTCAGTTGGCGCCGGCAGTGCGTCCGGTGAAGGATCGCTAGTGGGAGCAGCGACAGGTACTGGCGGAGGCAACGAAAGGACTTCTAGGGTGACCGGAATGGGTACGGGTGGAGACTCGGGGTTAGACAATTTGGAGAACGGGAAGATATCTTCATAGAAGGTGACATGACGCGAGACGAAGATTTTAGACGTTGAGGGATCAAAGCATATATATGCACTTTGAGTAGATGAGTAGCCGAAGAGGACACAGGCACGAGATCTGGGTTCCATTTTGTGTGAGGTGTAGGGCCGAAGCCAAGGGAAGCATTGACAGCCGAAGACACACAGTTTGGCAAGGTTGGGGCGCCTATGGAAGAGAGACTCAAAGGAGGAGAGCATCGAGAGATTTGTCTTGGGAAGACGATTAATGAGATTGACTGCTGTGGCAAAGGCATAAGGCCAGTAAATGAGAGGGATAGAGGCATAATGAAGGAGAGTGAGACCAGTATCGACAGTATGACGATGACGGCGTTCAGCATAGCCATTGTGTTGAGGTGTATGAGGAGGTGAAGTGAGATGTGAGATGCCATGGGAGGCAAGAAAAGAGCGTAAAGCTAGGAATTCACCCCCATTATCAGTATACAAAGTAATGATTTTAGTAGAGAAGTATTTTTCGACAATGGACTTAAAAGCGTGGAAGGTTTGTAAGACATCAGATTGACGGCGTAAAGGGAAAAACCAAACGTACATAGAAAAATGATCAACAAAAATGACATAATATTTAAATCCTTCATTAGAAATAATAGGAGAGGTCCATACATCAGAAAAAATAAGCTCTAGCGGAGCAGTAGAAGATAAACTTGGCTCAGAGAAAGGTTACTTATGATACCTATGAAGCATGCAAGAGACACAAGCAAAATCAGACACACTACTGGACGCTATACTGCTAGAAGACACTAAATGACGTAGGATTTTAGCTGACGGATGACCAAAACAAAAATGCCACAATGACGCAGGGAGCTTTTGTGCCGTAAGGGCGGACGGTAAACGGGAAGCTGCCGGCCAGTAGTAGGCGTCGTTACTACGTGGGCCGCTGACGAGTGTTGCCCACGTGCGACGATCCTTCACTTGAAAATCAGTATCAGACAAAACAACATTAACATTATTGTGATGAGATAATTGAGCAACAGAGATCAAATTTTTACGAATATGTGGAACATAGCCCCAGGAAATTAAAGAGATAAATAACTGAAAAGTTGGCCAATATGTGTAATTTTTAAACCTTCACTGTTACCAATAACCACATCATCGAAACCAGTGTAAGGACTGTGAAGAGACATGTTGGCAAGATCATTAGCTATGTGATGAGTGGCACCCGAGTCCAGGATCCAATCAGATGGAGAGTGATGGGCTGTGTGAGCAGTCGGATAAGATGACACAGCGTATGCTCGTCGCGGCAATGGTCCACCGTAAGGGGGCTGATTTGCGCCGGAAATAGGATAGGACAGACAGCGGCGCGCGCAATGGCCAAATTCACTGCAGAGCTGGCACTTCCCATTGTACCCGCGAGATTGGCCATTGTTGGAGTAACCACCGCGGCCGGAGGATAAACCACGGCTGCCACGGCCGCGCCCGCGGCCACTGAAGTGGTTACGGCCGGACTGCTGTTCGGCGATGAAGGCAGCTGACGGAGCCAAATCAGATGCGACGGAGGTGGCCGGCGCACGGGCACTAATCTGAGCCTCCATGCTTAACAGCTTGTCATGTAATTCAGCAAAAGAGATTGGAGATTCACGGGCTTGGATAGCATGAGAGAGCTCCATATACGGATCATCAAGACCATTTAGAACCTTAATGACAAGATCCTCAGAATCAACAGTAATACCTAGGAGAGATAATTCATCCACAATTACGCGAATACCGTGCATAAAATCAGTAACAGATTTAGAACCTATTACCGGATTATGGAGCTGCTGTTTGAGAGCCATGATACGACCGCGAGAAGCAGTGCTGTATGTGCGCGCGAGGATGTCCCTGGCCTTTTTAGAGGTTTCCGCAGTGGCAATAAAGGAGATGATCGTCGGTGTGATCGACGAGATGATGGCGCTGAGGATAAGATTGTCCTGGCGAATCCAGTAAGGATATGCTGGATTAGGGAAAGTTTCCTCCTTGTCGATGATAGTGGCTGGTGGGCACGACTTCGATCCGTCCAAGAAGCCGAGGAGGTCGTAACCCGTATGAAGGGTTCGGAATTGGAGTTTCCACGCTAGGTAATTAGTGGAATCCAATTTAAGTGGGATCTGAGACGATGCATTGATGGCAATCGGCTGGAGAAGGTCGTTGGATGTCGTAGCGGCCATGAAGCGTGAGGCAGAGGAGGCGCTGATCGACGTCGAGAGAGAGAGGGCTACCGGTTAGTGCAGCGGTGGCGCGGCAAGACGCCGGAGAGAGGCGGTGGACCTAGAAGGTTGGCGGCGGCGGGCTGCCGATTAGTGCAGCAGCGGCGGCGGCGCGGGTAGGGAACAATTAGGGTTTCTTTGGCGATAAGCCACTGGCGTATGATACCATGTAGAGAGTTTTTGGAGAATTGATTTTCTCGTATTGCTTACAAAAGTATATATAGAGTACAGAGAGGTATCAAATTCTACCAACTATAGGACTGTACAATAATGAAAGAAATCAAATCCTACCAACTATAGGACTTCACAATAATGAAAGAATACTTTACCAATAATAAAAGATACACACAATATATTCTAATATCTACAACAAAGCTAAAAGCAGTAACTAATACTACAGCAAAGGGAGAAAGCGTTCATCTCCATGAAATTATTATTACACCTAATGGAGGAATGTAAAATCATTCTAGTATCTATACAGAAACTTGACTCTTGCAAAAACTACATTCAACATTACCTAGAACATGCACATTAGACAATTTGAAGTACTCGCTTTTTCTTTTTAAGTACTTCATCTGTATCTATGTTATGCAAAAGTGATAAAAGTACCAAGTAAATGCTTCTCTTTCTATTTCACTGCATGATCATGAAAATTTTCTTATGCAACATGTATGAAAATATTAAAATAATTACTATATCTATCAAGAAATCAAATTGGTCAACTAAGATCATAGATAACCATTAATTTTTTTGTTCACACATCGGAAGGTAAAATAAAATAAGAGTTTTCAAATATCTATTATATCTTAACTACATGAGAATGAATCTGAATATTTCTTCCTTTAGTTTTTGGTGATATACATCGTCACTTTAGATTTTTCGATGCTAGATCCGTTTCATGAGAATGAATCTGAATATTTCTTCCTTCTTCCTTCTTTTCCTCTTCCTTTTTTGGGTTCCATATTTGAAAAGATGAGAAATAAAAGAGAAGTTGCTAATAAAAGGATATATGAAATTGTAGATTAAGTAATCTTGCATCGGTAGTAGGACATTTTACTTGTATGAACATGCATAAATTAGAAGGAAGAGTAGGTAACAAAAGTGCAGGCCAATCGAATTCTTTGCAATTTAATCCCATCAATGAACAAGCACAAGTAAACTCTAAGTAATGATGTGAAGCTTAGATATCATGTTTTGGTAGTAACAAAACCTCAAGCTCCTCAGAGATTTCTTTCGAAATGAAAATAGATCAGGTCAGTGCATCAAATACCATCTTCATTTGAATTAAAACTTTCTGAAAAATATGTTGAAGACCTGAAAGTAATGAATAATACAGATAATACTGTAGCTGCAGATATCACAACAAAATTTGAGTAGAAAAATAAATACAATCTTACATCATCATCAAAGAAGATGAATTTTGGAAAGTCATATATATTTCCTTGTGTGAACCCTCACAGTGAATATATATTTATTGAACCTAAATGACAATGAAAAACAAAAAAAAAAATCCAATGCAAGATTTCATTCAATTGGGGAAGGACACTTGCCACATTATAGGGGATACTCATGGAATCGGAAGATGGCGCTGCAGTAGGCACACGAAACAAACTCCAAAAAAAGCATAATTCTAGTCAGAAGATTTCTAATTGTTGTCTCTTTCCACCTCACCACTAAGTTCCCATCTGAGCCAGCGTAGGTGTATTTTGCCTAGTAGTTTGTAGTATCCTTTTGAACTGGTATTAATGTCCAAATTAACTACCATCCCTTGCATGCTACTAATCTTAGCCTCACTTCTCCATTTAGATTTTGCCAAAAACCAGTAGCTAAAATTGCAATCATGAAATTAAATATTCGTTTTAAACATTTAGAATGTAATGGCATCTCATTAGTGAGATAATGAGAGAGAAAGGTTTATAAGAACGTAAAAAAGGTTAATTGGATAAAAGAAAATTACCAGAGATGTGATAACAGAAGTGTACATACATTCGATTCAAAGCTCTCAATCATATAGCTGAGGTTTTCTATTGATATATTACTTAAATTCATTACATAAGTCTACCATAATGGAGTATGTTGCAATATAAATCATTATCTACAAGGAAAGATAAGATTAAACTATCCTTAAGCAAGCTACAAAAGGAGAAATGAGAGCTAATAATATAATATACCTCTTATGGCTAAATATAAAACTTGAGCTTAACGACTTTGCTTTTTCTAACTTCAGCTTTAGCACCAGGAAGCGAGATAGTCATTAGGTCGCTATGGTTCAATAACATTGAAAATTAAACAGAATAGTGTTTATTTGGATCATAAATCTTCACTACTAAGTTTTTAAAAATGTTTTCTCCTACAAAGGGATAGGTGCACTATGTAAGGTTTGACATTAATGTAGTAATCTAACAAGCATTTCTCATACCTGCAAAAAAGGGGCACTGTTCAGATATTCTGCTCTACATCAATGTGTGATCATTAATAGTTTAGGTCCTCTGGAAATAAAAGGAACTTAATAGTGACAGATGCATTAGACGACTCTAACTTATACAAACAAAATTAATCGTAAAAACTATTGATTTTTTTGTACAAACTACAAATCCTCACATCTAATTCTAAGTGCCAGCAAATTCAGAAAATGATTTTGAACTAAAAAAGGGACGAACAGTATTAAAAGCAACAAACATTTAAGAATAAAATTGGTAGAAAATATTCAATATGACAAACTACTGGCTATACTCTCTGAAATGATACTCTTTTTGGTGATATTGGCATATCTATATGTGTACTAAGCATAAATTTTGGACCTTAGTAGAAGAAAAAAAGGCATGCACACTATACTACATTCACACCGCCATGGATCTGAATTTAAAAGGACGAAAGAAGTTATTTAAGATGAAAAAATGGAACTTGTTTGTTCCCGGTTGCATGTTAATGGATTCAGTAATTACGAAAGTATTCTGACAGACTTCCCTATTATCTTAATTCTTAACCTCCTAAATACATTAGGTAATTTAATTTGTTCCTGAGAAAATACATCATCCTCCATCCGCACGTTCGAAGAATAAAATTTTCAGGCCGAAAATCCCATTTTACTCACAATCGTAATCAGAATACTAAAATTAGAACCAAAGAATATGTACCTATGTATTTCTTTTTAGTCCTGCATGTCAAAATCAGACATCCATACAAAAAGTTTAGCAAGAAATTATTCAAAAGGGAATAGAGAATCCAACATCGAAGAAAAATGGATAAACATCAAATTAAGGAAATCCAGAAGCGAAAACCAGAAACACGACGCAAGAAAAGAAAAACCAGGAAGGCTCAACAAACGTAATTAAAACAGAATATAAAATTAGGAAAAAATAATTCATGAATTCCATAAGAGAAATATGAGAACACTCAAACACATAGATTCAGAGAAGCCCAAAAAAGTTAAGAAACTCACCCAAACTAAGATGACGCATCGAACTCTTGAAGTAGGAAAGCCGGCCAAGAATTGCAGAGAGAAGCAAAGGATATGATATTGGAAGAGTGAACTGTGAATATGAATAATTTTAGAGAGCTATCGCATTTGAATTCTGAAGAAGTACACGTGGTTTGGTAAACTAAAGGCATAGTACACGTGTTAATCCAACGATAAGATATGCCCTAATATAAAGTATAATTTACAATGCATTTTGTACAATTGAGCATTGCTATTGGTACACTCTCTTCTCACTTATATATATTAGTAATATGTTGTTTTTTTTCAAGTAAAAATTTGTTTGTACTAATTAATCATGATTAAACTAGCTAGATGAATCTATTTGTAAACATGTGTCATGCATTAATTGGTTTAGCATAAATATTTGATGCAGGTAAATAGACAGGCTTTGAATCGCGAAGACTCATACCTTACCTGCTCCTTCCTTGATAGAATAGCAAGCAGCGTCGCACCAGACCCTACATATGGAATTGATTATATTATGTGTGTTGTTGTTGTTGTACCCAGTACAGGTAAGATATCTGTATTGTGGTCCAAAAAATCCAATTTTGCGTCATATAAGACCCATTGAAAATACATTTTTTATTCTCAAGATCCGAATTATATATCTATAGAGGATCGTATTCATTTTATTACAACCATTGATGGTATCTTTATATGCTAATTAATATATGCCTATGATTAGAAGCATGAACAACTTTTTGATATTTCTATTGATGATATTGACCTCTTACGTTCATATCATCTTCTTTCTTTTTTATGGATATTAGAGTTAAAATTCAAAGTATGGAGTGGATAATGTTTTACATTGGTTCAATTGCTCTTCAACTCTTCTTACCTATATATAAATGCATGGGTGTTGTAGACATCGAAATTTTAAGAGATCAAGCAATTAAACATACTACAGGAGTCTAGAAATTCTAGGAGTCTATCAGGGTTTCTTGGAGGGTACTCTACCCTGAACCCTAACTCACACCTATATAAAGGGATACATATTCCCCTAAAAGGGGGGGGGGGGGGGGGGGGATTTCAAACAAAAAATCTCATAAACTCACGGGATACTCACAAAGAGATCAAAATATGACCGGATACTTCTTGACAATGAAATAGTTCAAGAAACCGGATACATCTAGGAGCTCTGCATCATCCTTAAATTCGGGAAATACGTTGCTTCAGCCCTCGAATCACGAGGAGAGAAGAATCAAGGGAGAAACAGGATTGTACTCGCATCATTTTATCAATAAAATTATGTTTCTTCATATTTATTTTGTAATTGCAACTTATTTTTGTATTACATATAATTTGATGCAAAGAGGTGTTAGCTTAAATAGATTTTTACGATAGTTAACTTGTAATATTCTATATTCTATTTTAAAAGACTAATATGGTTGTCATATTCGATTTTGAGCTATCTGTTATATCTTATCCTTTCAAAATTATGAAATCAAATTTTATTGATAAAACTCAAAACTTTGAGAAAAGACTTATCGTCAAAGCCCTTTTTCCTTATCCGTTTTTCTGAGAGGAGGTTATTTACATAACACCTTATATAAGGTGCAGCCATTCCTCGTAAAGGCGAAATCAAATTTTAAAATTTATGGGATTAGGATTGTATCTGGTTTAAGTATTGACAAGTTATCAATTTAGGCTTATCAATACGTAAACCAGATACAATCCTAAGCCCATAACCTTTATACAAATAAGATGCAGCCATTCAAAGGTGCAGCCATTAATCGTCAAAGTATTGATAATTTATATATATTTAATAAATTTGTTAAGCCAAATATATGATTTTTCCTAAAGCTAGTGGCAAAGGCATACACAGAAATTTTTGTGCACGGTATCGAAATTTATAAAAGAATCAAAATATAACTTTGATTATCATAGAAATTACATTAGTCTATTGATTTTGTTGAATCTTACGTTACAAAAGATCCTGAGTATTTGCAAAAGAAAAATGTACTAGTTGAGGTTTGAACCTTTGGCATCTTAAAAAAAAGTTAAAAACACTATCAACACATCCAGACATAATTTATGTCAAGTGATGCCATTTTTTTCAACTTATCTGTTCCCGTACAATATTAATACATATATTTAGTAAAAAATTTCAACGAAACGGTATCGTGTGACACTACTTCGTTAAGTATAAATCCGCCCCTGACTAGTAGGTTCGCCTGAACGATATCCTATATGCTAGCTTCGCCCTAAATTTCTTGGACCTTGAGTAAACACGAAATATTATATAAACCGCACTGCCTATTTTCTTTTTTGGTTGAGAACCCTTTTTCATAATCACGAAAAAATCATAATCCAAACGTCAATAAAATGGATGGCACTCGTGCATCAAGATGCAAATGTGATCCTATAATTAAAAAGAAATAATTCTCATTTTTCGTTTCCAAAGTTTCTCTACATAAAATCATGCAATATTGAGAATTGACCTATAGTGAATTACCTTCAGCACGAGAATAGTAACTTAATCTAGAAAGCCTGACATGGAACAACAATATTTGTACGCCATGCCATAATGTATATACACATAGGTGAATTCATAAATCAAGTAAAATGTCAGGATTCATTTTCATAATAGGTTATCAATACGAAAATATAATCAAATTCTCATATTTTTTGCTATTTACTAAAAATTAGAGAAACGGATTTCTCAAATTAGAACAAGGACTAGAAACGATCAATAGTGTACATAAAGAAAAATTATACAACCCCAAAAAATGAATATCTACTAATATATGTGCCAAGGCGTGGTATCATGAGATATAGGATACTAGTAGAATATACAAAAGAATCACACTGTCCTACTATCCAAATCAGGATAAACTACAAAAGAGAGTACAAAAGAAATACTTCTTCATTCTATTGAACGGCATGGAAGGAAAACAACTCACCCTAGAAGTCTCGGGACTGCTCAAGGATGCGCACCAACTGATAACCAGATACACCTGCCTCAGACCCAGTACAATTAAGTATACAAATATAGTATGAGTACATAAATAACATGTACCCAGTAAGTATCCCGCCTAATCTCGAAGAAGTAGAGACAAGAGGCCGACTCAATACTTACTAAGGTCAAATAAATATGAGAAAAGTTTATAATAAGCATGGCTATCACAAATTATTAACATCTAATAATCACAAAATAATAGTTCTTTCACAAGTGTTTACATGGTTGTTTTGCCACAGGTTAAGCACATATGAAATTCAATCCTCAAAGAATTTCTACGTAAAAATATGCGCAAATAATCACCATGGGATATACAGCCCAATCCAACATAAAAGTAAATTGTGAGCTATCGAGGGTCGAACGGCTCGAATAATAGATGCATCTATTACCCAGCTTGCAAATCATTCATGCGACGCAGTCAAACATAAGTAAACAAACATCCTGCTCGCAAATCATACATGCGACGCATGTACACATAAAAACATGCATTCAAACAATCAATCAAGATTTCATTAGCGAAAAATATTTACCCAAAGAAATATCAATTCTCCTAAGTCAAGAAAATGAGTTTACCTCCTTTGGAAATCCATTCACCATTTTAACATGAGTTAAGCGTGTGTAAATTGACAATAAGATTTCAAATATCTTAAGTAGTGCATGCTTCTTGGGTCCTAAACTGCCCGGACATATGCATAATAGTCGTTGTGCACTGGCTCTCGTCACCTAGTACGTACGTAACCCCCGTATAGAATGACAATTAATTCAATTATTATACCTATGAGGACAAATCCCTCGTACAAGGTTAGAAAGGAGGCACACCTCGCTCCAAAGTGCACTTCAAATTTCAAGAACAAGTCCAAGCCCTCAATTTGGAGCGGAACGATCCCAAACTAGTTAAATGAAGTAAGAATTAGTCAATATAGACTTATAAGATCAAGTTCTAACTATTTATGCACTTTCCCGCCCTTTTACACAAGATTCCCAAATTCCGACCCCGGCCCACGTGCCCAAATTCCAAAAGTTTTCGAAGAAAGTTGTTCTCTATAACCTAAGAATCAATAGTATATGATTTCTAATTAATTCTACAACAATTTTCGTGGTTAAATCTAAGTTTTATTAAACCCTAGGTCTTGCTCTAACCCCTTAATTCTACCTAATTTCTTGTGTGTAATCTACCTAATATGCAAGTAATTAACTAAAGATGGGTGAAATAAACTTACCCCACAATGCTAAGTAAAGACCTTCTCTCAAAAGCTTCGAAATCGCCCAAAGGAAAAGTGCATAAGTAATACAAATGGTCTTGAACTCGTATTAAATAAACCTCATTACCCAACAATTTCCTCATCTGCGGTCAGGAGGCCGCATCTGCGAGGATTAGACCGCATCTGCAAAAAGGAGAGGGAGAGCTGCGACTACATCTGCAATCTCAGGGCCACATCTGCGGAGCCGCATATGCAATTTCCTGGCCTGGCCACCTGGGACGCTTCTACAATTGAAGGACTGTACCTACTGTCCCATATCTGCGGTCCAAGAACCGCAGATGCGGTTATGACATAAGAAGCAATCCTTCTGTCCCTTTCTAGATTATCCCACATCACTCGAGCCTCGTTTGTTTGACGCTCGAAGGTCCTGGGCCGTGACCGAACATACCCACAAGTCAGAAATCACGAGATGGAACTACTCAAACCTTCGGAACACCCGAAACTATACCAAAATCAAGAAATTATCCCCTAAAATCAAATGAATCAAATTTATGAACTTCAGGTTGTATATTTTCCTCCAATGGGCCAAAACACCCTAAAATTAAGCGTATTGACACCAAATTTTATAAGCAATTCTTAATTGTTATTTCGGACCAGTACCAGCCTTCGGAACCAAAATATGAGCCCGATACCTAGGAAATCAATGATTACTTAGTTTCTTTAAATCTTTAAACCTTCAAATTAACAATTTCTAATAAAAATTCATTTCTAGGGTTAGGGACCTCGAAATTCGATTCTGGACATATGCCAACGTCCCATATTTTCTCACGGACCCTCCGGGACCGTCAACTCACGGATCCAAATCTTTTTGCTCAAAATGTTGACTACAAGTAAATTTAATATTTTAAGAAAAATCTAAGAACTCAAATGTGCATATTTCACTCAAATCTCCTCCAAACCCCGAACTAACCATCCCCGTAAGTCATATATTAGGTGAAACAAATGTGGGAAGTTTTATTTAGGGAACAGGGTCCGAAAAGGCAAAACAACCAATCAGGTCATTATATTTTCACCTCTTAAATAAAATTTCATCCTCGAATGGACATAGAAAAGTACCTGAGCTGCTGAATAAATGTAGATATCTGCTCTACAAGTCCTCCTCGGACTCCCAAGTTTACTTCTCAACCGGTTGGCCCTTCTACTGGACCTTTACTGCAAAAATCTTCTTGGACCTCAACTGGCAGTCCTATCTATCAATAATTGCTATTGGCTCCTCCTCATAACCCAGACTCTCGTCTAGCTGAATAGTACTAGAGTCCAACACACCTTTGAAGTCAACATGATACTTCTGAAGCATCACTACATGAAAAACTGGATGAACTCTTGATAAGCTGGGAGGTAAGGCAAGTTCGTAGGCAACTTCCCCAACTCTCTTCAACACCTCCAAGAGGCTAATAAACCTTAGGCTTAACTTGCCATTCTTCCCTAACCTCATAATACCTTTCGTTGGCGATACCTTCAACAGAACCTTCTGGCAAACCATAAATGATACATACGTGCCTTCTGATCCGCATAACTCTTCTGTCTAGACTGAGCTGTGCAATGCCGCTCTTGAATCAACTTCACGTTATCCAAGGCATCCTATACCAAGTCTGTGCCATACAACTTGGACTCACCAGGCTCGAACCACCCGATAGAAGAACGACAACGGTGACCATATTAAGCCTCGGATAGACCCATCTCTATGATGAACTGATAAATGTTGTCGTACGCAAACTCCGCTAAAGGCAAGAACTGATCCCACTACTCTCGAAAGTCGATCACACATGCTCTGAGTACATCCACTAAAAATCTGAACTGTCCGCTCCGACTGCCCGTCGATCTGAGAGTGGAATGTTGTACTAAGCTCTACTGGAGTCCCCAACTCATTTTGAATAGCTCTCTAGAAATGGGAAGTGAACTGAGGGCCTTTATTAGATATGATGGAAACAGGCACACCGTGCAACCATACTATCTCCCGAATATAAATCTGAGCATACCTCTCCACTGTATAAGTGGTCGCCACTGGAATAAAGTGAGCCGACCTGGTCAACCTATCAACAATGACCCATACTGAATAACACTTCCACAAAGTTCATGGCAACCCAACTACGAAATCCATGATAACGCGCTTCCACTTCCACTTTAGAATGGGCATCTGCTGAAGTAGACCACCTGGCCACCGGTTCTCATACTTGACCTATTGGTAATTCAAACATCTAGCTACATACTCCACTATGTCCTTCTTCATTGTCCGCTGCCAATAATACTGCCTTAGGTCACGATTCATCTTCGTGGGACCCGGGTGAATAGAAACCTCAAATTGTGTGCCTCCTCTAGGATCTTTTTCTTCATACCACTAACACTAGGAACACATAGATGACCCCAGAGTCGCATAGTACCATCTCCGCCATTAGATATCTCCTTGGCAGCTCCCTGAAGCACTTTGTCTCAGAGAACTGCCAAATATCGATCATCGAACTATCGGGCCTTGATCTGCCCCAGTAATGTAGACTGAGCAACCACACACATAAGAACTCGTCTAGGCTCTTAAATGTCCAACCTCACAAGAATGTTAGACAAGTACTGAATATCCAAGGCTAGTGGCCTTTCATCTGGTGGAATAAATGTTAAGCTACCCATACTCTATGTCTTTTTGCTTAAGGCATCGGTGACCACATTTGCCTTGCCCCGACGATAAAGAATGGTGATGTCGTAATCCTTGAGTAACTCAAGCCACTTACGCTACCTCAAATTAATATCCCTCTACTTTAACAAATGCTACAAGTTACGATGATCGATGTAAACCTCACATGACATCCCATACAGATAATGCCTCCAGATCTTAAGAGCACGAACAATTGCGGCCAACTCTAGATCGTGCATTGAATAATTCTTCGCATGAACCATTAGCTGATGTGAAGCATATGCAATATCTCTCCCCCTGCATAAATACGCATCCCAAGCCAACATGTAAAGTGTCTCAATATATAGTATACATCCCCCAGCCAGAAGGCAATGCACGAACTAGTGTTGTAGTCAAAGTTGTCTTAAGCTTCTGGAAGCTCCCCTCAAAATCATTGGAACTATGGAATGGAGTACCATTCTGGGCCAATCTAGTCAAGGGTGATTTAAAAGAAGAAACAGCCTTGACAAATCGCCAGTAATAGCCTGCTAACCCCAGGATACTCCTGATCTTGGTCACTGAAGTAGGACGTGGCCAACTCTGAACTGCCTCAATCTTCTTGGGATCCACCTTAATACTCTATCCTGACAAAACATGCCCCAAGAATTCCACTAACTCTAGCCAAAACTCGCACTTGGAGAACTTAAAATATAGCTTTTGTTCCCGCAAGATCTAAAGCATTACTCTCGAATGTTGCTCGTGCTCTCCTAGGCTGCGAGAATATATCAGGATGTCATCAATGAAGACAATAACAAATGAATCAATATAAGGCCTGAACACCATGTTAATTAAATGGATGAACGCTACTGGGGCATTACCGCTTTAGGTATCAGCACTATGGCTTTCAACCTAAATAGTTTCAATTTCAACCAATCTGTAGTTGACAGTGAAGGCCGTGTAATTAATACTTGGGCAAAGCCAAACGACATCACCAAAATCTCATAGTGGCCATATCTAGTTCGAAATGCAGTCTTTGGAACATCTGAGTCCCGAATCCTCTGTGATACCCTGACCTCATGTCTATCTTAAAGAACACCCTAGCACTCTAAAACTGGTCAAATAAATCATCGATATGAAGCAATGAATATTTTTTATTGATGGTGACTTTGCTCAATTGGTGGTAATCAATGCACATCCATATATTCCCATCTTTCTTCTTCACAAATAACACTGGTGCACCCCAAGGTGACACACACCAAGGCCTAACAAACCCCTTCACCAATAACTCCTCAAGCTGCTCTTTCAACTCCATTAACTCTTTTGGGGACATACGGTATGGTGGAATAGATAAAAGCTGGGTGTCTGGAGCCAAATCAATGCGAAAATCAATATCACAATCCGAAGGCATGTCAGGAAGATCATAAGGAAAAACATCGACTAACTCTCAAACTACAGGGACTAAATCCATCGTCGGAGACTCAACGGTGGTGTCCCGAACATAAGCTAGATAAGCCAAACAACTTTTTCTTGACCATATACCGAGCCTTCAGGAAAGAAATAACCGACTAATTTATCAACTGAGGAACCCTTCAACTCTAACCTTGGCAACCGTAGCATATCTAGTGAAATAGTCGTGGCATAGAAATATAGGACGATGTGATATGGAGATAACCTATCCATGCACAAGATGACCTCAAAATAAATCATCTCAAGCAATAGGAGATCTGCTCTAGTCTCAAAACCATAAAATAAGATAACACAGGATCGATAGACCCGATCCACAACCAAAGACTCACCCATAGGAGTGAACACACAAAAATGAGTGCTCAATGGCTCAAGAAAAATAACCAGGAAATGAGGAAACAGAGATGATACAACCCTGGTTCAAACAATACCGAAGCATCTCTACCACCGATTGAAGTAATACCTGTGATAACGGCGTTTGAGGCCAATGCATCTGTCCTACGCGGAAGAGCGTAGAACCTAGATAGAGCATCGACTGGCTGGCCTTCGCCTTTCTGGGAAGTAGCTAGCTGACCTCTCCCTGACTGACCTCCGGCTCTACAGCGGCCCCTACCAGCCTACCCTCCACCTTTAGGTGGCTGGGCCGCTGGTGCTGATATCTTAGGCTACTGACCCTGCTGCACTGCCTTGCTCCCAAGCCTGGAGCAGGCCCTCTTCTGATGACTCAGATCTCCACACTCGTAGCATGCTCTCGGCACCATAGTCTGCTACCTTGGAGTCTGATCGTGCTAACTCGAATACTTACCGGAAGCACCCTTGATGCCTGGCGGGCCATAGGAACTCTCTGGCACAGCACTGAAGGGAGCACTAGAAGAATGCTGATAACCAGAATATCCACCAGAGGAACCGTAGATAGCTGGTAGGTTGTAAGAACTATCTACCTAAATAAGGCCTTACTGGGGCACCTCGGGGAAGGGTTAGTACTGAATAGGAATTTCTACTGGGCTGGACCCTCCTAAGTGACCTTTACCCCTAGCTGGGACACCTTTGAACTCTCCTAAAAATGAGGTCCTCTTGTCCCACTGAATCTGCTCTCTACCCTTTAGGCGGTACCCCTCAATCCTTCGAGCAATCTATACTACTAGCTGTACTCAGTACCTATCTCCACCTCTCGGGTCATGCTATCTCGATACCGAGGTGCAACCTCGTAACAAATCTTTGCACTCTCTTTGCATATGTGGGGAGTATCATGAGTACATGGTGAGACAACTCAAAAAACTTCGCCTGATAATTGGTCACAAAAATCTGACCCTGCGTAATATGCTCAAACTGGTGGTGTAGCTCTTCTCTCTCAAAAGATGGAATATACCTATCCAAGAATAACCGGGTGAACTGACCTCAGGTGAGGGGAGGATAACCTACTGGCCTGCCTAGAACATAGGACTGCCACCATCTATGGGCCCTGCCCTCCAGTTGAAAAATAGTGAAGTCAACTCTATGTACTCTAATATTATCATATTGTGTAGCATGTCCCTGCACCTATTGATGGAATCCTAGGCATCCTCATGTAGCTCACCCCCGAAAGATAGGAGGGTGAAGTCTGGTCCATCTGTCCAAAAGCTTTTGTGGGTTACCATTCGCAGCTGGCCTGGGCTAGGGCGCCACTGCGTTGACTGGATGGGCCCCATCTGTGGGTAGTGCACCCGAAGACTGATACACTACAGCTGCATGACCCGGAGCCTAAGCAGTAGGGGTCTGTGCTCCTCCTCTTACCTGTGATGTAGCTGGATCTGCTATAAATAACCCAACCAGAGTCATAGTATCCATGAACCACAGCATACGGCCCATGGTCTCCTGAAATCCCGGTGTTGTCATAAAGTCTTCCGTGGTAGGCTCAAGTGCGGGCACCTCACCGTGCTCCTCGATGATAGGATATCCTGCGGGATCTGCCAGAGGGCAGTATCTGCGAGGATTAGATCGCATCTACAAAAAGGAGATGGAGAGCTAGGACCGCATCTGCAGCCTTAGGGCGGAATCTGTAGCCTGGGAGCCGCATCTGTGGTTTCCTTCTGCGATTTAAGGACCGCACTTGCAGTCCCGCATCCACTATCCAAGAACCACATATGCGGTTATGACAGAAGAAGCAATCCTTCAGCCCTTTTCGAAATTTTTTTCACTTCACTCGAGCCTCGTCCATTTGACGCTCGGGCTTCCGGGCCCCGCCCGAACATACTAACAACTTTGAAATCACGAGACGGACCTACTCGAACATTCAAAACACTCGAAACAATGCTAAATCTAGAAATCATCCCCTAAAACCAAATGAATCAAACTTATGAACTTCATGTTCTAAAGTTTCCTCCAACAAGCCAATACGCCCTAATACTACTTGGATTGACGCCAATTTTTACAAGCAAGTCTTAAATCTTATTTCGGACCTACACCAGGCTTCGGAACCAAAATACGAGCCCGATACCTAGGAAATCAATGATTACTTAGTTTCTTTAAATTTGTAAAACTTCAAATTAATAATTTCTAATAAAAATTTATTACTCGGGTTAAGGACCTCGGAATTCAATTTCGGACATACGTCTAGGTCCCATATTTTTCCGCGGACCTTGAGGGACCGTCAACTTACGGATCCGGATTCGTTTACTTAAAATTTTGACCAGAGTCAAACTTAGTCTTTTAAAAAAATCTAAGAACTCAAATGTGCATATTTCGCTCAAAACTCATCCAAACCCCGAACTAACCATCCCCGCAAGTCATAGATTAGCTGAAGTAATGTGGAAAGCTTTACTTAGGAAAAATTAGGTCCCAAAAGGCAAAACGACCAGTCGAATTATTACATAAAAAATAGTTATAGTCTATGTTAGAAAATCCAAAATATGGTTTAGTGGTTACATTTCCTTCTTCTTTTTTTCTTTCTTTTGTGTTTTCTTTTCCCTTTCTGTTTGAATTAACTGGCTTGTGGGTAAGGTTTGAAAGGATAAAGAATTGACTTTTATAAAAATAATAATTTTTCAAAAAAATAATATTTAAATTAAGTTAACATAATATTTGAAATTTAAAATTATATTTGAAATATATGATAGTTTAGTGAGTAAAACTTGAAAAAACCCACTTTTCAATTTTTCAGTCTCATTTTCGAAGTCTCCAAACAATTATTAATTTTCATGGACAAATATATTTTTGAAAAAAAAATAGAAAAACAAAATTATAGACAAATAGTTTAAGAAAAAACTAAGAGCTCAAACAAAACCCAATATTTTCAATAATTCAAATATAAAGAGTAGTGTCAGCATACAGTGCCACTCAGGCATAATGATTATGTTGGTATAAAGCAAAACCAAAGAGGACATTGTGGGGATTGTTTGAAGATCTATTTACAGTGATTGTTATAAAATGACAATTGAATTTGAACCCACGATTGCTTTTTATCTTTTTCGTAATCTTTAACCTTTCAAACGAAACCGTACAATGCATCAAGACTTATCCACTCTAAGCCTATATTTACAGGTCGTACGCAGAATTTACACAAGTGATATCATTATTTATACAAGAGCAGCGAATAAATAGTAATATTATTTATCATATTACTCAAAAAGAAATAGCATAGTTCATTGGTTATATAGAGTCTTAAGTTCGAAAAAGATATGAGTTTAATTCTACCTGGCATATTGTTTCGAGAGTTGTAGTCTCATTTCTCCATTTGCTATTTCTTTTTACAACTGTATTATCACTTATCGGGTTAGTTGATTAAGGTCCGGAGTGATTTAAGAATAAATTGAGACACTTAGTATCTTATTTGAAAGCTTAAGTTGGAAAAGTTGATCGAATGTTGACGTATGTATAAACAACCAAAGATTTGAATTTTGATGGTTCTGTTAGCTCTGTTATGTGCTTTTGGACTTATGAGCGCGTCCGAATTGTGTTTTGAAGGTCCATAGTAGAATAAAACTTGAATTGGCAAAAGTTAAAATTTTGGAAAGTTTTATCGAGAGTGGACTTTTTTGTAGGGTCGGATGGGATTTTCAGAAGTTCGAGTAGGTTCGTAATATCATTTATTTCTTGTGTGCAGAATTTAAGTCAACTGAATGTGATTTGATATGTTTTTGACGTCGTTTGTAGAATTTAGAAATTTCGAAGTTCATTAAGTTTGAATCCATGGGTAATTCGTGTTTTGATGTTATTTGAGGTGATTTGAAGATTCGACTAAGTTCGTAGATATTTTGGGACCTTTTGGTATGTTTGATTGATGTTTCAAGGGCCTCAGGTGAGATTCGGGTGGTTAACCGATCATCTTTGGCCGTTGGTACATGGCTGATAGTTGATAGTATTTTTCTTCTAGTTTTCTTATACGCGATAGCATAAGTTCATCCGCGATCGCGTAAGCTTATTTGGAGCAGAGGTAATTTTCTGATCTAAACGGTCGCATAGTAAGGAACATGATTGTGTAAGTGTATTAAGTTGTGCTTCACAAATGCGTGGTTAAGGTCGTGTTTGCGTAGAAGGATTTGAGCAGTCGAGGAGGTGAAGAAACCTCTCTACATGATCGCGTAGGTCTCTAAGGCAGTGGTACATGATTGCGTGGAAGTATCCGCATTCGCGAAAGGTTAGCTCAGGGGCAGACTTTTTTATGCTTCGCGATCGCGAGGTTATTTCTATGGTCGAATGATAGAAATCTGGGCAGACAGTATTAACTTAAAAAATGAGGGTTTGAACCCATTTTTCAAATTTTGAGCTAGAGAGCAGAGATTTGGGTGATTCTTGAAGGAATTTCCGTGAAGTTGATTGGTCTAAGTCATTCTTACTTGGTTTTGGTTAAATCCCATGATTATATCTTTAATTTTGTCATCTAATTTTTAATTTTGGGTGAGAAATTGGGGGAAAAGTGATAGAACACTTGAGTTAGGATTTTGAGGTTTTGTATTAGATTTTGTTATAAAATTTGAGTAAAATTAGTATGGTTAAACTCGTGAATGAATGAGCTAATGAGTTTTATGATTTTTGTCAATTGACACGTGGGTTTGGGGGCCGGGTTCGGGCAAATTTCATATTTTTGGCTATAATTTAGTACTTTTCTTATGAAATTTATCCATTTAGCCAATATTGATTGTATCATACTATTTGTGGCCAAATTCAGGACGTTGGAAGACCAATTTGACAGGCAAAGGCATTTAGGAGTTGAGATTTACTCGGTTTGAGGTAAGTAACACTTTCAAACTTGGTTTTGATGGTCAAAAATCATAAATTATGTGCTATGTGATTGGTAATGAAGTGACGCACATGCCAAGTGATGGGCGTGCCGTCGTGCACCATGAGAATTGTGACCTGGTTGATTTCATGGCATTGTACAGTGACTCTATCTTGTTGATATCTTTATTTTCACGATGTGATAAAGTAATTGAGCCGTCAATCATATTGCATATCATGTTTAGGTTTTATGTCGGTACTGTTGGGAGCCACAGTGGTCATTTTTGCTATCATCTCAATGATTTCATTGATATTTTTTACTCAATCAGGTACATGTATTTCATATCATATCTCAGTCTTAGTTTTTATTTATTGATACATCATATTATTGTTTCGGGATAGTTTTCATGACATTGTGAGCCCGTGAGTGAGACTGGAGACATTGATGATTGTGTGAGGCCGAGAGCCTGATCACGAGTGACAATTATGAGATCGGGCTACACGTTGCAGCGGTTATACTGATTTGTAATAGCACTTGGGTTGTTGGAGCCCCTACGGAGTTTGTACATACCCATAGTAAGTGTGGTTAATATTATTGAGGGATGGATCGTCCCTAGACATGAATCTTTTTTGAAGTATTTGATACCTAGAGATGGATCTTCTCCACAAGGTTGATTGGCCTTCCTCGTTACTGGGTGACTCATAGTGAGTGATATATATGTTCTAGTATAGATCTTACCTGGGCCGTATGGGCCATATACAGTCCGAGTGGTTAAGCATTTGAGAGTGTGAGCACATGAGGCTGAGATCATGGTGCATCATATACAGCATATGCATTTCCATTTTGAGATAGTAGAGTTATATTTTTTATGGTACTCAGATCTGTTTTATTTTACTGTTTTGAGCTTTCAATTTAATTTTAAAACATGTCTATATTTCTGCGCAGTCATTTCTATTTTATTTGTAGAGGTTGAGTTTGTAACTACCTTCAGTCTAAAGTTTGGACTTGTTACTTACTGAGTTGGATAGACTCACGTTATTCCTTGCACCTTGTGTGTAGATCCAGGCACTTTTGGCCACAACGGTGGTTGCTGATTGAGGCTTCGACGCTCGGAGACTATCAAGGTAGCTGTACGACATTCGTAGACCTTGACTATTCATCACTAGTTGTAATTCAATTTATTTCTCTAGACACTGTAGTGGACTGTATTCTGATGTAGAAGCTCATGTAGTTAGTTATACCCCAGTTTTAGGTTGGATTATATCGTATTTTTGGATTTATTCTGTTTTCAAAAATGTTTTTTTAACTTTAACTACGTCTATCTTTATTTCTAAAGTATTTTACCGTAATGAGTTAATAAGTATAGGCTGACCTAGTTCCAAGATAGGCTCCATCAAGATGGTATATTTTGTGTCGTGATAATTTTGTATCATATCCTTGGTTACATAGGTATCACGAGACATGAGCGGGTTTAGTAGAGTGTTATAGATCATTACGGAGAGGTCTGTACCTATCTTCGAGAGGCTGCAGAACCCTTATAAAACGTCACATCCTTGAATTCTTGTCGTGAAAATCTGTTGATTCTGAAAACTAAACTTCTATTCTTCTATTCTCTCATAGATGGTGATGACACGTGCTAGTGGATAGGACGGACAGCCACCAGTACCACCAGCCAGGGTCGCGAGAAGTCGAGTTCGCGGTAGAGGTCGCGATAGGGGTATAGGTGGAGCTCGCGTAGCAGTCAGGGCAATACTTGCAGATCCACCAGTTGTCCCAGTTCATGATAAGGTCCTACTTGTGGATGCACCAGTTTGACAAGCTCACGCACCAGTTGTGGCCATTGTGATCCTAGGCCTTTAGGGGTAGAGGTGCAGCTCGCGTAGCAGTCAGGGCAACACTTGCAGATCCACCAGTTGTCCCAGTTCATGATAAGGTCCTACTTGTGGATGCAGCAGTTTGACAAGCTCATGCACCAGTTGTGGCCATTGTGATCCTAGGCCTTTAGGAGACCTTAGCTCAGATTTTGACCATGTGCACAAATCTTTCTCAGGCAATTTCTGTTTCGGATGAAACATCCACTTCTCAGAACGGGGGAGGCACATAGACTCCCACTCTGCGTACACCTGAGAAGGTATTGCAGGGACTCCAGACATTTGGGGCACTACCCGTTCACCCAGTTGCAGCTTCTCAGGATCATGTGGTGCCTACTATGACTGATGATGAGCAACATAGATTAGAGTGGTTTGGCAAATTTCAGCCTCCATCTTTTAGCGAGGCAGAGTCGGACGATGACTAGGGTTTCTTGGACTGATATTAGAGGATCCTCCCATACAACAGGTAGTTTGGAGACCAGTGGGGTCTCATTCACTACTTTTCTGTTTATTTGATCTGCCTTCACCTGGTGGGAGGCTTGTGTGAGGCGTAGTCCAGTTGGTGCAGCGCCACTTACGTGGAAATAGTTCTATGTTCTCTTCTTAGAGAAGTATGTGCCGCGGTCTCGCAGAAAGGAGCTACGCAGATATTTCAAGATTTGTGTCAGGATGATATGACTGTGATGCAGTATGAGATGAGGTTTTCCAAGTTAGCCCGTCATGTTATTTGGCTAGTTCCCACCGATAGATAGAGGTTCAAAGGATTTGTTAATGGCCTGAGATTTTAGATGCGGGTGCTTACGACTAGAGAGAGGGTGTCTGGTGATATTGTTTACATGGTTGTTGATATTTCTCAGGAGATAGAGTCAGTCTGCAGCCAAGAGCAAGTTGAGATGGAGGCCAATAAGTCTCATAGCTCAGGTAGTTTTGGAGATTTTTTTATTGGAGTTCAGTTTCACCATGACATGGTCTTCCCTACATGTATGCTCAGACGGCTCGTCCAGTTTACCGTGGTGCATCATTTGGCCATGGTCTTCACATTTCTCAGCAGGGCCACTTATCTGTCAGCGCCCTTCCAGCATAGAGTTCGTCTCATGCACCATCAGCTCAAGGTTCATCTATGTCGGGTCCTTCTTCCTTAAGTCCCCACTACTATTTGCAAGGAGATGTTGTTTTGAGTGCGGAGATTCGGGTCATATCAGGTGGCATTGTCACCACCTTATAGGAGGTTCATCTCAGCAGAGGAGTCAGCCTTCGACTCAGCACCGGTTACTTCACTACTCACCCATCGAGCTCAGGTGGAGCTCAGCCAGCTAGGGATCGCCCTAGAGGGGGAGGCCAATCACGTGGTGGTTAGGTTCATTTTTGTGCACTCTCTTCCAGACCAGATGTCATTGATTTAGACATCATGATCACATGTATTGACTCAGTATGTCTCCGAGATTCTTCGGTATTATTTGACCTCGATTCCACCTATTCATATGTATCACCATATTTTGCTCATTATTTGGATATGCCCCATTAGACTTTAGTTTCATATGTTTATGTAACTGCTTTGGTGGGCCATACTATTACTTTGGATCGTACGTATAGGTCATGTGTAGTGACTATTGGGGTATTGGAGACTAAAGTTGATATTTTGCGTCTTAGTATGGTTGATTTGGACGTGATATTGGGTGTGGTTTGGTTGCCTGCATGTCATGATATTTTGGACTGTCATGTTAAGACTATGACATTGGCGATGCCAGGGTTGCCACAGATTGAGTGGTGAGGTTCTTTAAATTATGTCCCCAGCAGAGTGATTTCATATTTGAAGGCCTATTGGATGTTTGATAAGGGTTGTTTATCTTATTTGGCCTTTGTGATGGATGTTAGTGTTGAGACCTCTACTATTGATTTTGTTCAAGTGGTGCGATATTTTCAGGATGTGTTTCCTGTAGACCTGCTGAGCGTGCCGCCCGATAGAGATATTGACTATGGTATTGACTTGGTGCCAGGTTGTCAACCTATTTCTATTCCTCAATACTGTATGGCACTGGATGAGTTAAAGGAGTTGAAGGAGTAGCTTCGGGAACTCCTTGAAAAGGGGTTTACTAGACCTACTGTGTCATTTTAGGGTCCATCAGTTCTGTCATGGCTCTATAAGGACATGCATTGATTATTGACAGTTGAACAATATCACAATCAGGAACATATATCCTTTACCACATATTGATGATCTATTTGACTAGCTTCCGGGAGTGACGGCGTTCTCCAAGTTTACTTGAGGTCAGGGTATCACCAGTTAAAGATTCGAGACTCCGATATTCTTAATATAACTTTTGGGACCTGTTATAGTCATTTTTAGTTCCTTGTGATGTCTTTCGGGTTGACCAATGCTCGAGCAGTGTTCATACATCTAACGAACAATGTATTTCAGCCTTATCTCAACTCGTTTGATGTTGTATTCATTGATGATATCATAGTATACTCTCATAGCTAGGAGGAGCATGTCATGTATTTGCGGATTCTATTCAAGTGGTTGAAGGAGGAGAAGCTTTATGCTAAATTCTCTAAGTGTGAGTTTTCGCTTAGTTCAGTGGCATTCTTGGGGCACGTGTGCCCAGTGAGGTTATTCAGGTGTATACAAAGAAGATAGAGGTGATCCAGAGTTGGCCTAGAGTTGTCAGCTTCAAAGATTCTGAGCTTTCTTGATTTAGCTGGTTATTACTGTAGGTCCATTCATGGTTTCTCATCTATTGCGTCACCCTTGGCAAAATTGAGCTAAAAGGGCGCTTCTTTCAGGTGGTCGGATGAGTGTAAGGCGAGCTTTCAAAAGCTCAAGACTGCCTTGACAAAAACTCTAGATCTAGTTCTACTATAAGCTTTTCATTCTTATATAGTATATTGTGATGGTTCTCGGATCAGCATTGGTGTGTTTTGATACAAAAGGGTAGAGTGATTGCATATGCTTCGCGCCAGTTGAAGCCCCGTGAGAAGAACTACCATGTTCATGATCTGGAGTTGGCTTCCATTGTTCATGCGTTGAGTATTTGGAGGCACTATCTCTAGGGTTTCTTGTGAGGTATTTACTGATCATCGTAGCCTCCAACACTTGTTCAAGTAGAAGGATCTCAATTTGAGGCAGTTGAGATGGTTGGAACTGCAAAAGGACTATGATATTACTATTTTGTATCACCTGGGAAAGGCTAATGTGGTGGCCAATGTCTTGAGTAGGAAGGCAGCGAGTATGGGCAGTCTTGCATTCATTCTTGTTGGTGAGAGATCTCTTGCAGTTGATGTTCAGGATTTTTCCAAGGAGTTCATGAGATTACTTATTTCGGAGCGCAGTCGGATTCTAGCTTGTGTGGTTTCTTAGTATTTCTTATTTGATCACATCAAAGGGCGCTAGTATGATGATCCTCATTTGATGTTTCTTAGGGACAAGGTTCAGCACGATGATGACATAGAAATGACCATAGGAGATTATGGAGTGTTGAGGATGTAGGGCCTGAAATGTGGGCCTAATATAGATGGTCTATGGGAGTTTATTCTTGAGGATGCCCAAAGCTCGCAGTATTCCATTCATGCGGGTGTCACGAAGATGTATAGAGACCTAAGGAAGCACTATTGGAGGAGGAGAATGAAAAGGGATATAGTTGGGTTTGTAGCTCAGTGCCTCAACTGTCAGCAGGTAAAATATGAGCATCAGAGACTGAGTGAGTTGCATCAGAAGATAGAGATTCCACAATGGAAGTGGGAGCGGATCACCATAGATGTCGTAGTTGGGCTCCCATGGACTTCGATGAAGTTCTAAGTTATTATGTGATTGTGGATCGGCTGACCGCACGATTTGTTCCTGTGAGTATCGCCTATTCTTCCGAACGGTTGGCCGAGATTTACATCAAAGAAATTGTTTGCATGCACGGTGTACCAGTTTCCATCATTTCGGTCAAAGGCACGCAATTTACATCACAGTTTTGGAGAGCCGTGCAGCGAAATTTGGACACTCAGGTTGACTCAAGCACCGCATTTCACCCTCAGGGGAACATGTAGTCTGAGCACACTATTAAGGTACTGGAGGGCATACTACGCGCTTGTGTCATTGATTTCAGGGGTTCATGGGACACGCTTCTGCAACTCGTGGAGTTTGCTTACAACAACATTTATTAGTCGAGTATTCACATTTCTATATACGAGGCTTTATAAGGGAGGCAATGTAGATCTCCAGCAGGTTGGTTTCAGTCGGGAAAGGCTAGGCTATTGGGTACTGCCTTTGTTCAGGATGCTTTGGAGAAGGTTAAATTGATTCAAGAGCAGCTTCGCATGGCGCAGTCGAGACAAAAGAGTTATTCCGACATGAAAATTCGTGTTGTGTCTTACATCATTGCAGAGAAAGTCCTACTGAAGGTTTCACTCATAAAGGGATCTTGTCCGAAATACTTGATACCTGGAGATGGAACTTCTCCATATGGATGGATTGACCTTCCTTGGTACTAGGTGACTCATAGTCAGTGATGTATATGTTCCATGTTAGATCTTCCCTGGGCCTTATGGGCCATATCCATTACCGAGTGGTTGAGCATTTGAGAGTGTGAGCACATGATGCTGATAGCATGGTGCATCACATAAAACATGTGCATTGGCATGTAGATAGCATTGTTAAACTCTTTATAATATTCAGATCTATTTTACTTTATTGTTTTGAGCTGCCTATTTCATTTGAAAGCATGGTTACATTTCTGCACAGTTATTTCTATTTTATCTATACTGGTTGAGTTTGTTACTACCTTCAGTCCAAAGTTTTGATATGTTACTTATTGAGTTGGATGTACTCATGTTACCCCCTGCACCTCGTGTGCAGATCCAGGCGCTTCTAGTCACGGCAGTGGTTGCTGATTGAGGCTTCGGAGCTCGGAGGCTATCAAGGTAGTTGCACGACGTTTGTATGCCTTGACTCTCCTTCATTATCACTAGCAACATTTCAGTTTATTTCTCTAGACACTGTAATGGACTGTATTCTGATTTAGATACTCATGTATTCACTGATACCCCCGTTTTGGATTGGATTGTATCGTTTTTTAGGATTTATTCTGTTTTCAAAAAGGTTTCTTTAACGTTAATTGCTTCTATCTTTATTTTCAAAGTTATTTTGCTATGATGAGTTGATAAGTAGAGGTTGGCATAGTTCCACGATATGCACCATCATGACGATTCATTTTCGATCGTGACAACCTCTTGACAACTTAAAAATAGGAACTTAACCAGCGTGCCAAAAAATATATATATAAAATGGTGTCATTTTCTTTATGTTATTATACTCGTATAATATTATTAGATATATTTTGTAGATGATTTTGACGAAGCGATGTTGTATGATACTCGTTAGTTTCACATGCATCTGCCCCTATATACTGACGTGGTGCGATCAAATGCTTCTAATCAATATAACACGAAAAAAAGGGAGGGGGAAGGTGGGGGCAGGGGGAGTTTATGATGAACATTTGAAATCGGTCTAAAATTTGGCATTGTTAAATATTTGATATATATTTGAACTATCGTCTATCCTAACTTTGCTCTAGACTTGGCTATTTGATAGCCTTGATCCCCTGAATAACCTCAACTCAAGGAGGTAAGGGACATACTTGCCACGTGAATTTGCATTCATATGATATTTGAGTAGGGTGTGATTTTAGCCCAAATTACATATTTTAGACCAAATTAGCAGTGACGACAGCATCAATATAGTAAGTGCAATGACTCAGACTTTGTCGATATCTTCTCTTAAATGGACATGACCAAAAATATTAATGTGAAATCAAGATTACCTTATTAGTTTTGTAATTGATGAAGCTTCCATTCAACAGGACTTTTCTCTTGTTTATTGCGACAATATCTTAACGTGATCATATCTTAGGTGATTATTGTACCTTATTGTTGTGTCATGACCGAAATTCATGATATCTATTGTTCACTTTGACCCAATAGATCCCACGGATTTATTTCTTAGGCTATATCTTTACCGAATCCAAAAGTCTATCAATTTTTTTTTGCGCCGTCCTTATCAGCCCGCTCTCCATCATGAGCATCACATATTTTCTTCTGTAAAATTTTAGTTGATCGCATATTTTTTCAATTATGGAGGCTAAATTATTACACCTTTGAATAATTGTTTGTCTTCAGTCCTTGTATGTAACGGATAGCACCAATAAGCCATAAAATTCTAGTTTGTTTGTTTTCCTTTTCTCTATTCATTCTTTAGCTTATAGTTCTTTGATCAAAATGAGACAAAGTCTGTCTCCCAAAAGCACTTAACTAATTAATCTGGTAGTTATACTAAAATATTAAATGCAATAAATTTGTCTTCATACAAACTTCTACATATCACTTAACCATTGTTAATTAATATTCTCGTCTTGGTTTACACTTTAATAATTAATATGGCAAAATATTTTAAATTATCTCTAAACTTAAGTCAGATTATTAGCATCCTTCCCCAACTATGTCTGGTCTTACTTACCTCTCTCAACTTGGTCTTTTGAGAGTCATTACCCCCTAAATGCTAATGCAACAAAAAGTGTGGATCCATTCACCTGCCATGTGGATTTTCTATGTGCCACTTTTTTGAAAAATAAATTATTATTTTTTACCTTTTTAAGAATACTATTATTTAGATAATTTTTTTGAATACAATTTATAATTAAATTTAGATAGAACGGCATTAATTAGGCTAAATATTTTTATTTTGCAAAAATAATAAACTTTTAGTTAATCTTTTTTTTAATTTGGCCTAAAAAGAAAGATTTATATAATTGAAATAATAAGTCAAGGCATCTAAAACGTTATAAAATATAGTTTGAAATTAATTATTTTGTCAATAATTTTTTATATAGCTCTAAATTACGGTGCTCTAAATTTTATTTTATTTTATTTTTATAGATTTTACCTAAAAAGGTAAAATTACACAGTTGACATAAGTAGTCATTGCTTCACCAAAAAAAAAGTGCACAATTGCAAGAAATTACAAATGCAATTGTACACTCTTTTTATTTATTCTTTTGATGCAATGACTATTAATTTTAACTATGTATTTTTTTACATTTTAGATGCCTTGACTTTTTATTTTAATTTTATAAATATTTATTTTCAGGTCAAACTCAAAATAAAAGATTAACTAAAATTTTATTATTTTTGGCCAAATAAAAATATTTAGCCTAAATAATGTAGTTATATCCAAGTTTCATTACAAATTTTTTTCGAAAATATTATTTAAAAAGCAATATTCTTAAAAAGGTAAAAATTATTTTATTTTTCAAAAAAAATACCACATACACCGAAAAATCCACATGGCATGTGAGTGCACCCACACTTTTTGGCACATCAGCATATAGGGAGTAACGACCCTCAAAAAGCCAAGTTGAGGGGGTTAATTAAGACCAGACATAGTTCTGGGAGGATACTAATAATCTGAGCCAAGTTTAGGGGCGGACGTACGTTGTACGAAAAGGGGTCATCTGCCCTCGAAAACTTCGGCAAAATCTCCATATATACTTACAAATATTTTCAAAAAAGATGTCAAATACTAACAAAGGTCCTCATACCTGTTGGAGAAAATAAATGCTAAACCAATTAATGATAAGTTAAAAGGGTGAATCTCAATTGAACTTAAAAAACTCTAGACCAAATAAAATAAAGCTTCTTGTATAACGAGTAGAGTTAAAGAGCATTAAATAGTAAACTTAATATGCTATGATTGACAAATATGTAATATCATAAATGTATAATAAATATAAGAAATTACCACGATTATAATGGGAAGGAACTATCACCCAATGATTGTATGATTGGGGTGTTCCCTTCTAACTCAGAAGAACCGAACCTGAGAGACACATCTTTTTCCTTTTGGGAGGGTACTCCGAGTAGTGGGTACCTTTCTTTGAAGGAGGCATGGAAAAGAAAGAGGTCAAAATGTATATGGGATTTATGGATAAAGATTGAACAACATGTGCTTGAATAAATGAATAAGACAATTCTTTCATATATTCTTCTCTCAACTTTTACAATATGTTCTAGTTCCGAAAAAAGGCAGATCCTTTTTGTTCCCTATCTCTTCGTTTTTTAATGAACATTCCTCAAAATAAGTACTGCATGTCCACTTCTTAACCTAAGTTAACACTATTGTCCTATCTCAGCTACCCGCTTATGGCGTCAACCTTTATGAGGACGATCTTCAGCCGTTATATCGTGGTCCACCCTATCCTTTGTCTTGATTATCGGTTATCGAGGTTACCGAATTCGAATCGATACAGTTAGTCCCTCCACTTGTTGAGGTCGTAGCCCGGAACGTCCTCGATAAGCGTACATAATTCATTTTTACCGTGGGACAATTTGGCTATTAAATCACGCTGGGTCAACCAAGATTAAGAGAACAACACTAACAGTGGAGTCATGATTGGTATGGTTACCATGATGTGACGTCACTACCACGCGCTTCATCATTACGCACCTCCCAAGACAGCATCTGCGTGCTTGTTGCTTTGGTTTTTGTGTCATTGACAACCTTTAGCTTTGATTCTCACGCCATCTTGCCCTATAAATAGATGAGGGATTTGTTTTTTCATAAGTTTCTGCCATTTGTCTCCTTGCATGTACATCATCTTCATTCAATCTTCTTTATTAGTTCTTGTTATCAGCTTTTGTTTCTGCGATTTCGTTCCTCACCTTCCCGTTTAGTCATCCGCTCTTTCTTTTGGTTTAATAGCACACCTTTTGTCGTCAAGATGTACCGAACCCTTCGTATACATGACTAACTTTCCGATGCCACTCCGTTGTCGGTGGCCCCTTCTTCTGGCTATGAGGATCTCGTGGCGGAGGAAGGTGAGAGTTTTCCTCCCATAGAAAAGATACTTTCTAGAAATCCCTTATCCAAAAGAAATTTACACAAGGAACCCGCGCCTTCTCCTGCTCCGGTGATCTATGAAATTGTGCCATCTCATTCAGATGAACTTCAATCTACATACAATATTCCTTCTCATGTCGAGATGGTTTCAGATGGGGGCGATATCATGGAGGTCCGTAGACCTGGTACTGTGCTTTTTGTGTTTATACTTTTGTAATTGGTTATACTCTCCCTCTTCCTCTGCTAGCAGAGGAGTTCTATCATTTTACAACATCCGCCCCATGCAAGTGTCTCCTTATTTGTATAAAGCTTTTCTGATGTTGACTAAGTACACAAAGCTGGCTGATTGCAAGGTCGACATCTGCCACCTATTACATATGTTTTTTCACTAAGCTTTCACAGATGTACCATGATACATCTGCGATATCATAGGACCAGGGGGTTGATAGTTGGAATAGATGACAGGGCGAGCCAAAAATTTTAGCACAAGTATTTTTTTATCAAAACCGAGCAATTGTTTTCGGACCCTGCTAGATTTCCTGAGCAGTGGAATCATTATCGTAGGTGTTGATGACATATGTTTATTATCTTCTTTCATCCTTTTTATTTATATTCATCAATGATCTTTCTGTGTAGCTAAGAGGCGTGTACCATTTCCTGTGATCGACATTGAAGATTGGGTGGCTCGCTTGTTACTTTACATAGTGAGGATCCAAGATTGGGCGGTTTTCTACAAAAGCTTTAGACCGAAGGTTCCATATAGTAAGTGTTGCTTTTGCTTCAATCATTAGCCGTTTGCCGTCATTTATTGATAAAACCTCTTATGGTGACCGGTCAACGGACTTCTAAAAAGAAAGGTCCAATTCTTGCATTTTGCCAGGCCACTACATTGGCGAGGATGCAATTTTTTTTTGGCTGAGTCCGCCAATAGTGGTCGTACTCAATCTTTGTCATCAAGGGACCTCTCTCCTCACGATGTCACTATATGGGATGAGATATCTTCCTGGCCTATCTACCACCTCGTAGATGAGTCCTCTAATGGGGAGGAGTCACTATTGCGGAAAAGAACGAGGTTGGAGCTTGGGAAAGTCGTCGCCACCAGCATTGAAAAAAGAAGGTCGTTGCTTTGAGACTGCCATACTATCATATGTAAATCTAGGGGCCGTTTTATAATGGATGTTATCATGGCGGAGAGGTTCTCTAGGGCCAAGGGGACATACCAAGGCGGGGAAACCTGTGCAGGCTGCTGAAGATGGCACGTCATCGGCTGTTAGAGGGGATGGAGTGGTGCTCTCGGAGGATGATAGTTCAGGTTTGGACGTGAATCTTGAAAGGTGAGGTTCTTTTTGGATATAAACACCCGCGTGGAAGTGAGGTCGGAGGGCTCTAACTGACACGTAATCATTCCTATGGGTTACGATCTTTGAACTCTAAGCAGGCAGCGTCGGCCTTCACCCCGTGTGTGCTGCTTCTGAGAATGCAACGCAGCGTCGGTCTTTTTCACGATGAATTGGGGCGCATTATCGCAGATAATTTCTTTTGGGATGCAGAAGCGGCATATGATGTTCCTCCTTATGAATGTGATGACTTTTTGTTCACGTATTTGGGTGAATGCACGTACTTCCACTCGTTTAGAAAAGTAGTTTGTTAAAACAAATAGCAAACGTATCTTACCTCGCCCTGCTGGGAGGGATCCGATGATTTCTATTCTCTATTTGATGAACGACCATGGCGAAGTGACAGAGTTATGTATTTGCCCGCTTGATGTATCATAGGCTCATACTTTTGGCATTGCTCACATCTCTTGACATAATATGTGGCTTCCTTTTTCATAGTGGGCCAGTAATATCCTACCCGAATGAGACATCTAATGAGGCTCGGTTGCCTATATGGGCACCATAATGACCTTTGTGTACTTCTTAGAGCATGCTCCTTGTTTGGCTTAGCCACATGCATTTCACCAAGGTGCCCCAAAACGTTATCATCAATAGGTCATGATTTATGATGTTGTACCTGGCCTCCTTCATTCGAAGCTTTTTGACTTCCTTTTTGTGTTGTAGGAGTATTTCCTCCTGTAAATATGTCATGATGCGGTTGCGCTATGCCCAAGTCAAATTTATGGAATGTACCTCGAGTTGGTCTATTGATGAGTGGAGGAGGGTGACCATATTTTCTTCAGTGATATTTGTGGTGGCTGCTACTAGTTTGGAGAGGCCATCCGCCTTGATGTTTTGAGCTCGAGGTATCTGGTCAAGTTGGCATTCATCAAATTCAGGGAATAATTTGTGAATTTCTTCTTGGTACTTTTGCAACCTTTGCTCTTTGATTTGGAAAGTCCTTGCAACTTGATTGACAAAGAGTTGTGAGTTACATCTGAGGACGACTCATCGCGCTCCTTATTTCAGAGCTAGCTTTAACCCTGCAATCATGTCCTCATACTCGGCCTGATTGTTACTCATATCGGGGAACTGTATGGACTGGCGGATAACTTCCCCTGTTGGGACCTCGAGTACGAGTACTAATCGAGATCACGACATGTTGGATATGTCATCAGTGTAAAAGACCCAGAGGTTGGGTTTCCTAGGAGAGGTGTGAGAAGCTTCCTGCTCGACCTCGGGAATTATTTTGGCACTGAAATCTGCGATGAAGTCGGCGAGTACCTACGATTTTATCGCTGTTCGTAGCTGATATCTTATATTATGCTTGCTTAGTTCTATGGCCCATTTGGCCTGTCTTCCTGTCAATTCGGGATTATATAGGATGCTCTACCAAGGTAATGTCGCCGCTATCGATATGGGGTGGCACAGAAAATAGAGTCCAAGCTTTCATGAAGCTATAACAAATGCTAAGAACAATTTCTTGAGGTAGGGGTAACTCTTTCGGCGTCGACCATGGTTTTGCTAATTAATAAATTGGAGATTGCGTACCTTTGTTCTCACGGACCTGCACCACACTTACTGCAAGTTCTAAGATGGCCAAATATGATAGGAGGCATTCCCTGGGCCCTGCTTTGGCAAGTAGTAGCGGCGAGGATAAGTATGCCTTTAGTTCCCTCAAGGAATCAATGCATTCTAAAATTCACTGGAGCCCGTTGTCTTTTTTTCAGCACGTAGAAAAATTTGTGGGATCTATCTAATGACCGCGAGATGAATCTTGGCAAGAAGGCTATATGGCCAATAAATTTTGCACCTGCTTCTTGTTCGTTAACACCTCATGTATTCCATCAATGGATTTTATTTTATCGGGATTCACTTCAATGCCTCTTTGTGATACCAAGAAACCAAGAAGCTTTCCCAAGATTACACCAAAGGCGTATTTTTTGGGGTTTAGTTTCATGCCATACCGCCTCAATATACCGGAGGCTTCTTTCAGGTGAACGATGTAGTTTTCTTTCCTTTTTGATTTGGCAAACATGTTGTCGATGTAAACTTCCATCGCTTTTCCAAGTTGATCTTTGAAAATTTTGGTGACCAGCCTTTGGTATGTTGCTCCCATATTTTTTCAACCCGAATGGCATGACGCTATTGCAGTACGTTCCTTGATGGGTGATAAAAGTAGATTTCTCTTGGTCCTCCTCCTCCATGAGTATTTGTTTATATCCCGAGTAGGCATCCAAAAATCGTAGCAATTCGTGTCATGCTATTGTGTCAATGAGCTGGTCAATGTAAGGAAATGGAAAGGAGTCTTTTGGGCATTCCTTGTTCAGGTTCGTGAAATCTATGCACATCTGCCATTTTCCCTTTTCGTTTTTACCATGACTATATTGGTGACCCACTGGGGGGTATTTTGGTTCCTAGATGGAACCATTGGCGAGGAGCTTATCTACTTCATCACTTACAACCTCGTTAATCACGGAGTTGAATTTCCTTCTTATTTGTCGCATTGAAAGATAGAACGGGTCGATGTTCAGCTTATGCATGCCACGTCTTTCTGGATACCTAGCATATCTACACGGGAGAAAGCTAATAGATTTACATTGTCAATTAAAAACTTGTGAAATTTACATATTTTTCAGAGCTTATGTTTGATGTAACCCTTTTTGTTGTTGTTTAGTTGGACAGGGTCGAGATCTTCTACCATTGATTCAGTGGCTTCTATGATGTCAGGTTACCTGATGACGTCTATTTTTAAATCGACTCGGATCCCCGACTTTATTAATTGCGATGCCTCTGCATTAGTTCCCTTTAGTTGTTGGGTGTACGTGCAATCCTAGGAGATATGATAGCATTTTGGGGGTGCCCTATTTGCCTCGGATACTGAATATTCCCCATGGAGTAGGGAACTTGATTATTTGGTAGAGGCTTGACGGGATGGCCCTCATGGCGTATATGCATAGCTGCCTTATGATGGCGTTGTAAGTTGTGTCTTGGTTCATGATATGGAATGTTGTTTCTAAAGTGCCGCCCCTGGCTAGAACTAGTAGCATTATTTCCCTAGAGGTTCGCTCAACTGCATTGTTAAACATGTTAGTGTTATGCAACACGGTACTATCTGGTCTTTGAGTCTCATATATGCGAGGACTCGAGGGTGGATAATATACGTGCCACTTCCGTCATCTACCATTATTCTTCTTACATCAGTGTCTGAAATACGCAAAGTAATAACAAGAGCATCAAAATGAGGGAAAGTCAAACCGTCGGTATCTGAGTTATCAAAGATTACACTATCTTTGAGGTCGTCATACACTTCGTGGGTGATAAACCATTTCAGTTTATGTGTAATTGTGAACTTCACATGGTTGATCGTAGCTTCATCGCCTCTGTAAATGATCATTTGGATGGTACGGGTGAGGGAGAGTAGCTTTGGAGGTCCCTAGTGTTTTTCACGTCCACGGGCAAAGTTGGCTCGTCCACGCGCACTCATCAGTTACTTCAGGTGCCTTTGGTTCAACATTTTACTACCACTTGCCAGCTATGCAGTCCTCGATTTTGTGACCCCGTTCGTGGTGAAATTCACAAAGGATGTTTGGCTTCTGAGTACTTGGGTCAAACATCATATTTTATGGCCATTTCACCTTTGTGCCATGCTTCTCTATTGTGTACACTATTTATAAAGAGGAAACACAAAAATTGTAAGCGGATAAGAGTGGAGGCATACCTCGTTGCTGAGTCCCTGTGTGCAGCCTGGGCAGTCCTTCCGTATGTTGAGAAGACGGTGGGACGGCTGTTCTGATATAGGGCTGATGTCTTTCTTGGTTGAGATGAGGGCTCGCCTGATCCCTTCGACCGTCATTACCACACTTTTTCCTTGATTCTACTTGAACTGACGCCAGCCATTGGGTTGGACCGTTAAGGTCATCCTCGTTAGCTCTAACCTCAGCACAATAGGCATTGTGGATTTCTTCCTAAGGGTGGGAGGGTATTTCATGAGCTTGCTTAATAGTTTTTGGTTGCTCTCGACCCGTTCTAGGAGGCCGCTACCGTCATCCCTTCTGATAGATTTGGTAGGCTCGTTCTCACCCTATTAAACTAGGCGAGGAAGTCTCTGAGTCCCTCACCAAGCGATTTCCTACTGGCGAAGATATCATTCACCCTGGCTTTCACTTTTTTACATAGGCGGTAACAAACTTGTCAGCCTTTTTATCAAACTTTGCTATGGACCGCACCAACAATTATGAATACAATGTCAAGGCTCCTCCTGTTAAGGTTTTGCAATACTTTTTCAATAATACGGATGGTACTTGCTCCTTCGAAAGATCGATTCCCTTCACCGCTATGACGTAGTGGATGATGTGATCTTCTAGGTTTGTAGTACCATCATATATCATTAGGTTTGGTGGCATTTTGAAGGTTTTGGGAATGGCATGTTGAGTCGCTTCTTCGCTATATGGTTTTTTGGCGAATCAACCAACGTCTCATTTTAGTAGTAACTTTGGGGAACCTGGTATCTTATCAACCCTTTCTTGGTGCTCCCTCATCTGGTCGGGGAGCACCTTGTTTTCGTTTTTCACTTCTTCCATTTTCTTTAGAACGGCTGCGAGCGCATCATTAACTGCATCAACAGTGGGGTAAGTGTTACCAGTTTGAGGAATGGTCTGCTCGCTAATGGTCATTACTATATCTGTTTGCATGATGTTTCTGTTCTTCCTTTGAGAAGGTCTATCGAGTATGTTGCTTAGAGTTCTTGTCAGCCACTCTTCTAGTAATGATTTCATTACTGGTGGTGCTTCTTCAGCTGTAGACGTAGAGGCTCCCATTTCGCGTGAAGCTGTCACACTTTCGCGAGGGGGAGGTGAAATACTTTACGTGGTCATAGCGTTTCGTGTCACATTCTCCTCATCTTCCCTTCCATCCTTGTTGATGGTGTTCAAAATGTTGGTAGTGACGCCTGCTGTTGCTTTCGGTCTCGCATCTCCATTTCTTGCCATTGTTAGTTTGTGCAAACAAGAAGAGATGGCTTTTTTATGATCCATAAAGAACTGTAGTTTCAACTAAAACCTCCCTATCGACGGCGCCAAAGTATTTGAAAAAATAAATGCTAAACTAACTAACGATAAGTGAAAAGGTTGAACTTCAATTAAACTTAATAAACTCTAGACCAAATAAAATAAAGCTTCATGTATAACAAGTAGAGTTCATGAGCATTAAATAGTAAACTTAATGTGCTATGATTGACAAAATATGTAATATCATATATGTATAATAAATGTAAGAAATGACAAGGATTATAATAGAAAGGAACTATCACCCAATGATTGTTTTATTGGGGTGTTCCCTTTCTATAATGGCGACATGGAAAAGCAAGAGGTCAAAATATATATGGGATCTTGATATTTATAGACAAAGATTGAACAATGTGTTCTTGAACAAATGAATAAGACAACTCTTTTGTATATTCTTCTCTCAACTTTTATAATATGTTCTAGTTCCGAAAAAAGGCAAATTCCTTTTTGTTCCCTTTCTCTTCCTATTTATAAAGAGTATTCCCAATAAATCCTAAAAAGTATCACATAAAGAATATCTAAAGGAATATTTTTTATGTCCATTCTGAACCTATGTTACCGTTATTATCCGATCTCAGCTGCCCGCGTTTGGCGTCAACCTTTGTGAGAATGACCTTCAGTCGTAATATTATGGTCGATCCCGTCCTTTGTCTTGCTTATCCATTATGAAGGTTATCAAATTCAGAACTATGCAGTACCATTCTTTATGAAAATTTATATTAAATGTAATGGTGGCCCATGAATTTAAGCACAACACATCTAATCAATATGTAGCTCGAATGATTCATAAAAGAAATCGTTAATTACTTGTTTTAATTATTAATTTTTTGATATGTTAGATATAGCCATGATAAAGATATAAAAATAGTTTTGTTTGATAATTAAGGAGATAATAGGAAGACAATCAAAGAAATTAGAACTTGATTAGTTTGCGTGATGACTCATTGTTTAACTTATTTTGGCTACAGTGATCTCAATAGTGATCATCCAAAAGGTCATTTTATATTTTAGAACCCGATTTTGTATTTTGAGGCCTTCAAAATATTATTTTATTCCTCTTCGATTTGTGTACACAGTCTGTGTGTGTTTTCGAAAAGCTTATATATTAAAAATTGATAAAAAAAAATAATTTTTGCCTTCGAAAGTTGATTTAGTTTATTTCGGTCAGTGTTCCGAGTAAACGAACTCAGATTCGTATTTTAACAGTACCTCCGGCCCCGTCTTAGAATATGGGCCCTGGGCGTATGCCGAAAAATCGAATTTCGAGGTCCCTCGCCCGAGAAATAAATTTTTGATGAAAATTGTATGACTGAAATTATAATGGTTAAAAGAAATTTTGTAATTATTGATCTTATTTGTATCGGGTCCATATTTTTGTTCCGGAATCTGGTACAGGTCTATTATGATATTTATATTCTATCTGTGAAATTTGATAAGAAACGAAACTAATTTGACACTATTCGGACGTCTGGTTGAGAAGTTAGAAATTTTAAAACTTTCTTGAAAATTTCATTCAATTTTGTACCAAAATTCGTATTTTTAGGTGCTATTTTGGTGATTTGATAGCACGAGCAAATTCGTACGATATTTTAATACTTGTGTGCATGTTTGGTTTGGAATCTCGAGGACTCGTATGAGTTTCAGATATGCTATAGAGTGAAATGAACTTAGAAAACGTAGTTGGTATGCTTCAGGTCTGCAGATCTCGTATTTGCGAGGTTCTGACTCGCAAATGCAGGCCTCAAATTTGTGAAGAAAGTTTGCATTTGTGAGTATGGGAGGGGACCGGGTAATTTCGTATTTACGAAGAATAGGTACGCATTTATGGAAGTCTAAGTTCGCATTTACGACAAGCTGTTCGCATTTGCTAAGGTTGCAGGAATGCGAGGGAGTTCGTATATGCGATACTTTTCTCGCATGTGCGAGCTTCGCAAATGCGACATCTGCAGCTGATAAGTCTTGACTTAGACGGAAATTTTCTCATTTTTCAAAACTTTCAAATACAAGAAACCCTCTAGGCAATTTTTCAAAGACCAATTCTTCCCAATATCATGAGTAAGTGATTCTTAACTCGTTTCTTTCAATCTTTCACTTTATTTTACAAGAGTTCAATAAAAAATCTAAAGATTTCATGGTGAAATTGATTTTTTTTACGATAATTGCTGTTATTAAGTTAATTATGATTAGATACGAGTGATTCGTAAGTGAAAATTAAAGAAAAAGCAGTAATTGATGTGGATCGAGGTAAGATATTTAACGAAATTACTCACAGATAAAGTTTGGGATAAAAATTAGCTCAGTTTTAGATAGATTGAGATGAACTGAATCAGGATAAATTTGGTGAACGGGTCAATGAGCAATTCAATCTTAAGCGGATTGGGCGAATTACATGAGTGGTTCAAATTGCCACATAATTAGATGTATGAAGAACTTTTCATATTTTTATTGAGGATATTGACCTCCTCCATTCATTTTTTTTTGAGTGGATATTAAAAGTAAAAATTCAAGTATGCAGTGGATAATGTTTTTTTATTGGTTCTGTTGGTCTTCAGCTCTTCTTACCTATAAATAGTTAAATACTTTGGGTTTTATATTGAATAGATTTTTCCGACAGATAACTGTAATACTCTATATCCTATTCCACAAAAACAAAATGGTTGTCATTATTTTTTTTAGAGCTATCTGTTTTCTTTTGTCCTTTCAAAATTACGATATCATTTTTTTTAAAATTCAAATCATGAAATGTATATTGAGAATTGACCTATAGTGAATTCCCTTCAGAATAGAATGCTAAACCTGGAAACAGTATTAAATAGTAATTTAATTAAGAAAGTCTGACATGGAACAAAGATAGTAACTTAATTTAGAAAACCTAACATTGAACAAGTTAAAGAAGTTGTCATTAATACTCACATTACGATAGGTGTTTACATCATACTCATTGAGGTATGACGTTTCCGTGTCGATTTTGTGAACGTGAAATATTTGTGTATCTGTGTGTGTGGTTTTTTTTTTTATTGATTTTATCACAGAAGGACCACAAAGAATAACATGGATAGTGTTGTCGTTTAAGAAAAAACTAAGAGCCCAAACAAAACCCAATATCTTCTCGTACGAACATCATGTGGGAATAAAATCGTAAATATTGCCTGAAAATCTAATTACAGTGATTGTTATAAATGAAAATTGGAGACGCGTACGCCTTGATTTCCCTGAATAACCTCAACTCAAGGAGATAAGACGCGCACGCTGCCATGTTAATTTTTGCATTTATATGATATTTGAGTATACGATGTGATTTTAGACCATATATTTTAGGATATACGGAAGAATATATGATACTGCTTCACTTTGTCGTTATTATCGCCTCTAAAATGGAAAAATCAATGTGAAATGAAGATTACCCTATTAGTTTCTTAATGGATGAAGTTTCGATCCAACATGACTTTTATCTTGTTTATTGTAATCATATCTTACTCAACGTGGCCATATCTAAGTGGATTCATACGTGATTTTAGTATTTTATTGATGTATCACGATTCAAGTTCATGGCACGTGTGATTTGTTTTGGTCAAACAGATCTCACAAATTTATTCCTTGAGCTATATTATGTATTATTATACCTAAAAGTACACGTACCATATAAATTTGTGTTATGTCTTATAAAAAAAATTTCTTTCATTTAAATATGGGACTCATTTAAGGTAATATGTGTACCCTTCTTTATAAGTTTACAAGCCTAGAAATTTATCAGTCCTGCTTGATCTGCTCCCATTGGCTCACCCTCTGCCATGAGTGCCACATGTTCCCTTTATAAATTTTTTAGTTGATCGTGTATTTTTCTAATTATCGAGGTTAAATATCACTACACCTTTGAATATTTTGTTTGTGCTTCAGTCCTTGTATGTAACGTATAGCACCAATAAGCCATAAAATTCTAGTTTGCTTTCCTTTTCTTGTTTCTTTCTTTAGCTTATAGTTAGTTAATATCCTCGTCTTTATTAATTACACTTCAATATAGATAATTAATAAGTTCAAAATATTAGGCGTAAGCAAGTATCTTCCATCCCCCAAGGCCACATCTTACAGTGGATGGCCGAAATATACTTTCTATTTTAGAAAGAACACTTTCATTAAAAATGGGAAGTAACATAAATAAATTGAATATTATTAAAGTGCTAACTCTCTTGTTAATCTCGCCAGTTTTAGTTAGGATATTTTGTGGCAATATTTTAAAGATTTTGGATAAGTGTCTTAGCCATTTTAGAAGGTTATGTTAAGTGTCAAACTTGATCAGTTATTTTTTTGCCATGCACAATAAAGTTACATGCAATAATTACAATTATAAATAGCCATCATTTGAATGCACAATTCATCCACCATCGGAAGTGATTTTCTATTTAGCCTTCTTCTCTTTCTCTGTTAGCTTTTCTTATTTTTAATTTTTTTTATAAATTTTCTTTGTCCAATTCTCTTTTCAATCTTGTTAGATTATTATAATATAAATTTTTTGTTGATTCATGTATCATTTAAATAAAATATAGGTAAGCTTGTTTACTCTCGGAGAAACATTTCACATTGCTGAAATAGTTTCTTAGGACAGTGCCAGCACGACTCAAGCTAATTCGTGTATCTGCTTACAAATAATATTATACTAGTATCATCGTTATTTTTCGATGCCATTTCCCTATAATCTAAAAAACGGTGGCAAGTAATATTACTACGGAAATTTTTGATGGTACCACCAATTTTGGGGATTTCTCTGCTGCTCCTGTTCCGGTTGTCATGCCAGATATCCATGGTGTTGCAAATACATTATTGCATCCACAATTTTGGCAAACACTAACGTCGAAACACAAGTATGTGAATAGATATGGTTGCATATCCAATGCTAATATTAAAACCTTCAAGAAAAATGTACCTCAATAAGATAGAAGATTTGGGATAAATGACAATCTCGTTAAGTCAAAATTAAATTTGACTAAAGCGGATAAATAGTTGTTGCGGTTATCTCCCAAATGAATAATGTGCCCAATGTGAGAATTTGGATAATAGACTCTAGTGCTACTAGGCATATTTGTTAAAAAAAAATTAATTTTTATCTTACACCCAAGTTGAGAAAGGAGAAGAAACTATTTATCTTGAAGAGCAACTAGTGTTCTTGATAAATAAAAAATTCTTCTCAAACTCATATTTGGTAAAACTATAGCATTGAATGATCATGTTCCTAATATTCAAACCAATTTGGTTCTTGTAGGATTATAAGGAAAAGTTAGAGTGAAGGTTTCGTTTAAAAATAATGAGGTCACATTGACCAAAAATGATATTTTTGTGGGCAATAAATATCGTAACCATGATTTATTTGTACTTAATATTTTTGATACCAGTACTAAAGATACATCTTCTTTTGCTTATATGGTTCAGTCAATTTCTTTGTGGTACGCTAGACTAGAACATGTTAATGTTGTGTGTATAAAGAAAATGCAATCGTTAGGATTAAAATCTAGTTTAGAATCAAATAATATTAACGAGTGTGAAATATATGCTGAAGCTAAAAGTACTAAGAAGACTTATTTTTCTGTAAATAGAGAAACTGAATTATTATTCTTGATTCACACCGGATTAGGTGATTTAAAGTAGACTATTACTAGAGGTGGTAAAAAGTATTATGTGACATTTATTGATGATTTTTTTAGATATACTAAGTCGTATATGCTTAAAAATAAAAATAATGCATTTAATGCTTTTATTTATTATAAAACTGAGATTGAAAATCAAGAGAATTAGATATGATAGTGGTGGAGAATATTTATCTTTAAGTGCTTTTTGTGAAAAGAATGGAATAATTCATGAAGTAACTACGCCTTATTCACATGAGTCAAATGGAGAAGTTAAAAGGAAACGTAGAACATTGAAAGAGATGATGAACTTTATGTTAGTTAGTTCTAACGCTCCTGATAATTTGTGGGGTGAAGCTATTTTATTTGCATGTCACTTACAAAATAGAATACCACATAGAAGAATTGAAAAACCTCCTTATGAATTATGGAAGGGTTATAAACCTAATTTAAATAATTAAAAGTGTGGGGGTGCGTTGCTAAAGTTCTTTTGCTTGAACCTAAAAAAAGAATAATATGTTCTAAAACTGATGATTGTATGCTTATTGGATATATTGAACATAGTGTTGCATGTACATTTCTTGTTTTAAAAAGCGATGTGCTTGATTGCAATACTAAAACTGAGACAAAGAATGGTGAGTTTTTTTAATATATTTATCCATTGTCTGATAAAATTTCTCATATACTTGTTAAAAAGAATAGTAAAATTATCTCTAATGAGGAACTGAGAAGGAATAAAAGGCCTAGGAAGGAATATTTTTATATGGAAATGATTTTTAAATTATTAATGTCGATAATGAACCATCAAATTATTTTCAAGCTATATCTTCATCAGATGCTAAACATTGGAAAGAGGCAATAAAAATTGAAAATTGATTCTATTAAGAAAAATAATATATGAATTTTAGTTGATTTACCTCCTGGTGCAAAACCTATCAGTTGTAAATAGATTTTCAAAAAAAAATTTAATCTTGATGGAACTTTAGATAAAAATAAAGCTCGGTTAATAGCAACGGCTTTTCTCCAAAATAAAATATAGATTAGTTTGATACATTTGCACCAGTGACTAGAATTTCTTCTATTCGAGTTTTAATTGTCTTAGCTTCAATCCATAATTTTTTTTCCATCAAATGGATGTCAAAACTGCTTTTCTAAATGATGATTTAGAAGAAGAATTTTACGTGATTCAACCTAAAAGCTGTGTCATTCCTGGACAACAAAATAAAGTTTGTATAGTTAAATCTCTTTATGGCCTTAAACAAGCTCCTAAGGAGTGGTATGACAAATAACAAGTCTTACTAAGAGACTTTATTTTTTCAATTGAGGTGGATAAATGCGTTTATACTAAAATGGTAGACAATAATTATGTGATAATATGTCTATATATTAATGATATGCTTATATCTGGTACAAGTTTAAATATTATGAAAAGTGCTAAATTATTTTTTGTCTGCAAATTTTGATATGAAAGATCTGGGTGAAGTAAATACAATATTGGGAGTTAAAGTTATAAGGAGTGAAGATGGCATAATGTTGTCACAAGAACATTACGTTGAGAGACTTCTTAAGAAGTTTGAATATTTTAATGTCATACCAGTGAGCACTTTTTTTTATGCTAATTTCAATTGAAAAAGAATAATGGTGACATAGTTGCTCATTCTAAATATGCATAGATTATTGGGATTATCATGTATTTAATAAATTTTACAAGTCCTGATATAATATATGCAGTGTGTACACTTAGTAGATATATATACTGATAATTCTAACAGAGAGCATTGATCTGCATTAGCTAGACTAATAAAATATTTGAGATGAACCATAAATTATGGTATCCTATATAGTGGATTTCCTTCTACTTTAGAAGAGTATAATGATGCAAACTTGATCTCTGATTCGGATGAGACAAAAGCCACTAGTGGTTATGTATCACCCTTGGTGGTGGTGCAATGTCGTGCTAAATAGACGATCATTGCTAGATCGACTGTGGAATCAGAGTTAGCAGCTCTAGAGTTAGCTGGTTTTGAGGCTGAGTGGCTAAAAAACTCCTTAGCTAATATCCCTTTAATAAAGGACGTATTGCCGCATATATTGTAATTTTCAAGCGGCAATAGCTGTTGCAAAGAATAAATCTTATAATTGTATAAGTAGACACATGAAACTGAGAGATGATTTCATAAAACAATTTTTGAGAGATGGAATAATTTTCATTGACTATGTGAAGTTAGAGATAAATTTGGCAGATCCTCTGACTAAATATGTGGAAAGAAAATTAATTCTTGAAACCTAAAAAGAGATGGGATTGAGGCGGACATGTTGACAATAGAGATGGTAAGCCAACCCATGTGATTAGAGGTCCCATAAAGTAGGTTCATATGGGTAATAACAAGTCGATATTGATACTGATGCACTAAAAGGGAGTGATTGATTGCTACAAATTGAGAGGTTGAGTTATAACTCTTAATGAAATTCATATTCCTTATGGATGGTGTATTTAAAAGCAGTATACACTTGATGAATTCACTTATATGAAAGTGGAGTAGGCCACTTCTATTTGATTTTTGCCTAGTCTCTAGAGTTTTCATAAATAACCAGGTACGCGCACGGCTTATTGGGTGCAAAATTACGTTGAACAACAAAATTACCAGGGTCAAAATGAGATTGATAAAACATCTGACTTATAATAAAAATAATTGGTTCATAGAAATATTACATTTTACCGATAGTTCTGTGAGTTAAATTTTATAGGTCTAAATTTGGTCTATACTCCAAAAGCACTAAACCCAAGACATTTGGATTATACAAATTCAACAAGTTTATTTTTTGATCTTTAAAATAATGCGGGACAGTGGCAATATTTTAAAAGTTTTGGACAAGTATCTTAGACATTCTAGAAGGCTATGTGAAATGGAAAACTTGATTATCCATTTTCTTGCCATGCACGACAAAGTTACATGCAATTACAATTATAAATAGCTTCATTTGGCTGCACAATTCATCCACTGTCAGAAGTGTTTTTCTACTTAACCTTCTTCTTTTCTCTCTTAGCTTATCTTATTTTCCGTTTTTGTAATAAATTTTCTTCGTCCTATTCTCTTTGCAATCTTGTTGGATTATTGTAATATAAATATTTTGCTAATTCATGTATCCTCTAAGTAAAATAAAAGGTAAGTTGTTTAATCCTGGAGAAATATTTCATACTACTGAAATAGTTTCTTAGTGCGCAGCACGACTCAAGCTAATTCGTGTATCTGCTTATAAATAATATTATTGTAGTATTATTATCATTATTTTTTGATGTCATTTCCCTGTACATTTATCAATTGAATGATATAGATCTCTATATGAATCTACGAACGATCAGTTTACAAAATAAAGAGTTAAAGCAAGGGCCAGGATATTGATAAAAGAACCTGGCCGAAGTCAGCCTTGTGTTCAAGGCAACCTCAATTTACAAGAGAATCTTATCTTGTCTATCATCGATATATAATACTTACACTTGCAGAATGTAGTCATTTCTATATGTTATGTACAAACTTTATATACTTTTATGACTATTGAATGTAAATAATTTTACCGCAGGAAGAAAGTGATCTTTGCCCGTAAAACTGGATTAATTTGAGCTTCATATATAGCTTGAATGGCCCATGGGAAAACTAGTCAAATATTTATTTTAATTTATTTTAATTAATATGCTAGATATAGCCACAATTAGGGGTGGCAATGAGCTACTTTGATTGAGCATGGGCTGGTTAAGATGGGATGAACCAATAAGTAGTCAATACCTAATCCAACCCAAAATATACTTGGGTCAAGGTGTGCCGATGAAGATGGGCTATACAACGTGTCACGACCCAAAAACTACAAGTCGTGATGGCACGTAACTCAAACCGCAAGGTAAGCTAACTAACAGATAATACCACTTAACTGAGATTATAAGAGGATAGAAAATAGATAACTGAACATTTACAAATTTACTAAGACCAGGTAATACGAATCACAAGCTTCTAAGATTTGGAAATTCAAAACTGACACGAATAAACATACGTTCTGTTTGAAGATTACATAAACTAATTAGAAATAATCTAAACTACCAAGGACAAGTGACAGCTATATCCTAACGCATGAACATATTTTGAATCAGCACTCAACGTTACTAGCAACTCCACTCCAAAATCTACACGGGACGTGCGGAAGTGCAGTATCAGTACAGCAGACCCCATGTAGTAGTAAGTATTTTGTGTAACCTCATCAAAGTAGTGACGAGGCTTTTAGTTAAAATGATGCCTATTTAAATAACATGTACATTAGATTAACAATAAAGCAGTTCAAAATATAACAGATAAAAATAACATATGCAACTCGACAAGACGGTCAATAATTATTAAAAAGAACTAGTCAAATCACATGGGATAGTAACATCCTTCGTGCTTTTATCTCATCTTCAGTATGTATTAATATATTTATGAAACAATTCAATTAGTATAGCAATACCTTTTATGTGTTCAGCTCATATTTCCCAAGTGATTGTGTAACAAAGCCAACCATATCACACGAACACAATAATAGGAATTACACAGTAGGAAATATGCAAGTAACAACAGTGGACAAGGATACACATATGGGTCACAATAAACGACTAAGAGGAAAGCACATGAGTAACAACAACAAATAAAAAACAGGAAATATCAACTTCAATTAACTACCATGTTTGAGGCATAAGTTCAAATATAACAATTAAGAGGAAAACACATGTTCTTTATAAATTAACAAGTAACGGGATGAATGGCTAGCATAGTGAAAGGCTTATACTGAAGTACGACATAATAGATACAACATTAATATAAAAGCAGAAATAGATATGGTAGTTGTAAGTTAAGCAAGTAAAAGACATGGACACTGCAATAACAATTGAGATAAAGGTCAAGTATCGCCCCAAATATATAAATACAACAATAACATCTCAAGGTAAGGACAGAACCGTATACACGGGAAATAGATATCATATCAAAATGCATGTCCCTCGTCCTCACCTGCACAAAAACACCATTCGTGCCATGACCTCACCATAACATACAAATATAATAATACAAATGAAATGACACGGCATCATACTTCGTGTTTTTTACTCTCAAATGATATGGCACGATATCACCATTCATGATTTACTCTTTTCCTTGCATGATAATAAATATAAAATGGCATGGCATCGCCCTTTCATGTTTTACACTCTTCCTTAGCAAGCATATGAATATCAATAAAATGACAAGGCGAGAAGGATAAATAACATCAAGTAGAGTGCTTAAATGGATATTCCAAACACATTCCAAATCACAACCTTTCAAGTCAACAATAGTTCAACAACCCTCAAGAACCGTATTATTCAAATACTTCCACAAATCTCATAAATGATCCACAACACAAGTGTAGAGTCTAGCATCTCAAGAATATCGGATGTAGTAATCTAGTAATGATTTCATAGAGAGATGACCGAATTAGAAACATCAATGTATTCTTACAATTTTCATCAAGTAATAACAAACTATGTCTTTATATCTATCATTTAATATTATGTCCTTAGTATTTAAGAGCCAAGTAAGGTATTACGCAGAATGTCACGAAATTCTACAAACACAAATATACATAATCCACCCCCCGAGCATGATTAACTCTTGAACATACATATACACTCGTCACCTCCTATATGTATCACCCTCGTATGTAGCAAACAATGACAATTAGGAGGAAAAATTCTCTCAACAAAGTTAGGCAAAATGCTTACCTCGATCCGGCTAACTCAATACTCAACTTAGCCTTTTCCTATACTCAACTCAATCTAGCCAATGACGACTTGAATACACCACAGGATGCAAGAGAAAACTATTTCAATTAGTAAAGCTATATTTTAATTCAATTTCTAGAAAGTTAGCAAAAGCCAAATCTCGGGCCAGCCCTGTCAAAACCCGAGTCCAAAAGTAGGTCTTGATTACCCAAAGCGCTATGAGTCAAAAATATGTATGTTTATTCAAATCCGAGTCTTATTCAACTCCCAAATCTCAAATTTTCATTTTTTAAAACTTTGAAAAAATCCCCAAATTTTTTCATTGTTTTCTCATGAATTTAAAGTTAAATTTTGTATAAAATTATGCAATATAGTTAAAAATTGATTAAAGATACACACACAATGATTTGACATGAAAAGCCCCTCTCAAAATCGCCTCACCTCGATGCTACGGTTAAAAAAATTTGAAAAAATGAAGTAAAAACTCACAATTTTCAGCACTTAACAGGCTTTAGATGTCGTATTTGCGAAGAAAACTTTGACATTTCTCAATGAACAGTGTTTCTGCAATTGCCATAAATGGTTGGAAATTGCGGATGAACGGTGTTTTTGCAAAAATATTTGCAATTGCGAATGAGCAGTGTCGCACCAGAAACAAGCAAAATCAAAACTTCTCCGAAACCACCCCGAAACTCATCCGGAACCTCTCGGACATAAACCGTATATGAATTTCATTCATAAGACAATTTACGGACCTGCTTGCGAACTTAATACACTGACAAGAGGCAGTCTTAACCCGATATTGATCATGGTTAAACTCTTATGTTTCTTAACTTTACTAGTCTCTCAACTAATGACCCAAAAATACACCCAAGCCTATCGGAACTCCAAACCAAAAGTACACACCAATCTAATAACATCATACAAACTAGCTCGCGCGATCAAATCGCCAAAAAAACACCTAGAGCTACAAATTGGACACCAAATCAAATGAAATTTTCAAGAAAGCTGTGAAATCTCTATTTATACCACCGGACGTCTAAGTCACGTCAAACCGACTCTATTTCCCACCAAATTTCACAGATAAGTCAAAAATATTATATTGGACCTGTACCACGCTCCGGAAGCAAAGTACGGATCCGGTATCAACAAATCCGAAAATTCGATCAATTCTTAAAAACATTAGATTTTTTAGACTTTTAGTTTTCAATAAAAAATAATAACTCAAGATAGGGACTTTGGAATTCAATTCCACGCATACGCTCAGATCCGATATTTCAATACGGACCAACGGGACCGTCAAAATATGAGTCCGGGTTCTTCACTCAAAACGTTGACTGAAATCAACTAAAATTAACTTTTTAAAGAAAAACATCTTGTTTTTATCAGTATTGTTTTTTGAAAATAAGCCTCCAGATCAATACTTGGACTGAACACACAAATAAAGGAAGGCTAGAATGAGGCTCTAAAGGCTTCGAAACATAGATTTTGTCTCTAAATCACCGAACGAAGTGTAGATACTCAAAATTTCACGACCCTAGTTCCCCCTCCGTGAACTATTGTGATGGCACCTAGTCTCTACAACTAGACACTCTCTGCAAGAATCTCAACTTAACACTCTCAAAATCTGGAACCCCATGAATCATTAGCTAAGAGATACATAAAAGCTCTAAATCCAGAAATGTCCATCAACAAGGGAAAAAAATAGAAGGTTAAACTAGTACAGAAAGTAAAAAGGGACTCCTCGATCTGCGAATGCAACAGATATACCTCGAAGTCTCTGCAAAGCGCCTCGCCTTAAGTGTGATAATACTGAGTGGAAGTACTTGGATCTGCACATGAAAATAATGCATAGAAAGGGCATGAGTACACCACAACGGTACTCAGTAAGCTACAAGCCTAACCTCGATCGTGTAGTGACAAGGAAGGTCATGGCCCAAGTGAGGTTAAATGAAGTACATGATATAATAGTGGTAAATAAGACAGTATAATAAGTGCAACAGTAAGAAGCAACATAGTATGGAAAGAATAACAAATAATATAACAGAGACAAAATAATCATGGAAAGGAAAATAGCTCAACATAGAGATAACAACCAGGGATCTCCAAGGATAACGTCCTATAGCCCCTAATATAAATATCCAGTTGATCTCCTGAGATACCGTTCCAGAGTCCAACTCATAATGTGTGGGGATCTCCCAGAATACCAATCTGTATTCCCAAATATAAATACATAGTGCAGGAGGATCTCCTGGAATATCGAATGTAAACATGTAGAGGGATCTCCCGGAATATAGATCCATAGTGCCAAAGTAAACTGCAAAGGGATCTCCCGAGATACCGTTATGTAGTCCCAAAGTAAACACACAGCAGCAACAAGAAGGATACATAATTCAATTCAAATTCCATTCCAAGGTATAACATGTATTTCTAGCCTAGCATACTGCACATAATCCAAATAAGGCACTTTGAGCAAGTAAGAAAATTACGGCAGTTAGACATGCTCCCCTAAGCTAACAACATGTTTAAATTGCAAATGATATAAATAGGAAAAGAAAACACAATTATAAAAATTGAATTTTTAACAATTAGCATAAGTACGCACTAGGCATTTCAAATATCAATAATACCAAGTCCTAGGGGGGGATTCATCTACACAACATTAGGAAAGCCACTTACCTCGAACCAACTCAAAATCAACTCGAAACCACGTTCTTGCCACGAGTACTCAACTCCAAATGTCTCAAATTTATTCAACTCAATTTCATAATGTAAGTAACACTTCATGTAATTGACTCTGCAAATAAGTTCTAAGCTAATACGTAAAATTAGCTACTATGACAAAAATGCCCCTCGGTCCCATGCCTCAGAATTAGAATCCCCATACTCTCACAAGTTCATGCATACCAAAATTACTAAAATCAGACCTCAATTGGTCCCTCAAATCATCAACCAAATCTCTCCAATATCCAGCCCTTGTTTCTTCAATATTTACTCCCAAAGTTTCCATAAATTTCAAGCCTAATCAATGAAATAAAACCATAGGAATGGGTTTTATGATCATAATTCTTACCTCAACAAACTTCCCTCCAATTCCCTCTTAAAAATCCCCCTAAAGCTCCAAAAATCACTTTAAATCGTGAATAAAGGCTAAAAATTGCAAAGGAGGGTTTATATACTTTCTGGCCTAGGGTTTTCGCACCTGCAGCCCTTCCTCCGCTTCTGCGATCAAATGCACTACATCAGCGGTTTTCACTAAGGCGCCCATTTCTACATCTATGATCAAGAAGCCGCACCAGCTCTACCGCAGGTGCGGTTGAGCAGCCACTTCAACGGTCCCAACCCTACATGAACAATTCCGCATCTACGACCATCTGGGAGGTTCTGCGAGCCCGCACCTGCTGTCGCTTAGCTGTAGTGAAGTTATGATAGCAATGAGACATCTTCAGTTGCGAAAACAAACTCGAATCTTCCGTTAACCATCCGAAATTATTCAGAGGCCCCCAGGACCTCAACCAAAAGAACGAACAAGTCTTATATAACTGTACAAACTTATACACATCCTTAAAACACCTAAAGCAACATTGAAACATTAATTAACCATGGATTCAAACCTAGGAACTCCTAAAACTCATAAATTATGCTTTCGTTCAAAAATTCTATCAAACCTCGTCCGAATGATCTGAAATTTTGCACACCACTATGGAGCTACTCCATCTTCTGGAATCCCATTCTGACCATTAGATCAAAATCTCACTATCGAATCGAAACTTCAAAAAATCAACTTTCGATATTTCAAGCCAAAATTGACTACGGATCTCCAAAACACACTCCCCAACACGCCTCAATATCTCAAAAGGGCCAATAAATCTCAGGCTCAACTTTTCTTTCTTCCCAAATCTCATAACGCCCTTCATAGGTGAAACCCAAAGCATAACCCGCTCTCCAACCGTATAGGAAACATCACGAACCTTCCAGTCCGCATACCTTTTCTGTGTGGACTGGGCTGTACGAAGTCTATCCTAGATCACCTTAACTTTCTCCAAAGCATCCTGAACCAAGTCTATGCCCAATAATCTTTACTTGCTTGGCTCGAACCAAACTACCGGGATCTAAGCCGTCTACCATATAAAGCCTCATACAGTGCCATTTGAATGCTACACTGATAGCCATTGTTGTAGGAAAACTCCGCCAATAGCAAGAATTGATCTCATGAACCTCCAAACTCAATCACACATGCACAGAGCATATCCTCAAGAATCTGAGTAGTGCGCTCGTACTACTGTCCGTCTGAGGGTGAAATATTGTACTCAACTCCACCCAAGTACCCAACTCATGCTGAACGGCCCTCCAGAACCGTGATGTGAACTTAGTACCTCTATCTGAAATGATGGAAACTGGAATACCATGTAGACGAACAATCTCACGAATATAAATCTCTGCTAGACGTTCCGAAGAGTAGCTACTACACATAGGAATGAAAGGCGCGGACCAAGTAAGCCGATCCACAATCACCCAAATGACATTGAACTTCCTCAAAGTCTGTGGGAGGCCAACTACGAAGTCTATGGTGATCCTCTCCCACTTCTACTTTGGAATCTCTATCTGTTGAAGCAACCTACCGATCTCTAATTCTCATACTTCACCTACTGACAATTGAGGCACTGAGCTACAAACCCAAATATATCCTTCTTCATCTGCCTCCACAAGTAGGGCTACCTCAAATCGTGTGTACATATTTGTGGAACCGGGATGAATGGAATATCGCAAACTATGGGCCTCCTCTAGAATCAACTTTTAAAGCCCATCAACATTAAGTACACAAACCGGACCCTGTATCTTCAGTACTCCATCATCACCAATAGTCATATCTCTGGAATCTCCATGCAACACCTTTTCCGTGAGGACAAGAAAATGAGTGTCATCAAACTGACGCTCCCGAATACGATCAAATAAGGAAGACCGAGAAACCATGTAAGCTAGAACCTGACTGGGCTCCGAAAGATCGAATCTCACAAACCGGCTGGCTAAGGCCTGGAAATGTATCACCATGGGCTTCTCCGCTACTGGTATTCAAGCCAAACTCCCCAAAATCTCTGCCCTGCAACTCAAAGAATCGACCACCATATTGGCCTTGCCCAGGTGGTGCAAGCTAGTGATATCATAGTCCTTCAGTAGCTTAAACCATCTCCTCTGTCGCAAATTAAAGACCCTCTACTTGAACAGATAATGCAAACTCCGGTGATCAGTATAAATTTCACAAGGCACACCATAAAAATAATGATGCCAGATCCTCAAGGCATGAAGAATAGCAGCTAATTCAAGATCATATACATGATCATTCTTCTTATGTACCTTCAACTTTCTAGGCGTGTAGGCAACCACCCTACCGTCCTGCATCAATACTACTCCAAGGCCAATCCAGGAGGCATCATAATAGAAGTATAAGACACCCAACCTGTAGGCAATATCAAAACTAGGGCTTTAGTCAAAGGTGTCTTCAGCTTCTGAACGCTCGCCTTAGGATCTTCCGTCCACTAGAATAGAGCACCCTTATAGGTCAGTCTTGTCATAGGTGCTAAAATGGATGAATACCTCTCAACAAATCGATATTAATAAACTACCAAGCCAAGAAAATTACGGATATCTATAGATGAGGTTGGTCTAGGCCAACTCTGCACTGCCCCAACTTTCTTTGGATCCACCTGAATATCCTCACTTGATAACACGTGGCCTATGAATGCTACGGAATCCAACCAAAACTCAAATTTTGAGAACTTTGCATATAACTTCATCTCTCTCAAGGTCTGAAGCACTGTCTTCAGGTGCTACTCATGATATTCCCGACTCCAAAAATACAGAAAAATATCATCAACAAAGACAATGACGAACGAGTCAAGATATGGGCGGAACACACTGTGCATCAAATGCATGAAGGCTTCTGGGGAATTGGTCAACCCAAATGACATAACAAGGAACTCGTAATGACCATAGTGAGTCCTGAAAAAAGTCTTCGGGATATCTGGCTCCCGAATCTTCAACTGGTGGTAACCTGAACGCAAGTCAATCTGAGAAACACTCGTGCATCCTATAGCTGGTCAAAAATATCATCGATACCAGGCAAAGAATAATGGTTCTTCACAGTAACTTTGTTCAACTAGCGATAATCAATGTACATACGCATAGAACCATCCCTTTTCTTCACAAACAAGACAGGAGCACCCCAAGGTGATACACAAGGCCGAATAAAACCCTTATCAAGCAATTCGTATAATTGATCCTTTAATCCTTTAACTCCGGAGGAGCCATACGATACAGAGAAATAAAAATAGGCCGAGTGCCAGATATAGATGAATGCCAAATCAATATATCTATCGGGCGGCATGCCTAATAGGTCAGCTGGAAACACATCAGAAAAATCCCGTACTATTGGGACTGAATCAACTGAAGGAGTATTAATACTGACCTCTCTCACATAAGCTAGATACGCATCATACCCTTTCTCAACAATTAGCCGAGCCCTAAAGAAAGAAATAACTCTACTGGTAATGTGATCTAAAGCACCCCTCTACTCAATACGCAGTACACCTGGCATAGCCAGCGTTACCATTTTGGCGTGACAATCAAGAATAGCACAATGGGGAGACAACCAGTCCATGACCAAGATAATATAAAAATCTACCATGCTGAGAAACAATAAATCAACTCTAGTCTCAAAAACACTAAGAGCAACAAAACACGGCCGATAAATGCGGCCCACAACAAGAGAATCTCCTAGAGGAGTAGAAACATAAAAAAAGGAACTCAAAGAATCCCGAGATATTCCCAAATTTGGGGGAAAATAAGAAGACAGATAAGAATAAGTGGATCCTGGACCAAAGAGAACCGATGAATCTCTGTGAAAAACCAGCACAATACATGTGATGACTGAATCAGAGGCAACAACCCCGTTACAGGCAGGAAGGGCACAATATTTGGCATGGCCTCCTCCTCTAGGGAATCCTCTACTTCCCCGACCTCCACCTCTAGCTGGATGAGCAGGTAGGGTAGCACCTAGTGATGCAATCATAGCTTGAGAACACTGCGGAGTATGTTGTGGCTGATAAGTCTGTAGAGGTGCACCCGTCCTAAGCCCGGGGCAATCCCTTACCATATGGAATGTACCACCACACTCAAAACAAGCTTTGGGATGACGTGGCAGCTGTGACTAGCTCGGCCTAGGCCAGATGGATTGACCACTAAAATCACCACATAGGAGGCACACTAGATATTGGAGGTGCACTATAAGGCTCTTGCGGTCAAGGAAGAGCGTGAATACCACGTTCTACTAAAAGAGCTGAATGAACGGGGTGACTTATATAACCCCTACCATAACGACCTATAGATGGGGCACGTGCACCATAATAATGGCGCGACTCTCGAGACCTCTTAGCCTCCCTCTCCTCTATGTCCTGAGCATACATATATCCATCTCCAAATCACGAGAAATACTAGACTTAATGCTGGGAATAAACCCCTCAATAAACCGGCGAACTCTTTCGCGAACAGTAGCAACCAAGGCTGGTGCATGTCTAGCTAAGCTAGTGTAACGAATAGCATACTCTGAGACGGTTATAATACCCCGGTGCAATGCTCAAACTCTGTATGCCATACATCTCTGAGGCTCTAAGGAACATACTCTCTTAGGAACATATCTAAAAACTTAGTCTAAGTCAGGGAAGCAGCTTCATCTGGGTTGTCTAACAAATAGGTAAGCCACCGCTCCTAGGCGGCTCTTCAAAGCGGGAAGGCAATTGAAAAAACCCTACTCGATCCTGATATACCCATAGTGCGGAGGATACGATGACTCTCTGCCAGAAATCCCAGAGCATCATCTGATGCTAGACAACAAAATACATGAGGTTTATACTTTTTAAACCTCTCAAGCCTCCGCTGCTCATCCTCGAAAGTCGTTGCCCTATCCTCGACTGATTTGGAACTATGGGTTACACCAGAATAATCTCTAGAACCTGATCAACATGCAATCACAGCTCAGGAGTGGGCGGGAGGCTGGAGTCTGTGCTCCTCCCCGGCCTGAGATGTAGCAGCAGCAAGGGGAAGCAACCCTACCTGAGCAAAAGTGGTGTACTCGCTCATGAATTATGCCAGAGTCTCCTGAAGTGCTTTAGTAGTAGTAGTTGTAGGCATATCAAGTGCATGGACTCCGGCTGAACTACTGGTGGAAACTCGGTGGCAGCTTGCGTAGGTGCTCTGGTTGCACCGCATGCGCTTCCTCGGCCTCTGCCCAGGCCACGGACTCTGATAGCTGCATCTGGGGCGAGTGCCTAGTCACATCGGGTAGCACGTGCTTTCACCATATGTTAGAGAATAGAAGACAAAAGTTTAGAGTTGTGATATCAAAAAAGTTACATAGCCTCTCGCAGACAAGTACAAACGTCTCTGTACTGATTCGCGAGATTATAATAAACCGGCTTGTGATTCATGACTCATATGAACATAGAGCTTTGATATGCAGAAAAAGAAACAATTTTGTGGAGAGAAATATAATTATAACTCAAAATAACAAGTGGAACAGTATTTAAGATGCCGCCTGGCATATAGTAGTACAAGAATCTCAACTTAGCACTCTAAAAATCCAGAACTCCATGAATCACAAGCTAAGAGATACATAAAAGCTCCAACTCTAGGAATGTCTATCAACAAGGAAAAATATTGAAGGGTAAACTATTACAGAGAGTAGAAAGTAAATCCTCGGTCCGCGATCGGGGCAGATATACCTAGAAGTCTCTATAAAGCACCTCGCCTCAAGTGTGATTAGAATGAGTAGAAGTATCTGGACATGCACATGAAAATCATGCATAGAACGGGAATGAGTACACCACAATGGTACTCATTAAGTTCCAAGCCTAACCTCGATCGGGTAGTGACGAGGAAGGTTAAGGCCCTACTAAGGATAAATTAAGTACAAGGTATAATAATGTAAAATAAGATAGTATAATAAGTGCAACAATAAGAAGTAATATAGGATGTAAAAAACAACAACAAATATAACAGAGACGAAATAATGACAAAAGAAAAACAGCTCAACACAAAGATAACAACCGGGAATCTCCTAGGATACCATCCTGTAGTCCTAATATAAATATTTAGTGGACCTCCCGAGATACCGTCCCATATTCCAACTCATAAAATTCGTGGGGATTTCCTAGAATACCGATCCGTAGTCCCAAATGTAAATACACAGTACAGGTAGAATCTATCGAGTGCAATCCCGTAGTTCTAATATAAAGGTGCAGTGGATCTACTGGAATACCGATCCACAGTCCCAAGTGTAAATACATAGTACATGGGGATCTCCTAGAATGCCAATCCGTAATCCCAAAGTAAACATGCAGGGGGATCTCCCGGAATACCGATTCGTAGTTCCAAATTAAACATGCAAGGGGATCTCCCGGGATACCGTCCCATAGTCCCAATGTAAACACAGAGCAACAACAAGAAGGATACACAATTAAGTTCTAATTCCATACCAAGGTATAACATGCATTTCTATCCTAGCATGCTGCACATAATCCAAATAAGGCAGTTTGCGCAAGTAAGGTAATTAAGGTAGTTAGACATGCTCCCCTAAGCTAACAATAGGCTTAAATTGCAAGTGATATAAACAGAAAAAAAAAACAATTGTAATTACTTAATGAAAACTATATTTTCAACAATTAGCACAAGTACGCACTCGTCACCTCACGTACAAGACATTTCAAACATCAATAATGCCAAATCCTAAGGGGAGTTCCCCTACATAATGTTAGAAAGCAACTCAAAATCAATATGAAACCACGTTGTTGCCACGAGTACTCGACTCCAAATGGCCCAAATCTATTCAATTCAATTGCATAATATAAATAACACTTCAAATAATTGATTATACAAATAAATTCTAAGCTAATACACAAAATTAGATAAAATTACCACAACGTACCTTGGACCCATGCATCATAATCGGGTAAATTTTATAAATTCAAAATTTTTCATACTCTCATGAATTCATCCATACCAAAAATAAACCTCAATGGTCCCTCAAATCATCACTCAAAACTCTTCAATATTCAGCCCTAGTTTCTTCAATATTTACTCCCAAATTTTCCATAAATTTCAAGCCTAATCAATGAAATAATACCATAGAAACAAGTTTTATGATAAAAATTCTTACCTCAACGAAGTTCCGTCAAAAGCTCCATAAATCTCTTTAAAATGGTGAAGAAAGACTAAAAATTGTGAAGGAGGGTTTTTATACTTTCTGGCCCAGGGTTTTCACAAATGGGCCCTTCCTCCGCTTCTGAAGTACTGCTTCTGCATTCAAATGCACCGCATCTGCGGTTTTCACTAAGGCACCCTTTTTCGCATCTGCGATATCAAGAAGCCGCACTTGCGCTACCGCATGTGAGGTTGAGCAGCCACTTCTGTGCTCCCAACCCCATATGACCAATTCCGCATCTGTCACTATCTGGGCGCTTCTACGGGCCTGCACATGCTTTCCCGTATCCGTAGGTATGGTTATGACAATAATAGGACATCTTCAGCTGCCGAAACCAAACTCGGATCTTCCGTTTACCATCTGAAATCATCCTTAGGCCCTGGGACCTCAACCAAAAGCACGAACGAGTCTCATACCACTATCTAGACTTATACCAATTCATAATACATCTTAAACAACATCCAAACATCGAATTAACCATGGATTCAAACCTAAGAACTCCGAAAACTCACAAATTACGCTTTCGATCAAAACATCTATCAAACTTCATCCGAATGACCTGAAATTTTGTACACATGTCACTCTTAATACTACGGAGCTACTCCAACTTCTGGAATTCCATTCTGACCCTTAGATCAAAGTCTCACTATCAAGCCGGAACTTAAAAAATTCAACTTTCGGCATTTCAAGCCTTTATTAACTACGGACCTCCAAAACACACTCTGAATACACTCCCCATGCCTGAAATCACCCAACGCAGCTAACGGAAACGATGTAATTCTATTCTGAGGTTGTCTTCACACTGCTCTTACTATGGTCCAAATTCTAAAGCTTAAGCTCTCATTTAGGGACTAAGTATCCCAAAACACTCCGAAACTCAAAACTGAACATCCCGGCGAATCAAAATAGCAAAAATAAATACGAGGAAAGCAGTTAATAAGGAATCAAGGCGTTAATTCTTATAACGACCGGCCAGACTGTTACACAAAACAATCAGTCGGGTCGTTACACAATGGGTCATAACCCAACCCGCCCAACTTGACCTAACTCTTTTTCTTTTCTTTTGAAGAAATTAATAAACATTCTCAACCAAATATCTAGAAACAAGCCTTCATAAATATTAGTAGTACATATAACAAAAATTTATAAATTTATTGCAATAAAAAAATTTTGAAATACTAATTTTAAGCGAATTAAATATAATATCTCTCTGCATATCACTGATTCATGCCATTCTTTCAATACAAACTTTTTCTGTTGCCACAGTTCTTGAATCCATGTCAATCACAAAAAGGATGAACAAAAATCTCTCCTGATCAATATATCTGAGCATACATATATTGTTCGGAAGTCAGAATTAGAAGTAAATGTAATAATTAACAATTAGAGTTGTACATATATTTCTCTCTCACTAGCTATAACCTCAACCAAAGAAGAATTAAAGTTTTATTTAGAAATATGAAAATTATGAAGTTTGTAATTACTATGATATTTTAAAAGGGAGTTTCCAATAGTAATCACTGATTCTTATGAATAATATACTGTCTATAATACATTTTAAACTTTTCTTGTCTTAGTTGGTTCAAGTTTCAACCACAGAAAGAAATAACTAATTAAGAAAATTTCAAATTGCATGAGGTATTAGAAAGATTATTGATTGGCCAAAAAGTTACTTTGTAGCATAAACATTAATCTCATTAAACTCTTCATTTCGTACTTAAGTTAGGAAAATTATCAGCTATGTCACAAAACAAATTATTCTAACAAAAAAATAGTTCAAAATAAAATATCTATTAAAAGAAGCTTCAAATGTTATTTTTGGCCCAAACAATTTCAATTAATGTCACTTTTGGTATTCGTTACTTTTCGTATACAACACTGAGTTTTCTTTCTCTATTTCTCTCTCTCTCGTATTTTTTCCTAAATTCAACCAAAATTGCTTAAATTGACGACAAAACAAGATACATTTTAAGATATTTTTTTCTGATTCTAGGTGATTTGAAATAGAAAACCTCTTATTTTGTATATTTTTCTTATTGCATGTATTTTTATGGAATCGATGTTGCTTTTCTTTAAGCTTTTGCGACTGATTTTCTATGTTTTGGTCGAGTTTCTGCATTATTTTTTGCACAAATTTCGGTAACCTTTTGTTTGTATTTTTTTTTAAATTTTGTCATTGAACCTAATTTCAATCATGAAACAAAGCACTATGAGAAGACAAACTCGTTCGATAAGTTCATCACCTTATTCAAAGTCGGTTTCAATTGAGAAATCGAGCAACATAATAAGAGAAACTAGGCCGATGAGTTTATCTCATCATTCAACCCTAGTTTTACTGAGAAATCGATTGATGAACAAAACATGTGAATACAAAAATCGTTCTGATAGTGTTGAAGAGTAAGGATCTCGAAAGGATATTGTTGGACAATATAAGAAAAAGAAGAGCAAGAGCGTTATAATGGATGCTGATCAAAGTAATAGAAAACGTGTTATGGAGGATGAAGCGAATTTGGGTGTTAAACAAAATAAAAGGTTCACAAGGCAGAAAAAGTTGAAAATCCTGACAAAATTTGTAAGGTATATACAATTTCAGTTATAATTTTTTCTATTGTTGACTCTTCTTTTAAAATTTGGATTTAGTTTGTATTTATTTATTTTTGATTCATGTCATGTATTTGTACCCTTGGAAGCTCTATTTTCTAGAGCCGTTTCATGTTACTCATTGGTCATCATACACTAATATGGATATTGTATCTGTTTTACAGTCAAAGTTGGCTGACGTCCAGCTTCTGATGTTCAGGAAAAGCTGTTTTGACTATTTTCTTGATTTACCTCTAGTTTCTATCCAAGCACAACTTATTCATTCTTTAATATTTAGGGAGTTGGTTCAAGATAAGTATGATAAATTTTATGTGAAATTGAATGACGAATGTGTTTTATGTTTTGATCTTCAAGAATTTTTTATTTAGGGTAAATTTAGTGGACCCAATAGGTTGGTGGATACTTATTTTTCTGCTTTTGAAGTGGTCTTAAAGAAGTCACTTATTGATTGTTTTGAGAAGAAGATATGGTAGTCTAATGAAGACGTAGTTAAGATTGTAATTATTTATTTCAAAAATCATTTCGATTGTCCACTCAGGCTCTTAATTCATTTATAAGGAAACGTAATTTCAATCTTGTCGAGAGCGGTGAGTATATGTCGTTTTCATGAGGTAATATCGCGTTTCGACATTTAGTAAAGTCGGTGAGGCACAGTTGAGGGGAATGTCTGAGTGTTATAACATTGGTGGATTTCCTCTTGCGCTACAAGTGTGGCTCTACAAATGTTGCACTGTAAGGTCCCGTTAATAATTTTGTCTCAGAACTTAGTAAACCGTGGTGTCTACTCTGATTATCTATTATGAATGTGTAGAGTTCTCGCCGCGGTTCGGACCCTTGGTAGTGATTTAAGCGTTTAAAAATTGAAAGAATTAACTTTTCCAGAAAAGTGTCAAAATGCTGTCCAGAATGCGGTGGCAGATCAGCTATGCGGACCGCATTCCTACCGCAGAATGAATCATAGTGCGACCAAATTTTGATGTTGAAAATGCGGTCAACTCTGCAATCGCATAATCAATATGCGGACCGCAGAGTGGTCTCATATTGTCCCTAAAGAAATTCAAGGTTAGTTCTGCGGTGCATTCTGCGACCGCAGAACGCAAATCCGGACTGCATAGTCACCGCATTCCCAACCCGAGAGGTTTGGAACTTGAACCGTTTCTGCGGTCCATTCCACGGACCGCATGTCAGTTCTGCAATCGCAGATAGGCGTCGCAGATCGTGTTCGCTCAGTTATTTTTTAAAATTCTAAGTCCGACCCCTCTTTTAATAAAACACCCCGTCTCTCATTTTAACCCATTTTCTGAACAGAATAAGAGAGAGGAAGAGAGGGTTCTAGAGAGAGAAAGCTATTTCTTCATCAATCGATCTTTCAAAAGTCATCAAAGCCCGGAAAATCTTGAGCATCTGCCTTCCCCTCTGATTTCAAGGTAAAATCCTTAACCCTTTTCCCCTAATTTTTGAACTCAGGATTGGGGAGGGAGTTTCATACTTTGATTTTGAAACTTCTTGTTAGAAAATCCAAATGCATGTCTTCATAACCCAAAAATCTTGTGAAAAGGGAACTGGGTAGTAAATTGTGAAAGGTCTATGTATTAATCATGAACTAGATTGATCCTTCTTGATTGCTTGATGAATTGGAGTAGAGGATATTCAATTCCAGGTATGTATGGCTAACTGTGATCCTCGTGAAATCGCCTATGCTAGTTGTGAAATTGTTGATAGTTGATATTCATCTGAAAATCATTGTGAAACTTTCGTGTTGTAAAAATTGTGCGGTAGTACCTTGTGGTGAATGTTGTGGAACTTGTAATTGGAACAACGGAAACGGAAATAATGTGGAACAATGGAAAAATTGAAACAATGTGGAATAATGGAAATGGAAACAATGTGGAACACTTGTAATGGAAATATTGTGGAATAATGTGTGTGGTTACTTGTGAAAAATTGTTGTGGTGATCTAGATTGTGTATCAACTTTGATGAACATGAAGAAAATTGTTGTTGCTAGTTGTGGGATGTTAATACCCTTGTTGTGGAATTATTTTAACAAAGTGTCGTGGTTGATTTCTTGTACTTGTTGTTGTGTTGTTTGCTGTTGTGGATTGAAAACTGTCAGGCGAGGTCGGCTTGCACGCCGCAACACGGTGAAATAAGGTGTGGGTTGGGGTGATAAGGGTGGCCAAGGTAATAAGGGTGGACGAGGCAATAAGGTTGGAAATGTGATCCAATATCACTATTGATATGAATATGAATCATAAAATGATAAATGTTAAAATGTGAAAGAAGACAGCAGGAGAGTTTGTAACCTGTGGGGAACTGATTGCCCCTTTGTATGACTACGTGAATAATTGTTGTGAAATGTTTGGTTGTTGCTTCCTGATTGTACTTGTACTACTGTTGTTTCGTTCTATACTTGTTCATGCAATTTGGCTTGAGTTTACTTGGGACAGAGTAGGTTCATACATCCCAGTATAATTCAAGTGTACTGACGTACCTTTTACCGGGGGCGCTACATTCGAGTTATGATTGTAAGTGGATCAGTGGCATGCACTCCAGTCCACCGTTCGTAGCTCCTCATCTTCCTCCTTTCTATCGGTTGTATTCGTGTTTGGTGAGTCCCTTTCCTTCTGGGGCCATGTCTGGCCTACGCCACTCATGTTGTTGTATTTTGGAGTTTGTATCTTTTGGTAAAGGTATAACAGGGGCCTTGTCACCGGCAAGTGTTGTACTACCATTCTCGTAGAGGCTCCATAGACAGTGGTAGGTCAGGACTTATGTATAATAGTGTATGTTTGGGCGCTGTAAACTTGTGTACAAGGTTCCTTGCTAAACAAATATATGTAATGTAAAAGGTGTCCCCTGTTAATCATAATGTGTGGTTATAAAAGAGAAATCCTACATTTTTTTAATTGAAATTTGGTATCTTTTAATTAACTATCATTGAATAATGTGGGGTAACGCGTGGGAATAGGAAATGCACCTAGGTCCACTCGACTGGGATACCGGGTTGAGTGCCGGTCATGCCCACAGATTTGGGGCGTGACTAACTTGGTATCAGAGCCATAGGTTTTGAAGGAGTCCTAGGATGTCTCGGAGCCATGCCTAGTAGAGCCCTTCTTATCGGTGTGTTGTCGACAACATCTATAAGTTGGGGGCTATACGGGCATTTAGGAAAAACTATCCTCTTCTTTTATATTTCAACTTCATGCGGTGAAGTGATGTTATGTCTAATTCGTGCTGTATATCAAATTTTCAGTTATGGTACCTCAGAAGAAAGCTAGATTCGGTCTAGGGGCCAATGCCTCTTCTAGTGCGGCTGTGGATCATGTGGTGACTGCCGTGGAGGAGAATGATCCCCTAGTTTTGAACTTGCCTGCTCCATCTGTTCCTAGCCCAAGCGATCCTGTTCCAGCGGCGGCCGAGGGTGATCACTCCTGCCAATGCCTCTAATACTGATGTTGCTCCGGCTTTCAATCCCGGCCTCTCTGATGGGGACCTTAGGGGAGCTATCCGTATGATGACCCAGTTAGATGCCGCTCAGGCCCAGTGATCTCATGATGCCCTTGTGTCCTCCAGTGGACAGGGAGATTCCTCCAGCTCCAGAGTTCATGAGTTTCTGCGGTTGTCCCCTTTAGAGTTCTCAGGTACAGACCCAAAAGCCGATCCGCCGGAATTCCTTGATGAGATGTACAAGACCCTTCGGGTAATGAAAGCTACGGAGATAGAAGGGGTAGAATTGGCTTCGTAACGGTTGAAGGGAGATGCGCGTTCATGGTTTGAGATGTGGGAGGATTCCCGTGAGGAGGGGAGCCCTCCAGCTAGATGGGATGAGTTCGTAGATGCCTTCATGGACCACTTCTTGCCTGCCGAGACCATGGCAGCCCGTGCCACCGAGTTCGAAGTTTTTAAGAAGGGTAGCATGAGTGTTTGGGAATATCATATGGAGTTCGTGAGGTTGTCCAAGTATGCTCCTCAGGTGGTATCGACTTTGGAGGCCAAAGTTCGGCGATTCGTTCGGGGTCTCAGCCCTTTGGTTGTAAATAAAGCTGCAACATCGGCTTTGCATTCAAACATGAATTATGGAAAGATCCAGGGTTTTGCACGGGCCACAGAGGTCAGAAAGTTGAAGATTCGGGTCAACAGGGAGAGTAGCAGCAAGGCCCGGTCTATGTGTCACTCAGGGAGGTCAACTCCTGGGAGAGAGTTATCAGAACCGTCTCAGTCTTATGCTCAGTCCTCAGTTAGTGCACCGCCATCCGTGCATCGTTCCCAGTAGAGTGGCCCTTCGGGGCCAGGTTGAGGCAGCAGTAGGTCCCGCCAATTCAGTCATTCAGTGATGAGACCTCAACAGGAGGGGGTATATGCCCCAAGTGTGGGAGATTTCATACAGAGGCTTGTTACTTGGATGCTCCAGTGTGCTACAATTGTGGAGTGAGAGGTCATATGCAGCGAGAGTGTCATGCACCTAGGCAGGGCGCGGGTGGGGGCCATGCTCAGCCGTCCAGTTCATCAGTTACTACGTCATCAATGTGCCCTCCAGCCACAGCAGGGCGTAGTTCAGCCAGAGGTGGAGCTCGTGGTAGGGGAGGACCTAGAAGGTTTTATGCATTGAGTGTCCGTCAGAGTAGCGAGGCTTCCCCAGATGTTGTCACATTTATCTTATCTGTTCAGAAAGTTGATTCCTAGGTTCTTATTGATATGGGGTCTTCTTTGTCCTATGTCACTCCACTTGTTGCTTTGAGTTTTAGGATTGAACCCGAACAATTCTTGAGCCGTTCTTTGTATCGACTCCGGTGGGCGATTCCATTACAGCCACGCGGGTCTATAGGAATTGTGTTGTTATGATACGTGGTCGTGTTACCACGACCGACATTATTGAGCTTGGGATGGTTGATTTTGATGTAATCATGGGGATGGATTGGCTCTATTTGTGCTTCTCTAAGCTTGATTGCCGGATGAGAGTCATGAGACTCGAGTTCCCTAATGAGCCGGTTGTTGAATGGAAGGGAAATGGTGTTGTGCCGAGGGGTAAGTTTATTTCCTACCTCAAGGCTTCGAAGATGATCAGAAAAAGGGTGTATTTATCATTTAGTCCCGGTGGCGGACACTACTCCAGAGGCACCTGCCCCCGAGTCTGTGCCAGTCGTGAAAGAGTTACTTGTGGTATTTCCATATGAGCTTCCAGGGATACCACCAGATAGGGAGATCGATTTCGGGATGGATGTATGGCCAGATACCCAGCCAATATCTATTCCCCCGTACAGAATGGCGCTGATAGAGTTGCGGGTGTTAAAAGAGCAGTTGAAGGATCTATTGGAGAAGGGGTTTATCTGGCCAAGTGTGTCGCCGTGGGATGTTCCGGTTCTTTTTGTAAGAAAGAAGGATGGGTCGCTTCAGATGTGTATTGGTTATCAGCATCTTAATAAAGTCACCGTAAGGAATAAGTACCATTTGCCTCGGATAGATGATTTGTTCGATCAATTTCAAGGTGCAAGGTTCTTCTCAAAAATTGATTTGCGGTCCGGGTACCACCAATTGAAGATCAGGGAGCAGGATATTCCTAATACCGCCTTCAGAACTCGTTATGGCCACTTTTAATTTTTGTTCATGTCTTTTAGGCTAACCAATGCCCAGACAACTTTTATGGATCTCATGAATTGGGTCTTCAAGTCATTCTTACACTCCTTCGTGATCGTGTTCATTGACGACATCCTCGTATATTAGCAAAGCAGGGAGGATCGTGTCAATCACTTCAGAGCGGTTTTGAAGACTCTTCATCAACACCAATTGTATACCAAGTTTTCCAAATGTGAATTTTGGTTGGAGTCCGTCACTTTTCTGGGTGATGTTGTTTCCATTGAGGGGATTCAGATGGACCCCAAAATATTGCGGTGGTGAAGGATTGGCCTAAACCCACGAACATGACGGAGATCCGTTGCTTTTTGGGGTTAGCAGGGTATTATCGGAGGTTTGTTCAGGGATTATCCACCCTCGCCTCCCCATTGACCAAATTGACGAAGAAATCTGCCAAGTTCCAGTGGTCAGATGCTTGTGAGAAAAGTTTTTATGAACTAAAGACAAGGTTGACTTCGGCACCAGTGTTGGCTTTGCTATAGGGCACTGAGAGATTTGTGGTTTATTTTGATGCCTTTAGGGTTGGTTTAGGGTGTGTTCGGATGCATATGCTTCTAGGCAACTCAAGAATCACGAGAAGAATTATCCAACGCATGATTTGGAGCTTGCGACAGTTGTATTCGCCTTGAAAATATGGCGGCATTATCTTTATTGGGTTGACGTAAATGTGTTTTCAAATCATAAGAGTCTCCAATATTTGTTTAAGCAGAACCAGCTAAATTTGAGGCAACGGCGGTGGCTCGAATTGCTTAAGGATTATGATATGGACATCTTGTACCATCCAGGGAAAGCGAACGTGGTGGCCGACGCCCTCTGTCGGAAATCCATGGGTAGTTTGGATCACTTGAGGGAAGATCAAAGGCTCCTAGCTCGAGAGATACATCAGTTGGCCAACCTTGGGGTTTGTATCTCGGCCCCGAATGAGGAGGAACTTATGGTGCATAATATAGCGGAATCGTCACTTGTGATAGAGGTTAAAGAAAAGCAGTTTTTTGATCTAGCATTGGCACAGTTGAAGGAGGCAGTTCTAAGCAACATAATTTTTGCATTTTCGCTCGGCATCGATGATGGTGTGCTACGGTGCCATGACAGGCTGTGTGTCCAGACATGGATAATCTTCGGGAGAGGATAATGGCATAGGCTCATCATTTAAGGTATTCAGTGCACCCGGGCTCTACGAAGATGTATCACAATCTTAAGGATTCCTATTGGTGGAGTGGCATGAAGAAGAGTATAGCAGACTTCGTCTCTAAGTGTCTGAATTGCTAGCAAGTGAAGGACGAGCATCAGCGGCTGGGAGGGTTGACTCAGCCTATAGAAATACCAATGTGGAAACGGGAAATGATGAATATGGACTTCGTGACAGGACTACGTCGTACTCAGCACAAGTTCGACTGAATTTGGGTAATTGTGGATAGGCTTACCAAATTAGCTCACTTCTTGCCAGTCAAGTCCACCGAGACTGCGAAACAATGTGCTCGATTTTATATTAAGGAGATAGTGAGGCTTCATGGTACGCCACTTTCTATCATTTCAGATCGAGAAGCTCAGTTTACAGCTAACTTCTAGAGGAAATTTCAGCAAGGTTTGGGTACTCAAGTGAATCTTAGCACAGCTTTTCATCCGCAAACCGATGGCCAGGTAGAGCGGACTATTCAGACGCTCGAGGATATGTTGCGGGCATGTGTCTTGGATTTCAAGGGTAATTGGGATGATCACCTGCCTCTTATAGAGTTTGCTTATAACAACAGCTTCCATGCTAGCATCCAGATGGCTCCGTTTGAAGCATTGTACAGAAGAAGGTGTAGGTCCCCGATTGGGTGGCTCGAAGTTGATGAGGCGGAACTAATACAGCCAGATCTCGTGCATCAGGCCATGGAGAAAGTAAGTGTCATTCATGAAAGGATGAAGACTGCTCAGAGTCCCCGGAAATCTTATGCGGATGTGCGTCGGAGAGAGTTGATGTTTCAAGAAAGAGATTGGGTTTTCTTGAGGGTGTCCTCTATGAAAGGAGTCATGCGCTTTGGGAAGAGAGGAAAACTATGTTCTAGGTATGTCGGGCCTTATCAAGTCCTTCAAAAGATCGGTCAAGTTGCGCATAGGTTGGAATTGCCCCCTTAAATGTCCATAGTGCACTCGGTGTTCCATGTATCCATGTTATGGAATGTTGTGGGTGATCCATCTAAGCTTGTGCCAGTTGAAGACATCAAGGTTACAAAAGAGTGGTTGTATGAAGAGATTCTGATTGCTATTTTTGGATAGGCAAGTACGAATGTTGCGGAACAAGGAGATTGCTTCAGTCAAAGTGTTGTGGAGAAACCGACAAGTCGAGGAAGCCACATGGGAAGTAGAAGATGAGATAAAGACGAAATACCCCCATCTATATAAATAAGCTAGGAATGATCGTGCGAATCTTGTCCCTAGGGAAGCTAGTGTTGAGTTCCGTTAGGTGTAAGAGTCATCCCTTCTCTTTCCAAGTGCCTTATTAAGGTAGTTCTCAGAGTTGTGCTAACAAAATTTATGTGATGTGATTATTTGAACAATGTGCAGTCCTTTTTGGAAATAAAGGTTTTGTGCTCTCATGATAAGGTGGTGTAAGAGGCAATGATTAATTTTCCATGGATAGAGAGTATCAAAGTGTTCTAATTGCATAACGATTAGTTTTTGCACGGAGGATTTGTATTGAGATAAATAACTGTGTCGTACTTATACGTCAGGTAAACGGTTTTGATAGTACAGATTATTAATGCTTAATTTGATTCCATGTAGTATGCCAAAATGGCTAGAAGTGTGTCGAGGGGTTGAATATGTGCAAGTATGAGAATTTTCCAGTTTATAACTGTTGTAAAGGTAGCAAGTTATGTAATGGCTCTTGGAACGTATTTTGGGGATTCTGTGACAGGTGGTTATGTCCATATTACAAAGGAAACTCTGGCGAAATTTTTCTAATACAAACTTGAAAGTTAATAAAAGGTGTAGAAACTTGCATATCATGTTTTCCAACTCGTTGATTTCCAATGTTCTCATTCGAGGACGAATGATCTTAAGCGGGGGAGAATGTAAGGTCCCGTAAATAATTTTGTCTCAGAACTTAGTAAACTGTGGTGTCTACTCTGATTATCTATTATGAATGTGTAAAGTTTTCACACCCTTGGTAGTGATTAAGTCCTTAAAAATTGAAAGAATTAACTTTTCCAGGAAAGTGTCATAATGCGGTCAAGAATGTGGTCGTAGATCAGCTATGCGGACCGCATACCGATAGCAGAATGAATCAGAGAGAAACAAAATTTTGAAGTTGAACATGCAGTTCTGATCATATATTGTCCCTGAAGAAATTCAAGGTCAGTTCTGCGGTGCATTCTGTGACCGCAGAACGCAAATGCGGACCGCTTAGTCACCGCATTCCCAACCCGAGAGGTTTGAAACTTGAGCCATTTCTGCGGTCCATTATGCGGACCACATGTCAGTTCTGCGGTCCCAGATAGGCGTCGCAGATCGTGTTCGCTCAGTTATTTTCTATAATTCTAAGCGCGACCCTCTTTTAATAAAACACCCAATCTCTCATTTTTAACCCATTTTCTGAACAAAATAAGAGAGAGGAAGAGAGGGTTCTAGAGAGAGAAAGCTATTTCTTCATCAATTTATCTTTCCAAAATCATCAAAGCCCAGAAAATTTTGAGCATCTGCCTTCCCCTCTTATTTCAAGGTAAAATCCCTAACCCTTTTCCCAAAATTTTTGAACTCAGGATTGGGGAGGGAGTTTCATACTTTGATTTTTAAAATTCTTGTTAGAAAATCCACATGCATGTCTTCAAAACCCCAAAATCTTGTAAAAAGGGAACTGGGTAATAAATTGTGAATTCCTATTCTAAAGGTCTATGTATTAATCATGAACTAGATTGATCCTTCTTGATTGCTTGATGAATTGGAGTAGAGGATATTCAATTCAAGGTATGTATGTCTAATTGTGATCCTCGTGAAATCACCTATGCTAGTTTTGACATTGTTGATAGTTGATATTCTTGTGAAAATCATTGTGAAGCTTTCGTGTTGTACAAATTGTGTGGTAGTACCTTGTGGTGAATGTTGTGGAACTTGTAACTGGAACAACGGAAACTGAAACAATGTGGAACAATGGAAAAATGGAAACAATGTAGAATAATTGAAATGGAAACAATGTGGATCATTTGAAATGGAAATATTGTGGAATAATGTGTGTGGTTAGTTGTGAAAAATTGTTGTGATGATCTAAATTGTGTATCAACTTTGATGAACATGAGGAAAATAGTTGTTGCTAGTTTTGGGATGTTAATAACCTTGTTTTGGAATTATTTTAACAAAGTTCCATGGTTGATTTCTTGTACTTGTTGTTGTGCTGTTTTTGTTGTGGATTGAAAACTGTCAGGCAGGGTCGGGTTGCGCACCGCAACACGGTGAAATAAGGTGTGGGTTGGGGTTATAAGGGTGGCCGAGGTAATAAGGGTGGACGGGGCAATAATGGTGGAAATGTGATCCAATATCACTATTGATATGAATATGAATCATGAAATGATAAATGTGAAATGCGACGTCAGGAGAGTTTGTAACCTATAGGGCACTGATTGCCCCTTTGTAAGACTACGTGAATAATTGTTGTGAAAAGCTTGGTTTTTGCTTCCTGGTTGTACTTGTACTATTGTTGTTCAGTTCTATACTTGTTCATGCAATTTGGCTTAATTTTACTTGGGACAAAGTTAGTTCATACATGCATGTACAATTCAAGTGTACGGACATCCCTTTTGCCCGGGGCGCTACATTCGTGTTTCGATTGTAGATGGATCCGTGGCAGTCACTCCAGTCCACCATTTATAGCTCCTCCTCCTCCTCTCTATCGGAAATATTGGTGTTTGGTGATCCCCTTTCCTTCTGTGGCCATGTGTGGCCTACGCCACTCCTGTTGTTGTATTTTGGAGTTTGTATCTTTTTGTAATGGTATTGCCGGGGCCTTGTCACCGGCAAGTGTTGTACTACCATTCTCGTAGAGGCTCCATAGACAGTGGTATGTGGGTCAGGACTTATGTATAAAAGTGTATGTTTGGGCGCTGTAAACTTGTGTATCACGTTCCTTGCTAATCAAATATATGTTTCTTAAAAGGTGTCCCATGTTAATCATAATCTATGGTTATAAAAGAGAAATCCTACGTTCTATAAATTGAAATTTGGTATTTTTTGGTTATCTATCATTGAATAATGTGGTGTAACGCGTGAGGAATAGGAAAGGCACCTAGGTCCACTCGACTGGGGATACCAGGTTGAGTGCCGGTCATGCCCACGGATTTGGGGCGTGACATGCACTGTAGTTGATCAAAAGTTTGTCATTCATGTTTGAGATCATTCACCACACATATTGAATTGGTATATGACAGACAGGCTAACGCGTGAGGACTTCTCTATTGGTTTCTTCAACAGCACAGGAAATAAGGTACCATATTTTATATCTTAATGTGGTATATATTTATAATACACTATAATTCATTGTGATACATCAAACATACAGTTTTTATACGTCTACGATTGAATCACTTTTGGTTATCTTTGTAGTTTAAAAATATTTCTCCGACAATTGAAGAGCTAAAGAAATTCACTTTGCCTATTGAAGTTGCCGATGAATATCAGAAATATTTTATATCACGTAATAGGGGAATTTCCTATTGATTATAGAAATAATTTTGTCACGAAACCCCCGAAATCGATTAAGGATCCTGACCCACCAAAAAAAGGCGCCAAAAAATGCACAAGATATCCAACCTGTTGATTATGACCGTGAGTAGTAGATGTTGAAAGCTGATGTGAAGAAAGTATGTATTTGTATTTTTTATATATTTTTTTGAAAGTATTGTTCAAATTATATATTCAAAGCCTATTATTTTTCTTATTTGTTTCATCTGGTAGCTCCATAAGTAGTTAAATTCCTTCATGAAATATGTTATGATAAATTTAAGGAGGTCTTTGAATTGATAAAGTATAAGGTATGTGTTTCTTTTCTATTGTGCATTTTGTTTTTATTTTTTTTTTTAACTTTCTATATTCTTTTTTTTCGAAAATAGCTTGGTGCAAGCGAAGTCAAATATGGTGCACATTCAGTGGAAGACGCTAGTGGTCATCAAGACAATAAAATTTTTTTAAGCAATGTAGAGTTTGGTGGCAACGAAGATGTTGAAAAGGATGGTTTCCAGGTGTGTTTAGTTGTGCATTCTACCCTTTTCCCTTTTCTTTTCTTTGTTGTTTTTCGATAATTCGATTGTTTTTCTAAAAAATAGGTTGGTGGAAGTGAAGGCAAAGATATTCCACATTCTGAAAGAGATACTAGTATAGCATATCAGTTAGGTGTCAATGATTTGGAAGGACCTTCAAGTATGAGAGTTAACATGTTTGTTGCTAAAGTAACTTTCGCACTCGATGTAACACATACTGGCAGTATTGATGAGATTGCAGATGTGGCATCAAAGGAGACGGAGGAAAAACCTGAGAAACAAAAGGTTCCTAAATCCTGAAATGGAGTTGTTTGTATGACTGCAGGTGTTGATGTGGCAGCAGGGGAGACGGAGGAAGAATATGAGAAACAAAAGGTTGAAGGACCTTTAAGTATGAAAGTTAACATGTTTGTTGCTAAAGTAACTTTCGCACTAGATGTAGCACATACTGGCAGTATTGATGAGATTGGAGATGTGGTAGCAGAGGAGACTGAGGAATAACTTGAGAAACAAAAGGTTCTTAAATCCTGGACCGGTGTTGTTTGTATGACTGCAAGAGTTGATGTGGCAGCAGGGGAGACGGAGGAAGAATCTTAGAAACAAAAGGTTCCTGAATATCGAACTGTACAATTTGTGCGACTGCAAGTGTTGATGAGGCGGCATGGGAGATGGTTCTGTACAATCCTAAACTACTTCCTGAAGTATCGCCGCAAATGGAAAAATGTAAGAGATTCCATGCAAAGGTCTTACGGTCTCCGTTCATTACTTTTTTTGATTTAGGTTCCAGTACTGGTGTTGTCGTAGCGATAGAAAAAATCAAATTTATGCTATTAAGCATCCTTTTCAAAGCAAAATTGAAACTGGCATTAACTGCTCTTTGTTGAATGTATTTACTGCATGGGTCACAGAAGGGAAGTCAAGAAAGAATTATGTTTCCAACTTCTGAGTTTTTTTCAGTTTATATTTTAATATATTATCAGTTATAGCATTATTTATATCAAATCACTGTACTCTTTAGTGTATATATGTTTTCAGGAACGAATTTACCCAAAGCATGCTAGTGAACTCAATCCTGCTTGTGACCTTGATGTATTTCATGTTGAAGACAAAAAATAATTTTACACTTTGGCATATAATGGTTAGCCCTTGGGTGACTCGGTATGTAAGAATTTACTTTTGCAATATTTTTTTTAAAATTTTTAGCCAGTGTACATATGAACACTCAGTCTTCATAAGTTAGAACAGATTATTAATTGCTATTTCCTGGAACAAGATATAGTAGTGAGCATTCATTTTTCTTTGTTTTCCGTGATTTCGGTTTGAAACAACGTAGCTGCGTAAAGCTTACGAGCCTTTAGTGATTAGTTATTTGATATGTTTTGTTTCATAATATTGATATTTTGTTCTATTATTTGAGGAAGAAGGGGAAGTATGACAAAGACATACATGTAACATTCACTGCCACAGATTGGTACTTTGATGAAAAAATTAATGAGTTTTGGCATGCATTTATTGATACAGATGGAGACAGTGATTTGTGCACTATGAAACATGTCATTGCAGAGTATATTCAGGGGCTTTTCTTGGATACCAATGTTACGTGACACACTGTCGATCATGTCTTAATACCCACTAATGTTGCAGAACAATGGCATTGGATAATGGATGTGATTTCCTTTAAGGATAGGTGCATTTATGTGCATGACTTTATGCACGGTAGAGCTGCTCATCAAGCCAAAGTTCATAAGTCTATGGCCAAGTATTCTGTATTGCTGCCTCATTTTTTCATGCACACGTACTTCTATTTAAACAAAAAATATCAATTGGCGCATTGGTGTCCACAAATCAAAAGAATTGATTACCCCATTTGATGTAAAACTGGTCGAAGGATTGCCTCAACAAGTCGAAGCGTATGAATTTATTTAAACACAATCTATCTTGTTTTGAGAGTCTGCAGTTTGATATTTGTTGTTCATTTTATTTTTGCAGTGATTTTCGTGTATTAGCGGCAACATATTCCGAGTATTTCATTGAGAACAAGACACCTCATAAAATATTTCAATGCCTGTGCACACCAGCACATATATGGTTCTCTCTTGTGGGATTATGCTAGAAAAAAGACGGAATTGAATGCGCAAATTGATGATGAGATCATTGGTCGACAGAATAAGTCCCGGAAGTAGAAGAAGTAGTTACTTTTTTCATTATTGAAGGATGAACTCTATAATTTTAGTTTTGTTTTGTGTTCTCTTATGTTGTCATTATTGTAAAATGGATCATATTAGTTTTTTTTTGAATTTTACGAATACTTTTAAGAATTATATGGAAAAGGAGATTTTTTCTCAGTTATAAAGGTTTAATGAGTTGCAGTGCGATATTGAATTTTTGGAGCTTAGTTTATTTTGGGGTTTTCTCCCTTGATTTTATGTTGTGAAGATATGAAAAATATACGATAGTATGTGTTACAATGTTTCTTGCAGATACATGCATGATACATATATGATACAAATATGATACACATATGTTACATATATGATACACAATTTTTAAATATGTATTGATGAAGTCATTCTTATTTGCAAATTTCTAAAACTATTTGCATAGTTTTCTAGCTACTACGACTATTTTCCATTAGTTAACGTTGTTACTACACAAATACAGGCACGAGTAAGAGCCTATACACAGAGATACATAGGTGATACATAAGCGATACATTGATAATACAAATGTGATGCACAAGCGATACATATATGATACAAATATAATACGTAGCTGATACAACTTCTTTAAATCAAATAAATTTATAGAATAAACTTGCAACACGATTTTAAATAATAGGTCAAATATTTATTTATATCTAATAATCAAATGACATTTTACAATGATATAGTTCTTTATATATTGCATACTTCAAAATCTTTATGATATTCAGTAAGTAAAATAACTAGCAATCCAAATATGACATATTCCATCCTCTCTTTGGATTATTTCTGCAAGTTTTCCTGTTGTGTTCTTCTTCTCCACACTGTCCATATAAAATCGGCGTTTTTTTCGTTCCCTTTCAGATATTGCCTTGCACCTCCCCTTACTCGGCCGTCCTATTGTTTGTAGCAAGACTTTTTCATTTAGAACTTCTGTAAGAATTTCCCATGTGCCTTCATCGGGAAGCGGATAAATTGAAATTTTCATTGGTCTTCAATAGGTACTTCCTGGTGTATTACACCGAGCAATACTCAATGTGATCAATGTATTTGTGTTTTAATACTACCGAGCATGTGTACATTGCAGCTCATCCAACTGAAACCGTCTACAGCTGAAAGTTTGATCTTTTAGGAACACCATTCTTTGCTTACCCTTGTCAAGTACTGAATATATGTAACTCGTCGAAGGGGTCACCTACAAAATTTATCAACTATCATTAGTATTGTGACAAAGAAAATTCCCTCAAAACACATATACTAGAGAGCATACAAGATTCAAAATAGCTTAATATCATGTCAAAACAACCAATATTTAAGCAGTGGGGTAGGCATAAATGCTACATTAAATTGAAAGACTTTGCTTTTGTGCTGGTGGGAACTAGTTTTACAGAATCACACAAAGGGTTCAAGATATAACAGATTCGTGAATTTGACATGATTACATATTCTATGCACAAGTATCTACAGATTCAAGTTATTCCTTCATCTGATGTGATAATTCAATATTGTCCATCAGCATTTTATCGTTTTTTTTTTCAAGATCAGTGAATGACTCTAATACATTCTTTAGGTTTGTAACATTCCATCATCCGATCAATTTCCTTATGTAGTTTAGCAATGGCAATACTGGGAGTTCCCTAGTAGCCTTGAGCGTTGCATTGATTGACTCCGCAATGTTTGAAGTCATCGTCAATGTTCTTTTTACAGTGGAATGTGCTCAGGACCATCTTTCAGACCCAACATTCATTAAGTAATCTTTGACCCTCTTATTAGTTTTCTCTACCTCTTCCATGTGGTAATAAAACTTTTCAACTGTGCATGCTTTGGTCATAGTAAAAAAATATGTCTTTGAGCAGCAAATGGAGTTTTTGTAATTTTTTACATTATCCCATAGATGCCATATGCAGACACAATGAGGTACTTGTGGATAAAATATTGCCTCCGCATTTTCAATGTCTTCATGCATGTACAAGACTATGCACATTCCATCCCTTTCCCAAATGCATCCTTCAATCTCGTAAAAAACTACTTCCATAAAGCATTTTTCTCTGAATCTACTATGGCATATGCGAGTGGTAGGATATTAACTTGCTGGATCTTGTGTTCATTCTATCAATAATGATCCTCTATATGCCTATTTAAGAAAGGTTCCATCTACAACAACAACCGGTATGCAATACTGCCATCCTTTTATAGATGGATATAGTGCAACGAAAACATTCATGAACAAGTCTTGCTCTGTTTTATTAAAACTTAGCACCGACATAGGATTTGTAAGAACCAACATATAAAATAGCTTGGCAGTTTTTCATATGATTCGTTGGGGTTCCCTCTCAGTATTTGAACTGCATATTCTTTCGGTCTCAATACTTGTATTTATGTCATCTGAAGACCATACTGCTTGTTCATGTCTCAAATTATGTCATTAGGAGTGCATATTGTTTTTGGGTCTTTATACTTGTCTATCAGAAGACTGTCGATGAGTTTTGCAGTAGTTTGATGTTGTGCGTAAGATCTGTCTTTCAGGGAGCATGAATGTACTTTACTGAAATTTCTGACCTTGAAACGTTTGCTTTTTTCAGGCTCGAAAACTTAAAATACCAATCACAATTGTTGTTGATACATACTAGGTAGTACCTACGACAAGGATATAAACTTTTCAATCAATACACATAGCGACATGAAATACAATAATATATAGTAATACACAGTGCCATCAACAATACTAGATGAAAAAAATATAACGACTATACCGTACTAGACGGTGACAACCACAACTTAAAAGTGTACAGCCACGTAATTACAAGCAACAACTTATTTTCTGCATAATTATGCTTCTAATATCAACTATGATATACATTGAGTACACAATTATACAATAAATAGTTTGATACTTGCCTTCACTAGATCTATGCACCTTAAACTGAAAATTTTCCTTTACTGCCAAGTGCATCATGACTTTGACTATCGTTGTCTTGTCTTTATAAATTTGACCTTCTTCTACACCTATGTGTTGAGGGTCAATTATTCTATTTTCAATAGATTCTGTATCATTCAAGTCTTCTCCATCCCCAAACTCGATCATCTTAATTGTATCGCCATCGTATCTCTTCTCTACAACTAAGCTTTGTGCACATTCTGAGGAAATCAGCAGAATTGTAATTGTAGCAGATCATGTCCTTATTCTTTTCACTCGATTTTATACAAATGGGACACATTGTAAATTCTAAGCTTTTTTTCAGCTCAAGATATACACATACACACATACTATTGTTTATCACTATTGGCGGAGAATTTTTTTGTACATTGTATTTGATTTGAATATCCTTCAATGAAGTATCTATTATAAGTTGTGTCGAAATCATGTCTATAAAATCTTCAAAAATTATATTTGGAGTAACTATTACAGCATCTACATTTTAATCTACAAAGCTATGGTCAACATTCCATAGGCCACCATACCGAATAAAAAATTGGTAAATTTACCATTGGAGTTGCTGAAATTAGGTCAAAACTCACTAATTGCTTAATTGATTTTGATTGCAGTTCGTAGCTCCTTCGACACAGAAATTGCAAAAAGTTGTATCTACATAGAAATTGCGAAGGTATATGGTGAAATTGATCAATTTTAAGTGAAATTTAGAGCTCCTTTTGAGATTTTTTCGAGAAAGAATGTCGTAATTCATAGAGGTAGAGAATGTAGTGATCTGTTAAATTGATACGCTTGAAGAAATAGTAAAGCAAGGAAAATCTTTAGTGTGATTCTTGGATAGAAGAATCCTTCCTTACGTGTATATCTAACTTTGGGCTAGTTTTGATAAATGTCTAATTTTGGACTAGAGGTTGGTAAGTTTGTATTTAAATTGGCTACTTCTATACTTTTCCCTTCAAGTTATCGTCCATGTGTGTATAGGTAGTGGCAGATTAACTTTGGGCTTCTTCATGGCTTAAGTTTGGGCTAGATGTTTTCATTGGTCTAGATAGGTTATGCCCGAACCAGCCCATTAGCAAAAATATTTGTAAAAATAGCATTAGACAGTCAGTTTTCAGATTGATAATTTAAAAATAGCTAGAGTTTGCAAAATCATTTAAAAATAGCCATTATTTTGCTGCAACACAGAAAGTTCCAGCATAATAATATACTGGAGATTGATGCGCATGTGTATAAACTTCCATCATATTATGTTGGAACTCCATCACACGAAATGTTCCAGCATAATATACTGGAGATTGGACAATTTGTGTATGAACTTTCAGCATATTTATGCTGGATCAGTATATTATACTAGAACTCCAGTATATTATATTAAAATATTTTTCGAATTTTAGAAATTATTTTCGTTCCAATTTATCTTTACATGAAAAGTGGCTATATTTCGATTAATTTTGAAACTGTGACTATTTTTGAAGTGGCTAAATTTCGATTAATTTTGAAACTGTGAATATTTTTGAATGACCACTTGTAAATTTGACTATCTTTTAATTTCTCCCAAAAATTAGTACTTGATTATCGTTGCATAACTTGGGCTACGACCCGCTGTTTAACACATCTTTATTCAACTTATCGCAACCCATGTAAATTTAGGCAAGTAAACAACCCAATATATCAATTCATCTTAATTCGACTCATCTAAATTTTAGTAAAATATGTCCATGTGGAACCTCTAGTCATTTTCAATCTTGTATGACTACGCTCTTAGCATGCACATACATCTTAGTATGCACATACATCTTAGCTATTGTGAATATGTTGTCTTTGGCGAGCTAACAATCACATCCATATAAACAATGTTCTGCCCTACAATGGTTTTGTAGAACTTATCTTCCACTTCGTGATACATATCTTTCTATGACATAATACCTCTAATTAAGCATTTCTATGTCAATCATGCACAAGATAGAAGTTTGGCAAATGGTTCTGCCAAACTTAATAGCTTCTGATTAACTAGTGTATTTGTGTTAAAAAATTCATAAAATGTACAATTATTATATTTAGAATCTAGTTATTAGCACGTGAAGTTGTAATTCTACGATGCAAACTTCATAAAGTTGAAATCTTGATTCTGTCTCTGCTTTCAATCATATTATATATATATTAATTTTATGCGTAACATTTTTATCCATCACACAATTTTCCGACAAAATCAAGCCAGCAGAACACAAAAACTTATTAATAAGGAAATAAATATCGACTTAAATAGCGACTCACCCATCCGCTATGTATAAATTATATTTAATCAATGTATAATATATGTATATTAACTAAAACATAATAATAATTTTTGACCGAAACGTCAGATGTGTAATTTCCCTTAATAAATTTGCCAATATTCCTGATATTGTTTGGATTTTAGCATAAGGAGCAAGGTTGAGAAAGGGAACCCAAAAGTTTGTGCCACTAAAGCCCATACATTTACCTATAGGAAAAAAGGGAAATTTTCGTTCCTATGCCATATAAAAAATTATATTATCAAATATGTTCACAGTTTTCATATTACTTGTCATGCTAAAGTATTTCTATAAAATATAGACAATTCAATATATAAGAAATCATTGTAGCTGTAGGATTCCTTATTTAGGCGCGCTAAAATTGGAGAATTGAATATTTTTCTAGATCTTCTACAATGCAAATCATACATTAATATTTCCTTTCTCTGTATATTTTCATACATTGTTTGTTTGGATTGGAATTTTCATATGTTGTCTGATTGGAATGTGTTTTTACAGAGAAAAGGAATTTTCATACGTTGTTTGTTTGGGTTGGATGTTGTTGCAAAGAATAGAGATTTTCTTTATGTCTATCTCTATCTCTCAATCCCAAAATTCATTAATATAAAGCGAAAGAAAAGATAGCAGCCATTTCACTCTTGACAGCTATTGAAAAGCTTTGAAGCTTTGAATTCGAATTTAGGTTTTCAAAAATCATCATTTATTTGGATTGGGTATTGTTGAAATAATTGAAAATATGGTGTGGAGTTTACATCTCAATTTTGAGGGGTTTTTGTAAAGATTAGACTTTGTTTTGGCTGAATTTCATATTGAAACTCGAAGAAGACGAAGAAGAAAACATGGCATACATTATATTGCAGAAATTGTAAAAAATTATAGAAAATTTATAGACTGTTGTTTATTTATTTTACTTTTATTCATTTAACTATTGTATGAAAGTTGAAAAACATTGCATAAAAATTATGTTTAAGTGGTATTATATTGTATTTAAGTGGTTTAACGACACTCATAACATCTCTTCCCATTTTTTTACTTATTGTCTAGCATAATACATATTTTCTTCATATACTAGTCCAATTTTTTAAGTTGCATACCTAAATTTTGTGGATATTCTACGACACCGGTAATTATTTTGAAATGAAATTAATACCACACCAAGAGACCAATATCAATTGTAACGAACGCATTGTATGTCATTCGGTCAGATGTATTTTCAAATTCCAATTAATTTTTTTATTTCTTCATTAAATTCCTTTAAACCTCAAAGTACAACCTTATTATCAATTTTAATTTCTTTTATCACCAGTTTCTTCTAATCATCTCTTCCAATCAAATCCTACCGCTAGAGCACCAACAAATTATTTTATGATATTCGAGACAAAAAGAAACATTTTGAGTTAAGTAAACGTTGAAATTTGTTGATGCACAGACAAATTCTATCAAATTCTTGTTGTATATAATTATCCTACACTTTATCTATATTTTATAAACAAAATAAACTACAGGTCTGTAATGACACGACCGATCGTTTTGAGCTGCAGTGAGTCGTTCAACAGTCGGATGCCATGGGTAGATTCATTTCAGGTATTATGACTTGTATGTGTGGTCGGAATTGAATTTCGGAAAGTTCAGAGTTGATTTGGAAAGAGAATTCTCATTTCGGAAGCTTTAAGTTGAAAGAATTAACTAGGATTAAATTTTTTAGTAAACGAACTTGGAATCAGGATTTAAAGGTTCCATAAGGTTCGTATGATGATTTTGCACTTGGGCGTATGCCCGGATCGGGTTTCTGAATACCCGGGAGCATTTTGGCGCCTATTGTGAAAGTTAGCATTTTGGAAGAAATGTCATAAGTTTGGCTTGAAGTGCATTTCTATGTTATCTATGTCCATTATGGATTTTGAGTCTGGGAATAGCTCCATAAGGTGATTTTAGAGTTGGGAGCGCAATCGGAAGTGAATTCGTAGGTCAGTAGGTCATTTGAAGTCATTTTAGCTAAAGATAGAAATTCGAAGGTTTTGAGAAGTTTGACCGGAAGTGAAATTTTTGATACCAGGGTTGGAATCCGATTCTGAAAGTTATAGTAGGTCCGTAATATCGAATATAACTTATGTGCAAAATTTTAGGTCAATCGGATGTGATTTGATAGTTTTAAACATTGAGATAGAAGTATGAAGTTTAAAATTGATTAAGCTTGGATTGGAGGTCGATTCATGATTTTAGCATTGTTTGATGTGGTTTGAGGCCTCGAGCAAGTCTATTATGTGTTTTGGGACTGGTTGGTATGATTTCTTGGGGTCTCGTGGGCATCGGGTAGCTTCTGTATGGTTAACGGCTCGAATTTGGGTAAAAAGATGTTGTTGATTGCTACTATTTGGTTTCCTTCTTCACGAATGCGAAGGGAGTCTCGCGAACACAAAGATAAAGGTAGGGGATTCTGGATTTGGCCTTCGCAAACGCGAAGTGGACATCGCGAACGCGAAGGGGTGGGTGAGTTTCCTTCGCGAACGCGACCAAGGAATACTCGAAAGCGATAGGTATAAGCAACTGTCTTTCGCGAATGCGATCAGAGGGTCACGAACGCGGAGAAGGATCTTCTGGGCATGAAATTTCTGAGCTTCATGAATGCGAGGGATGTTCCGCGTTCGCGATAGAGGGTCGCCTGGGCAGTGTTCTTTTAAAATCGGAGTTTTGGCTTATTTTCACTTCATTCCTTCCATGGGAGCCGATTTTGGAGCAACTTTGGAGTTTCATTTTCATCACCAAGCATGGGGTAAGTGATTTTGACTAGTTTTTAATAAATACATAGTTCATATATGGATTTAAACATCGGCATTTATAGAAAAATTGGGGTTTGAGGAAAAACCTAAAAAAATTATATTCTTAGAATTTGGCCACGATGTTAGGTATGGAATCTAGAAAAAGTTATATATTTGAGTTCATGAAGCTATGGGTAAATTTATTCTTCGAAAACTATTGGAATCCGGCCACGTGGGCTCGTGGACATTTTTGTTAACTTTTCGATCGAGGTTAGGAATTGTTATAAATTGGAATTATAATGAGTTTTTGAGCTTATATTAATGGAATTGCATAATTGTTGGATAGCTTTGGAGCATTTAGCATCGATTCGAGTCTTCGGAAGGGCATAGAATGCCGGTTATGGATCTTCAGAGCAAGGTGAGTATCCTTTAACCATGTAAGAGGGAAATGTCCTCATAGGTGAAATAATTGGATATGTGCTCCTAATTGTGGGGGCTACGTACGCACGAGGTGACGAGAGTCCATGCATAGAAAATATTATGCTATTGTCCGGGTAGTTTGGGGCTCAAAATCATGTTATACTTGGATTAGTTGTAATTTTTGTTGACAGTTTGAATTACTTAAATCACATTGAATTAGTAAATGAATTTCTAAAACGATTAAACTTCATTTTCTTTAATTGGTAAAAGAGAATTGGCTTTTCTTGAATAATTGTTTCCTAATGAATACTTGATTGATTGATTGATTGATTGTTGTGTTTATTTATATCTGACTGCGTCGCATGTATGATTCGCGAGCGGGGTAGTAGATGTATCTATGGTTTGCGTCGCTCGACCCTCGGCAGTGTACATTTTATTTTTAGTTGGATTGGACCGTACGTCATCGGCATGATTTGTGCATGCTTGTATTGCATACATTAAAATTTATTGAAGTTGTTGATGCCTTATCCTGGCTTAAGAATATATGTATAAATGATGAAAAAGTATTTGGAAACTTCCTATAATAGAAAGAATTGTTCATTTGCTTCAATCAATTGAATTATAATCATGTTTATAAAAATCCATAGTTAATGTATTTTGGATTGAACATTATTGGACCACTAGTAAGTGTCGAAGTCGACCTCTCGTCTCTACATCTTCAAGATTTACCGAGATACTCTTTGGGTACATGTTGCTTTCATACTCATACTACACTTTTGTGTATTTTGTTGCACAGGAATATGCATCTCTAGTGGTCTACTTGGTGTAGCAGCATGGTTGATACGGAGACTTAGGTGAGTTGCACTTCTCGAGGCGACCCGCAGCAATCAGAGTCTCTTTCATTTTTCTATTTTTGTTTCTTTCAAATATTGTATTCCGAACGGTTGTTGTATTATATTATTCTGAGAAATTTCTCATGCTCTTGTGATATCGGGTTCTGGGAGGATTTTTTATTAGGTTTATTAAAGGTTAAGTTGTTAAATATTTCATGGTTATTTTTCGTAAATTTCATTAATTTTTAGTTAATGTATAAAGAGAAGGATTTCGACAACTACTAAAAATTGGAGTTTAAGTTGAGTATTCTGGTTGGCTAGCCTAACAGCGGTGTCTGGCGCCACCACGACTCTTAGTGAATTTTGTGTCGTAACAACATGGTATTAGAACACTAAGTTCCTAGGGTCTCACGAGACATGAGCAAGTCTAGTAGAGTCTCGCGGATCGGATCCGAGATGTCTGTGCTTATCCTCGGGAGGCTGCTGCACTGTTATTAGTACTTCGCTTATTGATTTCTTATCGTGCGATTTGATCCCTTTAGGCTTATGCCTTTATTTCTTTCCTACTCAATCTTATGCGACGCGAACCGCTTGTTAAAAATTGATAATTATAAGAATTGTAAATTTTGCTACAGATGTGGTGCTGGATATTTCTCGCGGAATAGTTTAACGGACTGTTATCGTTACTTTGTGGAAGGATATTCTGTCATTTCAGCTCAGTAGTGGTACCTCAGAGGGCTCTGAGGCTAAGCACAAGTTGTCATGATACTTATGAACGATTGTTCTGCAGTACTGATTTGATGGTGGGATGTTTGCCTACGTGTAGGGGCAGTGAATGGCTTGAGGGGAGGTTGTCACGACCCAATTAAAGATCGCGACCGACACTTAGGAGTAAGTGCTCCCAAGTATGCCTCATCGGTAATTTTATTCACAATCAGACAAAGTTTTCCCAGTTTTTGGACCATCCCAAAAACTTTCTGTCTCAAATCAGCAACCAAACAACCTATTAGCAATTCAACTGGCAATTGACAACTTACCAATTAGCCAAGATAAGTCTCCACCATTACTAATCAACACTCTAACAACCAGAAAATATAATTCTACCTCCAATTTTCATAATAAAGGATGATACTCAACATAAGACTATAATAACAAAAGAACACTCACGACACTAAAATAATGACTATGGAGCGACTCTAAGAATTTAAAGAAAGACCATAACAATTGAAAAAAATCTCCGCTCACGTGAACAAGTGCGAGCCTCACCAAGAGTTCTCAACCTTTTACCTCTAATTAAAAAAATCCTCGCATGCGTCAACTGCTCTCTCTGTAAAGAAAAATTAGCGAGGAATGAGTCGCTAGCTCAGTGAGTAATAACACTTAACCACAATCATTTTTAGTTTGGGGACAAGTTAGAAAACATGCTAGTATATCAAACAGAAAACAACATAAAATGCTTTTTAAGAAATAATAAATAATTTTTAGTCTCATCATACTTTTCTTGTAGTATAATACAAATACAATTCAGTAATAAGTTCGGTAACCACAGTATAATACCAACATTCACAATTTTGGGAGGTTTACATGAATGGATCATGTAATCGGTATAATTGTGGACTTCTTTGAAGGAAGTCAAAAATAACGGTAGTCCCTACTCGAGGGAAATCAGTAACGGTATGCTAGTTCTACTTTCTCACTAGCGAGGGCAATAACGTTAATTGGTAATTACAAGGTGCACCAAGTCCAACGAACCCGCCGTTAGCTACAGGATCCTTCAAAATCTACTCCCATTTATACTTGTCTCTATATCCGTATATACTCATAGGAAAATATTTTAAAACAATATAGGGCATTTTGGTTCTTATTAAATCATATAATTTCCATTCAATAACAGGAAATTCAAGTAACAGTCAAACAGATCTAGTGACAACTAAAATATTTAAAACCACGGTATTCATCTCAATTAACTATTTTCGTATCATATCGAGTAAAAGACTTATCCCACATGCAACTCAAAATAATCGGTAACATATTTTATTAAAAATCATGTTTAAATCATGCAAGTTATGAAAACACAAATTGCAGTAAGATTACTACTCACAGTACTCATGCCGAAATACCAACTACTTCACCTCAAGCAACTCGTACGAATTCCTCCAATCAATCTATAATTACATAATGTCTATCTCACGTTAATTTCATTATTTAGCCTAATTCATAGCTAGTTTAGAATACCGAAATCCTCAGAGTTTCATATTTGGATCTTAATTCATCGAATTATAATAACTTAATAAATCCCTCTTATTCTACTTGAAATATCAAGACACATTTCAGTATTCCAACTCACTGCTACAATTAACTAAAATCAATTCAAAATCTATTAAATACAATCCATCCATATAACATACTCAATTAATTCACTGAAAAGTCTCATGAATTTCTCCAAATTTTCTTAACTTTATCTTTTAAACTCTTAGTTCAATTCCAACCTCATATCTATTCAGTCCTATAATAAATCATTAAATAAAATAATTGTCTTCTCTAAAGAAGGAAGAATACATGTAATTACCTGATCACTGAGGTGCAAGATTATAAATATTTTCTAGTTGGCTGTGACTTTTTCGGTACAAAGACTGCGCCAGCAACCTTTTTGATTTTTATTGACTATAGGAGTTCCACCAAATCCTTTCTCTACCTTCTTTCCCTTTTACCCGTACAAGACCTCCTCTAGTTTTAAGTTTTTAAATTCCAACTCTTCTTTAATTAGAGTTTTTCTTGTCTTTTATATCATACCACTAGTTTTCAGATGAGTAGGCCCACTATTGACCTTTCTATGTTTCTTATTTTATTTATTTATTTATTTATTTTTGTTTGCTTTGTTTTATTAGTTTGTTCCTTGTTATTATTATTTTTACATTTCTGTGGATTTAAATTTTTTTCTGAATTTCCAATACGTACTCACTTAAAATATTGGGGTATTACATCCTCCCCAGCTTATGAAATTCGGTCCCCAAATTTAACTCAAGTATGTACCCGTAGAATGAAACAATTGGGGGCACTTGACTAGCATAGTATCTTCTATTTCTCAAGTAGCTTCTTCAACTGTATGATTCCTCCATAAAATTTTCACGAACATGATTTCTTTTGACATTAGTTTCTTATTTGTCTATCAATAATTGCCATTGGCTCCTCCTTGTAAGACAACTTCTTATCGAGTGGTATAGTCGGTGCTTCAATCACCTAAGATGAGTCTGAGATACATTTCCTTAGCATTGAGACATCAAACACTGTATGAATGAAGGACAACTTAGGAGGAAGTGCCCAACGATAAGCCACAGCACCCACTCGGCATAGTATCTCATACGGTCCTATAAACCCGGGGCTCAACTTGCCTCTTTTCCCAAACCGCATCACACCTTTTATAGGGGAGACTCGTAGGAACACTTTGTCCCCAATTGTGAACACTAAATCCCTTCTTCTCTTATCAGCACAGGACTTTTGTCTACTTTGAGCTGTAAGAAATCTTTGTCTAATCAACTGGACCTTGTCTATAGCTTCTTGTATTAGGTCAGGTCCCAATAAATTAGTCTCACTAGCTTCAAACCATCCGATAGGAAAACGGTACCTTCTACCATACAATGTTTCATACGGTGTCATTTGAATACTGGACTGGAAGCTATTGATGCAAGCAAATTCAGCTAACGGTAGATAAGTTTCCCAACTACCTCCAAACTCAAGAATGCAAGCTCTCAACATATCCTCTAAGATCTGAATAGTATGTTAAGACTACCCATCTGTCTGTGGATGGAATGCAGTACTACGATCTGCTCGTGTACCCAATGCTTCTTGAAAAGGTTTCCAAAAGCGTGAAGTGAACTCTGATCCTCTATCAGAGATAATAGATATTGGAACTCCATGAAGTCGGAAATTTCGTTCATAAATATATGTGCATACCTGACTGCACCATATGTAGTCTTCACTGGCAAAAAATGTGTTGATTTCGTCAGTTAGTCTACAATTACCCATACCGAGTCATAAACTCTAAGGGTTCGTGGTAGCCAGGTGACAAAATCCATAGTAATTCTTTCCCATTTCCACTTTGGAATTTCAATTTGTTGTAGTAGTCCTGTAGGTCATGGTACATTTTTGTGGATCCAGGATATATAGTGTATTTAGTGTTGTGAGCTTCTTTAAGAATAGCATGTCTCAAACCATCTACATCTGCTACACATATAAGGCCTCATCTCTGTATTTCCATAATCATTCATCCTTATATTGGGTGGCCTTGATGCACTCAACTAATGAAAACTTAGCATGAGCACAAGCCAACAATGCCTCTGAATTTTCGACACTAAATCTGATACCTGTATCTTCTAGTCTCTAAATATTTCTGTCCAATAGTCTCTTTTCAGGGGATATATGTGCCAAACTCCCCATAGATTTTCTACTCAGTGCACCAGCCACCATATTGGCTTTTCCAGGATGATACAAAATAGAACAATCATAGTCCTTGAGTAATCCCATCCAACGACGCTGCTAAAGATTTAGATCTATCTGCTGAAAGATATACTTCAGACTTTTATGGTCAGTATAAATCTCACAAGTTTCGCCGTATAGATAATGTCTCCAAAATTTTAGAGCAAATACGACTACAGCCATCTCCAAATCATTTGTAGGATAGTTTTGCTCGTGCTTTTTCAATTTTCCCAAAGCATATGCAATAACATGACCATTTTGAATGAGAACACATCCTAATCCCACTCTCGAGGCGTCATAGAATACTGTAAATCTTCCATAACCTGACAGTAAGGTTTATATCGGTGCTATTGTCAAACATGTTTTGAGTTTTTTAAAGCTCTGCTCACATTCCCCCGTCCACTAAAACATTGCATTTTTCCGTGTTAGCTTGGTCAGCAGCGTTGCTATTCTGGAGAAATTGCACAAAACGCCTATAATAGCCTACTAAGCCTAAAAAGCTGTGAATCTCTGTAGGAGAAGTAGGTCTGGTCCATTTCTGCACAACTTTAGTCTTCTGAGGATCTACCATAATTCCATCTTTGGATACAACATGTCCCAAAAATGCTACCGAGTCTAGGTAGAATTCACACTTCGAGAACTTTGCATAAAGCCAATGTTCTCGCAGTATCTGAAACACAGTCCTGAGATGATTCTCATGTTCTCCTTGGCTACGAGAATATATCAGGATATCATCAATAAATACTATTTCAAATCTATCCATAAATGGCTTGAACACCCTATTCATTAAATCCATGAATGTAGCTGGAGCATTTGTCAGTCCGAAAGGCATCACAAGGAACTCATAGTGGATGTATAAAGTTCTGAAAGCAGTATTAGAAATATCTTCATCTTTGATTCTAAGTTGATGATAACCAGAACGGAGGTCAATATTTGAAATGTGGGCAGTTCCTTGTAACTGATCAAACATTCCATTTATACGAGGCAGATGATATTTATTGTGTATTGTTATCTTGTTCAAGTGTTTGTAGTCAATGCACGTTCTCATGGATCCGTCTTTCTTCTTTATGAACAGTACTGTGCACCCCATAGTGATACGCTAGGTCTAATAAAACCCTTATCTAAAAACTCTTGTAATTGTTGCTTTTGCTCCCTCAACTCTGTTGGTGCCATTCGATATAGGGGTATCGATATGGGATGTGTGTCAGGTAGCAAATCAATACGAAAGTCTATTTCTCGTACTGGAGGCAATCATGGCAAATCCTCAGGAAATACATTAGAAAATTCTCTCACTACTGATACATTATCGATACTAATTGTTTCCTTTCTTGTATCATTTACAGTAGCTAAGAGACCCAAGCAACCTTTCTTCAGAAGTTGTTGACCTTTCATAAAAGATACACTTTTGTAAGTCTCTGGAACCTGACTCCCTCTTAGAATAAAACTAGGGGTCTCTGGAACCTGACTCCCTCTTAGAATAAAACTAGGTTCATTGGTATCTCAAACTTAGTTATCTTTGTATGACAATCGATGATATCATAACAAGAGGATAACCAATCCATTCCCATCAGCATGTCAAAGTCATTCATATCAAGTACAATAAGGTCAGCTAGAGTATCTCTACCCTCAACAACAATCTGACAAGCACGATACACGTATTCAACTAATAGAGACTCTCCAACAGAAGTAGAAACTTGAAAAGGATCATTCAATAGCTTGGGATATCTACTAAATCTCAAAGAAAAGTACGAGGACACATAGGGATGAGTAGTTCCCGGATCAATAAACGCAAGTGCATCAAATGAACAGACAGGAAGAATACATGTAACCACTGTATTTGATGCCTGAGCATCCTGTCTAGTAAATGCAAAAACTCTCGCCTGACCTCTACCAGCATTCCCTTGTCATAGATTCACAGTAGCACGGTCTACAACACCTCGACCTCTGTTTCCTGTACCTATAGCACCTAAAATATTACGAGTAGTCTAAGTTGGTGCAGGTGACTGAATAGAACCCTAGTTGAAATTTCTCGGAGGCTGAGGGCAATCCCTCAATTGATGTCCCAACTGGTCACACCGAAAGCACTCTCTAGTTAGAACATGACATTGGCCCAAATGTGATCTACCACAAGTATGGTAGACTAGAGTAGTGGTAGATATCATCCCAGAATTACGATGTATAGAAGATGATGGTCCCTTATTACCCTATCTGTAAGGTGGTCTGTATATGGACTGTGAAGAAATGTGTGTCCCCGTATGAGAACCCTAATGTTGTCGTCTGTGGTTTCCTGCTCTTCTATTTTCACTAAAATTGCCATTACAAGCCCCTCTTATCTTGGTCTTTATACGCAATTCACTAGTTGCACGATCTTCATGTCCCTTGTTTTAAATCTTTCTAGCAAGGTCGACTATATTAGATTAGGATAAAGTCTTCATATGTGGGGCTACTACAGTGTTTAGGTGACCAACAAATCCATCAACAAACCTCTGAATTCGAGCTTCTTCGGTAGGCACTAAGTGAGGAGCATAAATAGCCAGATTACAGAACTTAGTGTTATATGTTGACACGTACATATCTGGAGTCTGAACCAATCTCTCAAAGTATCTAGCATGTTTTTGCATCAAACTATCTGGAAGAAAATGATTCTTGAACAACTTAGTGAACTTGCCCCATGTCAGTGGTAGTGTTCCTTCCAGCATTCATAACAATACAGTTTCATACCATATGTTGACCATATCCTCTTGTTTGTATGTTGTGAGCTCCATGGCTCTGTCACTAGAACATCCAAGAGCATGTTATGCCTTAAGAGTCCCATCTAAGAAACTTTGAGGATCTGCTGAATTATCGGAACCTGTGAATTTTGGTGATTTCAATTTCAGGAACTCGTGTAGGGGTACTTTCTTATTCCCGAAAACTTAGTCTGTGTAGGTGTTTGTATCTATAAAGTAGCCTGAGGAGCTAAAATTCCTCCCTGAGTAGGCACCAATGCCTTTAAAACATTCAATAACTTTTCCACTGCATCTGCAGGTAAGGCAACAATAGGTACAACAGTTGGCACTGGTGGTAGAGCGTTCTAAACTCCCTGCTCTTGCACTTGATCTGGCATAACAGCTTGGGTTTGACCCATGTTCCCAACTTGAGGTTGAGGAGCAGTCTGTATCCTAGTTTGATGAACCCCAACATGACCACCACCGCACGTAGTACCACGTCCAGCACCACATCCAGCAGATAAGGATTTGCGTGTCTTAGCCCTCTGCGAAAGAAATATTCCAAAGTGAATCTCAAGTTATCTCACGCACGATCAAAGAATGAAAGAAGGGAAATCATTCCTAGATGTTCAGTAGCCTCAAGATCATAAGTATGGGCGCCTACATATCCATGAACAAGAATCTACTAAATATTGCTCCATGACTCGGAACTTATAGCCTAAGCTCTGATACCAACTTTTTCATGACCCAATTTAGGATCGTGACTGGCGCTTCGGAGTATGTGCTCCCAAGTAAGCCTCATCGATAATTTTATTGAAAACCGAGCAGAGTTTCCCCTATTTTTGGACCATCCCAAAAGCTTCTTGTATCAAATTAGCAACTAGACATCCTAATAGCAATTCAACTGGCAATTGACAACTTACCAATTAGCCAAAATAAGTCTTCACCATTACTAATAATATACTAACAACCAGAAATATTAATCTACCTCCAACTTTCATAATAAAGGACGATACTCAACATAAGACTATAATAACAAAAGAATACTCACGACACTAAAATAATGACTATGGAGTGACGCTAAGAATTTAAAGAAACACCATAACAATTAATAAAAAATCTCCGCCCATACGAACAAGTGCCAGGCTCACCAAGTGTTCAACCTTTGACCTCTAATTAACAAAATCCTCGCCTACGTCAACTGCTATCTCTGTAAAATATATTAGCGAGGAAAGAGTTGATAGCTTAGAGAGTAGTAACACATAACCACAACCGTTTTTAATTTTGGGGACAAGTTAGAAAAATGCTAGTATATCAAATAGAAAACAACTTAAAAATGCTCTTTGAAAAATAATAAATAATTTTCAGTCTCATCATACTTTTCTTTTAGTATAATACAAATACAATTTAGTAATAAGCTAGGTATCCATAGTATAATATCAGTATTCAAATTTTTGGGAGGTTTCAATGAACGGATCATGTCATCGGTATAATTTTGGACTTCTTTGGAAGAAGTTAAATATAATGGTAGTCCCTACTCAAGGGAAATCGGCAACTGTATGCTAGTTGTACCTTTCCACTAGCGAGGGCTATAATGGTAATCGGTAATTACAAGATCCACTAGGTCTAGCGAACCTGTCGTTAGCTACGGGATCCTTCAAAGTCTACTCTCATTTATATTTGTCTCTGTATCCGTATATACTCATAGGAAAATATTTTAAAACAATATATGGCATTTCGGTGCTTATCAAATCATATAATTTCCTTTCAATAACAGTAAATTCAAGTAACAGTCAAACAGATCTAATGACAACTAAAATATTTAAAACTACGGTATTCATCTCAAATAATTATTTTAGTATCATATCGAGTAAAAGACTTATCCCACATGCAACTCAAAATAATCGGTAACATATTTATCTTAAAAATCATGTTTAAATCATGCAAGTTATGAACACACAAATTGCGGTAAGATTACTACTCACAGTACTCATACCGAAATACCAACTACTTCACCTCAAGCAACTCGTACAAATTCCTCCAATCAATCTATAATTACATAATGTCAATCTCATGTAAATTTCCCTATTTGGACCAATTCATAGCTAGTTTAGAATGCCCAAATCTTCAGAGTTTCATATTTGGCTCTTAATTCATCGAATTATAATAACTCAACAAATCCCTCTTGTTCTACTTGAAATATCATGACCCATTTCAGTATCCAAACTCACTGCTACAGTTAACTAAAACCAATTCAAAATCTATTAAATACAATCCATCCATATAATATACTCAATTAATTCACTGAAAGTCTCATGAATTTCTCCAAATTTTCTTAACTTTATCTTTTAAACTTTTAGTTCAATCCCAACCTCATATCTATTAATTCCCATAAGAAAACATGTAATTAATATAATAGAATTTTATAAATAAGGAAGAATACATGTAATTACCTTATCACTAAGGCGCAAGAACATAAAAATTTTGCAGTTGGGTGTGAGTTTTTCGGTACCAAGACTGCGCCAACAACCTTTCTGATTTGTATTGACTAAAAAAGAACTTCCACCAAATCCTTTCTCTGCCTTCTTTTCCTTTTACCCGTATAAGTCCTCCTCTAGTTTTAAGTTTTTAAATTCCAACTCCTCTATAATTAGAGTTTTTCTTGTCTTTTATATCATGCCATTAGTTTTCAGGTGGGTAGGCCCACTAGCGTCCTTTCTATGTTTCTTATTTTATTTATTTATTTCTGTTTGCTTTGTTTTATTAGTTTGTTCCTTATTATTATTATTATTATTATTATTATTATTATTATTATTATTATTATTTCATTTCTTTGGATTTAAATTATTTTCTAAATGTTCGATATGTACTCACTTAAAGTATTGGGGTATTACAGAGGTTTACTCAGTGCATGGTCTAGAGATTCGGTAATTATTCTCGGCAAGAGAAAAGCAATTGGCCTATGAATGTCCAGATTTAGGCTGATTTAGTAGAGAGGCAAGGTGTTGGAAGCGTGGTGAAGTTTTTTTCCTATGATGAGGTGTAGTTGTCCCTATTGAATGTACTAAGTTTACCGTTGTTATAATCTTCTAGAATTCGCATTGGGAGCGGGAAATAGTGAGATAGTATTGAAGAAGTGAATGTCAAAAATCGTGTGGTGTGGTGGTTCAGGATTGAATCGGGGTTTCTAATATTGACAGATCAAGAAATATGATCTCCAGAAAGGTTCAAGGGAGTAGCGTTTGTGGGTCCAAGAGCTATAAAGAAAGATTTTATTTAAGTCAACTACTGAACAACAAAGGATGAGGAAGGACATATGCGAAGCGTCAGGCGGTGTTCCAAAATCCTAAAAGGCTAGGTATATAAAGCGAAGGTCGAGTAATTGATTAAGGAAGCGGGTTTGCCCAAAGTGGAAGAATGGAGGAGTTGTATATGGGCTTTGTAGTAGGATGACCACGTACCTTTAAGAGAGTCGGAGGGATTTGAGAATATTAGTGATTTGTGATTGGGGTCTAATGATTTAATCTGAAGTATGGGCTATTATGCGGCAGGAGACTTTGTATAACGGAAAAGAACTACTTGAAATGAATAAGTGTACAACATAACCTTGAATAGGAAGGATGTTTTCGTACATTTAATTGATGTCCACGAGGGGTGAAAGGACTTATGCAGCTGAAGGGTTAGCTTAGACTCAGGATGCGTTATTGATTTCATGGTGATTGTACCTTGTGCAATAGCGTTGGAAGATGTCGGAAAGTTATTTCCATAGATGGGTTATTCCCTGTGAGCAAGTTAGTCGTCGCATGGTTGATGAAGCTTCCGTGAAGAATTCTATTGGTTATGCACCAACATGATCGGTTGTGCAAATAATTTTGATGATTCAGAATATATAAAGAGGGTTTTACAGAAAGATTTCCATAATTTTGGCGGTTGATTATGCAAGGTTGTGTCGATGAGATTTTAAGAATCCTGGCGAATTCCAGAGTTGTGTAATAAATGGCTTCAAGACAAGTGGGAGAGTCTCACCGCCTATGATTGTGTTGTATGGTTATCTTCTTGTGAGATTTTGGGTTATCAGCGTATTGGTAAGTTATTGTAGCAACCGGCAAAGAGCATAAGGGCAATTTGAGAAAAGGGATTGTTAAAGGGGTGTTATGGTTGGTCCTGTTAGCTCATGTTTTGACTTGGGGAGTAGTTTTGTCAGGTGTTCCGTTGAGAGGGTATGCTTGTGCTGGAAGAATCATGGATTTAATTATATTCAGCCAAGTTAGAGCGAGCGGCTCTCAGCAACGATCCTAGTGGATTCAAAAGGGTAAGATGTGGTGCCTAATGATGTCGAGCTTATAGTTACAGTTAAGAACCAAGCTTTGTAGAAGCTTATGAGAAGGGCCCAGAATGTTCTATGATGTTTTTACTTATAGTGTAGCAATTGGGAGGTACAAAGCACTTTGTGGGATTTGGGATGGTGTGGTCTCATGATATAAGGTCACTCCGGACGAGTGCAGATGGAGTGTGTTAAGTCTTGAATGGAGTTAATGTTGTTTCTATGACAATCAAGGATAAATTAGAAGGAGATAGATTGGTTATCCATAGTTGAATTGGCATATTGGTGGTAGTGATCAGTTTCTTAGGTCAGGTTATGCAAGTGATTTGTGACGGTGCGTGCGAGGCTTGTCAGCCGCCGTGATTGGTGTTAATAAGAAGGTATTCTACTATTGTGGCTTGTTATATGGAGGCGGTTCCCGGAAGGTCTATTGTGACTTAGACCATTATTTGGTTCAGAATGGGGTGATCTTTCTTGTCAGGACTATAAGACCCAATAATTCCTTGATTTAGCAATTGGCTATGAATATCTACATATCTCATCCGTCATGTCGATAGTGTAAGAGTTAGGGCAATACTTATGTATGTCATGAGGGGCAATGGGAGCATCAGTTTTGTGGAATTTCGACTAATTGGATCAGAGAATGTTATTGTGGTCCTATAAGTAAAGCAATGAAAGGTCTAAATTCAGCAAAGGTATGTAGTCATGTTCTGGTGCATCGTGTGGTGATTGATATGGTGTTCGTATGTTGGAAACACGTCTGGCATAGAATTTCGGATGTTGGAATTGGGCTCTAATGCTTATTTTCTTCAGAATTGATCAAGATAATGTGCTCAACTGAGTTGTGCTAGCACGGGAAGGTGTTTGAGGTGTTAAACAGTGATTTCAGACTACTTTAGTGTAGTTTTCAGCACGTTCGAGGATAAATGCATGTATAAGTGGGAGAGATTGTAACGGCCCGACCGATTATTTTTAGCTCTAGCGCGTCACTCAGCAGTTGGAGGCCAAGAGCAGCTTCATTTCAGGCATTATGACTTGTACGCATGGTCGCAATTGAATTTCGGAAAGTTCAGAGTTGATTTGGAAAGAGAATTCTCATTTTGGAAGCTTTAAGTTGAAAGAATTAACCATGATTGGATTTTTGAGTAAACGACCTCGGAATCAGGATCCGAAGGCTCAGGTTAATATGATTATTTTGGACTTGGGCGTATGCCCGGATTGGGTTTTAGATAACCCGAGAGTGTTTTGGCGCATAGTGTGGAAGTTAGCATTTTGAAAGAAATTTCGTAAGTTTTGCTTGAAGTGCATTTCTATGTTATCGATGTCAGTTTGTGATTCCGAGTTTGTGAATAGCTCTATAAGGTGATTGTGGAGTTGGGAGCGCGATCGGAAGTGAATTCAGAGGTCAGTAGGTCATTTTGAAGTCATTCGGCTAAAGATAGATATTTGAAGGTTTTGAGAAGTTTGATCGGAATTGGACTTTTTGATACCAAGGTTGGAATATAGTTCCGGAAGTTGCAGTAGGTTTGTAATGTTGAATGTGACTTGTATGCAAAATTTGAGGTTAATCGGACGTGATTTAATAGGTTTAAACAGAGAGAGTAGAAGTTTGAAGTTCTAAAGTTAATTAAGCTTGGATTGGAGGTCGATTCACGATATTTCTATTTTTAGATGTGGTTTGAGGCCTCAAACAAGTTTGTAATATGTTTTGGGATTGGTTCGTTTGATTGGTTGGGGTCACGGGTGCCCTGGGGTAGATTCCGGGTAGTTAATGAATCGAATTTGGGTAAAAAGCTAATGCTGGTTGTTGGTATCTGGTTTCCTTCTTAGTGAACGTGAAGGGAGTCTCGCGAACGTGAAGATATAATTGGGGGCTTCCAGATTTAGCCTTCGCGAATGCAAAGTGGACATCGCCAACACGAAGGGGTGGGCTGAGTTGCCTTTGAGAACGCGACCAAGGAATACGCGAATGTGATGGGTCTGGGCAGCTATCTTTCGCGAACGCAATCAGCGAGTCGCGAATGCAGAGAAGGATCTTCTAGGCGTCAAATTTTTGAGCTTTTCGAACACGAGGGATGTTCCACGTTCGCAATGAAGGGTTGCCTGGGCAGTGTTCTTTTAAAAATCAGAGTTTTTTCTCAGTTTCACTTCATTTCTTCCACAAGAGCCGATTTTGGAGCAACTTTGGAGTGCCATTTTCATCACCAAGCATGAGGTAAGTGATTTCTACCAGTTTTCAGCAAATACAAGGTTTACATATGAATTTAGACATGGAAATTTGTAGAAAACTTGGGGTTTTAGGGAAAACCTAAAAAATTTATATTCTTGGAATTTGACCACGATTTTAGGTATGGAATCTAGAGAAATTTATATATTTGAGTTTGTGAAGCTACGGGTAAACTTATTCTTCAAAAATTTTCGGAATATGGGAACGTGGGTCCGAGGGAATTATTGTTAACTTTCCGATTAGGGTTAGGAATTGTTATAAATTGGAATTGTAATGAGTAATTGAGCTTATACTAATGGAATTGTGTAATTGTTGGCTAGCTTTGGAGCATTTAGCATCGATTTGAGTATTAGGGAAGGCATGGAATGTCGGTTATGGATCTTCAGAGCAAGGTGAGTCTCCTTTCTAGTCTATTAAGAGGAAATTGTCCTCATAGGTAAAAAAATTGGTTATGTGCTCCTAATTGTGGGGGCTACGTACGCACGAAATAACGAGAGTCTGTGCGTAGCAACTATTATGCTATTGTCCGGTTGTTTATGGCCCAAATGCATACTATACTTGGATTAGTTATAATTTTTGTTAATAGTTTGTATTACTTAGATCACATCGAATTAGTAAATGAATTTCCAAAAAGATTAAACTTTATTTTCTTTAATTATCAAAGGAGAATTGGCTTTTCTTGAATAATTGTTTCCTAGTGAATTCTTGATTGGCTGATTGTTGTGTTTATATATATTTGACCGTATCGCATGTATGATTTACGAGAGGGATAATAGATACGTCTATGATTCGCGGCGTTCGACTCTCGGCAGTGCACAGCTTATTTTCTGTTGGATCGGGTCGTACGTCCTCGGCATGATTTACACATGCTTGTATTGCTTGTCTTGAAACTTATTGATGTTGTTGTTGCCTCTTCCTTGCTTAAGAATACATGTATAAATGATAAAAAATAATTTGGAAACATCCTGTAATAGAAAGAATTGTTTATTTGCTTCAATCCAATGAATCATAATCATATTTATAAAAATCCAAAGTTTAATATATTATGGATAGAATATTATTGGACTGTTAGTAAGTGTCGAAATCGGTCTCTAATCTCTACTCTTGGAGATTAGATGGGATACTCTTTGGGTACACATTTTTTTCGTACTCATACTACACTTCTGCGCATTTTATTGCACAGGAATATGCATCTCTAGTGGCCTACAGGGCGTGGCAGCATAGTTAACACAGAGACTTAGATAAGATGCACTTCTCGAGGCGACCCGCAGCAATCAGAGTCTCTTTCATTTTTCTATTTTTGTTTCTGTCCAATATTGTATTCCGAACAATTGTTGTATTATATTATTCTTAGAAATTGCTCATGTACTTGTGACACCGGGTTCTAGGAGTATTTTTGTTTGGGTTTATTCAAGGTTAAGTTCTTAAAGATTTCATGGTAATTTTTCGTAATTTCATTATTTGCTAGTTAATGTATAAAGAGAAGGATTTGGACAACTACTAAAAATTGGAATTTAAATGAAGTATTGTGGTTGGCCGCCACCACGACCCCTAGCGGATTTTTTAATCGTGACAAGGTCAGAGTAATATATATATATATATATATATATATATATATATATATATATATATATATATATATATATATATATATGAGGAAAAGCTCCGCGATCGCGAGTAGATGCACGAGAACGCGATGAGGAAAAGAAGACTCTGCCCCCAACACAAATACCACTATTTGAAGTGAGGGCTTGGATGCGAACACGAAGGAAGAAAAAGTTAAACCTCCACGAACGTGAGAGATGCAACTTGGACGCAAAAAATGAAAAAGGGTCTGCAACGGCTGAAGCAAAAAATCTGCAAACTATCTAAGTCTAAAACCATTCCGAAACACCTTCGAAGCACACCGAAGCCCTGGGGGCTCCTAACCAAACACACGTACTAACTCAACAACATCATAAAAACTTATCTGTGCGATGAAATTACCTAAATAACTTCAAAATCAACGAATCAAACCTCAAAATCATGCATTTTTCTCAAAACTTCATCAAGTTTTATATTTAGAACTTTAATTCCGGAACACATCAAATGAGGTTCGATTTTAACCAGACTTTACAAGAAGGACTTAAAACATATATAAGACATGTACCGGGTGCCGGAACCAAAATACGGGCTCGATACCATTGCTTTCTAATCAAATTTTATTTCAATTTTCCTTAAACATTTTCATAAAATAATTTATCAGAAAAATTCATTTCTCGGGCTTGGGACCTCAGAATTCTGATTCCTACCATACGCCCAAGTCCCATATTTTTCTATGCACCCTCCGGGACCGTCATATCACGAGTCCGAGTCCATTTCCTAAAATATTAACCGACGTCAAATTTATTCATTTTATATCAAAACTTAGTATCTTTCACAGAATTTCATAGTAAAGATTTTCGATTACGTGCTTGAACTATGCACGCAAATCAAGGCAACATTAAATGAGATTTTCAAGGCCTCGGAAGCACAGAATTGATTAAAAATAGGTGATGTCCCTTTGGGTCGTCACATTCTCCACCTTTATAACAATCGTTCATCCTCGAACCGACAGAAGAAGGAAGTACTTGAGTCGGGGAAAAGATGAGGATAACGACCCCGCATATCAGACTGGGACTCTTAGGCCAATTCCTCAGGAGGCAGACGCCTCCACTGAACACAAAAAGAAGGAAAACTCTTGGATCTCAACTGAAGAACCTGCCGGTCTAGAATTGCCACCGGCTCCTCCTCGTAAGAAAAGTCCTTGTCCACCTGGACAGTGCTGAAATCTAACACGTGGGATGGATCACCGTGATACCTCCAAAGCATGGACACATGAAATACAGGATGCACGACTGAAAAGCTCGGCGGCAATGCAACTCTATAAGCCACCTCTCCCACTCGATCAAGAATCTCAAATAGGCCAATGAACCTACGTCTATGCTTTCCCTTCTTCCCAAATCTCATCACGCTCTTCATATGCGACACTCGGAGAAATACCCACGTACCAACCATAAAAGCCATGTCTCGAACCTTGCGGTCTGCGTAACTCGTTTGCCCCGACTGATCCGTACGAAGCCTATCCTAAATGATCCTGACCTTGTCCAGGGCCTCCTGAACCAGGTCCGTACAAAACAATCGAGCCTCTTGCGGCTCAAACCATCCGACTGGAGATTGTTGATACCCAATATATATATATATATATATATATATATATATATATATATATATATATATATATATATATATATATATATATATATATATATATATGATTTTAGCATTTTTTCCAATTTTGTAAAGATTTTTAAAATCAATTTATTATCCATTTTAGCATTGCAAAATCAAATTATTCCCAACATCATCAAATTTTGTGAATGATTTATTTTATTCCCATGTTTATACCAAAATATAGGTAAGGTAATTTTTGTACATTTTTACAAATTCATTTGGTATTTTTAAACGTCAAATTGCTTATGATTGCAAATTTAGCCTACTTTGAGGATTAATAGAATTTTAATTATAAAAATTAGTTTCAGTATTTTTAATTTAATATTTATGTGTTATTAACTGATTCGATACTTTTAATTTGCTTTTAAATTCATATTACTTTTTTTATAAAATAAAAGAGAAATTGGCTATTTAACATTTAGCCTCATTTCGTTGCAATTACAACCTATTTACATTTTTTAAATTTTAACCTTCAATTGACCCAATCCTAACTCCAAGTGGATAATCCCAATTTCATTTTTAATCGGGCCCCTGACCCTATTAAAAACCCGCATGGCCCTTCTTTTAATCTAAGCCATTAATCATTTTGATCAACGGCCAGGATCGTCCCTTACCATTTTTAATTACCCTACCCTAACCTAATCCCCCCCCCCCCCATTTAGTTTGGTCCGCCGCCTTTGATTACTCTCCTCTCTCAAAACACTCTCGAAGGATCTCCAGAACCCTAGTTGTCTTTGACCATTTTTCCATAGTACTTTCATTGGAATCCATGGCTTCTCAGGCCATGGATGATCTGTACTCAGCCGCCTCCACCATTAAACCCTGGGTGTTCGAAATGTTTAGGCTTGACCTCGATGGTTCTCTCTCAGATCTTCTTCGAGCTATAGTTCTATGGCCTCTTCGGCATTTGCTCCGGCATATTCAAGCATTTTGAGCCTATTTCCGACCTCTTCGACTCTAGATCAGGTTTTCTTCCAAGCCTTTCTCGTTTCTAGGGTTTCCCCAAATCCCTAAACTATTCGAGGTTTTTCTCTGTTTTTTCCTATATCTATGCTATATATGTAATCTACTGGACTTTTAACGTGTTTTCCCCAATATTTCTTTCATAAATTGCTTCTCTTCGATTTAGGGTTTCTGAAGGGTTTTCAAAACGTCTTTCTGATTCTTCTTTTTCTTCTCTTTATGTGTGTTTTCCTATACCATGTTTTACCATGCATGTGTTGTTTTTGTTCTTTCTTTCTACATGACTCTTTTGTATTTTGTATTCTACTGTTCTTCTAGACTAGGCTTGCATGTCAATCGTTGTTATGTTTTTCTATATGTTCTTCGCTATGCTTTGTAGTATTCTTTTATTGTATGTGTTTTTTGCCGAGTTCTTAAGTTTTGTTTGCTTTACTAGACTTTGTTCGAGTTCTTTCCAAACGGGTTTCACCTGTTGGTTCTTAAGTTTATACTACCTGTTTTATCTTCTGAACTTGCTTGAGTTCCGAGCTTTTCATAAAACAATTTTCTTGATGCTTCAAATCAGCTTTTACACGTTGTTGCTTCAAACATGTCGTTGTATTGTTTATTTCTAATGAGTCTCTGAAAGAGACCCGTGAGCTTTTTACTTTCTCTTCTTGTTTCTGCATCTGATTCGAGTGGAAAACCCTAGGAATTGGGTTTTTTTGGCAAGATTGATTTCATGTTTCGACTAGGGTGCTATTATGGGATCCTAGGTTCTCTCAAACTCATTTTGAGTCTATACAGTGAACTTGAACCTCTTTGTATATGAGTTTGAACTTTTCTATTATAGGTTTTTAATTAACATGACAACTCTTTCTTGTTTGACATGCATGTGTGCTTTATATATGAGAAATTCTTCCTTCAAAATGGTTTTGCCACTGAATTTCTTTTAGTAAGGTTTCACTGATTGTTATTGATTTTCCTTAAGTAAAACCATTTCCTCTCTTTTCCTAACTTTGTTCATTTGAACATAGCCTGAAATTTTGATTTTACTGGCTGTTTGATTGATTCCCTTGTCTTATTCTCACAAACCGTGTTACTATAAAACTCTTTCCTTAAATAGTTTCTGTGTATCTACCCTTATTGTACTGCTTTGAAAAATAATTGATCAACTCTTTCCTTAATTGTCTTTCACTCGTTTGAAATTAGAATCTCTTAATTAAAGGGAGATTGATTTCAATTCTATTTTCTTACCTTTTCTTACTTGTTTTCTGCACTATAAAAGGCACGACCCTTATGCACTTTTAAAAACTTTGAATTCAACACTTTTATACACCTACAAACCCAATTGAACATTCTTTAAGACAATGTTAAGTTCAACGCCCTAACATACGTTACTTACTTTCAATTTCAATACTCAATACACTTCACCCAACACTCTATTATCTTCTGAGATCTGCTGATTGTTTACTTGCAATTTAGCTTTAAAGGCTATTGTTTTACTTTCTTGTTTTCCTGAAACTAGTATATTCTAATTTAAGTTTTAGCCTAATCGCAATGTGTTTACTTTACAGTTTCTACATCCATGTTTGTTTTACTACTTATGTTTAATGTTAATTAACATGTCCATTCCCTTGCATATATTTCTACTATGAATCCACCCTCCTGGTTGCATTACTGCATATTAATTAGCAATGTCAATTTCTTTGCACATGTTTCTATCTATGAATCCCTGTACCCTTCTTCCATTCTACGTGTTTGAGTCAAAGTTTAGGCATGGCAGCACCTAAATTGTTGTTCATGTCTGGGCTTGATCCTTTAAGAGATCCTAACTCCCAATCAATGTGGCTAACAGGCTAGTCAAGGGGTGTGCCAACACTCCTAGTCGCTGAATATGACCACCAGCCTGTCCTGGTTTTTCCCAGAATCCCCTCTATTGCACTTACACTCATTCCTAGTTTCTATGTTTTGCCCCCTCCTATGAGCCCTGCTTTGGGACCTTTAGTTCCCTCTGAACTGGGACATTCGAGAGCTGGCCCTTCCACACTGCACTTTAATTCAATTCTGCAACAAATTTTGGTGTAAGCACTGCCCGGAGTTCATGAAGCTCCTGGGTACTCTGACACATCCGAAAAATGAGAAAGGCTTTGGAAATCTGATTCTGGAAGTTGGTTTATTTCATGTTTTACACCTTGAGTCTAAATTAGGCTCCTTGGTTGTAGTTTAATTTCTAATTTAATTTTACTTTTCCTGATTCCTTTTGGTTTGTAACAATTTGTAATAGCTTATGGGGTTTTTAGTAAAAAGGTGAGGGTCATTCATGTATGCATACGGGTATACATCATGATCCTAGGTATTCATTCCTGCAATGACAACCTGTTTTTCACTTATGCATTTCATGTAAAAATCTGGCCTATAGTTTCTGCACTTTTGCATCTCACTAGAAATCCTACCTATAAGGTTTTCTGCACTTCTGCATATAGAAGTCATGCCTATAGGTTTTCTACACTTCTGCATATAAGGATCATGAATATAGGGTTTTTCTGCACTTCTTCAAATCATCTATCACTAGGCAAACGGTTTATACGCTCAAATAACAAATTGCACTATAGATACCATGTCTATAGGATTCTTGCACTTCTATAAATGTCATAAAATCAATCATGGTTAGAAAGCATGTCTATAGGAATAACTAACTGAATCTAAATAGTCTATCTCGCTTACAAGTCTACAACCAGCTGTAGTGTCGTTTAATATCTGTAGAACTTATGTTTTATTATAATTAGTAAGTCTTCTTTAAAATCAGTATACTTTTGCATTATTAGATATCATTCCTGTAGGTGTCACGTAGGCAAGACATTAGGTAATTAATTGACTATATCTATCTTTGATTATTACAACCAGGGGTAGGCCTAATTCGGACTTATTATCTGAGAAATATATTATAAATCAGCATGCCTCAATGCTTTAAATTTAATTCCAATGATAACCAGCATTTGTAAGTCATGCTAAACAATCTGGTTTTAAGTGAGGAAGACTGCCTGAGCCTTTTAATTGTTCTGTGTCTCCCATACCTGTTTTTACGTGTTTTGTTTTTCGCTCTAGAATTTTATCCTTTCAATACTATACCAAATCCATATTTCCCTCCCTTTTGGGACTAGTAGTCCCAAATGCCTCTGGGACTGATAGGATTTGTATGGGTAATAGCATGCAATAAGTAACGAGGTTATTCAACATTTAATACCCTAACGGGGGAATGGTAGATATGGATATGCTAACCATACGATAGCACCACGTGTATAAACGGCTACCGGTTGTTGTGTGGAGTGATCCATATTATTAATAAACCTAGGACCCTCATTTCCCTTTACTTTTCTATATTTTTAGATTTTTAAAATTATTCTATTTTCAGCTTCTTTAACCTCTTCTACTTTAATTAACTTGCATCAATTATGTGCAAACCCCTTTCCCTTTACTTGTGTGTTTTTTTTTATTTTAAAATGACTTTCTTCTAAATTTTCAGCCTCTTTAACATTTTGTACTCCAGTTGTTTGCAACCCTTATGTGAAAGCTACCTAGTATTTACAATTCTTGCTTGATTACTTGTTGTTTGTACTTAAAGTCGCAATTGTAGCATGGCCGAGAACCACACTAGTGGATCTTGAGGGGTGCCTAACACCTTCCCTTCGAGATAATTTCAAGCCCTTACCCAATCTCTGATTTTCTAAATCAAATTCATTTTTAGTGTCCTAATACACTTAATCATTAGGTAGCGACTCTTCAAAATTGCAAATCCAATTTCCAAAAGGGAAAGAGTTGTTCGCCCAAATGTCATAAACTAGATTTTGCGAGAAATTGGGGGGGCATCGAAATTACGGCGACTCTACATGGGATATCTTCATGTCTTTTACCATTTCATGCTATTGTGACTTTATGCTTCTTTATACATCTTTATTTGTTTGAATGCATTTAAGTACTTTTCCACTTCTACCTCAGAAATTGACTTGGCTCTTTGTCTCTTTTATTTGTTTCTCTTAATGCTCTCCCTTTATCGCTTTCCTATAATACTATTGAAAATTATGAGAAACTGTTGTAATTATTACTTTATGAACATGTGAATACGGGACAACTTGTTTTAAATGCTGCAACTGCATATTCAACATCATATTCCACTCGTGCCAAATAAAATATCATTGCAACGCTTATAATAAGTGGATGCATTCTTCCGATATTATCACCCCCTAAATTGGAAAAGGCATATTATTGATAAAACTAGTCGATCAACGATGTAGTCGACGGTTCTATGCCCTTCCCTCGTGAGTTGTCTTCTCAAGGGTACCAGTCTAATGCCCCATAGAAACCTTACTTTGTTTAACTGTGCATGCATCATGGTCAAACCTAGCCGATTTAGTTATGGTGTCCGCATAATGACTCTTTAATATAGCTTTGTCCAAAAGTCCACTGGGTTTTTTTGAAACCCAAACGGACACTACCACGTTTTATGCATTCATTTGGAGAACTAAAAGCTTCGTATGCTTATTATTGATATTAATAGTCGAGTCTGGTGGGAGTAAGGATCTAACACTTTTGTCTGGTAGAAATGAGGCATGAAGTCCGTAGATTCGGCATGGTCGCCAACATCCACCCCAAATTGCTAAACTGGTGGGGAGATCTTCCTTCCAGTGATCAGGCTCTTGTCAGGATGTATCTAGGAAACCTACCTTCTCTCCTAGAAATTCAACCCACCAATAAAATCATAGAAGCCGCAACTCTGTTTTGGGATTGTGATAGGTTGGTATTTCTCTTTGGAGACATTGAGATGATACCTTTGCTTGAGGAAATAGGAGGACTAGCTGCTAATGCCGGAAAATCGCAAGGGCAGGGGATTTCTCAAAATGATGGGTCTAAATAAGAATCCTGGCTAGGCATGTTTGAAGGAGTCATACATTCTCTTTTATTATTTGTATGAAAAGTACAATCACAACAAATCTTGTCGTACTCATCCCTCACATCATTGGGGCATATCCATTGGAGGGTCTTTTTCTTCATGTTATGTTTCTTAGGGGTGATAGTGTTTCCAATGAAGAAAACAAGAATCTATGCAAGGTTAGCCATGGTCACAAAAAACTTGATGGAAGGAATTGACGGTCAATCATTTAGTCTTGTGCCAATGATAGTCGCAAAAATATACCGAGCACTAGAAAGGTGTCAACAGGGAGCCAAACATTTCGAGGATTGTAATTTGCTACTCCAACTATGGCTCATGGAACACCTCCAAAAGGGTGAATACCAATAGAAAATCAACTGTAGAGACTGGGACGATCACATCGCCTTTCATCACCCAAAGCGAATGAATTACATGCCCAACATGTTCGCCTAACTAGAGAATGCTAGAGAATGGGTCGAACTCTTTGACAATCTAACTGAAGACCGAGTGCTATGAATGTTCGAGTTGTTTTCTACTGAAGAATTCATCATTCAATCTAGGGATGCGCCATTTCTGATATTGATCGATTTAAGAGGAACTTCCGGGCCAAGTTTCAAGATGATAATAGCCCTCACAAGTTCCAAGCTAAGCATGTATGGCACTGCAAAATCATCATGGGAAGGGATACTATTGAGCCAGACAGGTACCAAGCTGGTTATACTCCATACTATTCCAGCTGGTTACAAGACAATCATAATGGTCTGGGTCAACACGGGTTTGCTCGAGGTCACAAGATCATCGACGAAAAGGATGAAGCACATGTCAAATACATCCAATTGCACAAAAGGATTCGGGAATGTGAAAGGGAGCACTGTGAAATTCAAGAAGCCAACCAAAAGTTGATTGAAGAATGGAAAGACATAGTTGTCAGCGCCAACAAATGACTGGTGGTACTTAGAGCGGGGTTTAGTATAGCTGGAAAGGAAACTCGTCAGAAGGATCGAGGACTGCCAGAATGTTGAAGGAAAGAAAGGCAGACATTTGGACAAGGCCTACTTGTTGCTGGTACTTCACGAGGTAGAAGAGCTGTACGTGGGAGATAATACTTCCGAGTCTGGGGAAGGTCCTTCTGGACCAAATAGATAGGAGTTTTTCTTTTATTTGGAAAATGTAATAACGCCTATGGCCACTAGTGACATTTCATTTCATGTTATTTAGTGTTGTTTTGGGATTCGTCTTATTTTCTTATCAATAAAATGATATATTTAGCATTCTAAGTTCTCCAAATTTACTTGTCGCTAGGCCCACCTCGGGCACAATGAGGTCCCAAAACCTAGAACACGCTTTATATTTCAGCACTACGTGATTAATATTGCAACATCCTTTCTTATAATCCTTACTGACTTATCATCTTTTGTTTTTGTTTTTTGTTTTTTCCCCTCCCCGAAAGGTTAGTTCGTGAACGCGTGCAACATCGTCATATTTTATAAGATCCAGAGGCCCTCCACCTACTCCTCCTCCTATTCCTGTCAGGCACAAAGGCAAAAGAAGAATGGAAGATCCAAACAACTCAGATGAACGGGGAGAGATTACTCGTAGTGCCATGATCTCCAAAGAAAATGCCTCAGAGATAGAACAAAAATTACTAAAATTCCAAGAAGGGCTTGATCAGGTCCGGTATTTTGGAAGTCTATCATTTACCCTTACCACTCCTAAAGTTACTCAAAATCCCATACCTCCACAAAACATCCCAAAGCAACCTACTCCTCACTATTGCTGGAATACTTGCTACACTCCCAACAACACTCCACTGCTCATCCCGGACCATTAAAATCTACAAATGACCACTGCCACAACCAACACAACACCCCATCTATGTGGAGACTATGCCGCTCGCCATGTAGCCCATCCCATGCACACCCGAGTCCAATGATAAAGACTCACTCATCAGAAATTTGGCTGAAGAGCTTAAGAAGCTGACCACCAGGATCTAAGGTGTTGAAGGTAGTAAGAGATTGAGGGTCTAAACAATGAATATTTAATCATATAGCCCAATGTCGAACTGCTTGAGGGGTACAAACCTCCCAAGTTTGACATGTTTGATGGTACAGGGGATCTCAGGGTTCACTTGAGAACATATTACGACAAGCTGGTTGGAGTAGGAAAAGATGAGAAGATCTAGATGAAGCTTTGCATGAGGATCCTGAAAGGAGATGCTCTATCTTGGTACATTAGCCAAGACCCAAAGAAGTGGTCAAACTGGGTTAGTATGGCGTCTGACTTCATGTATAGGTTCAGGTTCAACATGGAAAATGCACCGGATGTGTTCTACATTTAGAATTTGAAGAAGAAACCCACAGAAATATTCCGCGAGTATGCCACTCGTTGGAAATTAGAAGCTGCTAAGGTTCGACCTGCTTTAGGTAAGAACAGATGAACAAGTTTTTAGTCCAGACTCAGGATCCGCAATACTATGAAAGACTGATACTGATCGAGGATCATAAGTTTTCTGACATCATCAAGCTGGGAGAAAGGATTGAGGAAGGTATACAGAGTGTGTGGTTACAAACCATTAAGCTTTGAAAGCCACCAACAAGGCTCTACAGTCCAATGGTATGTCGAAGAATAGAGACGTAAGTGTCGTAATGGTTGCATAAAGAACCAAATCACCCGTCAAGTACCAAACCTACCCGATATCTCCACATACCTATCAGCCCACTCCAAATCTCCAAATACCTGCACCTTCTTTCCAAACTCCACCACCTACCTATCAATCACATCCACCCCCCTCCCCCCCCCCACATACCAACATGCTTCACCCAGATATTCCCAACCCGCACACGTCAACCAAGCTTACAACACTCAACATTCCCACTATCAATCACCTCTTACTTGCCAAAACTTTCCTAGACCTCAATCAAATTTCAATCAAAGACCTCCTAAACAATATACTGCCATTGTCGAACCAATCGACCAGCTGTATAAAAGACTCAAAGCTGCTGGTTATGTCATGCCTATCCCTGCCACAACCCTTGAAAACCCTTCCCAATGGGTCAACCCAAATAAAACATGTGCATACCATTCTGGTATGAAGGGGCATACCATTGATGAATGCCGCTCCCTGAAGGACAATATCCAGGCTTTGATTGACAAAAAGATCATCTTGGCAAAAGAGCCTGCCTCGAATGTCCGCAACAACCCTCTACCATACCACAAGGGTGGAGGTGTTCATATGATTGAAATAGAGGATGATTGGGATCCCAAAGGGTCAATCGGTTTGATCACAGAAGGCGACGATCCAAAGAAACCAACAGTCACCCTTAATCTAATTGTAGTTCAAATTTAGCGTTCTGAATATGCCGAGGTGAAGATATCCATACCACTTGAGTTTGAAACGCCAGCCTCTACAAAGACCCCAACACCAATTGAGGTCTAGTTTGGGTCCCCAAAGGCACCTAAGCCATTTGACGTTGTTGTATTACCTTCCAAAGCAAGGGTGACCATTCCAGTAGCAATGACAGACATAACACGGTTTCACACCAAATCCATACAATGGGACTACACAGCCAAGGCAAGAAGGATGGGGAAAGCCAAGTCTGGGGAAGCAGTTATGGTACATGGTCTGACAAGAACTGGTAGGGTATATACCCCGGAACATTTGGTTGGGTCAAGTAAGCAGACCTCTGGTCAACAATCCATCACAAAAACGGGGCACGGCGATCTATGGAGAAGGGTACAAGCAAAGGAATACTCAATCATTGATCAGCTGAACAAAACACTGGCGCAGATTTCAATATTCGCTTTGCTACAATGTTTCTATGCACACAAGAATGCCTTGTTAAGAGTGCTGAGTAAGGCGTATGTACCCAGCAACATCACTAGAGGAGAAATGGAAAACATGGTATGTCAAGTGTTGGAGAGTCACAAAATCACCTTCGATGAAGATGATCTGCCACCGGAAGGATTGAGTCACAACAAGACATTGCACATCATTATGCAGTGCAAAGATTATTTTATCACCAGGATCCTGGTCGATTGAGGGTCCAGCCTCAATATATTTCCATTGTAACACTCAGGACATTGGGAAAATGACTGCATGAAATCAAGGATGGGGCCATCAACGTTAAGGATTTTGACGGTTCTTAAAGGTCTATAATTCAGAAAATTAGCTTACGTTTGCAAATGGGGCCTACTTGGTTTGATGTTTAATTTCAAGTGATAGACGTGACGGCGTCTTACAATCTATTGTTGGGACGACCATGGATTCATGCCTCTTGGTCTGTGGCATCAACACTACATCAAGCAGTGAAATTTAAGTAGAATACCTAGGAGGTAATCATTTATGGTGACGGAAGCAATCCCATATATAGTTGCCAGACCATTCCAGCAATTGGAGGAAGAAGAAGGATAGGTGGAGAAACTTATCACCACATCGAGCGAGTCAATACCGTCAATAAAGATAAATGGTGGGACAACAAAATTGAAAGCATACTGAACTGGAGTGGGTATGAACCTCGAAAGGTACTTGGCAAGAATCTCCAACAAATCGTTAAGCCCATAAAGCTCAAGAAACACGGCACCGCCTTCGGATTAGGGTATGAGTACAGTTGGGATAAATTCAACCACTGGTCACCACCCCGTTGCGGTCCTTACTATCCATTGGAGTAGCCAATACCCCGTTTAGAGCAAACTTTCAAACCGGCCGAAGTAATCTATTGGTCAGAAGAAGAGGAAGAATTCTGAACAATGAGGAATTTGTTCCAGGAAGATAATGATATGGACTGTTGTGTCATTTTTTAGGAAGAGGGGGAGGAAGGCCCTTCCATACAGGCTATAAATAGAGGAGCATGCCTCAATAACTGGTCCATCAGAACCATCAGAGCCCGGCGTGCCTCGGGGTAGCAAGGCTGAACGAAGCACCACGCACTATTTTATTTTACTAGTTCATTTCCTTTCTCATTTTTATTTTTCGCAAGAAAGAGCTCAAATGTTCAAAATATTTATGGAATTTATTAAAGTATTTCAAATTTTCTTATAAATCTTACTCTTATTATTTTCTCTCATTACTTTACTCATGCAACATTACTATTACCTATCTTTATGAACCAATGATTGTGACGTGTAATGAGACAACGCAACAAACGCACATAGATTCAGAAGAAGATGATATACCAGAAGAAATTGTTAAAGAAGTTGAGAATTTTGAGGATAGACCTAAATCCAACCAGGACGAGACCAAAAACATCAACTTGGGAGATGCAGAAAATCAAAGAAATGCTAATCAGTGTTCACTTGTCACCGTTAGACAAGAAAGAATATACAAAGTTTCTAAGAGAGTATGAAGAAATATTTGCCTGGTCGTACGATGACATGACTAGTCTAACCACATCCATTATGGCACACAAGCTGCCAATTGATCCTGCATGTCCACAAGTGAAAGAGAAGCTCAGGAAGCTCAAACCTCACATGAGTCTAAAAATCAAGGAAGAAGACACTAAGCAAGTAAAAGCAAAGGTTCTCAAAGTAGTAGAGTATCCAACATGGTTAGCCATATTGTGCAAGTGCTGAAGAAGGACGGGAAGGTTAGAATCAGTGTCGACTACTGGAATCTCAACCGGGCTCGTCTAAAAGACAACTTCCCCTTTCTAAACATACACATTATAATTGACAACTGCTCCAAGCATGAGCTACAGTCGTTTGTCGATTGTTTTGCTAGGTCTCATCAGATAAGGATAGAATAGGAAGACGCTGAGAAAACAGCCTTTGTTACACCGTGGGGAAAGAATTTTTATAAAATGATGTCATTTAGATTAAAAATACTAGGGACACCTACATGAGGACCATGATTACCATTTTTTATGACATGATACACAAGGAGATCGAGGTATAAATAGATGATGTTATCATCAAATCCAAGAAAGACATGGATCACATGGAGGATTTGAGCAAGTTCTTCAACAAACTGAGAAGGTACAACTTGAAGCTGAATCCCGCGAAATATGCATTCGGGGTTCCTACCGAAAAGCTAATGGGGTTCATTGTAAATCGACGATGAATAGAACTGGATTAGTCAAAGCTTAAAGCTATTCAAGAATTGCCACCGCCAAAGAACAAGAAAGACGTGATGAGTTTCCTGGGGAGACTTAACTACATCAGCCGGTTGATAGCACAATTTACCGTCATTTCTGAGCCAATCATTAAGATGTTGAAGAAGGACGTTTTTACTAAATGGACCGACGACAGCCAAAAAGCCTTTGAGAGAATCAAGGAGTACCTATCAACATCACCAATTTTAGTCCCACCCGAGCCAAGCAGACTCCTACTACTCTACCTTGCAGTATTGGATGGAGCATTCGATTGCGTTCTGGGGCAACATGATGAAATAGGAAGAAAGAAAGAGGCTATATATTATCTCTGAAGAAGTTCACCACATATGAGGCCCAGTATTATCTGTTGCAACACACCTCTTGTGCTCTTATTTGGGTAGCTTAGAAGTTGAGACACTATTTATGTGCTTATACTACGTACCTCATATCATGAATGGATCCATTGAAGCATATCTTTCAAAAGCCCATGCCTATTGGCAAGCTAGCCAAGTGGAAAATCCTGCTAAGTGAATTTGACATTGTCTACGTAGCTCAGAAAGCAATCAAAGGACAATAATTGGCATATCATCTTACCGAGAATCCCGTGGATGGAGGATACGAACCCTTAAAGACGTTTTGCCCGATGAAACGGTATCCTTCATAGGAACAGATATTGCAGAATCCTATGATGGTTTGAGGATGTTTTCCGATGGAGCGGAAAATTTCAAAGGAGTTGGCATAGGAGCAGTTCTAGTATCAAAACCTAGCTAGCATTATCCAGTATCTGCCAAGCTCAGGTTCACCTGCACTAACAATATGTCCGAATACGTAGCTTGCATCTTACGGCTCTAGATGGCCATTGACATGAACGTCCAAGAGTTGCTAGTGATTGGAGATTCTGAACTGCTTATACGTCAGGTCCGAGAAGAATGGGCAACCAATAACTCCAAGATACTCCCTTACCTGCATCATGTAAAGGAGTTGAGGAAGAGATTCACGAAGATAGAGTTCCAACATGTTCCTAGGGTCCAAAATGAGTTTGCCAATGCATTGGCTACCTGGCCTCCATGATACAACATCCAGATAAGAATTTTATTGATCCTATTCCCGTGTAGATTTATGATCATCCAGCTTATTGTGATCATGTCGAAGAAGAAGCGAATGGAAAACTTTGGTTTCACAACATCAAGGAATATTTAGCCAAAGGAGAATATTTAGAGCTTTCAAATACCACTCAGAAGCGCACACTTCGAAGACTTCCCAATAATTTCTTTCACAGTGGAGGAATCCTATACATGGGGACTCCAGATTTGGGTTTGCTAAGGTATGTTGATGCAAAATGAAGCATATACACTGCTAGAAGAAATCCATGTTAGGACTTGTGGTACACAAGTAAACGGTTTTGTCTTAGCAAAGAAGATACTCCAGGAAGGTTATTTTAGGATGACTATGGAGACAGATTGCATCCAGTATGTCAGGAAATACCATCGTTGTCAGGTACATGCGAATATGATAAAGGTACCTCCCAATGTGCTTAATGCAATGAGCTCGCCATGGCCGTTCACCGCATGGGGAATGGATGTTATCAAACAATCAAACCTGCCGCATCAAACGGGCACAAGTTTATCCTAGTAGTAATTGACTTTGTCCACGACCATATTGTTTTGTCGATTTGGGATTCCAGAATCAATCATCACTGATAATGGCTCCAACCTAAAAAATGACCTGATGAAGGCCATGTGTGAAACCTTCAAGATCAAACACAAGAGTTCAATAGCCTAGAGACCCCAGATGAACGGAGCTATAGAAGCCGCCAACACGAATAATAAGAAGATACTAAGGAAGATGATAGAAAATCATAAGCAATGGAATGAGAAGTTATCATTTGCTTTATTGGGGTATCACACCACAGTTCGCACATCAACTTGTGCAACTCTCTATGTGTTGGTTTTTGGTACAGAGGCAGTTATCAGAACAGAATGTCCAATGCCTTCAACAAAAGAGTCAAGCCGAGATAGTTTACACCGGGGCAGCTGGTGTTAAAGAAGATTTTTCTGCATCAAGATGAAGAGAAAGGGAAATTCTCTCCCAACTAAAAAGTCCCATATATGGTTCACCGGATTCTAACAGGAGGGGCCCTCATATTTGCATAAACGGACAGAGAAATTTCGAAAAAACCAGTCAGTGTAGATGCAATCAAACGATACTATCTGTAACCATTTATGATTTCCTTGTGTAATTTGAACTAAGTCTGACTTGATTCCCATTTAAGAGGGGATACATAGGTAGCCTTATGGTTCCGGTCACAGTTCAATAAAATTTCATTTCCCCCGCAATTGGAAGCCGGGGCAGAATTTTGAGGAGGACCCTCAAAATTTTGAAGTAACTTCAGCTGATCATCGCAAGCAGCCGTCAGAAGAAGCAAGACCAGTAAACTGAGACATAATTTTAAGGAGGACCCTCTAAATTCTATTGCGACAGAGGTTGCGATGTCTTGAATCACGTAACAGTCGTCGGTTTATCCAAAACCATTTCATATATATATGCATATGTCACATCTTTAACAAACTCATGCATGTATTATCGAAATTGCGTTGTTTAGCAATGCTACCCCAAGGATACCTACAGTATCACCAAATTAGAGCCGAACCGATCAACAAATGGTAGCAGGGACACGAACTAACCATTCCCCTTAAAAAACTCAAGATTTTTCTTTGGACGCAGGCACCCAAATCGCAAATTTATATGTTATGCACTCATACTATTCGGGAATACAACTCTCTTAATTATTGCTTCACAACCTCTATCCGTATACAATATCCCCCAGCAGCCAAATATCACAATCAGCAACCAGCCATCAGCCATCAGCTAAAATTTTTTTTTTACTGTTCATCTTTCATCTTTTGCATAAGGCTACTATTCTGCCTTCCGAGGTTAAGCTCTACCTTCATTTGCATTTCTTGTATTGCATAAGGCTACTATTCTGCCTTCCGAGGTTAAGCTCTACCTCCATTTGCATTTCTTGTTGCACAAGGCTACTTTATTGCCATCGTGGCTACTTCAACCAAAAAAAAGGGCGACCCCCTATTCAAACCAAAAGAAGTACCTCACCTCACTTACAAAGAAGTTGTTGGAGCTGGGCTCCGAACTATGAGAGTTTGCTTTTGAGGTTAAGCTCTACTTCCATTTGCATTTCCTGCATTGCATACTGTTACTATTCTGCCTTTCGAGACTAAGCTCCATCTCCATCTGCATGGCTGAAATATCACTGCTTCGTTTAAATCTTGCATCGGCTGAAAGACCGCTATTCTATTTATATTTTGCATGGCTAAAAGATCTCAATTTTATTTAAACCCTGCATCGGCTGAAGTATCGCCACTTTATTTAAATTCTGCATTGGCTGAAATATCACCACTTCATTTAAATCATGCATCAGATGAAAGATTGCAATTTTATTTATGCTTTGCACTTCATTTAAATCTTGCATCAGCTGAAAGGTCGCTATTTTATTTAAAATTTGCATGGCTGAAATATCGCCACTTTAGTTAAATCCTGCATCGATTGAAAGCGTTATTCCATTTATACATTGCATGGCTTAAATATCGCCACTCAATTTTAATTTTGCATCGGCTGAAAGGTCACTACCGTTTGCACTTCATGGGCTAAAAAATTACTAAATTATCCAGGGGCGTCATTGTTCGGAGAAACCATCTTCATAGCCCGAGAACACCATGTCAGGGCCCGAGGACCCATTTTTTATCTTTTGCATATCATTATTCAAAGGTCATGGTTCAGAGACATCATTCTTATAGCCCGAGAACATCATTTTATAGCTTTCAAATCCTTTATTATATGCTTCATGGCCCACGACATCATGGTCCAAGGACGTTATCCTAACCGTCAAAAGACAGCATTCATGGTATGATGGGAACTTGCATCACGTTTAAATTTATGCATAATATATGCGCTCGTATTATTTATTTGTGGGTAAAATAGTGAGAAACAGCCATCCCAGCAGGAGCAATCCCGCTCTGGTTCCCGCAGTCCTATTAAACCTATAACTACCACCCCAACCTGAATATCGCGTCCGTTTTTGTAAAATCTCCATCGGCATATTCCGCTGATGGATCTCGAACTATAGACAGCCTGGTTCCTGTAAGAACGGGGTATCTAGTTGGCTCAGGAACCAGACCATTGTCAGTCATTTCAAACCATTCCGTTTGGTCAAACTTTGGAAAAACCATCATATCTTTACCCAACAACTCTTCCATCCTTCTCGGGTAAAGAGAGACAATTGTTGATACCCAATTTTTTACTGCATTTTTTCACATATACAAAATACTTTTAAAAATAACATATATATGCATATATTAAGCATGCCTAAGGATTTTATTATTTTTTCTAATTTTGTAATGATTTTTAAAATTAATTTATTATCCATTTTAGTAGTACAAATCAGTAATTATTCCCAAAACTATCAATTCCGGTGAATAATTTATTTTATTCCCATATTTATACCAGAATATAGTTAAGGTTATTTTTGTATATTTTTACAAATACATTTGGTATTTTTAAAAGTCAAATTGCTTATGATTGCAATTTTAGCCTACTTTGAGGATTAATAGCATTTTAATTATAAAAAATAATTTTAGTATTTTTAAATTAATATCTATGAGTTATTAACTGACTCAGTACTTTTAATTTACTTTTAAAATTATTTTACTTTTTAAAATAAAATAAAAGGAAAACTGGCTATTTAACATTTAGCTTCATTTCGTTGCAATTACAGCCTATTTACATTTTTATATTTTAACCTTCAATTGACCCAATCCTAACCACCAAGTGGACCGTCCCAATTTCAATTTTAACCCAGCCCCCGACCCAACTAAAACCCCACCTGGCCCATTCCTTTAATCCAAGCCGTTGATCGTTTTGATCAGCTGCCAGGATCGTCCCTTATCATTTTCAACACCCCTACCCTAACCTAATCCCCTCCATTTCATTTGGTTCGCCACCTTTGAATACTCTCCTCTCTCCAAACACTCTCGAAGGTTCTCCAGAATACTACTGGTCTTCGACCTTTTTTTCCGCCGTACTTCACCAGAATCCATGGCTTCTCCGGTCATGATTGGTTAGTACTCACCCCCCTCCACCATTAATCCATGGGTGTTCGAAGTGTTGAGGCCTGACCTCGATGGTTCTCTTTCATATCTTCTCAAAGCTATAGTTCTATAGCCTCTCCGGCATTTGCTCCGGCATATTCAAGCATTTCGAGCCTATTTCCGACCTCTCCGACTCCAAATTGGGATTTCTTCCAAGTCTTTCTCATTTCTAGGGTTTCTCCAAAACCCTAAGCTATTCGAGGTTTATCTCTATTTTTTTTCTTAGATCTATGCTATATTTCTGTTCTACTGGACTTTTAAAGTGTTTTCCCTAGTCTTTCGTTCAAAAATTTCTTCTCTTCTATGTTCGGTTTCTGAAAGGTTTTCAAAAAGTCTTTCTGATTCTTCCTTTTCTTTTCTTTATGTGTGTTTGCCTATACTATGTGTTACCACGCACGTGTTGTTCTTCTGTTTTGTTTCTATATGGCGATTCTGTATTTTGTATTCTACTGTGCATATAGACTAAGCTTGCATATCAATCGTTGTTATGTTTTTCTATATGTTCTTTTCTATGTTTTATAGTATTTTTCTATTGCATGTGTTTCCTGTTGAGTTCTTAACTTTTGTTTGCTTTACTGGACTTTGTTCGAGTTCTTTCTAAACGGGTTTCACCTATTGTTTCTTAAGTTTATACTACCTCTTTTATTTTCTGAACTTACTTGAGTTCCGAGGTTTTCGTAAAACATTTTTCTTTATGATTCAAATTAGCTTATTTCACGATGTTGCTTCAAACCAATCATTGTAGATGTTTGTTTCTAATGAGTCTCTAAAAGAGATACCTGAGCCTGTTACTTTGTCTTCTTGTCTCTGCGTTTGACTCGAGTGGAAAACCCTCGGAATTGGGGTTTTCTGGAAAGATTGATTTCATGTTAGGACTGGGGTTCTATTGTGGGACCCTGGGTTCTCTCAAACTCATTCTGAGTCTATACACTGAACTTGAACCTCTTTGTTTGTGACTCTGAACTTTTCTATGATAGGTTTCTAATTAACGTGACAACTTTTTCTTGTTTGACATGCATGTGTGCTTTATATATGAGAAATTCTTCCTTCAAAAAGGTTTTCCCAACTTATGATTGATTCTGAATTCCGTTTAGTAAGATTTGATTGATTGTTATTGGTTTTTCTTGACTAAAACTATTTCCTCTCTTTTTCTGACTTGGTTCATTCGAACAAAGCCTGCAATTTTGGTTTTACTGGCTGTTTAATTGATTCCCTTGCCTTATTCTCACAAACTGTGTTACTATCAAACTCTTTCCTTAAATAGTTTCTTTGTATCTACCCTAATTGTACTGCTTTGGAAAATATTCTGATCAATTCTTTCCTTAATTGTCTTTTACCTGTTTGAAATTAGAATACCTTAATTAAAGGGAGATTTATTTCAATGCTATTTTCTTACCTTTTCTTACTTTTTTCTGCACTATAAAAGGCACGACCCTTATGCACTTTTAAAAACTTTGAATTCAACACTTTTACACACCTACAACCCCAATTGAACACTTGTTAAGACAATTTTAAGTTCAATACCTAACATACATTACTTACTTTTGATATCAATACTCAGTACACTTAACCCAATACTATATTCTCTTCTACGATCTGCTGATTGTTTGCTTGCAATTTGGATTTCAAGGCTACTATTGTACTTTTTTGTTTCCCTGAAACTAGTATGTTCTAATTTACGTTTTAGCCTCATTCCAATGTGTTTACTTTACAGTTTCTACACCCATGTCTGTTTTACTACTTATTTTAATGTTAATGAGCAAGTCCATTCCCTTGCATATATTTCTACTAATCCCTACCCTCCTGGTTGCATTACTGCCTATTAATTAGCAATGTCAATTTCTTTGAACATGTTTCTATATATGAATCCTTAAACCCTTATCCACTTTTATGTGTTTGAGTTAAAGTTTAGGCATGGTAGCACCTAAATTGTTGTTCATTTCTGGGCTTGATCCTTTAAGGCATCCTAAATCCAAAACAATGTGGCAAACAGGTTGATTAAGGGGTGTGCCAGCACTCCTAATCGATGAGTATGACCACTAGCATGTCCTAGTTTTCCCCGAATCCCCTCTTTGCACTTACACTCATTCCTAGTTTCTGTGTTCTGCTCCCTCCTATGAGCCCTGCTTTGGGACCTTGAGTTCCCTCTACAATATATTTGGTTGTAAGCACTTCCCAAAGTTCATAAAGCTCCTGGGAGCTCTGACACACCAGAAAAATGAGAAAGGCTTTGGAAATAAGATTATGGAAGTTGGTTTATTTCATGTTGTAGACCTTGAGTCTGAATTAGGATCCTTGGTTGTAGTTTAATTTTTAAATAATTTTACTTTTCTTGATTCATTTTAGTCTATAATAATTTGTAATAATTTATGGGATTTTTAGTAAATAGGGGAGGGTCATTCATGTATGCATACGGGTAGATATCATGATCCTAAGTATTTATTCCTGCAATCACAGACTGCTTTTCACTTATGCATTTCATGTAAAAATCAGTCCAATAGTTTATGCACTTCTGCATCTCATCAAGAAATCCTGCCTATTAGGTTTTCTGCACTTCTGCATATAGAAATTATGCCTATAAGTTTTTTGCTTCTGCATATAGAGATCATGACTATCGGTGTTTTCTGCACTTCTGCATATCATCTATCACTACGAAAATGGTTTATAGGCTCAAATAACAAATTGCACTCTTGATACCATGTCTATAGGATTCCTGCACTTTTATAAATGTCTTAAAATCAATCACGCTTAGAAATCATGTCTATAGGAATAACTAATTGAATATGAATAGTCTATCTCGCTTATAAGTCTAAAACCAGCAGTAGTGTCGTTTAATATCTGCAGAACTTATGTTTTTCTATAATTAGTAAGTCTTCTTTAAAATCAGCATACTCCTGCATTATTAGATATCATGCCTATAGGTGTCACCTAGGCAAGCCATTAGGTAAGTAATTAACTACATCAGTTTTTGATTATTACAACCAGGGGAAGGCCTAATTCAGACATCTTATCTGAGAAATATGTGATAAATCAGCCTACCTTAATGCTTTAAATTTAATTCAGACCACAACCAGTATTTGTAATTCATGCTGAACAATCTGCTTTTAAGTGAGGAGACCTGCCTGGCCCTTTTAATTGTTTTGTGTTTCCAATATCTATTTTTAGGTGTTTTGTTTGTCGCTCTAGAATTTTATTCTTTTAAAACCATACCAAATCCACATTTCCCTCCCCTTTAGAACTAGTAGTCCCAAATGCCTCCAGGAGAGATAGGATTGGGACGGGAAATAGCATGCAATAACAAACGAGGCTATTTTGCGTTTAATACCTTAACGGGTGGGAAGGGTAGATAGGGATATGATGACCACGCAATAACACCACATGTATAAACGGTTACCGGGTGTTGTGTGGGGCAATCCATATTATTTATAAACCTAGGACCCCCTTTCTCTTTACTTCTCTATATTTTCAAATTATTAAAACTATTCAATTTTAAGCTTCTTTAAACTCTTCTACTTTAATTAACTTGCATCAATTATATGTAAACCCCTCCCCCTTTACTTGTGTGTTTTTTTTTAATTCTAAAACGGCTTTCTTCCAAAATATTAGCCTCTTTAACTTCTTGTACTTTAGTTGTTTGCAACCCTTATGTGAAAGATACCTAGTATTTACAAATCTTGCTTTATTACTTGTTGTTTGTACTTAAAATCACAATTGTAGTATGGTCGGGAACCACACTAATGGATCTTGAGGGGTGCCTAATACCTTCCCTTCGAGATAATTTCAAGCCCTTACCCAATCTTTGGTTTTCCAATCAAGTTCATTTTTAGTGTCCTTATGCACTTAATCATTAGGTGGTGAATCTTCAAAATTGCAAACCCAATACCCAAAAATAAAAGAGTTGACTGCCCAAATGTCATAAACCCAATTTCACAAGAAAATGGGGGGCATCGACAGATATCGACACCGCGTACCATATAAAGCCTCATAAGGAGCCATCTGGATACTCGGCTAATAGTTGTTGTTGTAAGAAAAACTCTGCTAAAGGCAAAAACTGATCCCACGAACCTCCAATGTCAATAGCACAAGCGCAGAGCATATCCTCTAAAATATGAATAGTCCACTCGGACTGACCGTCCGTCTGGGGATGAAATGATGTGCTCAACTCGATCCGTGTGTCCAACCCTCGCAGAACTACTCCCTAAAAGCGCGAGGTAAATTGCGTACCCCGGTCCGAAATGATTGATAGGGTCACACCATGAAGATGAACAATCATTCAAATATAGATCTTGGCTAACCTCTTATAAGAATGGGAGACTACCACATGAATGAAGTGTGCTGACTTGGTCAGCCTAACATTGACCCATAGTGTGTCGAACTTCTTCCGAGTCTGCGGAATCCTGGTATTATAGTCCATAGTGATTCGCTCCCACTTCCACTCTGGAAGCTCAATTCTCTAAAACAAACCACTAGGTCTCTGATGCTCATACTTACCATGCCGATAATTCAAACAATGAGCCACATATGCTACGATATCCTTCTTCACTCTACCCCACCAATAATGTTGCCGAAAATCCTGATACATCTTCTCGGTGCCCGGATGAATAGAGTACCGAGAACCATGGGCCTCTAAATCTTTAAAGCGTGAAAAATGGATGCCAACTCTAAATCGTGCACCGGATAGTTCTTATCATGAATCTTCATCTGCCTTGAAGTATAGGAAATGACCTTGCCATATTGCATCAACACTACACTAGGACCATCACGGGAAGCATCACAATAAACTGTATAAGGTCCTGAACCTGTAGGCAAAACAAACATAGGCGCCATAGTCAGAGCTGTCTTGAGCCTCTGAAAGCTCGCCTCACACTTGTCCATCAATCTGAATCGGGCACCCTTCTGGGCCAATCTGGTCATCGGGGCTGCAATCGATGATAACCCCTCCATGAACCATTTATAATAACCTACCAAACCCAAGAAACTCTGAATCTCCATAGTTGATGCTGGTCTTGGCCAATTCTTGACTGCTTCAATCTTTTTCGGATCAACCTGAATACCTTCTGTTGATACAACATGACCCAGAAATGCAGCTGAATTCAACCAGAACTCACACTTTAAAAATTTAGCATATAACCGGCTAACCCTTAGAGTCTGGAGAAGCACTCTAAGGTGTTGCTGGTTCTCCTCCTGGCTTCGAGAATATATCAATATATCATCAACGAAGACTATCACGAACAAATCCAAATAGGGCCTAAACACTCTGTTCATCAAATCCATAAAAGGTGCTGGGGCATTGGTCAACCCGAATGACATAACCAAGAAGAACTTATAATGCCTGTACCGAGTGCGAAATGTTGTCCTAGGGGCATCAGATACCCTAATCCTCAATTGATGGTAGCTAGATCTAAAGTCAATCTTGGAACACACCTTGGCACCCTAAAGCTGATCGAACAAATAATCAATCCTTGGCAGAGTATACTTATTCTTGATTGTAACCTTGTTCAATTTCACCCACAAACGTAGACACATAAACGGGGGCACTCGAAGAATCACAAGGCATGACCAAATGCGGGGAAAAATAAGATTACACATGTGAGTATGTAGACCCTGGGTCAAATAACACTGAAGCACCTCTATCACAAACCAGAATAGCACATGCACCTCCACCTCTTATACATTTACCTCCACCTCTAAAACCTCTAACTCCACCTCCAGCTAACAGAGCATGCTGAATGAGTCCCTCAATGATTCTCCTTACTCTCGCTCACAGTGGGAAGTATGATAAGAGAATGGCAAGCCAAGTCGGTGAATTTGTTCTCGTACTATGTAATAGCTATAGAAACCTGCTAGAGACACTCAAATTGCCTCCAATAGGCCTCTTTCTCTGAGTGATGGGGGAAACTTCTCCAGAAATATTTGCGTGAACTATCCTTAAGTCAATGCTGATCACCTAACTGATCTAGTAAAACAATCGTCTTGGCGAATCTAGATAAGAGAAAGGTAGCAAAATATACCCCATTGGTCTACACGATCCCCATGTTCCTAAGAACCTCATGACAGTCGTCTAGAAAATCTTTGGGATCCTCATAAGATGCACCACAGGAAGTAATACTGAAGAGCTTGGTGGAACCTATCCAACCTTCTCAAAGCCGACATAGCTGATCTATCACCAGTCTGTGCTGCTGCTCGGCTGAAGAAGTGGTACATGACCTCGCCATTCGCGAAAGAACAAGAGTAGAGGTTTTAACTTAGCATTGAGAAACAAAATCGCACGACAAGAAAGAACAAGAGTGAAATTTTCCTAACTTTGTAGCCTCTGGAGGATAAATACAAACATATTCGAACCGATCCTTCAGACTCAACCGAGCTTGTCCGTGAGTTGTGAGACCTATGCCACCTAGAGTTCTGATATCAACTTGTCACGATCTGAATTTTCCACCCTCGGTGGTCGTGATAGCCTACCCATGAAAGCTAGGCAAGCCATGAACGTTGAAACCATTAGCCTCTTTTGTAATAATTCACTTTTAACCAATTAAATTAACATGGAATAAATATTAAATAACAGTAGAATATGAAATTTAGCGAATGTATTAAATAAATATAAAATCAAATATCCTAAAGACAAACACATGCCCTCAAACCAGAACTTGGTGTCATACTATTCACGGACAACTAAGAGTGCTACATACAACAATTCGAAAGAAATAAACACTGTTTGTATCAAATACATGAGATAACCAGATATAAAATAAGATAAAGGAGACGTCGCGCCTGCAAATGTCTACAGGGCTACCTCGAGGTCTCAGTGGACTGAAGGTTGGCTCCCGAACTACTATTGTTGTAAGGGACCTAGATCTGTGCAAAAGAGCACATAGTATAGTATCAGCACAACCGACCCCATATGATGGTAAGTGTCCGGCCTAACCTCAGAGAGGTAGTGACGAGGCTAGAACCAGACTCCAGATAAATATGTGGAGTTATATAATATATGGCAGAAAAGCAAATAGGTAATAAGCAATTAAAACTGGTGAAGGGAAACATGCTGTGGGGGTGGCAGATAAACAGAATATCAAAGAACAATAAGAAAACTATAATTTAACTTCTAACACGGGTAAAGAGAAATAAAGGCAATATCCACTTTCAAATTCACCTTGTTGTAGGTGTGCAACCCGATCCCATTTCTTATATCTCATAGTAGGCGTAACATTCGCTCCCATTTCATTATATCTCATGGTAGGCATACCACCCGTTCCCATTTCGTTATATCTCGTGGTAGGCGTACCACCTGCTTCTATATATAATATTGTTTTGGCGTACAACCCGGTGCATATATATATATATATTATTGTTGTGCCGTGCAACCCGATCGATATATAATATTGTTACGGCGTGCAACCCAACCCATATATAATATTGTTGTGGCATGCAACCTGATCCATATATAATATTATTGCGGCGTGCAACCCAATCCATATAAAATATTATTGCGGCATACAACCCGATCCATACATAATATTATTGCGGTGTGCAACCTGACCCACATATAATATTTACAATTATAACAAGAGTCACGACAAGGAATCAATAAGGTCTACACTATCCCGAAAATGGAGAAACAACAATAACCAAACTTGTTCTAACAACTAACTACCTCAACTATAATCAAACTCGTTCTGACACCTAACTACTTCGACCATAATTAAACTTGTTATAACACCTAACTACTTCAGCTATAACTAATCTCATTTCAACATCTAACTACTTTAGCTATAACTAAACTTATTACAATAGCTAACACAAGGAATCATCAATCTAAGCATCTGTAATATCAACTAAAAATACAATGCAAGGGAACCACAACCCAAAAACAGATCAGCAAGGGTGCAATATAATAATCTCTTCTCTTTCTCACTTTTACTTCACCATTCGCTTCACAACTCAAGCCAATGCTCTAGAGTTTCAATTATCACTTATACTTCCACAATTCGTTACACAACTGGAGCCATCGCTCTTCAACGTTCATAAGTCACAATTCTTTCCACAACTTTGCACAACAAATAGAAATCTTCACCAAGGCAAGAATAATACAACAAAATCATGAAAATCATAGCATAAGACTCACGATCTTGCTTGACACCAACGTATAAATACTCGTCACCATGCCTATAGGTCATACTCAACAAGAAACAAATAGCAAATAGGAGACAACTCCTAATCCCTCAAGCTAAAGTTAGACCAAACACTTACCCAGAACTTCCACGGCCAACTCAATACTCAACAACTGTCTTTCCTTTCGAATTCGGTTCCAACTCAATTGTATCTATATATGAATAACTTCATAATATCAATAAATGCTGAACAGTACGAACCCAGTACCTAATTATAGATTTTCCATCATTTTTCCTAAAACTCAAAAATTGACCTCGGACCTGCTTGATCAAAATACGAGGTTCAGACCAAAACTAAATCACACATTCACCCACGAGCCCGAATATATAAGTTATTTTCAAATTCGACCCCAAAATGAAGTCTATATCAAGGAAAATCAAAAAGCTCTAACTCTACCCAAATCCCTAATTTTTTACCTTCAATCATATGTTTTAGGCCTAGAAATTCATTAGATGTTGATGAAAATAGAAGAAACTAGTTAGAGATTACTTGCCCTAAGAGATTGTGGTGAAACAATGCTTTAAAAATCGCCCTACGACTTTGGAGAAGGAGGAACTTTGGAAATTTTGTAAAAATCCCCTAAGGGTTCTGCTTTGGATATTTAAAAACAACTGGGCAAAAATAGTCATCGCGTTCGCGACAGGCTGCTCGTGTTTGTGATGAGTCACATTTAACAGGACATCACGATCGGGAGAAGAAGAACGCGAATGCAGAAAGAAAATAGTGTGGCCCAGAAATTGTTCTGCACGAACGCGTGAACCAGCACGCGTACGCAAAGAGGAAACCTGCAAGGCTCCGTGAACGCAAGTGCATGCACACGAACGCGATGAGAAATATAAAACTAAGCCCTAGTGCCAAAGAACATTACGTGAATGTGAGGCCTTGGATATGAACGCGAAGGAGCAAAAATTTAAAGCTTCGCGAATGCGAGAGATGCAACGCAAACACGATGAAGGAAAAAGGGTTTACAACAGCTGAAGCAAAAATCTGGAAATTTTCTAAGTCTAAAACCATTCCAAAACACCTCTGGAACACACCCGAGCCTTCGGGGCTCCTAACCAGACACACGTACTAACTCAACAACATCATACGAACTTATCTGTGCGATCAAATCACCTAAATAATCTCAAAAACAAGGAATCAAACCTTAAAATCATGAATTTTTTCCAAAACTTCATCAAGTTTCAAATTAAGAACTTTGAGTCTGAAACACGTCAAACGACGTTCGATTTTAATCAAACTTTACAGGAAGGACTTAACACATATACAAGACCTGTATCTGGCACCAGAACTAAAATACAGATCTGATATTATTACTTTCTAATCAAATTTCATTTCAATTTTCCTTTAATATTTTCATTAAAAAATTTTACAGAAAAAATCATTTCTCGGGCTTGGGACCTCGGAATCTGATTCCGGGTATACGCGCAAGTGCCATATTTTTCTACGGACCATTCAGGACCGTCAAATCATAGCTCCAGTTCCGTTTTCCCAAAATATTGATCGAAGTCAAATTTATTTATTTTAACATCAAAACTTAGCATTTTTTATAGAATTTCATATTAAAGTGACACGCCCGGACTTCATACATAAATCGAGGCGGATCTAAATGAGATTTTCAAGGCGTCAGAAGCACAGAATTAATTGAATTAGGTGATGACCCTTTGGGTCGTCACAAGTATATAGGACTACCTTTTTAAAAGTGTCAACAAATCCATTTGGAGAATTTTCCTTCTTCGTAGGGAGCGTTTTAACCCTTACTAAGTTTATTCCACGCGAAAACAAAAAAAAAGTGGTTGTAAATATCGAATGACTAAAGAAAAGATAGTGTTTTTAGAGAGAGTTATTTGTTTACCTCAAAAATACGAGTAACAGTTAAATTTAATTATGGTTTTAAAGATATGTGATTTAGTTCAATACCGATTAATAATCAAGAAATATGAAGTAGAAATGAAAGATAGAAGTGAATCAAACTATAATTACTTAGTAGTACTGGCCTCAAGACGGTAACCTCGAGGTGGCTTAGGGCAGTAAGAACGATTAAGTAGGAAAATCAAAGTAAGAACAATTAAGCTAAGAGACAATTCTGATGAAGAACAGGCAAAAAAATAGAGAGTATATTCTTTGCTCAATAACAGATGATCTTACAAATGATCGGGGTCTCCTTTATAAAATGGGGGAATCTAAATAAGAAATATTTTCATTTACTGTAGGGAATATTCTTGGTATCTGGCTCGTTCTAATACAAATTCATAACGATAGTATTTGGGAGTAGAACACACCCAACTTCATTACGCATTATGCTTTGCTTTCAAACTTGAGTCTGATCCCTTGAGCTCGAACCTAGCTTATCCGGACTGGAAATCGGACGACCTCTCAAGTATGAAGGCATTTGATCTTGACTGTATACCGTATTAAAACAGACAGCTAAGTTTGGAAGATTTCTTACACTCCAACACTTTCTTGTTAAAAATTCGTTTCAGCTAGAATATGAACAATCTTGGTTGTTATAATAGACATCACTAAATCATATAATTAATTGAAACAAATATACTTATAATTATATTTACATATGATTTTCAGACACAGTAAAAATATTATCATATCTTTTATGCAAAAAATTTGAAGCTATTAACAATCTTGTGTACCGAACAAAAACTAGCTCGTAGGTGAGATCTTAAATGCAAAAGGCACAGAATTGAATGTTGATGTTGAAATTTGAAGGAATTAAGTTTCCTCTTCATGTTCAATCAGACCATGTTGTCTCCTTTTAATAAATAAAAAGGTTAATTACATTAAATACCTTTATATCATGACTTTATTTTCAAATAGACCCCTTCTATTTTAAAATCAATTAATTGTATACTTGTACTATTAAAATCCTACACACATATCCATTATAATGAATATTGATAACTAAGTATATTAAAATATAACGACTAAAAATAAATTAAATTCTAAATAAAACGATATCTCATTTTCATTGTAGTTTGTTTATTAATTCTTCTGCTTCAAGTTTATCCTAAATTTATTTTCTATTTATTTTATTATATAATAGATTTAGATATTTTTAAGAAAATAGGGATAACAATATTATTTTTAAGAGTTTCGAAAGATTAAAATATTTTATGAAATACGTTAAAATTCTAGTCATCTCATTAAGTAACTGTCTTCATTTCCTATTTAAGAGTTTTAAAACATACATATAATTCAAAAATATTTATTCTCCTTTTGAATAAAAGGTGTGAATCAAAATTTCAAAAAAATATTTATACTCTTTTTAAAATTTTATAAAGATAAATATATTAAAATTTTATTTATAGTTTTAGTTTATATTATAATAACTATTAATATAATTAGGTATATTCCTTATAAGGGTTGAAAATGTAGATTTCAATAGTATAAGGAGTGCAAGTGCTTGATGAAATATAAGGGATGTATTCAAAACTGAATCATATTTACAGGATTTTTAGTGTAATTAACCCTAAATAAAATCATCAATGTCGTCAACATCATCATAATGACGTCATGAATCGTTTCCTAAATTGAAGGTTGAGCCTGCACCCTAATTTAGGTAGAACCAAGTTTGATTATTTAACTTTTTTCTTTTTTAACGTTTGTCCTTTCCTTATCCAAAACATTCACTAGATGTTGGTAACTTTAGAGCCCGTTCGGACATAAGAATTGTTTTTCTTTTTTTTCAAAACAATTTTACTTCCCAAAATATTTTTTTCATAAAATTTTTACAATTGAAGATGCATTTTAAAAATTTTAAAATTTTGAAAAACTCCAGAAATTTTTTTTTTAAATTTTATTCAAATCGCTGACAAAATTTTAAGAACAACTCAAATTTATATTTATATCCAAATATAACTCTAAATTTTGAATACCATTTTTACATGAAATTATTTTTACCTTTTTCGAAATTTTACAATTCTTATGTCCAAGTGCCCACTTAATCTCACCATTTTTCTTAGCCTAGTATGGTGCTTTGGGACTTATTATCCTTTTTAATATGAAATTGGTAAAAGTATCACATCCTCTATATATATATATTTTTTTGAATAATATTTCCATTTCATTAATAAATCAAAATTACAGAATTTCCAGTAGCCGTTTGACTAGCTACTGTCACAAACAGTCTAGAAGGAAAAACTCTTTTATGTTCTAATACATTAATCACAATAAGCATGTTGAGTTTGTCTTCTTACTTCTACGGGAAATGATCGAGTCTTCGCAAAGCTTCCTTCCAATGCTTAAGCTAGTTCCCCTGAATGTGCACATGAATCGCTATCTCTTTACATGTATCATTTACAGCCGAAATCTTGTCTTAGAATCTAATCTTATTCCTTTCTTGCCACAGACAGTACACTAACATTCCAAACACACTGGTCGTTATTTCAGCATACCCGTTTTTCCTTTTTGCAATGTTGCTAATCCAGTCAACTTCGCTGTTCCAATCACCTATGGTTCTCTTGTACTGTAGCCATACGAGCATTCTATCCCATGTTTCCCGAGAGACCGGGCAAGCAAAGAAAAGATGGTCAAAGGATTCATCTACTTGCTTGCAGAAAACACATTGTTGAGGAATCTGTATCTCAAAGAGCATTAGTCTCTCCGCCATTGCCAGTCTTCTGCGCAGAGCTAGCCACACGATAAATTTGAATCTCGGGTGTAGTTTTGGCTGCAATACTATGCTTTTCCATTGTACTTTTGGGCCTTGGGGGAATTGGAGTATGTAGAGTTTGTTTATATTGAATCGCTCTCCCTTCTGTAGTTGGATCAGTCTACTATTCAGGTCGCCCTGGATACCTTTGGTCTTTGATATCATGAATCTGGTTTCAAAGATCTTCCTCACAGCCCATCCTGCTGTTTTAGGGGTAGGTACAGCCTCTACGGCCTGTTCTTAATATAGTACGTGTGCATCCATTTGATCCACAGGCTGTCTTTCTTCATTGTTACTGCCCACAGATGCTTTGCCACTGCTGCTTTGTTCCAGATTTGTAGTTTTAAAATATTTAGGCCCCCTGCACTGTATGGTAAGCATATAGTCTCCCACGAAATTAATGCCTTTTTGGACACGTTTGCCTCTCCCGTCCATAAAAAGGATCTGCAAATTGCTTCAATCATCTTCATTACTTTTTTAGGAAGTAGGAAAATTTGGGACCAGTACGATTGCATTCCAAATAGAACTGTCCTAATCAACTGTAACCTACCAGCATAAGACAGGAGTCCTGATGTCCAGCAACTTATTTTCTGTGTTATCTTCTCCACTATTGGCCAACATTGCATTACTGATAATTTCTTGGAATCCATTGGAACCCCGAGATACTTGAAAGGGAGAGAGCCTTCAGGGAAGTTCAGTACTTTCATGATCTCCTCCTTTGTACAGTTGGAAACCCCCGCTATGTATATAGCACTCTTGTCTGCATTTGCTTCCAACCCCGATGTTTCCACAAAGATTAGGAGCGTTTGTTGTATAAGTCTTACAGATTGGGCATCCGCCTTGCAGAATAGTAACAGATCGTCCGCAAAACAAATATGTGCTACTCCTAATTTCTTGCATCGAGGATGAAATTTGAAATCCTTCCTCCTCATCATAGAATTGAGTTCCCTATTCAAATATTCCATGACAATCACAAATAGATAGGGGGACATTGGATCGCCTTGTCGTATACCCCTTTTGCCTTTAAACGGAGGTGTCAGTCCACCATTTAGGCTTAATGAGTATGTGACAGAAGAGATGCATTCCATTATCCATTTTTTGAATTTGTATGGAAATCCCATATCCAGCAGCAATCGTTCTATAAAGCACCATTCCACTGTGTCATATGCCTTTCTCAGGTCAACTTTTAATACAAATCGCGAGGATATTCCTTTCCTGGAGTATCCTTTAAATAGTTCCTGAGTAAAGAATATGTTGTCTGTAATGCTCCTGCCTTCAATGAAGGCTGATTGTGAATGACCAATCAATCCACCAATGACTGTTTTTATTCTTACCGTGATCACTTTGGTGGTTATTTTATAAAGTGTTGTGCAGCAAGCGATTGGTCTATAATCTTTGACAGTTGTAGGATTTTGTGTTTTAGGAATCAATGAAACTGCTGTGCTGCTTACACCTTTGTCTATTGACATAGATTGCGCATTATGTAACTGCTCGAGCAAATATTCTAGCTAAAAGTTTCATGAGAGTTAATTTACCAGCAAAGATTGCAGTCGAGATAAATATTTTTTTATCCTTGATTAGAGGTTTCATGTTCGACCCTTAAGTATAAAATCGCTATTTCTCAAAAAGTATTTTACATGAATTTTTTTGGCACGAATACACATTTAATAGTATTCCAACGTGAATATTAAACACCAAAGGGAAAAAGCTCACATGTGTAGGGTAGATATAGCAACTTTGAACGGAATAACCACTTGAATCACTTAATGGGCGTTTGGACATAAGAATTGTAAAATTCTATAAAAAAAATGAAAAAATATTTAAGTGAGAATGATATTTGAAAATAAAAATTGTGTTTGGACATCAATATAATTTAGGGTATTTTTATTTTTCTGAATGATCCGAGTAAACATTTTTAAAAATAACTTTTTAAAATTTTTTAAAATTTTTAAAAAATTCCAAAATTTGTCGCCCTTTATGACAAGTTACAGGACAGAAAAAAATAACTTGTAAAGTTTATAAGTACATTAAAAGTACCTTCTACACTATAAATAATACTCCATCTATTTCAATTTACGTAAACATATTTAATTGTACACGAAATTTTAAAAAAAATGAAAATTATTGAAATTTGTGATTTTATACTTGTTAAAATGGGTTTTAGAAAATTTATATGGTTATAAAAAATTCTCATTAAAAATAAAATTGAAAGTTTAAATTAAATTATTTTAATATTTTAAAAAGAAATTATTCTTTTTAAAACTGACAAAAAGTAAATTTATTTAAACTGGAACGAGGGAGCAGTACGTAGTGTAGAAAAGACTCCCTAAAGATTAAGACTATTAAGCTATATTTTGAGAGGCAGTGTAAAAAGTTAAACTAGAGAAAGTACAATACTATAAATGTACAAAAGACAAAGTCATGGAATCAAAACCATGATTGGCTGTGTCGTGACCCTAACTTTTAAGTCACACATGAATTTAGGATTTAAATTTAATAGATTTAATTTATATTTTTAAATATTAAATTTATTATACTATTAAATTATAATTACAAATTTAAAAATTTTGTTATTAAGATTTCAGTTAATTTATAGTATTTATTTAATTTCTGTATCCAAAGTTATGAATTCACGCGAGCTACATCCGCCGCGTGTTGAAGTGTCATGTGCTTGGGAGAAGTTTCAGTGCTTTTTTTAGTAGATATATCAAATTTCAGAAGCTCATTCAGTAATGTCGCTACTTGTGATTTGTGAAGTTGTGATTGTACTCTGTCTCACATCATTAAATCACAGCGAATTGACTAAGCGAGCACAGTAGAAGATGGTAATAAATGCTACAGATCTAATTTGAGATCAGAAAAATGTATATTTCCAAGGACACTCTGTTTGAACTAAAAAATAATAAAATTCTTTTGATTAAATCAATTAATAAAGATGAGAAGATAAATTCTATTTAAGTACAATAAAATCTAAATTAAATTGTGTAGGAAAAAGTCAAAGTGAACGATGCTTCCTATAGAGCATAAATATAATAACTTCAAATGCAGAGAAATATTGGAATGGATGCTATTGACCAATTTCAAGAATGACGTGTGGATTTATGAATTATAATAATCAAAAGTTGTTTTTTTTTGTATTCACATTTTTATCCCCCATTTATAAAGTATTCTTCCTCTATTTATAAGGGACAATATACTCTTGAACCCTAATAGTCCGTTTGATCAAACTGCAAAAATCAGCTTATTCTGAGAAGTGTTAGTATTTTTTGGTGAGAAGCAGTTTGTGTTTGGCTGATTAACTTGAAAAATACTTCTGAGCAGCAATTAGTGTTTGGCCAAGCTTTAAAAAACTGTTTCTAAGTGTATTTTTTTCAAAAGTGCTTATCAAAAAAATACTTTTGGAGAGAAGCTATTTTTTCTCCTTTTCCAAAATTGCTTCTGCTTCTCTTCAAAAGCTCTTTTTTTTTCCTTCCAGAAGCTTGGCCAAACACCTCAATTTTTGGCCAAAAGTGTTTTTGGCAAAAAAAAAAAAATACTTTTGGCCAAAAATAAGCTTGGCCAAACAGGCTATAAAAAGTACAATATAAAGAATATTCGAATAGTATATTCCTGTTATACCCTATTGAGCCTACACTACTACAATTGTTTTGCATTTACTAATCGTTGCCAGTCGTCACCCTCTACAACGATCAATGGATGTTGCGTCGTAAGGGCCTCGCCCCTTGCCGCACTCATCAGTAGTCATGGCCGTCCAAATTTAGACCTATGCAGTTAGTCCATTCGCTTGTTGAAATTGCGCCTTGGTTCGTCCTTGATAAGCAGACATCTCCCACATATGCGGAGAAATTTAGCTTACGGTCGTACTTGTTTGGCCAATAACGGAAGGTTAGCGTGCTTCATGATATCCTGGGTGTTTGTCTTATTGGGAGATGATGTCACTTCCACGTGCGTCATCATTACGCACGTTTTTGAGATAGAGGTTGATGGTTTGTCGCTTCGATTTTGGTGCCATTTTGTAGCCTGCCGCTTCAATTCTGGCGCTACCCAATCCTATAAATAGGTGGATGGTTTGTTTTTTCAAAAACTCTTGGCCATTTCTTCTTTGGTTGTTCCTTCTCAAACCTTTAGCTTTTGCTCTAAGATTTCTTTGCTTTCCCTCATCTGCTTGCCGTTCTTAGGTTTTTCTATTTTATCAACACATCTTCCGCCATAGATATGCCTATAACGCATAGATCTCGTGAGGGAATTTCTGACATCACCCCATTATCCATGGTGCTCCCTTCCGGTGGTGAGGACATGATGGTGGAGGAAAGAGATATTTTTCCCACTGCGGATGAGTTACTGTCGAGACATCCCATATCTCAAAGCGACTTTCTTATAAAACCTACTCCTACTCCCGCTTCGATGGTATCTAATACTGAGCAGGCCCATGTAGATGCCCTTTGCACTAAATACAACATTCCCCCTCATATTGAGATGGTTCCACCAGGAAGGGACTTTGTGGAGGTGAATAGATCGGGGTAGTGTGCTTCTAATGAATACCCCTTTGTGATTGGACATTCCTTTCCCTTCTCCCGTTAGCACAAGATTTCTTTCGATTCTATCAGGTTTGACCGTTGTAGGTTTCCCCGTACACGTGCAAAATACTTCTGGTGTTGACAAAATACGCGAAGTTGGAAGGGTGCAAAATTATCGTTCATCACCTTCTACACTTGTTTTCTCCTAGCTTTCACAGGGGTACTATGGTACATATGAGGCACCAGTGGGACAAAAATTCTGGTGGTCAGAACTGACCACCGAGCGAGTCCCAACTTTTGGCATAAGTACTTCTTTGTCAGAAGCGAACACATTGTGTCTAATCCCGCTAGATTCCCAAAGTGGTGGAATGAGAATCGTAGGTGTCGCAACTTGCTTACTCTCTTTTTTTAAGTCCTACATAGTGTTTATTTGCGGCTCTCTTTTGCAGCTATGGGGAATCTAGCCCATTTCATTGCCTGTATAAGGGATTGGGTATCCCATTTGCTGCTTCATCCAGTGGAGACTCGAGACTGGGCCGCTTTTGTAAAATGCTTTGGGCTGAAGGTTTCATCTGGTAAGTGTCTTCCTCTGTACCGCTCTTCAACTATTTGCCATTATCTACTAATACGACTCTTTGTGATGACAGGTTGGGTGCTTCTAAGTGGAGGGCCCCAGTTCCTACATTTCACCATGTCATCGCCTCCGCAGGAATGCAATTCACTTTGGATGTGTCCGCCCAAGAGGTTTGTGCTCAATCGGTACAAGTGAGAGACTTTTCTCGGGATATGGTTGTGAGGGAAGAGATCTATTCTTTACTGGTCCATCACCTCGTGGACGAGTCATTTAATGGGGACGAATCTTTATTGAGAAAAAAGAGGAGGGTAGTGCTCAGGAAGGAAGTGGCCACTAATACTAGTATAAGTACGACGGGTGCATCGGAGACGGATCCGTTTCCCGTGTTTATGGCCGATGCTATCTTGGCATGGAGGTCTCCTCAAACATAAGGGGTTTTCCAAGGAGAAGGCTCTGTGCGCTCCGCTGAGGGTGGTGCATCATCTACTGTTGGAGGGGGTTAACGTGTCGTGGGCGACGCACGGGCTGAGACATCGACCCAAGGGTTGTTCATGAGTTTTTGGAGTGTCACACTCATGTATAGGTCAGAATAAAGGATTCTGATCGACACATAATTATTTTTGGGGATTACGACTTGCTGTCAAAATATGATCAGGGGCGTCTGTTTTTGACTCTTTATGTGTTTCCCCTGAGAGCGAGGCACATAGAGCGATGAGTGATACAGAGTTGTCTTGGAGCATTTCTAGCATGGCTCTACGGGTAAATGTCATTGTTTTCATTTTGTCGTTTGATATGTGTTACTGTTTTTGGCCCATCCTCTTTTTTTAACATTAATTTTCGTGCTAGACCCTCATCATGGAGATCATGTGTGAGTGTGGGGAAAGGAATAGAACGACCATCTATGTAAAGACATCTTCTAAGTATCAAGAATATCACACCAAGCATAGTGCGATTGTCGGCATTTATAATTAGGATCGAGACTCCAACTATTCTACGAATGGCTCAAGCAGATGGAGGATCAATTGGCACGTAAGGTCAAGGAGTTGAAGGAACGAGATGAGGATGCTATGAAGTTTGTCGCCCGTAGTAATGAGATTGAGGAATCCCTTAAAGCCAGGGAAGATGATGTCACACCTCCTTTTGGCTCTACAACCTGACGAAGGGCGTAGATAAGGGAGTTTTTCCAATTAAAGGACAATAGAAACGAGATTCAATTTATTTAAAAAAATATTTAGAGTCACCACTTGGGAGATTTATTGTATCCCAAGTCACTGGTTAGAATCCCGAATCGAGGAAAAGAATGACTCTGTTAACAGTCCGCGAACCAGAAATCCGAGTAAGGAATTCTGTCAACCTGGGAGAAGGTATTAGGCATTCCCGGGTTCCATGGTTCTAGCACGGTCGCTCAACTGTTATATTTGGCATAAATTATCTGATTTTAGAACATGTTTTAACTTATGTTCTTTTTGACTTTAACCCGCCTTTATCATTATTTTTAGAGAAAATTGCAACGTCGTTAAAACATACCTTGAACCAGGTCACATAAACGCACCCATGGATTTTGACACATTTCAAATTCGTTGATATTTGGACTTGGGTCGCATGTGCACCCGAATTTAGGGAAGGTAGATTATTAAAATAACGCGCCTAAAGCAATTGTACGTTCGCAACTTTGCGAGGGCCATGGAATTTACCAAATGGCATGCCTCGGAATCTAAAGATCTATTCAAGATTAAATAAAGCGAGGGCCGCGCAATTATCATTTTTGTTTGGCATAGCGCACCTCAATTCTAAAAAGAAAAGGTATTCAACTAACTCATGAGGGCCATAAACTATTTATATTACCCAATATGACTCAACTCAATTTCTAAGGGTTAAAATTAATTAAGTGGGGTTTTGAGTTAACTTGGTTCTTATCCAGTTGGCCCGATATTTGGCCCATGCTAAAATCCAATTGGACGACCCAAACTACCTATTCATTTGAAAATTATTAAATTATTTATGGTCCAAACTTGGTATACAGTCCAACCAGTCACTAATCCACTATAACTAACGTAGAGCCAGAACAATGGTAATACAGCAACATTAAATCTTGCTTTTGATATAAGCCAAACAATTCTAATAAATGCCAAATGAACCGGTGGAGAACAATATTAAAACCATCACAAACCTTTCCAATCAACACATTAGGAACACCAAATTTATCAGATAAAACATAGCAATCCAAACGAATCTGTAGAAATTATTGAGGACAGCTACACTATCTGTTCATGTCAGAAAATATACTAAGAGAAGAGAAATGACCCTGGTTTGCTACAGCTACTCCAACATTCACAATGAAAGAGGATTTTCCAAATCACAATCATGATACCACCACCAACAGCAACTCCGAATGAGATTCAGCTTTGGAGACCCAATTCGATCCATTTTGATTGATAACCCATTCATGAATTTAAGCTAGGAGAACGAAGGAAGATGGTGACGACGGGGCTTTACTAACAGAAGGAGAGTCGTGTTGTATGTGTTCTATCGCAGAAGGACGGAGAGGTCTAATAATTGATGAATAAACCACCAGCTACATCAGAATAGGCAAGTAAGTAATGCCATGTGACAGCTTATTTAAGACTGAAGAGGAAGAAACTCAGAGAATAAAATTAGCTGACAGCTTTACAAACACCAAAGTTAACAGTAGCTTCACGAAGTTAAGATGACGATAGATCGAATAGCTAATGATTCAAATGATTTCCAGCACAAAAAACGAAGGACACATACACAGGCAGAACCAGCTCGAGGAAGCATGCTTAAGTCTTGGTCAACAAGGTAGACTAGGACAGTTTCAGTTCAAATCTTTAAGTAATGATCTTCACCTAGCGAGAAACCACTGATATTTGGTCAAATTAGCAGCCTATCTCGACTGAAAACCAAAATCAACAAAGAGAGAACAAGAGATGAAGTGGTGACAGTGAGAATATAGGTTATAAGATGGTGTTCAATTCTCAGCATTTCAAAGACAACTTAGACACTCCTTTAGGAATCAAACATCAGCGATGAATGCTCGTCAAAGCTTATTTTTTGAAAAGATGCAACAGGGAAACAACCTTGACACTATATAAAGCTACAATCTACCAAATTTGTAACATCAACAGGGGGTCAAGTTCGAAGCAGGTCTGAGTTGAAGGATGATACTAAAAACAATCTTCGAAGTCAGTACAAACACGAATACGATGTTGAAACCAAACAGATTTAATCTTCGTCTATTCAGAAACTGACTCACTATGCATGAATTCACGGAGAACCTTGAAAGCATAACAAAATAAATGAAGTCGAGGGTAACCATACAAGCCTCGTCTATTATCACAACTGAATTCATTTTAACAATCCATCCAGGACCATCCAGGGCTCACTTCATAATAGAAATAAAAGAAGGCGTAGAGTTAAACCTGAAAAAAATGTGAAGGAATCTCAACACTTGAAATCGATGCAATGCAATAGCAGGCATAAATCGATACCTCGATCAACAATTAATTCCAATAACTTTGAGGATGGAATTCATGTATTTCGAAGCGGATGGACAGTGAACCAAACAACAATAGAGTCACAGGACATCAAACATTTCTATATATGTTTTTTAAATTAACACTACGAATGAAAAAACTAATAATAAATGTGAAGAAGACTAAGCTCTAGAATTTTACTCCCTCTCGAATCTGCCTTTAGATCCTCTACTCCAAAAAAACTTTTTATCTTAAAAATGGATCCCGTCCTTTATAGAGGCGAAACCTTGATGAAAATGGGGCTTCGATTGAACGAAGTCAATCCAACGACTCATCCTCATCCAACAATTCGTCTCTAGGACCTTCCACTAAATCTCTGACTTGAGCGAGTGAAGAGATGGAGCATTTTTAGTGTCAGAATTCGTTAGAAATGGTGAGATGAGAGAAGGAGGGATGCGTGAATTAGGGATTTGGGCTTCACTCGCTCGTATTTGAACGGAATTTGGGGCTATATTCGCGTGTTCTTCGGAGAAGAAGAAGAGTCGCGTTGATTTTAGGGGTTCTGTGAGTTTTGGGTTATGTTGGAGTGGGTATAGAGATCTGGCCGGGTCGGATCGGGTCATTGGGTGTGGGTGTGGAGGATTAAGAAGGAGAAAATGGGTTTGGGCTGATTTAATTGTGTATATGGCCCAATTAGGTCCTTTTTATTTAGTTCCAGATTTTCTCTTCTCTCTTTTTTATTTTTAAAATTATTTAAAACATAAAAATTCCTATTAACTTAAAAAAACCTAATCAGTCATATAATAATTATTATCACATAATAAAAAAATGATTAAGAGAAAAAGAATTACCTGAAATCGATCTTAAGTGCAAATTAAGCCATTTTTGAATTTCCTTTCCCAATTGCTTATTAATTTCATAAAAATGCAAAATTACTCCTAAGTGCACATGCCTCATGTATATTTGTATTTTTATTCTTTAAAAAAATGCACAAAATACAAACCATTAACAGAATAATGCCACAAAAAATCAAAATTGTCAAATAAAAAAACAAAATTATTTTGTTTTGAATTTATGGGAGTAATTCGTATAGGGAAAAAATCACATTCTCACAGCTGCCCTCTTTGTGCGGAAACACGAAGAGCTTTCGTGCAAAGATAAGTAAGCAAACATGAGTGATTTTTGCTTGTTTGAACATTCCGTGAGAAGCATTTTTGAAAAGTTTGATCGCACCCAGCTTTAGAGGTTACCTACATATCTTCGGCTGAACAGGAATCATGTCAGTGTAGTTCAGAAGTGTTTGGTAGTTTCGACTACCGAGGCTGTGATTTTACTATTGCTGCTGCTACTACTGTTGCTAGACCCCCTTATTACACCATTATGAAAAAATAAAGAAGCTAGACTAAGCTATGAACTATGGATTACAAAAAAACCTATCTATATCTTCCGACTTGCTCTGAATCCTTGTTGCCTTGTTGTCTCACATTTCTTGTTGTGGAACTTCTTGTTGCTTTATTAACCGGTGTTTCCTCCTGCGAAACTTCTTGTTGCCTTTTTGTCTGGCATTTCTCATCCTCTATAATTGATGCCGAATTGTTGGTCTTAATATGTACTCCGTTGAAAACATTCCCTCGTTCTACAGGTGGGCGCCTAGTTGCATGAACTCGCAATTTGAAAGATCTTCCCATGTTTTGCAGGTGGGCACCTGATCATCAAAACTTGACTTCCGAGAAATATTCCCATGTTCTCCAGGTGGGTGATTGATTGCTGAACTCGAATTGTGTTCCTTTGTTCTCCAGGTGGGTGCCTGAGTATCAAAACTTGAATGAAACTGAACTGTATTCCCATGTTCTCCAGGTGGGCGCCTGATTACCAACACTTGACAATTGAAAAATATTCCCTTGTTCAATAGGTGGGCGCCTGATTACAAAATTTGAAATTTTGAAAAATATTCCCTTGTTCTACAAGTGGGCGCCTGATTACAAAACCTTGAAATTTTGAAAAATATTCCCTTATTCTACAGGTGGGCGCCTGATCACTAAAACTTGAAGTTTTGAAAAATATCTCTTGTTCTACAGGTGGATGCCTGCCTACTAAAACTTTAAATTTTGAAAAATATTCCCTTGTTCTACAGGTGGGCGCCTGATTATAAAACTTAAATTTTGAAAAATATTTCCTTGTTCTACAGGTGGGCGCCTGATTACTAAACTTGGAATTTTTAAAAGTATTCCCTTGTTTACAGGTGGGCGCCTGATTTTCGAAACATAAAATCTTGAAAAAAATTTCCTTGTTCTACAGGTGGGCGCCTGACTATAAAAACTTAAAATTTTGAAAATATTCCCATGTTCTACTGGTGGGCACCTTAATACTGAAACTTGAAATTTTGAAAAATAATCCCTTGTTCTACAGGTGGGCGCCTGATTACTAAAACATGAAATTTTTAAAAATATTCCCTTATTCAGGTGGGCGCCTGATTACTAAACTTGAAAATTTGAAAAATATTCCCTTGTTCTACAGGTGGGCTCCTGACTACCAAAACTTAAATTTTGAAAAGGTATTATTTTCCACTATGTATTGCTATGAGCTATATCTGCTGGGGATTTGCTGGAGACTAGTGATCAAAACTACTTCCCATTATCTAGGCGGGTCCTGACAACTCTTAAATTGATGACAAAAGGTGACAGTTGGGGGGTTAATATTTAGGGCTACATCCTATCATCCAGGAGGGGAGGGGTTCTTGACAACTATTCTTGACCATTACTGGAGAAGTATCTAATCTAAATCCCATTTTTCAGGAGGGTCCTGATGACTTTTCTTGACTCTTATTGACTCCAGCTGGTGGAATATTTGCTCTAAGTCCCATTTTTCAGAAGGGTCCTGATGACTCTTATTGCCTCTTATTGCCTCTGGCTGGGGATTTTGGCTCTAAATGCCATTTTTCAGGAGGGTCCTGATGACTCTTATTGACTCTGGTTGGGGAAGTATTTGGGTTTGACCATGCGACCCGACAATTTGTGTTCCAAGCTAAGTCCCATTTTCCAGGAGGGTCCTGACAACTCTTAACTGAATCTTACTTCAACATGCCAGTCATTTTATGCCCTTTGTTATCTATGATTACTCCTATCCTTAAAACGAGTTCCATTCTTTAGGAGGGTCCTGAGGGTTCCAACCTAAATGCCAATTCCGATTTCTAGTTGTTTCTGCGACTCTTACTGGGGAGGTGTTGGTATTTCCCATGTTACCCGCACCTGTTTAAGTTTAGACTGCGTTCCATCTCAACTTCTATGCCTCTCTTAACCTTCAGTTGATTCTATTGGGTTTTTCTAGTCGAAATTTGTCGCGTTGTGCTCTTTGCTGGGGATAGTGTTTATAACGGATAATGTCCCTTTGGAATTTTAATTTAGTGCCACTTCCAGGTGGATTCTGAGATTTTGATCATGCCTGACATGCCTGCCTTCCCCTGTGGATGGCCTCCCTTAGGCTCTTCTGAAATTTTTCTGCCCCTGTGTCTATAGGAAACTTTTCAGTTTGAAAAGTGGTGGTTGGCTTGCGGCATTCTTGTTGGAAGCGGCCTCCTCATTTTCATGTTCCGTTGTGTTCAAATTTCCATATCGATGATGAGTTGTCTGAGTTGGTTGGCTGACCCCTCGAACCTTTTTGGATTTACTTTGCTCCCATAATTGTATTATATTTCTAGCCCCTTTGCCAGAATCCTTGCACCTTACTCGAGATTGCAAAGTCAATGTATTATGCTTGGCTGACCCTCTGACCCCTGTGCCTTCGCTCTGGTCCTCATCTTTGTGTTACATTTCCAACCCTCTTCCAGAATTCTCTTTTTCCTTTTCTCGACGATTGACAAGTTGATATATCATGCTGGGTCAACTCTCATGGCCATTTCCACCTTTGTGTTGCGCTTTTTCCTCTTTTGCTAGAAGCCTTATACAATTCTCTAACAATTGTTGAGTTAGAGTGTTATGATTTAACCCTTGTGGCTTTGTTTTGTTTATCATCCTGGTGTTATTTTCGAACCCTTGCCAGAAATCCTTATCCCTTTCCTGATACTACCCGACCCATTTGGGATGCTTGACTAACTTTTGACCTTTATGCCCTCACTTTTGCTTCTTACCCTATGTTGAACTCTCGATCCTTTATCAGAATTATTTATGTCTTTCCCTGACGACTGACGTATTATGCTTGGTCAAACTCTGCAACCTTGTGACCTTTCCCATTTTCGTGTTGTGCCAACTTTATGTTCCATCCGAATCTTTATGGTTTTATTTTCATACCTTTTTCTGTGTGGTATTCCTTCTCTTTGTCGATTCTTGTATCTTCCATCAATTACAAGTTATATGATTCCTTCCCTTTGCTGTTCCACACTTGTTATCTTTGTTACTCATTTGGGCGTCGTGCTTTTTGTCCCTTTGGGAGTTGATAATCGGCTTTGAAATTCCTCGCGCTTGCTTCAACAAAAACTCTCTAGATTCGAGAGAAATATGAAATGCAAAGACTCCAAATGGTATTTGGGGTCAAGAATTCCAGACTCGTTGACTATTGAAAAGAACAGAAAGAAGACTTATTTGAAGAGGAACAACTGGTTCTCATGATCATGACATGCACTTTGGCTTGGTCGACCAAATCTGTTTCGATGACCGACCTTCCGTTGCCGTGCTCTTGTTGTCGTGACCCTTCTAACCCACTTCTTTTGACCAAACCCTAGCTTGACCTGCTCTACAGTGTTCGTCCATCAATGGCCCCTTTCTGAGTTTTGCTTTTGCCTTAACTTCGCCTCACGGTACCTGTGAAGATTTTCACCGATAAGACTCTCTTATTTTATTTTCTCTCAAACTCTCGTCGCCTTATGATGAGGGTTTTCACCGGTAAGACTCTCTCATTTTATTATCTCTCTTGTCTAGCTCAGAGTGTTGTCCCTGACATGAATACCCTCTACTTGCTCGACTCGGCAGCTTTTGAAGACTGATCAGAAGGTCTTTCTTTTGATCGTAACGTGGGCTTTTGGATAGGGTTGGAAAGAATGGGTATCAAAGGCTCAAAGTAATTCGCATGGGTTAAAAGTTACATCTTTCGGAATCATATTTACTTATAGATACCACAACTTCTGCCCCAGCTTCTTGCTTGGGGACTTTGGGATTTTTATTTTGATGAGACCGAACCGTGAGGCTGCCTACGTATCCTTTTAAAAGGAATCATGTCAAACGTAGTTCATGATGATTCCTTGTTTTTGTTTTTATTTTTCTTCTCCCTTTTTCTTTTGGTTTTTCTTTTCTCATTTATCTCTTTTTTTTTTTGTTTCGTTTTCTTTTCTTTCTTTATTGTCCTTTTTTTATTCCTCTTTTCTCCTTTCTCTTTTATTTCCTTATTTTCCTTTGCTTCTTTTTTCATTCTTTCATTCTTTCCTTTCTTTTTTGTTCCACTGCCTTCTCAAACTTGCGTTTCTGACTTTTGTTACTGATTCCGAGAGGGGGGATGGAAGAAAATAATTAAAGCTCAAAGAGTTAGCAAAGGATAATGTTTTTAGGTAGCAAAACAAAATGCCTTCGTCATTTCAATCTTCCAAATGTGCCAAGTACAAATAGATGTCAAGTATAAACAATGTTCTAAAGAAAATCATACATAATATGTTTTGACAACATCCACGTTGATAGCCATTTTCGTACATTTCCATTCCCCGTCCGTCAGATACAATGCTCCATTAAACAACACTTTTGATGCGATGAATGGCCATTGCCAGTTTGGAGCAAACTTGCCTTTCGCCTCGGTGTGGTGAGGATGGATGCGCTTTAGTACTAGTTGACCTACTTCAAACTTCCTGGGGTGCACCTTCTTATTATATATGCCGCCAATCTTTTCTCGTCAATCAAACTCAATTGTTCCAAACGAGCTTTGACCCATTCTTCGTCGTCGATTCCTGCTTCGGCCACGATCCGAAGAGAGGGGATTTCAACCTCCGGGATCACCGCCTCTGTTCCATTTACCAATAAGTATGGAGTAGCCCCCACTGAAGTGCGGACAGTTGTGCGATAGCCTAACAATGCAAAAGGCAGCTTCTCATGCCACTGCCTGGATCCTTCCACCATTTTACGAAGTATCTTCTTTATGTTCTTATTTGCTTCCTAAACCACTCCATTCGACTAGGGGCGTTACGGGGTAGAGTTTCGATGTGCGATCTTGAACTGCTGACATACCCCTCTCATTAGGTGACTGTTTAGATTTGCCCCATTATCAGTTATGAGCGTCTTGGGGATCCCGAACCGACAAATAATGTTTGTGTGCACAAAATCGACCACGGCCTTCTTAGTCACTGCCTTGAAGGTTTTGGCTTCAACCCATTTGGTGAAATAGTAAATGGAAACCAGGATATATCTATGTCCATTAGAAGCTGCTGGCTCGATGGCTCCGATGACATCCATGCCCCAACCGACGAAAGGCCATGGTACTGACATCGTACGCAATTCAGACGGAGGAGATTGAATTATGTCTCTATGAACCTGACACTGGTGGCATTTGCGCACAAAGGTGATAGAATCCCGTTCCATGGTGAGCCAATAATACCCTGCCCGGAGAATCTTCTTTGCCAAAACGTATCCACTCATGTTCAGCCCGCAGACGCCAGCATGCACCTCATTCATGATGACCGTCGCCTGCCGAGCATCTACGTATCTTAACAAACCAAGATCTGGCGTTCTCTTGTATAATACCTCTCCACTGAGGAAGAACCCACTTGACAAACGACAAATTGTTCTCTTCTGGTCACTCGTAGCTTGCGTCAGGTACACGCCTTTCCTGAATATTCCTCGATGTCGTGGAACCAAGGCTCGCCGTTAAGCTCTTGTTCCACCATATTGCAATAAGCATGTTGATCATGGACCCGAATATGTATTGGGTCAACATAAGCCTTGTCCGGGTGATGTAACATTGACGCCAAAGTAGCCAGGGCATCAACGACCTCATTGTGAATTCCGGGAATGTTCCTGAACTCTACTGACTGGAATCATTGACAAAGATCATGCAAGCATTGCCGGTAAGGAATGAGTTTTAAATCTCTTGTCTCCCATTCCACTTGGATCTGGTGTACTAGAAGGTCCGAGTCCCGCAAGACCAAGACTTCCTGGACACCCATGTCCGCTGCTAATTTCAAACCCAAAATGAATGCCTCATACTCAGCCATGTTGTTGGTGCAATAGAGACGGAGTTGAGCTGTGACCGGGTAATGATGCCCTTCTTCAGAAATGAGTATTGTTCCTATCCCGACGCATTCATGTTGGCAGCCCTATCGAAGAACAGTTTCCATCCCCACTTCTCATCCCGTTCCATTTCATTGACATGCATCACTTCCTCGTCCTGAAAATATGTGTTCAAGGGTTCATATTTTTCATCTATGGGATTCTCTGCCAAACGGTATGCCAATGCGTGTGCCTTCAAAGCAGTCCTAGTTATGTAGATGATGTAGAATTCAGTGAGAAAAATTTGCCAGTTTGCCAGCCTCCCTGTGGGCATGGGCTTCTGGAAAATGTATTTCAGTGGGTCCAGTCATGAGATGAGATAAGTGGTGTATGATGACAAATAATGCTTCAACTCCTGGGATACCCATGTCAAGGCGCATCATGTCCTTTCAAAATGAGTGTACTTTACATCATAGGCCGTCAATTTCTTGTTGAGGTAGTATATAGCTTGCTCTTTTCTCCCAGTAACATTGTGCTGACCCAACACGCACCCAAATGAATTGTCCAGGACTGTCAAATATAAGATCAGAGGCCTTCCTGATTCCGGTGGAACCAGTACTGGTGGGTTTGACAAATATCCCTTTATCTTATCAAAAGCTTCCTGGAACTCTCCCGTCCATTTTACCGCAACATCCTTCTTCAAAAACTTAATGATGGGCTCGCAGATGGTTGTGAGCTGAGCAATTAACCGACTGATGTAATTCAATCTTCCCAGTAGACTCATCACCTCTATTTTGTTCCTCGGCGATGGCAGCTCCTGTATAGATTTGATCTTTGATGGGTCTAGTTCAATGCCTCGACGGCTGACTATGAACCCTAACAACTTTCCCGAGGGAACCCAAAATGCACATTTTGCCTGGTTGAGTTTGAAATCATACCTGGAGAGCCTCTGGATTTCCTCAGATCTTTGACATGCGGGTTGTTCTGGACTTTACAATCACATCATCCACATAGACCTCGATTTCTTTATGCATCATATCATGGAAAATGGTTTTTTCCAACCAACAGGCATGACCCTATAGCATATGTCCCCCACGATGTGATAAATGATGTTTTCTCCGCATCTTTTTCATCCATTAAAATCTAGTGGTAGCCTACGTATCAATCCACGAATGAACCGATCTCATGCTTCACATAATTGTCAATCAATATGTGGATGTTCGGCAGGGGGAAGTTGTCTCTTGGACTTGCTTTGTTGAGGTCACGGTAATCAACGCCTACTCTAGTTTTACCATCCTTATTTGGTACATGCACAACATTAGCTAATCAGGTGGGATATCGTGTGACTCGGATAAGTTTTGCCTCAAACTGCTAGGTCACCTCTTCTTTGATTTTCACGCTCACATCAATTTTAAAGTTTCTCAACTTTTGTTTTATGGGAAGGCAGGCTGGGATAGTGGGAAACTTGTGAACCACCAAGTCAGTGCTCAATACGGGCATATCATCGTAGGACCATGCAAAGAAATCTTTTTATTCAAGCAGTACTTCAATTATTTCTTTCCTATGTTTTGGCTTAAGATGGACACTTACTTTTGTTTCTCTAATATTATCCGGGCTTCCTAGATTGATTGCCTTTGTATCATTCTGGTTTGGTTTGGGTTTCTCTTCGAATTGGGTCATCTCTTTACTAATCTCATCCTATGCCCTTACTCATCGTACCCTAGTTCATCCTTGTGTTCTATTTCGTGAATTATTATTTCTGGACTAGGTTTGCTGTAAAGATTGGGCCGAGGAGTCCTTATGCATGTCAGATCACTAGAACCAGCATAAAAATAACTGTACAAAAGAGAAACGAAAGAAAAGTAAAAAGAAAATGGAAACTATCAGCATTGCTGAAAGGGAAATTGCATTTTATTAGAATCAAAGATAACAGAGTTAACACATCCAAATGGACAGAAATAATAATTGAGTGATGCTAATACAAGCTAGACTGAAATGAAAATCAAAGCCGACTACCACAATTCCCTCGGAGTGGGAAGAGGAGTGGCTTCCCAGTTATTGATTTTTGCGCATGCTCCCATAAATTGCACGTCTGCCCGCTCGATCCTTCTCCCGCCTCCACCATATTCACCTCATTAAATTTCCTTTCTAACCCCTTATTAAGATCTTCATCCGTCTCGATCAGGGGGCCGAAAATCTTGGGTCTGGGCCGTTAGTAGGTTTGACAAATGATTTGGACAAACTTGGAATAGGCTTCGGGAGAACCCGGGCTTTCTGTCTGAGCTTCCTAGCTCGCTTTATGTCTGCGGCTGTGGGTTTGAACCCTAGACCAAAAGTTTCTAGATTCTTGGGAAGGGACACTAGTTGCGCAATGCCTTGCAGAGAAGCTCCCAACCCTTTCCCAATATAAAGCCATTTCTCAACATTTCTGAAGCTACCATGACGAATGCGGTTGTTATCTTTGGGGTTACAACAATCTCATCTTCTGGGATCTTCTTAATTGACACCGTATCAAACACCTGGTAAACCCATGGCCCTTCGTTGTCCTCAGATTTAACGAAAGGCACGATAACGTCACCTGGGGTACACTGATTATCTTCTCCATGCACGATAATCTCTTGCCTATCCCATTCAAATTTGACCATCTGGTGCAGTGTAGACGGTACTACTTTGGCTGCATGAATCCAAGGTCTACCCAATAACAGATTATAGGAGATTGAAACATCCATCACTTGGAATTCCATAATGAACTCGACAGGCCCTATAGTTACTTCTAGCACTATATACACTACGGTGTCTTTACCTCCGCCATCGAAACCTCGAACATAGATGTTATTCTTGCGAACCCTTTCATTTTCCACCTTCATCTTGGTCAATGTGGATAGTAGACAAATGTTTGCACTGAACCCATTGTCAACCAAAAGCCGGGTGACCACGACATCTTCACACTTCACAGTCAGATAAAGAGCCTGGTTGTGCTACGTACCCTCCATAGGCAATTCATCATTAGAGAATGTGACCCGGTGTACCTCAAATATCTTGTTTGCAATCTTTTCCAAGTTGTTCACTTTTATCTTATCTGGGACATGAGCTTCAATCAAAATCTTCATCAACGCCAGGCAGTGCTCATCTGAGTGGATTAGTAAGAATAACAAAGAGATATGGGCTGGTGTTTTCCTCAACTGTTCTATGATGGAGTAATCCTGTATTTTCATTTTCTTCAAGAATTCTTCTGCCTCTTCTTCTGATAAAGCTTTCTTCACTCGTTCCGGGTTGTCTTTAGAGATTCTTCCCTTTCTCAACTCTTCTGGGGCAAAGTACCTTTCTGATCGAGTTAAGCCTCGTGCCTCACATACTTCCTCCCTAACTTCTTTACCTTTGTACATCACTATTGCTTGTTCATATCTCAAAGGAACGGCTTTGTTGTTGATGATTGGTGGCTGGATTACTGGTTTCACAATAATTGGCTCTACATAGACACCTTCTACAACTACGACGGGTTTTCTAGCCGCCCCCTATACTGTTACCTTTGCCTATTCTTGCTTTGGCGCGACCGCACATGGTGAGCTCCCCTGTACTATGACGGTTTTACGGCCTTCTTTTTCCCTAGTTACCAGCTTCTTGCTGCTTGCAACCTTGGTGGGCTCATTGGCTTTGATCATCATGTTTGTGAAGGCCTTCTGGACTCTCCCCTTCTCTCCTCAATTTCAATCATGTTGGTTTCCTGATGGGTTGGCAGTGGGTTCTAGTTAATATTGGGCACCTCCGGAGTCTGCACCTCGATCTTGTAATATTCAATAAGTTCTTGAATGGCGTTCTTTACATGCCAACATTTTTCAGTGTAATGCCCCGGTGCACCAGAACAGTATCCACAGCTGACCGAATGATCTAAATTCTTTGGGGGAGGATTTGGCAGCTTCCCCTCAATTGGTCTTAATATGTTCAGTTGTCGCAGCCGGTGGAACAGGATAGTTTAAGATTCTTCCAGCGGAGTGAAAGTCTCCTTTTTCTGCACCCTCTCATTCCTCAAGGTCGGATTGCCTCGGAAGGCGAGCCTCGGGATTTGGTGGTAAAGACTTGGAGGCGGGTATTGATTTTGTGGATATGGGTAAGTGCTTTGAGGGGGTGGCGTACACCATTGTGTGTGAGCGGGAGGTTGGGTATATGCATATGCATGATGGACTAAAAAATGAGGCTCTGGTGGTGGATAGTAATGTTGCGGTGGGCCATATGGAGTGTGTTGGTATGTCTGATAGTGAGGATGGGGCTGACCATAATGAGATGGTGCTCGAGGCCTGAATCGGGCTCCCAACTCCACTGTCGCTACTTCCTCTTTCTTCTTTTTCCCGAAAACTCCCCAGCTCCACCCTGGATGGCTTGAGTAGTTGCTTTAATTGCAATGTAGCTCATGATTTTATTGAATTTGAGGCCTTCCTCAACCATACTTCCCATATTGACCACTTCGTTGAAAGACTTCCCTACCGCTGATACCAGATGCCAAAAATAGGTAGGTTCCAGAGCTTGCAGAAAATAGTTAACCATCTCACTCTCCTTTATGGGAGGATAACCTCTGGCTTCTTGTTCCCTCCATCGGAAACCGTACTCCCTGAAACTCTCGTTGTGTTTCTTCTACAACTTTGTCATAGATAGGTGATCCGGGACAATCTCGAGATTATATTGAAAGTGGCATGCAAATGCTTGCGCTAAGTCATCCCAGGTATACCACCAATTGGGATCCTGTTGAGTATTCCACTCCAATGCCGATCCGCTAAAACTCTGGCTAAAGTACTCCATTAGAAATTCATCTTTTCCCCCTGCTCCCCTCATTTTACTGCAAAAACCTCTCAAATGTGCAACTGGATCGTCGTGACCGTCATATAAGTCAAATTTAGGCATTTTGAAACCTGGAGGCAACAGTACGTCTGGGAATAAGCAAAGATCCTTGAAGGCCACGCTCACCTGGCCACCTGATTCGCGCATGTCCCTGAATGATTGTTCGAGACTTTGGACCTTTCTAAGCATTTCCTCTTGCTCGAAATTTTTTATCTACTTTTCAACTCCCATTGAGATTTCAGGCCGAGGAGCATAGGAGTAAGGCTCCTGGGCTTTGTAGGCGGGTTCTAGGGGATGGTATTGAGGGTCATAATCTTGAAGCAGTGGTTCGCTGAATGACCTATGCAGTGCAGGAGGCGGAGGTACCACATATATAGGAGCGATTGGCGGGGGAGGGTGAGGAGTGACTTTGGGTAGTGTGGCTGGTCGCTGAGAGGTAGCACCCTAATGTTGTGAGTATATAGGAAAACCTAGAGGCGGGTCAGTAACGGACTGGTCAGGTGCCTACGCCAGTGGCGGTATGAAGGGTGGGTTCGCAGGATAGGTCGGGGGCGGCTGTTCTTTTGCCCATGCTTGGTACATCTCGGCCATTTGGTGTTTAAGCTTATACACTTCCTCCTTCATAGCATTAAATTCCAATTCCTTTGCCTCCTTCGAGGGGTCAATAATGCTGGCATCAGCTTCTTGGTTGGCCATGACTTGTTTTCTTTTCGACCGTGTGTTGTAAGAGTGAGTTGCTAGAATGCCGTGAGTACTAGTCACCTGTCCAATTTGGAACTAAAATTCACAACACCAAAGGCACGTTAGTGGTTAGGTTCCAACATGTAATCGGCCACATATGCATGCATATAAATGACAATTGGTCCCTATATATATTGATTGCTTGCGTCATCCCGGCTTTTATCCGCAAAACTTCCTTTTGTTTTAGCACTATTTTCTCCCTTTTCATATTTATTCGATTTCCAATTTTATTCAATAATGGTCGAATCCTATGTACATTGCCTACGTATCATGTCCCCGCATGAATCAGAACGGGCGTAGTTCTTGCAAACAAAAGCGGAACATAACATATTTGGGAAAAATTTTATAACAACAGACTGTAACTACAATGACTCGAAAGGAGACAGATTAAACAAATTCTAACAAACGAACTACAGACTCGAATGACAACCAACTATGCATAAAGAAAATACAGACTTAGTTAAACTAATATATTTTGAAAACTAATAAATTGATAGTGCAATATATTAGGAGTACATTAATGCCTCAAGTGCTCCTGGGTCTCGTGGGGCATCGTTCGGCCTTGCCGCTGGCTTGAGTGCTAAACTCCCTTGGATGTGGTGGAGATCTTCCATCACTTGTCGAATAAAAGTCATGGCGGTGGCAAAGAACATGGATTTTGCCATATCATCGCAATGGCTGAACCTTGTGGTGATGTAGTCTGTGATTGCCCGTACTCTTTCCCTAATAACACCCTTTTCTTGCAATAGACGCCTAATTTGTTCAACCCCCGCATCTAGAGTTCGCTCGGCTTCCTGGTTTAGCTCCTGAACCTGCCTTAAATCCATCTCTAACCTTGCTATCACTACATAACAACGTTCTCTCTCGGTTTTGAGATCCTCGACTTGCTTGGCTACCCTGCCCTCAACCACGATGACCTACCGTTTTAGCCTAAAAACTTCATTGTCATTCTTTTCCTTTAATTGTTCGATGATGCGGCCTCGTTCCTCCGCACTTTTGGCTAATTGCCTCCGAAACCTGGATAGCTCGCCTTCTACCTTATTCAGGTCAAACCCATATTCGGTTACTTTTTGCCTCAAATTATCTATGAGTTTTCCATCTTTTAAGCTCCTGGGAAGATTTTCTACGGCTGCTTTCATCTTCTGGATTTGAGCTCGCAACGTATCATTTTCTTTGGATAATCTTTTCTTTTATCCCTCGTCTACGGAGGCCTGCAAACCATTTTCAAATTGTAATTCTCGGACTTGCCTTTCCAATCATCCTATGGTGGCCTGGTACTCATTTGCCTTGGCTAGCCAGTCACATTGTTCCTGTGAAAGTTTAAATTAACTTCTGGAGGTGAGGCCTTTTGGGCGGTCTTTCAAACTCAATTTCTCTCCTGTAGCAGGCGAGGTATCCCGGTGACATTTCGCCTATGGCCGATCGTGTACACAAGTGTCAGCGGTTAGGTATTGGCATTCATTCCAGATCTTGCGAACCATTGCTTCGGGGAACTGACCATCAGGCCTAATCTCAACTACCCGGATGCTAAGATCTTTGTCTTTCGACACTATTTGGCGTCTTCTGAGTTGTCTCAAGACCCGATGCTGGGCATAAGACTGGATACTCCATAGACCCATCAAGAGAAAATGTGGTTTGTTGCCAGCATGTACACGATCTCATCCACAGACAACCATCCCAGTCTCCATTCTGTTTGACTGGCAGTGAGGGGCTGGAGGTAAGAAGTCCATTTTGCTGCACCTTCGGGTAAGCTGAGCTTTTCAATTCTCGTGTGAAACTCCTCTATGCAAGTTTTCTCGGTGGACCCATAACTCATGAATCGAGGGCAGTGGAATAGGTGCTTCGTCATCCACATTTGAAATAATAGATTACACCCTTAAAAAAATCGTTTCCTGCCTTGCAAGCGGTGAGAGCGCAAAAGATCTCAGCTACTATCACAAACGCGAGTTTGCACTTGGCATGCGTGCGTAGAGTGTTGGCAACCCCTTCTATCTTTATGTCAATGTTCCCATTCTTTCTTGGAAATATCAGAAGCCCTAGAAAAGCCACCACAAAGGCGAAGCGTATGTGTTCTTCCCATTTGACACGGTTTCCCTTACTGCAGACTTTGTTCTCTGGATTGTTAAATCCCCTTATGTGACTGTATCTGGAATACAGGAATGAAAAAGTGCAGAACCCTGCCGTCAAGTTCGCATCATGTACTACTCTACTTATATATAAGGTATCTAAGAATTTATGCACCGTTATCACTCTTGGAGAAACTAGATACATGGGTCTGAAAGGAAGCTCCCCATTTCAAATATATCCCGCTATTTCTTCCAATGTTGGAGTGAGTTCCAAGTCTGAGAAGTGAAACACATTTTGTGCAGGGTCCCAGCATGTAACTAATGCTCTTATGATGTCTCCTCGGGGCACAATATCTAATAACCCCGGGAGGCCCCCCAAATACTTCTTTATCTTATCTTGTCCTTCCATGCCCAAATCATTCCACGACAACCGCAACTCCAAAGGGATTCGGCTCACAAATGAAAAAGGTCCGGTTGGAATTGTGCTCATCCTGCACATTTATTAAGGTGAATTAGTGACGTGTAAATTTATTTTTGTTTGACTTTTAAAAAAAATCAAAAAGAATTTCCTCTTGAAATTTATTTTCTAAAACTGTAAGCCCGGTTTTTCGAACACGGCCTTTTAGCACTTGCGGAGGAAGCTTTCAAGGCTGTGTTGCTAGCCGGCCAAAAATACAATAATGACCCAAAAGTGGCCGTCTGTGCAAACTTAGCCTTCGGTGTCTCCTTTGGGAGCATTTGGCTATTTTAGCAATAACAGTGTCACCCAATTTATTCAGGATGGTACGTGAAAATTTGAAAATTATTTAAGGCACTTTACACAAGGGAGGTTGAACCCGATGGGGGTTACCTACGTATCCCACCCTCGGTGAGAATCAAACCGGCGTAGTTCGGGAAAAACAATTAGTCAAAACCAAAAACTTTGTTGAAAAGCCTCTCTTTCTTTTATTTACTCCTTTTCCTCCTTTTTTTTAAAAATCCAGCATCATTTCGGCGCTACTTGAGCATTGGTTTTAGAAACCAGTCAGTCCTAGTACCACTTATTTTCTAGATTTTAAAATTTTGTTTTTTTTTCGCAAGCCGGTCAACATGCAAATCCAAAAAAACTAAGCACAAATAGCATGTAATATGCATCCGGATGGTCTTTACATTTTGGGTCACCTGTTCGACCCAGCCCTTGTGTTGAGTCCCCTAAGTGAAATGCATGATGCAGATAAGAGTTCCTACTAGGGATCAAGCATGAGGTTTTGTTATGCTAAGTTCAGCACCTGGGTATTTGTTCTAGACTGTGTACCCGAGCGCACAACTCGAGTCGAGGGGGGGCCACGTACCGGGGAGCCACAAGATCGTCCGGCTTTGTAACTTGTCCGAGCCTCTTTCTTATTTTTAAGGTATGACACTAACAAAATAAGGAGTCTTCACCAGCGAGCACATCCCCGAAGATAAAGAGAGAATGGTTTCGTAATAGTTTATTTACATATTAAATAATATCAAAGCGGTAAAAGGATCATTTTGCACATTAAGTCAACACGTGAAATCAAATAATAAACAAAGCCAAATGCACAATTATTCTAAGCTCGAATTCTTGAACTCTGAACCAGGGATTATGGGTTCGGTCCCCAGCAGAGTCGCCAGAGTTGTCACACCTCCTTTTGGCGCTACAACCCGACGAAGTGCGTAAATAAGGGAGTTTTTTCCAATTAAAGGACAATCGAAACAGGATGTGATATATTTTAATAAACATTAGAGTCGCCACTTGGGAGATTTATGGTGTTCCAAGTCACCGGTTAGAATCCTGAATCGAGGAAAAGATTGACTCTGTTTACAGCCCGCGAACCAAAAATCCGAGTAAGTAATTCTGTTAACCCGGGAGAAGGTATTAGGCATTCCCGGGTTCCGTGGTTCTAGCGCGGCCGCTCAATTGTTATATTTGGCTTAAATTATCTTATTTTAGAACATGTTTTAGCTTATGTGCTTTTTGACTTTAAACTGCCTTCATCATTATTTTTAGAGAAAATTGCAACGTCTTTAAAACATGCCTTGAACCACATCTCATAAATGCACCCTTGGATTTTGATATATTTCAACTTCGTTGAGATTTGGACTTGGGTCACATAAATGTGGAACCAAATTTAGGAAAGGAAGATTATTAAACTAACGCGCCTAAAGAAATTGTACGTTCACAACTTTGCGAGGGCCATGGAATTTACTAAATGGCATGCCTCAGAATCTAAAGATCAATTCAAGATTAAATAAAGAGAAGGCCACACAACTATCATTTTTGTTTGGCATGGCACACCTCAATTCTATAAAGAAAAGGTATTCAACTAACTCATGAGGGCCATAAACTATTTATATTACCCAATATGGCTTAACTCAATTTCTAAGGGTTAAAATTAATTAAGTGGGGTCTTGAGTTAACTTGGTTCTTACCCAGTGGGCCTGATATTTGGCCCATGCTATACCAATAAATCAAAAATCCAATTGGGCGACCCAAACTACCTAATTATTTGAAAACTTTTAAATTATTTATGGTCCAAACTGGTCATACAGTCCAACCAGTCACTAATCCCCTATAACTAACGTAGAGCCAGAACAATGGTAAGATAGCAACATTGAATATTGCTTTTGATATAAGTCAAGAAATTCTAATAAATGCCAAATGAACCAGTGGAGAACAATATAAAAACCATCACAAACATTGCCAATCAACACATTAGGAACACCAAATTTATCAGATAAAATATAGCAATCCAAACAAATCTGCAGAAATTATTGAGAACAGCTACACTAGTTGTTCATGTCAAAAAATATTCTAAGAGAAGAGAAATGACCTTTGTTTACTACATCTGCTCCAACACTCAAAATGAAAGAGGATTTTCCAAATCACAATCACGATACCACTACCAATAGCAACTCCGAATAAGATTTAGATTTGGAGACCCAAATTCGATCCATTTTGATTGATAACCCATTCATGAATTTAAGCTGGGAGAATGAAGGAAGATGGTGACGATGTTGTGCTGTGTGTGTTCTATGGCAGAAGGATGGAGAAGGCTTATAATTGATGAATAAATTACCAACTACATCAGAACAGGCAAGCAAATAATGCCATGTGACAGCTTCATTAGGACTGAAGAGGAAGAAACTCAGAGAATAAAATTAGCTGACAGCTTTACAAACACCAAAGTTAACAGTAGATTCACGAAGATAAGACGTCGATAGATCAAATAGCTAATGATTCAAACGATTTCCAGCACAAATAAACAAAGGACACATACACAAGCAGAACCAGCTCGAGGAAGCATGCTTAAATCTTGGTCAACAAGGTAGACTAGGACAGTTTCAGTTCAAATCATTAAGTAATGATCTTCACCTAGAAAGAAACCACTGATATTTGGTTAAATTAGCAGCCTATCTCGACTGAACACCAAAATTAACAAAGAGAGAACAAGAGATGAAGTGGTGACAGTGAGAATATGGGTTATAAGATGGTGTTCAATTCTAAGCATTTCAAAGACGACTTAGACACTCATTCAGGAATCAAACATCAGCAATGAATGCTCGTCAAAGCTTATTTTTCAAACAGATGCAACAGGGAAACAACCTTGACACAATATAAAGCTACCATCTACAAAATTTGTAACATCAGCAGGGGGTCAAGTTCGAAGCAGGTTTGAGCTGAAGGATGATACTAAAAAATATCTTCGAAGTCAGTACAAACACGAATACGATGTTGAAACCAAACATATTTAATCTTCGTCAATTCAGAAACTCACTCACAATACACGAATTCATGGAGAACGTTGAAAGCATAACAAAATAAATGAAGTCGAGGGTAACCATACAAGCCTAGTCTATTATCACAACTGAATTGATTTTAAAAATCATTCCAGGGCCATCTAGGACTCACTTCATAATAGAAATAAAAGATGGAGCAGAGGTAAACCTGAAAAAAATATGAAGGAATCTCACCACTTGAAATCGATGCAATGAACTAGTAGCCACAAATCAATGCCTCGATCAACAACGAATTCCAATAACTTTGAGTACGGAATTCATGTATTTCGAAGCGGGTGGACAGCGAACCAAGCAACAATACATTCACAGGACATCAAACATTCCTGTATATGTTTTTTAAATTAACACTACGAATGAAAAAAACCAATAATAAATGTGAAGAAGACTAAGCTCTTGAATTTACTCCCTATCGAATCTGCCTTCAAATCCTCTCCGCCCAAAAAACCTTTTATCTTAAAATCGGATCCCGTCTTTTATAGAGATGAACCCCTGATGAAAATGGGGCTTGGATTGAACGATGTCAATCCAATGACTTATCATCATCCAACTATTCGTCTCTAGGACCTTCCACTAAATCTCTGACTTGAGCGAGTGAAGGGATGGAGAATATTTAGTGTAAGAAATCGTTAGAAATGATGAGATGAGAGAAGGAGGGACGCGTGAATTAGGGATTTGGGCTTCACTCGCTCGTATTTGAACAAAATTTGGGGCTAGATTCGTGTGTTCTTCGGATTCCGTGAGTTTTGGGTTATGTTGGAGTGGGAATAGAGACAGGGTCGGGTCGGGTCATTGGGTGTGGGTCTGGCAGATTTTGGAAGGAGAAAAGGGGTTTGGGCTGATTTAATTGTGTATATGGCCCAATTAGGTCCTTTTTATTTAGTTCCAGTTTTTCTCTCCTCTCTTTTTTCTATTTTTAAAATAATAGAAAACCTAAAAATTCCTAATTAACCTAAAAAGCCTAATCAGTCATACAATAATTATTATCACATAATAAAAAAAGATTAAGAGTAAAAGAATTACCTGAAATCGATCTTAAGTGCAATTTAAACAATTTTGGAATTTCCTTTCCCAATTGCTAATTAATTTCTTAAAAATGCAAAATTACTCCTAAGTGCACATGCCTCATGTATATTTGTATTTTTCTTATTTTGAAAAAAATGCACAAAATGCAAACCATTAACAGAACAATGCCCAAAAAAATCAAAATTCCAAATAAACAAACGAAATTATAGGGCAAAAATCACATGCTCACAGATGAGCTTGAGCTAAGTAGGGGAGTAGTGGCTGCAAATGCCGACCTCCAAGCAAAGGTGGCCATTTTAACTGCCAAATTGGATATGAAGACGGCACAAGTCTATGAGCTTAAGGGTGAATTGAGCTTAAATGCTTTTTGATTGGCCCACGCTGAGATGGAGAAGGAAATTGCCGCCTTCGATGCGGCGGTTTTAGAAGATTCCCGACGTGTTTATAGGTTTGAGTGAACCAATGATATGGAGGCGTCTACGCTAAAGATAGCAGGACATAAGGGGCGTACTCAAGGGTGGAAGCCGGAACTTTAAATGAGCAAGTGGCTTCTTTGAAAATAGTGGACGAACGACGACGGTCGCAACCTTCTAGATCTTATGCTTTAGCTAATCCTGTCATTCCTTGACACTTGTATGATTTTTTGGTTCACGCTAATGCACAGCTTGATATGTACAAGGCTCTTCATGGTTATGGGAGGGCATATGAAGTAGATCTTTGGGATGTGCATGCTAAGGCCCATGCAGCTCGTGATGCATGCTGGTACAATCCTCTCATGCCGGACGGGGATGATATTAATTCTGATGATACGAACAGACTTTCCTCCTACTTTTGATATGAAGACGTGTATGCCATCGAAAATGAAATGTCGTATTTGGTTTGTATTTACTTTTGCTTTGCAATTTTTATAATGGCGTCTTTAAGCCTTTTGATAGGTACTTGTAATATATTTACTGTAATAAAAAATTATTTTGTCTTTTGTGGTAACCTTTGCTACATTCATGTTATTTCGAACTTTTTCCGAAACACTTAAAATCGTTGTGTTTCGAGTGAATTCAAACTATTTTTACAATGGCCTTAGACATCGGGATGTTTCTTTTGAGCTGGAATTGAAGTAGTATCCTTTCGTGGTTCGAATGATGTCGAACTCATTCTTTTGACGATGTTCTTAGATTTTGGGATGTTACTTTCGAGCTAGTACTGAAGAAGTATCCCATCGTGGTTCATATGATGTCGAACTCATTTTTTGATAATAGCCTTGGCCATCGTGATGTTACTTTCGAGCTAGTGCCAAAGTAGTATCCCAACGTGGTTCGAATGATATTGAACAAATTTTTTGATAATGGCCTTGGCCATCGGGATGTTACTTTCGAGCCGGTGCCAAAGTAGTATCTCGCCGTGGTTTGAATGATATCAAACTCATTCTTTTGATGGTGACCTTAGTTGGGATATTACTTTCGAGCCGGTGCCAAAGTAGTATCTCGTCGTGGTTTGAATGACGTCGAACTTATTTTTTGATAATGTCCTTGGACATCGGGATGTTACTTCCAAGATGGTGCGGAAGTAGTATCTCGTCGTGGTTCGAATGATGTCAAACTCATCTTTGACGATGGCCTTAACCATCGATATGTTACTTTCAAGCCAGTGCCAAAGTAGTATCATGTCCTGAGGATGGCGTTCTATCGTATTTGCTGGAGTGTCGCATGTGCCAATTTATTTATGCATCGAAGATGTGTGTTGATTTTGTATACATAACGGAGTGACTATATTAATGTCAGAGATATATGTTGACTTCATGCGTACAAAGGCGAGATAAGTCAATTTCGTGTATACACTAGAGATTCTTCATGTTTACAATGGCAATACATGTCGACTTCATACATACAATGGAGATTCTTTATACCTAGTCCTTTCATTGATCGGCCTGGAGATGACATTAGAAGGCGGGCCAATGAACAACACTTCGGACCTCAAGACGTCTCCCTCATCACCTCATTAAAATCTCCTCAAGAAAACCAGATTAGGACAAACCCTGGGTGAGGGAAAAAGAGTACGACTTAGGCAATGTGTTTTTACAAAAGTGGAAGTATTTGAGGTGGGCGACATTCCAGTTATTTGTAGTAGTTTTCCTTCCATTGTCTCTAATTGGAATGCTCCTTTGTTTGTTTCTGCTATGCTTTTATATGGCCCGTCTCAATTTGTTCCTAGTTTCCCTTCATTCGGGTCTTTTGCTGCTTGTGTTTTGGCTTTGAGAACATAGTCCCCGACTCTGAGTGGTCGTACTCTAGCTTTCATGTTATAGTACCTTTTCGCTTGTTGTTTTTGGCCTATCATTATTATGTGACCATATCCCTTCACTCTTTGACTTCATCTAGGCCTTGTAATCTACTTTCGTTGTTGTCTGATTCACTCTCACTTGAGTATCTTAGACTAGGCTCTCGGACCTCGACGGGTATAACTGCATTAGTACAATAGACTAACGAATACAATGTTTGCCTGTGCTAGTTTTTGGCGTGGTACGGTATGCCCATAGTACCTCTGGTAGAAGTTCTGGCCATAGCCCCTTAGCGTCCTCGAGTTTCTTCTTCAATATAATTAATATTATTTTGTTGGAGGATTCGGCTTGACCGTTACTGGCGGAATGTTATGGCATGGAGGGTATCCGTTTAATGCGCCATTTTTCAAAAAACTCGACGTGAGCACATGATTATTGCCCCGGATGATTTACTCCTACAGAATTTCAATAATTAAGTTTCTTCCTTTAATTATTTTTCTATTTTTAGGATTTTGTAGGATTTTTATTTAATTATTTGCACTTTCTTTGCATGTTTAAGTTTATTTAAATACCAAAATATCATGCATTGCATTTAGGATTTATTTTATGTTTTTAGGAGTGATTAGTTAATTATTTGCTTTATTAAAAATAAAAACCACAAAAATGGCCAATTTCTACATTTTTGTCTTTTAATTGATTTTTCTCTTTTAACATAGAATTTAGTATCTTTTATAATTTGGTAATTAATTAGTTAAATTTTTTCACATTTTAGGTCATTTAGGATTTTTAATTAAAAAGAAAAGAAAAAAAGGAGAAAAATTACATGGTGCAGTTAGGATTTAATTTCACACATTTTTAGATTAATTAGTAATTAGGGTTTACAAAATAGAAAAAATACAAAAAAAATTAATTTATTTTTGCTTTGCTTAATTTTTTAGCTTTGAAGTTTGTTAGTTTTCCTTTAATTTGGTACTTGATTAATTGTGTTGATTATTAGTTAGAGCTTGAAATAATTTGATAGGTTAATTTTTTAGAGTTAATTTAGGTTTATTTTAATTTGAAAAAGAAAAAAGAAAAAATGAGTTTTTAATTAGAAAAGAAAAAGAAAAGAAGTTGAAAAGAAATTGAGTTTCTTAATAAATGCCCGAATTTGAGTTGGCCCAAATAAAAAATCCTCTAATACATGTCCAAAACCATCCCTTACCCGGCCCAAAACCATCCCTTACCCCATCCATTCCCAAACGACGTCGTTTTGATTAGCCTTGATCTTAGATGTTTGATTAACTAATAATTGTGTTGATTATTAGTTAGAGCTTGATATAATTCGAACTGATCCGTTTCCCCCAATGTAATTGCCCGAACGGACCCCCAAACCCCATTACCCCTCCATTCGTCTCTCATCCACTCAAAAACCAAACCCTAGCCTCCCTTACACTCTATCGTCTCCGCCGTGAACCGCCTGCCAAAAAATAACTTCCGCCGCCGGCGATTCTACGAATTGCCCAAAATTTACACCCTGAACCCCCTTGACCTCCTCATTCCCAATCTCCACTCTTCCTTTTTCAAATCCTTGTTGAACTCTTTGAATATTGAATCGAAGAATCTCGGCCAAAACTTCAACCTTTCCAAATTGCCTCAAACGTATACCCTATGACCTTTACCCTTACTTGAATCCCAAACCACTATTAACCCCTCTCGAAACAGCCCTGAGTTCCTCGAATCTCAAACCTTAGAATCCTAGAAAACCCTAATTTTCTTCTTCGTCTTTTGGAGGTTGTATCTAGTCGAATGAACTTGAAACCTTCATTAATCAACTATTTTTGTTAAGAATAGTCGACTAATGTTGGTCCAAGTCCATATCACATATCAGAAAGTTTGTACTAGTTAGCAATTGGATCCGGATGATTTCCATCCGGTAATCTCTTTTCTTTTTCTTTTTTGATTATTTAATTTTGTACTGTTTTTTCCTTTTTTGCATGTTTGATTTTTCTTTTTTTTTAGAAGCGTGATTAGGCTTTTTCTTTTCTTTTTTTTACTCTTTTTGTGTTAATTGATCAATTCCTGAAGTTCCTATTAATTAAAGCATGTTAAATATTCAGATTTATGTCTGTTAGTTTCTTTCCTCTCCTTTTGCTTGTTTAATTTCGATTTTTGCGTTTCTTACCTTTATTTTTTTAGCAAATTCCTAGTTGTTTATTTTTTCCTAATTAATTAAAGCATGTTTGCATTTTGCAATACTCAAATTGCAAGATTATCATTTGTTTAGGTCTCATAGTTTAGGAGTGTAATTGGCATGACTAGTTCTATTAATGTGGAATTTTGTGTTTCTATTCATTCTCTTTATCTCATGATTTCTTCTAGCCAGTAGTTCTCAGCATAGTTCATTTTAATTAAAATGTAATTCACAGCAATTGATTGCCTAGTTCAGCTTTAGCTTGATTTACTTGAATTTGGTTAATATTGAGTAAACCTTCTCGAATCAGTCATAATTGCTTATTCATGTGATAACTTAGGTTTAATTGGTGTTAAGCTCATATTTGAGCCTCTGAACAACCATTTTTGAATTTTAGCTTAATTTCAGAATTTGAAATACAATACTTTACGGCAGTTTAATCACAAGTCCAGATATGGTTTGAATAGAAAATTTTCTCTAGTTCTCTAGCTGGATTTCCTAGTTTGAAGCTGGTTTTGGTCTTATTTTGAATCCTTGGATTGTTTTGCTTTTGTTGTTGCTATTGTGTTGCTGATATCCTTGAGATTCTCTAGAATCTGTTCTTCTACCTTCCTTTTTTGAACTTTACTATTACAGGTACTACTTAGAACTCTATATAGATTCTTGATACATGAGTTTATGAAATATGTCAAATCTTTGCAATTGGTTGTGGAATGAAATGAGATATTCTTTAGATATTGTTTGTTCAGGATTTATTTTATATTTTTAGGAGTAATTAATTAATTATTTGCTTTATTAAAAATGAAAACCACAAAAATGGCCGATTTCTACATTTTTATCCTTTTATTGATTTTTCTCTTTTAACATAGGATTAAGTAGCTTTTATAAATTTGTAATTAATTAGTTTAAGTTTACACATTTTAGGTAATTTAGGATTTTTAATTAAAAAGAAAAGAAAAAAAAAGAGAAAAATTGCATGTTGCATTTGTGATTTAATTTTACAAATTTATAGATTAATTAGTAATTAGGGTTTACAAAAATAGAAAAATCACAAAAAATGATCTATTTTCGCATTGCTTAATTTTTTAGCTTTGAATTTTGTTAGTTTTTCTTTAATTTGGTATTTAATTAATTATGTTGATTATTAATTAGAGCTTGATATAATTTGATAGTTTAATTTTTTAGAGTTAATTTAGGTTTATTTTAATTTTGAAAAAGAAAAAAGAAAAAAGGAGTTTTTAAATAGAAAAGAATAAAGAAAGAATTTGAAAAGAAATTGAGTTTCTTAATAAATACCTGAATTTGGGCTGGCCCAAATAAAAAATCCTCCAATACCCATCCAAAACCACCCCTTACCCGACCCAAAACCATCTCTTACCCTGTCCAACCCTAACGATGTCATTTTGATTAGCATTGATCTCAGCGTTGATCTCCCATGATCCAATGGCTGAAAACTAATCCTTTCCCCTCCTTCTTACTGTCTGAATGGTACCCTCAAACCCCATTACTCCCTCCATTTGTCTCTGATCCTCTCAAAAAGCCAAACCCTAGCCGCGCTTTTATTCCATCGTCTCCGCCATGAACCGCCCGCCGGAAATCGCTTCTGTAGGCGGCGATGCCCCGAAATACCCCAAATTTACACCCTGAACCCACTTTACCTCATCATTTTCAATCTCCACTCCTCATTTCTCAAATCCCTATTGAACTCTTCGAATTTTGAATCGAAGAATCTCGGCCAAAACTTCAACCTTTCCAAAATCGCCTCAGACTTGCACCCTATGAACAATACCCTTACTTGAATCCCAAAATACCATTAACCCCTCTTGAATCAGTCCTGAGTTCCTCGAATCTCAAATATTAGAACACCAAAAAACCTTAATTTTCTTCTTCGTCTTTTGGAGGTTATATCTGGTCGAATGAACTTGAAACCTTCATTAATCGACTATTTTTGTTACAAATAGTTGATTAATGTTCGTCCAAGTCCATATCACATATTAGAAAGCTTGGACTAGTTTGCAATTGGATGCGATTTTATTTCTGTCCGGTAATCTCTTTTCTTTTTCTTTTTTGATTGTTTAATATTTTTGTGTTTTGTCCTTTCTTTTCGTGTTTGATTTATCCTTTTTTTTAGCGACATAATTAGGATTTTTCTTCTTTTTTTTACCTTTTTGTGTTAATTGTGTTGGACAATACGCTTTACGCTAGAGGGGGGGGGGTGAATAGCGTTTTAAAAATATTAAGCGTTTTAGTGCGGAATTTAAAAACTTTGCAGAAATTAAAACAAGTGCAGTAGAATAAACTTACACAATGATGTATCCTAGTTGGCCACAAACGTGGTTAGTCCAGTCCCCGAGAGACTCTCTCGAGATTTCCACTAAACTTGTCAAGCTTACGGGTGCTTAACAAACCGTTACAGCTGAGGACACAAGCCTCACCTAGGTGCTCGGGGATCACAATCCCAAAGACTTCAATTGCTCGGGGATACCAATCCCAAAGACTTCAATTGCTCGGGGATAACAATCCCAAAGACTTCAACTGCTCGGGGATAACAATCCCAAAGACTTCAACTGCTCGGGGATAACAATCCCAAAGACTTCAACCGAGGAATCACAAGTTCCTCAACAAACGAGAATCGCAATTCTCTTACAAACACAAAACACACTCACTTTACAAAGCACTCCTTAATGAGTAGATATGAGTAGAAATAGTACGCTCAAGATCACAACAACTTAGCTCAATAGAATGGCTCTTCAAAAAGCTTTATGGATGAATGGAAAATGATGATCAATGTAAGAAAGCTTTTAGCAATGAAAATACTCAAAGTGTATATGTTGTTGTTGTGAAAACACTGAGTTGAAGCTGTATTTATAGGTGAAAAACTCAGTCTTACCGTTGTCTAATTGCCAATTAAGGATTGCTGAAATTACTCAGTGACAATCGATTGTCAAGACTAAACAATCGATTGTTTGCCTATCAGATTAAGAATTCAATCCCAGATTTTACGTCAACAATCGATTACTTCAAATCAATAATCGATTATTTATAACGTTAAGAAATCCTTTCCAATTTTTGGCATAAAACATCGATTGTCCGGAAATCAACAATCGATTATTTTAACAACGTTCAGAAAATCTTTTCCAGATTTTAAGCAAAACATCGATTGTTAAATATCAACAATCGATTACCTGAAGGTAATTGAAAATATATGACAACGGTCAGCTTCAACAATCGATTATCAAATGGAATAATCGATTATTAATTAATTTCAAAACTCTCTGTCTCATATATAATCGATTATCAAAAGCCACAATCGATTATCATCTTATTTAAAATCACTGGGAGACATTTTTCTCATTCTAATCGATTACCATTAGTTCATAATCGATTTTTATGAGTTTTGAAAACTTTGCCTCAGTTAACAATCGATTATCATAAGTACACAATCGATTGTTATGCAGTTTGCAAAAACCTGATGTTAACTGACTTACTCACAATCGATTATCATTAATTCACAATCGATTGTCATGCAGTCTTGGCTTAGAGATACTCGATTATCATAAGTACATAATCGATTATCTTAGCCCAGATTTTTTAGGCATGCTTGGAAAACATTTTAACAAATGTAAATATGCATAGTTTAAAATCATTTGACACTTAATTTAAATATGCATGATTTTGGAAAAATAATTTTAGTGGAGAAGCCATGTTATGAGCCAAGTTGAGGAATCAAGATCACAATTAATATTGACTCAATTATAACATTTCTAAACTTTGTCTTGAGCTTCTTGTAATGCATCCATTTTGTGCTTGTCCTTGAGTACTGCTATATATCGCTTTTTGCTTTGTTTGACATTCATCAAAACCTACAAAAGAACACACGTTTAGTATATTGCATTTGAAACGTGTTTCCAACAATTTCCCCCTTTTTGATAATGGCAAACATAAGCGGGATATATGCAATAATTATTTTGATAATCCAAGACAAGTGTAAAGTATGCAATTTGATGTTCCCCCTCAATTCATGTTCCCCCTCACTTTAAGCATGAATGAAGTTGAGAGTGATATAGCATACTTCTTGATATCCCGTTTCTTCCCCCTTTTGCCATTAGCAAAAATATATACAAGAGAAGAATATGCAAAAAAATATGAAATAAACAAAAGTTTATTTATTGGAAAATAAAGATAACAAAAGTAATCGATTATTGATACAGTAATCGATTGTTTGACGGCGATTTTCCTGTAGAATACTTGAGTATTTTGCGTCATGCTTTTATGATCCCCTTTTCTTTAGGGTGATACCTGCAAAAAAGTGTTAGACGCCTCCGACGCTCAAGTTAGAAATTATGTAAGAAATAAAATGCAATGCATGACTTAGATCAACGTGGAGTCAAGGATCCCGAGTTCACTACGAATTCGGAAGAAGGACTCTTTATCTAAGGGCTTTGTAAAGATGTCTGCCAATTGGCTTTTTGTTTCAACAAATTCAATTTCGACATCGCCTTTTAGAACGTGATCTCTAATAAAATGATGTCTAATTTCAATGTGTTTTGTTCGCGAGTGAAGAATGGGGTTCTTCGTCAAGCATATGGCACTAGTGTTGTCACATCTAAGAGGAATGTGGTCAAGACGTAGGCCATAGTCCAAGAGTTGTTGTTTCATCCATAGGATTTGAGCGCAACAACTCCCCGTGGCTACATATTCAGCCTCGGTTGTGGACAACGCAACACTAACTTGCTTCTTACTAAACCAAGAAACTAAAGCGCTACCGAGCAAGTGGCAAGTGCCGCTAGTGCTCTTGCGGTCCAATTTGCATCCAGCAAAATCGGAGTCGGAATAGCCAATAAGTTGGCATGAAGAACCTTTGGGGTACCATAGACCCATATTGGTAGTACCGACAAGATACCTTAGAATCCGCTTTACCGCAGTAAGGTGAGACTTTTTCGGACATGATTGATAACGGGCACAGACGCACACGCTAAACATGATGTCCGGACGACTAGCAGTAAGATAAAGAAGAGAGCCAATCATACCTCGGTACTTTTTGATGTCGACTTCCTTACCTTTTTCATCTTTGTCGAGATGATCGGATGTGCTCATGGGAGTTGCCATTTCCTTTGCATTGTTCATATCAAAACGTTTAAGCAGTTCTTTGCAATACTTGCTTTGACAAATGAATGTACCTTCCTTCATTTGTTTTACTTGTAATCCCAAAAAGAATTGTAACTCACCCATCATGGACATCTCAAATTCGCTAGTCATTAAGTTTGAAAATTCCTTGCATAGAGCATTGTTAGTAGCACCAAAAATGATATCATCTACATATATTTGAACTAGCAAGATATCATTATTTTCATGCTTGACAAATAAAGTTGTGTCAACTTTTCCACGAATAAAATTATTTTCTAAAAGAAATTTACTCAACCTTTCATACCAAGCTCGAGGAGCTTGTTTTAAACCATAAAGGGCCTTTTTGAGTTTGAAAACATGATTAGGAAAATTAAAGTCTTCAAAACCGGGGGGTTGCTTTACATAAACTTCTTCTTGGATAAAACCATTTAAAAAGGCACTTTTCACATCCATTTGATATAAAATGAAATTCATAGAAGATGCAAAAGCAAGCAACAAACGGATGGCCTCTAATCTAGCTACCGGAGCATATGTCTCATCATAATCAATCCCTTCTTCTTGATTATAGCCTTGAGCCACAAGCCTAGCTTTGTTTCTAGTGATTATGCCATTTTCATCTAATTTATTTCGAAAAACCCATTTCGTACCAATTATGGTATGACCTTCGGGTCTTGGCACCAAATCCCAAACGTTGTTACGTTTGAATTGGTTAAGCTCCTCTTGCATTGCCAAGGTCCAAAATTCATCCCCAATTGCTTCAGAGATGGTTTTGGGTTCAATTTGAGAAACAAAAGCAGTAAGATCTAAGGTATTTCTAAGGGAGCTCCGGGTACTTACCTTCCCTCCAACGTCGCCTATTACCTGATCGAGAGGATGGTCTTTGACTGTCCTCCATTCTATTTGCTCTTTTGGTTCATTTTCCGGTTGAGGAGCTTCTTCAATTGGTTGTTCCACCGTTTTGTCAATTTCTTCCTTGGTGGTTCTTCTTGAATTTTGTCCTTTAGACTTTCCAGAATGCCTGAAAGATCAAGACCACAATCCTTTCTCGCCAAGCGAGTATTATCTTCGGAAAATACAATATGAGGAGATTCCTCTACAACTTGGGTTCTTTTATTAAAAACCCTATAAGCTTTACTACGAGAAGAATAGCCAATGAAGATACCTTCATCCGACTTTGCATCAAATTTTCCTAGTTGGTCCTTTCCATTGTTATGCACAAAACATTTACAACCAAAAACACGTAAATGTGAAATGTTAGGTTTTCTACCTTTGTACAGTTCATATGGGGTTTTTAAGAGTATCGGCCGAATTGCTACTCTATTCAAAACATAGCATGCGGTACTCACGGCGTCTGCCCAAAAGTGTTTGGGAATCTTAGCTTCGTCGAGCATGGTTCTAGCCATCTCTTCGAGACTCCTATTTTTTCTTTCCACCACCCCGTTTTGTTGTGGTGTACGTGGAGCGGAAAAGGTATGCTCGATTCCGAGTTCATCACAAAAATCCGCAAAGAGATTGTGATCAAACTCTCCCCCATGATCACTTCTAATGGAAGTGACAGTTGATTCCTTTTCATTTTGAACTCTTTTAAGAAAAAGCTTGAAGCTAAGAAATGCATCACTTTTATGTGCAAGAAATAATGTCCATGTAAATCTAGAGAAATCATCAACAATTACAAAAGCATATCTATTTCTTCCTAGACTTTCGATACGGGATGGTCCGAATAAATCCATATGCAATAGTTGTAAAGGTCTAGAGGTTGAAACAACATTTTTGGATTTAAAAGATGCTCTTGTTTGCTTCCCCTTTTGACATGAATCACAAATAGTATCACTTTCAAATTTTAAGTTGGGAAGACCAATCACTAGATTTTGAGAAATCAATTTATTTAAAAGATGCATGTTCATATGAGCTACTCTACGATGCCACAACCACACATTATCATCTTTGCTCAACAAACAATCAACATACTCGGATGAGGAGTTTTCAAGATCAACCATGTAAATATTGTCAACTCTAAAACCACGTAGAATAATCTTGAAGTCACTACGTCTAAACACTAAACACTCATCCGAATCAAACAACGCAAGATTTCCCTTGTCACATAATTGACTTATGCTCAAGAGATTATGCTTTAAACCTTTGACAAGTAATATATGCTTTATAGAGGATTTTTCATTCTTACCGACCGATCCGATGCCAATAATTTGTCCTTTATTGTTGTCACCGAATACAACGCTTCCTCCTTCTTTGTGCTCTAGTTGAAGGAATTTGGATTCGTCTCCTGTCATGTGTCTGGAGCATCCACTGTCAAGGTACCATAGTACACTTGATCCCTTCAAGCACACCTACAAAGCAAATTAATATTCTTTAGGTACCCATACCATTTTGGGTCCTTGGGGGTTAGGCAAATAACGACCATAATAATATGAAGAATCTCTATGCTTTGTAAAACACATAGGTGCAATATGACCTATACGATTGCAGTAATGACATACTACGTTCGGGTTGTGTTGATGCCTAGGTTGAGCCAACAAAGTTCTAGGCGAATGAAAAAGATGAACACTAGACATATTGTTCCCATTTCTAGTATAATATCTAGATGGTCTAAAGTTATTAGTGCTAGACTTGTTGAAGGACCTAGTGTCATGTCTAGGTGGTCTAAGCTCGTTCCTAGAGTTATTTCTTGGTTGCCGAAAATTACTATTTGTAGGCTTGTTTGCAAGAATCCTAGATTCGGATCTAGGTTGTCTAAAGATATTAGTTCTACCCTTATTTTCATACATTCTAGCATAATGTCTAGGTGGTCTAAAAGAATTTGTTCTAGGCTTGTTTAATACCTTAGAGTTATTTCTAGGTGGAGTAGTGAAGTTTTTGTTTTTATGCCGTTGATATTTCTTAGGCGTTTCTTTTTCAACAACTTTAGGAACTTCTTTACTACGTGTTTCTAATGTTTTCCTAAGTTCTGTGTTTTCTAGTTTTAAGGACTCACAAGCAGTACAAGTAGAGCATTTATCAACACAAGAGGCTTCATGCATAGTCTTGATGACTTGTCTAAGTTCTATACTATCATTTAACAAAAATTGATTTTCATTTGCAAGATTCTCGTTATCACGAGATAGATTTTCAACACCTTTTTGAGCTAAAGAAAGACGTTCTTCAAAGTCCTTGTCTTTTAAAAAGAGTTGTTTTTGAAAATCCTCTTCTTGTACAGAAAGAGTTCTTTGTAAATCTTTAATAGTCTTAGAAGCATTTACCAACTCATCATGCAGTTTGTTATAAGCAATTTGCATATCGTTAGATGTACTTACCTCGTCTTTTTCGTCTGCCATGAGGCACTGACCAGTTGATTCATCGTTTGTGTTGACCGCTTTTTGAGGCGTGTTTTCGTGCAATTCCTCAAGTTTGTCCCACATTTCCTTAGCAGTTTTATAGTGGGAGATTTTTCGCCAAAGTTCCTGGTTCAAGGCGTTATGTAATATATTCATAGCTTTAGTGTTGTATTCACTTACCTTATCTTTCCCGACTTTTGTCGTCAGTTGATCACTGTGTTTAATAGCTTGCCATAGATACAAATCGTTTGCCATTGTAAAAACTTGCATCCGATATTTCCAGACTGAGTAGTCGTTTTCGTCTAAGATTGGAGGCGACATGCTGCATTCTCCTTCACCTATTCCTGCAAAGAAATTTAGAGTAGAAGCCATGGATGGTTCTCTCAAACGGTTAAGTTTTTCAGAGAGTATGGCTCTGATACTAATTGTTGGACAATACGCTTTACGCTAGAGGGGGGGGTGAATAGCGTTTTAAAAATATTAAGCGTTTTAGTGCGGAATTTAAAAACTTTGCAGAAATTAAAACAAGTGCAGTAGAATAAACTTACACAATGATGTATCCTGGTTGGCCACAAACGTGGTTAGTCCAGTCCCCGAGAGACTCTCTCGAGATTTCCACTAAACTTGTCAAGCTTACGGGTGCTTAACAAACCGTTACAGCTGAGGACACAAGCCTCACCTAGGTGCTCGGGGATCACAATCCCAAAGACTTCAATTGCTCGGGGATACCAATCCCAAAGACTTCAATTGCTCGGGGATAAAAATCCCAAAGACTTCAACTGCTCGGGGATAACAATCCCAAAGACTTCAACTGCTCGGGGATAACAATCCCAAAGACTTCAACCGAGGAATCACAAGTTCCTCAACAAACGAGAATCGCAATTCTCTTACAAACACAAAACACACTCACTTTACAAAGCACTCCTTAATGAGTAGATATGAGTAGAAATAGTACGCTCAAGATCACAACAACTTAGCTCAATAGAATGGCTCTTCAAAAAGCTTTATGGATGAATGAAAATGATGATCAATGTAAGAAAGCTTTTAGCAATGAAAATACTCAAAGTGTATATGTTGTTGTTGTGAAAACACTGAGTTGAAGCTGTATTTATAGGTGAAAAACTCAGTCTTACCGTTCTCTAATTGCCAATTAAGGATTGCTGAAATTACTCAGTGACAATCGATTGTCAAGACTAAACAATCGATTGTTTGCCTATCAGATTAAGAATTCAATCCCAGATTTTACGTCAACAATCGATTACTTCAAATCAATAATCGATTATTTATAACGTTAAGAAATCCTTTCCAATTTTTGGCATAAAACATCGATTGTCCGGAAATCAACAATCGATTATTTTAACAACGTTCAGAAAATCTTTTCCAGATTTTAAGCAAAACATCGATTGTTAAATATCAACAATCAATTACCTGAAGGTAATTGAAAATATATGACAACGGTCAGCTTCAACAATCGATTATCAAATGGAATAATCGATTATTAATTAATTTCAAAACTCTCTGTCTCATATATAATCGATTATCAAAAGCCACAATCGATTATCATCTTATTTAAAATCACTGGGAGACATTTTTCTCATTCTAATCGATTACCATTAGTTCATAATCGATTTTTATGAGTTTTGAAAACTTTGCCTCAGTTAACAATCGATTATCATAAGTACACAATCGATTGTTATGCAGTTTGCAAAAACCTGATGTTAACTGACTTACTCACAATCGATTATCATTAATTCACAATCGATTGTCATGCAGTCTTGGCTTAGAGATACTCGATTATCATAAGTACATAATCGATTATCTTAGCCCAGATTTTTGAGGCATGCTTGGAAAACATTTTAACAAATGTAAATATGCATAGTTTAAAATCATTTGACACTTAATTTAAATATGCATGATTTTGGAAAAATAATTTTAGTGGAGAAGCCATGTTATGAGCCAAGTTGAGGAATCAAGATCACAATTAATATTGACTCAATTATAACATTTCTAAACTTTGTCTTGAGCTTCTTGTAATGCATCCATTTTGTGCTTGTCCTTGAGTACTGCTATATATCGCTTTTTGCTTTGTTTGACATTCATCAAAACCTACAAAAGAACACACGTTTAGTATATTGCATTTGAAACGTGTTTCCAACAAATTGATCAATTCCTGAAGTTCCTATTAATTAAAGCATGTTAAAAGTTCAGATTTATGACTATTAGTTTCTTTTCCTCTCCTTTTGCTTGTTTAATTCTGATTTCTGTGTTTCCTTCCTTTATTTTTTTAGCAAATGCCTAGTTGTCTATTTGTTCCTGATTAATTAAAGCATGTTTGCATTTTTCAATACTCAAATTGCAAGATTATCATCTGTTTAGGTCTCATAATTTATGAGCGTAATTGGCAGGACTAGTTCTGTTAATGTGGAGTTTTGTGTTTCTATTCATTCTTTTTATCTCATGATTTACTCTAGCCATTAGTTCACAGCATAGTTCTTTTTAATTAAGATGGAATTCACAGTAATTGATTGCCTAGTTCAGCTTTAGCTTGATTTATCTGGAATTTGGTTAAAATTGAGTAAACCTTCTTGAATCAGTCTTAATTGCTTATTCATGTGATTACTTAGGTTTAATTGGTGTTAAGCTCATATTTGAGCCTTTGAACAACCATTTTAGAACCTTAGCTTAATTTCACAATTTGAAATACAATACATTAGGGAAGTTTAATCAGCTATTTAAAAGCCTAAAGTAGTTGCAATTGTCTTAAAATCAGATTTTAAGCTAAAGATGGAATAAGCAGTAGCTTAAAGGTTAAAATAGGACTTTCTCAAAGGATAAATATAAGAATTTTCTAAAATACATCACAATTATCCTTATCCGTTAGAAAATATTGGTTTTTATAAAGAAAAAGGACACTACAGCTGTAAAATATGCTGTACTAGGTCAGAATATTCTATTTTTTATGCCTTTTTGTGCTCCCTCACTCACACAGAGAGATTTGAATGATCCAACAAAAACTACTGCAAAAAACCACTCCTTTCTCAAAAGTTCAGATTCTAAAAAAAGAATCTATAAAAAAAAAACTCAAAAAAACTTCTCTCATTTTTCTAATTCTGTGCAAGTTAAGATAGGGTTTGAATACAAAATTTTCTCTAGTTCTCTTGCTGGATTTCCTAGTTTGAAGCTGGTTTTGGTCTTATTTTGAATCCTTAGGTTGTTTTGGTTTTGTTGTTGCTATTGTGTTGCTGATATCCTTGAGATTCTCTAGAATCTGTTCTTCTACCTTCGTTTTTTGAACTTTACTATTACAGGTACTACTTAGAACTCTATATAGATTCTTGATACATGAGTTTATGAAATATGTCAAACCTTTGCAATTGGTTGTGCAATGAAATGAGTTATTCGTTAGATATTGTTCGTTCAGGACTTATTTTATATTTTTAGGAGTAATTAATTAATTATTTGCCTTATAAAAATGAAAACCACAAAAATGGCCAATTTCTACATTGTTATCCTTTTATTGATTTTTCTCTGTTAACATAGGATTAAGTAGCTTTTATAATTTTGTAATTAATTAGTTTAATTTTTAACATTTTAGGTAATTTAGGATTTTTAATTAAAAAGAAAAGAAAAAAAGAGAAAAATTACATGTTGCATTTATGATTTAATTTTACAAATTTTTAGATTAATTAGTAATTAGGGATTACAAAAATAGAAAAATCACAAAAAATTATCTATTTTTGCATTGCTTAATTTTTTAGCTTTGAATTTTGTTATCTTTTCTTTAATTTGGTATTTAATTAATTCTATTGATTATTAGTTAGAGCTTGATATAATTTGATAGTTTAATTTTTAGAGTTAATTTATGTTTATTTTAATTTGGAAAAAGAAAAAAGAAAAAAGGAGTTTTAAATTTGAAAAGAAAAATGAAAGAAGTTGAAAAGAAATTGAGTTTCTTAACAAATAGCTGAATTTGGGCTGGCCCAAATAAAAAAATCCTCCAATACCCATCCAAAACCACCCCTTACCCAATCCAAAACCATCCTTTACCCTGTCCGTACCCAAACGACGTCATTTTGATTAGCATTGATCTCAGCGTTGATCTCCCATGATCCAATAGCTGAAAACTGATCCTTTCCCCTCCTTCTAACTGTCTGAATGGACCCCTCAAACCCCATTACTCCCTCCTTTTGTCTCTGATCCTCTCAAAAACCCAAACTCTAGCTGCGCTTTTATTCCATCGTCTCCGCCGTGAATCGCCCGCCGTAAATCGCTTCTGTAGGCGGCGATGCCCAAATATACCCCAAATTTACACCCTGAACCCCCCTTGACCTCATCATTCCCAATCTCCACTCCTCATTTCTCAAATCCCTATTGAACTCTTCGAATTTTGAATCGAAAAATCTCTGCCAAAACTTCAACCTTTCCAAATCGCCTCAGACTTACACCCTATGAACTTTACCCTTACTTGAATCCCAAACTACCATTAACCCCTCTTGAATCAGTCCTGAGTTCCTCGAATCTCAAATCTTAGAACCCCAAAAAACCTTAATTTTCTTCTTCGTCTTTTGGAGGTTATATCTGGTCGAATGAACTTGAAACCTTCATTAATCGACTATTTCTGTTACAAATAGTTGATTAAAGGTTGTCCAAGTCCATATCACATATCAGAAAGCTTGGACTAGTTTGCAATTAGATCCGGTTTGATTTCAATCCGGTAATCTCTTTTCTTTTTCTTTTTTGATTGTTTAATATTTTTGATTTTGTCCTTTCTTTTCATGTTTGATTATTCTTTTCTTTTTAGCGAAATAATTAGTATTTTTCTTCTTTTGTTTACCTTTTTCTGTTTAATTGATCAATTCCTGAAGTTCCTATTAATTAAAGCATGTTAAAAGTTCAGATTTATGTCTATTAGTTTCTTTTCCTCTCCTTTTGCTTGTTTAACTTTTATTTCTATGTTTCCTTCCTTTATTTTTTTAGCAAATGCCTAGTTGTCTATTTGTTCCTGATTAATTAAATCAAATTTGCACTTTTCAATACTCAAATTGCAAGATTATCATTTGTTTAGGTCTCATAATTTATGAGTGTAATTGGCATGACTAGTTCTGTTAATGTGGAGTTTTGTGTTTCTATTCATTCTTTTTATCTCATGATTTTCTCTAGCCATTAGTTCTCAGCATAGTTCGTTTTAATTAAGATGGAATTCACAGTAATTGATTGCCTAGTTCAGCTTTAGCTAGATTTATCTTGAATTTGGTTAAAATTGAGTAAACCTTCTTGAATCAGTCTTAATTGCTTATTCATGTGATTACTTAGGTTTAATTGGTTTTAAGCTCATATTTGAGCCTTTGAACAACCATTTTAGAACCTTAGCTTAATATCACAATTTGAAATACAATACATTAGGGAAGTGTTACCACCTATTTAAAAGCCTAAAGTGTTGCAATTGTCTTAAAATCAGATTTTAGGCTAAAGATGGAATAAGCAGTAGCTTAAAGGTTAAAATAGGACTTTCTCAAAGGCTAAATATAAGAATTTTCTAAAATACAACACAATTGTCCTTATCCATTAGAAAATACTGGTTTTTGATAAGGAAAAAGGATACTACAGCTGTAAAATATGTTATACTAGGTCAGAATATTCTATTTTTTTATGCCTTTTTGTGCACTCTATATAATAGAAACATTCCCTCACTCACACAGAGAGAGTTGAATGATCCAAAAAAAAACTAATGCAAAAAACCACTCCTTGCTCAAAAGTTCAGATTCCAAAAAAAATTCTAAAAAAAAAAAAAGAAAAACTCAAAAAAAAACTTCTCTCATTTTTCTGATTCTGTGCAAGTCAAGATAGGGTTTGAATAGAAAATTTTCTCTAGTTCTCTAGCTGGATTTCCTAGTTTGAAGCTGGTTTTGGTCTTATTTTGAATCCTTGGATTGTTTTGCTTTTGTTGTTGCTATTGTGTTGCTGATATCCTTGAGATTCTCTAGAATCTGTTCTTCTACCTTCCTTTTTTGAACTTTACTACTACAGGTACTACTTAGAACTCTATATAGATTCTTTATACATCAGTTTATGAAATATGTCAAACCTTTGCAATTAGTTGTGCAATGAAATGAGTTATTCTTTAGATATTGTTCGTTCATGATATATTATATATTTTTAGGACTAATTAATTAATTATTTTCTTTATTAAAAATAAAAACCACAAAAATAGCCAATTTCTACATTTTTATCCTTTTATTGATTTTTCTCTTTTAACATAGGATTAAGTAGCTTTTATAATTTTGTAATTAATTATTTTAAGTTTTCACATTTTAGGTAATTTAGGATTTTTAATTAAAAAGAAAAGAAAAAAAGAGAAAAATTACATGTTGCATATATGATTTAATTTTACAAATTTATAGATTAATTAGTAATTAGGGTATACAAAAATAGAAAAATCACAAAAAATTATCTATTTCCGCATTGCTTAATTTTTTAGCTTTGAATTTTGTTAGTTTTTCTTTAATTTGGTATTTAATTAATTATGTTGATTATTAGTTAGAGCTTGATATAATTTGATAGTTTAATTTTTTAGAGTTAATTTAGGTTTATTTTAATTTTGAAAAAGAAAAAAGAAAAAAGGAGTTTTTAAATAGAAAAGAAAAAGGAAAGAAGTTGAAAAGAAATTGAGTTTCTTAATAAATACCTGAATTTGGGCTAGCCCAAATAAAAAATCCTCCAATACCCATCCAAAACCACCCCTTACCCGACCCAAAACCATCCCTTACCCTGTCCATACCCTAACGACGTCATTTTGATTAGCATTGATCTCCTATGATCCAGTGGTTGAAAACTGATCCTTTCCCCTCCTTCTAACTGTCTGAATGGACCCCTCAAACCCCATTACTCCATCCATTTGTCACTGATCCTCTCAAAAACCCAAACCCTAGCCGCGCTTTTATTCCATCGTCTCCACCGTGAACCGCCCGCCGGTAATCGCTTCTGTAGGCGGCGATGCCCCAAAATACCCCAAATTTACACCCTGAACCCCCCTTGACCTCATCATTCCCAATCTCCACTCCTAATTTCTCAAATCCCTATTGAACTCTTCGAATTTTGAATCGAAGAATCTCGGCCAAAACTTCAACCTTCCCAAATCGCCTCAGACTTACACCCTATGAACTTTACCCTTACTTGAATCCCAAAATACCATTAACCCCTCTTGAATCAGTCCTGATTTCCTCGAATCTCAAATATTAGAACATCAAAAAACCTTAATTTTCTTCTTCACCTTTTGGAGGTTATATCTGGTCGAATGAACTTGAAACCTTCTTTAATCGACTATTTTTGTTACAAATAGTTGATTAATGTTGGTCCAAGTCCATATCACATATTGATTCAGCCACTAGTTTGTTGGAACAATCAGCTTGGGAGCTTCAAGATGGGATTTACATGATAACAATAGGAAGACAAGGCTGTTATGGACAAAGCTATGTTCAAAAGGGGCAAGAATCTTCTCTTAGCATGCACTTCTTTAACAGTTAATGTATTAATTAAATTAGTTTATCATTCGGTTGTACTTGTTTCAAAAGTGCAGTAGTATGAATTAACAGCATGGACCAGTTTGCTAATAAAGTTTTTGCTTAAATTGTAAGGTTGTATAATAACAGGACTGTGTAACTCATTTGAATCTGAACTTATGTCTCACAGACTGAGCTGCAATTAATGTGCTTAAGTGTGTGTCCCTATTAAGTCCAGGATACAATTCTGAGAAATAGCTTTAAATTAAATTGTTTCCTGCTGTAATTCTGAGGATTCGAATGTTTGGTTTAGGCTTGGATAAGTTAAGCCGAAGTAGCCTCTGAATGTCACATTTGGGGCTGTTCTTTGCCTGAAATTTCACATTTTGCCTTTAGTGCCCAAATTCAGACCCAAATGGTTTTATGAGCTCATATCTCATTTCATCAAGTTTAATGAATGTGCCTGCTGTTCAAGGTTAGGTTGGATTTGGTTCCAGTAAGCCATGTCTTTTGATTTTCTCTTATATGCTTTCATAAACAAGTAGTCACACATTTGGGATTTAGTCATGAATAGTATATGCTCACAATCAGTTGTACCCTGATTAGTTCTCAATTTTGTGATCAAGGTTTTAAATTAGGAATAGAAATTCTCTTGTAATTATGTGTAGTTCTTGACTTATGTATATCATGGCTTAAAGGGTGCAAAGAAGTAAATGTGCTAGCCAGTGGGAGAGTACAATTGGGCTTGTTTAAAACCCAAGTTCAACGTAGGTTATTCTTTCCTTTGCATGTCGAATCCTTAATTCCCATCTCACTTGTGAACCCTATCGTTAAGCTCAAGATTGACCCATAGCTAGGCCGTACCTGACCCATTGCGCTTAGGCTCCTCCACAAAAAATACTCTTTATAACCTTTTCTCATTAATTAGTTATCCCTAACGGAATTAAGGCCCAAATAGGAACATATTAGCCGACCCTAAATAATTAATCTCCTTTTGTGAAGAGAGAATCGTTCGAACGCGCCCTTTTCATCAAACAACATATGACCCTCACATATGTTGCTTTTAAAAATCGAATAATTGGTAGGCTCGATTTAGACTAGTATTGTGATTATGTTTACATTCGCGTAACATAATTGCAAATTTGATTCTAAAAGTAACTCGAGGTATGCGTTCTCGCAACTTCAATCAATTTTCTTAAATAAATAAACAAGCATTATTAATCGTGGATACGTTCGCGTGACATGGTTTTTGACGAGCCAAAGGAAAAGAGAATACGTACGCGTAAATCAATTATTTAATTACGGATAATTCAAGTGATTTCAAAAGTGGTTAAAAGGGGTAAAATGCACATAGGTCTTAAAAATAAGTAATTTCGATAAATTAAGCCAACTAATAATCACTAAGCGAACGTGCTAGAACCACGGAATCCGGGGGTGTCTAACACCTTCCCTCGGGTTATCAGAATTCATTACCTAGAATTTCTAGTTTGCAGACACTTTAAAAATAAAACTTCCTCGATTTGGGATTTAAAATAAACCGACTGGGATGTTGTAACCTATTCCAAGTGGCGACTCTAAAATAAAATAATCCCATTTAGAATATTGTCACTTTAATTAAAAAAACTCCCTTTTATACCACCCTCTCGGGGTATGTGTGTAAAAAAGGAGGTGTGACACTTGATTGATTTATTCCCGATGAACTGAAGTCCGTTATCGCAACTGATTTCTTTGGGAACGCCAAAGCATCATATTATATTTTTCCATATGATTGCGATGACTTTTTGCTCGTGCATTTGGGTATATCACTTGCTTCCACCCATTTGGGAAAATAATCAATTAAAACCAAAAGGAAACGTACCTTACATCGGCCTATTCGGGGGTCCAACAATATCGATTCCCCACTTTATAAATGGCAATGGTGAAGTGACTGAATGTAGAAGTTCTCTTGATTGGTGTATCATAGGGGCATATTTTTGGCATTTCCCCCATTTCTTGATATAATCCGATGCTTTTTTTTTCATGGTAGGCCAGTAGTATCCTGCGCGGATGAGGCATCTGACGAGGACTCGATTTCCTATATAGGCATCGCAGTGACCCTCGTGTATTTCTTCTAGCACCCGCCTTGTTTGATCTGGCCCAAGGCATTTGGCCACTACCAAACATCAATTTGTAATGGTCATGGTTTATGAGGATGTACCTGGCCGCCTGTATATGAAGATTTGTGGCTTCTTTCTTATTTTGTGGGAGTGTCCCTTCCTGTAAATATGTTATGATACAGTTGCGCTAGTCCCAAATTTTATTTATAAAATGCACCTCAACTTGGTCTATTAAGGAATGGAGGAGGGTGACCACATTTTCTTTGCTGATATTTTTTGTAGTTGACGCTAGTTTGGCAAGACTATCTACTTCGATGTTTTGCACCTGGGGTATTTAGTCGAGGCGGCATTCATTGAATTCTGACAGTAGTTTGTGAATTTATGTCTGGTACTTCTGAAGTATCTGATATTTGATTTAGAAATTCCCATTGACTTGATTTACCACGAGTTGGGAATCACAGTGAAGGACGAGTCATCGAGTGCCATACTTGAGGGCTAATTTCAGTCATGCAATTACGGCCTCATACTCGGTCTTGTTGTTAGTCATTTCAAGATGTCGTATATATTGGCAAATCACTTCGCTCGTAGGGACTTTGAGGATGAGTCCCAGTCTCGATCTCGATGCATTAGATGCTCCATCGGTGAAGAAAACCTAGAGGTCAGATTGTAAGGAAGTGTGAAGCGCTTCTTGTAAACCTCGGGCAGTATCTCTGTGCTAAAATCGGTGACGAAATCGGTGAGCACTTGCGAATTTATTACAGTTCACAGTTGATATGTTATGTCGAGCTTGCTCAATTCTATGGCCCATTTAGCCAACCTACCCGATAGCTCGATTTTGTGCAGGATGCTCTTGAGGGGGAAGATTGTTACCACCTTTATAGGGTGGCATTGAAAATATGGCTAAGATTTCGTGAAGCTATGACTAATACCAGAGAAAATTTTTCAAAGTGGGGGTATCTTGTTTCGGCTTCAATTAAGGTTTTACTGATATAGTAAATTGGAGATTGTGTACCTTTGTTTTTGCGGAGTAAAACTATACTTACCGTGACTTCGGAGACCGCTAAGTATACCAGGAGGCACTCGCCTAGATCTGCTTTGGTGAGTAATGGCGGTGAGGACATGTATGCTTTAAGTTTTCTTAGGTCGTTGACACATTCTGAATTCCACTAAAGTTTGTGATCATTCCTTAATACATTAATAAATTTATGGCATCTATCTGACATCGTGAGATGAACCTCGACAGGGCAGCTATTCAACTTGTGTAAATTTTTGTACCTGCTTTTTGCTGGTTAATATTTCCAGTATTCCTTCGATGGCCTTGATCTGATTTGGGTTGACCTCGATGCCTCTTTACGACACAAAAAAGCCGAGGAACTTACCCGAGGTTACACGAAGGCACATTTTTTGGGATTCAATTTCATGCCATATTGCCTCAGTATATCAAAGGCTTCCTTCAAATGAACGATGTGATCTTCTTTCCTTTTTGACTTCATTAGCCTATCATCGATGTAGACCTCCATGGTCTTACCGAGTTGATCTTTGAACTTTTTGGTGACTAACCTTTGGTATGTTTCCCCCGCATTCTTGAATACGAACGGCATGACCCTATAACAGTACGTTTCTTGGTAGGTGATAAAAGTAGTTTTTTCTGGGTCTTCTTCTGCCATTAGAACTTAGTTGTAACCAGAATAGACGTCTAAGAAGCTTAACATCTCGTGCCCCGCCGTTGCATTGATGAGCTGGTCGATATGTGGTAACGAAAAGGAATCTTTTGGGCATGCTTTATTTAGGTCGGTAAAGTCGATTCATATCCGCCACTTCCCATTTTTCCTTTTCACCATGACAACATTGGCCACCCCCTAAGGATAATTTGATTCTCGGATGGAGCCATTAGCAATTAGCTTATCGACTTTTTTGCTAATTGCATCATTGATTATGGCATTGAAATTTCTCCTCATTGGCCGCACAAGCGGGTAGAGGGGGTCAACATTCAGCTTGTGTGAGGCGATATCTCTTGGGATGCCCAGCATAACTGAATGGAAGAAGGCAACAAATCGGCATTGTCAGTTAAAAATTTGTGGAACTTACCTAGTTCCGAGAGATTATTCCCGGTATAAGCTTTTTTCGTGCTGTCGTTGTTGTGCAGTTATACGGGATCGAGGTCCTCTATGGTTGCCTAGTAGGCTTCTACGATGTTCGGGTCTTTGATAATCTCTATTTTTACGTCGGGTTTGGTTCCCAATATGGCTGACTGCTATGCTTTCGCACTCGCTCCATTTAGTTGCTAGGTGTTGCACAATTCTGGGTGATTCGGTAGCATTCTTGGGTGGTGCATTGCTTGCCCCCGATGCTGAATATTCCCTATGGAGTAGGAAATTTGATTACTTGATAGAAATTTGAAGGGACGGACTACATGGCGTGTATCTATGCGCGCCCTATGATAGCGTTGTAGGTTGTTTCTTGGCTCATGACGTGAAACATTGTTTCGAGAGTGACTCCTCTGGCCAGATCGGGCAGCGCAATCTCTTAAGAAGTTCGTTCAACTGCATTATTAAAACCCGTTAGTGTTATATAATGCGGTATTATTTTATCCTCCAGTCTCATCTGTACAAGCACTCGAGGATGGATAATACACGTGCTGCTTCCGTTATCTACCATTATTCTTTTTACATCAGTATCCACAACACATAAATTTATAACAGAGCATCATAGTGAGGGAAAGACAAACCATCAACATCTAACTTATCAAAGATGATACCATCTTCGAGGTTGTCGTACTGTTTGTGAGCGATTAACCGTTTGAGTTTGTGTGTTGTGGTGAACTTTACATGGTCGATTTTCGTATCATCACCACCATCAAAGATTATTTGTATAGTATGAGCAGGTGAAGGTGGTTTTGGGGGTCCCTAAGGTTGATCATACCCTCGAGCGAAGTTAGCCCATCCTCGATCGCTCAGCAGTTCTTTCAAGTGTCCCTGGTTTAGCATTCTTACTACTTCTTGTCACAGGCCTATGTAGTCTTCGATCTTATTCCCCCTTTAATGAAGAAATTTGCATAAAACATTCAATTTTCTGGTGCTCGGGTCGGATTTCATTTTTTGCGGCCATTGCACCTTTCTGCCGAGCTTTTCTAGTGCATACACTCTTTTTGAAGCAGAAACACAAAAGTTATGAGCAGATAATAGAGGAGGCATACCTCTTTCATTTCGGTATGGCGCGGCATGTCGAGAAGTGATGTTTGCATGTCGTGGAGGAAGTGGGACAAATGTCCGATGTAAAGTCGATGCCTCTCTCGATTGAAATAGGGTAGTTGATATCTCCGGCCATCGTTGTGGCGATCTTTCCTTGTTTCAATTTCTTTGTGTCAGCCGTTGGATCGGACCACTGAGGTCGTCCTTGTCTGCCCTTACTTCGGCATAATAAGCATTGTGGATTTCTTCCCAAGTGGTGGGAGGATATTTCATAAGCCTATTTAACAGCTTTTTGGTCGTTTTTGACGCATTCCTGCTTAATCCATTTTGGAAGGATGCTACTGCCATCCCTTCTGATATGTTTGGTAGGCTCATTATCACCCTTTTGAATCTAGCTAGGAAGTCCCTGAATCCCTCGCCCGTCATTTTTCTAAAGGCAAAGATGTTGTTTACCCTAGCTTCTGCCTTTTTCGCTCCTGCATGAGAGGTGACAAATTTGTCTGCCATTTCTTCGAACATCATTATTGATCGTACTGGAAATTGTGAGTGCCAAGTCAACGCTCCCCATATTAGGGTTTCTCCGAACTTTTTCAGCAGCACCTATGACATTTGTTCTTTCGACAGATCATTGTCTTTTATGGCTGTGATGTAGTAGATTATGTGATCTTCCGGATCCGAAGTACCATCATATATTTTTAAGTACGGTGGCATTTTGAAAGTTTTTGGAATGGTGTGGGGAGCTTCCCCTTCATCGTATGGTTGTTAGATGGATCGACCAACGTCCCGTTTTGGCAAAAACTTCGGAGCGCCCGATATCTTATCAACCCTTTCTTGATGCTTCTTCATCTGATAACGGAGCACCTTGTTCTCATTCTCCATATTCTCCATATTTTTAGGATGGCTGTGAGTGCGTCATTACCTGTATTGACAATAATATGAGTGTTACCTGTGTGTGGAGTTTCTAGTTCGCTGGCAACTGTTACGGCGTCTGCGTGTATTGTGCCTTCAGTATTTCTCTGAACGAGTTTATGAAGTATGTTGCTCAGAGTGTTTGTCATCCACTCTTCCAATAGCCTTTTCACAACTAGTGGTGCTTCTCCTGTTGCGCATGTGGAGGCCTCTTTCTCGCGCGAAGTGGTTACGCTTTCATGTGGGGGAGGTGAAGCTTCTCCTCTATGGGTAGAATTTGGTGTTCTGTTTTCATTCTCCTCCTTGTTGTCTTCGTTGATGTTGTTTAGGAGGTTGGTTGGAATACATGCTATTGCCTTTAGCCTTGTATCTCCTTTCCCTGCCATTTTTAACTTGTGCAAAGCTAGAAAGAGACGATTATCTCTTTCAAGGGTTAGTTTATGCAAAGCTAGATGAAAATAAAATCTTAGCTAAAGAAATCCCCACAGACGACGCTAAATTGTTTGACGCAAAAGATATTGAAACTTTTTTTATTAAACCAATTAATGAAGATGACGAGGTAAATCTCAGTTAAGCGTAATAAAATCTAGATTGAACTGTGTAGGATAAAGACAAGGTGAACGATGCTTCCTAGTATGTCGAAACCAAACGATATAACATAAATATGATAATTTCAAATACAAAGAAATATTGCAATGGATGCTATTGACCAAATTCAAGAATGGTGTGTGGATTTCTGAACTATAATAATCAAAAGTTGTTTTTTTGGTATTCACTTTTTTATCTCCCTTTTACAAAGTCTTCTCTCTCTATTTATAAGGGACAATTCCCTCTTGAACTCTAAAAAGTATAACATAAAGAATATTCGAAGAGCATATTCCTATTGTCCCCTATTGCCTACACTACTGCGAATGTTGTGCGTTTGCTAACCGTTGCCAGTCGTCACCCTCTACAGCGATCTAAGAATGTTGCGTCGTAATGGCCTCGCCCCTCGCTGCAATAGTCAGTGGTCGTGGTCGTCCAAATTTACTTTGGACCTACACACAACCTATATAAACGGATTTTGGATCTAACTTAATCTTAAATTTAGATCAAGAGGTAAGAATTGTCCACGATCACGTAAAGAGACCAAACATTCAATAACCTAATTTTGTTGTTTTTGTGTTTTTAGGGTTTTGTTTGATTTTTATATAATAATAAAAAGATAAAAACGTGTTTGGACAAAGAAGCAAAACTAGATTTTCGAAGAAAGAAAATATTAATTTGAAGTTGAAATATAGATGGGTTTGTCTAACTAGCTAGGGTTTAGTATTTCTCATATAATTAATACATCGAATAGAATATCATTTAGAGGTTAAATTAAAATAAATTTCGAGCAAAAAAAAATTGATCAGATCTAATAAGTAATACCTTGAATCAAAGTCAAAGTATTAGATTTAAATTACGTGTAGAATATCACGTATGGAGACATCTAATACCAACAGCTATTACCATATATTTAATAGCATGTTCGGCCAAGATTGAGAAATCAGTTTAAATTAGGAAGTACTTTTTTTAAAAGTATTTTTGAAAAAAATACATTTCGAGCGAAGCAGATTGTGTTTGACTAATTCGCTTTAAAAGTATCTTTTGAGCAATAATTTGTGTTTGGTCAAATTTTTCAGAAAATATTTTTACATATCAAATTACGAATAAGGACATAATAAATTTGCTTAATAGTTATTATTATAAGTAAATAATTTCTAATATTTGTTATTATAGGCAATAATTAAATCTTCACATTTTATTTAAGTAAAATATGAATAAAATTAAAAAGTACTTAATATAATATAAATTAAATACATTAAAATTCATTCAACAAATATAAAGCATTCATCCCTAAAGTTACTATATTATTAGGAAGATATCCTAAAAATAAGAAGAACTACTTATATATTACTATTTTAATTATTAGATTTAAAGATTATTTTAGTATATACTATATTTTGTTAAGGGTATTTTAGGTAAGAAAAAAAGTCCAAACTACTTCTGCTTCTACTTTTGGAAAAAAAGTATTTTTTTCTGCTCCTCAAACTGTTTTGTCTTCTTCCAAAACTACTTTTATTTTTAAAAAAAAAGTTAGGTCAAACACCTAAAGTTAATATATATTTCATTTAGAACTCTATACAATGCGATACAGTAGTTGATAATCCTTCTTTTCCTTTTTTATTGAGTGATGTAGTTGTTCCACATGCACTCTGTAGACGGTAGATTATGTCAAATTTTTTATAAAGGCCTTTGACTAGTTCATTCACTACAAAAAAAAAACAAATTACCAACCAAAACAAATGTTGGTAAATTAATCAAATTGATTGGCATTTTGAATTACTAATCGATTACCAACGGATATTGGCCTGTTGCTAATAGGCTCGATGGTAAATTTTACCAACCATATTGAATTGGTTGGTAAACTTACCAACTAAAAATTAGTTAGTAAACACCAAATAAATTTGTTGATAATTTTTTAATCTTGAGTCCAAAATTTTTGTTGGTAAATTTACTAACAAAAATTCAGTCGGAAGTTCGATAGTAAATTTACTAACATATAGAAATTAAGTTAATAAAATTGGTTTTTGATTATTTAAATTGTGTTTGTAACTGGTTAGTTAATATAGTAACAAGAAAAATTCCATTACTATTCTGGTAGCAACTATTCTAATAGATACCAATTTGGTTGGCAAATCCGATAGTATATTTTAAAAATACATTGGCAATCGGTTGGTAATTTTGTCTATAGAAAAGTTCTGTTTAGTAAACTATAGGCAATTTACAAACAAATTTCAAATTCGTTAACAAATATGGTTATAATAATTGTATTAATATTCATTTAAAGCTTTAAAAGATCCCAAAAATAAACGAAAACAAAATAAAAAACATGCTAAAACTTTATAAATAATAATATCTATCATGAAGTTGAAAGCAGAATCCAAGATGTGTCTAACATAAAAGAAGCTAACATAAATCTAAATGTGACTGGTGTCATTTGGCGACGAGTTGCAGAATCCAAGACGTGTATAACAGAAAAGAAGCTAACATAAATCTAAATACGACTCGTGTCATTTGGCGACGAGTCGTGTCTACGAGAAGGCGGTCTAGGTAAGCCTCCAATGAGGACCTACAGACGGTTTTGGAGTAGTTGATCAACTTGCTCGCGCACCTCTTACTGCATTTCGTGTCTCATTTCTTCACGCATTTCATCTCTCATTTCTCGTCTAATCTCTTCTTTGATCTCAGATCTCATCTCATGCTTCATCTCTTCCTTAATTTCTTGCAAACGATGTCCTACACATTCACTTACTCGAGCATTGAAGTCTAGATCTTGAGGTGGAGATATCGAGCTGGAGGAAGCACTAACATGCCCATAGAAAGGAGCTTGAGAACCAAGACCATAAATGCGTGTCTTCTTAACACCGACTTCCTCCAAATAAATTTGTGATAAATCAACTTCAGGAGGCTAACTGGACCCATCTTCAGGCTGAGACGCAGATAGAATTTTAGACATTATGGCGTCCTGGACAAAAAGAAAATGATATAAACTCTATAATAATAACTTTGACAGAGACAACATCAAGAACACAGTCATAAAGGTAACAAAACTGAAAATTCAAATGTCAATAAATGAGCTAAACTGAAATAATTCCCAGTCGATAGAACTAGAGGTTCAGTTAACCTCAATCAAAGTAACGAAATTGAAGTGAATTCGTAGCTTTTTGCAGGTGATATGTATCAAGAACTCTGCAAGTGTTTTGTACCAAAAAGATGGCAATTACTTCAATTGGATACTGCTGATAACCTTATGAGCTTCAGGAGAACATCAACCACATTTTACACAATGCAGAAACAACCTAGAGAGTTTGAGATCAACAGAAAACCACTACTTGAGGAATAGAAAAGCAAGCCTATATGGTCATGCAGTATAGTTGCATCTGATAATACTCATATCTGTAGGTTTCCCACAACATAGAAGTTCAGCTCACTTTTGATGGATATTGGAAGATATGAAGCAAATGCATAGCTAGCAGGACGCAGACCATTCAGGAGTCAGCCCACCCACCCCTATTTTAACTTATAATTTTGCTATTTTTACAGGTACAAGGTGTTTAACTCTGCAAGTGGTGTAGTTTCCATCAGTGGTAGTAGCAGTTATGTGCTCACTCTGATGAAACTGTACCATTTGCAGCAATTATTCATCCATACATGCCTCCAGGAATACAAAAATACTACTGAACAGCATAGCAATCTCACGAGATACTACTTTTAATTACAGCTACTAAACAGTAGTTTCAAGGAACCTAAGAAATAAACATACTGCAGTGCACTACCAGCATTCAACCTTCATGGAGCCTTTCAATATGGGCATTTCTACAACATTATCCAGTCAACCTTTATGGCTAACATGAAGAACAGCATGACAAGTTGATTGGAGACGCATCAACCACCAGCACAAAACAACTCTGCCCCTATTTACTCAACTGGGCAGGCAACCACTCACTCAGATGATGGATCCTTCTTGATTGCTCTATTATCTAACTTTCATTCTCACATGGTATTTGGAATACACTTGTACAACTGGTGCAGTTTCAATAAGTGGTATAAACACTCTATGTGCTCATTCTTGTTGAAATTGTGCCAGTTGCTTCAGGTTATTCTACAGTTCATGAACACTAAAGTGCAATCTAATCCACCAGTCCCAACAACAATACAGAACATTTGCACCTTCTTCCAGGAAATAAATCTCACTGAATCAGTGCAGAATTTCAATGAACAACAAACTGGAGGTTCAACCATAACACAATAGCTATATGGGAAATCATATAATCTGTCTTTTGCATTCACCAGATACCTCAACTGTCCACAAAGGACCAGTGTAACTGAAAACGGACATTTGCAGTAGAAAAAACTTCAAGCTCAATCACTTCTGTTACAGTCACAAGACAACTATCAGTTTCACTTTGCCTTGGAGATCATCTTGATACATGTCTTCTACTATACTTTAAACCAATAGTGTGATGTTGACTTGAAGGAGAAAGAGTAAAGAAATCGCGAGTCGTAATTTTTTGTTTAAATAAATCGCTGTTACTGCCTTGTTCTTTTATCTTTTTGCAAAAAGGGACACTACAGGTCGCCTCATGCTACATGTCGCCACACGCTACAAAGGAAGAGGCGTTCGCTTTTTTGAAAAAGCTATGTCACACTGTAAAATACCGATGGCAGCTCGCATCGCCTTGCCTCACGCTATTAGCGCTGAGGCGAGCGCTATTTACAACACTGCTACAACCAGTTGCCAGAACGTAAAAATAGCATGTGAAGACATATCAAAATATTGAGCAAGTAAAAGGTGGTATATATAACCTGTAGTTGGGACCCTTAGACAAAATATTAAAGATTCGCAAAATCACAAGAATGCTTTCCACTGGAATATGACATTCAATTATCATCAATTCTTTGACTCTTATGTAACATCTTGTATGCTTTGTGCTAATCCTATGAATTGTGACACTGACTACTATAGATATATATGTTAAAACTGAATGTCCATCGCAATCAAAGTAGCAAACGTCACAGCAAAAATGGGAGAACTAACTTACATAGGTGCTCTTAGATTTCTGGTCCACAAACTCCTTGTTCGCCTTGGAATACACTTGTACAACTTGTGCAGTTTCTATAAGTGGTATCACCACTCTATGTGCTCATTCTTGTTGAAATTGTGCCAGTTGCTTCAGGTTATTCTACAGTTGATGTACACTAAAGTGCAATCTGATCCACCAGTCCCAACAACAATATTGAACATTTGCACCTCCCTCAAGGAAATAAATCTCACTAAATCAGTGCAGAATTTCAATCAACAACAAACTGGAGGTTCAACCATAACACAACAGTTATATGGGAAATCATATATTCTGTCTTGTGCATTCATCAGATACCTCAACTGTCCACAAAGGACCAGTGTAACTAAAAATGGACATATGCAGCAGAAAAAACTTCAGGCTCAATCACTTCTGTCACAGTCACAAGACAACTATCAGTTTCACTTTGCCTTGGAGATCATCTTGATACATGTCTTCTACTATGCTTTAAACCAATAGTGTGATGTCGACTTGAAGGAGAGAGAGTAAATAAATCACGATTCCTAACTTTTTGTTTAAATAGATCGATGTTACTGCCTTGTTCTTTTCTTTTTTGCAAAAAGGGACGCTACAGGTCGCCTCATGCTACATGTCGCCACACACTACAAAGGCAGAGGCGCTCGCTTTTTTGAAAACGCAATGCCACACTGTAAAATACCGATGGCAGCTCGCATTGCCTCGCCTCACACTATTAATGCTGAGGCGAGCGCTATTTACAATATTGGTACAACCAGTTGCCAGAACGTAAAGGCAGCATGTGAAGATATATCAAAATATTGAGCAAGTAAAAGGTGGTAATATATAACCTGTAGTTGGGACCCTTAGACAAAATATTGAAGATTCGCAAAATCACAAGAATGCTTTCCACTAGAAAATGACATTCAATTATCATCAATTCTTTGACTCTTAAGTAACATCTTGCATGCTTTGTGCTAATCCTATAAATTGTGACACTGAATACTATAGATATATATGTTAAAACTGAATGGCCATCGCAATCAAAGTAGCAAAGATCACAGAAAAAATCGGAGAAGTAACTTACATAGATGCTCTTAAATTTCTGGTCCACAAACTCTTTGTTCGCCTTGGAATACACTTGTACAACTGGTGCAGTTTCATTAAGTGGTATCATTATTCTATGTGCTGATTCTTGTTGAAATTGTGCCATTTGCTTCAGGTTATTCTACAGTTCATGCACACTAAAGTGAAATCTGACCCACCAGTCCCAACAACAATACAACATTTGCACCTCCTTCCAGGAAATAAATCTCACTGAATCATTGCAGAATTTCAATCGATAAAAAATTGGAGGTTCAACCATAACGCAACAGTTATATGGGAAATCATATAATCTGTCTTGTGCATTCACCAGATACCTCAACTGTCCACAAAGGACCAGTGTAACTAAAAATGGACATGTGCAATAGAAAAAACTTCAGGCTCAATCACTTCTGTCACAGTCACAAGACAACTATTAGTTTCACTTTGCCTTGGAGATCATCTTGATACATGTCTTCTACTATGCCTTAAACCAATAGTGTGATGTCGACATGAAGGAGAAAGAGTAAATAAATCGCGATTCCTAATTTTTTGTTTAAATAGATCGATGTTACTGCCTTGTTCTTTTCTTTTTGGAAAAAAGGGACGCTATAGGTAGCCTCATGCTACATGTAGCCACACGCTACAAACGCATAGGTGCTCGCTTTTATGAAGACGATATGCCACACTGCAAAATACCGATGGCAGCTCGCATCGCCTCGCCTCACGCTATTAGCGCTGAGGGGAGCGCTATTTACAACACCGGTACAACCAGTTGCCAGAACGTAAAAACAGCATGTGAAGGCATATCAGAATATTGATCAAGTAAAAGGTGGTATATATAACCTGTAGTTGGGACCCTTTGACAAAATATTGAAGATTCGCAAAATCAGAAGAATGCTTTCCACTGGAAAAATGACATTCAATTATCATCAATTCTTTGACTCTTAAGTAGCATCTTGCATGCTTTGTGCTAATCCTATAAATTTTGATATTGACTACTATAGATACATATGTTAAAACTGAATGGCCATCGCAATCAAAGTAGCAAACGTCACAACAAAAATGGGAGAAGTAACTTACATAGGTGCCCTTAGATTTCTTGTCCACAAACTCCTTGTTCGCCTTTACATGTGTCTTCTTCAGAAGCTCATGTGGATGAGCTGGTCTCCCCAGTTCTTTAGCCTAGAATTGAAAACCACGTTCACTATATTAATACATAATCACTAGCTTTGGAGATATTATTACAAGGCTAATAAAAAAGGAATATACATTTGTCTTGCATGTTCTCGGTGACTTCTGGAGCCTCATGTATGGCGTGAAGGACCAGAACCTTCACCACCTTTTTCACTTAGCCGATTCCTTGAGCATTGCGTAGACTTGGCTTTAAAATCCTTAGTCTCCCAGTGAGGCTTCCAGTTGTCCAAAATAGATACTGGAATAGTTTTGCGCTTCTTCTCACAACTTCTTGCTTCAGATAACATACCCTTGTATCATCCTGCACATTTGCTCATAAACTTATCCTTTACGGAACCTTCAATCGCAGTGTCCCACTAAAATTGTTTCTGTTTGAGAAGATCAAATGAAAATAACACAAGATATTGATAATAACAACAAAAACAACTTATACCGAGTGTATTAAATCCTCCTCTCAAGAAAGATAAAGGAACTCCAAATATTATTGATCTTATAATACTATAACTTTACCTTAATCTCTTCCCAATAGAAGTCTTTTTTCTCTGGTGTAACAGACTTCCAATTCTGTCCTTCAGGTACCAGTTTCTCCTTGAAGATTTTTATGACAGACCGACCGACGTCATTGCCCGGGTCGAGTTGGCTAAAGTAAAGAAGAAATGAATTATGTTTTTACTCCATTTCATTTAAGCCTTTCATATTCTATCAAGAAGCATTTGAGATGCACTAATACATACCAGATAAGCAAGAAACAAAAATTAAAAAAAAATATAAACAAGTGACACTTTTACTCTTACACTCCATGGAGGATTGTAATTGGGATACGGTTACCGCCAATTGTGTTAGATGAACTTGCTGATCGGATTTCATCTGCAGGTGTACCAAAATCAGAAGAAGAAGATGGTAAGGATCTGCTTAGAGTTGCATCCAAATGTGGTGTTTCTGTAACTGGAGGTTCAGGTGACTGATCATGTTCGGGTGACTGATCAGATGTGGGACTCAACATCTCACGAGATCTCGGAGTGTTTGAATTCCTGTTTTCAGCATATCTACGTGCTCCACCTCCCCTAGGTGCCATATCTACGATTCCAAAGCCAGATGCAGATAAACAAATAACATATTTAATGAACTATGGTCAAATCTAATTGGATATAATAATTGATATATTATTCCAAGAGTAATTGAATTATATTACTCCAAGAACAAAATGCTTTGAAAAAAATAAGGCATACATGTATTAATCTAGACATGGCAGATTCAGAAGACAAACATCCAAAAAGGAACAAATTTACTTTATAAAGTATTTCAAAAGACAAACATCTAAAAAAGAACAAATTTACTTAAGTTAAAAAAAAAACAAGAACCCATAAAATCTGAAATCCAGGAACTTTTTCTTAAAAACTAAAAATAAATTATATACTATGTTTGATTCATTCAGACTCTATAATTGAAGAGATTGAAGCACTTTGACTATATTCACTGTCATTTTCATCATATAGCTCTTCATTCTCATTATCCTCATCCTTATCTTCATCTTCGTCCGATCCAAATTCAACATGAAGTTCTACCTCATCATCTAAATCATCATCCTCGTCTCTTATGTTTATGAATCCACCATTTGGATCATTAAGGAGAATAATTTCATCGTTAGGTACCACATCAAATGTTAAACCAACTTCCTCAGATTGGAATGGCTCAACACCATCTGTCGGAGTTGACTGTGATGATGAAGGAGGCATGCCCACCAAACCTTGTGCTTTTACTTTGCACACAGCCCACCACTCACTCTTATCACGTTGTAAGCTAGGATAAGTTGTATAATACACTTGAGCCGCTTGCATTGCCAAAACAAATGGTTCATACGTCTTTAACTTCTTTTCATGGTTGATATCCATAAGTTTATATTGTGGGTGAATCTTCATTCCTGCCTTTGGTGTGGGATAAAGCCACTCGCACTTAAATAAAATAGTTCTCTTTATATACTCACTAACCTTGTACTCCAATTCAAGGATATCAGTTAGCACACCATAGTAGTCACTATCGTCTGCACTATAATAAGTTCCTTTATGCATACACCGCTATTGTTAGATGATCTAGAAGAACTGCGGCTTTTAGTGTGAAATTTAAAGTCGTTGACTGTATAACCAGTCCATGGTTGTGCTGTTCGACATGGACCTTCTGCAAGGGCCTTGATGAACTGATTATCTATATGGACGCGTGCCTATAAAAGAAAAATAATTAAAGTTTCTTATAAGTGAGGTAAGTATAAGTGGAAGGATATTGTACAAGTACTCACATATCTTTTAAACCATGATGCAAAATCTTCATCAAGTTTCTTATCCACTTCATCAAGTTTCTTATCCACTTCCTTCTCCGTAATTTGTAGGAAATTTTGACGAAGAGAGTCAATAAAGATCCTTTGAATCACATCCAAGAAAATATTTTATTAAGGTTTTGATGATTTTGCTAATCTACAAATGAAAACAAAAGCTTGAAGTCCTACTCAATATATGGGTGTACTTCTGGGCAATTTGATAAAACATAAATATAAGCTGCATCAAGTTCTTCTTCAGTCATATATCTTGGTTTACATCTCCCAAATGCTTTACCTGGATAGGTAAAAATAGAAATATTACCATCGCGCTCATCTTTTTCCCTTGTACCACCATCATCATTCCGTGGAACTTTCCTATGCCTTGTGTAAACACGAGGTTCAAAGTAGTGTGAACAAAAAGATGAAGCTTCCTCAACTAAATACGTGTTGCATATTGATCCTTCAACTTGTGCCTTATTTCAACCATTATTTTTCAATATCCGAAGGTTCCTGGAAATAACACATAAGCTCAAATAAGAAGTCTGAATTAAAAGAGTTTCTCAGAGTAGAAGATTACAATAAACTATTGTTTTTATGAATTTCAGCACAAATAAACCCCATTTTCAAAAAAAAAATCAGCACTTGCATTTGAGAACATAAATGGGAGTTAAAAAAAATTATTGACAGCTATTAGCATACTATGGTTCATAGAGAACTGACTAAAACGTGAAGATATATAATGAACATGTAGAACAAGAAAGTGGTTTGTAGATATTAAATAGTTCCAAGGAGTATCTGTCAAGAGATACAATGGAAAGCAAGTGGAGCAGCAACTCGCACCATTCAGGGACGTACAATAGTGTTTAAATGATAGAACTACGTACAAAGATAACACACAAAGTGAGAAACGGTCCAATTCATTAATTGCAGGCAAGGGCAGCAAATTGTTTCATTCCATTATTCAAAACTTTCTTTCAGTACACTTGTGACTTGATAGTAACAACAGGAAACCTACTGAAGTCACTGATGGCGGTCAAGATAATGTAGGTGCAGTCGAACTGTGAGCCTGTATGCGCAGTAATTCAGCACCCATAACATTACCCCTTAGACTTGTTGCATCACCTTCATGGTCTTCAGCAGTAGCAAGAACCTCGAAGTATTTGGACATGAACCAATACTAAGGTCATTTCGTCGAGCACCTATATTCTGAGATTTTGGTGATGCCCCATTCTTTACAGGAGATGTTTTTGCTGCTACTACCTTCCATTCTCCTTCCTTTTTGTTCTTACCTCCTCCTTTATCATCCTTGACACCTTTCCCAGTTCTACTTTTCACCACGTTGTTTTTTTGTCCATCGTGTTTAGCCTTAAATCTGGGCAGTAGTTGTTTTGTTAGAGGCTTGTTCTGCATTTTTCTGCTGACCATCAGGAGAAATATTTTGTGCATCTGTTTGAATAGCCTACATACCTCTCCCTTTTGTTTCTTTTGGCTGTTGTTCCAATCCATATGCATGTTCCTTCAAGAGTTGTATATTAGATTGCATCCCCTACTGGTTTACACCTTTGCCAATAGGATCAATATGGATTTTAGTACCAGGCCCAGCTTTATTAGCCATAGCAGCAGTCCTTTTTGGACATGAACCAGGTGACAAAATTGCTGCAGCAGTGGCCAGATTGTCGTAGGCTTGAACTATTGGATTTACAACACTAGAGATCCTTGCTGAAGCCACCTTAGCAGGTACATCTCGAGAAGGTGGATTTGGACCTTTATCAACCATTGAAGCCTCACAAACATTGTTTACCATAGCAGATCGAGTACCTACATTCTGATAAACTCGGCATAGCTGGAAATAGTGATCAGGATCAGAACTTGATGGACGTCTAATTAAGCGAACAATTAAGCTTCATTAATTTATTGCAAAAGTAATGAAGTGTGCTCTTTTTGCACAAGAGCTGCTTTAAATTAATCTGGTGAATCTTTGCCTTTTAATCTTTATGATGACGCTTATCACTAATCGAAGCTATCTCTTGTTTCATCTATAATCCACCTAATTTTTATGTTGAATTTGAATCAGAAGCTTATCACTAATCAGAGCTTCTTTTGCTGCATTTATAACTTCAAGTTAAATCTTTATGTTAAATATAAATCAATGCAGTCCTATCAGAAAGCACTTAAAGTTGACCCCTCATATAAACCAGTAGCAGAATGCCTTGCAATTCAATGAACACAAAATGTTCTGCTTCCTCAATAAGAGAATAATAAGCTTTGTGAATGCTCTGTTCAGTTTGAGAACAATTATGTAGAGCAACAACTATAAACAACAACTATAAAGATACAAGGCAGATGGTGATGGTGTTAATATGGTGCAAAGGCAAGAAATTATTATGATTCTGGTAACTAATCCAGCTGCTACTGATCGAACAACAACAACTGTCAAATCTGGACAACAGCAAATTGAGGTAACTAATCCAGTTTTGGATGCAGGGCATCAACTATAAAGATACAAGTATAAACATCAACTATAAAGATACAACTATAAACAGCAACTACAAAGATACAACTATACACAACAACTACAAAGGTACAACTATAAACAGCAAAAATAAAGATACAAGAAGAAAGATGAAATTTAACCTCTCAAATGGGTACATCCATCGATATTGCAACGGACCTGCTATCTTTGCTTCGTAAGCAAGATGCACAGGGAGATGCTCCATTGAATCAAAGAAGTTGGGATGGAATATACGCTCCAATTTACAAAGAATTTCAGGTATTTCTTGTTCAAGTCTAACCATAGCCTCTTCCCGAATTGTTGTTGAAGTGAGATACCTAAAGAAAAGGCTCATCTCAGCAAGTGGTTCCCAAACTTTTTGTGGTAATAACTCACGAAACCTAATAGGGACCAATCTTTGCGTGAATACATGACAATCGTGGCTTTTCATACAAAACAATCTATGTATTTTCATGTCCACACACCTTACCATATTTGAGACATATCCATCTGGAAATTTCATATTCTCCACCCATTCACACAACACTTTTTTCGACTTCTTGTCTAGTGTATAACAAGCTTTCAGATATTCGTCACCAACAGTATGTAATTCAGCGCGTCGGCAGAACTCTTTCAAGTCTTCTCTAGATTTGGCATTATCTTTTGTTTTACCATATACGTCCAGCACTGTGTTGAACACATTCTCGAAAAATGTTTTTTTCGATGTGCATAACATCTAGATTGTGTCGGATCAGATTTGTACTCCAATACGGGCAAATCCCATAATATGCTTCTTTTCTTCCAACCCGAAAACTTACTAAATTGCCGTTAACAATATCAGCCCCAAGCTTTGTCACCTTTTTCAACCCCAATTCATTTATCTCCTTCAATATATCATCACCTGACCGTATCAGGGGAGGATGCGTTCTGACCACTTTATTTTCTCTAAATGATATTGTGTTATTTATGTATGGATGATCCAGTGGTAGGAACTTACGATGATTGTCAAACCATGACGGTTTTCCACCTTTAGTCAAAGTAAAAGCATCTGTATTCTCCATACAATATGGACATGCTAGCTTACTCGCAGTACCCCATCCAGACAATATCGAATATGCAGGAAAATCACTAACTGTCCACAACAAAGCAGCTCGCATGTTAAAATTTTGCTTCTTGGAGATATCATATGTGTCCACACATGTACTCCACAATTGTTTTAGTTCTGCAATCAAAGGCTTCAAGAAAATATCAAGCTTTTGCTTAGGGTTCTTCGGTCCAGGAACTATAACCGACAAAAATAAATAGGACTCTTTCATACACATCCAAGGCGGCAAGTTGTATGGTGTCACAACTATTGGCCAAGATGAATACTGTTGACCTGTTTGTCCAAATGGTTAAAAACCATCTGTGCATAGCCCTAATCTGACATTACGACTTTCTGCTGCAAAAGATGGATGCATCTTATCAAAGTATTTCCATGCGGGCGCATCTGAACAGTGACGCATCACATTTTTCTCAACTTCATGCTCGGCATGCCATCGCATATGTGCAGCTGTCATGTCGGAAGCATATAACCATTGTAATCGTGGAGTGAGGGGAAAGTAGTACATATGTTTGAAAGGTACAAATTTCTCTTTGAATTCGATATTTTCCTAGTAGGCTTGTACCTGGGATGGCGACAAAAGTTGCAATTGTTAAGTTCACTGTCTTCTCCCCAATAAATCATACAGGCATTTACGCAACTGTGGATTTTTTCTACTGGCATGTTCATTCCCTGCATTAACTTCTTAGTTTCATAGAAATTATTTGGCATTAGGTTTTCCGGAGGAATCATCTCATTCACATATTGACAAATGTCATCAAAATATCTATCAGATAGATGGTGTTCAAACTTGATGTGCAATAAGCATGCAACAACTGACAATTGAGAATGTGTTTCACAGCCAGGCCACACCTCTTGATTTGCAGAATCTACCAGATCATAAAATTTCTGCGCAACAGGATTCGGTAATTCATCCCTATCAATCGGATCGAATGAGGGGCCAACAGTGTCAAGGACCATTCTGTGGTATGAAGTAGGAGATCCAGACTCATCAATTGCACCCACATTACCGATTCGGTATTCATAGACTAATCCCAATTTCGCATCTCTTCATGTTGATTTATATTTCTCGTAACCTTAATTTCTCCATGCAAGTACCATATATGATATCCAGGTACAAAGCCATCGCGCAATAAATGCTCGTGGACAGTAAGAACATCTTCAAAATTTCTATTCTCACACTTTTTTCGGTTACATGGGCACCTTAGTCTCTCACCATCCCTCCCTTCACGATGATTGTTTGCAAACTCAATAAATTTCTCAACACCCTTTATGAATTCGGGATTATACAAACCTCTCGTTAGCTTTCTGTACATCCACTCGCGATTTGAAGTAATTTTTCTGACAAACTTTCTTTCCTGATGATGTAAAAGGATTACAGTAGCATTTATTGATTACTAAAAATCTTTGGACAATAAAAAAAGAGTACTAATAACCAAATTAGGTCCCAAATCCCCGTATAATGAGCACAAACTTTCAAATATTTAGCAAAAAAATGGCAAACTAAAAGTTCACATAGAGATTGGAAGAGATAGTTACATCCCATTAGCAAAGGACTAAAAAACAATTAAGTGAAGCTCACAAGAAGTATCTGGTATCCTTATATTCTGCCTTCTTTAATCTATATAAGCCATCAACTACAAAATATACTAATTCAATATATATATATATATATATATATATATATATATATATATATACATATATATATATATACATATATATATATACATATATATATATATACATATATATATATACATACATATATATATACATATATATATATACATACATATATATATATACATATATATATATACATACATATATATATACTGAAAAAATAAGATTGATAAAAAAAACACTCACCACTTAGCCGAGCGGGTTGTGGAATTGAGAAGAGTCCAAATAATAGTTTGTGGGAGACTTACCACTCCGAATGGATTGTGGAATTGATCAGAAGAATCCAACCGATAGCTTGTGATGAGAGGCTGCTTGAGATAATCTTTCAGTTGGGAAAAAGAATTGCAAGGATTTAGCATATTGTGATCGTGGGTAGAACTGTAGAAGAAACTGATCGAAAAGGTGCGGGAGTTCGTAATATTTAGAGACAGAGGAAACGTTTTGGCGGCATATATTTCTTTATTATCTTTTCTTTTTGTTTAATTTCTTCTTCTTTTTTGTTTAATTTCTTCTTCATTTATTTTGATGATATAAACTAAGTCCACAAATAACTTACAGCTTGTTTGGATAGTTGTACCTATTGTATTGTACCGTATTGTTATATTAAATATAATATTTTTTTATTGTTACTAAAATTGTATCTTATCGTATCGTTAAATATGTTGTTACATAACGACGAAATGTGCCACTTTATATAACGACCGATTTGGTGTGGTCGCATCGTTACCTTGTATTTTTCTCTCAATTTTACCCTTCATTATTATTAAATAATTTTATTTTATCATTTACCCTACCTTTTATATTATAATTTTACCATGTATTATACTTTCTTTGGGGTCTTCTTTTACTTGTGTTGCTTGTTTGACACATCTTGATTTTAAATCTTGCTATTTTTTCCATTGTTTTTTATCAATCATAAAATAAAATACTATAATTTCTTCTTTGGTGATAAAATAAAATGACGACATTTTCAACCCCTGGGGCCTCCGGTAGCGCGGCTCGATGGAGTACGGGGCTTGAAGCTGAATCGTTATTGGAGGCCTTCGCCGGCAAAGATGTAAACAATATTTTACAATCAACTTCTTTTAATATTTTTTCTCTAATTTATAATATAACAAATTTATTTAATTATTCTTGAGATATTGTTGATCTTAGGTAAAGTTTTATTAATTTTGTTTTCAAAAAGCATTTTCTGTTGGAGGAAATGTCTTCATGTTTTTTATGAGCAATATATTTTTTCATATAGGCATGTGAAATTAATAAGAATTAGTAAATCTTTTATTTCATTGAGTATATTTGTTAATTAGAGTATTATTTTCTACTTGTAAAGTTTTTCGTAGTATAGTTATTACAAAATTAGTCCAAAAATCAGTATTGAGCCAATTATCTCAAGGTATTTACTGAATCCACTGTAAAGTGAAAACTAATCCAAGTTGAAGAGAATAGGAGGAATGAAGTGGAAAATTATTTAATTAAGAATATATCATTTATTTGTTATAGCTCAACCAAATTCGCGCTGAAAAATAGCATAATATTTGGAACTATTATTGACATAGCAAATAGTTGATCAAAGAATTTACTTACCATTATAAATAATTACAGGAGTAATTATTTAAAATGAACTTATTATATATTTATATGAATAATATTTGGGGCCTAATATATTAGCTTTAGTTGCTTTGGGGTTGAGAGACGTCCGATATGTTGGGTCCATCCCATTTAACCCATGTGAAAAAAAAAAGAGTTTTTCTTTGGTAAGAATTGCACCGTCCAAATGATGAAGCTTGTTCTTGTCACTAAAGTTATAATTTAGTGACAAATATGTCACTAAAGTTATAATTTTCTATATAGTGTTGCATAGCACAATTGGGCGATATTAGCTAATCATGGAAGGGTGCTTAATTTTAGGGATTAGATATGGCATTTTCCTGTAGAGGTAATTTCCCAGAATTAAATACCTCATTACAAAAGGAGACAACAGATGTAGAGATTTGAGGCCAATATTGTTGGTAAAAATAGAGATGAAGTCCATTTGGCCCTGGTGCTTTGAGAGGTTGGAAGGACTGAACGGTTTGATATATTTCCTTTATAGATAAAGATCTTGACAAATATAAATGATCAGTATTTGTATGAGTGTTACTATCGCGGTTTATTATTTTAATAGTAGATTGTGTGTGAGTAGTGGTAAATAGTGAGTCGTACTAACTCATTATTAGGGGAGTCAACTAGTGGTTGCTCCGTGACCCAATTTCCAACTAAGTGATTCTATTTCTTCTCCTCAGTTGAAGGGTAATTAGGTAGAAATTTTTTGTATTTGCATCTCCAAGGTGTAGCCAATTTATCCTTGATTTTAGTCGCTAAAAATCTTCTTCTAGTCTTAGTTAGTGCGATTGCGTCACCACTCGCTCTTACCGTAGGTCGTGAAGACATTCAATATGTTGCCGCTAAACTAGCCAACCATAAATTATCACCACAATTGATCGTCCATAACACTTTAAAAATTGATTAATAAACAATATTATGAATAAGGCGTAGTAGCTTATGGGATGACGATGAAATACTATAATATCTTCATCAACCTACGGAATATAAACAAAACATAAAACAAAATAATGTATAGCAAATACAACCAACATCTGCTAAAAATTCTCAAAATTCGGTGTCTCAAGTGTACTATTAAAAGGCATGCCAAGTCACATTAAATGGAAGAACCAATTAAAGGACCATGTTACATGTCAAAATGACAAGGCATGTCAAGTCACATTAAAAGGCTAATAAAATCGCGTCACGTGTGCAAGTGACATGTTCTGACCAATTGAATGCAGCCATGTCATACTTCTATTTGATTGGTCGAAAATAGTTTACTCTTATCACAAATCCTCCCTTCCATATATAACTATAACTAAGGGTCTTCATAACTCAGGAAAAACACCTATTAGAAGTTATAACAAGAAGCAAGAGAGAGCTCGTGGATCAAATGCCGCAAATTTTTCTATACGTTTCAAGCTTCAAGCAATCAAGTTCAAGCTCAAGTACAAATTAAGAACAAATCAAGGTCAAGTTCAAGCAATCAAGCTAAAGCTCAAGAACAAGATCATTGATCGTTTGTGGCAATAACTGCATATTCAAGATCAAGATCATAAAGGCCCTTGAATTTATTTATTATTGAAAAGAAAAATCTGATGATTCATAGAGATTGTACACTCATATAAAGACCCTTGAATTTATTTACCATTGAAAAAAATAATTACATGATTCATAGAGATTGTACACTCATATTATTTGAAATCAAATATATATATATATATATATATATATATATATATATATATATATATATATATATATATATATATATATATATATATATATATATATATATATTTCTCGGTCTTAGCTTGATTTTATTTTTTCGATGCAATTTATTGTCTACATAATTTAAGTAATATTAATAACTAATTTTAATCTGTTAATAAATTACAAACCACAATCTTAATCTATTAGCAAAGATTTCCAACCGATTTAGTATCCGTTGGAAAGTTTACTAACAGATGTTATTCGGTTGGTACTTTACTAACGCATTTTAAATTGGGTAGTAAAATTAGCAAAAAAATTCTTGTGTTGGTAAATAGTTGGTTGGTAATTCGTTACCAATCTATTAATAAACTATATTTTATTTTTTCTACTATATTTACCAACGGATATGTACTCCGTTGGTAATATTACCAATGAAAAGTGTATGTTGGTAATGTTTCAGTTGGTAATTCGTTAATAGGCGGTTGCAAGATTAGCCGTCAATTTTTTCCGCTATATTTACCAACTAAATTATTCCGTTAGTAAAATTTTGGTTGGCAATTTATTAAAAATATGTTACTAAATTCTGAAAAATAAATCAGTTACGATTTTGTTAGTAATTTATTGGTAATATACTAACAAATTCGGTTGGTTGGTAAAATTCGTTGGCAGATGAGGTTTTTTTTGTATATTCATTATATTAAGGTTTTGAATTGTCTATTCAAAGTCTCAAATGATATCATAATTAACTTTAATAAGCTTCTTCATAGCTGAAAATCTTATTTAACGTTCAACGTATGATACAAAATGACAAGTATTTAGGAATAACCATTGTTCGTATATTATAACTACTAAATAGGAACGGAGGTCCGTTCAAAAAAATAAACTTCGTCCATCTATTCATTTAAAAAAAATACACGAAGTTAATTCTATTAACAAAAATATCCTTCGACTAACGGCAGAACTGATGAAGTGTGTTCTTTTTAAATGGATAGATGGACGGAGGATATTTATAAACCATTTAGTAAACGATAGGGATGAGTCTTTCATTTAATGACATGGCGATTTTTAATTGGGCCACATGGAAATCTTAGACTGGAATAAAAAATGGATATTATTTCATCATTTACCTTATCCGACTCATTTACAAAAATGGGTAGTATCTATCACACCCATTCCCACCCATCTGATCTTCCCCTTTCTTCTTCTCCAATCCTGCATACACACAATAACAAATTAATTAAAGAATATATAAAACCCAAAATCAAATAACCCGAAATTCAAACAAAATTCTGAAATTTCTCCAATCAAACTCAGAATAATTATTGAAACTCTTAAATGGCAACTCAACAGATATATTTAGGTTGGTAAGTAGAAGACAAGGATCAAAGCAAAACAAAAATCTGAAACAAAAAAATTGAGCTCAAATTGTCCAAATATATCAATCAAATCTCGGAGAAATATTGAAACTTTGAAAGGGACAAGTAATGTAAATCTTTGGATTGTTCATAAGAAGACAAAAGAGTTACATAATAACAGAAAAAATAACTATATATAACTAATACAAGCACACAAGAAAATTGAAATCAAGGTGCTAAAAAGCTTGAAATTATCACATTCTAAGATAAAGATTGAATCTATAAAAGGTAAAAAAAAAAATAAAGGGTTACCTTTGGGATGTTCATAAGAAGAAGATGAGGAGGACAAAGAGCCATGCATTGCAGATGAAGTGAAGCTAAAGCCATATTTTCAAACACAAAGAAAGATTTGTTTCAACAAAGAAACACTAAAAATTCTTATAAATTGGTAACTGAAAAATAGCCACAGTTTCAAAAGTAATTGAAATTTAGCCACTTTTAATGTAAATATAATTGTGAACGAAAACACTGTAAAAAAGTAATCGCCACACCATTAAATGAAAGACTCATTTCTATCGTTTGCTAAATAGTTTATAAATACCCTCTATCCATCTATCCGTTCAAAAAAAAACACTCCGTCAGTCCTGCCGTTAGTCGCGGGGGTATTTTGTTAATAGAATTAACTTCGTGTGTTTTTTTGAACGGATAGATGGACGGAGGGTATTTATAAACCATTTAGCAAACGATAGGGATAGTTTTGGCCCTTTTTCTTTTATTTATATGATATAATTTTATTATGTCCACGTCAGAAACTTGCCAGTTTCATAATTGCACGTGTAATTGTTATGCCGAGATAGAGGCAAATCTAAATGTAAAGAAGATAAAGAATATTAAATTTTAACGTGAAAACCTTTCAAATCAAAGGTAAACCACGGGATCATAAAGATCCAAAAAGCAAGTCTCAAACATGGGACAACAATAGCAACAAGAGCAACAACTAATCAATTGAAGAACGAGAAGAATTCGATCACAAAAAATGAAGTTGTTGTTCGAGGATCAAAATCAGATACTACGTGTCTCCAAATCCGATCTTCACCGTTTAATTTAAAGATCCAGATGTTACAAACACTCGGTCATAATTTCAGCCCGATCCAACGTAATCAGTAAACGATATTTGAAGTTGGATGGTCGGAATAAAAACCTGAAGCAAAACGAATACTTTTCTTCTCTCTTCTCTTTTGATGAAAGCTCTCTCAAAAACCACACTTATGTACTTAAGTCTTTCAAAGACTTGTACCGATGAGCATAGAATAATTATTTAAAGTTGTCATACTTATAAATCATGAATGGTACTTTCTCTTAAAATCAAAACCAACTTTATATAGGAACGAAATCCGAATTCAATCCCAAATATGAATAGAAATAAAAAAAGAATAAAATTAAGCCATTGAATCTTGATAGGATAACATGGGCATATGCCCAACAGTAATGTGTTCCCAAAATTATGCATGTGATTAGTGGATAAATTACAAACAGTAGCATTAATAATAAAGGTGAGTATTACTGAAAACCAATCATGTTCATTCTTTTAAGAGGCCAGATCTTAAATTTCGCTAAACGGACACTTCATCTCTTCTTTTTTCCAAATTCTGCATTTCGGCTTTTCTTTTTATTTCACCATTAATGATATGTTTAAGATTATAAGTTTAAGGATGTCTTTCGTATGTGCCAAAATTTTAAATTCTTGTTTTCTTTAACTTCATATTCAGGCAAATCGTGCCATACCAAATTCGTCGAGATTAACAGCTTATTTGGATAGTTGTACTTTATTATTTCATAATATATCGTATCATATTGTATTGTATTGTATTCTTTGATGAATAGAATATTTGGATAAATTGTATTGTTTTGTCGTTATTTTATGATATCACGCATCAGTAATATGATGAATAAACTCGCAATATTATAAAGAAAAATTATGATACGGTACATAAAAAGGTAGGTAAATAATAAAATAAAATTATTTAATAATAATGAAGTATAGGATTGAAAGAAAAAGAGAAGGTAATGACGCAACCACACCAAATCAATTGTTACATAACGTGACATATTTCATCATTATGTAACAACAAAATTAACAAAATGATACAATAAAATTTATCAAAACAAATATTGTATTTAAAGTAACAATGCAATACAATACAATGGGTAACAACCCTCCAAACAAGTTGTAACTACCCAACAAACAACACCAATTATATACATTTCAGTCTGAAATTATGCTCCCTCCCTTTTATTTTATGCAATGTTATTTGATTGATATAGAGTTTAAAAAAAAGAAATAAAAAGATTTTTTTTAACAAAACTTGTAGTCCAAGCAAATAGATATTGTGTGGTTACAAATTATTTCATTAAAAATAATTAGACCTCTCTACAACAATCATCCTCTATAAAAATATTTCATTAAAAAGATTAAGTTTTTTTTTTGAACTAATTTTTCATATTTTTTAGAAGAAATTTTTTTGATTTTATTTCAACTATATGGCATATTTACATCATCTGTTCTTTTGGACTCTAGAACAGATCTCAGAAGTACAATCATTTTGAAAACTCTACAACTGTTGTTGTTAAACTAATATCCTATTACATAAAATTGCTACAATTGTGATACTCGTACAAAGGATAGTTATTTATGTTCTGTAACATGGGCGACCATTTAGGTAGCTTTACGCCAGTGAAGTGCACTTGAATTGTAATCTCCTTTGCTCGATCTTTGGCGTCTCTGGTTGACTGTTGAAACCTTCTGTTGTTCCTTTCCATCCAGATGTTGTATACTACTGCTGCAAACACCACACCTAGGATAGTTTTTCTGGGATTTCTGCTGTTAACATTAGCTGTTAGCCATTGGATTTCTGTTTCCCATGTTCCTGTCGTTCTTTGATATTTCAAACATTGTAACATAGCTTGCCACAGTGTTTTGGAGTATAAGCAGTCAAATAATAAATGGTCGTGAGTTTCTTCAGTATCTCTTCCACACAAACTGCAGAATTGATTAGTGGGAATTCCCCATTTAGCTAATCTGTCAACCGTCGGCAAGCGTCTATGCAGCACCATCCATAATATGTATTTCTGTTTCGGGAGCATGTCAGTCACCATTAATAATTTTTTCCATATAACCTTGGGGTATTGAGGAGTGGTCTGAATGTATGTCTTCCTGATACTAAATTGCCCATTATTTGTACATGTTTGCAGTCCTGCACCATCAGTTGCCCACCATTCTCTTGCGCCAAACAAGTTCCTAACGAGCCAGCTAGCTTGTTTAGGAATTTCCATAGTGTTAATATCTTTTTTCTTTATGTAGTGACAATGTATCCATTTGATCTAGAGTTTGTCTTTTTTTGCCATTAAGGCCCAGGGGAGTTTTGAAAGAGCCGCTTTATTCCATCTTTCATAGGATATAATGTTTAGTCCTCCTGCTGCCATTGGTTTACACAGTGTTTCCCAGGCGATTGGATTTCTATGACTCGTTTCATGACTACCAGTCCATAGGTAATTCCTGCAAATTCCATTTACCAGTTTTATAATTTTTTTTTGGAATGAGGAATACTTGGGCCCAATAAGTTTGCATTTCAAACATGACACTTTTGATGAGTTGGATTCTGCCAGCATAAGAGAGGAGTTTTGATGTCCAGCTTCTGATTTTGTCCACTATCTTCTCTACTAGGGGCATACATTGTGATATCGTGACCTTTTTTGTGGATAAGGGAACCTAGATAACGGAAGGGTGTCCTCTGTGAGGTGGAGTTCAGAACATATTTTCTCCCTCAAATTAGTTGATACACCTGCTATATATAAGGAGCTTTTATCCATATTGGCTTGGAGGCCTGAGACCATAGAGAACTATTCAAATTCATTCATCAGTAGCTTCATGGAAATTTCATCAGCCCGACAACGCATCAAAAGGTCGTCTGCAAAGCTTATGTGTGTGATTTGTAGTTTGGAGCATTTGGGGTGGAAATTAAAATCTGGGTTTCTGTGTAGCTTTTTTAAGGATCTAGTTAGGTATTCCATGGCTAGCACAAATAAGTAGTGGGACATTGGGTCCCCTTGTCTTAGTCTTTTCCTTGCGTCAAATCTCTTGGTCAGTCCTCCATTTATCAAAAGGGAGTAACTGACGGTGGAGACACATTTCATTATTAGTACCACTATTTTATAAGGAATTCCAAATTCAAGTAGTACTGCCTTGAGAAAGTCCCATTCAACAGAATCGTAGGCCTTCCTAATGTCAACTTTAATCAGGCATCTAGGGGATATTGTCTTGCGATTATAGCCTTTGATTAGCTCATGTGCCATAATAAAATTATCCAGTATGTTTCTCCCCTCTATGAAGGCCGATTGAGACTGCCTAACTAAATAATCGACAACCAGTTTTAGCCTGTTTGTTAGGATCTTAGAGATGATTTTATAAAGAGTTGAACAGCAGGCAATGGGCCGATATTCTTTGACATAGCTGGGATTTTGCACTTTTGGAATCAAAGTGACTGTTGTGCAATTTCTGTTTCAACAGTTTTCCAGTTTGGAAAAACTGTTGCACTGCCTAGGTAACTTCCCCCTCCCCCCCTCCCCACAATAGGCCAAAAATCTTTAAAGAATTCTGCAGGATAGCCATCAATACCTGGAGTCTTATCTTGAGGGAGCTTCTGCACAATCTGGTGGATTTCATGTTCTGTTACTGGAGACAGTAGTTGCTGCTGTTGGTGCAGGGTGAGGCAGGGTCCATCTCTGGCCACTGTGATGTCGATGCCTGGCAACTGTGTTGCTGCTGTACCCAGTAACTCTTGGAAGAATTGGGTGAAGTGTTGTTGTATCTGCTGTGGATCAGTAATTTTCATCTGGTCTTCAGTAAGGATACAACTCACCTTGTTTCTTGCTTGTCTGGCTTTCATGTAGGCATGGAAGTATTTTGTATTGTGATCTCCCAGTTGGATCCAATTAGCTCTTGATTTCTGCCTCGTGATTTGTTCTTGGATAGCTTCCCATTTTTCAATGGTCTGCAGTAACTGCTTTTCTTTTTGGATATCCTGCTTGTTGAAATGGTCTTCATTCAGTCTACTCTGAGTAACATTCATTTCTTCTCTTATTTGTTGTAGTTTCTGCTCCACAGAGGTGTGTTCCTATGAATGTATCTGGTAGTTTGTTGAAGCTGTTGCAATTTGCTCCAGACAGAATGCATAGTGAATCCTTTGTGCTGTTGGCTCTACATTTGCTGAACTGTTTCCTTGTATTCCTCTTGCTGCATTACAGTTGTGAGTAGTCTATATGGTCTGTTCATTCTGGTTTTAACAACTTCAGTGTTCAGGGGTCTATGATCTGAGCATCCTGGCAGCATATATACAGCTTCCACTCCAGTGTAGGCATTGAACAATTCAGGGTTGCCAAAAGCCCAGTCAATGTGACTGTAAATTCTGTTTTTACTGTCTCTCTTGTTGCTCCAAGAGTATCGGTTTCCTCTCTTGGTAATCTGTCCTATATCATCAATGCAGTTTTGGAAGTCAGTCATTTCTGAGTGGTGTACTGGTTTCCCATTAAGTTTGTCCTCCACTCCTAACACACTGTTGAAACCACCCATTATAAGCCATTGACCATTGTAGTTGACAGTTCTCAGGCTATTCTATAGAGATGTTCTTTGCTGTGTGGAATGCAATCCATAGACACAGGTGATATAGCTAGAAAAAGTGGAATTCTTGTCTGTCACCCAGCAGTGAATCATTTGGTCAGTAGTTTGTAAAGGTACAACATGGACATTTGACCATTTCCACATTATCCATATCCTCCCATTGGGTGTACAAGCATAGTTATTCTCAATGTTCCGGTCATCCCCAAGTTTCTTGTATATTGTCTGTGATTGTGGTTATTTTACTCTAGTTTCTAGACAAGCTACCATGTAAACTTTGTTAGACCTCAAGAACTTTACTAGCTCTCTCTGTTTGTAGGACTTATTCATTCCTCTAATGTTCCAAGAGACAATGATCATGGATGGAATTGGATACTTAAGCTTCCCCTTTACCCTTACTGGATGTCTCTATTCCACTGTGTCCCTGCTGTTGGAACATTTGTTCTGGTTCCTTAAGAATTATTGCAGTAAAAATAGGCTTGGTATTCAATTCAGCATAGTTGATCTCCCCTTGAGCAGTAGTATCAGCAGCTCCTTGAATAGTTACTACCTGTTTGCCTCGACTATTTACTTATAGTTCCACTTCATTTAGAACTGTTTGCTCCTCTTGCTGTTGGTTGACTATAGTCTCCTTCCTTACAGGCTTTGGTTGCCATTGCTTTTTTGTTTTGTGCTTGATCCCATTTCTCTGATTTTGTGGCCTTTTGGTTTGTTGCCCCTCCTTTTGACATTCTCCTGGTTTGTGCCCAAATGAGTTGCATTCTTGACAGAATGTTGGTTTCCATTCAAATTTCACTGATTGCAGCCAGCTTCTCCCATCAGGTATCTCAATATACACTTCATCAGGTAGGGGTTGAGTTATATCCATTTCCACTAGGATTCTAGCATATGAAATCCTATCACAATCAGCAGTAAGCCTATCAGTGCATAAAGTCTTACCAATTAAACTAGCTATTCTACCTAGGTTCTTCTCTGCCCAACATTGAATCGGTAAACCTGGGAAGTCGATCCAGATTGGTACAATTCGCATTGACTCATTCTGGAGTTGAAAATTTTGATCTCAATCCTTTAAAATCAGAGGCTTACCTTTGAAGGTATGAGGGCCAGTATGCATTATCAATTTTTTGTCCTCCATACAATCGAACTTAAAAATGAAATAACCATCATCATGTAACATCACTGTATGTGTTGTAATAGTATTCCAAACTCCATATACATATTTGAGCATTTCTTTAAACGATGGGTTACCTCCTATTACATATCTGATTGCAGCAGTTTTCCATTTTTGGTTCTGGACTTTAGTTGTGCAATATTCACTCCATCCTTCACCATCGGAGGGTAGTACTTGAGTTGCATGCCTTGGTTTGGGGTTCGATTACCTTGAACAACTTCAGCAAAAGTTTGCTTCTGCGATTCAACTGAGAAAGTGAGCTTCCTCGTTGTTGTTGTCATATCTGGTTCCTTTAATTGCTTTTTTGATTCCTCCTTCTCCGGTACAGGCTGCATAACTGTTGGGGCACTGCCCATTCCTGGGAACCATTGTAGCAATGGAATTGGAGTTAATTTCTGTGGGATTCCACTTTCTGGAGTTACTAATCGAGCCATGGACAAAACGAAGTTGAGTAATTTTTTGTAGGTGGTGGTGGCGTTGGTGGCCGACGGCGGTGAGCAGCTCGCTTTCATATTATGTGATATTATATGTCTTTATAAAAGATTTTAGTATAGCAATAAAAAGATTTGAACAAATGACATTATAGAAAATTTGCACAAACGACATTATAGAAAATTTGCCTATATATAAAGATATCATTTTTTGTGACATTAAAATTATATGCGCATCACATAAATTGAAACAATACTACTCGGTACTCCCCCCTTATGGCCTGACCTGGGAATGATAGGGTGTACCATATATATCTAGACGGTTTTCGATTGATCACCTCGGCTCAAGATTTTTTTTTTTCAAAAATAGTATTGTACAGTAATATTTATTTATTTGATGTCACCACCATGCAGTTAATGAAAATCATATCATCCAACCTGTATATACAGATATAGTAGTAATACTTCATTGACTTATCAGTCTCCTCCATTTCCCTCCATAGCCTAGACCAAGTTCCAACCAAATTCACTATCTTTCAAGTTTCAACACTCCTATTACCAATTCATTATTTCATCACCTTTTGTCCATTCATATACATGAATTTTGCTAATTAACCATTAAAACTTATATCCTCTTTGCCATTCAAATGGGCTGTTTTTTTAGTTCTACTAAAAAAACACCTTCAAATTCTGCTATTTCGTCACCTAAATCTCATGCAATACAGAGCAGGAATACTCATAGATCTCCTCCACCACTTACACTTCCATTTCTTGAAGAAGAAAAAGTGAAAGAAGTTCTCTCTGAAACTCCCACCATACCAAAAAATAATCATCAAAATATTTTGGAACAAAAAAACCCTAATGATAGTGTTTTAAAAATAGCCAAGATTTTCAACCCTAAGGAACAACACTCTCAGGAGCCTCAGGATATGTACAGAAACTTCAGCAGGACTATTCGGGTCGGGTCGGATTCTAAGGAGACGGTCAAAGAGCTTAGCAGGCATATCCGGGTCGCGTCACATCCCAAGGACACCATCAAAGAGCTCAGCCGGCATATTCGGGTCGGGTCGGATCCGAAAGAGATGATCAAAGATGTTGGAACTGAGCTCCGGCAGAGATCACCTGCAAAGAAGCGGAACAACACTTCTCCGGCTAAAATAAGGCCTGAACATTTATCCGGGTCGGGTCAAACACGGAACACTTCTCCAGCTAGAATAAGGTCTGAGCATTTATCAGGTTCGGTTCAGACCCGGAATACTTCTCCAGCTAGAATAAGGTCTAATCCCTTATCCGGGTCGGGTCAGACACGAAACATTTCCCCGGGTCGGCTCGGCTCGGGAAAGAATACGGGTGGATTATCAAGAAAAGATAATGGAGAGAGTTCACTTAGCAGAACAAGGTCACCGATGATGTGTGCAGACCAAAATGGAGGAACAAGAAACAGTATAAGTAGATGCCCGTCGGCGAGAAAATCCGGTAAGTCGCCGGGAAGGGTGAGATCGGAATTGGGTGACCGGCGCCGGAAGTCGCCGGTGGAAGCTGGCAGTAATAGTTACAGGGAAAATAGAGACAACAAGCAGCCTGTGAAAAATGGAAATGAATCTCTTGAAAATCCATTAGTGTCTATGGAATGTTTTATTTTTCTTTAAAATGTATATTTGGATATTTAAGTAACCTATGTTCTTATATTTTGTCTGTCTTTTGTTTTCTAAGTTGTAAATGTTGGTATTTATTTATTTAGATAGAATCAAAATTTGTGTGTACTTATTGGTTCAGTAAACTAATAAATATGTCAAAGGTGAAATAAATCAAGTTTAGTGCAAGAAGTCAAATAAGTATTGACATGTGACTTGTAAGGAATGTGATATATATTTTACTGTATAAAACATGAGACGATTTTAGGAGTTTGGACAATATTTGCTTTTTTAGTTAGAAAAAAATTAATATTTGAAGTTGAAGTTGAAAGAGAATATTTGAGAAGTTGAATGTGGCATGGATTTCAATTAAAAAAATTGAAGTTTAGTTAATAAAAATTAGTATTTTATTTGAAATACTTTTCAGATCGAATTTTCAATCTCAAATTCTCTATTTCAAGTTGAAGTTGATACAATGGACCAAATCACAAAACAAAATATTGATTTGCAAATAATATTCGAGTTGAAAATGAAATAATAAAATACTTAAATTTATGGCAACGATATTATGTGAGAGAAAGAAATGAAGTTTATGCAGGAATTATAACTATCTCTTATATGGTTAATTAGGACTTGAAATTCCACGTACTAACAATGTAAAATACATTAATAAAATCAGGTCGCGTAGAAGGTAATTACATATTAAAAAATTATGATAAACATTACCTGCTAATCTAATAAAAAGAATAACTAACATACTATTGTAAAATTAAATTTTTAAAGATACGTAAAACTCTAGCTAACACTAAAGTTGCTCAATTTATAAGAGCAGGGGAATGAAAGATGGCAAGTTGCGAGTAATTTTATTGTGTCTCACATAATACGTAAAAACTTTTTTTGTCTCATAAATTTATGGATCTCAATTTTATATTTTTAGATCCACAAAATTATAAAAAAAATCTTATATAATTAATGTTAATAGTATAAAACACAAAATAAAATTTTTCACAAATAACATGTGAGTTTAAAAGAATGGAACAAAAAGTTGTTGAGATCTTGATGAGATCGTATTTATGGACACAGAGTAGGAAGTATTGGAAAAATTTGACTAATTATTGAATAGCTTTTATGCCACCTTATTCATCTCAACTACCCTAAATTCTTTTGCAAGCTAACTTCTTTCTTTGGTTTCTCACCCAGTATTTATTAACCCGATTAAATTTGAATTCGTATAGAAAAACAAAAAATTAGGGTAAAAAGTTCCACGATGAAATTGATTCTATGTGATCGCTACTGTATTAAAACACAAAAGTAAAAAAACTAGTAGAAAGAAAAAAAATAGAAAAACAGTAAATTATAAGAAATATTCCAAGTACACAAGTTGTTTATGCGTCCTTAAGGAATTTTAACCCCCTCACACGATGCTAAGGTGATTGATTAATTCCTCTCAGGATGAAACGGAATAAACCTTCCTGCAACAGTGGCAACACAAACTGCAGGATACCAACAAACTCAAAGAACGTAGCGAAATCACACTTACGAATTTGAGAGAGAGACTGCAAAGTAGAATGCAGTATTCAGAAGGAAATTTTCAATTTTCAATGAGTGAAAAAAGAAGCCATGCCCAGAATTTAGGCAATTATCGGAAGAGGTGTGATGTTTGTTCATGAAAAAGTGACTGTTCAGGAGGGAAAGCAACGTTCAACAAAAGCTTTTGGATTCTAGTTAATTCCGTTAACGAATTGATTAGCATTTAATTAATTATTAAATAATTAATTAAATAAATTTTGTCCAAAAAATAATCTTATCGATTAATCAACCGAAGTCGAAGTCGAAGCCGAGCGAGCGACGACGACAGCGCGAGAGTTCATTCTCTTCAACTCCTTTTAAAAGCTATAAAAAGTGATCCTATGTTTATACGCACATGTGTAGTTGTCTTTCACCAATGTGGTACAAAGTTCATGACAAAAGCTCACTTGATTCAAATTTTCATTTCCCTCCATTTTATTTCCACCATTTCCCAATTCATACTCTTAGACTTTAAAGCCCAATGCTTAAAGTCTTTAAAGCCCAATGCTTAAAGTCCAACATTCTATACCTAAGACTCAAACTCGAATCATCTAATTAAAGATAAAACTCCACTATAACGCTTAGTGTATGTTTGGAAAGTCAGCAGATATTTGAAATTGGTATAATTATTACGATAATAATTATATAGCTTAATAATTACATAGTTATGTCACGACAACATGTTTGTTTGTCATATAATTACAAGATAGAGAAGATCATGACAAACACATAAAGTATAAAAATTGAATGGAACATCCTATTTAGTTACCTCTATTTAATTTATACTTATATTTTTAAAATTATTTAATCTATACTTAATTTTGACAACTTCATGCTCGCCGCTGCCTCCTTTTCTTCTCGTGCGACCTATGCAGTCCATACTTCAGACCCTTCGTTACATCCGTAAATTCTCTCTCTTTCTCTTTTTCAGCAATGTTATTCTGTTGCAAACAATTGGAAAGAGAGATATGACTTCTCCAGTTAAATTCTTTTACTATTCGTTTGTCTCATCAATTGTACAAATTTCCTTTTGTCCGTACTCTTGAAATTTTTGAAGGATCGTTTGCTTGCAAGGGGCAAAGGGAGATAATAATAAAGAAAATAAAGAACTTCACACAAACTTTTGATTTTGTCTGATATTTGCACTATAAACTAAAGAATTTCAAATTAATTTGTTTGAAATTTACACTATAAATTAAAATATTTTAATTGCTTTTGCAAGTCAAACGAAACTTCAAATAAAAATATTTGAAATTTTATTTTGATAAGGTCTCAAGCAAAATTTATGTTATCCAAAAAGTAGGTACATTTATAATTTTTTTTATAAAATAAATATAAATTTATAATGATCCAAAAACTAAGTATAGATGTTTTTGGGTTCTCAACTTGTTAGCCCATTGGCAAAAAAATAACAGAATGACGACGAATAGTCCTTATGTTTGGTGTAGGGTCTAAAATAGTCAAATAAATATACTCTTGACCTATTAATAATTTTCATAAAACATTATCTTTTAATAGTAATTAATTATTTATAGATATCATTTGCTATATTACGAATTATAGATACTTTTTATGCGGTTATAAGATGTATTCGATGCATTTAAGTTATTGTATTCATGAATACGGTAGTAAAAATAGGCTTGAATCATGGAAGTCCAGCTAATCAGTTGTTGTATTCAAGTGTATTCGACTATATTTATGGAGTGAAACATGAGATTACAGCTGGACAAATTATTGTATTCGACGATATTCGACTGTATTCACGTTATGAATTAGGGGATTATACTGTTTTTAAAAGAGAAAGTGAATCAATGAACATAATAGACTCTTAATATAACTCAACAAACTCAATTATAATACACAATTTTTTATTTTCAGTAATAAAAAAGATTTTCAACCGGAAATACCTCAAAAACCTAGAAATCTTCAACGAGACAATGAATACAATGAAATACATAGAATATAGCGGGATGCATTGGAATACAACAAGAAAAAAAGACAGTGAATACAATGAAATACATTACAATAAAAAAAGGTAATGAAATACATGAAAATACATTGACGTATATTAACAGAAAATTATCCTACAACCTCCATATCTCAATTTTTTCAATTGCTAGGGACGATATTCACGAGGCTAGTGGAGGCAGCTTATAAATCAATGAATTTTTTTCAATTGGCAGGGACAATATTCACGAGACCTCTACATCATAACAGAAATTTTCTTGAACTCAGTAGGAGTCAAGTTAGTTCATCAAAATGTTATTGAGGGATATACGAAAATGAAGAAAGGGAAGTAAGCGCTCCCCTGGATTTTCTAGCTGTAGGAATATGCCGTTGCAATCGTTGGATGCGGGAGTCGGAGCAATTTCTGAAGTGGGCTTTGCACAAATTCGGTGGAATGAGGAGGAGATCGAAAATTTTAATAGAATGAAGGAAGAGAATGGGAGATATCAAAGTAAAGAGAGAAAAAATAGTGTAACTGATTAGCGTATTTAGTGGCTTAGGGCTAGAAGGTAACCAAAATTAAATATTTTGCTATAAACCTTAAAAGGTATTTATAGAATATAATTTTTTTAAATGATATTATTTAAAATAAATAAGATGTTAATCTTTACTATAAGAACTAAAATTTTTATTTTTGATCTCCATTAAATATTTAATATACTCTGGGTATTAGATTAGTGGGAGTTGTGAAATTCTTTTTTAAAACCAGACACGCCTATTTTGCATTCCCATAACGAGTAAGCACGTTGACATTAGTTGCCCCTAGACCAACTTCTTTTTAATATTGGCCTAAGATACGCTGAAAACACCATGGAACAGGCAGACATGTTTTCTTCACATCGATTAGCCCAACAAGATTTGAAGAACTCCGTAACGCAAAAATTATACGAGACATTTTATTTGGCCGTATGCACTTAATTTATACTTTTAATTTTTAAATTATTTAATTTATATTTTAATTTTTACAACTTCAAGTACCTTCTTTTTCTTGCTATTTGTATGCTCATATCTTCCTCCTTTCTTGATAGTAGACTAACAAAGAACTTTTGGAATTGTATTTGATCTACTGCCGAAATGCTCCCATTTTGAGTCAAGAAAAAAAATGGCTTGAATGATACGATCCCTCCGTCACCCCAAAATGAAAGGGGTGATCTCATAGTTCTTGGTATGTAAAGATGCATTGTTAGGTTCTTATACTCGATACTAGAAAGTGTCGCACCCCCTTTTTCCTCCGTGAGAATCGAGTTTATGATATTTGGGAGGACAACTCATTCAGTTTTGGGAATTTGGGTTTGAATTGAAGAGTCGCTACCTAATGATTAAGGTGCATTAGGATAGGGTTTGATTTTGAGTAACCAGAGATTGGCTAACAACTTGAAATTATCCCAAAGGAAAGGTGTTAGGCACCCCTCAAGATCCACTAGTATGATTCCCGTCCAAACTATTGTTGTGAATTTAGGTGCAAATAACGTGTAGGCAAATGAAACTTCAAATAGTAGGGGATTTTCACATAATGGTTTACAAATAACCAAAGTTAGAAACAATTAAAAGAAAGTTGATTTTTGTTAAAAGAAATAGTTTGAAATCTTTAGAAGAAACAAAGAAACAAAGGGGAAGGGGGATCTTAGGTTTATTAATAATATGGATCACTCCTTACAATGCCCGGTAATCACTCCTCAATGAGAGGGGCTACACATGACATTATCGCGTGGTCATCATATCCATATCTACCCTTCCCACCCTGTTAAGGTATTAACGCGCGGAATGGTCTCGATTAGTTATGGCATGCTATTACCTGACACAATCCTATCAGTTCCCGAGGTATTTAGAACTACTAATCCTGAAGGGGAGGGATGTTAGGCTTATTTGTAGTTTCAAAGATAAAATTCTAAGGAGATACATAAAACATGTATAACAAGATGAAGGAAAAAGCACAAAACAAGCAAAGGGCTCAGATATACCCCATTTGAAGAAGTACGTAATTAGCATGACTTACACATGCTGCTTAGTAAGATTAAATACTAAACATGAAAGAACTTAAGGGTTGAGACAGACTAATTTATTACATAATTCAGATAAGAAGCCCGAATTAGTCCTGCCTGCTGGTTTTAGTTAATAGAACAGATTCAGTTTTATAATTTTACCCTAATGCTTGCTTAAGTATTTGGACAAGGATCCTATAGGTATAATGTCTACTGAATTTAGAAAATAATAAAATAACAAGGTCTAAAATAAACTGAATACGCACTAGTTTACAAGAGGTAGTTAGGTTATTAAAAGAAAGGCGAAGGTTATAAGTTCTGCAACTGATGGTACATGTTATTACTAGTTTTAGCTCTATATGTGATAAAGCAATTCAACTTCGATTAGGAATTCCTATAGACATGCTTTTTATGTGTAGTTGATATTGAACCTTGTAGACATGGTATAAAAATGCAGAAGACTCGTTTTAAACCTATGAACATGATATCTAGATGCTAAATTTTGTTTAAGACATGAACATGATATCCAGGTGAAATTGAATGTTTAAGTTCTATGAGTATGATATCTAGGTGCATAAGTTTGTTTAAGACCTATGGACATGATATCTAGGTGCAATTGATCGTTCGGATTTAGACAATCCTATGATCATGATTTCTATATGAATGAAGGATATATAGAATTCAGAAGGAACTATAAACATGGTTTCTATATGCATTTGCATATGCAGATTTCCAAGCACCTATAGGAATGATTTCTAGATGCATATTCAAAATTCCTATAGATATGGTACCTACCCGTTTTTGCATACATAGTTACCTGCCCTTTTCACTAACCATCCCCAAGAGTTATTAGAAATTATTACAGCCCATAATAAAGTAAAAAGTACATAAGAAAATATATATAAAAGTACAACCAAAGGAAAGCCTGATTCAGACTTCATGTCTGAAACATGAGGTAAACCAACACCATGAGATCATGATCCAAAGCCTTTCTTCCATTTGAGTTTGTCCAAGTTCCCTAATAGCCTCGAAGGGACTCCAGGAAATTTTCACACTCAAATGCATTATTAGATTAGGACAAGTGAAGTGTGGAAGGGCCATCCTTCAAGTGTCCAAGTTTAGATGGAACTCAAAAGGTCTCAAGGCAAGGCTCACAAGAGGGGGATAGAACTTAAAGACTAACAAAGTGTTCAAGTGCAGAATAGAATGCTAAAGGAGAAAAGGAAAGGGAAACAACTACTACTAAGCACACATAGGGGGGTTTAGGGGAATATGGAGATTGTAAGGAGCCTATTGCTTAGGCTAGGACAAGCTTCAGGTATACCCAGCAATGGAGGGTGCTAGCATACCCATAAGCCTGCTGGAACACATATTATTAGAGGCTAGGATCCCAGGGGATCAAATTTAATTCATGGATAATAATTTGCATATTGCCATGCCTCAAACCATGGCATGAACACATGGGGCATGGGTTTGGGATTCATAACAGAAGAGGCAGAAAGAAATCAGTAGTGTTGAACCACACAGAAGCCGTAAGCAGACAGAAATACAAAGGCAGTAAATAAACACATTGTCGTGGTGCTAAAAAAGATTAAATCAGGACATACTAGTTTCAAAGAAGCAAATAAAGAAAGGCAGCAAGTAGGTCTTGTAAACATGCCACAGTACAAGCAATAAGAGAGAATACTATTGAGTGTAAGTGTAAGATTAGAAAGACTACCAGTGATCCCTATTTTGTTAGCGAAAGGGTCATGTATTTATCGTGTGAAAAACAGGATGAAATAAGGAGAAAAAAAATTAAGGAACTGGATATCAATTAAAAAATTAATCAATACAGAACTTCCTTTAATTAAGAAATTCAGACTTAAACAGTAGAATTATTTAAGGAAAGAAATCAAATAAGCATCTCTTTACAGAGTAGACAATTAGGGGTAAATATATATGAGTTTTAATTAAGGGAGGAATTTTGAAATTCGCGGTTAAATCAAATAAGGTGAGGATCAACCAGTATACAGTAAATCAAGGGGTCAGAGATTTTATAAATATTGGTCCACGAATGAACCAAGTAAGAAAAGCTAAGAAAAGTTTTTGACTAAAATCGAGTAACATGGAAGTTAGCAAACAAGGAAAGAAATCAATCAAACTTATACAAAGGAAGTTTGAATCAATTAAAATGGAAAGCCATTTTTAGAGGGGTGTTCAGCACATATAAAGTGCACATAAATATGGTAGGCTGAATTTAGGGCAAATAAAAAACGTCATGCCATTGCAAAATGAGTAGGTAATAGACTGTAAGATCATGGTAGTCACATAGGTCAGTAATGTAGATAAGAGATAGTATCGAATTGCATACAAAGGGTCTAGCATTCAATAGAAGAGTTCAGTAGAAATCAGAATCGTTTAAAGAAATAGAGATTTCAAGACTCAGTTCAGAGACTCGAAAAATAGGTCTAAAGGAGTTAGGGTTTCTAGAATTAAACAAGTTCAAGCAAATCATGTAGCCAATAGTCTCAAAACTCAGATGAAACCCCAAATTCTACGGTTTTTTAGCGTAAATCGAGTGTAGAGATGAGAGGACAAGTAATCAAGAAAAAGATACTAATTGAGACAGGTTCAATGGTTTTTGAAAGGAACTGAGACCTTTGACATGCTCTTTCAGTAGCAGGAACTCATGAGAAGCATAGTAAAAGAACAACATGTGACACACAGTAAAGAAACATAGTTGAAGAAACTCATAAGAAAACTAGTAGAAGAAAATAATAAAAATACAGTAGGAGAAACATACAAAGAAGCATAGTAGAAGAAACTTAATAAGAACATAGTAGATAACATAAAAAAATACAGTAGAGGAAGCTGATAAGAACATGGTAGAAGAAACTTAACCAGAACATAGTAGAAGAAACATAGTAGAAGAAACACACAAAGAACACAGTAGAAGAAACATAGTAGAAGAAATACACAAGAGAAAAACAAAAAAGAGAAACATCTAAATAAATCAAAAAACCCTAGATTGGAAAAAATATAGGTTTTGAAAGCACACTTTTGAAAGAAATCTCAAGAAATCATTTACAGGTTTAGGGAAAACATAGATCAAGAATATATCTAGAGAAATCACAGAAACTCAAAGCTAAGGTATCAGAGGAACCCAAACAATAAGAAAGGCTTGGATAGTCGAGATCTAAGTAAAAGGAGTCGAGGCCAGGCTCGAACAGACATGGCTTGCTAGAGCAAAGCCGGAGATGGCCACGGAACTTGAATCAAACAAAGGTTTGGACCAAGCTTTTCATGATCAAACCATAAAACTTCAGTAACCAAGCGTGGATGAGCCATAGAAGGTTGGTAGGTGGTGAAACTACCATGGATTTAGGCAAGAAAATGGCCAGAGAAGGTGAGTGAAGCTCATCGGAGTGGAGGGGGAGGGAGAATGTTCTAGAGAGTACCAGAGAAAGAGTGATAGGGAAGAGAGTCAGTTGAGTTAGGAATGAGAGGGGTTTTAGGGGGAGGTCGTTTTGTTTAATTTGGTAAGAATGTATCTGGGTCGTTGATCAATTTTGATCAACAACCAAGATTTAATCCTGTTAGGTCAGGTAGATTTAGGGATAGGGATTGGATATTTGGGTTTATTTGATTAGGCGATTGGGCTGGTTTAATTTGGGTTGGGGTCTATTTGATTTTAGGCTAAATTTGAAAACCAAATTTGGCTACAAATTAAATAGCCCCTTTTTCCCATTTAATTTATAGAAAATAGTAAATAAAATTTCTAAAAACCAATTGAAAGCACCAAAATGCTTTATAAGATATCATTAATAATTTAAAAATATAAGATCCCATTTTATAAAACCTGAGACCAATTAAAACATAAAAAATGGATAATATTGCAATTATGTAGTTTTATCCTTAAAAATACCAAATAAATTTGTAAAACAATGTAAAAAATATCTTAGCTATATTTTAGTGTAAACATGAGACTCCAATAAATGAATCACCAAAAATTTTAGTTTAGGGGACAATTATTGACTTTTTCTTTATAAAATAGGATTGTAAACTAATTTAAAAATCCTTGAAAATTAAGGAAAAGTAATAGGACCTTGGGACATACCTATATATGCATATACATGCTATTTTGAAAGGTAGTTTGCATATAAAAAAATATAGGGAAAATTGGGTATCAACGACTGCCCCTCTTTACCTGGGAAAGATGAAAGAGTTGTCGAGTAAAGATATGATGGCCAATTTTGACCGAAAAAAATGGTTTGAAGAGGTTTGTTCGTGCCCTAGCTACTGAGTTGCCTACATATCCTAGTCTTACAGGAATCAGGTCATTTGTAGTTTAGGATTCGTCTGTGGAGTATGCCGATGGAGACCTTCCAAAAATAGATGCAATATTCAGGTTGGGATAAATGGTTAAGGTCTAATAGGGCTGCGGGAACTGGAGCGGGATCGCTCCTGCCGAGATGGTCGTTCCTCGCTGATTTACCTGCAAATGAGCAATACAAGCATATATTATGCGTAAATTTAAACATGACGCAAGTTCCTGTTGGACCATGTATGTTGTCTTTTGACAGCTGGGATGACATCCTCAAACCATGATGTCCTGGGCCATGAAGCATATAATAAAGGATTTGCAGGGCATGAAATGATGTTCTCGGGCCATAAGAATGATGCCTCCGAACTATGATGCCTTTGAATAATGATATGCAAAAGGTAAAAGGGGATCTTCAAGCCATGACATAGTGTTCTGGGGATATGTAAATGATGCCTCCGAACAATGACGCCCTTAGATAATTTCTGCAATCTTTCAGCCCATGAAATTCAGTGTTTGGTGATATTTCAGCCCATGAGATTCAATAAGCAGTGATCTTTCAGCCATGCAAGTGTAAAATAAAGCGACGATATTTCATCCATGCAAGTATAAGATAATGTGGCGATCTTTCGCCATGCAAGTGTAAAATAAATTGGCAGTCTTTCAGTTACGAAACAAATGTAAAATAAAGCGGCGATATTTGAGCTATGGAAGTTTAGATGAAATGGCGGTCTTTAAGCTATGAAAATATAAATGTGGTGGTGGTATTTCAGTCATGCAAATATAAATGAGGTGGCGATATTTCAGCCATGCAAATATAAATGACGCGGCGATCTTTTATCCATGCAAAAAAATAAAGATGGAGATAGTGTTTAGTCTCAGAAGGCAGAATGGTAGCCTTATGCAATGCAAAAAATGCAGATGGAGATAGTGTTTAGTCTCGGAAGGCAGAATGATAGCCTTATGTAATGCAGAAAATGTAGATGAAGACAATGTTTAGTCTCGGAAGGCAGAATGGTAGCATTATGCGATGCACCAGAAAATGTAGATGGAGATAGTGTTTAGTCTCAGAATGCATAATAATAGCCTTATGCAATACAAAAAATGCAGACAGAGACAGTGTTTAGTCTCAGAATGCAGAATGGTGGCCTTATACAATGCATAAAATGCAGATAGAGGCAATGTTTAGTCTTGGAAGGCAGAACAGTAGCCTTATGCAACGCAGAAAATACAGATGGAGACAGTGTTTAGTCTTGGAAGACAGAATGGTAGCCACCTTATGCAATACAAAAAATACAGATGGAGACAGTGTTTAGTCTCGAAAGGCAGAATGGTAGCCTTATGCAATGTAGAAAATGCAGATGGAGATAGTGTTTAGTATTTGAAGGTAGAATGGTAGCCTTATGCAGTGCAAAGATAAAAATAAAATGGAAAATGGTGATGGAGTTTCTTAGATGATAGCAGGTTGCGTCATTGTGACTGTTGGGGACATTGCAATATAGGGAACATCACCGGTTGCTAGGATAGCAAATGCAGGTAAATGCAAACAATTCAGAGAGTTGTATTACTGAACAACGCTTATCTAATGAATTTATAGCATGTCAGATGCTTTCGTAATCCAAATGTCTGCATCCGAAGAAAAATTGTGAGTTTTGTAGAGGAGAGGTTAGTTCTTATCCCTGCTGGCCTTGTGCGGCCTGTTCGATTTTGATCTGCTGATACAGTCTGTATCATAGGGGTGGCGTTGCGGAACAAAGTGATTTTCATAATAAACATGCATGAGTTAATATGACATAAGTATATATTTAAAAATAACTTTTAGATGGACTGATGACTATGACATGGTTTAGCACATTGTAAGCCCTCGTGCTTCGTAAATTTGAGGATCCTCCTCAAAATTCTATCTCGGTTTAATGGGTTGATGCTTCTGATGGCTACTTGTGATTACTGGTTGAAATTACATCGAAATTTTGAGGATCCTCCTTAAAATTCTTCCCCAATTTCCAATAATGGGGGGAAATGAAAAATTTATTGAATTGTGACCGAACCCAAAGGGCTACCTATGTATCCCCTCTTAAACGGGAATTAGGTCAGGCGTATTTCAAATTATGTATAGCAAAGCAAATAGATTACATATAGTATCACTTGACTGTATCTGAATTGATTGGCTTTGGCCAAACTTCTCCGTCCATTTCCGCAAGTATGAGGGCTCTTCCTGTTAAAACCCGGTGAACCATGTACATATCATGCCAGTTGGGAGAGAACTTCCCTTTTGCTTCATCTTGATGCGAGAAAATTTTATTTAGCACCAGATTCCTCGGTGAGAACTGTCTCGGCTTGACTCTTTTTTTGAAGGTTCTGAACATTCTACTCTGATAAAGTTAACCATGGAAAATTGCATTCATTCTTTTTCCGTCTATAAGGGCTAGTTTCTCATTATGACTTTTCACCCACTCTGTGTCATCGAGCTCAGCTTATTGTACGATCCTTAGGGAAGGAATTTCTACATCGGCGAGAATGACGGCTTCTGTACCATAAACCAGTATATAGAGGTTTGCCCAGTTGATGTGCGGACTTTGGTGCGATATCCCAGTAAAACAAATCATAACTTCTCGTGACACTATTATGCTTATCTACAATTTTACTCAATATATTCTTGATTTTCTTGTTGACGGCTTTTACGACCCCTTTCATCTGAGGTCTGTAGGCTGTAGAATGCATGTGTCTGATTTTGAAAGTTTCACACATAGATTTCATTAAGTCACTGTTGAGGTTGGAGCCATTATCAGTAATGATCGACTCTAGGATCCCGAATCGACAAACAATGCGGTCACGCACAAAGTCTACCACAACTTTTTTGGGTTTGCTCTGTAATATGTTGCTTCGACCCATTTGGTGAAATAGTCGATTGCTACCAGGAAAAATCCGTACCTATTTGAGGCGGCAGGATCGATTAGCCCAATCACATTCATTCCCTAAGTAGCGAACCGCCACGACGAGCTTATTGCATGAAGCTCATTCAAAGTACCTTTATCATGTATACATGTATCTGGCAGTGATGGCACTTCAAGACATACTAGATGCAATTCGTCTCCATAGTCATCCAAAAGTAACTATCTCGGAGTATCTTCTTTGCTAAGACAAAACCATTCGTATGTGGGCTGCAGGTCCCAGTGTGAATCTCCTCTAATAGCCCGGATGCTTCTTTTGCATCGACACACCTTAGCAATCCCAAATCAGCAGTCCTCATATACAGGATTCTCCCGCCGTGAAAGAAATTGTTAGACAACCTCCGAAAGGTGCGTTTCTGAGTAAGATTTGCGAACTCTGGTATTCTTCTTTCGCCAAGTATTCCTTGATATCATGAAACCATGGCTTTCCATCTGCTTCTATTCAATATGAGCACAGTAAGCTGGCTGATCATAGATCTTCACCAAAATGGGATCAAGGAAGTTCTTGTCTGGATGCTGTATCATGGATGATTCGGTAGCCAATGCATCGGTGAACTCATTCCGGACTCTTGAAAAATGCTGCAAATCTGTCTTTGTGAACCTCTTTGTCAATTCATGTACACAATGTAGATACGAGAGTATCTTAGAGTTCTTGGTTGTCCATTCTTCTCGGGTCAGATGTATAAATAAGTCTGAATCTCCAATTGCTAGCAACTCCTAAATTGTCATGTCAATGGACATTTTAAGCCCTATGATGCATGTTTGATACTCGGCCATGTTGTTGGTGCAAGGAAATATGAGTTTGGCAGACACCGGATAATACTGACCGGTTTCTGATACTAGGACTGCCCGTATGCAACTCCTTTAAAATTTGCTACTCCATCAAAAAATATTCTCCAACCACCATAGGATTCTACAATATCGTCTCTTATGAATGATACCTCTTCGTCAGGGAAATACGTTTTTAGGGGTTGGTATTCTCCGTCCACGAGACTTTCAGCTAGGTGATCTGCTAGTGTCTGTCCTTTGATCTCTTTCCGGGTTACGTAGACAATGTCAAATTCACTCAACAGAATTTTCCACTTAGCTGGCCTTCTGGAAGATGTACTTCAAAGGATCTATCCTTGGTATGAGATATGTAGTATAGGCACAGAAGTAGTCCCTCGACTTCTAAGCTACCTAAGTCAAAGCGCAGCAAGTGCGCTCTAACAGAAAATACCGAGCCTCGTACGGGGTGAACGTCTTACTAAGGTAATAAATGGCATGCTCTTTCCTCCTTGTTGCATCATGTTGCCCCAGGATGCAACCGAAAGCTCCGTCCAGTATTGCAAGGTAGAGTAATAGAGGTCTACCTGGCTCGGGCGGGACCAAAACTGGTAGTGTTGACAGGTACTCCTTGATTCTGTCAAAGGCCTTTTGGCAGTCATTGGTCCATTTGGTAGCGATGTCCTTCTTCAACACCTTAAAGATTGGCTCATGGATGATAATGGATTATGCTATGAACCGACTGATGTAGTAAAGTCTCCCCAAGAAATCATTCGTCCTTCTTGTTCTTTGGCGATGGCAATTCTTGAATAGCTTTGACATTTGTTGGATCCAACTTTATTCCTTGGCGACTCACAATAAACCCAAGTAGTTTTCCGGTAGGAACCCCAAATGCATATTTCGCCGGATTCAATTTCAGGTTGTACCTGTCGATGCCCCCTTTTTCTAAAGGCGAAACCGGGTTTATAACATTTGGGAGGACAACTCGTTCCCTTTTAGGAATTGGGTTTTAAACTTGAAGAGTCGTCATATAATGATTAAGTGCATTAGGACACTCAGAAGGGATTTGAGAACCAGACTTTAGGTAAGGGCTAGAAATTATCTCGGGGAAGGTGTTAGGTACCTCCCCAAATCCACTAGTGTGATTCCCGGCCATATTATAATTGTGACTTCACATAACAAGTAAGCAAATAAGGGTTCAAGTAGAAGGAGTTTTCACATAATATTGCAAGTAAATTGAAATCTGAGGAAAAGTAAAGAGGGAGCAAATAAGGGTTCAAGTAGAAGGAGTTTTCACATAATATTGCAAGTAAATTTAAATTTGAGGAAAAGTAAAGAGGGCCAAAATTTTAAGAAAAAGATTTAAACAATTATGAAAAAAATAAACAAGTAAAGGGGAATGGGGTCCTAGGTTTATGATTAATATGGATCACATTAATGCAATACCCAGTAATCAATCCTCAAAAGAGAGGGACTACATGAGGTATTAGCGCATCGGTCATCATGTACATATCTACCCTTCCCACCATGTGAAGGTATTAAAGCGTGGAATAGTATCGTTACTTATTGCATGCTATTACCCGTCCCAATCCTATCAGTCCTGGAGGCGTTAGGACTACTAATCCTAAAGGGGAGGTTTGGGGCTTTTCAGAGTTTAAAAGGATAAAAGTCTAAGGTGACAAACAAGAACACATAAGTAGGTAGGGGGGAGAACAAATAGCCGTTAAGGCTCAAACAAGCCTCCTCACTTAAATGAGCAAATTATATTGCATGAAATTCAAATACTAGTTATGGTCTGAATTAACTTTAAAGCATTAGGAAAGGCTGATTTATCACATAATTCTCAGATGAGAAGTCCAAATTAGGTCTGGTTTGGTTGTAATTTATTAAGAACTGCTGCAGTTGATTAATCACCTAATGGCTTGCCTAGGTGAGACCAATAGACATGATATCTAACAGTGCAGAAGGTGTACTGGTTTTAAAAGAAAGGATTACTCGTTTTATAAATAAAAGTTCTGCAGATTTCAAGTGACCTTATTTACTGATTTTAGACTCACAGAGGAAATAGACGAAGTTGATTCAACTAATTACTCATATAGGCATGATTTCTAAGTGTTGTTGATTTAAATGATTACATATGTGCAGGATTCCTATAGGCATGGTATCTAGAATGAAGTGGATTATTATTAAACCTATGATTATTTGCCTAATGACACGCATATGCAGATTATTATTAAACCTATAATTGTTTGCCTAATGACATGTATATGCAGAAGTGCAGAAACTAAGAGACAGGATTTCGATATGCAGAAATGCAAAACTAATTGGCAAGATTTCTAAGATGAGAATGCAGAAGTTCAAGAATTCCTATGAACCAGTTATCTGCATTAATGTAGAAATTTATAAGTAACCCATAAGCATGCTGTCTATGTGAATGCAAGAATCAGAAAATCCTATAGGCAAGTTATCTGCCCTTTACATACAGTCATCCCCATCCCTTTCCACTAGCCACCCCAATAGTTATTACAAATTAAACTTAAGGCATGCTGTCTATGTGAATGCAAGAATCAGAAAATCCTATAGGCAAGTTATCTACCCTTTATATACAGTCATCCCCATTCCTTTCCACTAGCCATCCCAATAGTTATTACAAATTATTACAAACCAAAATGAACCAGAAAAGTAAAAATTACATCAGAAATTCAAGCTACAACTAAACAACCCAATTCAGACTTAGCTCTAACAATATGAGATAAACCAACTTCCAGGATCAGATTTCCAAATGCCTTTCCTCTTATTAGGGGTGTGTCAAAGTTCCCAAGAGTCTCAAAGGGCTCCAGAAAATGCTCACACCTCAAATACATTGCAGAATTAGATCATAGTGCAGTGTGGAAGGGCCAGCAATCAAATGTCCAAGTTCAGAGGTAACTCAAGGTCCCAAAGCAAGGCTCACAAGGGGTGGGGGAACAGAACATAGGGTCTAAGAGTAAGTGCAAGTGCATAAAGAGGGAATTAGAGAATGCCATGGTAGGCTGGTGGCCATGCCCAACAATTGAGAGTGCCGGCATACCTCTAACCAGCCTATTAGCCCAATCTTAGGAGTTAGGATCCATTGTGGATCAGGTTATGACCTGGGCAGTAAGTTTGATACTGACAGGCCAAGAACCTTAACTCAAACACATAGAAGGGAATATGGGGTAGGGATTCACGATAGAAACATATGTAGGGAAAGGATATACATAGTCTAATCACTGAACAACAATAGCAAAGTAAACAAGAATGCTGAAGCTATGAAGCAAACACATAGGGGTGAAGCAAAAAATTTAAATCAAAACATACCAGTTTTAGGAAAAAGCAAGTAAAAACAGGAGTCTTAGAAAAAGCCAACTTGCAAGCAAAACAACTCCAAAATATCTTAAGAAAAAACGTAATGTTGAAAGAGTATTGAACTCAAAGCAGTAAGTGTGTGAGAGTATTGAATTGGGAGTTAGGAATGATTGTCTTGAAGGTCTTTTTTAAGAGTGTAGAAGGGCAGTCCCTTTAATAGTGCAGAAAACAAGTAAGAAAGGAAAGAAAATATCATTAATATCAATATCCCTTTAGTTAAGGGATTCTAATTTCAACGGGTAAAAAGAAATTAAGGAAAGAAGTTTTGATTAAAACCTTTTCAAAGTAGCACAAAAGGGGTAAATACATAGAGGTTATTTAAGGAAAAGATATTTTCAGTACACGGTTGTACAATTTAAAGAAAGTAAATAATTTGACAGCCAAAAAATCATAAGTCAAAATTTTTGTATGAATGAACCAAGTTAGAAAGAGGAAAGATTTTAACTTAAGAAAAATCAATAACAATCAATTCGACCTATCAAAAGGAATTCTGAATCAATCACAAGTTAGAAAACCATTTTTTGAAGAAAGATTCATCACATACAAAGGGATACAGACACGTTAAAACATGAACAAATTTGTCATGCCATTGTAAGGCTAGTGAAAACTCCAAAGAAGTCAAAATTACAAAAAAAAACAAGAAAGTCCAAATCAGTTCGTAGGCTCAGAGATTAGTCTAAGGAGTCAAGGGTTCTCAAATGGAACCCTAATGGAATCATATGACCAAACTCAGCGGAACCCCCAAATTCTAGGGTTTCTACCTCGAGTCAAATACAGAGATAAGGAGGAAACATGCTCAGAGATTTCAGAATCTCACGAGAAGACAAGCAAGTACATAGAAAATCCAAAGCAAACAGAGTGAAGGAACTAACTCAAAGCGCAACGAGAGAACAACATGATAGTAGAAGAAACATGTTTAAGAAACCTTTCAGAAGGGTCTTAAGAAAAAGAAATACAGTAAGAGAACACAAGAAGAATATTGGAAAATTATAGCAAAGAGCATATAGGAAACATATTGAGATAAACATGTGACCATGTTATAGAAACACAGTAGGAAAAAAAAAGATATAGAAGCACAGTAGAAAAAGTGTGGTAAAAGGAAACTTATGAAAGCAATAGCAAACAAATACATACAAAGAAAGGGAAATGAAAAGTCGGATAAACATTTTAAATCTTTCACAAAACCCTAATGTTGCTCTAATCCTCCATCTTTCCCTTTTTCCTACTTCTGATACGACTGGGAGGAGTAGTAGGTGGAGGGCCCTTTTATATTATGGAATACGATGATGATGCTAGAGTTCACGAACTAACCTTTGGGGAGGGGAATAAACAAAAAAGGAAAACAAAAAGGCAGAAAGTTAGTAAGGATCATAAAAAAAGATGTTGCAGTATTTAAACACATAGTATAGGGAATATAAAATGTGTCCTAATCTTGGGGGACCTCATTGTGCCCGAGGTAGGCCTAGCGTCAAATAAATTTGGAGAACTTAAAATGCTAAATGCCTCATTTTATTGATAAGAAAATAAGGCGAACCCGAAAATGATACTAAATAACGTGCAATAAAATGTCACTAATGGCCATAGGCCTTACTAATTTTTCAAAGTAAAAGAAGACTCCTATCTATTTGTTACCAGAAGAACCTTCCCCTGATTCGGAAATGTTGGTTCCTTCATATAGCTCTCCCAGCTCGTGCAATCCTAGCAGCAAGTAGGCCCTGGCCAGATGTCCGCCTTCATTTCATTCAGTAACTCAGCAATCTTCGACCCCTTTAAGAAACTTCTTTCCAGCTTCACTACGCCCCGCTCCAAATAGATCAGTAATTTGTTGGCGCTGACAGCCATATCCTTCCATTCTCCAATTAGCTTTTGATTGGCTTATTGTATTTCATGGTGCTCATTTTCACATTCCTGCATCATCTTGCACAGTTGGTTGTACTTTACCTGTGCTTCAGCCTTTTCATCAATGATCCGGTGTCCTCGTACAAACCCTGGTTATCCTAACCCATTATGATCGTTTCCAACCAGCTTGGATAGTATGGAGTATATCCAGCAGGGTACCTGTTCGGTTCAATAGTATCTTTTCTGATGACGATTTTGCGGTGCCAGGCTTGGCACTTGTAAGGGCTATCGTCACCCTGAAAGTTGGCCCTGAAGTGACTCATTTTGTCAACCCTTTGGTATAACTTGCTTTCTTCCGGCCTGCTTCATGAATAAGAGAGGGACATAAGGATAAGTTCCTCTCAGACCAATGAGTATAAGAATCGGTGCATCTCGAGATCATACAATGAACTCTTCAGTCGGGAACTATTCGAACATCCATTACAATTAGTCCTCTTTAAGATTTTTGAACATCTCTACCCACCCTTTAGCATCTTCCGATTGTGCAAACATGTTAGGCACATAGTTCATTCGCCTTGGCTGATGGAAGGCGATATGATCATCCCAATCCATGTGCAGGATCTCTTGTTGATATTTACCCCTTTGGAGATGCCCCATGAGCCAGAGTTGGAGCAGTAAGTTATAACCCTCAAAGTGTTTGGCCCCTCGTTGAAAGTTTTCTAGGGTTCAGTATATTATCACAATAATCATGGGTACTATACTAAAGGGCTGCCCGCCAATTCCTTCCATTACGATTTTGGTGACCATGGCTAGTCTGGTGTGGATACTAGCCTTCTTCATAGGAGATACTGTCATTCCAAAAAAGTGGAACATAAAGACGAATACTCTTCTATGGATATGCTCCACTGATGTGAGGGCGAATTGATCTAGGTAAGTGCGGTAGGACTTTCTATGGCCGTATCTCTCATACAGATAGTCGAAAGGAATGAAGAAATTCTTCAAGCAAGTCAAGTCTTTGTTCTTCTTTAGTCCACTCATTTTGAGAAAACCCCTACCCTTGAGATTTTCTAGTATAGGCAAACACGGAGTCTCCCATGGGATACCAGCTGGTCCTCCTATTTCCTCGAATAGAGGTGTTATTTCAAGGTCCCCGATTCAGAATACAGACCTATCTCTATCCCAGAATAGAGTTGCAGCCTCTATGATATTGTTGTCGGGTTGGATTTCAAGAAGAGAAGGCAAATTTCCCAAAATATTTGTGGACGAATGTCTGTTCACTGGAATGAAGGTCTTCCCACTAGCTGAGGAACCTTGGGTGGAAGTTGGTTACCATGCCAAATCTGGGGACTTCGTGCCTCATTTTCTGCAAAACAAAGTGTTATACCTTTACCCCCCCCCCCCCCGCCAAACTCGACTATTAAATATCAATAATTGGCATATGAAGCATTTAGTTCTCCAAATAAATGCACAAACGTGGTATTGTCCATTTGGTATCAAGGGAAACCTAGTGGACTTTGGACAAGGCTATCTTAATGAGCCATTATGCGTAAAACATAACAGGCTCGACTAGATTTGACCATGATGCATGCACAATTGAATGGAGTAAGGTTTCCATGGGGTGCTAGACCGGTACCTTTAAACGGACAACTTAAGAGAGAAAGGCACGGAACGGTCGACTGCATCGGTAATTAACTAGTTTTACCACACTTACGCTTTTGCAAAATTTAGGGGGGTGACAATATCGGAAGGGCGCAACCACTCATTATTAGCGTTGCTATGGTATTTTGTTTAGAACGAGTGGAATATGATGTTAAATATGTAGAAAGGCTGAACTTATATGCAGGATTTCTAAGATGAGAATGCAGAAGTTCAAGAATTCCTATGAACAAGTTATCTACATGAATGTAGAAATTTATAAGTATAGGCATGTCGTCTATGTGAATGCAAGAATTAGAAAAACCTGTAGGCAAGTTATCTACCCTTTACACAATCATCCACACCCCTTTCCACTAGTCATCCCAATAGTTATTACAAATTATTACAGACCACAATGAACAAGAAAAAGCAGAATTACATTAAATTCAAGCTACACCCAAACAGCCTAATTCAGACTTAAGGTCTAACAATATGAGATAAACCAACTTCCAGGATCAGATTTCCAAAAGCCTTTCTCTTATTTGGGATGTGTCAACGTTCCCAAGAGTCTCAAAGGGCTATGGGCAGTTCTCACACCTCAAATATATTGAAAAATTAGATCATAATGCTGTGTGGAAGGGCCAAACCTCAAATGTCCAAGTTCAGAGGGAACTTAAGGTCCCAAAGCAAGGCTCATAAGAGGGGGGGCATAACTTTGGGTCTAAGAGTAAGTGCAAGTGCATAAAGAGGGAATTAGGGAATGCCATGGTAGGTTGGTGGTCATGCTCAACAATTGAGAGTGTCGGCACACCCCTAACCAGCTTGTTAGCCAATCTTAGGAGTTAGGATCCATTGCGAATCAGGTTATGACATGGGCAGTAATTTTAATACTGTCAGGCCAAGAACCTTAACAAACACATAGAAGGGAATAGAGGGTCGTGATTCACGATAGAAACAGATGCAAGGAAATGACATACATAGTATAATCACTGAACAACAATAGCAAAGTAAACAAGAATGCTGAAGCTACAAAGTAAACACATAGGGGTGAAGAAAAAAATTAAATCAGAATATACCAGTTTCAGGGTAAAACAATTAAAAACAGGAGTCTTAAAAAAATCCAAGTTGCAAGAAAAACAGCTCCAAAAGATCTCAAGAAAAAGCAGAATGTTGAAAGAGTATTGAACTCAAAGCAGTAAGTGTGTGAGAGTATTGAATTGGGAGTTATGGATGATTGTCCTGAAGGTCCTTTTTAAGAGTGCAGAAAGGTTGTCCTTTTAATAGTGCATAAAACAAGTAAGAAAGGTAAGAAAATATCATTGAAATCAATCTCCCTTTAGTTAAGGTATTTTAATTTCAACGGGTAAAACCAATTAAGGAAAAAAGTTTTGATTAAAACCTTTTCAATGTAGCATAAAAAGGGTAAATACATAGAAGTTATTTAGGGAAAAGGTCTTGACAGTACAAGGTTGAGAAATTTAAGGAAAGAAATAATTTGACAACCAAGAAACCATAAATCGAAATTTTTTTTATGAATGAACCAAGTCAGAAAGATGGAAAGATTTTAACTTAAGGAAAATCAATAATAATCAATTATACCTATTAAAAGGAATTTTGAATCAATCACAAATTGGAAAAACCTTTTTTGATGAAAGATTCATCACATACAAAGGCATACAGACACATTAAAACATGAAGAAATTTGTCATTCCATTGAAAGGCTAGTGAAAACTCCAGAGAAGTCAAAATTACAAGAAAAACAAGAAAGTCCAAAATCATTTTGTAGGCTTTAAGATTAGTTTGAGGAGTCAAGGGTTCTAAAATAGAATCCTAATTCAATCACATGACCAAACTCGGCGGAACCCCCAAATTCTAGGGTTTCCACCTCGAGTCAAATACAGATATGAGGAAGCAACATGCTTAGAGATTTCAGAATCTTACGAGAAGACAAGCAAGTACAATAGAAAATCCAAAGCAAACAGAGAGAAGGAACTAACTCAATGCACAATGAGAGAACAACATGATAGTAGAAGAAAAATGTTCAAGGAACCTTTCAGAAGGGACTTAAGAACTTAGTAAAATACATACAGTAGGAGAACACAAGAATATTGGAAAACTATAGCTAAGAGCATATAGGAAAACATATTGAGATAAACATGTGACCATGGTATAGAAACACAGTAGTAAAACAAAAGATATAGAAGCACGGAAGAACATGTGTGGTAAAAGGAAAAGCAGTAGCAATCAAATACACACAAAGAAAGCGAAAAGAAAAGTCGGATAAACATTTTAAATCTTTCAAAAAATCCTAAATCGAAGAGAAGTGATTTTTAAAAGTGATTTTTAAAAGAAAAATTAGGAAAATTGTTTAAAAACCCAAGTGCAGCATAGATGCATGACTTATCTAAGAAAAAATCAGAAAGAATTTGGATCTATGTCTGTTCTCGAGATTCTCGACTTCTTTAACAATCTCTTCTGGTATGTCATCTTCCTCGGGATCTATGTTTGTTTATTGCGTTATCTCGTTGCACGTCACATTCATTGGTTCATCAAGATAAGTAATAGTATTTTCCAAGACTCATCAGGATTTGGTTGCCCTGATGGTTCAGTTAGTGGGGTGGGCTCCTCTGTTTACGGCCTGTATGGAAGGGCCTTCCTCCCCCTCCCTCCTCGAAAATGACACATTAATCCGTATCATCGTCTTTTAGGAACAAATTCCTCATTATTGCTAGTGCTTACCCATATATAACATCCGCTGACTGGAAAGTCTGCTCTAAGCATGGTATTGGCTGCTCAAGCGGATAATAAGGAATGTGCCATGGTGGCGACCAGTTGTTGAATTCCTCCCAAATATACTCATATCCTGACCAAATGTGGTGCCATGTTTCTTTAGTTTGATAGGATTAGCGATTTCTTGGAGGTTCTTGGCAAGTCCTTTGCCAGGTTCATATCTGCTCCAGTTTAATATGCTTTAAATTTTGCTATCCCACCATTTGTCCTTGTCAACAGCATTGACTAACTCAATGTGGTGATAGGTCTCCCAACCTATCTTTCTTCTGCCTCCAATTGCTGGGATGGTCTAGCGAATGTATATGGGATTGGTACCGTTGCCATGAATGATTACCTCTTGGCGGTTCCTCAAACTTCACTGCCTGATATAGTGTTGACGCTACGGCCCCACCGGTATGAATTCATGGTCGTCCCAACAACAAATTGTAAGATGCTAGAATGTCTATCACTTGAAAATCAACATTGAACCAAGTAGGTCCCATTTGCAAAGACAGGCTAATTTCCTCGATTGTGGACCTTTGGGAACCGTCAAAAGCTTTGACGTTGATGGCCCCTTCCTTGATCTCACCCGCCTCTTATCCAATGTCCTGAGTGTTACTAATGGACAAATGTTGAGTCTAGACCCTCCATCAATTAGGATTCTAGTGATAAAATAATCTTTGTATTGCACTGTGATGCGCAACACATTGTTTTTACTTAACCCTTATGGTGGTAGCTCATCTCTATGAAAAGTGATCTTGTGACTTTCCAATACCTTACCTACCATGTTATCTATCTCTCCTATGGTGATGTTTCTTGGTACATATGCCTCACTCAGCACCCTTAACAAGGCATTCTTGTGTGCATCAAAATTTTGTAGCGAAGTTAGTATAGAAATTTGTGCCGGCGTTTTGTTCAGCTGATCAATAACCAAGTATTACTTGGCTTATAGCTTTCTCCAAAGATCATCGGGCCCGGTTTTAGTGATGGTTGGCCGACTAGAGGCCTTCTTGCTTGACCCATCCAAATGTTCCAAGGAATAAACCGTACCGGTCCTTGTCATACCCTGTGTCGCAACGAATTCCCTGGACTTGACCTTCCCTTTTCTTCTTTCCTTGGCTATATAGTCCAAGGTTATGGAATTTGAATAGAATGGTGTTACGGCCAACATTGCTACTGGAATTGGCATGGCTACCTTTACTCCAAATAGAGCATGCACATTAGGCTGTAAAATTGCAACTTCGAATAAAGTTGACCTCAATTGGCATTGGCACCTTTGCACAGGGTGGTGCTTAAAACCCAAGTGGCATAGACATATTTACCTCGGTGTCCCCAGAGGGCTGAATTTGGACTGCAAACGGATTAAGGGTGACTATTGGCTTCTTTGGATCGTCATCTTTTGGCATCAAACCGATCGATCCCTTGGGTCCCAATCATCCTCCATTTTAGTCATGTGAACGCCTCCACCCATGTGGTATGGTAGAGTGTTATTGCAGACATTCGGAGCAGACTCATTTTCCACAATAATCTTGTTATTAATCAAGGTCTGGATCTTATCTTTCAGAGAGTGGCATTCATTAATGGTGTGCCTTTTCATGCAGGAATGATATGCACACAATTTTTTTGGGTTAACACATTGAGAAGGACTCTCAAGGGTTATATAAGGAGCAAGGGTGACATAATCAGCAACATTGATTCTCTTGTATAGATGGTCAATGGGTTCAGCAATTACGGTATACTGTTTAGAAGGTCTGCAATTGAAATTTGGTTGAGGTCTTGGGAAGTTTTGGCGTGAACGAGGTGACTGATAGTGGGATGGTTGAGCATTGTAGGCTTGGCAAACAAGTGCGGGTTGAAAATATCTTGGTGAGGTAGGTTGATATGTGGGAGGTAGAGGTGATTAGTAAGTGGGTGGTGGAGTTTGGTACGAGGGTGAGGGTGCTTGGTAGTTAGGAGTAGGATGGTATGTGAGTGGAGGCATTTGATAGGTTTGGTATTTGACAGGAGATTTGGTTCTCTATTCCACCATTACAGCTCCGACGTCCCTTTTCTTGGACACATCGCCTGACTATAAGGCTTTGTTTATAGCTTGCAAAGATTCAAAATTCGTTATCATACTGCTTTTGATACCCTCTTTGATCCTTTCTCCTAGCTTGATAATGTCAGAAAATTTATGTCCCTCGATCATCATCAACTTCTCATAATATTGTGGGTCTTAGGCGCGTATGAAGAACTTGTTCATTTTTTCTTCTTCTAAGGCGGGCCTGACCTTGGTAGTTTCGGATCTCCAATGAGTAGCATACTACCTAGGTAAAGAATCTCCCTTCAAGCTTCTCATGAAAAGCTTTATGTAGATTTTCTAGTCTTTTCCTACTCCAACCAATTTGTCGCAGTATGTCCTTAAATGGACCCTTGGATCCCCGGTGCCATCAAAAATTTCAAACATAGGAGGTTTGTACCCCTCAGGCAGTTCAAAATCTGGTTGTATTCAGAGATCTTCATAGTTTAAACCCTCAACACCCTTGCTTCCTTTGACGCCTTCAATTCGACTAGTCAATTTCTTGAGTTCCTCAGCCAGGTTCCTGATGAGCGAGTGTTATCATCACACTCGGGTGTGTTTGAGATAGGTTGGGTGGAGTGTGGCATAGTCTCCACGTAGATGGGGGTGTTGTGATGGGCATGGGAGTGGTCATTTGTGGAGTTTTGGGGTTTTGGGATGAATAACAGGGTGTTGTTTGAGGTATGGAAGCTGTTGCAGTGGTGGTGCGGAGAAGGATGCTTTTGTAGCTTTAGGATATTTTGTGGAGGTGTGGAGTTCTCAGAGTTTGGGAAATTAACGTCTGGAGTGGTGAGGGAAAATGAAAAATTTTTCATATTTTGAACCTAATCAAGTTCTTCATAGAATTTCAAGAGTTTTTGCTCGAGTTGGGATGCACTTTCTTTGGAAACCTGCGTACCATGAGTGACCTTTACCCGTTCAGTTGAGTTTTCATTTCTGGTGTTGTTCTAATCTTCCATCTTCCCTTTGTTCTTGTTTTTGACAGAATTAAGAGAAGGAGTGGGGGACGGCCCATGGATCTCGTGGAATAGGATGATGATGCCATAGTGCACGAACTAACCTTTGGGGAGGGGAATAAAGCAAAAAGTTAAAAAAAGGTAACAAGTTAGTGAGGATTATAAGAAAATGTTACGATATTTAAACACATAGTGAAAGAATGTAAATCGTGTCCTAATTTATGGAATCTCTTTGTGCCCATGATAGGCTTAGCGACAAATAGATTTGGAGAACTTAGAATGCTAAATGCTTTATTTTATTGATAAAAAAGTAGATAAATCCCAAAACGACACTAAATAATAGGGAATAAAATGTCACTAGTGGCCATTGTCCTTATTACATTTTTTAAAGCAAAACATAAACTCCTGTTTATTTGGTCCTAGAAGAACCTTCCCCAGACTCGGCATCGTTGGCTCCATCGAACAGCCTCACCAACCCACGAAGTCCCAGAAACAGGTAGACTCTGGCTAGGTGTCTATCCTCGTTTCCTTCAAAATTCTGGCGATCCTCAATTCTTTTGAGAAACTTCCTTTCCGCCTCCACTAAACCCCTCTCCAAGTATCCCAATCACTTTTTGGAACCGGCAGCCATCTCTTTACACTCTTCTTTCAGCTTTTGGTTGGCTTCTTATTTCTCACGGTTCTCGCTTTCACATTCCTGAATCCTCTTGCACAGTTGATTGTATTTGATCTATGCCTTGGCCTTTTCATCTATGATTCTGTGACCTCGAACAAACTCCGGTTGACCTAGACCATTATGATTATCTTCTAGCAAGCCTGACTAATATGGAGTAAAACCAACATGATATCTATCTGGCTCGATGATATCCCTTCCCATGATGATTTCGCTGTGCCTTATATGCTGAGCTTGGCACTTGTAAGGGCTATCATCTTCCTAAAATTCAGCTCGAAAGTGACTCATCTTGTTGACCTTAGTATAACCTATTTCCTACCAACCTATCCCATGACTTAGAGAGGGACATAAGGGTAGGTTCCTCTCAAACTGATCAGTATCAGAAACGGTGCATCCTTGGATCGGGCGATGAATTCTTTAGTAGAGAACCACTCAAACATCCATTATACTTGATCCCCAGTTAGATTTTCAAATAGCTTTAACCACCCCTTAGCATCTTTCGGCCGGGCAAACATGTTGGGCATGTAGTTCATTCGTCTTGGACAATGGAAGGCTATATGATCATCCCAATCCCTTCGCTGAATCTCTTGCTGATATTCACCCTTTTGGAGATACTCCATGATCCAGAGCTAGAGTAGCAAATTGCAGCCCTCGAAGTGTTTTGCTCCTTGTTGACATTCTCCATGGCTCGGTATATCTCTGCAATGATCCTAGGCTTTATGATGAACGGTTGTCCACTAATTCCCTCCAATAGACTTCATTGGAGTTTTAGTTACCATAGCCAGCCTGGTATGGATCCTTGCTTTCTTCATTAGAAACACTATCATCCCCGGTAAGCAAAACATGAAGACAAAGACCCTTCAGCGAATATGCCCCAATGATGTGAGGGCAAACTCATCAAGATATGTATGGTAGGATTTGCTGCTACCGTAACTCTCATAAAAATAATCAAAGGGAATGTACGACTCTTTCAAGCATGCCAAGTCTGGATTCTTCTTAAGACCCATCATTTTGAGGAATCCTCTACCCTTGCAATTTTTGGCATTAATAAATCTGGAGTTTCTAATGGTATACCGGCCAATCCTCTTATTTCTTCTATCAAGGGTTTCATTTCAATGTCCCCAAAGCGGAACACAGACCTATCACAATCCCATAATAGAGTAGCAGCTTCAATGATCTTGTTGTTGGGATGGATTTCCAAGAGGGAAAGTAGGTTTCCCATATATTTCTGGACAAGAGTCTAGTCATTGGAGTGAAGATCCTCCCACCAGCTTAGCAATTTTGGATGAATGTTGGTGACCATGCCGAATCTGGGGACTTCATGCCTCATATTGCTACAAGACAAAAGGGTTAGGCCATTACCCCCACTAGACTCGATATTTAATTATCAATAATTAGCATAAAAGCATATAGTTCCTCAAGTAAATGCACTGAACGTGATAGTATCCATTTGGGTTTTAGGGAAACCAAGTGGATTTTGGACAAGGCTATCTGAAAGAGTCATTATGCGGACAACATAACTGACTCAGCTAGGCTTGACCATGATGCATGCACATTTAAATAGAGCAAGGTTTCTATGAGGTTTTAGACTGGTACCCTAGAGCGGAGAACTCAAGGGGAAAGGCACGGAACCGTCGACTACACTATTGACGACTGGCTTTACCTCAAATATGACTTTTTCAAATTTAGGGGGTGATAATATCGGAAGGGCGCAACCACTCATTATAAGCGTTGCTATGGTATTTCATTTGGAACGAGTGGAATATGATGTTGATCATGATTATGCAACAATTAAAGTAAGTTATCACGTATTTGCACATTAAGAAAGCAATAAATACAACAAAAACAGTTATTCATAATTTAAAGCAGTAATAAGGAAAAGCAGTAGAGGAAAGAAATAAAGGAAAGAAACAAAAAGACAAGTCATTTTTGTAATTGAAGAGGTAATTAAATATTTAAAGGCATTAAACAAATAAAGACATATAAATAAGTGTAAAGTCACATAATAGTCTGAAATAGTAAAATCCTAGATATCCCCAACATAGTCGCCATGCTGTCGCGCCCCCTTTTTCCTCCGCAAAAATAGGGTTTATGACATTTGGGAGGACAACTCATTCCCTTTTGGAATTTGGATTTGAATTGAAGAGTCGCCATCTAATGATTAAGAAGCATTAGGACACCAAGAGGGTTTGATTTTGAGTAACAAGAAATTGGGGAAGGGCTTGAATTTATCCCAAGGGGAAGGCGTTAGGCACCCCTCAGGATCTACTAGTGTGGTTCCCGACTAGACTATTGTTGTGAATTATGGTACATATAACACGTAGGAAAATGAAACTTCAAATAAGAAGGGATTTTCACATATTGGTTTACAAATAAACAAAGTTTGAAAGAACTAAAAGAAAGCTGATTTTTCTTAAAATAAATAATTTGAAATCTTTAAAAGTAATAAAGGGAAAGAGGGGTCCTAGGTTTATTAATAATATGGATCACCCCACATAATTCATTGTAATAACTCCTCAATGAGAGGATACACGTGACATTATCACGTGGTCATCATATCCATATCTACCCTTCCCGCCCCTTTAAGGTGTTAAAGCGCGGAATGGCCTCGATTACTTATTGCATGCTATTACCCAAGCTAATCCTATTAGTCAAAGAGGCATTTAGGAGTATTAATCCTAAAAGGGAGGGATGTTAGGCTTATTTATAGTTTCAAAAGCAAAATTTTAAGGCGACACACAAAATATGTATAGCATGTTGGGGGGGGGGGGGGGGAGGAAGCACATAACAAGCAAAAGGCTCAGATATACCCCATTTAAGCAAAAAAGCACGTAATTAGCATGACATACACATACTACCTAGGGTCGAATCAACTACTAAACATGAAAGAACTTAACGGTTGAGGCAGACTGATTTATTATATAGTTTGATAAGAAGACCGAATCAAGCCTGCCTGCTGGTTGTAGTTAGTAGAACAGATTCTGTTTATAATTTTACCCTAAGGCTTGCCTAAGAATTTGGACAAGGATCCTATAAGCATAGTGTCTACTGAATTCCGAAAATAATGAAATAACAAGGTCTAAAATAAACTGAATACGTACTGTTTACAAAAGATAGTCAGATTATTAAAAGAAAGGCGAAGGTTATAAGTTTTGCAACTGATGGTAACCGTTATTACTGGTTTTAGCTCTATACGTGAATGAAGTGATTCAACTTCGATTAGGAATTCCTATTGACATGCTTTCTATGAGTAGTTGATATTGAACCTGGTAGACATGGTATAAAAATAAAGAACACTTGTTTTAAACCTATGAACATGATATCTAGATGCTGAATTTTGTATAAGCATGAACATGATATCCAGGTGCAATTGAATGTTTAAGTCCTATAAGCATGATATCTAGGTGTAGAAATTTGTTTAAGACCTATGGACATGATGTCTAGGTGCAATTGATCGTGTAGATTTAGACAATCGTATGATCATGACTTCAGAAGGAACTATAGGCATGATTTCTATATGCATTTGCAAATGCAGATTTCCAAACACCTATAGGCATGATTTCTAGATGCATATTCAAAATTCCTATATACAAGGTATCTACCTTTTTTGCATACATAGTTACCCGCCTTTTTCACTAACCATCCCCAAGAGTTCATTACAAATTATTACAGCTCTGAATAAAGTAAAAAATACATCAGAATATATTAATAAAAGTACAACCAAAGGAGAGGCTGATTCAGACTTCATGTATGAAATATGAGGTAAACCAACTCCATAAGATCATGATCCAAAGCCTTTCTCCCATTTGAGTGTATCAAAGTTCCCTAAGAGACTCGAAAAGACTTGGGGAAATGCTCATACCCAAATGTATTATCAAATTAGCACAAGTCTAGTGTGGAAGGGCTAGCCCTCAAGTGCCCAAGTTCAGAGAGAACTCAAAGGGTCACAAGGCAAGGCTCACAAGAGGGGGAAAACTTAAAGACTAAGAAAGTGTACAAGTGCAGAATAGAATGCTAAAGGGGAAAAGGAGAGGGAAATAACTACTAATAAGCACACATAGGGGGTACAATGGAATAGGGAGATTTTTAGGAGCCTATTGCTTAGGAAAGGGCAGGCTTTAGGCATGTGCAACAATGGAGAGTGCTAGCATACCATAAGCCTTCTAGAACACACATATTATTAGAGGGTAGAACACCGGGGGATCAAGTTTAATTCATGGATAATAATTTACATATTGCCATGCCTAAAACCATAGCATGAACACATAGGGGGCAAGGGTTTGGGATTCATAACATAATAGGCAGAAAGAAATCAGTAATGTATAACCATATATGTGGTTATAACCACATATAACCACATAGAACACCGGGGGATCAAGTTTAATCATGGATAATAATTTTCATATTGCCATGCCTAAAACCATAGCATGAACACATAGGGGGCAGGGGTTTGGGATTCATAATAGAACAGGCAGAAAGAAATCAGTAATGTATAACCACATATAAGCAGTAAGCAGACATAAATACAAAATCAATAAATAAACACATTATCGTGGTGCTAAAACAACTTAAATCAAGGAATACCAGTTTCATAGAAGCAAGTAAAGAAAGGCAGGCAGTAGGCGTAGTAAATAGGCCACAATACAAGCAATAAGAGAGAATACTATTGAATGTAAGTGTAAGTTCAGTAAGACGGCCAGTGATCCCTCTTTTGTTAATGAAAGAGTCGTGTATTTATAGTGTGAAAAATATGCATAAATCAGGTAAGAAAATAATTATGGAACTGGATATCAATTAAAAAATCAATCAATACAAGAATTCCTTTAATTAAGGAATTCAGACTTAAACGCTAAAAGTTATTAAAAGAATGAAATCAAATAAGCATTTTGTGCAAAGTAGGCAATTAGGGGTAAATACATAGGAGTTTAAATTAAGGGAAGAATTTTGAAATACATGTATAAAACAAATAACCTAACCATCAACCACTATATACTAAATCAATGGGTCAGTGATTTTGTAAGTAGTGGTCCATGAATGAACCAAGTCAGAAAAGCTAAGGAATGTTTTTGACTAAAATTGAGTAACAAGGAAGTCAGCAAACAAGGAAAGAAATCTATCAAACTTATACAAAGGAAGTCTAAAATTAATCAAAATTGAAAGCCATTTTTAGAGGGGAGTTCAGCACGTATAAAGAGCACACAAATATGCTACACTGAATTTAGGCAAAAAGAAAACATCATGCCATTGTAAAATCAGTAGGTAATAGACTGTGAGATCATGGTAGTCACATAGGTCAGTAATGTAGAAGAGAGATAGTATCGAATAGCATACAAAGGGTCTATCATAAAGACCTTAAAAGAGTTTAGAAGAAAATTAGAATCTCTTAAAGAAAAAGAGATTTCAAGACTCAGTTCAGAGACTGAAAACAGGTCTAAAGGAGTTAGGGTTTCTAGAATCAAACAAGTTCAAGAAAATCATGTAGTCAATGGTCTCAAAATTCGGATGAACCCCCAAATTCTAGGGTTTTGACCGTCAATCGAGTGTAGAGATGAGAGGACAAGTAATCAAGAAAAAAATTACTAATCGAGACAGGTTCAGAGGTCTCAGAAAGGAACTGAGACCTTTGACATGCTCTTTCAGTAGCAGGAACTCATGAGAAGTAGAGTAAAAGAAAAACATGCAACACACAGTAAAGAAACATAGTAGAAGAAACTAATAAAAACCTAATAGAAGAAATTAATAAGAACACGGTAGGAGAAACATATAAAGAAGCATAGTAGAAGAAACTTAATAGGAACACAGTAGGAGAAACATATAACAACACAATAGATGAAACTGATAAGATATGGTAGAAGAAACTTAACTAGAACACAGTAGCAGAAACACACAAAGAATACAGTAGAAGAAACATAGTAGAACAAATACACAAGAGAAAAAGAAAATATGAGAAACATCTAAATAACCCAAAAAACCCTAGATCGGAAAAAATAAAGGTTTTGAAAGCATAGTTTTGAAAAATCTCAAGAAATCATTTAAAAGTTTAGGAAAAACATGGATCTAGAACTGATCTAAAGAAATCAGAAGAACCTCAAAAGCTAGGGTTTCAGAGGAACTCAAACACTAAGAAAGTCTTGGATAGTAATTGATCTAAGAAGGAAGAGCGAGGCCAAGCTCGAACAAACATGGATTGTCGGAGCAATGCCAGAGATGGCCACGGAACTTGAATCAAACAAAGGTCTAGACCTAGCTATTTGTAGTCAGGCCATGAAACTTCAGTAACCAAACGTGAAGGAGCCATAGAAGGATGGTGGGTGGTGAAACCACCGTGGAAAAATTCTTTATAATATATAATTAGCAATTTAAAAATATAAGATCCCATTTTATAAAACCTGAGATGAATTTAAACCTAAAAAATGGCTAATATTGCAATTATGCAATTTTATCCTTAAAAATACCAAATAAATTTGTAAAAACTATGTAAAAAAATATCTTAGCTATATTTTAGTGTAAACATGAAACTCCAATAAATAAATCACCAAAAATAATAATCTTGGGGACAATTATTGGGGTTTTCTTGATAAAATAGGGCAGTAAATTGACTTAAAAATCCTTAAAAATTAAGGAAATATAATAGGACCTCGAGACATACCTATATATGCATATACATACTATTTTGAAAGGCATTTTAAATATAAAAATACAGGAAAAATTTGGATATCAATGGCAAGTTTGGCGAGAATGGGGTAGGGAGAACTGTTTGTCCTGTATTGTTTACTGCCAAGCTACTTTATTTTTGCGAAATGAATTGTTTTCAACTAGTGATATATCTAATTGGTAGGTATTGTAACCACTAAACATGAATTACTTATGGTGTATTGATATATCTAGTTGGTATTGTGACTGTCACGATTATTCCAGCTGGCCCCACGTAATATATCGTGATAGCACATATTCTATACGATTATGTAAACCTAACAATGCGAAAAATAAATAATTTGCGAAAAGAAGTAATTAAAAAAAGAAATAACAAAGTCAAACAGTGTTTAAGATGTCGTTCGGCATATACAATACAACTCTCGAAACTAAAAACATTTCCCAAAATCCAGAATCTCATGAAATCACAAGATTTTAAATGTCTACCAGTATCTAACTCCAGAATGTCTAATAAAAAAAATACAAAAGGGATAATACTTAAAGAGAGAATATAAAAGGACTCTCCGGCCTGGGGACGCGGCAGACATACCTCGGAGTCACTACAAACGCCTCTCCTCAAGCGTGATAAGACTAAGTGATAGTACCTAGATCTGCACATAAAAACATGCACAGAAAGGGCATAAGTTCTCCACAACAGTACTCAATAAGTGCCAAGTATAACCTCAGTCGGGTACTGAAAGAAATGTCAGGGCCCTACTGAGGTTAAATATAATATAAGGTATAGTAGTATAGGAGAACACAAAAAAATCAAGTACAACAGTAAGCAGTAACACATGATAGAAAGAACAACAACAACTATAACAGAAATAAAGAAATCATGGAAAGGAATGCAGCTTAACTCAGAGATAACAATCGGAATCTTCTAGGATACCGCCCGGTAGTCCAAGTGTGTGTGTGTGTGTATATATATGTATATATATAGATCTCCCTGGATATCGTCCTGTAGTCCAACTCATAGTGCGCGGGGATCTACCGAAACTTCGATCCGTAGTACCAAATATAAATACCTACTACTGGGGAAATCTACTAAGTGCAGTCCCGTAGTTTCATATAACTGTGCAGGCACTACCAAAAAATAAACCTATGGCAACGCATAGAAAATCGTTGCGGTACGTAAGAAAATCATTGCCATAGAGCTATTGCAATGTTTTTCTGTCCGTCTAACTAGGTCGCATTGCATTAGCTCTACTTCAATGGTTACTACAACGGTTCTGAAAATCGTTGCCATGTAGCAATCTATTGCAATAGTTACTTATCATTTTATTGCGACGAGAATTTTCAATCAACTTGATCGATTCAAAGGCGTTGCAATATATGTTTGTGCAATGGTTATTTTCTATATTGCACGACTAAGTTAGGATATTACGACGATTTTTTGTCGCTTTTGTAACAGTTAAATTACTATTAATATGGTTGTTTACAGTAACAACAATCTAATATTTTCTTATGCAACGGTTTGCATTATCTATTGCAATGGTTTATAGCACCTATGGCAATGGTTTAGTTTACCTACTGCAGCAGTTACTTGTCATATTGCAGTAGTTTACATTGTTAATTGAGACAATTTTTGTTACCTATAGCAATGGTTGAGGTAAGCTATAATAACTGTTTAATCGAACCAACAATATATTCCCTAATAATAAATAAATATTTACATTAAATTATAACACAATAATTTATATAAATCACAAAATAAAACTAATCATAAATATTTAGAATCCAAGTTGTAGTATCCGTAAAAGTAAAATATTAGAACCCATGTACATTAGTTTAATAATCCAAAAGTTAAGAACCAAGTATATAAGTTTTACAATCCAAAAGTTAAAGAAGTTTCAAAATGTTTGATAACAAATGAAAGGCCAAGTCTTTTGCATGATTTAAGAGTACCAGACACAAAATATAAACTAAAAGAGAACTTTTTGATTTTGTGTATTTGTTCATGAGAAGAAATTATTTCCGATCCGTAAATTATGCTTCAGTAGTTCCATCTCTGTAACACTGTCTCCACCATGAACTACGAGATATAGCTGAACTGGATCCAAGTTTGGAGAACAAATAGGCAGTGAAGTCCTAGAACAAATTTCTAATATGTCAACATCCACTAGTTCCTAGTTTTGCATAAAAATATAAAATCCTAACTCAACGATTTCTAATTAAGATGATGATACCAACACAAATAACAAACATGTCAAATCCCTATGTTTCATGAAATCTAAACTTGTCTTCACCGTTTGACATGAAGCTAGCCAAAAAAGAACACACCATCTCGATATAAGCAGATAAACATGATAATCAATTTGGTCCTATGAACTAAGTATAATTAGACCTATAAAGAAAAGCTAATTGCCTATTGACAATTGATAACAACTAGATCCCAAAAATAGAGAAATAAGAAGTCTAAGTCAACTATATAGGAAGGATAGAAGGACTCCTTCCATGTACAAAAGGTCCTATATATACAATGTAAGTTGACTCTCCCAGTGAAATAGGACGAGAAACAAGTATACAAATATCCAAAGGGAACATTCCTATGTAGCAAGAGTATTAGCTATATCATCATACTCAGGTTCTGCTAATAAATGTTCACCTCCTAAGACTTCCTCCTCTGATGCAAAATAATCAGAGGCCTCGCCTATGACCAAAAGTATACAAATATCCAAAGGGAACAATCCTATGGCTTCTATCATTTACCTATTCTGGTTTAATTGACCAAGAAGGATACTTAGAAGTGTCACCTCTTATTTTTTACACCCACCCCGAAGGGTAGTACATAAGAGAGTTTTTCCAATTTAAGTAATATTATTCGAAATGAGATTATTTATTTATTTTTAGAGTTGCCACTTAAGATAGTTTGTTTTCTGGTGTCTCAAGTCACCTGTTTATTTTAAAATCTCAAATCAAGGAAAATTCGACTTTCCTTTTAACGTCTGCAAACCAGAAATTCTGAATAAAAAATTCTGTTAACCCGAGAGGTCTTAGGCACTCCCCATCCTGTAGTTCTAGCTCGGTCTCTTAAACTATTACAATTACTCCATCATCTGATTTTAATACATGTTCAAACCTGTAGTGCAATTTTAAAATATTTATCGCTTTTAATTAATTTTAAGGAGAATTGAACATCGTTTAAAACATGTTCTTGGATCGCATCACATGAAATGCACCGACAATATGAAACATACTTTATTCAATTTTTAGGATTTGGATTTGGGTCACATGAATGCACACCCGAGTTTAGGAAGGTAGAATTATTAAATAACGCGCCTAAAGCAACTAACGCGTTGTTAACTTTGCGAGGGCCATGAAAATTTGTTAAATGACATGCCTCGAGTTTTAAGTATTTTAAAGAAAATAATTAGAGAGGGCCACGCATTTGTGATTTTATTTGGCACGGCGCACCTCAATTTCATTTTTAAAAGATGTCTTAACAAAAATTTTGGAGGGTCATGACTATTGTTATCCCTAATATGGCTCAACTCCGCCAAGATAAAAGATGAATTATTTAAAAGCTAGTAGGAGTATGATTACTCCAAATATTAAGGTTTATAGTAAATCAGCACCCCTGTACATTTACTTCCAACAGCTGGGCATGAAAGAGAGGCCAATGCCCCAAAATCTCGAAACCACATTTGCTGATTGCACTCCAATATGCGAATTGGGCCATAGGAAACTAGTGTGAGGCCAGCCCAATAATTTGGAATCCACGATTAATACCATACATGCCTCATATCGATCAGTAATTATACACCGCCCAAAACAACACACATGACCCATTTGGGTTGAAACCCAGGATATGTGTGTATATTTGGGTTTCCAGATTTATAATTATTTGATAATAGAAGAATAAACAAGTAACTTGACCAAATAATCCAAAATTAATTCCAAGCTCATAAAATGGTTTATATTTGATTCAAGACGACCATGAATGCCCACTTAATTTTCAACATTACTTATTTCAAAATGAAAACATGATTGAGAGACAACAACCAAAAAATCACCATATAACCATGCAAAACTCTGCTTTTCACAACTGAGTTGATAAAATTTAGTACAACCACTACAAAGAAAATGACTAACTAGAGCCCTGAATAACTCACCAATACTAGAGTCGTATGAATCCAAGCAGACACTCTTCATAGTAAGCCCCTTTTTTAAGCAAAACTAATTACCCATGACCACCAGCAGGATTTAAACACAAGTATATCAAACAAAACTTCAAGTAAACTTCTACTATAATGATATTAATAGTCCGTTCATGTGAGAAGCGTTCAACCAACATAACGATATCCCAAATTCTAAAATTATACATTAAATCTAGCAGTTAAATCACCCACCATAAAACAAAAATCAAAACAAATGAAATGAAACACCTAATCAAGCTTAATGATAATAACTAATTGTAATTACAACAGGAATTTAAATTGTCTTATTCAAATTTCAATTTGAACTTCCACATCCTCATACATGCTAGTCAGTACTCAATTCCTAGGAAAGTGTAGATAATGTACCTGGAATAATGAAAGCAAATAAGTAAGGTTCAGCAAATGATAAGCATCAGCAACACAACAATGATGCTTATCCCAGGAATAACAAGGAATGCCTAGCTTTCAAGCAATTTCGAACCAGCATAGTGTTTAATAAAACCCGGCAATTGAAGATCCAACTAAAAATGACTCAAACACTTGAATACTAAATAGATTCAACTATTTTACCCCTTCAGCTATTCAGGAATTATTTCAGAATGGAGACCTAAAGCATTTCAGGAAATTTCCAATAAGACAGTGAAATTTTTTGTAGTTTTCAGCCGCCCATGTTTCTCCACATTTTAGCTCTTAAAATTCTATAATATCTATATTGGGTCTATGTATTTACATCTTTTGCAGTTCTCTAAAATCTCCTATCCTACAGGGCAAGAATGTCATGCCAGTATAGGCAAGCAATTAGGGCAGCCCTGCAGATTTTATTTTACCATTTGGTTCCCTGATTTTATGGCTTGTTTTTGAAGTTAAGGCATGAAATTTTATTACAAGTCCTTGATAGAAGATTCTAGGGGCTTTCTATTTCTGTTACAGCAAGATTCTCTAATATTATTTCCCAATTTACCCTTAGCAAACCTGTTATACATTTACCCCTTCCTTTGGGACCCCTATAGTTCTTAGACTGACAATTAAACCTTAAAACTCTTTGAAATATGACGAACGAGATTATTCAAACAATAGGGCTTCAAACAGATCAAACCATAAAAAATCTTTTTAAAAAATGCAGAAATTTAACAACTGAAAACCAATTGAACATGAATCAAACACGCAACACTCACATGATCATTTTAACTAGCAATTAAATAGAATTATAATCCCCAAAAATCATTGCAATTAGACCTGGCAAACATAAACAAACTCAAACTGGTAATTCAAGTCAGACTTATTAAAGAAATAAAACGAAAGAAGAAAAGAAACGAAAATACCTGAGACCGGACCCAAGGTGGAACGACCGGTAAAACTAAATGCCAAGACCCTTTCTGAGATAGACAAAACTTGAGGATGATTATTATTTCCTGATAAGAACAACCAATTAGCCTCTAATTTCGGCTATCTCGGATTTTGGTCACAAGCTATAGATATAGGGATTTTTATTGGAGGAAGGTTAGGTTTTGGTCTAATTTTCGATTGAAGATTCGAGACGCACCAATGGGATTCGAAGGAAATAGGTTAAGGATTCAGGAAGAGGAAAGAAAGAGGGTCTTGGGGTGTTAATTTGGTAGAGATGTGAGACTCGCTGCCGCCATAGGTGATTTCTGGCTGCGGTAGATGGCGAAGACGGTGGAGGAACGATGGCGGCCGGGGTTTCTCTAGGGTTTGCTGGGTGTGAGACGGGAGCTAAGAGAGGGTAGGGGGTCACGTTTGGACACTTAAATATCAAGTAACCCAAGCATCAAGACCGTCCGATCAAGAAAATTCGACAGTCCTGATATGTTGCCAATGAAACGGGGTCGTTTGGGGAAAGGGCGACCGGACCGGGCTGGGGAAATTTGGGCTTGGTCAGGGGTAATTTGGACGGGTTCGGGGTTTACCATTTGGGCCCGGGGGGTTAAAATCCTGAATTGGCCCAATTTTTGGGTGTTTAAAATAAGAGACTCAATTTTCTTTTTTTTCTTATTAATGCTAAACTAAAATTAAACCTTAAAACCAAATTAGTTAACAATATAAAATAATTAAATCTCATAATATTTACAAAACTTAGTTAAGTCCCAAATTAAAAGCAAAAATGTAATGAATTCGAAAAATTAAATGTAAAAGTGCAAAAGGGGCTATTTTGTTATTTTTTTTATTTTTGTAATATTAAATAACTAATAATATTTAAAAAGTAAAAAAATTAGGTCCTAAATGCAAATACACTATTTTTGTATTTTTTGTAAATTATATGGATTAAACATGCACATAAAAATGCAAACAAACAAAGAAATTATGTAATTAACTCCTAAAAATCAAATAATTAATGGCAAAATCCAAATTTTAAGATTCTTGTAGGAGTAAATCATGCTAGGAAAAAATCACGTGCTCACAATTGCCCCTCTTTGCTCGAATATACGAAGGGTTTTGGGCAAATATAAATGAGCAATTATGAGGGATTTTTGCCCGCTTGGCACTCCATGAGAAGCCTTTTTGACAAATGTCTAACTGAACCTTAATTCAGAGGTTACCTACATATCCTTAGCTATAAAGGAATCAAGTTAGTGTAGTTCTGAAAGTTTTGGTAGCAGGGACTACCAGGAGCTGTGATTTCATTGTCGCTGCTGCTGGTACTGCTTGCTGACTTCCTTATTACACCAAAGAGGAAAATCAAAGCTAAGCTAGCTAGGCCTATCATCTAGGAGTTACAATGTTCCTATTTATAAATCTCTATGAGCTTGATCTTGAGTCTTGACTAGCTCTTGCTGCAGATTCTGATCTGAATCTGGATGCTCATCTACTGCATGTGCTGATTCTTTCTTTTAGCTTTTGGATCAAGGCGGTACATGTGAAGCTTGTGACTTCGATCAAATTTTGAGCAGTCCGCGTCCTTCTCCATTTCAGCACTTTAGGTTCACTTCTTTTGTTCCTTTTCTTCTTTTTCTTTATTTTGGATTGGGACTCATTTCTTGGTTATCTCAAATCCTGTGTCTCGAGGTAAAATTTTCTTAGACACTAAAACCAACAAATGAATGAAACATTTCTGCCCCAGTTTTCACTAGAGAAATTTCATGAGTTATTCACATCACAAATCTAGGCTATTTCTTTATTGAAAGAAATAACAGTCAGGATTGTGTATCCTTGGGAATAGGGCCCAAATTGGAAGGATTGCCAGGTTATGCTGGAACACCGATTGGGTTACGCCAGAAAAAAAGGGTCCTCGGGCTATAACTAATATGCTGTCGTGTTGAGAGTGGGCAGATTTCCATCCCAGAGCCTCCGTCTACCATAACCCTCTTCACGTAGTACCCTTCATATTTGACTGTTAAGTGCGGGGCTTTGTTATGTGCGGCCCCTTCTGGGGGCAAGTCATTCTTACTGAAGAAGATCTGGTTGACAGTGAAATATCTTTCTGCCATTCTTTCTAATTGCTCCACAGAAGACTCAGCAGGAACATGCGCTGCATTGAGGGTCATGATTAATACCTTCTGGTGTTCGGGGGATTTCATCAACAAAGATATCAAGGAGACTTGTTCAGGAAATTTTTGAAGCTGGTTAATCACTTCATAATCTACCATCTTCATTTTTTGAAAGAAAGCGTCTGCTTCTTCGGCACTCACAGGCTTTTTAGATGGGAAGCGTTTCCTAGTGGCATTGTTCACCTCTTCTAAATTGGAGTACTCTTCAACAGAGTAATTTTCTTCTCTTGAGATTTATTGGCCCTTATAAGTTACTACAGATTTGTTGTAGTTATAAGGCACATCGGTAGGATCTGTCATAGGCTTATGTGGTGCGCGGTCAATAACCACAGGCTCACTCAGCCTTGGTGGATTAATTAACCCCCGTATCACATAAGCTCCTTTGGGAACACACATCTGGGTTGCCTTGTACTTTTCAAACCTCCTGGGAGCACTCAAAGTCATCTGCTTTTCCTTGTGGCCCCGATGGACATAGAGAAGAGCATCTTTAGATGGCGTGGCTCTGGTTCCTACTTCAATTTTCCCCTCTGATTTTGGGTGGATGGTTTTGTTATTTTCCTCCCCTTTGTTTTGCTTCGGGACAACTATTGGCTTCCTCTCTGCATGAGCAATGGCGATGATTGCCTTTAATGCCGGGTCAAATTCATTATCCTCGTAAATCATTCCGATTATCGGCCAGTTATTTTGGGCTGGCAATAGGTTGTTGGTCACATTGGGGATATCTTCGTCCTTTAGCATTATCTTCCTTTGTTCTATCAAATCTTCCACGGCTCTTTTCAAGGTCCAACAGTTTTCTGTATCATGCCCCTCAGCTCCTGAGTGATAAGCGCATCGGGCGCCCTGTTGGTAAGAGGTTGATTCTGGATGTTGCCTATTTGGGGGCACAGGCTGCAACAAACCAATTTGTACAAGATTTAGAAACAGACTAGAGTAGGATTCACCGATTGGTGTAAAATTTGTTCTCATGGGTGGTTTACGAGGACTGAAGTTATTTTGTAGAGGACGCGGGTTGTAGTGGTTCTGGTGAGGAGGCTCGTTTCTAGGAAATGAAGCTTGGTTCTGATTGGTCTGTTGTTGAGGCTAGACATATGGTTTAGAATTCATGACCGCGTATGGCTGAGGGGCATAGACCATGTCCTAGTGGGGGAAATAATGCTGCGGGGTTCTTTCTGGGAAAAGGGATCTGGGATAACGATGTTTTCTCACACCTGACTCTGCCATGGATGTTTCTTCCTTTTTCTTACCCCCCGCAATTCCTCCAGATCCCCCTTCAATGGCGTGGGAGGTAGCTTTGATGGCGGATTGGCTTAGAATTCGACTTGTTTTCAAACCGTTTTAAACCATTTCACCAATCTTGATAGCCTCCGCAAATAGTTTACCCATAGAAGACATCATATTTTGGAAGTAATTGGCTTCTTGAGCTTGAAGAAAAACTGTGACCATCTCGACCTCATCCATCGGAGGCTTTACTCTAGATGTCTGCTTACGCTACTTAACCGCGTATTCTCGGAAGCTTTCCGATGAATTATTCTTCAAGTTTGTCAACGAATTCCTCTTTGGAGCAATATCAATGTTGTACTGGAACTGCCTGACGAAGTCTCTGGCAAGATCATCCTAGATTTTCCAACGGGATATATCTTGATCTATATAGCACTCGAAGGCGATGCCGACTAGACTTTCTCCGGAAAGGCCATTAGTAGTTCTTTTTTTCCGCCGGCCCCTCACAACTGACTGCAATATTTCTTGAGATGAGCAATAGAATCGTCGTGCCCATCGTACCTCTCAAATTTTAGGGTATTGAATCCCAATTGTACGTGCACATAGGGGGGCATGCATAAATCAGCATAAGACACACTTTTCTGTCCACTTAAACCTTGGATGTTCTTGAGGCTTTGTTCTATTCTCCTCATCTTTCTTGCGATTTCTACTTTCTCGAGAGTTTTGGGAGTCTATCTTGAGGTGACTCAGGGTAAGTACAAGTGGTGAATTGTGGAGGCTCCATTTCGAAGGTAGATGTTTGGAGTGTAAAAGCTGAAGGGTCTAAAGTGGGCCTAGGCAATGTGGGCTGTACTGTGGCCGAGCATGGGCGAGCGGTGAAAATTTTTGAGGCCGCACCAGATGAACACTTGGGGGAGAACCTCAGAAGGTGTTCCCACAAAATGAGTTGATATAGTTGGTTGTCCCAGTGGGATGTTTGGCTGACTGATTGGGACATTAGAGGTACCACCCGTTCTAGGGAATAGTTCGGGGAATCCGGGATGGTGCTTGGTAGCTCTCTTCCGTTTGCCCAAGCGTCCCACTTTTCCATAACCCTAAGACGCAGGATTCTGTTCTCTTCGGCAGCTACCCATTCAGGGATCGGGATGCCCGAGATGGGGCTATCATCTACAACGGGAAACATTGGTAGAGTCATTTCAGAAGACATTCTGATGCTCCCATTTGATCTAGTAAAGTATAGATGTGAAGCCAGGTTACTACAAAAACCAACCACCGTTAAATGAAACCCTGGACAGGATGGGACAACAGAAAACTGTTAGTTTGTGGCAAATAACAAATAGGTAATCGCACGTTGGGGTGTGATGCACCTATATAGTTAGATGGGTTTCTACATGTTTTGCAACGGTTGTGTGCTTCATCCTGGCTTTCCCTTATTCTTTCCCATTTTCTCTCCTATTGATTTTACTCTCTCATTTCCTTGCTTTTATTTTCCTCTACCCTTTTTCTCATTATATATTTTTTTTCATTTTCTTATCTTATTGGAGTTATTTACAAAAATATGACTGGATCCGATGAGGATTGCCTACGTATCACGATGGCGCGAGAATGAAATCATTACGTAGTTCAAAAAATGAATGTGAAAAGTAAGGAGACAATTTTTGGGAATTTTCGATTTTTCTTTCATAAAACTTCTATTACAAAAGATGTTAAACTACTTGTCTTCTTGGAAATACAAACATACTCAAAATAAAACACAATAGAGACTCGATGCTTGAAAATCAGGAATACATTAAAACTTCAATTACTGGGGCCTGCGGGGCATCATTCGGCTTCGCCACGGTCCTATGTGCGAGACCCCCTTGTACTCGTTCCAGATCACTCATAACTTTACTGACAAAAGTTATTAATGCAACAAAAAAGGTGGTACAAGTCGTGTCCTCGAACGTTTGGGATTTTAATGGTAATGTAGTCAGCGATGGTTCTGATCCTTTCTCTAAATTTTCTATTTTCCTAAAGTAATCGCCCTATTTACTGGTTCCGGGCTTCTAACACTTGGGAGTCATGAAAGTGTTGATTTTTTAATTGTTGTATTTCTTCCTTCATTTTATCCATCAGATTATAACACTGCTCCCTATCAGCCTTGAAATCTTTAGCCCGTTTCGCTGCCTCATCCTCAACAGTAGTCGCCTTTCTTCTTAAGCTAGTAATGGTCCCTTCATAATTCCTTTTCATTTGTTGCACAAACATGCCCGTTTTTCTGCTTTCTTTGTCCGTTGTTCTCAGATTATTTCTAGACATTCTTCAGACTTTTCCAGGTCTTCTTGACACTCGATGATTTTCTTTTTTAGAGCACTTATAAGTCTTTCATCAGCCCGTCTTTTTTCCGAGTTGCTGGCAGCTACTTTCATATTGCAAATCTGAGCTTTAAGCACCTCGTTTTCCTGGGTTGGTTTTTTCTTTTCTCCCTCGTCGGCTGCGGCTTGAACACCATTTTCAAATTGAAGCTCCATGGCTTGCCTTTACAATTGGCTTATTTTGGCCATGTACTCGTTTTCATTGGTCAACCTATCCCATTGCACTTGTGCCCTATCGGTGAATTACTGGACATGGGGTCTCTTTGCGGGCCTTTTAGGAATCAAGAATCTCTTACCGAACCAGACAATGTACTTAGGGTCTACTTCACATCTAGCTTGGTCTCGCACTATAGTCTTAGGTTCAAGAAACCTACATTCATTCCATAGTTGGAGAATTTTCCCTTCTAGAAATGCGGCTTTTGGGCCCAATTCAATGACAAGTTTACTCAGATCTTCGTCATTGGGAACAGTTTGAAATCTTCCTAATTGGCCCAAAACCCTGTACAGAGCATTAGGCTGAATGCTCCGGATGCCCATCAAGAGGATATATGAAACTTCAGCCAACATGTACACTACTTAGGGTATAGGAAGCCATCCAAATGCCCACTCAATTCTATTGGCAGTTAAGGTTTCAAATGTGCAAGCCAAGCTTCAGTACCAATAGGGAATTTAATACTGCTACCCACTTTCAAATTCTTCAATGCAGCTCAAACCGGTCAAACCATAATTCATGTACCCAACCCGGTGACAAAGGTGTTCTTGCATCCATAATTGTAGTAACAAAATGCAAACCTGGAATAACCTTTCCCCTTCCCAACCGATAGTCAAGGCTTTGAAGATTTCAGACACGATAAGAGGAACCACACTGATGTTAGCTTTCGTGATTGCCATCTTTCTATGGACAGACCACAACACCCAAGAAGGCTACCATAAAAGCTAAACCCCGCCTTGCCTCCCATTTGTGTTTATTTTCGGCATGGGTTACACTAGTGTTCACCTTTTCAAAGCCTCGGGAGTTACCATATCGATGATACAGAAACTGGAGTGTGCAATACCCTTCAGATAAATTTCCATCCTGAACATCCCGACTAATACTCAACAAATCCATAAACCTGCGGGGGATACCGGTCTTGGTGACAATGGATATCAACTTCAAAGATTTCCATTAATGCCCACACCCGCAACTTCCTCCAATAGAGGTGTGAGCTCAAAGTCAGAGAAATGGAACACATTGCGAATCGGATCCCAAAAAAGTATTAAGCCTTCAATTATGTCCAACCTTGGCTCGATGTTTAATAGTCTGACGTAGCCTCCCAGAACTCTTACCACTGTTTCTCTACTACCTTTTCCTAGATCATCCCACCACATGTAGAGCTTCAAGGGGATCTCATTAAGGATTGTGAAGGGCTCAATTTCATTCGTGCTCATCCTGCACATTTATTAAGGTGATTCAATAACTCATTTTGTCCTTAACAGGAAAAGTCACATCATTTTTGTCAATTTTCATTTCGAAAACAAGAACCTGGCTTTGCGATACATCCTTTTAGCAATTTCGGGAAAACGATTTTAAGGTTGTGCCCGCTAATCGTTAGAAATGACTCAAAGTGGCTGCTCTTGCAAAACAGCCTTTCGGCGCCCTTTGGGGACATTCACTTATTTTAACAAGAATGGCATCACATGACTTATTTGCGATTAGAAATTAAAATTTTGTCGTTTTGGGATATCATTGCAAAAAAGGAAAGTTGACCCGACGTGTGGTTTCGTATATATCCCACATCCGGTGAGAATCAAACTGGCGTAGTTCGGGCAGATTTGACAAAACCAACTATTTTTGAAAACAAAAACCTTTCTTTTTCTTTCATTTTTTCAAAAATTCGGTAGAGTTTGGGGTACTATTTGGGTATTAGTTTTTCGAAAACGGGTGATTAACTCACTTAACCTTAATATTGTTATTCTCTTTTCCAACTCTCCCATTATCCAAAACTGGTCAACATGCAAATCTGAAGACAATAAATGCACAAGTAGCGAGTAAGATGCATCAGGATGGTCTTTTCGTTTCAGGGACACCTATCCTAGACAAACCCAACCCTTGTGTTGAGTCTCCTAAGTCAAATGCATGTGATGCAAACAAACGTTCCTACTAGGGATACGGCATGAGGCTTTCTTATACTAGGTATAAAACCTGGGTTTATTGTTCTAGACCTGGCTTACCCGAGTAGACAACTCGAGCCGGATGGGGGGGCAGCATATCGGGAATACAGAAGCTTCACCAGCTTAGCAACTTGTCCGAACCTCGTTCTAATAATGGATAAGACTCTAAACATAAGAGAAGTCACACAAAGTGCACCCTTCTCAATGATGTAAAATACTTAGAGAGGGGAAATATTTCGTGGCAGTTTATATATACAATTCACCAAAATATCAAAGCGGTATAAGCATTTAGCACATTTAGCATGAAACATGTAGGAAAATCATATAAAGCCAATCATAACAGCTATTATAAGCTCAAATTCTTGAACCCTGAACTAAAGTTATAGGGTCCCGTCCCCAGCAGAATCGCTAAAGCTATCACACCTCCTTTTTTACACACCACCCTGAATGATGGTATATAAGGGAGTTTTTCCAATTTAAGTGACATTATTCAGAATAGGATTATTTATTTATTTTCAGAGTCGCCACTTGGGATAGTTTGTTTTCTGGTGCCTCAAGTCACCGGTTTATTTTAAAATCCCAAATCGAGGAAAATTCGACCTTCCTTTTGAAGAATGCGAATTAGAAATTCTGAATAAGGTATTCTGTTAACCCAAGGAAAGTTCTTTGGCACCCCCCCCCCCTCTGATTTCGTGGTTCTAGCACGGTCGCTTCATTTATAACAATTTTCCCATCATCTAATTTTAATATATATTCAAATATATAATGAAAAATTATATTATTTTTCTCTTTTAATTAATTTTAAGGAGAATTGAACGTCGTTTAAAATATGTTCTTGGATCGCGTCACATGAAATGCACCCGCAATCTGAAACATATTTTATTCAACGTTTTAGGATTTGGATTTGGATCACATGAAATGCACACCCGAGTTTAGGAAGGTAGAATTATTAAATAACGCACCTAAAGCAACTAACGCATTGTTAACTATGCGAGGGCCATGGAAATTCTCTAAATGGAACGCCTCGAGTTCTAAGTATTTTAAAGAAAGTAATTAAAGAGGGTCACGCCTTTGTAATTTTATTTGGTGCGGTGCACCTCAGTTTCATTTTTAAAGGATGTCTTAACTAAATTTTGGAGGGCCATGACTATTGTTATCCCTAATATGGCTCACCTCCGTCTAGATACTAGGAGTGTGATTGCTCCAAATATTAAGGTTTATAGTAAATCAGCACCCCTGTACAATTACTTCCAGTAGTTGGGCTTGAAAGAGAGACCCAATGCCCCAAAACCTCGAAACCACATTTGCTGATTGCACTCCAACATGCGAATTGGGCCATAGGAAACTAGTGTAAGGCCAACCCAATAATTTGGAATCCCCGATTAATACCATACATGCCTCATATCGATCAGTGATTAGCCACATCCCAAAACAACACACATGACCTATTTGAGTTTGAACCCAGGATATGTTTGTATATTTGGCTTTCCAGATTTATAATTATTCGATCATGGAATAATAAACAAGTAAAATAACCAAATACTCCCAAATTAATTCCAATCTCATAAAATGGTTTATATTTGACTCTAGCCGACCATGAATGCCCACTTAATTTTCAACATTACTTATTTCGAAATGAAAACATGAGCGAGACCGGAACTAAATAATCACCATATAATCATGCCAAACTCTTCTTTTTACAACTAATTTGATAAAATTTAGTAGAAATCATTGCAAAAAAATGACTAACTAGAGCCTTGAATAACTCACCATCACTAGAATCGTATGAACCCAAGTAGACGCACTTCATACTAAGCCCCTTTTTAAACAAAAACTAAATACCCATGACTACCAGAAGGATTGAAACACAACTATATCAAATATAGCTTCAAGTAAACTTCTACTATAACGATATTAACAGTCCATTCATGTAAGCAGCGTTCAAACAACATTACAACATCCCAAATTCTGAAATTATACATTAAATTTAGTAGTTAAATCACCCAGCATAAAACAGAAATCAAAACTAATGAATTGAAACACCTAATCAAGCTTAATGATAATAACTAACAGTAATTACATCAGGAATTTAAAATGTCTTATTCAAATTTCAATTTGAACTTTCACATCTTCATACATACTAGTCAGTACTCAATTCGTAGGCAAGTTTTGATAATGTACCTGGAATAAGAAAGCAAATAAGTAAGGTTCAGCATATGATAACCAGCAGCAACACAACAATGATACTTAGCCCAAGAATAACAAGGAAGGCCCAGCTTTCAAGCAATTCCGAACCAGCAGAGTGTTAAATAAAATCCAACAATTAAAGGTCCAACAAAAAATGACTCAAACACTTGAATACCAAGCAGATTCAACTCATTTTACCCCTTCAGCTATTCAGGAAGTATTTCAGAATGGAGACCTAAAGAATTTCAGGAAATTTTCAATAGGACAGTGAAATTTTTTGTAGTTTTCAGCCGCCCATGTTTCTCTACTTTTTAGCTCTTAAAATTCTATAAAATCTATATTGGCTCTATGTATTTTTAGCTTTTCCAGTTCTCTAAAATCTCCTCTCCTGCACGGAAAGAATGTCATGCATTTATAGGCAAGCAATTAGGGCAGCCCTGCAGATTTTATTTTATCATTTAGGTCCCTGATTTTATGACATGTTTTCCAAGTTAAGGCGTGAAATTTGATTACAATAATAGCTAGAAGATTCTAGGGGCTTTCTATTTCTGTTACAGCTAGATTCTCTAAGGCTATTCCCCAATTTACCCTTAGCAAACCTGTTATTTACCTTTACTCCTTCCTTTTAGACCCCTCTAGTTCTTAGACTAACAATTAAACCTTAAAACCCCTTGAAATATGACGAAAGGTATTATTCAAATGCTACGGCTTCAAACAGATCAAACTATGAAAAATCTTTTTAAAAAATGTAGAAATTTAACAACTGAAAACACATTGAACATGAATCAAACACATAACACTCACAGGATAATTTAAACTAGCAATTAAATAGAAATATAACCCCTAAAACTCATTGCATTTAGTCCAGACAAACTCAAACAAATTCAAACTGGTAATTCAGGCCAGACTTATTACAGAAATAAAATGAAAGAAGAAAAGAAATGAAAATATCGAGAATAGACCCAAGGTGGAACCAACGGGTAAAACGAAATGCCAAGAACCTTATTGAGATAGACAAAACTTGAGGATGATTAGTTGTTCCTGATAAGAACAACCAATTAGCCTCTAATTTCGACTAAATCGGAGTTTGGTCACAAGCTGTACATATAGGAATTTGTTTTGGAGGAAGGTTAGGCTTAGCTCTAATTTTCAATTGAAGATTTGAGACGCACCAGTGGGATTTAAAGGAAATAGGTTATGGATTTGGGAAGAGGACAGAAAGAGGGTCTTGGGGTGTTAATTTGGTTAAGATTGGAGACTCGCCACTACCGCAGACAATTTTCGGCGGCGGCAGACGGTGGGGAATGATGCCGGCCGGGGTTTCTCTAGCGTTTGTTGGGTGTGATATGGGAGATGATAGGATAAGGGGGTCATGTTTGGACACTTAAATATTAAGTAATTCAAGCTTCAGAACCGTCTGATCAGGAAACCTCGACGGTCCTGATTTGTTGCAAATGAAACGAGGTCGTTTGGGGAAAAGTGTAACCGGACCGGGCTGGGAAACTTTGGGCTTGGTTAGGGGTAATTTGGACAGGTTGGGGTTTAACATTTGGTCCTGGGGGATTCAAATCCTGAAAGCCCAATTTTTGGGTATTTAAAATAAGAGACTCAATTTTCTTTTCTTTTCTTTTTCAAATTAAAGCTAAACTAAAGTTAAACCTTAAAAATAGATTAATTAACAATATAAACTAATTAAAACTCATACTATTTACAAAAATTAGTTAATTCCCAAATTGAAAGCAAATATGTAACGAATTCGAAAAATTAAAAGTAAAAGTGCAAAAAGGGCTATTTTGTTATTTCCTTTCATTTTTTAATATTAAATAACTATATATACTAAAAAGTAGAAAATTAGGTCCTAAATACAAATGCACTATTTTAATATTTTTTATGAATTATATGAATTTAACATGCACACAAAAATGCAAACAAACAGAAAAAATATGCAATTAACTCCTAAAATCAAATAATTAAAGGCAAAATACTAATTATAATAATCCTATAGGAGTAAATGATGCGAGCCATAGATCACGTGCTCACAAGAAGGAGTAGAACCAATCAAATGGAAATAAGTTGCTTTCCTGCTCTGTTATGCATAGTAGACAAGCAGAGTTAGACTAAGATCGTGTGATGACCTGACCCGTCATCACGTGAGTTACCACTTTGTTTTCCCAGTATTCAACTTCTTTATGCTTCATTATACGTATTATGTGGTCAAGTTGGTTCAGAGAGGTTTTGCTAGGAAATGAGACACTTAGTCTCTTTAAGAAAAGTTTGGTTTGGAAAAAGTCAACCGGATGTTGACTTACTAGTTAGAGGGTCCGGATCTGATTTTTGATGATTTGGTTAACTTTGTGGGATTATTGGTGACCTAGGATCATGATCGGAATTGATTTTGCAGGTTCAGTGTAGAATTAGGCTTGAATTGGCGAAGTTGGTATTTTGGCGAATTCTAGTTGATAGGAAAAAATTTTATCTGAGGGCCGAAATAAAATTTCTAGAGTTGTTGTAGCTTCTTTATGTCATTTTTAATGTGTGTGAAAAATTTAAGGTCATTCAGACGTCGTTTGGTTGGGTTTTGGATCGAATGCGTGTTTCGGATGTTTTAGAAGAACTTAGGCTTGAATCTGATTTAATTTGATGGTTTTGGTGTTATTTGAGGCATTTTGATGATTGGAACAAGTTTGGATGATGTTTTAGGATGTGCTGGTACTTTTAGTTGAGGTCCCAGGGGCCTCGGGGTGATTTCGGATGGCTAAACGGGAAGTCATAGACTTGGAAATGCAGCAGTAGTTGCAGGCCTCACAAATGCAAGACATGGTTTGCATATGCGATCTTGCAATTGCGAGTGAGGCTTCGCATTTGAGAAGGAGCCTGCCTGAGGCAGGGTTTGTATTTGCGACAATTTGATCGCATTTGCGACCTCAGCAGGGTTCCCATTTGTGAGCTCCTTGGTGCATTTGCAACCTTGAGAAGGAAGGCCCTTGTTCGTAATTCCGAAGTGTTTATCGCATTTGCGAACTAGGTGTTGCAAATGCGATATCTGAGGGCTGTTTTTAGTTATTACATTCGAACATAGCCCATTTTCCTCATTTCCCACTTGACCTTGGGCGATTTTTGAGAGTTTTTGGACGGGAATTGAAAAGGCTTCGACTGGGATTGATTGAAGGTGAGTCCTATGATCTTAAAACATGATTTAAATGTAGAATTAACCTAGAAATTCATGAAAACTTAGCAAAAATGGAAAGAACTAGGGCTTGAGTTTTGATATTTCAAATTAGGTTTAGGGTCGTGACAAGTTGGTAACAGAGCCGAGGTTACTAGGACTCGCGAGTCATGAGCTAGTTTAGTAGAGTCTCGTGGATTGGTATAGAGACGTCTGTATTTATCCTCGAGAGGCTGGAGAACCTTTAGGAAAACTTCACATTCTTGAAATTCTTGTCGTGCGAACTTGTTGATCCAAGCAATAAACTTTTGTTTATTTCATTCTCTCACAGATGGTGAAGACACCAGCTACTAGACGTGGCGGGCGACCACCAGTACCACCCACTAAGGCCACCAAAGGCCGTGGACACGGTCGTGGTAGAGGCAGAGCAGCAGGGCTAGCACATATGGATCCTCTAGTTTCCCCAGCTCAGGACCAGGCACCAGCTGTGCCCATTGTGATTCCGGGTCTTCAGGAGACCTTGGCTTAGATATTGACAGTTTACACCGGCCTGGCTCAGGCAATTTGAGCCACCACAGCCGCAGCTACTTCGCAGGATGGGGAAGGTAATTATACCCCCGCTGCTCGCACACTAGAGCAGGTAGTGCATGGCTTACATACTCCAGAGGCACCTCCAACTCAGCCAGTTGCACCATTACAAGAGTTCAGGGTTCCAACTATGCCGAAGGAAGAGCAGCGTTGCCTCGAGAGGTTTAGTAGAATCCAGCCTCCGATATTCAGTAGTGCTGAGGGCGAGGATGGCCAGGGTTTTCTTGATAGGTGTCAGCAGATGTTCTGTACAACAGGAATTCTGGAGTCTAGTGGTGTGGCATTTACCACCTTTCAGTTTAATGGGACTGCCTTCACTTGGTGGGAGGCGTATAAGAGGCGTAGGACAGCTGGTGCATCACCTTTGACTTGGTAGAAGTTCTCCACTCTCTTCTTGGAGAAGTATGTACCACAGTCCCGTAGAGAGGAGCTGCACAGGCAGTTTGAGTGGCTACAGTAGGGAGATATGACTATGTCTCCATATGAGATGAGGTTTTTAGAGTTGGCTCGTCATGCCGTTTGGATGGTTGCGACTGATCGCGAGCATATCAGGAGATTTTTTGATGGCGTCAACTACCATCTCCGTATTCTGATGACTAGAGAGAGTATTTGGTGCTTCATTCAAGAAGGTGGTTCATATAGCTCGAGAGATTGAGGCGGTTCACCGTCAGGATCAAAAGGAGAGGGAGGCCAAGATACCTATGTTTTCTGGCAGTTACAGTGGTGCTCCTTTGAGGGACCAGTTCCAGTATGGTAGGGGTCATTCTTTTAGGCCCGCTCAGCCGACCCGAACCGAGTATCATGGGGCATCTTCAGACCGTGGTTATCATGGTTCTCAGCAGAGTCAGCCTTTACTCAATGCTCTTCCAGCATAGAGTTTATCTCATGCTCCGTGTGCTCAGGGTTTGTCCAGGCTGAGTGCATCAGCTAGTCACTCCAGCGTGAGGGGTTCCCTTTAGTCCCATTCTCCAGCACCAGGGAGTTCTTATAAGTGTGGAGAGTTCATGCATATATGGAGGCAATGTCCTCGCCGTACTGCTAGCTCATCTCAGCAGAAGGTACAACCCTCATCTGCCGGTCTAGTTTCTTCAGCACCCCCCCATCCAGCTAGGGGTGAGCGTCAGGCAGCCAGGGGTCGCCCCATAGGTGGAGGTCGATCGGGCGGTGGTCAGGCTCAATTTTATGCTCTTCAAGGCAGGACAGATGCCATTGCTTCAGATGTTGTCATTACATGTACTATTTCAGCCTGTCACAAAGATTCCTCAGTATTATTGGATCATGGTTTTACCTATTCTTATGTGTCGTCATATTTTGCTCATTATTGCAGTACGTACCGAGGGTGTCTTTCTTTACATGTTCATGTGTCTACCCTGGTGGTCGATACTATTATTGTAGACCACGTGTACCGGTCATGTTTGGTGAATATTGGGGTTCTGGAGACACGAGTAGATCTATTGTTATTGAGCATGGTGGATTTTGATGTTATTTTGGGCATGGTCTGGTTGTATCCATGTCATGCAATTCTAGACTTTCTTGCTAAGAAAGTCACTTTGGCAATACCGGGTGTACCGATGATCGAGTGGCATGGTGTGACTAATTATGTTCCTAGTAGAATGATTTCATTCTTAAAGGCCCAGCGTATGGTTGGGAAGGGTTGCCTTTCATATTTGGCATTTGTGAGGGATGTTGGAGTCGAGACTCCTAGCATTGATTCTGTTCCATTTGTGAGAGAGTATTCCGATGTATTTCCTGCAGACCTCCGGGCATGCCACTGGACAGGGATATTGATTTTGGTATTGACCTGGTGCCAGACACTCATCCCATTTCCATTCTTCCATATCGTATGGCACCATCGAAGTTGAAAGAATTGAAGGCCCAACTTCAAGAACGCCTAGATAAGGGGTTCATTCGGCCTAGTGTTTCACCGTGGGGTGCACCGATTCTGTTTGTAAAGAAGAAGGATGGAACTATGAGAATGTGCATTGACTATAGACAATTGAACAAAGTAACAGTGAAGAACAAGTATCCCTTGCCTCCCATTGATGATTTGTTTGACCAGCTTCAGGGAGCAAAGGTGTTCTGCAAGATTGATCTCCGTTCGGGCTATCATCCGTTGAAGATCAAGGATTTAGATATTATTAAGATTTCTTTCAGGACTAGATATGGCCACTATGAGTTTCTTGTTATGTCTTTTGGGATGACTAATGCCCCAGTAGTGTTAATGCATTTGATGAATAGTGTATTTCACCCTTATCTAGATTTGTTTGTTATATTTTTCATTGATGACATTCTAGTGTACTCGCATAGTCAGGAGGAGCACGCGCAACATTTGCGAGTTGTATTGTTGAGATTGAGGGAGGAGAAGCTTTATGCAAAGTTCTCCAAGTGTGAGTTTTGGCTCAGTTCAGTGGCTTTCTTGGGACATGTGGTGTCCAGCGAGGGCATTCAGTTTGACCCGAGGAAGATAGAGGCAGTTCAGAGTTGGCCTAGACCAACCTCAACCACAGAGATTCACAGTTTTCTTGGTTTAGCAAGTAATAATCGCCGATTTGTTCAGGGATTTTTCTCTATAGCATCACCCTTGACCAAGTTGACTCAGAAGAGTGCTCCATTTGTATGGTATGACGAGTGTGAAGAAAGCCTTCAGAAGCTCAAGATAGCTTTGACCACAGCTCCAGTATTGGTCTTGCCATAAGCTTCAAGTTCTTATACTGTATATTGTGATGCTTCGAGAGTTGGGATCAGATGTCCATTAATGTAGGAGGGTAGACTGTTTTCTTATGCTTCTTGTCAATTGAAGCCCTACAAGAAGAACTACCCTGTACATGATTTGGAGTTGCCTGCTATAGTTGATGTTATGAAGATTTGGAGGCACTACTTGTATGGTGTATCTTGTGAGGTATTCACCGATCATCGCAGTCTTCAGGATTTGTTCAAGCAAAAGTATCTTAATTTTTGGCAACGGAGGTGGCTAGAGTTACTCAAGGATTATGATATTACCATTATGTATCACCCAGGGAAGGCCAATGTAGTGGCCGATTCATTGAGCCAAAAGGCAGTTAGTATGGAGAGTTTGGTGTATATTCCAGTTTGGGAGAGACCCTTTGCAGTTGATGTTCAAGCCTTGGCTAATCGGTTGGTGAGACTAGATGTTTTGGAGCCTAGTCGGGTGTTGGCTTATGTGTTTCTCGGTCTTCCGAATATGATTGCATCATAGAGTGCCAGTATGATGACCCGCATTTGCTTATCCTTAGGGACAGGGTTCAGCATGATGATTCCAGAGACGTGACCATTGATGAGGATGGTGTGTTGATGATACAGGGCCGGAGTTGCGTGCCCAATGTGGATGGGCTTCGGGAGTTGATACTAGAGGAGGCCCATAGCTCGTGGTATTCCATTCATCCGAGTACCACGAAGATGTATCAGGATTTGAGGCAGCACTATTGGAGGAGGAAAATGAAGAAAGATATTATAGGGTTTGTGGCTTGGTGTCTCAACTATCAGCAGGTGAAATATAAGCATCAGAGATCGGGTGGCGTACTTCAGCAGATGATTATTCCCGAGTGGAAGTGGGAGAGAGTCACTACGGATTTTGTGAGTGGTCTTCCTTGGACTTTGAAGAGGTTCGATTCGATTTGGGTGAGTGCATATTGGCTGACCAAGTCCGCACACTTCATTCAAGCATGTACTACCTATTCTTCGGAGTGGCTGGCAGGGATTTTTGTCCGGGATATTATTCGATTGCATGGTGTTCCAGTGTCTATCATCTCAGATAGAGGTACTCATTTTACATCTCAGTTCTGGAGGAAATGTCAGCGAGAGTTGGGGTATGCAAGTAGAGTTGAGCACAGAATTTCATCCTCAGACGGACGGGTTGACCGAGCGTACTATCCAGATATTTGAGGACATGATGCATGCCTGTGTTATTGATTTTGGAGGTTGTTGGGATAAGTTTTATCGCTTGCAGAGTTTTCCTACAACAACAATTAACAAACGAGCATTCAGATGGCTCCGTATGAGGCATTGTATGGGAGGTGGCGTAGATCTCTAGTTGGTTGGTTCAAGCCCGGCGAGGCTAGGCTATTTGGGGCATAGTTGGTTCAGGATGCTTTAGAGAAGGTGAAGCTAATTCAGGAGAGACTTCGTATAGCTCAGTCACGTCAAAAGAGTTATGCGGGGTTCGAGATGTGTCTTATATGGTTGGTGAGAAGGTTTTGCGGAAGGTTTCGCCCATGAAGGGTGTTATGCAGTTTGGAAAGAAGGGAAGCTGAACATGCGGTTCATTGGACCTTTTGAGTTACTTAGGAGTATTGGAGAGGTGGAATATGTGCTTGCTTTGCGAACCAGCTTCTCGGGCGTGCATCCAGTATTTCATGTATCTATGCTCCAGAAGAATGTTGGGGACCCATCCCATGTATTGGGCTTCAACACGGTTCAGTTGGATTGTGATTTAAGCAATGATTTGGAGTCGGTGGCTATTTTGGGTCATCAGGTTCAAAAGTAGAGATCAAAGGACGTGGCATCGATGAAACTGCAGTGGAGAGGCCGGCCTGCAGAGGAGGCTACTTGGGAGACTGAGCGGGAGAAGCGGAGCAGATACCTCACCTGTTTGAGGCTTTAGGTATGTTTCTTGACTCGTTCTAGGACGAACGTTTATTTTAGTTGGGGAGGATGTGATGACCCGACCCGCCTTCTTGTGAGTTACTGCTTTGATTCCCATTTTAAGCTTCTTTATGCTTCATTATCCGTATCTTATGTGGTCGAGTTGGTTCGGAGAGGTTTTAATAGGAAATGAGAAACTTAGTCTCTCTAAGGAATGTTTGTTTTGGAAAAGTCATTTGGATGTTGACTTATGATTTAGAGGGTTTCAATGTGATTTTCGGTATTTGGTTAGCTTCAGGGGATGATTTGTGACCTAGGAGCGTGATCGGAATTGATTTTGGATGTCTGGTGTAGAATTAGGCTTGAATTGATGAAGTTGGTATTTTGGCGAACTCGAGTTGATAGGTGAGATTTTCATCCGAGGGTCGGAATGGAATTCTGAGTGTTGCTATAGCTTCGTTATGTCATTTTTGATGTGTGTGCAAAATTTCAGGTCATTCGGAAGTCGTTTGGTTGGGTTTTTGATCGAATGCGTGTTTCGGAAGTTTTAGAAGAAATTAATCTTGAATCTGATGTAATTTGATGGTTTTGGTGTTATTTGAGGTGTTTTGATGATTGGAACAAGTTTGGATGATGTTTTAGGATGTGTTTGTGATTTTGGTTGAGGTCCTGAGGGCCTCAGGGTGATTTCGGATAGCTAAACGGGAAGTCTCAGACTTGGAAATGTAGCAGCAGTTGCAGGCCTCGTAAATGCGAGATATGGTTAGCATTTGCGATCTTGAAATTGCGAGTGAGGCTTCGCATTTGCGAGCTCAGCAGGGATTGCGTTTGCGTGCTCCTTGTCGCATTTGCGACCTTGACAGGGAAGGACCTTGTTCGCAATTCCGAAGTTTTTATTGCATTGTGTCTATCGCATTTGCGAACCAGGTGTCGCAAATGCAACTTCTGAGGGCTTTGTTCAGTTATTAAATTCAAACTTAGCCAATTTCCCTCATTTCGCACTTGTCCTTTGGCGTTTTTTGAGAGCTTTTGCACGGGAATTAAAGAGGGCTTTGACTAGGATTGATTGGAGGTGAGTCCTATGATCTAAAAACATGATTTAATTGTAGAATCAACCTAGAAATTCATGAAAACTTAGCAAAAATAGGAAGAACTAAGGCATGAGGTTTGATATTTCAAATTGGGTTTAGGGTCGTGTCAAAAGGTCGCAAATACGACATCTTAGGGTTGTGTCCAGTTATTAAATTCAAACTTAGCTCATTTCCCTTATTTCCCACTTGAACTTGGGTGATCTTTGAGAGATTTTGGACAAAAATTGAAGAGGGCTTCGACTGGGATTGATTAGAGGTGAGTCCTGTGATCTAAAAACATGATTTAATTATAGAATCAACCTAGAAAGTTATGAAAACTTAGCAAAAATGTGTAGAACTAGGGCTTGAGTTTTGATATTTCAAATTGGGTTTAGATGGGTCATTTGAGCTCGGATTTGGGAGTTCTTGGTATGTATAGACTCATGGAGAGATAAGGAATTCATTAATGTAAAATTTTCTGGAATTCGACAAGTGGGCCTGGGGCTCGGGTTTTGCAAATTTTGAGATTTTTGCTATTTTCGATTGTTTTTGATTGGTTATTGTTCCATTGACATATTGAGACGTATTCGTTGTGGTTTTGATCAGATTCGACATGCGAGGAGGTCGATTTGAGAGGCAAGGGTATAGCGAGCTAGGATTTTGGCCGGCTTGAGTTGAGTAATGATAGCAAATGATGTCCTAAGAGTTTAAAACCCCGAATTTGCACAACGCAGTGCTATATTGAGGTGAAACACGCGCTTAATGATGAGCGCGTGATTGTTTACTACTAGGGATTGTGACTTGGTCCGTCCTGATTGATATTTTTATCACGTATTTAACTGAGATGTTTTTGTTATCAACATAATTTGGGCTTATTGCCATATTTTAGGTTTCTTTCCAATTAGTTGAGTCCTTTGTGGATTTTATCACTGTTTCATCAATATTCGATATACTATTTGAACTCAGCCCTGTTGATTAATACTATTTTACAAACTCAACCACTTTTAATTGAATTTTGAGATCTAAATGATATTTCCAATGTTGTTTGCGCTGAGCACTACTATTTTATTGATGCCCGAGGGGCTTATGATGTTTTTTTCAGGACTGTGTGTTTCCGACGGCCTGAGATACATTTAAATGCCACAAGGTGGCTTGAGTGTGATGTGAGAAAGATTTCAGGCCTTGAGTGTGATGTGAGAAGGCTTTCAGGCCTTAATTGTGATGTGAGAAGGCTTTCAAGCCTTGAGTGCGATATGAAAAGCTTTCAGGCCTTGAGTGTGATGTGAGAAGGCTTTCAAGCCTTGAGTGTGATGTGAGAAGGCTTTCAGGACTTGAGTGTGATATGAGAAGGCTTTCAGGCCTTATGTTAATATAGCGCTTGGGCCGCAAACCCTTCGGAGTCTGCACACCCACAATGAGCGCGGGTACCCATTGATCTGATACTGAGCCCGAAGGGCTGATACTGTGCTCAGTGACTGATACTGAGCCCGAGGGGCTGATAATATGTTGAGTGACTGATACTGAGCCTGAGGGGCTGATACTATGCTGAGTTACTGATACTGATCCTAAGGAGCTGTTTCTATGCTGAGCGATTGATACTGGGCCCGAGGGGCAGATTACTACTCACTGTTTACTTGGTTTTTACTTGATTTACATGTTTTTAGAAAGGAGATTTCATTTGATTCTTTACGGGTTTACTGTTTTAAGTGATTTACTGCCTGGTATACAATTGCCTTATGAATTTATGTCTTTTCATGCCTTCGGTTATTATTTATTATTATCACTCACTGGGTCGAAGTACTCACATTACTCCCTGCACCGTGCGTGCAGATTCAGGAATAGTAGAGTCGGCACCTAAGCACTGATTCCTTCCAGACCATGCAGTATGATGGAGTTACGAGGTAGCGGTAGACGTCTGCAGCCCCTTGTCTCCCTTATCCTATCTCATTTATGTTTTCCTCAAACTATTGTATCTGATATTATATCTTATAGACTTATAGCAAACTCTGTAGAAGCTTATAACTTGTGACACCCCGATTTGGGCTGTGTTGGGATAGTATCCTTTGATATTATCGTTGTTTCCGCATTTATAACTGTTTTATACGTGTTTTGGATTAGCTAAATGTTGATTATATGTTAACAGAGATGTTTGTGTTGTTCTGGTTGGCCTCGTATTTATGAGAGGCGCCAGTATGGGTTTAGGGTCGTGTCAGATCTAAATTGACCAATTCTAGCAAATGAATTTGCATGCCAAATTGTTGATTCTACGTGTCACTCTCGTTGTAAACTTGCTGCATCTATATATTGGAAAATCTTTCCACATCATCAAACAGAAAAAACTAATCTATAGCTGGAGTAGACGTGCCATACTATGGACATTATTAGCCTGAAATATAGGTGTTAAGGGTCAGCAACGTTTGTGTTAGGTAATCTTGTAGATCCGAAGTTGAATTTGGCTAACCAAATATGCAGATGTTGGTTCCATATTAAAACAACGCACTTGCGAATTGCTAGATGGCTTACAATGTTAAATATAATTTTAGAAGGATTAATAGGATCACGATCACCCTTTATTTCACATACAGCCTCTTTGTTCCTCTTTCTTTCCGTCTTCAAAAATTTCAGGCCTACTGAACTTCTTTCCATAGAACCAGGGGCGGATGTACCTTAGTTCAAGTGGTGTCACTAGAGAGAAAATCAAGTACTAGATATGGTTTCCACTATATGAATTTGTCAACTAGTTCACATAAACACATTGACATCCTTCATGTTTCAAGTAGTACATGGCCAGAAAGGAATTTCTTAAGAAATAATTTCAGCACTCAAATGAATAAATAGAAGAACATATTGCATGATGTCCAATAAAGCTAAAGTGCATAAAATGACAACTTGAAACAGAACAATATCCAGAATCAACAAGAAGTACACCAAATAACTAATCAAATATCAGAAAATTATGATATCATTGCCAAATAGATACTGAAACATGAACACACTATAAATTTCAGAAATAAAATAAAAAGAAAGATACCAACAATTAAGATTAAAGAGATACATTTTTATAATCTTCCAATAGGACAAGCGGTGCTCAAAATCTAATCACTCCATTAAGCTAAACATTTTTTTCCATTTCTTCTCTCTTTTGGCTTCAAAAATAGCAAACGCAAGTTCATCTAAGGAAGTTCTGTTAAGGTTGTTTTCACTGTTTTCTAATAATTTTTGAGATTTAAGCTTCATTTCTTTGATGTATCACAATTATTATTAATATTCAATTTCAAAAATAAAAAAAGAACGACAACAACAATATGTCAACTGTGAGAGAAGAAAAAGAAGATGAAGAAAGAGAACGACATCAATAATTTGTTGAGTTATCCCACATCGGAGGGATTTGAGGTCCTTGGTCTCCTTATATGGTTTGAGCAATCCTCACCTCATAAGCTAGCTTTTGGGGTTGAGTTAGGCCCAATGTCCATTCTTTTCATGGTATCAGAGCCAGGCTCATCCCAATTATTGTTGCCGATGTTGGGCCCCCATTTATGTTGTCCACGCTCCAGAGATCTGGGCGTGAGTGGGGGGTGTTGAGTTATCCCACATCGGAGGGATTTGAGGTCCTTGGTCTCCTTATATGGCTTGAGCAATCCTCACCTCATAAGCTAGCTTTTGAGGTTGAGTTAGGCCCAAGGTCCATTCTTATCATAATTTGCCAAAGAAGTAGAAGAAGAAAAATAAGAAGAATAAGTTAAGAAGAAAGAGAAGAACGGATGCAATATTTTGCAATAATTATGTACACACATTGATTAGTACTGCCAGTAGATGGAGGATTTTATTGGTTGAATTCTAGCTTGTTGTGCGGAGACAGCTTCTCCGAGTGAACGGCCACCAAATGCTATCATATTAGGATCAATTCATAAATTGGGTTAAGATGCTGAAGTTATGCAACAATATTAAGTGTAATTTATTGCCGCCAATTTTCACGTTGTTCCTCGAACTTTTTCTACATCCTTTGTTGCATTCTCTCTTTTATTTCCTCCATTTTTTGCTCCATTATCTCATCAGTAGTCTTAGAAGAGGGTCCAGAATTTTCAAGTTTTTTGTTTCAAGATAATCTTTGTAACCCCACGCTCATACAATCTAACGCGACCTGAATATTCAGGTCCCATGACTGTTACAAATGCATCACTTGATTGTTTATTATCTTCACTTTCTTTAGTTTGTATTTGCTCCATTTCAGCCTACAAATAAAATTTAAGAGAAAAAAATACAAGTAAATAAAAATAAGTTAACAATTAAGACCAAAAAGATAATCTCGACAAGCTTTAAAGTAGAAATCTTTGTACAATTTTGTGCATTTTATCTTTATATGATTCCTTGTATACTCGACCGGGTTTTTTGATCTTGTAGCCACATACATGTCCTTACTTAATGGAGCTTCAGAAGTTCCCTTCTTTTTTTTCTAGTTACATGAAAGTCAGCATAAAAATCTTCCAAGTAAGGTTAACAAGTTCATATTAATGAAAAATAATAGAAAATACCAAACCTCGTGGATTGTAGAAAAACTTGTTTTGCCAGTAGTGTGTGAATTCTTTAACTTTTTTCGATTTTCGGGATTAGTTTTCAAAGTTTCGTGCAACAAGTAAGCTTTTATGTTAATTAACTAATATATTTATGCCTTATTCATTTTGATAATCTAGATAGTGTTGGACACGAAGACAAGGCGAGGAATGAACTTCAAAAGAATTCCTCATTCTCTTTGTCCAAAATCAAGTTTATTGTATCTATAACTTACGTGAGCTTTATCGGTACTTAAACTAAGATTCTGAAACATATGAAGGTTTTTTCCATTCGAAGTTTGTCATTGGCATAGGCTTCATAGTATTTTTTCTTCAGCCAACACTTATATCTTCTCCAAGCATTTTGAATTGATTGAAAAAATTACTCTCTTCCATCATCATAAATGTCATATTTTGTCTATAGTTTGGTGTACTTGAGTTAGAGTAAAAATATGAAATATTATCAAATAATAATTGAAATAATGAAAACATTAAACCCTGATATATGTCCAATGGGTTGGTTCAAATCACTTACAAAAACCAACTTGCGCTTACTCCGTCCATGTACACTTGGCATCTGTGTCCTTCCTCTTTTTCGTTTTACAGTGAAAGAGCCTGCAATAGTTACAAGCAAGATATGATTACCAAATCAGTAATGCTAATTGAATTTATGATAGAAATCTATATATTCTTGCCTCATTTTATAGATTGTTCAATTACTTCATGAGTGGCAGAATGTTGCGACATTTGTGGCACTTGTTCCAGTACTACTTGTGCTGCAAAAGATATAGAATGTTATGATACCACTTATTCTAATACTACTTGTGCTACAGAATATGTGGAATGTTACGATACTTGATACGCTTGTTCCAATACTGCTTGTGCAGCAGAAGTTGTAGAGTGTAAAGTCGCTCGATGCACTTATTCTTGCCCTTTTGTTGCTACAGGAGAGATAGAATCCAATGGTATTTGTAGTACTTGTTCTTGTACTTTTTGGCATATGGAGGTAAGTGGAAATTGACATACTGATTTTTTCACTTGAGATCCTAAACTTGGATGCTTTGGTTGTTTATTTGAAAAATTAGGTGGAACAGCTCTTTTGATTGTCAATAATGAAAATTTTTCTTTTGCCAACAATGAAAGTGATCTAGGTGGAAGATACTGTGAGTTTGTTTCCTTTTTGTTTTTCCTTGTAGTCACTTGTGTCATTTCTATATCAACTATGGGATTCTATTTATCAGCATCAGGAAGGTGAAAGTAACGTATTTAGATTTGCAGGAGATCTCTTCAGAGTAAAGTATTTTGAGTATGGTGCTTTTGGGGACGTTTAAGGGGGTATTCAGCAGCTTATGAACCTTAGTCTGTGTGGTTTATGCTTAGGTCTCGTGTAGGGAGTCTGGTTTGAGGAATTGTGATGTTATAGCACGAAGAAGTATCAAGTTGAAGACAAATCAGAAGGAAACTCGGATGGATGGGATAGCTTGGTAGTAGGCCGGATCGATATGCTAAGGATATGATTAGTTCCTTGGGTTTGTAAGGGTAATGAGTCCCTGTAGGTATTTCGCGGCAATGCTCTTTGGTCTTGATGGCTTGCGTAGCTTGGTAGAGTTAGAAGCATTCAGTCCGGCAGGTCTGGTTTGTGCAAGGGGAACTCGAAGATTTCCTGATAGTTTCTACAATTGTTGGAGATGTATATATTCAATGGGTATAAGGAGCATGGGATGTATAGTGATTTTCTTCTAGATGGGAGCAATGGAAAGTTCTTGACTAGCTGACTACATAGATGTTTGTGGCTCGGAAGGGAGATAAAGTTCTTATGTTATCCTAGGATAGTATGTTATATGTGATATGTTGTGGAGGATTGAGATTTGCATGTGTAAGGTTACGATTTAGTTATAAATAGAAGGTCATAAAATTCTTAGGCAGCATGGACAGTTTCAGATAAATAGAGAAATGGCTTCAGATGATTAGGGGATTGATCATCAGATGATTAAGGAAATGGTATTGCTAACAAGGATGATTTGACGAGGGTATATGTTTCAAAAAAAGGTAATGTGATTAAGTTGATGGTACTTCATTAGTATTGTGGTACTTTCTAATTGGATCTACTGCTGATATTTGGGTTTTCTTGGTGGCATGGAAGAATCATAAGAGTATCTCTCGTGGGAATTATTGGGTATTTGAGGTGTGTTGTATATTCAGACAGTGGAATTGGGATCGTATATGGTGATTCGTATGTTGTATGGAGTTAGAGATTGGGAGTTCTCATATTCAGGCTATGTTGTGGTTTGGAGTCGAGTATATCGGCACTGTTTAGTGACTATCGCGGTTTGGAGACCCGAGTAGATCTTTTGTTGCTTGGTATGTTAGATTTTGGATGTGATATTGGGTATATATTGGTTGTGACAGTATTGTGTCATTCTGTGCTATTACACTAAGGCGACGATGTTGGCTATGCTAGGAATGCCACGGATTGAATGGCGAGGTTCGATGGATTATGTTCTTAGTAAGGTGGTTTTATATTTCAAAGACCCAGTAGATGGCTGGGAAGGATTGTCTTTCTTATTTGGACTTTCGTGATGGACGTCATTGTAGAGACTCCTACGATTGATTCAGTTCCGGTGGTGAAGGACTTTTAGGATATGTTCTTGTGGCCAATCATGTCACCGGTCAAGGTTGTTGATTTCGGTATTGATTTGAGGCTGGGCACCGTATCATATGGAACAGGTAGAGTTAAAGAAATTGAGGGAGCAGCTTCAGGGTTTCCTTGATAAGGGGTCTATTGGCAGGCCAATGTGGATGTGTGTTCTAATTTGAGTCGACTTGGTTGGATCCGAGTTGTATTACTGGGGGATGTGTGATTTGATTGTTATTGAATCTATAAGTTTTCTGAGGAGATACATGAGTCACTTTTCTGTGTTGCAGGGCATTTGGATTTGTTGGTTATAGGCACATATAGAGTGGTGTTATTGGAGTCACTCAGTGGAGCTCGAGCAAGAGAAGTATTAGATATTGATCGGTGGATGGTGTATCGGTTATGTACTTTTTGGTTGTGTGGTGTCATGCATTTGATTCACCGTGGTGATGATGATTTATATTGGTTCTAGATACCAATTGCGCGTGGTCATCAATTTCGAGCAGAGTGACTTGGGGTGTTTCATGTGGACCAGTGTTTGGATAGAGTCACACGTTGCAGTGAAGTTATGTGGAGGTATGACCATGCAAGTTAGATTCATGTGTTCTGTTTCTATAATGCGAGACAGGCTCTCAGCTTTGTGTTGTGGTGGTACTGGTGAGCTTGCGGTATAGATTTTTCATTTGAGTTATTTTTATAATTTGAGTATGCTCAGATTTTTTCTTAGTGGTGCGTGGATTGCATAAGTTAAGTCTTTAGTCCGTATTGAGGTGTCATGTAACCAGGGTGGTTGTGTTGGATTAGATGAGATCATTAGGATCTTTAATAAATATGAACGCATTTGATTTCAGCATGTTGGAAGGATAAATATCGAGGATCAGCTCAGAAATTTGCTATGATCCTTGCCAAATGAGAAGTGACTTCATGAATGGTTGATCTGAGAAATAGTTATGATTTACTGTGTGTTTCATTTATCATTGGTAGTATATAAAAGTGTTGGAATGAGACTTTAGTTGATAACAGTTTTTCCATCGATATTCGATTGTTACATGCAGCTACTGTGATTACAAATTATCGCTACGAATGTTTGATGTATGTGGTATATAATATAATTGCACCCGAGTTTGCAGACATGGGTTATTATAGCTTGTTCGGGCTTATTTAGAGCATAAATGTGAGATTCCGATCTTGCGGATGATTTCAGGAGTGGAATTGTGGTTCTAAGGTTTATCGAATTGGTTGGATTATGGACTTTCAGCTACATTGTGTTATCGGACCTATATAAGATAGGGTGACGTGGTATCACCCTCGGGTATGTACATGTTAAAGTTATTCGGAGATTCGTTGGCTTCTGTAACAACTCCGGGCACGTTCGAGGATGAATGTATGTTTAAGTGGGGGAGAATGTAATGACCTGACCGGTCTTTTTGAGCTTTTGCACCAGGCTCGTGAGTTCTCGTGCATGACTTTCCCCGTGTGATGTATTATGACTTATGTAAATCATTGGTTTGGGTTTTCAGGGTAATTGGAGTGAATTTGGAAGAACAGTTCTCAGTTTGAAGCTTAAAAATTGAAATGTTTGACCAAGTTTTGACTTATTTGTATATAATCTCAAATCAGAATTCTTGTGATTTGGTTTGCTCCGTTAGGTGATTTGGGACTTAGGAGCATGATCGAAATGTATTTTGGAGGTCCATGGAAGGTTTAGGCTTGAATTGGCGGAATAGAGATTTTTTACGTTCTCCGGTTGATAGGTGAGATTTTAATATGGGGACCGGAAGGGAATTCCAAAAGATGCAGTAGCTCCATTGTGTCATTTTTTATGTGTGTGCAAAATTTTATGTCATTCGAACGAGGTTTGATAGACTTTTTGATCGAAAGCCTAATTTGGAAGTTAATGAAATTCTTAGGCTTGAATCCGATGTGATTTTGGTGTTTTAATGTTTTTCTGAGTGTTCCATAGGTTGGAACAAGTTTGAACAGGGTTGTGGGATATGTTGGCATGTTTGGTTGAGGTCCCGAAGGTCTCGGGTGAGTGTCGAGTGGTTAAATAGGTCATATCCTTGTTTTGAAAGTTGCAGATTTTTTGTTGTTTTTGTTGCAGACTTTTGGTCTTCGCGTTCGCAAAGGGATGCGTGATGAGGCAAAGAATTTGGCCTTTGCGTTCGCGATGTTGGTCCCACTTTCGCGAAGGGTGAGATCCTGAGTGCTTCGCAAACGCGATGAGGTTCCCTCATTCGCGTAGAGTAAATAGAGCTCGCGATTAAGGGGTCGTATTTGCGATGTTATGGGAAGCGGAGGCTTCGAGTTCGCGAGAGAGTCTCGCATTCACATAGAAGGAAATTTTGGTCTGTGAAGTAGTATGCTTCATGAACACGAGGGCTATGCCGCGTTCGCGATGAACGAAAATCTGGGCAGACAGTTTATTTTTTAAAATCGAGGGTTTAAGACCAATATCATAAAAACCATTGGGAGCTCGGGAGAAGGTGAAATTTGAGGAGAGTTTTAGTCAGCTATTGGGGTAGGTAATCTTCACTCATATTTGGTTTAATTCCATGATTTAGTCTTGAATTTCATCATTTAATTTGAGAAATTAGAGTGGAAATTGGGGAAGAATGGAAGAAAAGTTGAGAATTCTTATGAGGATTTAAATGGGCATTTGATGTCCGATTTTGATGTTCATGGTATGTATAGACTCACGTGAGGACGAGCATTTTATTGGTCTAACTTTTGTTAGATTCCAAGATATGGGACCGAGGGCCGAGTTTGAGCAATTTCGGGATTTTTTATGTGAATTAGATATTTTCGAGTGGGTTTCGTTCCCTTAGTATATTATAATGATTATGTTCTGATTGTGGCGATATTTGGAGCATCCGAAGGTCAATTCATGCGGGCAAAGGAATGACTGGATTGAGGTGAGCAATAATTGTAAATGATGTTCTCAGGGCATGAAACCACGGATTGCACATTGTTATGCTATATTGAGGTGACGCAATGCTAGATGACGAGCGTGGGATCATGCACTGTTAGGGATTGTGACGTAGTCCATCCCGAATGATTTTTTTACTGCATATTTGATTGAAAACTATTTTCTATCATCATGTTTTGGGCTGAATGCCAACTATGTTAACCATTCGGGGATTTTTATTAATATTTTCTCATTGTTTTGACTTTATACTTGTACTCAGTAAAGCTATACTCTATTTTTTTCAAGACTCAGCCATGTTTAATCTGCTTTAACACTTGAAATGATATTTCAAATAATATTTTTGGTTGAGCATCATATTTTACTATTGCTCGAGTGGCTTATGTGATTTTGACTGAGTAAGGCCGAGGACCTGTGTTGTGAGAATATATTTTGGGTCGGGTTGCACACTGCGGTGGTGATACAGTGATTTTGTTTATGAGGTTGAGGGCCTAAATTATGTATGCCATGAGGTGGCTTGTTGATATGAGGTCGAGAGCCAAGAGATGATGCCACGTGATGGCTTGATATTGTGCTTCGTCTGTAAGGGGCCTCTCCAAGAGTCTGCACACCCCCAGTGAGTACGGGTACCCATTGTAATGTGAGATATATACTGAGGGACTGGTATTTTTCTATGTGATTGCTCAAAAGGCTGGTATTGTTCGGAGATATTGCCCGAGGGACGGATTTGTTGACATTGTGCCCGAGGGGCAAACCTTATGTGCTTATCTTTCTTACTTGCCTATCCGTGGGAAAGATTTTCCGTGCCTATATGCACTAATTATTTTGCATTCATTTTTACCAACTGTGGAAAAAGTCATTTTAAATAAGTTTAAACTGAGCTAAGATGTTTTAAGAGATTTTACAACTTCATTGCGTTCTTACTAGTTTTGTACTACTTCTATACAGCATCTTGATGCACTTTTCATAATTTCTTATCACTTCGTCTTTAGTTATGATTATTACTCAGTAAGTTGGAGTACTCACTTTACTCCCTGCACCTTCTGTGCAAATTCAAGTACTTCTGCACCCGGTAGCAGGTATTGGCTGAGCAGAGGCAGAGTCATTGGAGTTTAGCGAGGTAGCTGCCCGGCGTCTGTGCACTGCTTTACTCCCTCTTGATGTCATTAGACTTTATTTAGTATATTTCCAAAATTCCGTTGTATTTTAGACCTTAGTAGATGCTCGTGACTTGGGACACGCCAATGTCGGGCTGTATTTATTTCAACACTTGTTCTATTTCTCTAAATCTATACTTGTTGGGAATTTATCCTGATAAATGACTTAAATTGACTTATTAAACTGTTGAAACTAAATTTGGAAATTGTGTCAGCTAACCTTGTCTTTACGAGAGGCGCCATCACGATCGGATCTGTTTTTTGGATCGTGACATTTACTGAGGCCCATCTATGCACGAGGTGCTCTTTTTTGTGTAGAGAAATAATTTTTGTTATGTCAATATTCACATACATTACCACAAAATAAAAAAAACTCGCAATATGTTTATTTTCATGTGATGGAAATTATCAATATTGTTTCTTTTTAGAATTTTTATACTTAATTTGATCAAAGATAAATATAAAAAAAGGATACTTGAAAGAAAGTCATGATTAAATTTACATATTTGGAAAACGAAATGTACATTAACAAAAAGAACAAATTCAGTGACTTTCATTGGTAGGGTCTGAAGAAAACATAATTTTATATGTAAATGCAAATAAATAGTTGAATAAAAATATGTAATTGGTATGACCTTTATTATGCATTATCAAACAAGTGAAGAATCAAAAAGAAAGGAAACACAATAGTGGAAGAACACAACAGAACATTAACAGCTTCAGAAACTAAAAAACTCAAATGGTATACTAGAGAATATATATGATATAAGCATGGTATTTATATACATCAAATGATCATCACAAGGTATATTGGGAAGGGTACTTCTTTACTTACCTCATTTACCTGGAAGGCCATATTGAAAGAATGGAAAATTTGTAGCCAAGGGATAAGATGGTCGGGACTTGAAAAAACTCTCTATGCAATCCCACAAGAAATTGAACAGAAGATTCATAACACTAAAATTCGTACAAAGGGTTCTTCAACCGGCCATTTGGTCTCTACACCAAACAGACATCTTCACTAGTAAAAGTTGTTATAAGCTTATAGAACAACCTAAAATGAATCAAATTGATTAAAATTGGGTGTGGTCTACATTTTTCAAACAAAATTAAATTCTTATTATGACTATGTATGCATAACAGACTTCCGTGTCGAAGTTACCTTTCCTATATCGGCATTAAAATTAATAAAATTTGTCATATGTGACAAACGGGAAGTGAAATCCATTGAGCACATCTTCCTTACTTGCTCCATAAGTCAAGTCCTTTGGAATGAAATGGGAGGACTATCAAGTTTTGATCCATCTAAAGATCACTGGCTAATACAATTAAAAACATAAAAGGTTGCCTTAAGATATAATCTTATTGATTGGAATAGTCTGATTCCTTTTGCCCTTTGGGATATTTAGATCACTAGGAATTCTAATAACCAAAATAATGAAAACAATGTTGTCATCCCCTATAATACCATGCAAAAAGCTATCGAGTACAAATTGATAACTGATTTTAATCCCCTACCCGTGGAAAAAATTCGTATCAATATTAATGGCTTCAATCCACTAAAAGATATTATAAGCTAAATATAGATGCTAGTCATGACAATTCCAAAAGTTCCATAGGGGGAGTTTTTCGCAATAGCAATGGGCAGTGGGTTGTAGGTTATACCAACTGCATTAGGGTTTTGGAGGCTCTGGATGCGGAAATAAAAGATATTAAGGAGGGGCTAAATATGTCCCTAGAATGGAACCTTCTTCCACTACAAATAAAATCAGACTGTGCAGAAGCCAAGGCTATTCTTTTTTGTCACCATTTTTTTGACAATGTTGTCTCCATCTGCAGGTTTTTAATGCACCAAGGGAATGGGATGATCCTCCGGCACACGTTTAGGGAATACAGCAAACTAGCCCAGGAGTTGTCCAAAATGGAAGGAAGTGCAGAAGTGAAGAAGAACGTCTTTGTAATAGCACCAAGTGTTGTCTCTAACTTTGCAGATTATGATCTAGACAAGGATCGTTATTATATTAAGTATCTATCTATGAATGCTTGCAATAGTTTAGCAAGACTAGGAAATCAAAGTGTCCTAAGTGACATAATCAAAGAAGAACATAACATTGCTATATTGTTCGAAAGAATCCATATATGCATACATTATAACCTCAGAGGAATCCATACAGGCATATATTATAACCTCAAAGGAAAAGGAAAAATACCAACAAAAAAAATATACAATCACGCAATATATTGTAAAGAGCAAGAAACAGAGAGTTTATAACATACCCACCTATTAGTTGCTTATTTGAATTTTCTTTGGTTCATTATAGCATAACAAAGATTGCAATTTGCAACAAAAACCAAGTAATAGTAAGAGTATGAAATGGAATGAGTGCAATAACATAAATAATATATGTTAATGAATTATAGCTAATTGATAAATCTTATAGTATGCTAGAAACGCCCTAATGGAAAGAAACCTAACAATTATGGTTCAAATAATAAATCAATAGCAACATACACACGACTTATACCCAAAATATTAAAGAACAAAGAAATGATTTAAAAAATAAAAAAGAGCTAAATTAGAAAAGAAGAACTTACAATTCTTTGGGTAGCGATTTTTCACAGTGTGCCTCTAGCGACAATAATTTTTCAGGATTGATGCCAACCGAAAAAATAATTGTATTAACGCGAATAAAGAATCAATCTTTTCCTGAGAATCTGCCAATAAAAAATTTTCTTCTAAATTAGCTACCGAATAAACCAAATTCTCTCATAAAGAAAATGCATTTAAAATTGAAATCAAAAATTAAAACCACCAATTTGTAGGCATGCAACCAAAAACCACAAAAAAATTGAAAATTTATAACTAGACTGAAATAGGGCTTACATAGATGGCAGAAAGTGAAATTTGAATCACAACATAAGAACCCTAAGCATTATTTATGTTGGGACCCCACGATTCTGAAGTTATGACCTCACGATTCTTCTACTTTGTGAATCTATTGGGTATTTATTTTATTCCTCTACACCAAGAAAGATAAATCTCGCGCATGAATAAGAACCCGAATTGCACTATTTATGCTAGAAATTTGGAAGAGAGAGAGATTGAGAGAGAAATTGGGAGTAAAAGTGGACAAAGAGGAACGATACAGGTTTAGAGTTTGATGATATGGTTATGTGGTTTTACATTCTTTTTTATTTTTTACTAAGAAATAAAAATAAAAAATACTAATGAAATATATATTGGCAGGTTTAGCGAAACAGAAGAAAGAAAATTATGAGGGAAACCATAAGCATTCCAAAAAGTAATGTTTTCCCGATATCGTGCCAATAGATACAGCTATTGCAACGTTGCTACAACCCTTGCTATCCTATGATATATGGCAACGATCCATGCACAATGGCAACGGTTTGATTAGATTTGTGTATTTAAAATCCTCCAGGTATTTTGGCAACGGTTAAGACCGCTACGATACATACTGTATGGAAACGATTCTGTTAACGTTGCATAAATTCTCATTGCGATAGGCCTTATTTCTAGTAGTGAGGGGAATCTATCGGAATCTCATATCCGTTGTCCCAAATATACAGACAAAGGGAAGATCTACTGAAATCCAACATCCGTAGTTCCAAATAAACAGATAAGGGGATCTACCAGAATCCCACATCTGTAGTCCCAAATGTAAATACACTGCAGAACCCTGAAGAATATTTAGCAAATGTCAATTCCATATCAAGGCAAACATGCAATTCTAGCCTAGTATGTTGCACAGAATTCAGGTAAAGCAGTTTGAATGAGTAAAGCAATCGAATCATTTAGATATGCTTTCCTAGCTAACAGTAGATATGACTTCAAGCAGTGTGAACAAGGAAGAAATACACAATTATAGTTACTTAATGAAAAATCGGATTTCAAATAATGAGCGCATGTATGCACTCGTCACCTCACGTACAAAGAATCTCATATAATAATTCCAATCGTAAGGGGAGTTCCCCCACACAAGGTTAGACAAGTCACTTACCTCGAGCCAGCTCAAAATCAACCTGAAATCGCGTTCTTGCCACGAGTACCCAACTCCAAATGGAGCAAATCTATTCAATTAAATTGCATAATGTAAATAACACTTCAAGTAGCTAATTCAACTAATTAACTCTAAGCTAATACTCGAAATTGGGTAAAATAATCAAAATGCCCCTCGGGTCCACGTCTCAGAATCGGGTAAAATTTATAAATTCAGAATCCGCATACTCTCACACGTTCAAATATATTGAAATTACCTCAATATGACATTAAAATCATGATCCAAACTCAAATATTAGGTCTAAGAACTTTTCCAACTTTTCTCTAATTTTTCCGCCCCAAATTCGAATTTAAAGGATGAAAGTAAGAATTACATACCCAAAATGCCCAGGTGAAAATCCCTCTCAAAATAGCCAATCTCAAGCTCCCAAAATCAATTTTCCATGTTTTGAAACTAAACCCTCGAAATTCCTAGTTTCTGTCAAGCAAAGCCGCATCTGCAGTCCAATTTTCGCATCTACGAGATCACTTCTGCGATCAAGGGAACCGCTTTTGCAGTTTCCATTTAAATCTCCTCCGCTACACCTGTGACTTAGAATTCGCAGCTGCGATCCCACAGGTGCGATACAGCTTCCGCTTCTACAGTTTCATCTCTCCTTTCTCCTGGTCGTTTCTATGGGCTTGGTTCTGCATCTGCGCGAGTTGCACCTGTTGCCTCTCAACCGCAGATGCGATTATGACAGCAGTCCTAACTTCTGCTGCAACTCCAAATTCCAAATCTTTTCGTCAACCATCTGAAATTACCCCGAGGACCCTAAAACCTCAACCAAAAGCACAAACAAGCCTTATACCACTATTAAAACATATACGAATCTCCAAAACACCTCAAAAAATATCGAATAAACCAATTAACATTGATTTCAAGCCAAAGAACATCAAAAACTCTCAAATTACGCTTTATATCAAAACGTCTATCAAACTTCATCTTAATAAACTGAAATTTTGCACACACGTCACATTCAACACTATCAAGCTACTCAAACTTCTAAAATTCTATTCCGACCCTGATATAAAAATCTCACTATCGAACCGGAAAACTCAAAATTTTAACTTTTGGCATTTCAAGCCTAAATTAGCTACGAACCTCCAAAACACAATCCAAACACGCTCCTACACATAAAATCACCCAACTGAGCTAATGGAATCATCACAATTCCATTCTGAGATCATCTTCACATTGTTCCGACTACGGTTAAATTTCTAAAACTTAAGCTCTCAATTAGGGACTAAGTGTTCCAAAACTCTCCGAAAATACAAATAAATCCTCCCATTAACTCACAATAATATAAACAAATACGGATAAAGCAGTTAATAGGGGATCGGGGCATAAATTCTTAAAACAACCAGACGGGTCATCACAATGATCACCAGACAGAATGTCATGACCCTAGTTCACCAATCGTGAACCTATCATGACAGCGCCCAGTCTTCGCGACTAGGTAAGCCTGTCACATTGTGGAAGTTTGAAAACCCTTATGAAAACAATAAACTAATACTAAATATCATGATAAAATGTATCGAGAGCCGCCTGTCACATGCACTTCTACTCGAATTACAGCAACAACCCCCAAGACCCGGAAACCCATGGGCAACAAAGGCTAAAAGTAGAAATATACATACGGCTCTGATATCCGAAGGTGTATACAACAACGGAATACAAGAATGAAACTACTAACTAAAAGGGGTAGAATAGAAGGAGACTCATCGGTCCTGCGGACGCGGCAGATGTATACCTCAAGTCTCCGGATGTACGTCACTCTTCGAGGCTGACCAAACTGAGTGAGGGTACATGTATCTGCACAACAAGATTGTGCAGAAGAGTAGCATGAGCACACCACAACGGTGCCCAGTAAATATCAAGACTAACCTCGATGGAGTAGTGCCGAGGGACATCCATGACACCTACCGGTCAATAAATAGCATAACGTAAATAATAGAGATGATATGTAAATATGTAAAGACTGCACGTGAGTAAAATGCTACAATTCGCAATGAGGCTAACGGAAAATTAGTGACAACGAGAATAAAATAAATGATAATACAAAAATGACGGCAGAAACCACTGACCACACCTGAAATCACAAAACAACAAGGACAACCAAGTCGCTAAGTCATTATTCTGAAATGATGTTTACATAACGTCCTTCCCACTCTTTCCACAATTCTACCACAAACTCTCAAACTAGCCACAACTCATGGAAACCTAGCATCTGAATTCTAACACTTGGCATCTTGTGCCCCATCCATAACACAGTCATGCTGACAACTAACTAGCCAACTAGGGTCACTATCATAGATATAATGGGTAAGAGGGAATATCCCTACCCCTAGCCAAAGTCAGAAGAAATTCATCTCTAATAGGTGGGTCCAACAACGTGTATGCTTGTGCAAGTGTATCTAACAGGAATCCTACAAACTAGTAAGTATAGGAAGTGGATCGACTATCACCCGACTTATTCCCATTCGGATAGAAAATGAAAATATCAGTTCGGAACACAATGAGTTTAAGGGGGGATATCCCAGGAATCGAACCCGTAGTCCAACATACCCATAACAAAGGATCTCCCGAGAATTGAACATGTAGTATATCATACCAATAACAAAGGATCTCCCGAGAATTTAACCCGTAGTCCATCAAACCAATAATAAAGGATCTCTCGGGAATTGAATTCGTAGTCCTTCATACTAATCATAAACAAAAATAGGAAAAATGTCTCAACGGGCCTTCATAATCAGCCCCTGAAATAGCCCACCTTATTTCGCCACGTGTGCAATCAATAACAATGTAGCAAACCGCGCCTTATTTCGCCACACGTGCATCACAATATTCCCACCTTATTCCGCCACATGCGCAATTCACATATAAGCATATAACATACCCCGCCTTATTACGCCGCATGTGCAAAAACATCAATAGCCACAAAAACATGACCAAGACCTCGTGCAACTCTCCAATAACAACCGCACGACAGCGACCTCGTGCATCACAGTACCAAAAGCCGCTCAATAAATGACAACCAATATATATATATATATATATATATATATATATATATATATATATATATATATATATATATATATATATATAAAATAGCAAGGCAAGGGAAACAATAATGGAAACAATAACGTCCCGGCAAGGGAATCAATAACAGAATCAATAACGTCCCGGCAAGGGAATCAACAGTACCTACAAAGGCCACTAAACACCAGGGAAAAGTCACAATAACTTCAACGACAAACAAGACGTAATAAGTGCATAATAACTACACCGATACCACAACAGTTGGACAGGTAATATAATTGCACGAAGTTAGAGACGAGCTTACAATCAGGGAGTAATCAACCGTAAGAAGTCAACATGAATCAAATAATTACAATTTAAGGAAATAACACTAATCATAAGATGTCTATATTCTTTTCATTTAAGTCCAATTAATTACATGAGGTACAACATTTATGATTTCCAATTCAAAGCTAGTAGTTAAGACAGGTAACATGTCCATAGAAAGGCAATTGTCTTCAGTTAAACACATAAAAGTCCATTAAACAGCAAAAATAATTCAATAAGGGCAAACAAATATCAATTAGGACATGTAGAGGTGAAACTAATAACAGGGAACTCAATCGTATCAATATCATCTTCATACTCGGTGATTTCAAGAGTCTAATAGCCTAAAAGGGAAAATTTAACACAAATAAATCTGAGCACGCACTCGTCACCTCGTGTACAAGGAATACAAGCAATAGATAAGACTCCAATCCTAAGGGGAAGTCCCCCACATAAGGTTAGGCAAGATACTTACCTCAAAACCGGCTAAAATCAACTAGCAACCGTGTTCTTGCCACGAGTACTCGACTCCAAATGGCCCAAATCTATCAAATTAAATCACTCATTGTAAATAATATCTCAAGCAACTGATCCTATAATTTAATTCAAGGCTAAAACGTGAAATTAAGTAAAATGACCAAAATACCCCTCGAATCAACGTCTCGGAACATGATGGATTTAACATTTTCAGAACCCCCATACTCTAACGAGTATAACCATATAAAAATATCTCAAATCAGAGGTCAAACACTCCCTCAAAATCTAAAAATTTGGTCTAAGAAGTTCTACCCATTTTTCATTCAAAAACTTAAATTAAAAGATGAAATTAGGAGGAGATTCATGGAAATTGGTCTAAATCGAGTGAGAAACACTTACCCAAGTTTCCCAGGTGAAAATCCCTTCAAAAATCTCCAAGAACCGATCTCTAGAAGTCAAAAAGTGAAATAATGGTGAAACCCTCGAAATTGGGATTTAAATCTGTCTGCCAGTGATTTGTGCATCCCGATCGCGGAACAAGGGACGCGATCGCGTAGAAGAAATATTGATTGGCCCAGAAATGTTCTATGCAAACGCAATGGTGTGGACGCGATCACGGTGAAGAACCAGGCGGTGCTTCGCGATTCCGGGGGCATTTATGCGAACGCGTTGAATGAAGTACAGGGGGTCCAGTGGTTGGTCTATGCGATCACGTAATCAGGGATGCGATCGCGAAGTGGAGAATGTTAGACCTTCTCGATCAGGGGACGTTTGATGCGAACGCGATTGAAGAACATACAGAACATCGCGATTGTGGGAGACTATTCGCGATCGCGTAGAAGAATATCAGAAGCAGCAGTTCAACAGTTCAAAAATGGAGGAAAAGGATCCGTAGCCCATCCGAAACACACCCGAGGCCCCCGGGACCCCGTCTAATCACACACATCAGTCATATAACCTAACACAGACTTGCTTGAAGTCCCAAATCACATAACACAACATCGAAATGACGAATAAAACCAAAAATCAAGCTTATGAACTTCTAAATCTTCAAATAACGAATCTCATGCCGATACCTATCAATTCAACTCAGAATGACGCCAAATTTTGCAGACAAGTCCAAAATGACATAACGGAGCTGTTACATTTCTCAGAATCACATTCCGACCCCCAATTGGCCAAAAGTCAACTGTGAGTCAAACTTCTTCATTTTTTCCAACTTCAACTTTCGCCGAAATGCCTCAATTCACTCTATGGACCTCCAACTCTGAATCCGAATGCGCGCCTAAGTCCAAAATTACCATACGAAGATATGAGATCATCCACGACCCATTCCGGGGTCGTTTACCAAAAAGTCCAGTTCCGGTCAAATTTTCACTGTTCTATCTTCCGAAATAAAGTTTCTTATCTAAAATTGACTCTAAACCATCCGAAAACTGAATTCCACTATGCGCGCAAGCCGATACTCATGTCCCGAAGCGGCTCCAGACCTTATGTCATTGAACGGAGCATAAATACTCAAAACAACCGGTCAGGTCGTTACAATGAATGACTAATGGTGTTGGTGCTTTAATTTTATCATCTATTGTATTTGAATGAATAATGGTGTTGGTAGCTAAATTTCATCAAATATAAACAAAAATCTCAGCTCCTATAATGCTGAAGTTCAGCAAATATAAAACAAACTTCAACCCTAAAGTTTATCACAAACATAACAAAGTTTCTCTAAAAATATGCTGAAGTTTAGCAAACATTGAATAAAACTTCAGCTAAAACATGTCGAAGTTTAGCAAATGGAGAATAAAACATCAGCTACTAGAATACATAAGTTCAGCAATTATAAACAAAAATTTCAGCAAATAGAGAACAAAACTTCAGCTACTAAAATTCTTAAGTTCAACAATACAAACAAAAACTTCAGCAAATAGAGAACAAAACTTCACCTACTAGAATGCTTAAGTTCAGCAATAACAAACAAAAAATTTAGCCAACACTTGGTTCGGCAATTTGCTACTTCAGGCTTGTCTACTAGAATGATGAAGTTTACGTGATTACATTTGCTACTTTAGGCCCGTATGCTTGAAGTTACGCAAAAAATGGGTATGTTTGCAATTGTTTTTTGCAAAACAGGTATAAGTAAAACGGGTATAGATGCAAATGCCCCCTCTATAACGGGGTCAAATGCACATATAGCATTCTCAGCTATGCTATTTAAAGATTAACTAGTACTTATTTTGTCCTGAAATTCTAAATTAAAAATATTAACTTCAAAATAACACAAAATAGTTTTGTCCTGAAAATTTAAAATTTAGGACGCGCTAGATAATTCATAAGTAACAGCCCCTTAGAGTGACTATCTGGTGTCATTTTTACCTATAATGGGCAGGTCATGGGATTTATTTGTTGTTACACTTGAGCTTTTTATTGGATCCGCCCAAATAGATGAGAAAAGCTGGTAACGGACGGTAGATTTCCACAAATAGAATTATTTAGTGCCACCACTTAAATTTTATTATGTTGAGAAATATTATAAGAAAACAGCCACAAACCAGAGTTTTAAAGCATACTGTAGGCATGTAAATTTATTGGATTCAAACTCAATAAATAACTTGAATTATATTTTAAATATACTAATCCAAATAAATATTATGTGATAATATATAAATAAATTAATTATGTAGGTCCAACATATATGGATTAAATAAATAAGTTTTAATCCATTAGGCTAGCCTATTTAATTAGACAAAAGTGATGATCCCACTTCATTAAGCCCAAGAAGCCATCTTCTTAGAGGCCCAATATGGTATCACGTGTCAGATAACATGATGCGCCAAGTCAAACGGAAGAGCCAATAGGATCATGTCATGTGTCAAAATGACAAGGCATGCCAAGTCATATTAGCAGGCTAATGAAATCGTACCACGTATGCAAGTGACATGTTTTGGCCAATCAAATGCAGCCATGTTAAATTTTAATTTAATTGGTCGGAAAGAGTTTGTTCTTATCATAACTCCTCCCTTCCACAACTATAAACAGGGGTCTTGATAACCCAAACAAGATAATAAAAGTTATAAAAGAAGCAAGAGAGAGCTAGTGGATCAAACGCCACAAATTTATCTACAAGTTTCAGGCTTCAAGCAAGTAAGTTCAAGTCCAAGAACAAAGAACGAATCAAGTTCAAGCTCAAGAACGAAGAACAATTCGAGTATTCAAGATCAAGAACAAAGTTCAATCAAATACAAGGTGTTTAAGATCAAGGCTACTTATTCGTGATAAAATTTGTGGCAACAATCAAAGTGTTCACGAAGGATAAATCAAATTTAAATCCAAGATCAAGTTCAAAGGCCCCTCGAATATATACTAGAAAAGTAGGATGTCACAACCCGAATTTCCTACCCTTGGGAGTCGTGATGACACCTACTAATGAGATCTAGGCAAGCCAATTATTGAACCATCTACCTTTTACCAATTTTATTCAGATTAACAATTACGAAGAAATAACATTTAAACAATGGAATATAACATTAGCAGAAGAAAATAATAAGCCATTTGAACATGAATATCTATTACAACTATTTGAGTCTCGACTACTCAAAACTTGTGTCACAATTTTACAGACGGTCTACGAATACTACAAGTAAAGGTCTGAAAAAATTAAATATAAAATTGTCTCTAGAAATACATGCAAGAAACAGGAATTTAGATAGAAGGAGATGCTAAGGCCTATGGACGCCTGCAGGGCTACCTCGGGTCACCTGAGGAACAAGAACCAGCAATCCCACTACGGTCTGAAGTCCATACACTAGGTTCTAAAAAAGTGCAGACTGTAGTAACAGCACAGCCGACCCCATGTGTTGGTAAGTGTCAAGCCTAACCTCGACAAAGTAGTGACGAGGCTAGGATTAGACTACCAAATAAACCTATGCAGTTATATATAAATATATATATATATATATATATAGCGAAAAAGGAATACAGGAAATAACCAGTCAATGTGGGAGGGGGAAACATGTTGTGGGGGAGGTAACAGTTCCGAATAGAAACATCAAGTAAGGAAAGAAACAACATAATTAGAATATAAACAAGAATCAGAAATCAAACAATTTGCACGGCATCACCCTTCATGTTTTTATTCTCATCCTCACCAAAATAATATTTTATAATAAAAGTGTACACGACATCACGCATCGTGCTTTTACTCTCTTTCTCACCAAATTAATCATGTAATATCATTATGGATGGCCTCACCCTTCGTGGTTTTACTCTCTTTCCTCACCATATAATCAATGAAAATCGATATGGAATGGTACATCGTACGTCACGGTATCACCCTTCGTGCTTTACACTCTTTCCTCACAATAGCAAATAATGCACGGCATCATCCTTCGTGCTTTAATGCTCTTCCTCACCCAAACAACAATCACAAGGCAAATAGGGTAAGGGAATCTATAACATCTAAATAAAATCAAGTAACAACAGAAATTCGGTAAATAAACCCTCATGGTTTTACTCTCTTCCTCACCATAAGAATCAATATAAATTGTATTACATCACCTTTCGTGCTTTTACTTTCATCCTCACCATGAAATCAATTTAATGGGCACGGAATGGTACATCGTGCTACACGGCATCACCCTTTGTGATTTACTGTCTTGCCTCACAAAACAAACAATAAATGGCATCACCCTTCGTACTTTAACTCTCTTCTCATCCAAATAACAATCACATATAATATGGCAAGGAAATAGAGGAAATTTACAATAAGAATCCCGGCAAGGGAGCAACAAGTCAACAATTAAATCCTGCCAAGGGAACATGTCACGACCCAAAATCTAACCATAGTCGTGATGGCGCCTATCGTGTTACAACGCAAGCCTATTTCCAAAAATATTACTACTAGTTAATTTTAAGGATTTAACAAAACAATACCAACAGTCAAACTTTTGCATAACTAAATCAACTCTAACTATAAGTAATAAAAAAATACGGAAGCTAACCCAAAACATCAGGGTGTCCCTAAGTCATGAGCATCTAAAACTATAAACTAAGATATATAAACTGTCTAACTGTCCAAAAGAAGAAATAATAAGGTCATGCGGAATTGGCAGCTACCTAGCAATCTCCACAATAGCTGGCATAAACTTAACGATCGCCACGTTCTAATGCACCTGGATCTGCACATAAAGTGCAGAGTGTAGTATGAGTACAACCACCTCAGTAGTAATAGAAATAACTAAGGATCTGAGCAGTAGTAACGAGCTAAGGAAAGTTGTCCAATTAATTATTTTCATAATTTACAATAAACATGAATAAACAAGTAAATTCCATCAAAGAAACAAATACCACAAACAAGTTAACGGGTAAATGCAACAACAACAAAAGTAAAGGCAACCTCACAGCAATGTCACTATATCACTCAGCACTCGCACTCAACACTGATTACTCAACAATCAATACACTCAACGCTCAGCGCTCACTGGGGGTATGTAAAGACTCCGGAGGGCTCCCAAAGCCCAAGCGCTAAGCACGGACAACTCACGTGCTATCATATCAATACTTAGATCTGCACGGTCAACACGTGCTACGCGGACAACTCACGCGCTATGGTATCAATACTTGGACCGCACGGTCAACTCACGTGCTAAGAGGACAACTCACGCGCTATGGTATTGATATCCTCACAACTAGGCCATCGGTCTTACTCAATCATATACCTCACTAGACTCACAACAACAAATAAGGTGACATAGCCTACATCAAGTATCACAACATACTAGTAAATAGTAGAGACTGAGGTAAACATACAATAGTTTCTATAACTAACTCAAATAATGTGAGCATGAGCAAAGCCTAAGCATGATCTCTAACATGAAGGCAAACAAGTTCAACAAAAAGTAAACACATAACTACAAATAATAGCCATTAGGCCTCAGGGGACAGACCAAGTCTAAATCCCTCGCGGTGCACACTCACACGTCTGCCAACTACCGTGGGTATCACCACCAAACAATCACATGATATCAATTTCTCTAGGTTTATACCCTCAAAGCTAGAGTTAAAACTGTTACTTACCTCAACCGCGTAAAATCCTACTCCGAGATGACCTCGTCTCTGGACACGGCCTCAAAAATTTCCGAATCTAACCATAATCAGATTAATACCATCACCATATGCTAAAGAATCGAATTCCACAATAAAATAACAAAATATACCAAAAATCCGAAATCGGCCAAAATTCGACCGCCGAGCCCACATCTCGGAATCAGTCAAATTGCAGAATAATAAACTTCATCCTCTTTCGAGTCTAACCATATAAAATTTATCAAAATCGGACTCCTTGGTCCCTCGAGTCCTCAGTTAAAACACTCAAAAATTCAAACCCTAACTCCCTCAATTTTCACTTTGAAATCATCAATAAAATCCCAAAAGCGAAGATGGATTCATGAAATATAATCAAAATCAAATAGATAAAACTTACCCCAATCCATATGGTGAAAAACACCTTCAAAATTGCCCAAATCCGAGCTTCCTAACTCAAAATATGACCGAATGAACAAACCCTAATTTTATATATCTTCTGCCAGATAATTTGCCTCGTCTTTCATGCCAAACGATTCTGAAACTCATAGTTTATGTCTCCAAAGGATTCCTTGTGAAATTCTACTCAAGTTAGGCTTTTGAATCACTCAATGTGACCTTATAATGAATGAGATATGTAGGTTTTAATATTTGCAAATAGTGCAGATTTTAAAATACGCTTCTAATGGCACTTTCGTAATTAAACTGAAAAATCTGTCAACCTAATTCTTTGTAAAATTATCATAAAATCCGCATACGAGGTCTAAATTCGATAACTTTTTTTGCTACGGGTCCGTAATTATGATACGGATCTACTGCTCCAAAAAAAATAAAATCGGAGCTTATTTGTTCAATATGATGTCAACACAAACCTATCCAAAACTCACCTGAGGCTTTCGGGACTTCAACCAATATTTTTCACAAGTCACACATCACTACCAGAACTTAGTCGAACCTCCGGAACCCCTAAAATAACACCAAAAGATCAAATCAACCTTGAATTCAAGTCTAAGAACTTCTAAACTCCCAACCCTCGCCAATTCAAGAATAATTCTACCACGGACCTCCAAATTATATTTGAACAGACTCCTAAGTCAAAAATCACCCAACGAATCTAATCGAATCATAAAAAATCAAATCTGAATTTGTTTACTCATAAGTCAACTTCTGGTTGACTTTTCTAACTTAGCTTTCTAACTAAGAGACTAAGTGATCATTTCACTCCAAAGCTACTCAGAAACCAAACCTACCAACTTGATACAACTCAACACAGCTAAATAACACACAAAGAAGCAAAAATTATGAAAACGGGGCTATAACTCTCAGAACGACTCACTGGGTCGTTACAGAACAACATCAATAATATCCACATCCCAGCAAGGGAGATAACAAATAAATCAATAATAGCCCGGCAAGGGTGATAACAAAATGATCTTTTCTCTTTCTCACTTTTACTTCGCAATTCACTTCAAAAATCGAGCCAGTGATCTAGAGGTTCAATTATCACTTATACCCTCGCAACTCATTTCATAACTCGAGCCAATGCTCTAAAAGTTCAATTTTCACTTACATTTTCATATTTCATTATACAACTTGAGCAAATGCTCCTCAATGATCATGGGTTACAATTCTTTCTACAAACTTTATACAATAATTAGAAATCTCATCAAGGCATGAATAACACAATAAAGTCATGAAAATCACAATATAAGACTCACGGTCATGCTTGACACCAACGTATAGATACTCGTCACTGTGCCTATACGTCGTACTCAACAATTACCATATATAAAATAAGACTCAACTATTAATCCCTCAAGCTAAGGTTAGACCAAACACTTACCTCGATGCAACGACCACAATTCATAAATCAATTATAGTTTTACCCCTTTATTCCACCACCAATTCACTCGTATCTTGTCATAAGTTACTTAATTACATCAATAAACGCTAAATGAATCAATTTGAATGCATGAACATGGATTTCCCAAAGTTTTACCCAAAAATTCAAAAATCGCCCCTGGGCCCCCATGGTCAAAATCTGGGGTTCGAACCAAAACCTAACTACCCATTCCCCCACTAACTCAAATATATAATTTGTTTTGAAATCGAGCCTCAAATAGAGGTCCAAATCCCTAATTTTTTAAAAACCTAGGTTCTATCCAAAACACCCAATTTCCCCCATGAAAATTATTGATTTGAAGTTAAAATCATGTTAAAAATATTAGGAATTGAAGGAAGTTAGTTAATAATGACTTACAATTGATTTCGAGAAGAAGAAATCCTTGAAAAATCGCCTAAGTATGTTGATGTTTTGAGAGAATACGAAAAATGAGTTAAAAACGTCTAAGTATAAAATTTGCAGGTATCTAATATGGGAATTGCGAACCAACCTCTTCTAGATTGGGAATTGCAAAAAAAGTTTGGGAAATGTGAACAAGCCTGGGAATTGCAAAAAAAGTTTGGGAAATACGAACCTAGGAATTGAGGAGCGTTGTCTTAAGTTGTATAATGTATTGTGAAACTGTAAGTAACAATTGAACTATTAGAGCATTGGCTCGAGTTGTGAAATGAGTATTGAGGGTATAAGTGATAATTGAACCTCTAGATCATTGGCTCGAGTTGTGAATTGAATTGTGAAGTAAAAGTGAGAAAGAGAAGAGATCATTATATTGTCACCCTTACCGGGCTATTGTTGATTTATTCGTTTTCTCCCTTGCCGGGATGTGGATATTATTGATGTTGTTCCCTTGCCGGGATTTAATAGTTGATTTGTTGCTCCCTTTCCGGGATTCTTATTGCAAATTTCCTCCATTTCCTTGCTATATTGTTTGTGATTGTTGTTTGGGTGAGGAAGAGAACTAAAGCACGAAGGTTGATGTCGTGCATTGTTTGTTTTATGAGACAAGAGCTTAAAGCACGAAGGGTGATGCCGTGTCGCATGATGTACCATTTCGTGCCTATTATATTGATTTTATGGTGAGAATGAGAGCAAAAGCACGAAGCCGCGCAATTTATATTGATTCTTATGATGAGGACGAGAGTAAAAGCACGAAGGATGATGTCGTGCACTTGTCCTTGAATTTACCTGATTATTGATGATAATTGAGTTATGTTGTCCTTTATATTTATTTACTGAATTTCTATTGTTACTTGATTTTATTTTGATGTTATAAATTCCATTACCCTATTTGACTAGTGATTGTAGTTTGGGTGAGGAAGAACGTTAAAGCACGAAGGGTGATGTCGTGCATTGTTTGCTATTGTGAGGAAAGAGTGTAAAGCACGAAGAGTAATGTCGTGCCGTACGATGTACCATTTTGTACCGATTTTCATTGATTATATGGTGAGGAAAGAGATTAAAAGCACGAAGGGTGATGCCGTACACATTGTTATTGTGAGCATGTGATTTTTGCCTCGCTCGAAATATTCCTATATAATTCTTAAAATTAGGATTTTTGCTTTTATTATTTGAATTCTCAGGGAATTAATTGTATGATTTTTGTGCTTGTTTGCCTTTTTGTGCATTTTTATCTAATATAATTCATAAAAAAAATACAAAAATAGCATATTTGCATTTAGGACTCAATTTTTATATTTTTCTTAGTTAATTAATATTAAGAAAATAAAGAAATGACAAAAATGGTCATGTTTTTTTTTACATTTGTTTAGTTTTCTTTATATAAATGGGATTTAGGTCATTTTAGAAATTAGTTAGTTTTGGTTGTAGAATTCAAATTTGGTCTTGTCTATATTAATTTGTTAAAATCTGGAAAATAAATAACAAAAAGAGAAATAATTAAAAAAGGAGAAGACAAGAAAGAGGTTTGAACTTGGGCCACCTTTCAACCCAATTACCGGTCCAAATTAAATCCCCCAGTCCAAGCCAAATACCCTTTAACCCGGTCTAAACCCTCCCCGCCTGAACGACGACGTTTGGCATCGAGCTAATCTCGTCTGTTCACTCCTTATCATCCAACTGCCCAGATTCGTCCTCCGTTTTAAATAAAACTGTCTGAATATATCTCAAACCCTAGAGACTGTGTCATCCCCCTCGTACTTATGCTCCGCCTCACCGCCGCCGGCCTAAAATCGTCGCCGCCGCCAGCGAAGCTCTAATCAACCCCAAAAATACACCCCTGAATCATCTCCTCCTCCTCCTTCCAATGCCCCAAGTCCCTGTCCTCGAATTACAACCCTTCTTCTCAAATATTCAATCAAAAAGGTGGTTGTTCCACCATCCACGGCGGCGCCGGCTTAGACGGCCACCAAAAATACACCATAACATCCCCTTTCCACCCTTGTCACAAATCTAACAATCGATTCATAGTCCAACGACTCAAATATTAATTTGAAATCCGACCAAAAATCACCTCAACTTCTTAATCAAACCAAAACGGTCCCGTGAGCCACCCTCACTCCCCTCACTACAAAACCAAGGTTATTGGGCCCTCGAATGCCCTCACAGCCTCTCCGAGTCAAATTGAGGGTTTTCGGAACCCTCTTAGTAATGCATGAAGAGTTCTGGGCCTCTAGAGTATTAAGCTAAGTCTTTTAGTCTATTCTTTTAATTTTAGTTTTTTATTTGTAATTAATTTAGTCTGAAGGTAGTTTTCTCTAGCTTTGTTAATTCATTCATGACTTCTTCTTTCTTTTTATGTTCTGGCCTAGTCCATGCTTCATCTTTATTGTTTAAGTTAAGTTAGTCTCCAGTATTGTGATATCTCGCTTGTGTTTGTCATTGTTAGAATAAGGCTGTAAACAATTGATGTTCTTTAGTCTTACTTGTTAAATACATATTCTCATTGTGGTTGTTCTTCTTTTCTTGAATCCTTCTGTTTTATTGGTTATAAATTTCTATTCTGTTTGATTTTTGTTAGCTTAATTTTTATTTATTGTTAATCATATTTTATTCCTTGTTTGTTTAGATTTTTAGTTTAGTCTTGTTTTGATTTGTTTCATTTTTAAAATCCTGGCATGTTTTAGGATTAATTTAGGATTTTTGAGATAATTGTATTTATGTTAAGTTAGTTCTGATTCATGATTCAATGGCGTTTAATTAATTATTACGTTTAGACTTACTAGTAGTACCTGCTGATTTGGATTTTAGTTGGTTAATTCAGGTCCTAATTAGGGTTACTTGAGTCCACTAATTCAGATGTTAGGATTGTTTGGTTATAGCTGATAATTTTAAACCAGGGTAAAAGGGGTTGGGGTGTAGTAAGTACTAGGTTAGTAAATCTTGAATTCAATAAGGGGTAGTGTAGGTATTCCTAAATAGAACACAATGCTATAATTGAGTCTAGAGCATTCTAGAACAGGGTTCAAATTCGAATTGCAGGTTTTAATTTATATAACTTGGCTAACAAGTTAAGAATTCAGGGACTAACTAATAAAATCTGAATAATAAGGAAGGACCTAGAGTATAATTAAAATAAAAAAGGTTTCCCTAAATTTTTGCTATAAAAAGCATACCAATGCCTTCATTCACAAGTTTTAAAATCTGAAAATTCCCTAAAATTTCCAGGGACTCTAAAAATTCCCAGCGGTTAACAAATTCACTAAAGTTCAGATCTGAAATTCAATCCCTGCAATTCAAATTCAAACCAAAAACTTACAAATGTTGTTTAGTCTGAACATCTGAAAGTTTTCCTTTCAAAATTAGATCATCTAAATCCTCAAAACAAACAGAAAATTCTAGAAAAAAATGTTCTATTGAAGTCCAAGTTACTTTCAAATTCTGGTGCTGGATTTGCATCATTTAGCTTAGGGTTTGGTTGCATTAAGTTTCTTGGAGGTTTCCTAGTTTAATTTCAAGGGTTTTTGAGTTAAATCGATGGCCATTTTGGGTTATTCTGGGTTGTTGCAACTCCAACTTTCAAACTAATCCTATTGTTGTGTTGCTGTTAATTTTCAACTACTAACTGCCTGTACTCACTGCTGACTCCTCCTCCCTTCGTTCCAAGTACTTGCTTCATCTCCAATGGCCAAAGGCTAAGGAATTTGTAATTGAAGTTTTGATTTGAAGTCACATATTGATTTGAGTACTCAAATTGCCTAAATTCATGTGTATTCATATATATATATATATATTTGACATGGTAAATTGAGCACATCGATTTATTAGTTTACTTATGGACATAGTAGTGTCATGCTAGATTGTGTAGTAGCAACATCTGGCGTTTGGTGAATGAGGACTTCAAATGATCTGTATAATTGGACTGCCTTTTCCTTCAGGCACTAGTTTGTTTTCAGTTATGAGTATTTTGATTAGTGGGAGTTTAATTGAAAGCTGACCAGAATAATAGTATTAGTGCACATGTAGTCTCACGATTTCTATTGATCAAGTGACTGGTTATGCACTTTTAGCTTGACATGAGTTACTTTCAATGGTGTATTGCAGGTCAAGTAGTTGATAGCATGTGCAATTGTCTCTTTAGTCTTACCTTTCAATTTATGTATCGTGTAAATTAGAGGTTCAACTCTGTCTTAGTTCGCTAATTACAATACTACACATGCAAAAATCAGTTGGTGGAGCACTATAAACTCCAACTTAGTTCAAACAACACTTGGACTGCCCAAACCATAATGTTGGGCCTAAACTAGCCCAGTCACGCGTTGCCCAGTATGTCCCATAGCCCATATCAGGTTGTTCAATTCCATTAGGGCAGAGACTAGCCCATATATGAAATGCTGGTGATAAATAATTTTGTAGCGTAAATGTGGGCCTTTATGTCAGGTAGCGGGTTTCAAATTAAGAGGTTCTCCCCTTTTGTTTGAATCCGTACTTGAACTTGAGGCCCGAATTTTACAATATTGATCAATTAGGAAAATTAGAGACAAATTCGATAAAAATTCTAGTTCGCTCTATATTGGCCTTCTAAAAATAACGAAATGAGGTGCGCCATGCCAAACAAAATCCATAAATTGTGTGGCCCTCTTTAAATGCTCATATTAAAATGTTTAGAAATTCGGGATATGCCGTTTAGTGAACGTCACAGCTTTCCTCAAAGATAATAATACGTTAGTCGCTTTAGGTGCGTCTTTAAATAATTTTACCTTCCTAAATACGGGTGTGCATTTCATGTGACCCAAATCTAAATCCCAAAATATTGGATAAAATGTGTTTCAGATCAGGGTGCATTTCATGTGACGCGATCCAAAGATATGTGTTAAAAGACGTTCACATTCCTAAAAATCCAATTAAAAGCAGTAAATAATTTAAAATTTCACCACAGGATTAACATGCATAAAATTAGAATTTTAGCCAATTATAATAGTTTAAGCGACCGTGCTAGAACCACGGGATTTTATGGTGCTTAACACCTTCCCTCGGATCAACAGAATTCCTTACTTGGAATTTCTGGTTCGCAGACTCCATTCGGGCAGTCAAAAATTTCCTCGATCTGGGATTCAAAACAAACTGGTGACTTGGGACACCAAAAGCCAAGCCTATCCTAAGTGGCAATTCTAAATAAATAAATAATCCTATTTCGAATAATTTCAGCTTAAATGGAAAACCTCCCTTATACGTTATCCTCCGGGGTAGCCGTATAGAAAGGAGGTGTGACAGTTATTATATGATTGATTTGGTGAGAACGAGCGTAAAACTACGAATGGTGATGTCATGCAAATTATTTGATTCTGATTCTTGTTAATATACTAAATATGTTGTTTCTTTCCTTACTTGATGTTTCTATTCAAAACTGTTACCTCTCCCACAGCATGTTTCCCCCTCCCACATTGACTAGTTATTTCCTATATTTCTTTTCTGCTTTATATATATTTGAATTGCACAGGTTTATTTGATAGTCTTGTCCTAGCCTCGTCATTACTTCTTCGAGGTTAGGCTAGACACTTACTAGCACATGGGATCAGTTGTGTTGATGCTACACTTTGTACTTTTTTTGTGCAGACCCCAGTGCATTGACTTTGGACTGCGCTGGGATTGCTGATTCTTGTTCCTCAGGTGACCCGAGGTCTCCATGAAAGCGTCTGTAGGCCGTGGCATCTCCTTTTATCTACTTTCATGTTTCTTACATGTATTTCTAGAGACAATGTTGTATTTAATTCTTTCAGACCTTTACTTGTAGTACTCTTAGATCGTCTGTAAAACTCTGACACCAGTACTAGGTAGTCGAGACTCAAATAGTTGTAATAGATATTCACGTTCAGATGGCTTATTATTTTCTTTTGCTTATGTTATATTTCGTTGTTTAAATGTTATTTATTCGTAATTGTTAATGAGAATAAAATTGGTAAAAGGGTAGATGGTTCAATAATTGGCTTGCCTAGCTCCCATTAGTAGGCGCCATCACGACTCTCGAGGGTAAGAAATTCGGATCGTGATAAGTTGGTATCAGAGCCAAGTTTTGGGTAGTTGAGACTTAAAAAACTGTAATATTCGCAGATTTTAGGTGTTTAACTGTTATCTTCTGTTCAATTATTTAACGTTCCGCAGTTTTCATGTTATCCCCTTTTTAATTGTTAAAAGAAGTAATCTGATAATGAGGTTAGTAGTTAAGGATTGGCTTACCTAGCTCTCACTAGTAGTAGTTTTCATAAAATACTAAGAATGTTGCGATATTTTTTGTCTTGATTTTATTTTTTCAACGCTAATTTATTATCTACAAATTCCGGTACACCCAGTGGGATATTCTCTACCTCTCATCTCAACTTTTCAATAACCAAACTCCAAGAACATTGAAATGGCTTCAACTAAAATCAACTCCGGTTCAACTTCCACCAAGGGTGCTAACACTAGGTTCTATGCTGATGTGGAATGTATCCTCAATATTATCTTTGGAAACTTCAGACCAATAACGAGGAGAAAAGTGAGATCTTTAGGAAAATAAGCACCCCAAGTACCATCCCCGTCACCTATTTTCAAATCTTCATCCTCAAATGGAGCAAGATCTTCCACAAATGCAATTGAAGAAGGAAGCGATGTTGCTGAAAAGATCAAGAAAACTCTTGCTCTGCTTGACCACTCAGGATCCAAGCACTCTACTATTAAGGAAGATGATGATGCTATAAGTGATGTATGCTCCCCACTTACACCACATAGCGTGAGCCAATCAAGGATCAATTTTTGTGAAAATCCATGCTACTCTCTGTCGTCCACAACAATCATGCAAGCCATAGTGAACAACACTTCATCTATAGAGGAGCAGTTGGCAAACTTGACGGAAGCAATTTTTGGCTTGACCAAATACATGAAAAATCAAAAGGCTAGAATTGACAAGCTAACAAACAGGGTGGGAATCTTGATGGAACAAAAATCCACCCATGCACCCGGCAAGATCCCAAAAGTTTTAGAGAGTGACTCTCGCCCAAGACATGCAGCATCCACTAAGACTATCCCTGTCTCATTTGAAGGGATGATTCCAATCGATCAATTGAAGGAATTCATTAAAGGAACCATTAAGAACAAATATGAAGTTGTTGCCAAATCCATCCTTACATATGCAAAGTCGTACACTACAAGGGTCGATATGTTGAAGATGCCCGCTGGCTATCAACCTAAAAAGTTTCAACAGTTTGATGGTAAAGGTAACCCAAAGCAACATGTGGTGCACTTTGTTAAGCAACAATGTTAGGACTTATGGAGATTACCTCGCCAAGTAGTTTGTCCGCTTATTAAAAGGAAATGCTTTTGATTGGTACACAGACCTTGAGGCTAGATCTGTTGATAGTTGGGATCAACTAGAGCAAGAATTCCTCAATCGCTTTTATAGCACGAGACGCACTGTGAGTATGATAGAACTTACAAATACTCGTCAACGAAAGGATGAACCAGTTATTGAGTTTATCAATTGTTGGAGGAATACAAGACTCAACTGCAAAGACAGGCTTAGTGAAGCTTAAAGAATAGAGATATGCATCCAAGGCATGCATTAAGTATTGCGCTACATCTTCGAGGTATCAAGCCTGGCATATTTGAAGAACTTGCACTCGTGCCCACACCATGGAATTGAGCATGGCCTCTGCTGGAAATGAAATACTACCCGTCTATGAACCTCACAAAGGGAATGACAAGCAAGAATCCAGGAAGTGGGGCAAGTTAATATCCAAGTCTGAAAGCAAAGAAGCTATGAATGTCAACACGTCACTTATGAAGTTTACGACGAAGGTGAGCAAGAAGCAGAGTATGAAATCCATTTATTTTCAAGATAAGCCAAGTGGAAAGTTGACTCTAAATGAAATGTAGGAGAAAGAATACACATTCCAGGATTATGGCGAGTCAGCCATTTTCGAAGAACTCCTCGAGTTAAATCTCATTGAGCGTTTGAAGATGAAGCAACCAATGAATCTAGGAAATGAATGATCCAAATTACTGAAAATATCACCGACTTGTAAGCCACCCTCTGGAGAAGTGCTTCGTCTTCAAGGACAATGTTATGGACTTGGCCCATGAAAAGAAGATCGTACTTGAAGATGAGAAAGCAAGCGCGAACCAAGTCTCTATCACCTTTGGCTCATTCAGTCTAGATGAGTTATGCAGTTTAAAAGGAATCAAAAATGAAGAATTACTGGTGAACAACAAAGTTGGAGACGATCAACCAGATGATGATGAAGGTTAGATGTTGGTGACTCATTGTAGGCACCACAAAAAGAGCCCACGAAAAGAATTAATAGAACAACCAACAAGGAAGATGTTGGTAAAAAGACCCATGGAAAAGAATCCAGTTAGGCATTTGAAGAAAGAAAAAGTGTAGATGCACCACCCTCAAAATCCACGGCATACAATAACATTGGAGGATTTCTTGCCATCTTGGTTTTGCACAAACATCTCCCATGAGGGTATCAATGCCTTTTGTTGCCATGCTGACAAAGGGAAAAAAGGAGTGATGACTTAGTGTTGGAACCATCTCTGAAAAAGCTCATCGAGTCTAGTCCTCAAGAAGTTAATGCTTGTGAGGAAAATTATTCGTCAATCGAAAAGTTCGTTTGGTGCTAGCCTTCTCAATCAAAAAGTTGAAGCACTACTTTCAAGATCATGTCGTTCGTTTGGTTTCTAGAGCAAATCCCATCAAGTTCGTGATGTCAAAACATGTCCTTAGTGATCGACTAGCAAGGTGGTACCTCCAGTTTAAATGATTTGAAATCATGTACACCCCTCAAAAGACAATAAAAGGACAAGCATTAGCGAAATTCTTGGGATGTCGCCCTATACCTAATGATTGGGAGCTAACTATCGAACTAATTGATGAGGATGTCATGGTCATCAAAGTTCAGACTCCATGGAAGATGTACTTTGATGATGCTGCACATCACGGAGGAGCTGGTGCTGGTATAGTATTTATCACTTCTCAAGGTGAAGTTCTTCCCTACTCTTTTGCATTGACGCAACTATGCTCTAACAACGTTGCTGAGTATCAAGAACCAATACTTGGGCTCGAAATGGCTATCCAAATAAAGTGGTTACAATTGCAAGTCTTTGGTGACTCTCAGTTAGTGGTCAGTCAGCTTTTAGGTAGTTACGAGGTCAAAAAGCCTGAACTACGCCCATATCATGATTATGCTAAAAAGTTAATAGGGTGGCTCGGTGATGTGACGATTCAACATGTTCCAAGGAAAGAAAATAAGAAGGTGGATGCTTTATCTATGCTTAGAATCATCTTTAGCCCTGCCTGATCAAGCGCAAGTCACTATCTGCCAAAAATGGGTAGTAGCGCTGCTAAATGAGGCTGAAGGTGAAGAAAATAAACTCAAGCATCTTGCCGTTGTTTATGAAGTCGAAAAAGAAGAATGGATACAACCCATAATTGACTACTTGTGCCATGGGATACTTCAAGAAAATCCTTGGAGAAGAACTGAAATCCGTGGTGATGTACCTCGTTTCCTTTACTACAAAATACCCTATATAGACAATCATTCGAGAGAGTACTTTTGCGATGCTTAGGGGAAGATGAAGCACTCCAAGCTTTGCAAGAGGCGCATTCTGGGGTATGTGAGTCATACCAGTCTGGACCAAAGCTCCACTTCATATAAAAAAGATGGGATACTATTGGCCAACGATGGTAAAAGAAATTTTGGACTATGCTCGAAGATGCAAGGCTTGTAAATTCCATGCGAATTTTATTCATCAACCTCCTAAAGTGTTGCACCGGGCTATTGCATCCTAGCCGTTTGACGTTTGGGGATTTGATGTTGTTGAACCACTGTCAAAGTTCTCTGGTGAGAACCTATATGTCTTGGTTACAACTGACTACTTCTCAAAATTGGCTGAAGCTATTGCTCTTAAGGAAGTAAAGAAGGAAAATGCTACAAGTTTCATCCGAGTAACATTATTTATCGCTTTGGAATTCCTCGTTACATAATGATGGAAAATGGAAAGCCATTCAACAATAGTTTGATGAACAAGATTTGTGATCTCTTTGGCTTCAAGCAACGTAACTCTTTGATGTATAATGTTGCCGTCAATGGTCTAGTTGAGGCATTCAACAAAATTCTATGGAACTTGTTAAAGAAAGTCATCTCCAAATCAAAATGAGATTGGAATGATAGTATGGAAGAAGCTCTATGGGAATACAAGTCAACTCATTGCACGCCAACACAGGCGAGTCCTTATTCACTTATTTATGATTCGAAGCTGTCTTGCCACTTGAGCATCAAATACCTTCGTTACAACTGGCTATTCAAGAAGGAATCATTGATGAAGAAAATTCTCAACCTCGATTAGCAGAGTTGGAAGCTCTTGATGAGAAGAGGTTGGAAGCTCAATAGAGTCTTGAATGTTATCAAGTTCGATTGTCTCACGCTTTTAATAAAAAAGTTTGCCAGAGATCCTTTCAAGTAGGAGATAAAGTCCTTGCCATAAGAAAATCCATAATTACTTCCCATAAATTTGTAGAGAAGTTCACTTCAAAATAGGATGGGCCACATATCGTGCAAGAAGATTATTCAAGTAGGACTTCCAAGCTGGTTGATGCAGATGATATGAGAATCGGTCCTATATATAGCAAATTTTTTAAAAAGTATTATCCTTGAAGTTGCAACGCTCCTTGACGCACGAGCCTAAACTGCATGTTGCTACACTCCTGGCCCGCATGACTCTAAACTGTGTACGACCCCATAAAAAAAGGTGTCCTCTAGTTTGAAAACTTAGAAAAATAGGTCCTAGGAAAAAGTTAGTACATAAAAATAAATTAAAAAAAATCATCCATTCTGAAATTAATCCTCTTCACAGAGGTACGTAGACAGTTTAGAGTTTCATTTTAAGTTCAGACATGATTAAAAAAGACACATAGTGCCCTAATTGTTGTTCGAGTGAAGCACGAAAAGGGATGTAAAATCAAGCTGAAAGGCCATCGTCCTATTGAACTTTAGGTATCATTCAATTTAAAGGGGCGAACTACTATGGTAAAATGATGTCTTTCACTGAAATTATGACAATATTTTCATCAAAGTCTGGGGAATCACTATGTTTTATGTTTGCATAACCTTCAAATTTGTTGGTCTTTATATCAGCTCACTGACCTTAAAAAAAGGAATAGTAACAACTGTAATCTTGAAAGAGAGCATAGACAAGTAAAAATAAAATTAAAAAATCACCTCGAATGTAGAAAAAAAGGAGGGATATCTGTGTCGAACTTTTTCTAGTAATTTTCGTTGTGAACTTTTAAGTTATTTGTCTCGAACTTTTAAAGATAATCGAATTTTTAAAGGCTTTCTAGCAAACTTTTAAAGGTATTCGTCTCGAATTTTAAAGCCATTCAAATTTTTAAGGTTTTTGTTCTGAACTTTTAAAAGGTGCATGTTTTGAACTTTTAAAGGTGCCTGTCTTGAACTTTTAAAGGTGCTCATCTTGAACTTTTAAGAGTCCCTACCGCCGACTTTTAAAGATTTCTACAACAAGCTTTTAAGGATGTTTGCTACGAGCTTTTAAAGGTCTTCATCGCGTGTTTTTAAAGGTCTTCACCGCGTGCTTTTAAAGGTTTTCATCATGTGCTTTTAAGGGACTTCGCCATGAACTTTTAAAGGTATTCATCGTGACTTTTAAGGGTCTTCACCACGAACTTTTAAAGGTATTCATCGCGTGCTTTTAAGGATATTCACCGCGAACTTTTAAGGTATCCATCGCATGCTTTTAAAGTCTTCACCACAAACTTTTAAAGGTCTTCTTCGCGTGCTTATAAAGGTTTTCATCGCAAACTTTTAAAAGTCTTCACCGCAAACTCTAAAGGCTTTTACTGTGAACTTTTAAAGACCTTGCCCATGAGATTTTAAGGATCTTTGTATGAATTTTTATGGGTCTTTGCCGCAAATTTTAAAGGTATTTGTCGCGAGCTTTTAAGGGTCTTCGCCACGAACTTCTAAAGGTATTCACTGTGAAATTTTAAAGATTTTGACCACGAGATTTCAAGGATATTTGCACGAACTTTTATAGGTCTTTTTCGCAAATTTTAAAGGTATTCGTCGCGAACTCTTAAGGGTCCTCGCCACGAACTATTAAAGGTTTGCACCGAACTTTTAAAGGTCTTCACTGTGAATTTTTAAAGATCACGAGCTTTTAAGGATCTTTGTATGAATTTTTATGGGTCTTTGCCGCAAATTTTAAAGGTATTTGTGGCGAAATTTTAAGGGTCTTTGCCACGAACTTTTAAAGGCCTTCATTGTGAACTTTTAAAGATCCTGACCACGAGCTTTTAATGATCTTCGCACAAACTTTTATGGGTTTTCTCCACAAATTTTAAAGTAATTTATCACGAACTTTTAAAGTTTTCGTCTCGAAATTTTAAAGTACGTCGTAGTTCGACAAAGTTACTCCTACAAAATAAAATAACAAAAGAAGAAAAATAAAAGAAAAAAAGAAGAAATTACCATCGCGTTAATGCTTTTGAGTTCACAAAAATAAGCTAAAGTGACTTGTAAAAACTGTGAATTAATACTTAATAAACACATGAGCATGGGATTTATATAGATCTCTCATGCAGCTGATCGGGAGGTGAGATTTCGATGTGGGATGCCCCAAAATCAGTAACCAAAAAGGATTTGGGATTGGTTAGGTGGCCGAAATAAGTTGTGTTGGACATGGAGTCAAAGTGTAATCTTCAATATTAAATGTTCACAAAAATATGAATACAATGATTCTGTTATAAAATCTCCTATTTTAGGTGAATGTCCATAATTAGAGAGATTCTAGGGTTTACTTCTCCCTATAAATAAAGGGGTCTTCTACCATTGTAAACCATCCCCAAAGTATCAATAAGAATACTCATCTCCCTATTCTCTCTATATTGTTCTTGTTCTTGCATTATTCTACTTGTTCTTATATTATTTCATAACACGTTATCAGCACGAGTCTCTAACCAATTGAAATTTTCGATTGTTTTAACTTTTGTTTGTGTAGGGTTTTGCTTCATAGCCTCGATTGTTGGCAGGTGGTGTGCGAGTATCTTGTTAATGATTTCGAGACCAATACTGCTTGTTTTTCTGTTGATTGTACTCATAATCACATCTCAGTTGGAATGGAAGCAACAATTGGTGAGTGATGTCGAACCGAGTCCTAGTATATCTCAGAAACAACAAAAGATTTCAAATAGGGAAGAAGCTGTTAAAGACAAGAATTTCTGTACGGAAAAATAGAAGAGGTATATTTGATATCACAATATTTATTGGTATACCTTAAAGGTAAGTAATTTACTTTTCTCTTTCAAATTCTTGGAATTCTATAATTTGATTTTATACACAAACATAGACGACAAAGTTTGATTATAACTCTAATGGAGTTTGTAAGAAATTACACTCACATGAAGTGGTAAAATTTCTATGCCTTGCCATGATCAAATTCATGTATGATTGTGGGCAAAAGATTGAAAATCCGTCCCATTGAATTTGCTCCATTCCCTTTAGAGAATGTGGTAGCAGTATGTGATAAGTCTGAAAGAAGACAAAATTATTACCGTGAAGGTATCAATGGATGTGGACGTGGCAATAGACGAAATTATAATCGTCATTATTGTGATAATGAGAATAATAAAGATTCTCAAAATAATCTTTCACTTTATGAAAGTAATATTTGACATGAGATTGTGTAAAGCACATGATTATGATCCATTCCCTGAAGTGAATGTGATAATTGTAATAGAGCCCGTAAGTACGAACACGCTCTTGATGTAATGTCTGACATTATGAAAAGAAAGTTCGTTGCTCTTGAAATTTCGGGAAAGAACTATATGACATGGGTGTTGGATGCTGAAATCCACTTAGATGCTATGGGTCCTGAAGACGCCATTAAAGACAGAAATAATGCATCCACCCAAGACTGTGCTAATGCCTTGATTTTCTTGCGCCATCACCTTGATGAAGGTTTGAAACTGTGCTAAGGCCTTGATTTTCTTGCGCCATCACCTTGATGAAGGTTTGAAAATTGAATATATCACAGTCAAAGATCCACGTATCTTGTGGAATGGCTTAAAGGAGAGATATGACAACCTGAAGTTGGTCACTCTGCCACAAGCACGATATGATTGGGCTCATCTGAGGCTCCAAGACTTTAAGTCTGTTTCTGAATATAATTCTGCAATGTTCAAAATTACTTCTAAATTGAAACTCTGTGGAGATACTATAACTGATTGTGTCCCTTTTCTGATTAAATTTAAAGATCGATTGGCATAATTGTGAGCGGAAACGGTGCTATTAGACATCCATTATAATACATATGACGATGTTTAATATTAAAACAATTTAATCAATTTAAGATTACACATACAATGTTCTGTGGACTATTTTTGCTTGATTACAATGTAACGACTTACGTTAGTATTATCTATCACTGTTGTTCGTATACAAATTTGGGTTTGGTACAGACAATTATTATTACAACAGGATTTATTTTGCAATTCGTCTGCTTATGTGTTAAGAAATAAGTCATTATAGTATATTTTAAAAACGAATTTAGCTTTGTAGCGTGCATCTGCTTAGGTTGGATTATTTTATTTTTTTTGTGTAATCATCACATATTTTCTGTGGTAGTATCTAAATGATGTGGATGTAATTAATATAACATTCTTTAGACAAATCAAAAAAAATCGACAATGATTAGTTTTATTATGAAACAAAAGGATTGAAGTTGTTTATTCTCATGTTCGTATATTTTTTTTTGTATGTCAAACCATGGGAAGTAAATTGATTGAAGGCTCCGGAAGAGCAACTGTAACTCTGTCCAAAGGCACGACGTTTATCTTAGAGAATGCAATGTTCTCCTCCAAGTCTAAGAAGAACTTGTTGAGTTTTAATGATATCAATCAAAATGTTCTCCTCCAAGTCTAAAAGGAACTTGTTGAGCTTTAAAGATATCATTCAAAATGGATATCAGATTGAGACAATAAATGAGTATAATCTTGAATACCTCATTCACTCATGAAAACGAGGCTGCCCACTTCGATTTGGGGTCACGCCATTTTGCATGCAGCAATGCTAGTTCGTCGGCTGCCCACTTCGGTTTGGGGTCACGCCATTTTTCATACAGCAATGCTAGTTCGTCTCTAACTGACGAATTGACACAAATATTCCCCGTTGCAATTGGTTTTGGGTCATGAACCTAATATATCCTATTTAAGAATCTTTGGATGCGCAGTATATGTGCCTATAGCACCGCCATCCCGCACCAAAATGGTTCCGCAAAGAAGGTTAGGAATATATGTTGAGTTTGAATCGCCCTCCATTAATTCGCTACCTCGAAACATTGACAGGAGATTTGCACGATTTGCAGACTGTCAATTTGATGAGACACTTTTCCCAAAATTAGGGGGAGAAGTTGGTGAAACCAAAAATGGAAATTTTGTGGAAAAATGCATCATTATATCATCTTGATCCACATACCTCTATTTGTGAAAGAGAGGTACAAAAGATTATCCATTTGCAAAGAATAGCAAATCAAATGCCTGACGCATTTACGGACTTGAAAAGGATAACGAAATCCCATATCCTCGCGGAAAATGTCCCAATCCGTATTGATGTCCCTGTTGGACAATCATCTAGTGTCATATCCAATGAGTCAAATGCACGCCTGAAGCGTGGCAGACCATTAGGTTCCAAAGATCGAAATCCTAGAAAGAGGAAAGCAAATGATCAAAATGACACTACGAAGGAATCTCATGAGGAAATTCATGATTTAACAAATTCTGAGATTCATGAATAATCCATTGAGCCCGAGGCTCTGGAAAATACGGAACTATCCATAAATCCAATCAATATTGAGGCAAATATTAATCGAGTGGATATAGTGGTGGATAATGTCTTTGCTTATAATGTCGCATCTAGCATTATGCAAGAATGTGAGGATCTCGAACCTCAATCTGTTGAAGAATGTCGAAAAAGACATGATTGGCCAAAGTGGCAAGAAGCAATTCAATCAGAATTGAATTCGCTGGCAAAACGTGAAGTTTTTGGCCCTATAGTTGAAACACCTAATGGTGTCAAGCCTGTTGGCTATATATATGGCATGAATGATCGTTGGTCACGTACCTATTGTACGCCAAAGTATTTTGGAAATATGACTATTAAAGGAAAACGATAATGCAAGAAACATATCTTGCATATAAGTTTGACATGACCATAATGGTATAACTTTCTCTTTAAGAAAGATATTCACCACATGGATGTTGATGAATCTGTGGTAGTACAAAATTAATTGAGAGCTCTAGAAGAGCCAATTATTACTATGTTGGAGAAACACAATTGAGTATTGTGCTGTAGTAAGTCTCAAAGAAACTTATTCAGTTTCCAAAGTACACGCGAAAGCGATTGATTATATTGAGACTATAAATAAAGGAAGGATTTGATATCTCCTATTACTACAACTTGTAGCGGGGTAATTTGTATATGAAAAGCTACCCGCTTTGTTCTCCAGTTTGTACTACACAAACGAAAGAATGCCACAATAAAGTGGATATCTATTGGTATAAAAACCCATGTCATAATAAACCTGAAGTTAATTGATAAGTGCACATGTCATGGTGTAAATTTGAAGTTTACCAATATTGATAATTTATTCAGTTGGCATTCGTGTTAGCCATCTCATTTTAAGTATGATGTGCAAATTCACATAGGTGAATATTAAAGAACTAGAAAGTTCTTTACGAATTCTCTTGTATCACTTGTTCTCATTAATGAACTGACCAACTAAAGAGTTCGGGTTGAAGCCCATAAATTCTGGAAATATCAAAGGTGAATATGGGCCCATTCACCTGCCATGTATACCACATATGATGCATCTATGAAATGGTTACATGCGCAATTGTTATTAACCTGCAGCCTGGCCGGTGCTTGCGAGGTAAATTGCTCAGTAATCTAACTTCGAGCATAATTTCCAGATTCTCTACTCAAGATAGTTCATCTTGATAAGTTGGTTTATATCAAAGTTGGTTTAGCAAGATAATTATTGAGTGCTTCCACTTAATAGCTAAACTGTTTCTTATGAGAACAAAGTTATATATATCAGTTTGATATACGTTGTATACGAGAGTATATTCTCCCCTCACAAGTGTTCAGGGTCAGGAACCAAATAATTTCATCTTATTATTAATGTGCTGTGTATATTGACATGATAATGCACAAAGATGATTTCTCAAAGTTGAGGAAACAAGTTAGCTTTTCTAACATGAGGGGGAGACATGATAAACACTTGAGAAGAGGTTACATGGGATGAATTATCATTTGTATATGTAAATCCCCAAATATCATGATATGAACCTGAAGTTCATAAAAGGGATAATTCAATTGTAACATATTGCAAAGCATGCTATACGCATTTGCTGACTCAAAGAAAGTAACTATATTCTCACTACAAATACTCATATTAAGTCCCAGAAGGACAAAGTCTTTGATACGCTTAAAGCGTATAGACAAATACTTGATTCCATGTGAAAGACATGTAGATTTGGACATGTAGTTCAAATACTTGAGAGTATAAAAGTCAAAGGTATGTATAATCAGTTTTCGATATCTTATTTGTTTAGCATGACGTGAAAACTTGATATGCATCTAAAGTCTATTATGTGACTTACATGACTTAACTTGAAAGATTTAAATTGCTTGAAGCATATGCAATTCTTGGTCCTGAAGTACCACATCCTAAGTACAATTTGTGTACATATGTATCTTGCTATAACTATAAGCATGATGGCATCGAGAATACATCTATGGAGATATTGAAGAGTCATTCCACCACATTATATGAAGATGTTCATATCTATCAAGAATGATAATTTCAAGATGATGCACAAGATTGGAATGCAAATGCTCAAGGATATAAATTGATGTTCTTCTTAGGGGGAGTTAATGCGCGTTGCACTCTTTTTCCCTTACAAGGTTTTGTCCCACTGGGTTTTCCTTGCAAGGTTTTTAACGAGGCAACCAATAGGCGCATATTCAAACATGTGTACTCTTTTTCCTTTTCTTTAATTTTTTCCCATTGGGTTTTGTTTTAGTTAAGGTTTTAACGAGGCACATCATTGAATAGACATTCAAAGGGGAGTGTTATAAAATCTCCTATTTTAGGTGAATGTCCATAGTTAGAGAGATTCTAGGGTTTACTTCTCCCTATAAATAAAGGGGTCTTCTACCATTGTAAACCATCCCCAAAGTATCAATAAGAATACTCCTCTCCCTATTCTCTCTATATTGTTCTTGTTCTTGCATTATTCTACTTGTTCTTATATTATTTCATAACAGATTCTTAATTAAAAAAGAGATTTATTTTACAAAAGTCAAAATGGAACCTTAGAGAGCTAACTACAATGTTCAACGCAACTGAAATTCGAAACTTTGGTGTTTCAATTTTTTGAGTTATCATTATTACTTGGTCAAGTTTTATAAGAAAAGGGAGAAAAATATGTTGCTTTATAATACTTCAATTTTAGTCTTAAAGCTTAGATTTTGACAAGTTTTGAAGTAGGACATATTTAGGCATATAATGAATTTAAATTCAATAAATAACTTGAATTATATTTTAAATATATTAATTCAAATAAATATTGTGGGATGATATATGAATGAATTAATTATATAGGTTTAACATATCAGAATTAATAAATAAGTCTTAATCAATTGGATTAACCCATTTAAGTCCACTTCATTAAGCTCAAGATGTCATCTTTCTAGAGGCCCAATTTGGTGTCACGTGCCAAATGACGTGGCACGCCAAGTCAAATGGAAGACCTAATAGGATCATGCCACGTGTCAAAATGATAGAGCATGCTAAGTCACATTAGCAGGTTAATGAAATCGCACTACGTGTGACATATTTTGGCCAATCAAAATATTACCATGTCACATCAATTTGATTGGTCGAAAAGATTTTCTTCTTATTATAACTCCTCCCTTCCACAACTATAAATAGGGGTCTTCATAACTCAGAAAAGATACCAAAGTTATAACAAGAAGTAAGAGAGAGCTTGTGGATCAAATGCCGCAAATTTCTCTACAAGTTTCAGGCTTCAAGCAACGAAGTTCAAGAACGAAGAACAATTTAAGTATTCAAGATCAAGAACAAAGTCAAATCAACTACAAGTCGTTCAAGATCAAGGCTACTTGTTCGTGATAAAATTTGTGGCAAAAATCAAAGTGTTAGCGACAGATAAATTAAATTCAAATTTAAAATCAAGCTGGAAGACCCTTGAATTTATACTAGAAAAATAGAATCAGAGGAATTATAAAAATTATAAAACTCAAATATTCAAAATAAAATACTAAGATTGTTGTGATATTTTCGATCTTGATTTCATTTTCACGACGCAATTTATTATCTAAATATACTGTCGTAATTTTAAACCACGTTGCTAGAATTTTAAGAACCCTGCCAAAGTTTGAAGCGCTCTATCAAAATTCTAAAGCGTGCTGCCAAAATGCAACTTCTCAGCCCATGCAAGACTATGCCAAATGCAAATCACAGTCCTATCATTTTTAACCTTTTTAACAAACCAATGCCAATGCACGTCAATTTCTGGAAAATCTGGGCACAACTAAAGCTTCTGTTGCTATTTCCATCTCAAAGTTTCAGATTTAAAATAAAATTTAAAGAAAAAAATTAAGGGCACAACTTAAAATATATCTTCTCTATTAACGTAATATTCATACTAGTCGGGCAGACCGTGCTAGGAATTTAATGTCTAAATGGTATGTACAAAAAAGCCACCTGAAGAACTCCTAATAATTTTGTGATTCATCAATTTGAAATTTCCGAAGTTTGTCGCCTTCAGATTGAGCTAGGACAATGCATTTGGGTCGGGGTTCAAAAGATCGGGTAAGGAATACTGTTGATGGGGAGACCATGGATCGCGTTCAGGAGGACAAGGCAGAGGAGCAGGATTAGCAATAAAAGTAGGGATGTCTTCTCCTGGCATCAGTACTGATACTTCTCGCGCATTTGTTGATACCTGAGAGCAAAATCGTAACATGTTATCGCCACTTAAATAAATTTCGCACGTCGCTTAAACTCTAAGTGCACATTCAAACTGGAAAATATATGTAGCAAAAATGTATTCTTTCGAAAAGAAAAAAAAACTATAGGTTACTATTCATAAGAAGTGAAATTAGCAACCTCGAAAGTAAGTAATATTGTATTATTTAGTACATGTCCAATTATCTGTATTTTCTTATTTTATATATAATTTATTTAAATGGTGGAAGTACAGGGCAGGAACTTTTCTTTTACTAAGTATGGGCAGCTATTAATCTTTGCCAGCACATGAACATTACCCCCCCCCCCCCCCCCCCCCCCCATCCAACAAAAGGTGAAGTAATTGTATAATATCTATATCATGGAGGAAGATTTTAAAAATAAAGCTCCTACAAAATAATTGTGACTAGGGTTAATTGGTAAATGTCAAATGGCTGAATGTGTGAAGACACTTTCCTTTTTCTCCTCTTTTTGAATAAATCATATGGCTCAAGACACATGAGACATTGAAAGAAGTAACAAAAATAATATCTCTGTTTCAAATAAGTTTGATTGGTTAGGAGCGGTAAAATAGTTAAAGAAAAATAGTTAATTATTCATATTATTTATTAAAAAGTGAGTTGAAATAAGAACCATATTATCCGTTTAGAAAATGGATAATTAATGAGTAACCAATGATAACCAATGTGTCTTAACTTTTACATTTGTAAAACCTCAAATTGAGGGTTACTCAAGTTTGGGAGACTAAAAACTCTCTCAAAATTGAGCATATACCAGAAGTCATGGATAATATAAGTAACTCATGTTATCCGCCGGTTAACCCATTTTTTATCCGTATAAAATATGGGTCGGGTTAGATAATTGATCTATTTTTTCATTACATATGTTCGACTTGAACCATATCAGATCTGAGCCGCTCGTTTGGTACTCCTGCAGTTGGCTATATAAAATCTCATCAACCATGTTTCTCCGTTTAAATTTAGCAAACATTATATTAAACTTAGAACAAAAGCAACAGAATCTTTCTATATTTTTACTAACATTAAAATATTAAAAACTCCAAAAATACATAGGGCCTAAACAATGGTAACGAGCAATTTTATTCATCAATCCTTAGGCAAATGTAAAATATCACCTAATAAATTTTGTCTCTATGGCGATTTGAGTCTTTTTAGCAAATGTGAAATATCACCTAATAAATTTAAGGCAAGTGCACATAGCCATTCTCGCAATGTTACTTAGCCGATACTTATTTTTGAAATTTTAAATTTAAAATTTTCAAGATGACTCAAAATATTTTTGTCTTGAAAAAATAAAATGTAAGATGTACTGACTAATTACTAAATAGTAACGTTTAAAGTGGCTACCTAGTGTCATTTCTAAAATATAATGCAATTAGAACAAAATAAATAACATCTTACTAAAGTAAAATTCCAGCTAAAGACACTTACTTTGGATGTTGAATAACCAAGTTTTCCATTGAAACCAATTTGAGACTCAATGTCACCAAGATTCCGGCCAACGGACGGCGACAAAGCCGGCGAGTTGGGTCTGAGAAACCTCTCAAAAATGGCCATGACAAGAAACATAGAGATAAGAATTGCAGTGGCTACAAATCCAAAAGAAACAGCATTAACAGAGTTATCCAAATGAGTCCAATGATCATCTTTTGTTATGTACATTGGTGATCCATTTGGTGTTGGTGGCCAACCCCACCCCTCTTCTTCTCCCATAATTTTACCAAAAATCAAGAACTAAAACAATGTCAAAAACCAACCAAAATCATGTCTTGTTCCACTGTTCTATTTTCAAGAAAGTTACAAAATTCAAGAACTTTGGAATATAGTTATGTTAGTTTAATGACCTTTTCAAGATTTTGAAAACAAGAAATGAAAATGTTAAAAACCAACCAAAATCATGGGGTTTTTACTCTTCTTTTTTCAAGAAACTTACAAAATATGAGAGCTAGGGAAGACAATAATGTTAGTTTTATGACCTTTTCATGATTTTGACAACCATTTTAATACCAAACCAAGAACTAAAAAAGGTCAAAAACCAACAAAAATCATGTGTTTTTCACTCTTTTTTTTCAAGAAAATACAAAATATGAGAACTTGGGAATAGTAAAATGAGCTTTTCAAGATTTTGACACCATCATAATAACAAAAACAATAACTGAAAATGCTTAAAACCCAATCAAAATCATGTCTTTTTTACTTTTCCTTTTTCAAGAAACCTACAAAAATTCAAGAACTTGGGGTCAAGACACTTATGGTAGTTTTATGAGTTTTTCAAGAATTTGACACCATTATAATTACCAAACCAAGGACCAAAATCACATCATATTTACTATTCTTTTATCAAGAAAAGTTACAAATTCAAGAAACTGGGAAGACAGTTATGGTAGTTTTTTATGAGATTTTCAAGAATTTGACACCATTATAAAAGGAACAAAAATATTACTTAGACTAGACTCAAGATATGAAGGAGAAAGAGAAAAAACATGAGGTGTTGTTCTGTTTCACTTTATAGACAGAGGGGACATGAGTTTTATATTGAAAAAGAAAGATGACTCTGGGATTTGGTACAGAGAAATTTGAGCTGAATTTAGCTGCCTGTGAAGACTCTGCACTGCAGCAGCAAGTCTCAAGATTGTCCTTTTCCTTTGCTCTTTTACTATTTGCTCCGTTTTATATTGTTTGAGCTAATTTGGTTTGATACAAAATTTAAGAAAATTTCTGTTTTGATATTTGTGATTTTAAAAGTTTAAGAGGTAAAAAGTTTGTTGGGCCGTGCTATTTGTGTGACTATAAAAATTTCTCATTAAAGGCAAAAAGGATAAAATAAAGAGTTTAAAGTTGATTTATTTTCAATTTACAAATGTGTCATTTACTTGAACAGACTAAAATGGAAAGTAGCTCATTTAATATGAAACAGAGGAACTATAAAGTATAGTAGAGAAGTTTTATTTTGTGTCGCATACAACTGACACTAGTTGTATGAGACTCCTTTTTGTCTCACAAAATTGTGAATTTCAATCTTACACTTTTCAGTCCATAAAATTATGAAACAAAAAATTATCTCATACAACTAATATAAATTTTATGAGACACAAAATAAAATTTTCAGTATAGTAGAACAAGTTGGAAATATCACTTATGCGTAGACTGTTCGAATGGACATCTCTCACTATCCAAAATGCTTATAGTATTTTTTTCTTAAATTTCGTATTCAGGCAAACAGATTTATATAAATTAAAATGGAGTGAGTACCTGGATTATTTGTGTTTTTTAAAATTTATTTAACCATTCAATATCATTGGCCTGAATAATTCAATATCTCATCGCATAAGGCCAACTAATATTATGATTGGAATAATTAGGTGTCAAGTGTAAGTTAATAAAATAAATCTTAAATGACGATATATATGACATCAGAAAAGGAGCATACCAAAAGAGATGAAAAATTTTATTTTTGTCTCGTACAACTGATACTAGTTATATGAGTCAATTCTTTTTGCCTCATAATTTTGTGAACCCATATTTTTATGGACCCAGAAGTGTAAGATTGGGGTCCATAAATTTATAAGATAAAAAAAAGCCTCACGCAACTAATGTAGTTATGTGAGACACACTATAAAACTTTTCAAAAAAGACAAATAATTAGCGTGGTTTGGTCAATTGACCTACACATACAAGGGGAGATTAAAAAGAATAAGTATTATATATCGAGAGAACAATTTAACAAAGAAATTTACACAAGTGGCATAAAAATATTTGTCTCAAAGACTCTCAAGCTTTTTTATGAATTATATTTTGAATATTATTAAATAAAAAGGAAATATTCTCAATTTATAGAAGTTCAAAACTTTTTAGTCAAAAGAAAATTAAGTATAAAAAAATTATAATATCTTTTAAAAGATATATTGCTCTTTCCTTAAAAAATTGGAAAATCGCATATGATTTTTAAAATAGTTCGTGCAAATACCTAACAATTAAAAAGGGAAGCTCTCTATCGTAATTTTTTATTCCCAAGCTCGAATCTGAAATATCTAATTAAAGATATAGAGATGCAGTCTATCCACCGCATCCCTATGGCAATAGAATCATTTGTACTTTTACCCGTACAAAAGAATTACTTCTTCCGTTTTAATTTAAGTGAATCTATTTTATTGAGCACGAAAAAATAAAAACTTTTAGAATTTATGGTCCTAGACAAGTTAAAAAGTGACTCGGAATATTTTTATAGTTATAAAAGCTTCTCATTAATGGTAAAATTATAAGTTTAAGCAAAATTATTACCAAATTTAAAATATGTTATTTTTTTGGAACGGACGAAAAAAATATATTTACATAAAATAGAATAGTCAGATTATAATGCTTATTTATAGAGGTAAAACACTTGCTTGTTTATGATGCCTCTTAAACTTTGTTTTGCTAGAAAAAAATGAGGGCTTGATCATGATATAGTCAAAATCTATTGCTTTGTCCTACGGATATCTTGTCATGAGAAAATATTAGCTTGACTCAGGGAATCATGTTGTGGATTTCATTAAGATAAGAAAATGCCCATAGGCCAAAGCATGGAAAATTAAGAACACAATGCAACCACCAAAGTATATCAATGTACTACATATTAATTAACCATTACCTTTTCTTCTTCTTATGAAATTTCTACACAAAAAACGAGTTGGATTCACTATTTATATTTTCTAACAGTATGCATTGCTTATATATATATATATATATATATATATATATATATATATATATATATATATATATATATATATATATATATATATATATATATATATCATTATAATTTGTTTAAGTGATTGGGTGACCGGCTATTTAAATTATTTCTTTTTTCTTTTTCATCATGCAAATGATAGGAACATTGGTGAAGGCATGGGGCGAATGGGCCACAGAAGCTCCCTCGGTTTACTTTAAAATAGTATGGGCTAGCTAGTTTTCAGATGAGTTATTCATAATAGTCAGTATTTGTCAACTTATTGAAAATAGTTAGTATTTTGATGTAACGGTGACCGATTCAATATAATATACTAGAGTACGGTAAACCTGTGTACGAACTTCCAGCATATTATGTTGGACCGATATATTATACTGAAACTCCAGTATATTATGTTGAAATATTTTCTGGATTTTAAACAATATTTTTGTTCAAATTTATTTTTACATTAAAATTTTATGATTAAATTCTAATTATTTTACAATTATAACTATTTTTAAATGACCGCCTCTAAACCTGACTATTTATAATTTTTCCCTATGTTTACTTTTTCAAATCAGACAGGCCCAACCCAATAACACTTGTGCTTTTGTCTAACTTCGAATAGCCCGAGTCTTTATCCTTGTTCCACAAGAAGTTTCACAATTTTTGCAAATTAATTGGCGAGGACTTGAACTTTTCAAAGTGAAGCTTTCTAGGGTTCTTTGCTTTAAATTATTGGTTTCCTCTCTATTTTCTACAAAAATAATTCTACGGGTTTATTGGTTTGTCAATTTTTGGGAAAATGGCTGCAAAAATTTAAAAAGATTTTTACAAGGTTGGAATTTACATTGTTAGCAACCGATGCAGTGATTTTAATTCAGAAAACAATTTTATTTCCCTAGGGCAATTAAATTTATTGTCACCGTTTACTTGGGTTTTCATTCAAAACCTACAACACCTTTTCTTTCGACCTTTCAGTACAGGTATCAGTCTAAATATTTTATTACCACTTAAAAGATCGTTCAGTTGGAATACGATTTATACCGGTATAAGTAATAAGTTAGGTTGGGATTATTATTTATTCATTGTTGGGTATATTGTATAAGAATGATAATTACATAATTTTTAAGAAAAATGTATAAGTTATACAGGTGCTAGTTATTCCACCTTATATAAGCTATAATAAGTTATCCCGATATTAAAATTAACATCGGAATACTTATACCTAATTTACTAACCAAACAAAATATTAAGGTAATATTAAATTTTACACTATCCTTATAAGTTTTTATACCTCATGCTAAACGAACCCTTAGTAAAGTCCTAAATTTTTAATAAACATCCGTTATCCTTTAGTATGTGTCACTCTCTTAATCAAAAGATAGAAGAACATATTTTCTCCCAAAGTTAAATATATCAATAATTTTCATTAATATCACTAGATTGAAGGGGAGCTATGAAGCAACAATAAAATTATTTTTGTATAATTTATAAATAATGAGCTTGAACAATACAAACTGTCATTAATATTTATATTAGGATAAGTTGTTCATATTATATTTTTAGGGTGCGATCCTTATCTAAACTCTATAAACACGAAATACTTGATTTGGACTTAGCGTTGCTACATAAAAAGAGGGGCTTAAATGAGCTGTTTTTCATTTCTTTTTCTAATGTATATATAATCTTCAAAAGACATGTTAGTAGTCACCCATTGTGCAAACAAAAAGCTCATATTTGGTCCCCTTTTGAAATCTTCCAATAAATTCTTTGCATATATCATTTGTACTACAAAAACAGGCAATAGCAAATTGCAAATTTGGAAAAAACCCTCAGCTTCTCTCATGAATGCAGCCCATCTCGTGTAAAACATCATCACAAAAAGGCCCATTGTCCCCTTTCTCTGGTCCCACAAGTCACTTTATTACACGTGTCAACAAATATCCTCCAGCTCATCATTATCCACGTGGCATGAGCTGTTCCCTGTCTGGCTTACCCCATCAAGCAGAGTTTAGTCCCAAAAAAAGTGTTGTAATATGATAAATAATACAATATAAATAAGTAAAATTGTAAAAATAGTGATTTACATGCTATCATTAGCCAAACTTATAATTTTCTCCCTCCATTTTAATCGAATCGATTGTGTTTGCTGAGCACGAGATTTTGGAAAAAAACTTTTGAAATTTATAATATTTATTTTTTTCTTTAAATTAATTTGTTTAAAATATAAAAAAATACATTTTTAAGGATAGTATGTATACAGATAAATTCGAGCTCACCCGATTTTGCCATTATTTCGAGATCAAAAAACTACACCGAGGACCAGCCTCGTTATGGATTAGGCCTGAACACGAAGACAATATACCAAATTCGGAGATGGAGGTACCTATCGAGATCGAGATCGACGAGGATCAAGAGCAGATGTGTTAGGATTATGATTCCTACTAAAGACAACAACCTTCATATTGAATAATCCGGAATTACAACTACATGAGCGGAAGCTAACTTGAATCCATATGTGGAATTTGATGAACCTCCTTTGAAGATTGTCCTTATGTTCTTGTGAATTCCTTGATCCTTCCTTCAAGTTTCTTGAAGTTGTATATCACCACAAATGCCTCACAAGACTTAAAACAATATATGTGAATTGTTCACAATAGTAAAGGTTATGACAATAATCAAATTTGGTATATGGTTTTCCACCCTATTTGCAAGACAATGGACAATATGGTTCTTGATTCAATGGGAAGAAGAAGAACTTGTCTTGCACTAGAATGGGAACCATAACCCCACTTTATAACTCTAGGAGTTACATAACCCAAGAGACAAGAGTTACAAGAGTTATGTCTTGCAAGAGTTACATAACTCAAGAGTCACAAGCATTCATGTAACCATAGTTACATTTGTAACCTTAGTTAGCCCATCATAAACTAAGGTTACCCTTTTGGGTATCTACACATTAGTCCTACACTTTAGTATGACAATATATTGGCCCCCTTAACATAATGTCCATAAGACCACATAATTAGGCCAAACCAAAAGATAGCACATAACATATAATTATCCATATATTGTTCATATGTGTGTAGATATAAGTCCATATATCTAGATATAAATCCATATATCTTACAGGAGGTACCTATCGAGATCGAGATCGACGAGGATCAAGAGCAGATGTGATCAGCTTCGAGCAAAACGCAATAACAGAGAGGCGAAATATCCGTAATCGGTCCAAGATCACGACAGAAATCTTGAGACAGATCAAATCAAGGGCAGTTATTTGTATCAATTATGGAATTTACTTCCGTAAAATCACAAGTAGAATTTCTCTACTATATAAAGGTGGTCCCCATTATTTGTAAGCATCTTACATTCATAGAGCAAAGCAACATAATATTTTTCTATTATTTATTATTCTTTAACTCTTCTTACTTTACTATTTTCAAGGGTTTAATAGCTCGAGGATGTTGTTCAAATATCGATTTATTTTATATTCTTATCAATTTATTATCTATATTTAAATTAATTAGTTAGTATTAAGTGAAATTAAGTATTATTAAAATTATATTATAAATTATTTTTTCAGGGTAAACATGATGTACTAAAAAGATAGTGCTCAACACTCTGTTAATAATAAAAATATTTTATCCTCTCATCTCTTTTCTTCTTCCTCGTCTCTCTCATATTTTACACTACTGCCCGACATGTCATCTTATTGTCCGACTTCCCATGTTCCAACCAACAAAATAGGATATTCAATCTCTCTCGGGAGTTGTCCCAGCCTATCAACGGCTACGATTACGTTAAGCACTTTATTGTGGGATGTTCATCGTCAGATCTTTTTAGTCCATTGTCAATCAATTGACGACATAATTTTTGTCAAAAGGAACAACTCGCGCATGCATTTGAACAGTAATCCCGCACGTGAAATCGCGTGTGATAGTGTACAAAACTTCTTTTGAGTTTCTCGCTTGATATTCCATATTCGTATTTGACGATAAATTTCAGATTTGCGGTAAAAAATTTCACATTTAAGAGTAAAATGTTTTTAATAAAAGTAATTTCATACTTGGGGCTCAAAGCAAAATTTCTGCTTAAGGATAAACAACAACAACAATAAATTCAATAGAGTGAGATTGTCGCAGCCTTACCATAGCTCTGGAAGGCTGATCACGCCCAACTCTAATCCTAAAAATGATAAGCACTTGCTGTAAATATAATCATTCTTAGTGTCCGGAGTCAAATCCCATTAAAACTAAGATTTAGCTACGATAGTGTCTTAATCCTAAATTCGGACCCGATTGTGATAAAGCTTCTCGTGAAGACAAGGCCAGCCGACACACACTAAATTCATTTTTTTACAGTTAAAATAAAATAATTAAGTGATTAACTTGATCAAATCCCAACAAAACAATGAATAGTAAAATTTGCGTAAAAATCAACACTACCTAACATCGGGGTGTCACCAATCATGAGCATCTACTAGCCGATTAAAATAGGAAGAACCTACATAGTCTATTACAGAACTAAAACAAGAGAAAATAAGATAAGGGGAGAAGCACTATGCAGCGAACGCCAGGCAGCTACCTAGTGAATCTCTGAATCATCCTGAGCTGGAGGAAATCAACACTCGCTAGTGGGACTTGAAGCGCCTAAATCTGCACACAGAGTGCAGGGAGTAAGTGAGTACTCCAACTCAGTGAATAATAATAGTAAATGAATATTAAGCGATAAGAAATCACGTAAAAACACAACAACATTCTATAAAGAGCCAGAGTAAACCAATAAAGTGCAATCAAACAGTGAATCCCATAAAAACACCTTAGTTTAGTTTCAGCTTCTAAAAATACCACTTAAACAAGTAATGACATGCAACTAGAAAAGATAAACACATAAAAACTGCCCCTCGGGCATAATAACAATAGAATCAGCCCCTCGGGCAATTACATAAAACCACACCAGCCCCTCGGGATATATCTTATATCACAATGGGTAGCGGCGCTCACTGAGGTGTACAGACTTCGGGATGGACCCTTTACGATTCAAGTGCAATATCAAGCCATCTCGTGACATAATCACTAGGCTCCCGGCCTCATATCAAGCCACATCGTGGCATACAACTCAGTCACTCGGCCTCATAATCATAATCAATGTATCATTGTTGCGGCATGCAGCCCGACCCAAAAGTATCCTTACAACACAAGCCCTCGACCTTACTCAATTAGAATCTCATAGGCCATTCCGGCAACAGTAAAACATGATGCTCAGCCCAATTATCATTTAAAATGTTATTTAATACGTTAAAACAGAGTAAACATGGTTGAGTTATGAAAATAGTAGAATATAACATGACCGAGTACAAGTATAAAGTCAAATTAGTAAGGAAATATCAGTAAAACTCCCCTAAGGGTCCAAATAGTTGGCACGATACCCAAATATAGCATTCAGCCCAAAACATGATGATAACAAATAATTTTCAATCAAATACGCAGTAAAACAGTCATACGAGATGGACTAAGTCACAATCCTCAACGGTGCAAGACCCCACGCTCGTCATCTAACGTGTGTGTCACCTTAATATAGCACAACAATGTGAAATCCGGGTTTCATACCTCGGGATAACAATTCGATTATTACTCACCTCAATCCAATCCAAATTCTATCCCGCGACGTCTTTGCCCCTCGAGTCGGCCTCAACTCGCTTCGAACCTATCCAAAATTAGAATCTCGATGTCAAAATATGCTAAAGGAATTAGTCCATGAGAAAACAATCAATTTATAACATAAATCCCGAAAGTAACCAAACCCGACCCCCCGGCCTACGTCTCGAAATAAATTTTATATCATTGAGCTATTTATCTCCCCACAAATTCATACATATTAAAAGTCTCAAAATCCAACCACAATTGACCCCTCAAATCTTCTAGTCTATGTCTCTAATACAAAGGCCTAGTTTTCCCCAATTTTAACCCTTAAATTTCCATAATAACAACTCTACTCCATGAAATAATACCTTAGGATCGATTATTAGGTTCAAAAATCTTACCTCCAGATAATATCCTTCCGATCCTTTTTTAAAATCTCCCAAAAAGCTTCAAAGCCGACTTAGAAATAGTGGAATAATAAAAAATTCGCGATGGAAATCTTTTATGCTTTATGGCCCAGGGTTTTCGCAACCACGACCCTTTTCCCGATTCGGCGGTCCCGCTTCTACGGCCTAGCCCACCATACCTGCGGTTTCACTTAAAAGCTCTATGCCGCATCTGCGATTAAAATATCTCACCTATGCTACGGTAGGTGCACCTACTGGATCGCTTCTGCGGTTTCAGCCCACCTTCTATTTGGCCGCATCCGCGGCTCCCTCAACGCTTCTGCGAGCCCGCACCTGCGGTTCCCTAGCCACAGGTGCAGTTATGACAATAGACTTAGCTTCAACTGCTACATCCAACTTTTAAACTTTCCACCAATAATCCGAAATCACCCAGAGGTCCCCAGGACCTCAACTAAAAACATAAACAAGTCATATACTATCCTCCAAACTTATATCAATCTTCAAAACACCTTAAACAACATCAGATCAACCAAAACACGTTGTATTCAAGCCTAAGGTTCTGAAAATCTTTCGAATTATGCTTTTGATCAAAAAGTTTACCAAACCATGCCCGAATAACATGAAATTTTGCATACACATCCCAAATGATACAACGGAACTATTGCAACTCCCAGAATTCCATTCTGATCCCTATATCAAAATCTCACCTATCAACTGGAAAATGCCAAAATACCAAATTCGCCAATTCAAGCCTAAATCTACTCCGGACCTCCAAAACATATTCTAATCATGCTCCTAAATCTCAAATCACCTCCCAAATCTATTCGAACCATCGAAACTCACATCCGAGCCTTTTAACATATAAGTCTACATATGATTGACTTTTTCAACTTAAGCTTACTCAAAAGTGACTAAGTGTCTCAAATTTTACCAAAACATCTCTGAACCCGAGCCAACCAATGCGGTAACACAAAATACAGCTGATCAAGGCAATAAAAAGTAGAAATGGGGGAAACTGAGTGATAACTCATGAAACGACCAACCAGGCCGTTACAAACAGTTTACTATCACTAAGAAGACAAGTTCAAAGTCATAAATATTAAAATTCTTATATCTAATTAACTAATAAATTAATGTATGTTAACAACTAAAGATACCAAGGGTTGGAGAAAAGTGTAAGGAGGTCTAGAGCTATGATTTTTCCAATTGTCAAAATTATTCTCGATATGTCTTCTATAATCTCGCCCAAGTATTTTGTACTGATCGTGAGCATTTTCGGTGTCGTAGCTCTCTCTCGAAACTATCACAATTCACTAGGAGTACTCTCTCGAACTACGCTAGCTGGCATTAATTCACCGCTCACTACGATCGCACCGATGATACTTGATGCTTTTATGCTCTTTTCTTGCATTTGTCCTCTTTTTGCGCAAATTTCACTCATCTTTGACTTCTGATGATCCTACACATAAAACAACATAATTTAGCTCAAACATCGCACAACTAACCATTAAACTAACAACATGTAAGGCAAAGTAATGTACCAAAAATATAGCATTTTGGCCACACATCGAAGGCAGCGAGGCCATTTTCGATAGGCCCTCGGTTGGAAAAATGATGACAAAGAAGGTAAAGACAACAAATAGGAACAACAAAACTTATCATTCTGATTAAGAATGAAGGAATTGTTATCGTTCCATTATAATCCTTGTTGGTACAAAACTTTTGGAGCATGTTGTGCGTATGAAATTTAGTATGGAGAAATTCAAAAATAGCAAGATTTACAAGTGGTCATTCAAAAATAGCCACAAATTTAAAAGTAATCCAAATTTAGTCACTTTTTATGTACAAATAAATGTGAACGAAAATAATGTTCAAAATTCGAAAGATACTCTAACATAATATACTGAAGTTCCAGCATAAGTATACTGGAACTCCAACATAATACACAAGAGTTCCATCGTAAGTATACTGGAACTCCAGCATAATATACTGGAGTTCCAATATAACATACCTGTCTAACATAATATGTTAAAATTTCATACACATGTGCTCTAATCTCTAGTATATTATGCTGAAACTTTTCGTGTGTTGGAGTTCCAGCATAATATGCTGGAAGTTCATGCACATGTGCACTGATCTCGAGTATATTATGCTGGAACTTTTCGTGTTGTAGCAAAATATTGGCTATTTTTAATGACTTTGCAAATGCTGGCTATTTTTGAATGACCAATCCGAAAATTGGCTAGCCCGTACTATCTTTACAATTTCTCATGTATATGAACTTCCAGCATATTATGCTGGAACTCCAATACGCAAAAAGTTCCAGTATAATATAGTGGAGATTGGAACACCGGTGCTCCGATATCCAATATATTATGGAGTTGCAGCATAAGTATACTGGAACTCCAGTATATTATATTGGAGTATTTTTTCGGATTTTGAACAATGTTTTTATTCAAATTTGTCTTTACATAAAAAATGACTAAATTTTAATTATTTTTAAAATTATAGTTATTTTTCACTGACCACTTAAAAATCTGGCTTTTTTTAAATTTCTCAACTACTTTTTTTGTCAGATTGGGCTGTGCTCCTGGACTAGTGGGCTTGATCAGGTCGAGTTAGGGAAACTTTTACAAATAGCCACTTTATAGACTGTACTGAATATTAGTTACCGTGGAATTTCAATTTCTATTGGTAAAATTCTAGAATACTTTCATGAAGTTTCAAATTTTTTTGGCTATTTTTTAATTACAGAACAGAAAATTGATCTATGGGGACTATTTACGATGAATTTATTTTTAATCTGCAAAAAAGACACAGATACAATGCTACAATTTCGGTGTCTGGTTGGAGAGACATGTTTTTTTAAAAATACATTAATTGTAACTAATGTTCGCATTTTTTAACGTGTGTTGTTTAAATTCGTCAGTATTAAAAGTTGATAATAGTATTTAAGTGCATTGCACTTCCAGAGTTTTGGTCGAATGAATAAGATATTGTTTATCCTTAATTAGAGGTTTCGATCGGGTTCAATTACTAGGAATGGAAAAAATATTAATAGACAGAGAGAGCTTTTCATTAATGGATCTTATGTAGTACGGGTCTGAATTAGTAAAGATCACAATAGTAACGGAGCCATATATACTCAAGCGGCGTCAACTGACAACTTGTTGGAAAATTATATTGTGTAGCTATGTAAAAATATTAATTATATATATATATATATATATATATATATATATATATATATATATATATATATATATATATATATATATATATATATATTAATACTCTTTGAATTTTTTATAAGTTTTCTTCTTTATATTTTAATTTGCTTTTCCTCTTAATAAAAATTCTGACTCCATCACAAAATGCCTGTAAAAATATCGAACACCAATAAAAATAAACCTTACAAAAAATTGGAAGTAATTGCTACTCATTGATGTTAATTTATGAGTCATCCTTTAATCAGAATCCCTATAGTAGCCGAGCCACCTGCACTCAACGGGTGTAAACTTACATCTTTTTGTCCAAAATACTAAATATTGAACTCTTTAGTTTCTTTTTGAGTTCACGTTTCATATTTTGATATTTCTTAATAAAAAATTTATGTAATCGGAGCCCAACGCAAATATTGAACTCTAAGGAAAATAATCCTTACAAAAAATGGAATTGCTTGCTATTCATTGATGTAAATTTATGATCCATCCTTTAATCAAGTGGTGAACCATTGTTGAAACTGAGCTCAATACTTAAGTAGCCTGTTTTCCTTGTCAATCAGTGTCATCGAGGGGTTCACGTGGTGTGGGCAAATACGAAAGCAAAAGCCTCTTTCTTTCTCTTCTTGTAATGATGTGCTTGCTTTTTGGCTCGTTAGGAAATTGTTTGGAATAAGAGAATGGTGGGCAATTGATGGAACAGGAATACAAACATGTATCAAAAATGGGCAATTTAGCATCAGGAAGACATATATTCATACCACTCCACAATATCCCAAGGTTCGATGGAAAAAATTATTAATGGTGACTGGCATGCTCCCGAAACAGAAATACATCTTATGGATGGCACTGCATAGACGCTTGGCAACAGTTGACAGATTAGCTAAATGGGGAATTCAAATTAATCAATCCTGCATTTATGTGAAAGAGATATTGAAGAAACACACGACCATTTATACTTTGATTGCTTATACTCCCAAGCACTGTGGCAAGGTATGTTACAATGGTTGAAGTATCAAAGAACGACAGGCACATGGGAAACAGAAGTGCAATGGTTAACTGCTAATGTTAACAGCAGAAACCCAGAAAAACCATCCTAGATGTGGTGTTTGCAGCAATAGTTTACAAAATCTGGATGGAAAGGAACAACAGAAGGTTTCAACAATCGAGCAGAGACGCCAAAGATCGAGCAAAGAAGATTACACTTCAAGTGCACTTTACTGGAATGAAGCTACCTAAATGGTCACCCATTCTGCAGAATATTAATAGTTATCCTTCGTGCGAGTATTCACAATTGTAACAACACTCATTCTGTGATAGGATATTAGCATAACAACAACAGTTGTAGAGTTTCTAATTGATTGTACTTTTGAGATCTGTTCTAGAGTCCAAAAGAACAGATGACGTAAATTTGCCAAATAGCTGAAATAAAACAAAATTTTCTTCTAAAAAAAAGATGTGCTTGCTTTTTGAGTCATTGTATAGCTTCACTTTGGGATTAACTTGATTATTTTTGGGTTGTTTGATTCATCAATTCCCGTCTATGAAAGGGATCCAATTCGGTATCTTGTGTACGAATTCATGTTGTCAACGAGGATCTTAGCCCCTTTTACTTGTTGTTTTCCCGTAAAATGAAAAAAAAGTTATTGGGATACAATAATAATAAATTTAATATAATTTTTTAAATGAAGTATAGATAGGATAGTACGTTTGCAGGTCTTATCTTTATATTATAAAAATAAAAAAATATTTTTGATAGATCCTTAGTTCGAAAAATAGTAAATAAAGATAAGAATAATAATTCCGAAATAAAGTTTAAAATTAACATTATTTTATAGTTAGTTCGGGGTACTAACTAATCCGAAAATAACTTTACACAAAAATATTGTGATTAATTATCCCACATAAAAGATGAGATAACTAATCCCGTGAAATATATCACCCGTGGGAAAACCCTTTGTGTTTCACTTAATTTCAATATAGGAATTGGGATAACTAAATTTATGAGATATCCCAACTTATAAAATATCCTTATCTTTCGCGTCCTGGTAACTAAACAACTCCTCAATATTGGAAATCAGTAATGCTCTTCTTAATTTCAATAATAGACTTAGACTTGCATAGTTGCATGCATGCATTTGTACATTCGCCTGTGTTTGCAAAAAATTAATTCCTTTTTGTAATAGTTTTTGACGAGTTATAATTTGAGATTTTAATTTTATTCATATAGTATTATGTTAGTGGCAGTAGAAGAAGATGCTAAAGTAGTTATTGAAAAAATAGTTTGTTAAAGAAATATCAGATCCTATATAATGTGACACTGAATTGCTAAATACTTTTGTCTATACGTAAGTTTTTTAAAGTTCATTAAATGATATTATTGAAAGTGTAACAATTCAACCGATCGTTTTGAGAATTAACGTCCTGATCTTTCATTAATTGTTTCTTCCATATCTTTTTCTGCCATTATGACTTATCGGGATAAATTGTTTTGAATTTCAGAGTGTTTTGGGACACTCAGTCCTTGAATGAGAGCTTAAACCTTAGAATTTGGATCGTAGTCATAACAGTGGGAAGATGGCTCCGAAATGGAGTTATGTTAATTCCGTTAGTTTCATTGAATGATTTTAGGCTCAGGGGCATATTCAAAGTATATTTTGGAGGCCTGTAGCTCATTTAGGCTTGAAATGGTGAAAGTTGAATTTTTGAAATTTTGCGCCAATATGATAATTTTTTATCGAGTCTGAAATCTGATTCCGAAAGTTGGAGTAAATCCTATTATTGAATATGACTTGTGTGCAAAATTTGGGGTCAGTCGGACATGGTTTTGTTGGTTTCGGCATCGGTTAAATTTTGAAGTTTCAAGTTCATCAAGTTTGGATTGGAGGGCTATTTGAGTTTTTAGCGTTTTTTATGTTACTTGAGAGCTCGACTAAGTTCGTATGTGGTTTTAGGATTGGTTGGTATGTTTAGTTACGGTCCCGGAGGCCTCTGGTGTGATTCGGATGCTCAACGGGTGAAAATTTGGACTTGAGCACAATATGAAGTTTTGCTAGTCTGGTGTTTTCGCACCTATAGTAGGAAGTCCGCAGGTGCTTCCATGAAGAAGAGAGGAAGGAGTCGCAGGTGCAATTTTAGGCATGATTGTCAGTGATCGTAGATGCGACGTAAGAGCCTCAGAAGCGAAGCCGAATTTGCGGAGGAGCAATCACAGAAACGAATTTAGGGAAGAAGTGAGGTTTCGCATAAGCGGACAAGTTAGCGCAGAAGTGCGTCCGCAGAAGTGGATATAGGTGTTCCGGTGCGGAGGCTGGAGAGTTAATCAATTTTTGCAGGTGCGAAGCTCTAGCCGCAGAAGCGGGACCGTAGATACAATCCTAAGATCCCAAAAACGAAAATCGCTGGCCAGAAAAGGGGATTTCGAGGATTTGAAATTCATATCACAAAAATTCAATTTGGAGGTCGATCGAAGGCGTTTTTTCGAGAAAATTTTAAGGAGAGCTATTTGGTAACAATTCTTAATCCTACTTTGATCTCACCAATCCGTAGTTATTTTTTTCATTTAATTAAGATTTGGAGTGAGAAAGTTGGGAAATGGGAAAAAAGTTCCCCCATCGAATTTCTGATTTTTGAGAGGGATTTTGACATTAGATTTGAATAATTTTGGTACGAGTGAACTCGTGAGTGAATGGATATTCATAATTTGTGATTTTACCCGTTTTCGAGATGTGTGGGCCCTGGAGGATTCTTGGGCATTTTTCTATTTTCTTGCCTTAGCTTTGAATTCATAAGCTAAATTAATGTTTGTATCTATATTTATGTTATACAATTGATTTAATTAGATTTGGGACATGCGAAGTTGGATACTCGTGGCAAGAGAGTGATTTTCTATTGATTTGAGTTTGGTTCGAGGTATGTGGCTTGCCTAACCTTGTGTAGGAAACTCCTATTAGAATTTGGTTCTGTTTGATATATGAGTGTCGTGTACGTGAGGTGACGAGTGTGTACACAAACTATTGTTAAAAAACCCCATTTTCATTAAGCAACTATCTATTTTTCGTTTAATTGAGCAACACTAGTATATGTAACTATCCCGTTTAGCTTAGAATAGCATACCTACGTGCCTTAACTGCCTTAACTACCTATCTGAACTCTTTGCAGCATGTTTAGTAGAATTTATTTGTCTTCTTTGGTATGAACTCAGTCTAAACTGTGGAATTCCTTGTTGAAACTATTGTTTATGTTGATTGAGTTGCATATTTATTTTGGGATTACGGAACGGTATTCTGGGAGACCCCCCGGCACGTTTATTTTTGGGACTATGAGATGGTATCCGTGGAGATCCTCTCATATGGATATTTGCTTTGGGAATACGGAACGGTATTTCACGAGATCCCCCTGCACATTTATGTTTGGGACTACGTGATGGTATTCTGAGAGATCCCTTACACATTTAAGTTTGGAACTACGGGACGGTATCCTGGGAGATCCCTTGTGCTATCTCTGTGTACTGAGTTGTTGTTTTTCTGTGATTTCATTCTTGTTTAATATTAGTATTTATCTTTATTGTGATATTTCATAATGTATTGTTCTTGTTGTATATTATACCAGTAGGTCCCTAACCTAATCTTGTCACTACTCAACTGAGGTTAGGCTTGACACTTACTGGGTACCGCTGTGGTATACTCATGCCCGTTCCTGTACATGTTTTTCATATGCAGATCTAGGTACCTCTTTCTAGCCATATTTCCATTTAGGCGGGGTGACTATAAAGACTTGAGGTGTATCTTCTGCGTCCCAAGACCTAGGAGTCCCTATCTACTCTTCCTTAAGTTAAAGATTTTTCTTGTATTTATCTTCGTTGGTTGACTCTGGAGTTCAGGTGCACTATTTACTTCTGTAGCTTGTGGCTCATGATATTACGGGTTTTGGGAGTCTTCATTGTTCACTTCGAGAGTGAGTATATGCTGAGTGACATTGCATTTCCTTGTCTAAAATTTACTTTTAGTTGTTAGTTTTCATGTTTTGTTCCTTTGTCCGCAAAAATATAAGGCTTATCTAGTCATAGAGGCTAGGTGCTGCCATGAGAGGCTCACAGAGAGAGAATTAGGGTCATGTCAAGTTGGTATCAGAGCTCTACGTTCATAGGAGTCGTGAGTCGTAAGCCAATTTATTATAGTCTCGTGGATCGGTGCGAAGACGTCTGTTCTTATCTTTGGGAGGCTGTGGAATTGTTAGGGAAATTCCACTTCATTTGATTCCTTGTCGTGCGAGATTGTTGACTTTGAAATTCTAAATCTCTATCCTATATTCTCTCACAAATGGTGAGGACACATGCTACGAGAGATAACCAGGTACCCGTACCTCCTACTAGAGCCGCCAGAGTCCAGGGCCAGGGTAGAGACCGAGGACACACACATGGTGCAGCCAGAGCACCCAAGAGAGCTGCTAAAGAGGAGCCACCAGTAGCTCCAGCCGGAGCCCAGTCACCTGATACACCTACTACTAATATTACTACTCCTACTCTTCAAGAGACCCTTGCAGAGTTCGTGAACATGTATAGCATCTAGCTGAGGCAGGGTTGATTCCCCTTGCTACAACCACATCTCAAGCCGGGGGAGGAGAATAGACTCCCGCCGCCCACACCCTAGAGCAGCGGGTTCAGGTCGATGAGATCCCAGAGGTTACACCGGTACGCCTATATCCCTAGCTAATCCTGTGGGTAAGGCATCAGTGTCAGAGGAGTAGTAGCCGAGGCTTGAGAGGTACAAGAAGTACGACCCTCCTACATTTAGTGGTCTAATATCAAAGGATGCTCAAGGATTTCTGGAGGAGTGCCACCGTATTCTCCGCACTATAGGCATAGCATATTCGAGTGGGGTTTCTTTCACTAACTTCCAGCTTTGAGGGGTAGCCTATCAGTCGTGGGGTACTTTTGAGTTGGAAAGTCCGGGTGAGGCAACTTCTCTCACATGGACTCAGTTCTCGGACATATTTTTGAGAGAGTATGTCCCTCATAGCCTCAAGGACGCATGGCGTATAGAGTCTGAGCATTTGCACCAGGGTACTCTGAGTGTTTCAGAGTATGTTGTCCATTTCAGTAACTTGGCAAGACATGCACCTACCTTGATTTCTATAGTTTGAGAGAGAGTCTGCTGGTATATTGAGGGGCTCATTCCCATATCAGGTCTAGCATGGCCCGAGAGCTAAAGATAGATATCATCTATCACCAGGTGGTGAGTATTTCTAGGAGAGTAGAGGGAATGCTTGCTCGGGATAGGGAGGAGAGAGAGTCTAATAGGTCTTGAAAGTCGGGCCATTATTCTCGTGCTCATGCCTCAGCTGCAGTTCCTCATGGTAGGGGTTATGTGAGTCGCCCCTTTAATTTAGCTCTTCCATGAACCAGCAGTATTACAACTCCTCCTAGATCTCAGGAGCCTTATTATACACCTCTAGTATCTAGTGTACCTCCTGCACGGGGTGCTTTCAGTGGTCAATCTAGCAGACCTTGCCTGAGCTAGTCACCGTCACCACGTCCTCCTAGAGCTTGTTTTGAGAGTGGAGACACACGCCATATGGTGAGAGATTTCCCTAGGCTTATGAGGGGTTCACCTCAGCAGACTTCTCAACTACAGCGTGCTCCATAGGGTTCACAGGCTATGATTACAGCACTAGTTGCCACCATGCCTGCTCAGCCAGCTAGAGGTGGAGGTCAGGGCGGTAGAGGTTGCACTAGAGGGGGAGTCCAGGACAGATACTATGTCCTTCATACTCGTACAAAGGTTGTTACTTCCAATTCTATCATTCCATGTATTGTTCTTGTCTGTCGTAGAGATCCATCGGTTCTATTCGATCCATGCACCACTTATTCCTATGTGTCTTCTTATTTTTCCCCGCATTTGGGCGTATCTTGGGATTCTTTGAGTTCCTATGCATATGTGTCTACTCCTATGGGAGATTCTCTTACAGGGGATCATGTTTACTGGCCATGTTTAATTACTTTTAGTGGTTTTGAAAACCAGAGAATGTTTATTATTGCTCACTATGGTAGATTTTGATGTTATCTTGGGCATGGACTGGTAGTCTCCCCATTATGATATTCTTGATTGTCACGCCAAGACTGTGATGCTGTCTATGACAAGTTTACTGGGATTAGAGTGGAGGGATATCTTAGATTACACTACCAATCGAGTTATTTCATTTCTTAAAGCTCAGTGAATAGTTGAGAAGAGGTGTGTATATCTAGCTTATGTGAGAGATGCCAGTACATATACACCTACAATTGATTCAATCCTAGTAGTGAGGGATTTCTCTTATGTGTTTCCATCTGATCTTTCGGGCATGCCGCCCGATAGAGATATTGATTTTGGCATTGATTTGTTGGCGGACACTCAACCCATCTCTATTCCTCCTTATTGTATGGCCCCTCCTAAGTTGAAGAAGTTGAAGGAACAATTACATGAATTTCTTGATATGGTCTTTATTCGGCATAGTGTTTCACCTTGGGATGCTCCTGTCTTGTTTGTGACGAAAAATAATGGTTTAATGCGTACGTGCATTGATTATCGCCAGTTGAACAAAGTTACAATAAAGAAACAATATCCTTTTTCTCGTATTGGTGACCTGTTTGATCAGTTACAGGGTGCTCCAGGGTTTTCCAAGATTAACTTACGTTTAGGTTATCATCCGTTGAAGATTTGGGAGCCAGATATCTCGAAAACTGCTTCCAGGACTCGATATGGTCATTATGAGTTCCTTGTTATGTCATTTAGGGTGACTAATGCCCCAACAACATTTATACAATTGATGCACAGTGTATTCTAGCCATATATTTACTCATTCATCTTTTTCTTTATTGATAACATTCTAGTGTATTCTCGGAGTCAGGAAGATTATAACAACACCTGAGGACAGTGCTTTAGACCTTTAGAGAAAAGAAATTATATTCAATGTTCTCAAAATGTGAGTTCTAGTTAAATTCCGTGTATGCTTTGATCATATGGTATCTAGTGAAGGGATCTAGGTGGATCCGAAGTACGTGGAAGTAGTGTAGAGTTTTCCCACACCTCCTCAACTTTAAAGATCCAGAGCTTTCTCGATTTGGCATGTTATTACTGTCGGATTGTTGAGAAGTTCTCATCTATTGCGGCACATATGACCAGGCTGACCTAGAAGGGTGCTTCGTTCAGGTGGATGGAAGAGCGTGAGGAGAGATTTTAAAATCTCAAAGACAGCTTTCACTACAACCCTAATATTGATATTGCCTAAAAGTTCGGGGTCATATACAATCTATTGTGATGCATCGCGAGTTGGCCTCGGCGCGATGTTGATGCAGGACCCTGAAGGAGATTGCCTACGTGTCCAGACAACTGAATATGCATGAAAAGAAAAATCATGTCCATGACCTTGAGTTAGCTGCTATTGTTCATGCCTTGAAAAGTTGGAGGCTCTATATGTACGATGTCCTTTGTGAGATCTATACTAATCATCATAGTTCGCAGCATCTGTTCAAGTAGAAGGATCTTAATTTGCATCAGAGGAGGTAGTTGGAGATGCTTAAGGATTATGATATCACTATTTTGTACCACACAGGGAAGGAAAATATGGTGGCTGATGCTTTGAGTCGCCGGGTAAAGAGTTTGGGGAGTTTGGCTTATCTACTTGCAGTAGAGAAGCCCATGGAATTGGATGTTCAAGACTTAGCCAAACAGTTTGTGAGATTGGATATTTCTGATCCTAGCCGAGTATTGGCTTGTGTGGTCTCTCGGTCTTCTCTTTATGATCATATCAGGGAGTGACAATATGATGACTCACATCTTTTTGTCCTGAAGGACACGTTTTAGCACGGTGATACTAAGGAGGTCACTATTCGGGATGATGGTGCATTAAGGATGCATGGCAGGCTATGTGTGCCTAATGTTGATGGTTTACGTGAGTTGATTTTTGGGGAGGCTCACAACTTGCGCTACTCTATTAATCCAGGTGCTGCAAAGATGTATCATGACTTGAGGAAGCATTATTGGTGGCGCAGAATGAAGGACATAGTGGAATATATTGCTCAGTGCCTAAATTTCCAGCAGGTGAAGTATGAGCATTATCGGCCGGGTGGATTGATTTAGAATTTGGAGATTTTGGAGTGGAAATGGGAGGGGGTCACTATGATATTGTTGTTGGACTCCCATGAACTTAGCGGATGTTTGATGCATTTTGGGTGATTGTTGATAGGCTGACCAAGTTAGCTCATTTCCTTCCTGTGATGGCTACCTATTCTTCTGAGCAACTGGCTTAAGTTTATATCCGCGAGATTGTCAGACTTCATGGAATTCCGGTATCTATCATCTATAACTAGGGTACGCAATTTACATAACAGTTCTGGAGATCCGTACAGCATGAGTTAGGTACTCGGGTAGAGCTGAGCACAACATTTCACCCCCAGGTGGACGGACAGTCTGAGCGCATTATTCAGATTCTTGAGGATATGTTCTATGCTTGTGTGATGGAGTTTGTAGGTTCTTGTGATCAGTTCTTGCCACTCGCAGAGTTTGTCTACAACAACAATTATTAGTCCAACATTCAGATAGCACCATATGAGGCTTTGTATAGCAGGCAATGTCGGGCCCCAGTGGGTTGACTTGAGTCGGGTGAGGCTAGATTATTGGGCATAGACTTGGTTCAGGATACTTTGGAGATTTCTAATTCAGGATGGACTTCATACAACCTAGTCCAGACAAAAGAGTTATGCAGACCGGAAGGTTCGTGGTGTTTCATTTATTGTTAGAGAACGGTTCTTGCTTTGGGTTTCGCCTATGAAGGGCGTTATGAGATTTGGAAAAAGGGGCAGTTGAGACCAAGGTTATTAGTCCCTTTGAGGTGTTGCGACATGTTAGAGAGGTTGCTTATGATATTGTGTTACCTCCCAGACTAGCAGGAGTTCATCCAGTATTTCATGTTTTGATACTCTAGAGGTATCATGGAGATCCGTCTCAAGTGTTGGATACTAGCTTAGTCCAGTTGGACAAGGATCTATTCTCTATTGAGGAGTCAGTGGCTATATTGGACAATTCAAAAGCGAGGTCAAAGAACATTGCAATGGTGAAGGTTCAGTGGAACGGCCAGCCGGTCGAAGAGGCGATTTGAGAGACCGAGCAGGATATGTGCACCTGTTATCCTCAACTTTTCACCACTGTAGGTATGTCTCTATGCTCGTCCAAGGACGAACGAATGTTTTAAGAGGGGAGTGTAATGACCCGGCCTCATTTTGAGAATTAACGCCTTGATCCCCTATTAACTATTTTCCCGTATCTTTTTCTGCTATTATGACTTGCCAGGATGATTCGTTTTGAGGTTTAGAGTATTTTCGAATACTTAGTTCCTAAATGAGAGACTAAGTCTTAAAATTTGGACCGTAGTTAGAATAATACATCAGAATCATCTTTGGTAGCCGAGGTAAAAGCACGACAATATGAAGATCCTATCTTAGTACGATTGAGAGAGAGCATTAAGCAGTGTAAAATTATGGCTTTTGAGATTGGAGGAGATGGGGCACTGAGATACCAGGGCCGATTATGTGTGCCTAATGTGGCAGGACTTCGAGAAAATATTATGAATGAGATTCATCAATCCCGATATTCCATCCATCCCGGCTCGACAAAGATGTTTCATGATGTCAAGGAGCAGTATTAGTGGGTTAACATGAAGAAGTCTATTTCAGAATTTGTAGCCCGGTGTCGTAATTGTCAACAAGTAAAGATAGAACATTAGAAACCCAGTGGATTGCTTTAGAATATAGAGATTCCGACCTGGAAATGGGAGGTGATTAATATGAACTTCGCTGGATTACCTCGCTATTATCATAAGTTTGATTCCATTTGGGTGATAGTTGATCGACTTACAAAATGTTCCCATTTTCTGCCAGTTAAGACAACTTACGCGGCTGAAGATTATGTGAAGTTGTATATCAAGGAAATTGTTAGGCTTCATGGTGTTCCGGTATCTATTATATCAGACCGAGGAGCTCAATTTACGGCTAATTTTTGGAGGTCTTTTCATAGGGGTTTAGGCACACAAGTGAATCTCAGCACTGCATTTCATCCGCAGACAAACGGACAGGTTGAACGTACCATTCAGACATTGGAAGATATGCTATAAACATGTGTTCTAGATTTTAAGGGGAATTGGGATGACCATCTTCCAGTCATAGAATTTGCCTACAATAATAGCTACCATTCCAGTATTAAAATGGCCCCATATGAGGTACTATACGGGAGAAGATGTAGATCACCAGTTGGATGGTTGGAAGTCGGTGAAACAGAATTATATGGGCCAGATTTGATTCACCAAGCCATTGAGAAGGTGAAGGTGATACAGGAACAATTGAGGACAACACAAAGCAGGCAAAAGTCTTATTCCGATGTCCGACGTCGTAATTTGGAATTTAAGGTTGGTGATTGGGTTTTTCTGAGGATCTCACCAATGAAGGGTGTTATGCGTTTTAGGAAGAAAGGTAAACTGAGTCCAAGGTATATCGGTCTATATAAAATTCTTCAACAAATTGGACAAGTTGCTTATGAATTGGAATTGCCATCCGAATTTCAAATTTCTCCACCCGGTATTCCATATATCTATGTTGAGAAAATGTATTTGAGACCCTTCTTGGGTTGTCCCTATCAAATATGTACAAGTTACAGAGGATTTATCATATGAAGAAGCGCCAGTGGCTATATTAGATCGACAAGTCCGCCAGCTGAGAACAAAAGATGTAGCTTCCGTCAAAGTATTGTGGAGGAACAAGAATATGGAAGAAATGAAATGGGAAGAGGAAGAAGAGATGAAGTATAAATACCCTTACCTATTCCAGAATGATGATAACAAGGATGTTGGTGGAACGCAGGATACATTGGAAAGGTGAAACGGCTTTATGAGGTAAGCTAACTTGAAAACACTCTTCCTTAATACAAAATGGTGATATGCAAATAATTTACATTTCCATAATGCTTTGTGTAGCCTAGTAAGACCATACGTTGGGCTTAACTGCTTGCAAATTTTGCTAGTGACAATTTTCCGTTTGAATCCACGATGATTTGGAATCCCCATAAACCCTTACATTTGTGGAAAAATATTCCTAAAGGGGGGAGAGTGTTACAACCCATATCCACACGCGTTAGTTCATGCCATAGGTTAGTTAAAATAAATCCAAGAAGGAATTATCCTTGAGATGATAAGAAGTTAATCTTATTGATCTTAAGTGATACAAGAGTGTATAAGGGTGATTAACAAGTATTAGAAGTTAAACGAATCAAGGATGTTGTAATTCATATTTTCGGGTAAACTATAGGTGATTAATACACTCAAGAGGTCATGTTTTAAGGTATTTGAATCATATAATATCCTTTCATAGTCTTGAAGTCAAACGAGTTATGACACAAAAGTCGACAAAAGTTATCGCAACTTATATTCATGGGTTTACTTAAGCTTTAGGTCAAATGTCATTAAGATTTTCTCCCATTATACTTGGAATTACGAGGTTATATACCCGCCAAATTTAATATCTATAAATCTAGTTTCCAACGCATTAAATAGTTTATCAATACGACATCAAAGTAGAGAGAAATATAGGTATTTTTGTGAGACTGCGCAAGCTGCTAGGTGACAAGTAGGTGTGTCACCTACTTGTTAAAATGATAGCCCAAAAAAGGGAAATTTCAGGTCGTCTATTGAGCCCATTTAAAGGGTTATCTCCTGCAATATATGTTAGATAATACGCTTAACGCTAGAGGGGGGTGAATAGCGTTATAATAAAATTTAGCGTAAAGTTGCGGAATTAAAATTTGCAGGAAATAATTAAGTGCGTTAAACGAAAGGAAAGAATGCACCGATGTATTCTGGTTCACCACAACACGTGGCTAGTCCAGTCCCCGAGAGACTCTCTCGAGATTTTCCACTAACTTGTCAAGCTTACGGGTGCTCAACAAACCTTTACAACTTAAGGACACAAGCCTTAACACCTTTGCTCGGAGATACAACACTCCAAGACTTCAACCAAGGAAACACAAGTTCCTTACAACAAGAGAATCACAATTCTCTTACAAGTGTACAAAACACTAAGCACTCAAACAAAACACTCCTTAATGAGTAGATGTAAAAGAAGTAGGCTCAAGATTACAACAACTATGGACAAGAGTTTGGCTCTCAAAAGCTTTATGAAATGAATATAAAATGATAAACAATAATATGCAAGCTTATAGCAGTAGAATGATCAGTTGTTGTGTATTGTTGTGTTTAAAACACTGAAATGAAGCTGTATTTATAGTTGAAAAACTTGGCATTACCGTTGCCTAATTGCCAATTAAGAGTTGCTGATTTTACTCTGTGACAATCGATTGTCAGGAAGCCACAATCGATTGTTTGCCAATCGTACCAAAAATCAATCCCAGATTTTACGCTTAACAATCGATTGTCCAAGATCAACAATCGATTATTGGCAACGCTCAAAAATTATTTCCAGATTTTATGTAAAACAATCGATTATACCAAATCAATAATCGATTATTCAGCAACATTCAAAAAATCCTTTTCAGAATTCAATATCAACAATCGATTGTACAAAATCAACAATCGATTACCTGATGGTATTTGAAAATTTTACGACAACGGTCAGCTTCACAATCTATTGTGCAATGTTAACAATCGATTATTTATCAAACTTTGAAAATCATTTTAGACACTGCCTCGTGACAATCGATTGTTATATACTCACAATCGATTATTTAATAATTTTGAAAAAGTCTGGAAGTCACTGCCTCAACATAATCGATTGTCATATGTTCACAATCGATTATTTTGTGACTTTTAAAAATCTGATGGACACTGTCTCTTCACAATCGATTGTCATTAGCTTCACAATTGATTATTCTAAGTTTTGAAAAACTTTGATGGACACTGCCTCATCACAATCGATTGTCATAAGGTTCATAATCGATTGTCATGCAGGTTTTGAAAAACCTGATGTTCACTGCCTTAACACAATCGATTGTCATTAGTTCACAATCGATTGTCATGCAGTCTTGGCTTAACATAATCGATTATCATAAGTACATAATCGATTATCTTAGTCCAGATTTTAGAGGCATGTTTAAAAATCATTTTGACTAAAGTAAATATGCATGATTTAAAATCGTTTAGCATTAAATTAAATATGCATGATTTTGTAAAAATAATTTTACGAGAGAAGCCATGTCATGAGTCAAGTTGTCGGATCAAGATCACAATGTCTTGTGCTTGAATCTCGTTATCCACCAATTGTGCGCTTGTACTTGAACTTCGTCATATATCAATTTGCGCTTGGTTTGTCATTCATCAAAACCTACACATAAGAACACACGTTTTAGTATAAAGCCTTGAGAACGTGTTTCCAACAATTTCTCCCTTTTTGATAATGGCAAACTTTAAGCGGGATATGCAACTTAAGCAATTTATTATTACGATTCAAGACACGTAAAGATATGCAATAAGTATGCGATTAGTTCCCCCTCAATATATGAATTCCCCCTCAATTTAAGCTTATAAATATTGAGAGTGCATACCCGTTATCTTCCCCCTTTTGCCATTAGCAAAAATAATATAAGAAGATGCCAAAAATATAAATAAAACTTGTTTATTTATTGGAAAGAAAAATTACAGTAACAGGGAAGACAATGCAACACATAAAAACAAACTTAAAAACAACAAACAAAGAAATTATTCATTTCCATCATCTCCCGCCTCATCATCCGGCACTGCTTCATATGGAACAAGACCCGCATAAGGATAATTAACATTGTCAAAATATCCATGGATCTCATGAGTTAATTGACCAAGAGAAGAGGTCAATGAAGCAATTTGGTCGGAAATTGATTGGAGGGTAGGCACTTGAGCTGGACGAGTTCGACGGGTTGGAGGAGGAGCAGGCGCTGTATGATCACCGTTATGATGAAAGGAGGATTCTGAAATTTCCCACTTCTTGGTACTCTTTTTGAAAGGACCGTTGGAAGTGATGAATCCTGAGGCTTCAAGAAAGTTCATGATGAGGAGAGCATAAGGAAGAGGCCTATCATCTCCGATAGCGTCACGCATGTGAATCTTGACGAGCCGACACCAATTGATGTTAGCTCCGGTTATTATGGCATGCATGAGCTTGGTGTCCTCTTGGGAAATGGTAGTATGGTTATGCTTACGAGGCTTGAGGACTCGGGTGATGAAATAGAAAATCAACCGATAATTGGGATCCATTCCCGTAATTGTAGGACGACGGGAAGAAAGATTTGGATCATAAGAAGTAATACCGGTTTGATGTAGGAGGGCTGTTTCATCAAAAAAGGGCTCCGGCCTCTCCGATGTACCGAAAAATGTCTTCACCATTACGAGGAAGATGGGCAATGGTATGGAGGTTTTCTTCGGAGATAAGAATTTGAACACCGTTTATATTTGTCACAAGATCACCGTCATCATCCTCATGAAGGTTGGAGTAAAATGCTTGAATTAAAGTAGTATTGATGTAAGGATGGGTAAGAAGTAAGAAGTCAAGAAGTTGACAATTTTAGAGTATATTTGCAGCAGGGCCATAAGATTCAAGATACTTGTTGGTTGAAAAACGGGGAGGAAGAATGTCGCGCTTTTCAAATTTTGTTAAAAATCGAGTAAGCTCGATGTCAGAATTAAAATAAAGAACGGAACCATCTTGGTAAGGATAGTTTGGAGCAGCAGAGGAGGATGCACCATGCCTAGCAGAACGGGAACGTTTAGAGTGACGGCCCGACATTTTAACTAAGTATTTTTGGAATTTGCAAGAGTTTTGAAAGAGTTTTGATAGTTTGAGAGCTAAAATTGATGCTTGAGTGAGTAAAAATGAACATATATGGAGCCTATTTATAGAGGGGAGAAAGGCATTTCATTAATGGAAGAAATCTGCAAAAAAATTGAAAGCTGAAACAGTCAGAAACGGTAAAAATAAATCTTACTGACCGTTGGACAATCGATTGTTGGGGTGAGATAATCGGTTGTCATTAAGATTTGACTGAATCTCGGAACTGACACAAATCGATTGCAGAACCAAACGGTAACAATTTTGAATTTCTGACATGAAATAATCGATTGTCAAAATATGGTAATCGATTGTTTTGTTCCAGTGATCATAGTGATTTTCTGACTCGGAAAATAATCGATTATATATATGGAAAAATCAATTGTTATAGAAAAGCAGTACTGAATGGCTGAGACGGTAATCCATTAAACAGCTAAAAAATCGATTGTTAAACAAAACTTCATAATGAGCATAAACTATAAATGATCGATTAGTGACACTTGCTAATCGATTTTCTGCACAGTAAAATAATCGATTATTTGTTGTAGCAATCGATTGTTTTATGCCATTTCTTTATAGTTCCCCCTACCTTTTGGGCGATACCTGCGAAATGGAATTAGACGTCTCTGATGCTCAAGTCAGTAATTTGTAAAGAAATAGTAACTTAAACTAGTGTGGCCGACTGAGAGCGTGATCTCTTAAGAAGTGTGTCCTAGGGTGTTCTTAAGAATGTTTCAGGTACCTACCTTTTCTCCGACGTCGCCAATTACCTGTTCGAGAGGGTGATCTTTAATTGTCCTCCACTCGTTAGGCATTTTCGTTTCATTCTCCAATTGTGGCGCTTCCTCCGTTGGTTGTTTCAAAATTTCGTCTTGATTTTCTTTAGGCGTTTCCTCCTGTATTTTGTCTTTCAAGCTGTCTAAAATACCTGCAAGATCAAAACCGGAATCCTTTCTCGTCAAGCGAGCATTATTTTCGGCAAATACAACATGAGGGGATTCCTCCACAGTTTCGGTTCTTTTATTAAAAACCCTATATGCTTTGCTACGTGAGGAATAACCAATGAAAATTCCCTCATCCGACTTAGCATCAAACTTTCCGAATTGATCTTTGCCATTGTTATGAATAAAACATTTACAACTGAATACTCTAAAATGGGAGATATTTGGTTTCCTTCCCTTGTAGAGTTCATAAGGGGTCTTCATGAGTATTGGCCTTATGACTACTCTATTTAAGATGTAGCATGCGGTACTCACGGCATCCGCCCAAAAATGTTTGGGAATCTTAGCCTCTTCGAGCATGGTTCTAGCCATCTCTTCGAGACACCTATTTTTCCTTTCCACCACCCCATTTTGTTGTGGTGTACGTGGAGCGGAAAAGGTATGCTCGATACCGAGTTCGTCACAAAAGTCCGCAAAGAGATTGTGATCAAACTCTCCCCCATGATCACTTCTAATTGAAGTGACGGTTGTTTCCTTCTCGTTTTGAACACGCTTAAGAAAATATTTAAAATTCTGAAAAGCATCACTTTTATTGGCAAGAAATAAAGTCCAAGTAAATCTAGAATAATCATCAACAATCACAAAAGCATAACGATTTCTTCCTAGACTTTCAATGCGAGATGGTCCAAATAAATCCATGTGAAGCAATTGCAATGGTCTAGAAGTTGAAACAATATTTTTGGATTTGAAAGATGCTTTTGTTTGCTTCCCTTTTTGACAAGAATCACAGATAGAGTCGTTTTCAAATTTCAAATTGGGAAGGCCAATAACTAAGTTTTGAGAAATCAATTTGTTCAAAAGATGCATGTTTATATGAGCAACTCTACGATGCCATAGCCAAGTATCATCCTCTTTGCTCATAAGGTAATCCACATATTCGGGTGAGGAATTAGCAAGATCAACCATGTAAATAATATCCACTCTAAAACCACGAAGGATAATTTTGAAATCACTACGTCTAAACACTAAGCATTCATCCGAATCAAATAGGGCAAGATTTGTTGGAAACACGTTCTCAATGCAATATACTAAAACGTGTGTTCTTTTGTGTAGGTTTTGATGAATGACAAAACGAAGCGAAAATTGATATATGACGAAGTTCAAGAAACAAGCGCACAATTGATATACAACGAGATTCAAGCTCAAGACAAAGTTTTATAAGTTTAATTGAGTCATTCTTATTTGTGATCTTGATCCTACAACTTGACTCGTAACATGGCTTCTCTCATAAAACTATTTTCCAAAATCATGCATATTTAATTTAACGTCAAATGATTTTAAAATCATGCATATTTACAGTAGTCAAAATAATTTTTAGACATGCCTTAAAAATCTGGACAAAGATAATCGATTATGTACTTATGATAATCGATTGTTTTTAAGCCAAGACTGCATGACAATCGATTGTGAACTAATGACAATCGATTGTGAGTAAGACAGTGAGCATCAGGTTTTTCAAACCTGCATGACAATCGATTGTGAACAAATGACAATCGATTGTGACTGAGGCAGTGTCCATCAAAGTTTTTCAAAACTCAGAATAATCGATTGTGAAGCTAATGACAATCGATTGTGAAGAGACAGTGTTCTTCAGATTTTTCAAAGTTACAAAATAATCGATTGTGAACTTATGACAATCGATTGTGTTGAGGCAGTGACTTCCAGACTTTTTCAAAACTATTAAATAATCGATTGTGAGTATATAACAATCGATTGTCAAGAGGCAGTGTCTAAAATGATTTTCAAAAACTGATAAGTAATCGATTGTTGACTTTGTGCAATCGATTGTGAAGCTGACCATTGTCGTAATGTTTTCAAATACCGTCAGGTAATCGATTATTGATTCTGTATAATCGATTGTTGTGATTAAAATCAGGAAAAGATTTTTTGAACGTTATTGGGTAATCGATTATTGATTTGGTATAATCGATTGTTTTGATTAAAATCCGGAAAAGATTTTTTGAACGTTGCTGAGTAATCGATTGTTGATTCTGGACAATCGATTGTTTGTGGTAAAATCTGGAAAGGATTTTTTGAACATTGCCAGTAATCGATTATGGATTGTAAGTAATCGATTATCAAGCGTAAAATCTGGGATTGAATTTTGATCTGACTGGCAGACAATTGATTGTTGGGGTTTGACAATCGATTGTCAGTGAGTAAAATCAGCAACTCTTAATTGGCAATTAGGCAACGGTAATGCCAAGTTTTTCAACTATAAATACAGCTTCATTTCAGTGTTTTAAACACAACAACATACTATAACTGATCATTACATTGCTATAAGCTTGCATACTTTTGTTTATCATTTTATATTCAATTTCATAAAGCTTTTGAGAGCCATATTCTTGTCCAAAGTTGTTGTGATCTAGAGCTTACTTCTTTTACTCATACCTACTCATAAAGGAGTATTTTGTTTGAGTGTTTAGTGTTTTATACACTTGTAAGAGAATTGTGATTCTCTTGCTGTAAGGAACTTGTGTTTCCTTGGTTGAGTCTTGGAGTGTTGTATCTCCGAGCAAAGGTGTTAAGGCTTGTGTCCTTAAGTTGTAAAGGTTTGTTGAGCACCCGTAAGCTTAACAAGTTAGTGGAAAATCTCGAGAGAGTCTCTCGGGGACTAGACTAGCCACGTGTTGTGGTGAACCAGAATATATCGGTGCGTTCTTTCCTTTTTGTTTATTTAACGCACTTATTTATTTCCTGCAAATTTTAATTTCCGCAAGTTTACGCTAAATTTTATTATAACGCTATTCACCCCCCCTCTAGCGTTAAGCGTATTTTCTAACAATTGGTATCAGAGCCCAAGTCTCTGAAAATTTAACATTTTGAGAGAACCATCCATGGCTTCTACTCGTGATTCTTTTGCAGGAATTGATGAAGGACAGTGCTCCACACGACCACCTCTATTCAACGGTACAAATTACACGTACTGGAAGGAGAGGATGAAGATATTCATTCAGTCCAACAGCTTTCACCTCTGGAAGGTGATAATGAAGGGAAACCAAATTCCAACAAAGAAGGTGGAAAACGAATGAGTTCCCAAGTCCGAGGATGAGTATGACGCGGATGACATCTGAAAGGTTCAAAATAATGCTAAAGCAATTAATTTATTATATTGTGCTGTTAATGCTGACGATTACAGGAAAATATCGTGTTGCACAACGGCAAAGGAGATGTGGGACAAGCTCGAAGTTACGTACGAAGGTACGGACTAGGTAAGGGAAGCAAAAATTGATTTCCTAACCCATTCTTATGAATTATTTCACATGAAGGAAGATGAAAAGGTGGACGAGATGTTTGAGCGATTTTCAATAATCGTAAATGACCTACATGCTCTCAAGAAAACATTCACGGATAGAGAGCTCGTGTGAAAAATTCTTAGAAGTCGCACACCGGCATAGAGATCAAAGGCCGATGCAATTCAAGAATCCATTGGCGTTTCAAACGTCACCATCGACGCACTAAGAGGTAACCTTAAGACCTATGAATCTACTATTCTTAACCCTTTTGTTGATGATCAAAGGAGGCAAAGAATAGCTCAAAAGGCGAGCACAAGCCAACCGCAAATTGATGAGGAAGGAGACAACGAATTTGGACTCGTTATCAAAAGATTTCAAAAGTTCATGCGCAAGGAGTATGAACGCAAGGGCAAAAAGCAAGGCGAACAAATCAAGTGCTATGAATGTGGTGAAACCGGGCACATCAAATCAAATTGCCCAAACATCAAATAGGATAAGAAACCTTTTAAAAAGCAACGTGCATACATTTCTTGGAGACGCGACTCCGGAGATGAGTCAAGCGAGGGAGAAGAAGACGAAGCAGCAAATCTTTGCCTTATGGCACAAGAAGACAACAAAGATGAGGTATGTCAAATTTCGTCTAAAAACTTCTTTACTCTTGAAGAAATGCGAACTGCTTTTGATGAATTATATGCTGAGTTTATTACGGCTTCAAAAACTGTTAAGGGCATAAAAGAAAATGCTTCATTAAAAGAAAAGGATTTTCAAAAACAGCTTTCTTTGAAAGAAAAGGATGTAGAAAAACTGGTTTTAGAAAATGAAAAGCTGAAAGAGGAAAACAAGTTTTTTGGAAAAAGAAGCGCTGATAAGCCCGAAAGTTCTACTAAAAGTTGTTCTTCTTGCTTGCATCTCAAAAATGAGGTAGATAGACTCAAAGGTACCTTAGATAAGTTTAATTCTTCCCACAAGAATTTGAATGAGGTCCTTGTTAATTTGAAATCAACCAAGCATGGCATAGGATTTAAGAATGAGGTTAAAGAAAAGGTTGAAGCCAAACCCCAACCACCTAAGGCTCAACCTTGGACTAATAAAACAAATGCTTATCCTAGAAATAGCAATCCTAGAACCAATATGCATGCTAGACAAAATGTTGAACATATTAGGAGACCTAGAAATGACTTACCACCTAGAAATAGTTACCCTAGAAACGATGCATATTTTAGGCCAAATGTTGAACCTTTGAGAAGACCTAGAAATGGCCTTCAACCGAGAAACAACCACTCTAGAAATGCTGCCCATCCTAGAGCTCATAGTAGGAGAAATAATTCTCATGAAATGCGAAATAGTCATAGTGTTCAAAATAGAGTAAGAAATTTTCATCCGTCTAGTTACTATGAACCTAGAAGGATGCAATACCCAAATGTGACTTGTCATTATTGTAGATGTATTGGTCATATTGCTCCTGCATGTTTTACACGTCATAGACATATTACTCAATCGCATCATTATAATATGCCTAACCCCCAAGGACCCAAGATGGCATGGGTACCTAAAGAACACTAATTTGATTTGTAGGTGTGCTTGAAGGGATCAAGTGTACTATGGTACCTTGATAGTGGATGCTCCAAGCATATGACGGGAGATGAATCCAAATTCCTTCAATTAGAGCATAAAGAAGGAGGAAGTGTTATCTTCGGTGATAACAATAAAGGAAAGATAATCGGCATCGGCTGGGTCGGTAAGGATGAAAATTCCTCTATTAAGCATATATTACTTGTCAAAGGATTAAAGCATAATCTCTTGAGCATAAGCCAATTGTGTGACAAGGGAAATCTTGCTCTATTTGATTCGGATGAATGCCTAGTATTTAGACGTAGTGATTTCAAAATCATACTTCGTGGTTTTAGAGTTGACAATATTTATATGGTTGATCTTGCTAATTCCTCACCCGAATATGTTGATTGTCTTATGAGTAAAGAGGATGATACTTGGCTATGGCATCGTAGAGTAGCACATATCAATATGCATCTTTTGAACAAATTGATTTCTCAAAACTTAGTTGTTGGTCTTCCCGATTTAAAATTTGAAAATGACTCTATTTGTGACTCGTGTCAAAAGGGGAAGCAAACAAAAGCATCTTTCAAATCTAAAAACATTGTTTCAACTTCTAGACCATTGCAATTACTTCATATGGATTTATTTGGTCCCTCTCGCATTGAAAGTCTAGGAAGAAATAAATATGATTTTGTGATTGTTGATGATTACTCGAGATTTACTTGGACTTTATTTCTTGCCAATAAAAGTGATGCTTTTCAAATTTTTAAATATTTTCTTAAGCGTGTTCAAAATGAGAAAGAAACAACCGTCACTTCAATTAGAAGTGATCATGGGGGAGAGTTTGATCACAATCTCTTTGCGGACTTTTGTGACGAACTCGGAATCGAGCATACCTTTTCCGCTCCACGGACACCACAACAAAATGGGGTGGTGGAAAGGAAAAATAGGTGTCTCGAAGAGATGGCTAGAACCATGCTCGACGAAGCTAAGATACCCAAACATTTTTGGGCGGACACCGTGAATACCGCTTGCTATGTTCTAAATAGAGTAGTAATTCGGCCGATACTCATGAAAACCCCTATGAACTTTATAAGGGTAGAAAACCAAATATTTCCCATTTTAGAGTTTTTGGTTGCAAAAATGTTTTGTTCATAACAATGGAAAAGACCAATTGGGTAAATTTGATGCTAAGTCGGATGAAGGTATTTTCATTGGATATTCCTCACGTAGTAAAGCATATAGGGTCTTTAATAAAAGAACCCAAATTGTGGAGGAATCCCCTCATGTTATATTTTCCAAACATAATGCTCGCTTGGCGAGAAAGGATTCCAGTTTTGATCTTGCAGGTATCTTAGATAGCTTGAAAGACAAAATACAAGAGGAACCACCCAAGGAAAATAAAGATGAAACTGAGGAACAACAAACGGAAGAAGCGCCACAATTGGAAAAAGAAACAAAAGTGCCAAATGAGTGGAGGACGATCAAAGATCACCTCTTGAACAGGTAATTGGAGACGTCGGAGGAAAGGTAAGTACCTGAAACTCTCTTAAGAACACTTTAGGACACACTTCTTAAGAGCTCACGTTCTCACTTGGCAACACTAGTTTAAGTTATTACTTCTTTACATATTACTGACTTGAGCGTCGGAGATGTTTAATTCTATTTTGGAGGTATCGCCGTAAAAGATAGGGGGAATTATAAAGTTTTGGCACAGAACAATCGATTGTTCCAAGCAAATAACCGATTATTTTACTGAAAATCGATTAGCAGTATCACTAATCGATTGTTTATGGTTTATGTTCATTATGCAGCCTTGTTTAAAAATTGATTCCAAATTGCATAATCGATTTCTGCCTCAGCCATTCAGCAATGCTTGTCCAAAACAATCGATTATTTCACATATATAATCGATTATTTCATGTCAGTAATTCAAAAGCTTGTTAGCGTTTGGTCCCGCAATCGATACCACATTTGACAATCGATTATTTCATGTCAGAAATTTAAACTCTTGTTACCGTTTGGCTCCTCAATCGATTTGTGTCAGTTCCAAGTCAGGTCATAACTCTTCAACAATCGATTATTGCATCTCAACAATCGATTGTCTAACGGTCAGTGAATTTATTTTACCGTTTCTGACTGATTTGGCTTTAAATTCTCAGCAGATTTCTTCCATAAATGATAAGCCACTCTCCCCTCTATAAATAGGCTTCATATATGTTCATATGCATTCACTCAAGCATCAATTGTAGCTTTCAAAATATCAAATTCTCTCTAATCCTTTGCAAAATCCAGCAGCTTTCATTAAAAATGTCGGGCCGTCACTCAAAACGTTCCCGTTCTGCTAGGCACGGCGCATCCTCCTCTGTTGCCCCTCCTCGTCCGAACCATCCCTATCAAGATGGTTCCGTTCTATATTTTAATTCCGACATCGAGCTTACTCGATTCTTAACCAAATTTGAAAAGCGCGACATTCTTCCACCTCGCTTTTCAACCCACAAGTATCTTGAATCATTTGGGCCTGCTGCAAATATGCTCAAAAATTCTCAACTTCTTGACTTTTTACTCCTTACCCATCCTTACATCAATACTACATTGGTTCAAGCATTTTATTCCAACCTCCATGAGGATGATGATGGTGAGCTTGTCACCAACATTAATGGTGTTCAAATTCTTCTTTCCGATGAAAATCTTCATACCATTGCCCGTCTTCCTCATAATGGTGAAGATATTTTTCGGTACACCGGAGAGGCCGGAGCCCTTTTTGATGAAACAGCCCTCTTACACCAAATCGGTCTTACTTCTTATGATCCAAATCTTTCTTCCCGTCGTCCTACAATTACGGGAATGGATCCCAATTATCGGTTGATTTTCTATTTCATCACCCGAGTCCTCAAGCCTCGTAAGCATAACCATACAACCATTTCTCAAGAGGACACTAAGCTCATGCATGCCATAATAACCGGAGCTAACATCAATTGGTGTCGGCTTATCAAAATTCACATGCGTGACGCTATCGGAGATGATAGGCCTCTTCCTTATGCTCTCCTCATCATGAACTTTCTTGAAGCCACCGGATTCGTCACTGGAAATGGTCCTCTCAAAAAGAGTACCAAAAAGTGGGAAATTTCGGAATTCTCCTTTCATCATGACGGTGATCATGCAGCGCCTGCTCCTCCTTCATCCCGTCGAACTCGTCCGCCTCAAGAACCCACTCTCCAATCCATTTCCGACCAAATTGCTTCCCTGACCACCTCAGCGGTCAATTAACTCACGAGATCCATGGATATTTTGACCACATTCATTATCCATATGCGGGTCTTGTTCCATATGAAGCAGTGCCGGATGATGAGGCGGAAAATGATGAATGAATAATTGTAGTTTTTAAGTTTGTTTTTATATGTTGTATTGTCTTCCCTGTTGCTGTTTTTTCTTTCCAATAAATAAACAAGGTTTATTTCATCTTTGGCATCTTATTATTATTTTTGCTAATGGCAAAAGGGGGAAGATAACGGGTATGCACTCTCAGTATTTATAAGCTTAAATTGAGGGGGAACAAATTGCATACTTGTTACATGTATATACTTGTCTTGAATCGTCAATATAAATTGCTTGTCTTGCATATCCCGCTTAATGTTTGCCATTATCAAAAAGGGGGAAATAGTTGGAAACACGTTCTCAATGCAATATACTAAAACGTGTGTTCTTTTGTGTAGGTTTTGATGAATGACAAAACGAAGCGAAAATTGATATATGACGAAGTTCAAGAAACAAGCGCACAATTGATATACAACAAGATTCAAGCTCAAGACAAAGTTTTATAAGTTTAATTGAGTCATTCTTATTTGTGATCTTGATCCTACAACTTGACTCGTAACATGGCTTCTCTCATAAAACTATTTTCCAAAATCATGCATATTTAATTTAACGTCAAATGATTTTAAATCATGCATATTTACAGTAGTCAAAATAATTTTTAGACATGCCTTAAAAATCTGGACAAAGATAATCGATTATGTACTTATGATAATCGATTGTTTTTAAGCCAAGACTGCATGACAATCGATTGTGAACTAATGACAATCGATTGTGAGTAAGACAGTGAGCATCAGGTTTTTCAAACCTGCATGACAATCGATTGTGAACAAATGACAATCGATTGTGACTGAGGCAGTGTCCATCAAAGTTTTTCAAAACTCAGAATAATCGATTGTGAAGCTAATGACAATCGATTGTGAAGAGACAGTGTCCTTCTGATTTTTCAAAGTCACAAAATAATCGATTGTGAACTTATGACAATCGATTGTGTTGAGGCAGTGACTTCCAGACTTTTTCAAAACTATTAAATAATCGATTGTGAGTATATAACAATCGATTGTCAAGAGGCAGTGTCTAAAATGATTTTCAAAAACTGATAAGTAATCGATTGTTGACTTTGTGCAATCGATTGTGAAGCTGACCGTTGTCGTAATGTTTTCAAATACCGTCAGGTAATCGATTATTGATTCTGTATAATCGATTGTTGTGATTAAAATCCGGAAAAGATTTTTTGAACGTTATTGGGTAATCGATTATTGATTTGGTATAATCGATTGTTTTGATTAAAATACGGAAAAGATTTTTTGAACGTTGCTGAGTAATCGATTCTGGACAATCGATTGTTTGTGGTAAATTCTGGAAAGGATTTTTTGAACGTTGCCCATAATCGATTATGGATTGTAAGTAATTGATTATCAAGCGTAAAATCTGGGATTGAATTTTGATCTGACTGGCAGACAATCGATTGTTGGGGTTTGACAATCGATTGTCAGTGAGTAAAATCAGCAACTCTTAATTGGCAATTAGGCAATGGTAATGCCAAGTTTTTCAACTATAAATACAGCTTCATTTCAGTGTTTTAAACACAACAACATACTACAACTGATCATTACATTGCTATAAGCTTGCATACTTTTGTTTATCATTTTATATTCAATTTCATAAAGCTTTTGAGAGCCAAAGTCTTGTCCATAGTTGTTGTGATCTTGAGCCTACTTCTTTTACTCATATCTACTCATTAAGGAGTGTTTTGTTTGAGTGCTTAGTGTTTTGTACACTTGTAAGAGAATTGTGATTCTCTTGTTGTAAGGAACTTGTGTTTCCTTGGTTGAAGTCTTGGAGTGTTGTATCTCCGAGAAAAGGTGTTAAGGCTTGTGTTCTTAAGTTGTAAAGGTTTGTTGAGCACCCGTAAGCTTGACAGGTTAGTGGAAAATCTCGAGAGAGTCTCTCGGGGACTGGACTAGCCACGTGTTGTGGTGAACCAGAATACATCGTTGCGTTCTTTCCTTTCGTTTAACGCACTTAATTATTTCCTGCAAATTTTAATTTCCGCAAGTTTACGATAAATTTTATTATAACGCTATTCACCCCCCCCCCCTCTACCGTTGCCTAATTGCCAATTAAGAGTTGCTGATTTTACTGTGTGACAATCGATTGTCAGGAAGCCACAATCGATTGTTTGCCAATCGTACCAAAAATCAATCTCAGATTTTACGCTTAACAATCGATTGTCCAAGATCAACAATTGATTATTGGCAACGTTCAAAAAATCATTTCCAGATTTTACGTAAAACAATCGATTATACCAAATCAATAATCGATTATTCAGCAACGTTCAAAAAATCTTTTTCAGATTTCAATATCAACAATCGATTACCTGACGGTATTTGAAAATTTTACGACAACGGTCAGCTTCACAATCGATTGTGCAATGTTAACAATCGATTATTTATCAGACTTTGAAAATTATTTTAGACACTGCCTCGTGACAATCGATTGTTATATACTCACAATCGATTATTTAATAATTTTGAAAAAGTCTGGAAGTCACTGCCTCAACACAATCGATTGTCATATGTTCACAATAGATTATTTTGTGACGTTTAAAAATCTGATGGACACTGTCTCTTCACAATCAATTGTCATTAGCTTCAGAATCGATTATTCTGAGTTTTGAAAAACTTTGATGGACACTGCCTCATCACAATCGATTGTCATAAGGTTCACAATCGATTGTCATGCAGGTTTTGAAAAACCTGATGTTCACTGCCTTAACACAATCGATTGTCATTAGTTCACAATCGATTGTCATGCAGTCTTGGCTTAACATAATCGATTATCATAAGTACATAATCGATTATCTTAGTCCAGATTTTAGAGGCATGTTTAAAAATCATTTTGACTAAATAAATATGCATGATTTAAAATCGTTTAGCATTAAATTAAATATGCATGATTTTGTAAAAATAATTTTACGAGAGAAGCCATGTCATGAGTCAAGTTGTTGGATCAAGATCACAATTAAGAACGACTCATTTAAACTATAAAACTTTGTCTTGTGCTTGAATCTCGTTATCCACCAATTGTGCGCTTGTACTTGAACTTCGTCATATATCAATTTGCGCTTGGTTTGTCATTCATCAAAACCTACACATAAGAACACACGTTTTAGTATAAAGCCTTGAGAACGTGTTTCCAACAATATAACCCTCAATATATCTCACAAATAAGCAGACCTAAACCCCTACAAACATCCTCCCAAAAATCCCACGCAAACCCTAATCAATTTTCCCTCTCTTTCAAGTTCTAATTGTGGTTAAAATCAAGGGTTTGAAGAACCAAGGGAAGGGTTGAGTTATCCAACGAGTAAGGTATGTTTACTGCACTATTTCGTACATTTTTTCATATGTGAACTCATGGTAATTCGTTCTATACATGTAAGAACTCACGGGATGGTGATCGGAAGCCGTGAGTTTGAGTTATTCACTTGTAGCGGACTGGTTTGTAGACTGTTTTTGTGTTGCTGTTGGGCTGCGTGTTTTACTATTGTTTTGTGGAGTTTTGGAGGTGGAAGGGTATGGAGAAACACCATATATAGGTAGGGTTGTGGGCTGATAGTTATTCGCAATATTTCCGGGTCGTTTGATACGACTACGGTGGTCGTTTTATGTATGAAGTAATTAGATTGTGCGTGGACTGTTTTGGGAGGCTCAATATGTTTATTATTGATGTTATTTGGGCTGTTTGGTGATTGTTTTGAATGGTGTGAAGCCATATATATATATAAGGGAGTTGCTGTCAGTTTCATCGTAAAATAGGTTGTGATCGATACATAATAGTTATGACGCTTAAATGATAACGATAGTATTGTTTCTCTTATTGTAGACTAAGAAGTTGTGACAATTGAATAGCTTGAGATTGGGGAAGTATACACAAGGTATGTGAGGCTATCCCTTCCTTCTTTTGCACGACTCCAGTTGTACATAATGTAACGAACGAGCTTCCAAAAGTACTCTACTCTTAGAAGCTAGCAGTACATATATTGTTTCCCCTCTTATGGAAGGATTGATGTGATGTTGCTTCTCTTATTCTTATGCAATCAATGTTGTTGGTACTACATGATTCCTATAAGGTTCATAGTGAAGAGTTAGTCCTAATAACGTGTACAGAGGATACCGATCTTACATCACTCCAAAAGGTCTAGAACGTGATTCCATGAGTCGAGCATGCACTATATATATATATGTATCTATTTTACTCTACCGAGCTGCGTTATAGTCGGTTAGGTACGGCACCTATTGTGCAACCACTGATTAGTTGGGTTTTACTGAGCTCCACGTGGCCGGGTAGGATTCTACCGAGCCTTATGATGGCTGGGTACATTTTTTTTATCGAGCCTATTACGGCGGGGTACGATATGATGATGATGATGCCCACAGAGGCGTATGTTTTAACAGTTTATGTATATATACATATGTATCGTGCATTTCATGTCAGTAGCCCTCAGAGGTACTCAGATGTTACAGGTTGTATATTCTATATCCCTGATTACAATGCTGTTCGTATTTATTGTTCCCTTCCTTTACATACTCAGTACTTTATTCGTACTGACGTCCTTTTGTTTGTGGACGCTGCATGTCGTGCTACAGGTCCTGATAGACAGGCAGGTGCAGCTCCCCCACCATAGTAGGCTGTCCAGTTCAGCGGTGATTATCGAGATCCCTTCTCCGGACTTGCCGTAGTCTTGGTATGCATTTTTGTTATAGATATTATGGGTATATCGGGGCCATGTTCCGGCTACTTTGTAGAACTTATGTTCCTTTAGAAGCTCATAGACAAGAGTCGACTCATGTATTGTTTGGTCTGCCTTGTCGGCTGGTTTTTATTGTATAGTCTTTCGTGGGATCGTGGTAGCTCGTACCTTATATATAGTTTCTTAAATGTCAGGGCACCCCATATTATCAATGTTTATGCCATCATCTTTTATCGTTTGTTCTCCGTGATCCATGGATACCATTTATATTGATCTCGTTAGCCAAAACAGATAATAAAGAAGGTTAGGTAAAATGTATATTCGTGCGCGGCAAGTATGGCCGGGTGCTAGTCATGGCCCTCCAGTTTGGGTCCTGACAAAACCCTAGTTCTCTTTTTCCTAATTTTTCTTCCTCCAATCTTTCTGTCCGAAATTTTTCTTCAGATGTTCGATTTTTTACCCTCCATTTTCTATCTAGAAAACCTCAAATATATATCCCCTATCGAATCTTCTTCTCCTTCTCTCCAATAAATCTCGTGTGGGGGCCTTCACAAATTTGAAGATCCCTTTTTATAAATAAAAATAAGAAATATAGAAACTCTGGGCAAAGAATCTTCATCCAACGGTCTCCATTCCTCTAGGATTTATTCAAGGTCCCGAATTTGCCCCATCCAAAACAAAAGAAATCAAGAAAACGCGTGAATCGGTTTGAGAATCATGAGATTCAGTACGGAAGGGATGATGTGAAAGGAGGGAAGAGATGAGGGGATAATGGGCTAACACGGGCGAGCAAAATCACTCGGTATGGGCGAGTTGGAGGGATTGGCGCAGCAGTGAAACTTAGAGATGGGGGACACCGATTTGGTTATGGGAATTAGGTTTAGGTTTTACGAGGGAAGTGTTATAATGAGGTTTTATATGGTGGGGTTGGAGGATAAGGCCCACTGGATTAAATGGATTAATGGCTAGGATTTAAGGAGGGAATAGGGCGAGTCTTGGGTTGATCTGGCGGGTCAAAGGGTTGGATTAAGGAAAGGAATGGCTGCCCGATTTTGGGCTTCTACTTGTCCAAATTGGGCCTCTAAATTTTGATTTCTTCAATTTTTAAAGGTCCACAAAATGATAAACTCAATCTCTTAAATTAAAACTAATTAATTTCAATTAATTAAATAAACTATGTGATAATATGAAACTATATATATTTTAATATGTCATATTTTATATAAATTAAAAATAAGAGTGAGAATCATAGTAAAAATAAAATATATGGCTATAAAAATCTTAATAACCTAAACTAAACAGAAATAAGGTAAAACGTCAATATATATATATATATATATATATATATATATATATATATATATATATATATATATATATATATATATATATATATATATTTGTCAAGGATTATACTAAAACTAAAATATAAAAACCATAGCTTAGCATAACATTACTATAAAAATACTACTTAACTTAAATAAATAAAAACAAGAACAAACATATCTAATAAGATAAATTGGAACTTTCTTTTTTTTTTCTTATACCTCTTTTTCAAAATTTGATTTGAAATTAAAAATAAAATAGGTTAAAATTACATAATAACTCAAGTAGATATATCAAAACATAAAATTACTAAAACTAACTTTAAAAATGTGCAAGTCAAAAATTACATGTCTATAGCGTACAGGAGGTAATGATTCTCAAAAGGCATAGTTGAGGGGGTAATTAGGACCACGAATAGTTTAAGACTGTAACTAATAATCTGTAACTAGTTTAGGGGGATGATAAGGTATTTTGCCTTAATATTATCTTAAAATAAGTAGATACAATGAAGATTTTGAAAGATAGCCTTAGAACAACGGTAAAATTATCTTCATGTGACCTATAGATCATGAGTTCGAGCTGTGGAATGGGTCACTAATACTTCCATTAGGATAGACTACCTATATTACACTTCTTGTGCGGACTTTTTTCGAACCCTACATAAACACGGAATACTTGACATACTAGACTGCTTTTTTTCATTTTAGAATAAAGATCTTCTTTTATCCTATGTTGATCTTAAAGAAAGAAAAGAAACCAGCGCGTTTCGTATAGATCGAGACTTGTACCTTGATTCTTTACTCTTCGACCTTTCTTGGGTTCACTAGAAATGTCATCAAAGCTCTCTCTTCCTATCCGACCTAAGGCAGCCATATATATACCTGAATTGATGCATTATTCACTGAAAAGCAATGACAAGCAATAAATTGAGTTCCTTGTTCCGGTTAAAAAGTCAAACTTAAGTTACAATATTTAGTTTTTACTCGAACTTAATCGTTATATTTAAGAACTAATTACCTCTTTATGTTTGGTTTTGTTCACATATAACATAGATTGATTATTCTCTTATTGACTTTATGGATCCTTAAGCAAAGTTGAGTAACTTTTTGGTTAAAAGAATAGTTGGATGACTTTCATGATGTAATGTTGGGTGATTCTTTTATTACAAAAAATAGCTTTATAATTCTAATATAATAAAGTATAAATTAAATAATCATCCATGAAATTAACCTTCATTATTATCTTTAAAAGTTTGCGTTACTTTTACATCCTTCTGTCAGCTTTAGTTTTAGCCACATACATAAGAAAACAGAACAAATCTCAAATAGATATAGGAAATCCCACTTCAAGGATATACACAGTTACTATTCCTTGAAAACCACTAAAGTAAAGTAATCTGAAATCACGAGAAAAGTATAAGGTAAATATAAAAATGGTAGGTCGGCAGAAGTTAATTGCATGGCTAGTCAAAAACGTGTATAAAATATATATATATATATATATATATATATATATATATATATATATATATATATATATATATATATATATACACAACAAAAAATCAGTAAAATCTCATAAATGAAATCTGGGAGCAGGGACGGATGTAGTATGTAAATGATATGTTTAATTTAATCCATGACACAATGTAAAATTATATATAAAAATTCATTAAAAATTACAAATTGAACCCATAACTTTCCGTGCATAATAAAAACTTATACGTAAATTTTATTAGAATTGCAAAAATAGAAGATTCAAATCCATAACTTTGAACATAAAATGGGTTCAATACTAAAATCTTAAAAGTTGAACTCATAAAAATCAAATCCTAAATTTGCCTATGTCTGGGAGGTTAATGTATATATTGACCTTACCCTTACCTTAAAAAGATAAAGAGATTTTTTCTGATAAATTATCAGCTTATAAATAATAAAAAAAAGTTATAAACTGTTTAGTTGTCCCACAACGGAGGGATTTGAGGTCCTTGGTCTCCTTATATGGCTTGGGCAATCCTTACCTCATAAGCTAGCTTTTGGGGTTGAGTAAGGCCCAATGTCCATTCTTTTCTTGGTATTAGAGCCATGGCCATCCCAATTATTGTTACCGTTGTTGGGCCCCCATTTATGTTGTCCACGCTCCAAAGATCTAGGCGTGAGGGGGGTGTTGAGTTGTCCACATCGGAGAGATTTGAGGTCATTATCTCCTTATATGGCTTGGACAATCCTCACCTCATAAACTAGCTTTTGGGTTTGAGTTAGGCCCAAGGTCCATTCTTTTCATAAACGGTCCATAGCAATAATCAGGTAATAAGACTACAAAAATAAATTGCCCAGTGGGATGATCCAGGAGTGCGAAAATGTTCTTAGTGGACTGAAAATTGTCTTATTGGACCTGTAAAGTCTTTTCTCTTCAAAAGTGGATGGGTTTTGAGTATTCTCAAAAAGTTACAGTGGCGAAAATGCCAAAGTGGGCAAAGAGTCTGACCAATCGCAATCCAATTGCCAATTGCCAGCAAGCACTCACCAAAAGTTGATTCAGAAATTCCAAGTTAGTCAATGCCAAAGTATTACTGCACTATTATTCATTCAGGGGTTGTTTGATATGAGGTATAAGAATGTATATTATTGGTATAAAAAATAATATTATTTTAATATTTTATTTGGTTAGTAAATTTAGTATAAATTATTTCGGAATTAAAACTAGTATTCGAATAACTTATACTTTGTAAGGTTAGGATAATTAGTGTCGGGATATCTTATATATTCTTCGTAGAAATTATGTAATTGTCATTTTAATACAACATATTAAACATTAAATAAAAAACAATACCAGAATAATAAATCCCAACATAACTTATCTCGACATAAGCCGTAATCAAACTAAACAATCCCTTATAGTAATATTCATGTGTAACTTATACTAAAAAATATTTTTTGAAAAGAGAAATCAGAAAAGTAGTATAAATAATAAGAAGGTGTTTTGCTAAACTTATCCATATAAGCAACATCAAATATGCTTATAAGCCATAATCAATCGATAAAGTCATAATAGTTTGATCAAGACTTACTATTTTACTCTTAATATTTTTTTTAATTCTCAAAATACCTTTCTTAAAACAAAACAAAAAAACCTAAACCTCCTCTTTGTTCCATAGTCGTCATTCCTTATTTTCTTAAAAATATTTTTTAACACTTAATATTATAAACTATTAATAGTGACCTAACCTAAACGACTTTAAGTTTTAAAGGGATCACTACAAAAATAGCATGTCGAATTTATTGATGTACTTTTTTAGCCAGTATACATAGGTTATATACTAATTGTATATGGTTAAACACAGATTATACATATATTTATGTAACCAGTTGGATTTTTTGAGTCGGAAGTCTATCAAAAACAGTCTACCCACTTCTAGTGGCGGAGCCACATTCAACCAAAAGGTGTCAATCGACAATCCTTCGCAGGGAAATTATATTGTATTACTAGATAAATTTTTCTATTTTATGTATATTTATTGTACGTAAACTCCCCAAAACCTATCTATTTTAAAAAAAAAAAAATATTTTGACACATGTTTATGAAACTTCTAGCTCCCCCACTGTCTACTTCACACAAGATAGAGGCAAGGTCAACATATACTGCACCATCCCAAATTTCACTTTATGGATCATGCTGGAATGTTATTATTTATGTAAATGGCGAGTTGGGAGGCTATTTGAGTTCATTTTTGAAATTTTAAAATTCATATTTTTGAATTTTTTTTAGAGAAGTTCTTTGGAGATGCCTAGATGCTAAATGTGTGTCGGTTGCTTATATTAGGATGATTAAGGACATGTATGACAGATAAGACTCGGATTAGGACGGTGGGAAGTAACTATGAGCATTTTTCAGTTATTATGGGGTTACACCAAAGATCTACGCTCAGCCCATTCTTATTTCCCTTGGTGATCGATGTACTGACACACCATATTCGATACCATGGTATATGTTATTCACCGATGATATAGTTTTGATAGACGAGACGTGAAGTGGCGAACGAGAGGCCGTTGGTTTGGAGACAGATCTTGAGTCTAATGATTTCAAGTTGAGCAGTATTAAGACAGAATATCTTGAGCAAGTTCAGTGTTGAATCGAGGAATGTGGACATGGACGTGATGGGATCGCAGGTCATCTCCAACAACGGCAGTTTTAAGTACATTTATCCAGGAGAATGGGGAAATCGACGAGGATGTCACCCACTGTATAGAGGTGAGGTAGATGCAACGGATGTTAGCATCTAAAGTCCAGTGTGACAAGAAAGTGTCGTCACTATTGAAATGTAAGTTTTATAAAATAGTGGTTAGATCGGCCATGTTATATGGGGCGGAGTGTTGATCAGTTAAAAACTCACATATCCAGAAGATGAAAGTAGAAGAAATGAGGATGTTGGGTAGATGTGTGGGCATACTAGGATAGATAAGATTAGAAATGAAGATATTCGAGTGAATGTGGGTGTGGCCTCCTATTGATGACAAGATGCGGGAAGCGAAGCTTGGATGGTTCGTGGTCAATGTTGTGTTCATACTACTCTTCCATTTTTACGGTGCATGGCCTTATTTATTATTTATTATTTTTGTATTGTACTGATATATTGTCTCTTTTTGTCTTTTGAGTAGATCCATCGGAAACAACTTCTCTACATCCTCGGGGTAGAGGTAAGGTCTACGTACATACTACCCTTCTTAGACCCCACTAATGAAATTTTACTGGATTGTAATCGTCATCGTTATTGTTGTTGTTAGTGTTGTATTTTTGAAAATTTTAAAGTTTGAATCGAATTTTGAAGGAAAGTTTACATCCTACAGCAAAAGCATATATCCTATCTATTATAAATCAAAATTATTTTAAAATATTATTTTTTATAGCTGTATTTTATAACAAAATAAATATTTATGGTATAAACTACCATTGAGGCATGAAATATGCTATTTATGTTTTTCATCTCTCTGACAGCTGGACATACCTATTTTTAAGGTGATTTTCATTACTGTATTCATGAATACATGGAGCGAATACATGTGAATACATGCGCATGCAGTTGGACTGTCTAATTTTAAGCGCTTTTTACTGTTGTATTTATGAATACAGCAAAGCGAATACAACTAATACACTACTATAACAACTTAATAGTAGCTATAAGAAATAATTATGTATATAATAACTATAAAAATTAATAACCATTAAATAATAATAGTTTCTAAATATTTCTCAAATTTAAATCTTAAATCCTTCTCAGAGGACCGTTCAACACATATCCCTATGGGTCACCAACAACCAACGTCCTCGGACGCTCTCCTAAAATATGTACTCTATCAACAGGTGATGCCAATATCAAAGACAAAAGAATGGACTAATTTACACAGAGGCCCATAAGATAAGATGGGCCAAAGAAAAAAAGGGACAAAAAGGAATTTTGAATGAGAAATTGTAGAAAAAGACGAAAGCAGCTTTGTGTGTGCAGACAAGAAGGGAAGATAGGAACAGAAACCAACCAAATTTATACCATTTGTAAGATTACCTTTTGATTGAGACAAATGGAGTTTCAATAAAAAAGAGTTCTTTGATTTGATGGATCAATGGGGCTAATTTCCAAGAATAAAATCACAGACCTTGGCTTCCCCTTTTTCTGACTTCATCTTTATTTTTCAAAAAAAAAAAAACTCTAAATAATAATTTATCTAATTACTTAAACAAAAAATAGCCTAAGAATATCATGTATGATAGGTATAAAATCGTATATAATCAATGTTATCGGCTAAAGAAAGTAGAGACAAAGATTACTTTTAGCCCGCCGTCGAAACGATTTACATTCGATAATCGAGAAAGTATATAATATATGTATCTTGTGTATATATATATTTCGGCTATTATTTAACAAGCAAATGTACGCTGTCATTTACGTAAAGATTAAAGCCCTAAAAACTAAGTTAGTCACATATGCTCTTCATAATAATCTATAAATATACAATGTCTTTTACATACACTTAACTCGTTTGATGAACTTTGAGTAAATTTTAATTTAAACATTTACCCATGATAAACTAGACTGATTTAGTGTAAATGCATGATTGATACTAACAATTGAGAGAGTAAACACTTACCACATCAAGTACTTACACAAATCTAATGTATTTTACCATTATTAAGTAATGAATAAGGTAAAACGCATATTAACTCACCATAGTTAGGTTATAGGGATGATTGGATTGGCTTTTAAGTTGATTAAATCCGTTTTAAGTGTTTTTTAGCTTTTTTAGTTTTTGGCAAAGTTAAAAACTTACTTGAAATTTAAAACTGCTTAAAATAAGCCAAAAGCAATAAGCTGGGCAACCCCACCTTATTGCTTTTTGCTTAAAAGTTATTTCTGCTAAAAAATTACTTTTTTTAAGCCAACAAACGGGCTCATATTCCTTCCGGACTACTTTAATTGATTAATTTTTTAAAATAATTTTTACATATATTAAGGAATCTATTTTTTAGTATTAATTAACAAAAAATTGACTATATTAACCTTAATTTCTTCGTTAGAAATATAATAAATGCTCCAAGACTCTTTCCAATTTACAACTTTAGAAAAAGAGTTAATTCCTTTTCGATATCTGAAAATCAAATATTATAGATCATGAAAAAGACCATTAAAATAAACCGAAGGGAGTAATAACGTCAATAGAATATATATATATATATATATATATATATATATATATATATATATATATATATATATATATATCCTACTATTATTGACCTGATATAAATATTTAGTGCACGTAAATATTTGTCGATATACTTTTAATTTATGACTATCCCCATGTAAAGGGGGCCTGAAAATATCCATACCGCACGAGAAAGATATCACAAGATTCACCCTTTCCGTAAGTAACTTATTTCTTCCGACCTAATATGTAACCATAAATCAAATAATTAATTACTCCTATAAGATATGACTTAATTATAAAAGATGAATTTATAATTAAAACGTGATATGTTTAACCTACGTTCAACTTACATACGCATATTTGCATTATTGATTCATATTTTATTATTTGTTAAAATTTTCATTGTTGTTTGCATATTTATTTATGTTTCATATAAAAACACTGGATTTAACTGAACATGCTAAGTTTACATTGTATGTATTTCTATTCATTATGATTATGTAATAAAAATTTATTGGCAAACTTTATGTCATATTTATTAATTAAATGCAAATATTTGTTAATGTTGCGTATAATAAACTTTTATGATTCGATCCTTGCAAATATTAATTAAGATTGCGTACAATAAACCTTTGTGATTCGATCATTCTCATAACTCACGCATAAGAGGAATTTAGTGCACCGACTCCCCTTTATTCACCCTTTGTTTTTGTCACATTACAACTAATTTGATAGTGATACTACCATGTAGTGGGATCTGTTTGCCACAGCCTTTTAGCCTCCCCCACCCCACCCACCAAACAAAATTCTTCTTTTCTCTCTATGGATCATGGAATTTGAGTCTCCCAATGCAGGAAAAAGTGTTACACTAAGAAGATACTGCAACTGGTAAGGGCACAGCTTCTTTAAAAGACCCAAAAAATTTGCATTTTCGTGTTTCATTCCTGTTTTTGTTTCCATTTTACTTTCCATTGAATATAATCAAATCCCACAAAAAGAAAAAAAAATCTATTTTTCTTAAATTTTTTATAATATAAAGGTCCTGCCCATTCATCACACATAAACCAAACTTGCTTTCCTCACTCCCTCTTTAAGTCCAAAATTGCAATTTTCAAACACCCTTTTGGCCTTTTTCTTTGTTCATGATATATATTGCCATTTACAAATGTAAGAACTTGAAATACATCCTAAAAGACCAAAACTTGCTCCAATTTAAGTGGGGTTTTCTTTGTTATGTTATGGGTGGATTTGTGAGAAGTTTTTTATGGATAAACAACTATAGCAAGAAACAATGCAAGTGTTTATTTGGTAGAATGAGAGCAGCAGTAAAGAAAGCAGTGAAAAACAATGGTGAAAGCAAAAGACAAGTTAAATTTCAGTATGATCCTTTAAGTTATGCTCTTAACTTTGATGATGGAAGTTTTGATTTGGGAATGAGAGATAGGATGTTAGAGCAGCAAGTTTCTAAATCTGAGAGTTGTTCTAAAACTACATTGGTTTATGTATTATGGGTGGAGACCTAAAAACTCTTTTATGGTTGATTTCTGTTTCAGTCTTACTTATTTTATTTGAATAGTTTGAGCTTTTATTTATTGCAGTCATTCTTTTCTTTTTGCTCACCAAGCTTAGGCACATGAGAAAACATTACTGCAGATTGCAGTCCTGCTCAATGATAAGTTTTGATTTGGTGAGTTCCTATTATTACCAAGAACTGAGATATTAATTAGGACGATTTAATGTAGGAATTAATCCAAATAGTCATTCACCCAACTACTTAAATTAAAAATAGCAAGTGAAAGTATAATTTATGTATTATATATGTATAATTATATATAATCAATGCATAAATTATATATATAGCTAGAAAAAATAAATATTGAATATAAATGGCTATTTGTGTAAAGATCCTGTAGAAAGTCAAACGCGGCATTCATGCAACTAGGAATATAAAGCTTGTGTTCATATTAGTGGCATAATGCATGATTTTAACACAACCATATAAAGCTTGTGTTCATATTAGTGGCATAATGTATGGTTTTAACACATCCTCAAACATACGTAGTGAACAAATGAAACATCATAAAAACAACAACATCAACCCAATGCCTACAAGCGGGTTTTAAGTAGAGTAATATATATACAGATTTTACCCCTACTCTGAAGGAGTAAAAAAACTGTTTGACCCTCGGCTCAAGAAAACGAAAAAGACGAGAAGAAAACATCATAAGAACCGGTTCAGAAAAAGAAAAGAAAAAAGAAAAAAAGAAGTTGAAGAGAAAGACTTGTTCCTGAAGTTATGATTGAATTTCTGAAATGGGCGAGATTCGTAAGTAATGTTTGATTAATTAGGGAGCTTTGCATGAGATCCAAAAGCTTATTTTCTTTGTATGGTTTCCAAAAATTCCAAACACAAAGGTCATGATAGGAAAAGCACTAACTAAATTTATGAAACCTCGAAATGGATAGGAAATTAACTATGTTCATTTACATCGTATAAACAGACACATACTTCAATCTAAGAAACCATAATAAGCAGCTATAGTTCTTGAAAAAAGAAAGACACAACTCTTGAAGCTGTCTTCAGTGGAAGCATTACCATACAGGCAACTTGAATCATGCATTATGGAACATTCGGCCATCCTTCAAACAGCAGGATCTTCTAGTGCAGCAGTCGATAGATCATTTATGCGCGGATAAACGGCTTTTTCACCAAGCTGATTTTGTGCCCATATTAACATCTTCAATAGACTTGGAAGCTTTGGATCTGTTTAATCCAAGATAAATCATAAAAAAGATCATTTCATGTCATGATCCTTGACATATAAATGCTCATTAAGGAAATATTTTACACATAAATACTCTCAATTATGTTACATCACACAATTACCTTTTCTTTGATTCGATGTCCCAAAAATAAAACAGAAGATTTTTCTCATATCTTTGCAGATAGATATGAGAAGAATGACCAGCAACATGATCGTTAATGAAAAGGAGACTAACCTTTTTCATGGTTTTGGCTGGTGAGGATTGCAGCATTTACCTCACTTGCAGTCTTTAGCCGCTGTGATACATCTAGGAGCTCTCCCACGGGACAGTTTGATATATCTTCAAAGGCCAATAATGCAACAGTTTTCTCCAATTCTTCTAAGAAGCTTTGCTGCAGAAAAGCAATTAAATCAATCATGTAATAAAGAGGTCGGGTTACACAAAGGATTGTGCCAACCAAAGCTTTTCTCTGAGAGTGAAGGTGTTAATCTCAAGCCAAGTCATCAGATGACAGAAGTAGATTTTGCCCCATGTCCCATAATGCTCGGTAACTTCCCCAACCCCTCCTAGGGAAGCCAACCAAGAGCAAGGAACCACTGGCCCCAGTGGCTTAGGCACGGAGACAGGGAAAGATCACAAAAATTCAACAATCCTTTCATATATTAAATTCCACCTACCATTTCCAAATATACGTAATTTACAAAAGTAAATAGTCATTTAGTTTAGGTTTTGTATTGCCCTTATAAAAGGCAGCCCCGTGCATGGAGTGCTCCAGCTAGTGAAGGAGTGGGAACAGAGGACATATGCCGATTGCAGCCTTCCCCTTGCATTTCTGCAAAGGGTGTTCGAGCCTTATATGTTACTAAAGGAGCAACTCTGCCTTTGGCTAAAAAGAAAACAGAATATTAGGGAAATCAAGAGGAGAGATCTATAAATTAATAATTACATTTTCCTCTCCCCTCGGAGCGAGCTCCTCTTGAGCAAACTCTAAAGCCTCCTCAAGCTTTCCATTCCTTATCAACTCTATCAGCCTTTGTTGCTGGAGGTGGAAAAAGAGCTGGGGATTTGTATCCAGGATCTACATCAAAGGTAAAACTATGTTATAATCAACGAAAAATTATTAATAAGAGCGCATTATATTAACCTAAGTTGCAATTCACAATAAGTGGGCGTTCATTTAGCAAAATTTCAACTCCCAAGTCTGAAGAATCTTATAATTAGTAAGCTTTTAAGATGATACAAGAGAAAGTTAAGAGAAACGCAAAGGCAAAGCACACATGCTACAAATATGCACTTGCAGCACATAACAACAAAACAAAGAAAAGATAAAAGAGAGAAGCACCTACCATAATTTTTTTCCTAGTGTATGCTTAGGTTTATCACATCTCTGATCTGATTTATATACGGAAACAATGAATTCTCTTCCTTGAAGAGATCAAGGGGTCTTTTATGATGCATAATAATACCAATTAGAAGATACATGCCCATGTAGAAAGTAAACCCATGGTCCCTCTTGGTCTACAACAACAACAACCCAGTATAATCCCACTTAGTGGGGTCTGGGGAGGGTAGTATGTACGCAGACCTTACCCCTACCCTGGGGTAGAGAGGCTGTTTCCAAATAGACCCCCTGGGGTAGCGAGCATCTCATCTAATTTCAGATCAAAGAAGGAAGTCAACGCTTCACATGCCAAGGATCGCTTTTTACCAGACAGTTCACAGATAGAATGGCTATGATCGAGAGGAAGCACTCCATTTTTACATGTACTATTTCCTTGAAAGATTAAGCATACAAAGTTCGGTTCAATTTTCAATAGACAAAATCTCGTTACTTCTTCAAGATTCTACATACCTTCCAGTTAAAAGCACAGAACATGGTAAGAAACAACAATTAGAAGCTTATATATGTTGCCCGCATAAAAGGAAATTCAGAGAACTACATTTTCCATGGGCATTTTCTTTTCAAATTCATTGAAAACTAATATTTTCTTTTGTTCTTAATTACTCAAATTGCAAACAAAACTTCTGTTATGTTCATAGAAGGACCTTTCCTCAACTTTTTGTTCTTTTTTCATTTCTATCCATAGAATTCTCCTTTAATCCCACAAAAACTAGAACAAAATAGAAAAAGAGAAGGTAAAAGTTACAACAACATTCAATCTCAAACTAGCTCGGATCGTCTATATAAATCCTATATATTATTATGCTCTATCTAGCACCATTTCAAGCCTCTTTATCCTCACAAGATAGGGGTAAGGTCTGCATACACATGGTGTGGGATAATACTGGCTATGTTGTTGTTGTTGTATCTAGAGCCATTTCACTCCACTTCTATCTGTTTTGTCTTTTAGGAGAACTAATCATTCTTTAAATCTGACACATATTTTTACCATGTCTGATTTGTGATTTCTCTATAATCACAATTAGTTTGCATCGCCTACACAGATAAGTTGTTTCCACTGTATTATTCTTTTGTCAAATCTTAAGTTATATGCACTGAAATGGTAAGCAAAATTTTATACTATGTGTACTTTGACCGTTTATAGAAGATTGCTTCCTTTATTTAAAGATTTCTAATTAATGTTAGTATGGAAAATACCTTTTATTGCCTTTTAAATGACCTGAAGAGTGCATAGAACTTATACTCAAATGAAATCTGCTTGGATTAGAAAGATAGTAAGTTTTCCGAGATTCCTCATTAAAAAAATGGAAGTGTTCAGAGATCCCTGCCTGTGATTTTATGTCTATCACATACTTTTTAATACTTCCAATCATTGTGTTACACATACAGACCAGTGCATTTGGAAGTTTATGTAGGACATGAACAATGAGGCAGCTTCTCCTTTTATTTTCTCTGTGTGTACTACTTGCTCCTTCTATCTGATATGATCATTTTTAACCTTTGTCTAATCTTGGATGACCATATATCCATCTTAAAAACGGTATTCTTGCGACATTCATCCTGTGAATATGTGGTGTCTTAAAGGCTCCCATTCACTCCTATATAATACTTTTAGTCGTATGACCATTTAATGAAATTTTGCCTTTTACTTTGGTAGGTATCTTCCTATCAAATACACTCCACATAGCACGGCTCCATTTCAGTCATCATATTTGATTCTATAAGTTACATCTCACTGGATATATGGCTTCTTTTTTACTTTTGAAAGGGAAAAATCAGAATTCACCGAGGTGTAACGGTGTAACATATAGAATCAATTATGATATCTGATGTTTGGACTATACTAGGTTTGTTGTTGTTGAATCTCATTTAGTCTCACCTCAATGTCATTCTTCTTATATGGGATAAACTTGAAGACAACAAGTAATGAATTATATTGTGTCTTACATGAACCTTTACATGAATAAATATGCCAAATGAATTATTCAAAAATGCAATTTCTTTTCTTCTCTTCTCGAAGGCACACCTAGCTCATTCAAAACACAATTTCTATTGTGACTGTTATTACCTAACGTGACTTCACCATTATGAAGTGTCTTTGGCATCAACTTAGTGAAACTTGCTCCATCCAAATATGATCAAAGATGAGGATGAATTTGGTTCTGAATAATAAGGACAAAACACATTCAAAAAGGGGAAAAAGAGTATACATACCTCAGGATTCAAATCATTAACCTTCTCAATTGCATCTTCTACATTACCAGCCTGTACTGCTTTTTTAACCGCCATCCGATCAGTGATAGTAGCAAGATCTATATCAGCTATTCATTCATAAGGAGAAGCACAATCTTAGAAGTACATATGCAATGACACAAGTTCATACAATAACATAAAATGAACAACCAAAAGATGATAGAAGGATACGATCTGTTCCAGATTCCATTCTGAACTTTTCTGCTGCTTCTACATAACCCTCAGTGACTAAAAAGTTCATCACTAATCTATTCATATCTTCTTTTCTAATTTTTACATCACTGAGCCTTTTCTCCCACTCTTCTCTCGTGATTACTTTCTTTGATGTTGCCTGCAGAGGAGGGAAAGGAAAAAATTCAAAATAAAATAAATGTGCCACTGCAACATCTAAACCTGTAAGTTTGGTGGCAGCAAAATTTTATATGAACAAAGAATGAAAAGAAAATTCACGAGTAAATCCATATGCAGCTTTTGGAAAGCCATTCAAAAGTAAGTATCTGACACATATACATAATTGGACCAGAAATCAACTTAATTGGAATTATCATTACCATATCCAATAACATCAAGTACATTGGACACATCTCACGGGTTGTTTTAAGCAACATTGCTGACTAAGCATCATAGTCTTAAAACCTTTTGGATATCAAGGCTTGATATTCCAGAAGAATTGTATGATAAATGACAATGTGATACATAATACTAAGATAAGTTAGTAAAAATGGAGAAGTGTCACCGAAATGTTAAGCCCAGAAAGTAACCACCAAAGTAAAAAAGAAAGTTCTATACAACAATTTTAGACCAACATTATTGTAAGGGAGTCTAAGGTCCAAAACATCAATACGATGAGTGTCACATAAACGAGGATGTTAGAATGGACGAGTTGCCATAGAAAAATGTCGACACTCTAGAAAGTACAAGTAGCACACATGGAGGATACAATGATACAAGGTCGCTTGAGATGATTTCGTCATGTTCCACATTGAGCTCCAGATGCATCGATCCTAAGTGTGAACTTATGGTGATTGAAGGGGTTAAAAGAGAACAAAGTAAAACAAAATCACATGAAAGGAGTTATCTTGAAAGACTTATAATTTCTTAGAGAATCCGTGCATACATAGCGAAAAGAGCATAATGGAAGAGAAAGAAAAGATATATATATATAGTTAGGATTAAGGTTTAGTCATGCCAAAACATTACTTCTAGGAGTTAGGGAACTAGAAGTAAACAAAGAGTGATAGGAAAAAAAAATGCTTCCCCTGTTCTTTCCTTTCACATCGGGAGAAGTAGAAGGAGACACCGTATAAAAACCTAGGTCTTCCTGTAATCTCGTTAGAAGTTACATGCCAGTAAAAAATATAAAGAACTTCTAGTATTAGAGAACCCAAATTATAGAACATTAGATTGAGATGGGTCTAAATGGAGCGACATAGATAGTGACGATTCATATAGCCGGCCTAACTAGCTTAGGAGTGAGGTGCAATAGTAACACTACTTGTTGTGTTGCAGTATTAGTATCATGAGTTTTCTGTGGGTTTAAGTTTTGTGGACCGTCAATATAAAAAAGATTTATGGTATCAGGTCATTAGTAACTCTATATGGTGAGATGTTAACTAAGAACCCACTAAATATGGTAAGAGACCTGCTATCTCAAATTAAATTACATTGATAATGTAAAAAAAGCTTTACACTGCTAGTGTATGAAACTTAAATCCATTTTCTACATACTCCAGAATCTTTTATATACATATAATAATATCTAAGTATAACTTAAACATTAAACTTCTACAAATCATAACACCTTCAAAAAGGCATTAACATGATTTCAGATCCGTGTCCTTTATCCTAAATCTACAGCACTATTGGTACGAACCAATCAATCAACTATGCCTCAAATTAAATTAGTCCAAAATAAACTATGTATTGCTAAATTTACATAATTGGCGCAGTGAAAAAATTAAGTCCAAAAACGAAAAGACGTAATTGAGAGGAAAACTGAAAGAACTATACCATGGCTTCGATTTCAGCTAATTGACGAATCACAATCCAGAACAGTGGCATCAGTATTCAGAACTACCATCAAAACAACCGGAGCAGTCGCCGGAATTTCCTTTTCGGGTTCCGATTTTAGCCGCCTCCTGACGGAAATGAAGTCGAATAAGTTAAACGGGGGAAACTGAGAAGGGAAATTTCTAGTTCGTCTAAGAGTTTAATTTTATGAAAATTCTCCCACGAGATTCAATATTGGGATTTCCTAGTGAACAGTACAAAACATGAATGAATTAAAACAGTGAGAAAAAAGTGTGTGATTATAATAATTTATTTTATTACATTAGATGCTTGGAGACAAGAGGTGTACATATACAAAGATTTGATTGGTGGTTTTGAGAATAAGCGTCTCGTTTAATGGCAAGGTCTCGAGCAACTTCGTATTATGTATATGGCTTGCATGTGTGGTCAAGTTAGGTTTTCACATGATTCGGGACCAATTTGGAAAAGGGGTTCTTGTTTTAAAAGCTTAAGTGTAAAGAGTTGATCGGAATTTGACTTTTATATAGACGACTTCGATATGGCGTCTCGGTGATTCCAGTATATTTGTATATTTATTTTGGACTTACGCGTGCGTCCGAATTCAGATTTGGAGGTTCATAGGATAATTTGAAGCATTTTGGCAAAAATTGGAAAGTTGAAGTTTTGGAAGGCTGTAGAGGTTTGACCGGGAGTTGACTCTATTAATATCGGGTCCGGATTTTGATTTCGAGAGCTAGATTAGCTCCGTTATGTAATTTGGGACTTGCATGCAAAATTCAACGTCATTTCGGATTAATTTGATATGTTTCAACAGGAGTTTTCAAAGTTGGAAGATTTGAAAATTCATAAGTTCGATTCCTGGTGTGATTCATAGTTTTGACGTTGTCTGATGTAATTTGAGGCCTCGAGTGTGCCCTTATTATATTATAGAACTTGTTGGTATATTATGCAGGGGTTCTGAGGGCCTCGGTTGTGTTTTAAATGGGCTACATGCCATTTCTTCAGACTTTTGAGTTGCTGGTTTCTAGTGTTGTTGTTGCTCTTCGTGATCGCGTTAGCTTTCTTGGAGTTTAGGAATTTTGTTCATCGTGAATGTGATCGTGGTCACGCGTTCTCAAAGCTTATGAAGTCAGATGTCCGCATTCGTATAGTGGAGCTGAGCGCTGGTGGTCTTTTATTTATCGCATTCGTGAGTCTCTTTATGCGTTCCCGTAGATTATTGTCTTTATTCATCGCGGTTGCAATGTGTTTGCCGCGAATGTGAATCGCTATCTGTTCTGGGCAATATTTAGTTCTTCGCGATAGCGTAAGAGGAATCACTGGAGCAAATTATAAGAACTATTTCGAGGGTCTAACCATTTTATCATATTTTGAGTCGTAGACCTCGAATTTGAGGTGATTTTTTATTTTTTATGAATTTTTCAAGCAAATCATTAGGGTTAGTAATCTTCATCGGAATTAATTATATTTCATGATTTCATCTTTACTTTTATCACTAAATTAGTATTTTGAGTTGAGGAAAAAATAAAATTATTGGAGAAATCTTTCAATGTAAAATGATAATTTTAAGGGAGAATTGATGTAAGAAATTGATAACTTTAGTATGGTTGAACTCGTATCGGAATGGGTCATCGGGTTTTATGAATTTTATTGGGTCCCTAGGTGTGGGTCCGAAGGCTGACTTTTGGGTTGGCTTTTTAATTTTAATTAAAGATTAAAGCTTTATTATCCAGAATTGTTTCTTATGGGTTTTATTTATGATTTGTTATTTTCGCTAGATTTGAGTTGTCCGGAGGTTGTTTCACTCGAGAAGGTCATTTTAGAGCATCAGTCTAGCTTCTTTGAGATAAGTATCTTGCCTAACTTTTGGGGGAGGGGGGAATTAAGCTTTAGGATTTGAGTCATTTGTGCTAATTGTATCATGTGAAGGCCGTGTACGCGTGATGACGAGTACGTACTGGAAATTGCTTAACCTTAAATCGAAGTTATTAGTATCTCTTTCGTAATTGCATAACCTTAATTGAAAGTACTATTATCTCTTCCGTAATTGCTTAGCTTTAATTGAAGTTGTTATCGCTTTCCTTGTTGACATATTATTATTTGGGGTCATTGATTCATGCTATCTCTCTTATCGACGAATCATATTTTTTTGGAATCATTGTTACATATTATCTCTCCCATGTTGAGCTATTTTTGTTAAGACCATTATTCCATGTTGTATCTTTCTTTGTGGGTTTGTGCATATGGCAAGACAAGGTGGAAATATTATTGTGCGCGTGCAACGAGATAAGGCAAATATTTACTTTATTACTGCACACGTGGCGAGACAAAGTGGGCTATGTCGGAGAATGATTTATGATGTCCTGGGGGTATTATTATTGTTGATATTTGTGCAGTGGTGTGCCCACCTTGTGTGAGTTATACTGTGTACGTTGGGGGTGATCATTTATTATGTGCCATTCATTGTCTATATTCTTACTTGTTGACTTGAATGTGGAAGAACCCTTGCACAAGCGTACACGTAAACAAATCACACATATCGGTTTAAGAAGATGAATATACTCTCGCATACTTGCCTTCGGTGTGAGAATTATTCTGTTGGCACGTGAGTTGTCTCATGAGTCATTGTTATTGTTGCACGTGAAAGGTCCGTGCGGATATTAGATATTATCAATCTCTTGGAAGTGAGTTGTACGTGCGGTTATGAATTGTAATGTGGGCACGAGACTCCAAGTGATTAGGGTTCATGAATTGGGACCCGTGATTTATAATTATGAGGTTTGGTACCTTGTGAAAATCCTTGAATAAATCGGGTGTGGAAGCGGCTATTCTTATTAAGTTGTTACTTGTTTTTATTTATTTGATCTTACCGGACTTAGGCTGTGTTCAGCCTACTCTACAGCGTTGTTAACTGTTGTGTGCCGTTGCTAATTGTTGCTTTAGTTTCCTATTATGAGCATTGTTTTATTATTGTTAACATGCCTAGATTTATATTGATATTGTCCCTTACTATTTCTACATTTATACTTATTCAGGTTGCTTAGTTCAGTAGGTGTTTTGACTGTTTCTCGTCACTACTCCACCTAAGTTAATCTTGATAATTACCTGTACCGATGTGGTGTATACGCTTTTTGCACATTTTTGAGCAGATCAATGTATCTCGGAATTGGTTGATTAATAGCTAGCTATTCGGATTTTACTGTGGAAGCTCAAGGTAAACATGTCGTCACGTTCCCATGCCTCGGAGTCACCTTCTAATATTGTACCTGTACTATTTATTTCTATTCCAAAATAGTTGTATTTATGGATTTTCTAGCAGACTCAATAAAGCTTATAACTTGTGCTACTAGTTTTGGGATTGTAAGTTTTGTATAGAGATTTCTATGTTATATTTGATAATTGTTGGTTGAATTTTTCTATTAATTCAATAAGTGTTAACTCACTTAGTCATAGAGATTAAGTGCCGTCACGAAATCCTACGGAAAGAAATTAGAGTCGTGACAACATATGGCATATATCACATTGGTTAAGTATATGTACATGGAGCCAAGACCGAGTAAGAATGGTGGGAGGAGACTTAGAAAACTTCGCATTCGTGATGGGGTTGCACCAAGGATTAAATTTTAGCCTGTTTTTATTTGTCGTGGTATGAATTGATAAGGTACATTCAAGGGGACATAATATAGTGTATGTTATTTGCACATAACATAGTATTGGTTGGATGAGACACTTCGGGAGTAATGATAGACTAGAGATTTGGAGATTGACCCTAAAGTCTAAAGGTTTCAGATTGAGCAGGATAATATTTGGAATGCATATTCAATTATGCACTACATGAGGTAGATATGAAAGTCAGGATTGATATACAAGTTATCCCTAAGAGAGAAAGCTTCAAGTATTTGGGGTCAATAAACCAAAAGAATTAGGAGATTGATGATTATTTCACATCATATTGGAATTGGATGGATAAAATAGAGGCTCGCATCTAAAAGTACAATATAAAATACCTACTACAATTGAACTCGAAATAAAGAAAGACACATAAAACACTTTATGGAGTTGGTTCTTCAATCTGGTTCATGTAGCTTCAGATTTGCACACTTGAATCACACACGAACTGCTCGCAAAAAGCCTTGCTATTTTGCTCCTAATTCACGTTTAACTTCTTCATTTTTGTGTAACACTTTAATGTGAGAACATCCTGCAATTTATAAAGTTAGTAGATAAATAAATAACTAGATTCTTGATGCAACTCTTCCTTGGTGGAAGAGTTCTAGTTGATTTCAACTTCTAACTCCTTTCCTATCTTGGATAATGTCTTCTTTGATTAAAGAGTCCTTCTCCTTATCAATTATGCAACCTTTTCGATCAGGAGATATTAAATACACCAAGTTAAGCTTATCTCCTTCACGTGCATCCCACATGCTCGAATATGCTTGTTTAATGAACCTGAGGGATGGACTACTGGGATGAACCTGGTTCATCATGAGTTCCTTTGTCAGTCTTTAAAAATAACCTTTACTTAGGCCAACAAATGCCCCCTTTTTTTATGATGACAAACCCTGTACTTTTCATACACTTAGGTCTTGTCAGATCTCAGCCCAACATCAATGTAAAGTTAGAATTTTTCACTTATCATCAAGGACCAGGTACATTAGATTATAAACATCACTGTTCAAAGTGTAAAGATAGATTTTAAAACTTACTCATGTCCACTGGGACTTCTTCAAATGCAATCATGAATTAATCATCATAGATCAAGCTAAGAATTTTAACTATCAAATAAATATAAACAAAAAGTTAGAGCAAAAGACAGTGAATTTCATTGATGATTGATAACACAAAGCATAAGAAGAAATAGAAATACTAAAAATATGAACAAAATAAACAAAAAATCCCGAACCGAGTCACTGGTTAATCTACACTAGGCTAGAAAGCTTAAAGCTAGGAAGAACTAGGTGCCTCGTTTTTGACTTGGTGGAGTTTCAGCATACCTTGAAGAATGCCATCATTCTTCTCTTTTTCTCTTTCCCAGCTCAGTTCTGAGATCATCTCTCTCAGTCTCCACCTCAATCAACCTCTTCTTCAGCCTTTCAATCTCAGCATCCTTAACCCCACTTTCTTGAACCAAGGCTCTGACCTTGCTGTTCACTGGTACCTTTTTTTTTATGAACTAGGTTCTTTAGAAGTTACATTGATTTCATAATTGCAAAAAGTAGAGTATTAACCCAAAAATGATCCATGTTTGTACTAACCTCCCTCTTTTTTATAGGTACATTGAAATGTGCAAGCACAGTTGTGAGAGTGAAGCCATAGGGAATGATATGAGTTTTGGTGCCATTAATAACTCTATCAAGAAGCTGGATTATAGCTTTTAGTCACTTTCTTCTGCAGGTCTACGAGAGTTTCCTATATAGATGAACCAGGTTCACCCCCCCAATCAACCATTGCACCTGCGTCTTTGGTTAAACTCACAATAGTAGGTGAAGAATCAGTCACTCGTATCCCCTTTCCCCTCATAGTACTCCTATCACCATTGCTCTCCTTTTTAAAAATAATTTTACCACCAATTTATCCAGATTCTGCAGTCTCAACATTTGCTATAGATCCTACAAATCTATTTTCCAAATTTGCAACAACTTTAGAAATTGTCTCAGGAGAAACTTTAGAATCAAAAGGTACTTGTTCAGCTTCAGAAGAACCACATCTTCCCCTTGAGTAGCAGACTTAAAAGAATCTAGGTAGTTTAATACGGCCAGGAGTCTTGAACGTAATTGGTTCACTTGTAATGGATAACTTCAAAAGAACTTTGGTCATTGGTAGGACTCTGCTCATGATCCAAATATAGTTATTTCAAATTATGCAGAGTATATAAACCATACCTTTTTATCTTGATAAACCAGGTTCTTCACTGATAATTCTCTTGTGTAAGTCTACATTTGCCAAAATAGAGAAAATTTCATTAGAGATTAAAGAGTTTTTAACACATGACACAATATTATACTATGGAAAGTATGGGACTGAGCAAGATTTAATCTAATTATACACAATTACAAACTTCCTAACCAAAAATTTGTTTTCTTCAATTTTTTAATTTAACCTTGAACTGGTCCTTTTCGGTGATCTTAATCATCCTGAATTCCAACCTGTTCCTCTCAAAGTGATCTCTACTTAAAGCTTTTGTCAAGATGTCAGCAATTTGCTTGTTAGTAGTACAAAACTCCATAGTGATCAAGCCTTTCTCATAGTAGTCCCTCAAAAAATGGTATCTAACATCTATGTGCTTAGTTCTCTTATGATGAACTGGATTCTTATTCAAACTAATAGCACTAGTGTTATCACAGAAAATAGGGATGCAACCAACATCACTTCCAAAATCCATCAACTACTGAGGTGATCTTCCTATCCACAAGGAAACCTGCGTCATCAGCATGAGCATATCCCACTAGGTTAAAGTTACTACCATTTGGATACCAAAAATAAAGGTCAGCATTGCCTTTCAAGTATCTCAATATTCTCTTGACAGCAGCCAAGTAGGATTCGTTTGGGTTTGCTTGAAATCAAGCACAAAGCCTTACACTGAAAATAATGTCAGATCTGCTAGCAGTAAGATACAAAAGAAAACCAATCATTCCCCTATACAAATTCTGATCAACAGATGAACCAGGTTCATCTATATCCAATTTAGTGGATGTTGCAATAGGAGTGTCAATTTCTTTGGATGTTCATTCCTAGTTTTGTTACTGAGGAATAGGTTCATGTACATGTTACCTCGAGGTTTGAGGGCCAGTTCCTCTTTAGTCAGTTGCCCTTGTCATGTTACCCGGGGTGGAATGACCTATTCCATAACCTGTTCCTTTTTGTGATGCATCTTCAAACTGGACCGTGGTTTCACCATTTGAGTTTCTTATCAGCCCAATCTCTTCATTATCTTGTTCATGCCTCTCAGAAAGAATGTTAGTTGTTTTTTTAAATAACATATACATTTTTTCTACACATATAGTTCTTTTACTGTATATATCATAAGCTTTACTATGTGAAGAATATCCCAAGAATACTCCTTCATTACTTCTGGCATCATACTTACCAATGGAGTCTTTGTCATTATTGTGCACAAAGCACTTGTATCTAAATGCCCTAAGATAGGATATATTTAACTTTCTCCCTTTAAGTGACTCATATGGAATCTTCTTAACAAGAGGTCTAGTCATGCAACGGTTTATAATGTAGCATGCAAAAATTCAGCAAACTTAGCATTTTCAAATTCAGTTCCATGAACAGACATAATTGATGCAAGTTGATTATCTAGTTGTTTTTGAATTTTTCTAGCAAAAGAGGTAAACATGTCAAATGCTTTATCTTTAGATGTTAAAAATAATATCCAAGTAACCCTTAGAGTAATCATTAACAAGCACCATCACATATATTTTTCCACGTTTGCTTAATATTCTCGTTGGACCACAGAGATCCATATAGACCAATTCCATCGTTCTGGTGGTGCTTACCACTTTCTTGCATTTAAAAGAGGATCTTACCTGCTTCCCCCTTGCACAAGCCTCACAAACTTTGTCTTCCTTGAATTTGGTGTTAGGAAGCCCAATCGCCAGATCCTTGAAGATTAATTTGTTGAGTTGACTTAGAGTTGCATGTCTAAGTTTCTTGTGCCAAAGGAGGGGATCGTTGTCCAACACACTTAAGCAAGTGAGTTTATTTTCTGAAAGTATGGAAAAATCTACAATGTATGTATTGTTTGCTTCTTTTTCCCTGCAAAATAATCTTGTTAGTGGTAAGATTAATCGCAAAACATTTGGCATAGGTGAATGATACCAAGTTACCTATATCACATAATCGTAATACACATATTAGACTTTAATTTATGCCATCTATCAAGTACACATTCTCAATAGAGTAAGAATTAGTCTTACATACCTTTCCAACCCCAATGATCTCACTTTTCTTCCCATTTCCAAAGGAGACATTACCTCCTTTGAGGTCCTCAAGTGAAAGGAACTGGTTCTTGCTTCCTGTCATATGCTTTGAACATCCATTATCCATGTGCCATATTTGGCTACTCCCCTTCAATTGGAGCTCTTGAACATATTAGAACCATTTTCGCAAGTCATTCCCTTTTATTCAAACTGCAAATTGCCTGACTCAACGAAAAGAACCATTCGTGCCTCATTGGCACTCTGACATTGCAGAATGAAATCCTCATCCCATTACAACCAAGAAACTTCCTGCTCTACGCACCGAGCATTCTTTACCAACAACCACTTAAGACATCCCATGATTCTCCTACCCTATTGAAGCATAATATGGCCTTTGCCAAAATTCTTCCTTTACTCGAACCATTATCAATCTCTATCTCCACTAGCCATAACTGATTCGCCTACACGCCTTAGATTGGGACCAACATAGCACCTAATCGTGCAACCAACTATTCACAGTAGACTCCTCCACTTGGCTCGGAGCCATAGATCATATACACTCGTTAATTCATAACACTTATACTCTATTGATGCCACAATACCATAGTGAGATTAAACTCAAATCCTTTGCAAGCTTGTGTGAACACAGATTATCTAGTACTTTAATTATTCGACAAATCTCACACTCATTCTCGCAACAATTAAGTCCACTCTCTTAAGCAACCCAAAAATGAGATCTCCTAACATAAGCATAAGGATCACACCACTTCAGAACACCCGCAGGAGATAACCCACCTGCTTCGCCTCAATATAACCGTTTTGTATACCTTCCACCATCATACACATTATATAGTCACTTAGTCTTCCTGAATTTTAACTCATACCACAACATAAAATTTACTTCACTCCTAACTAGGAGACATGAAAAGATCCTTCATACGCCCATAACTCGGGGCTACACATGCTATCACAATTGAAATCAAACACTTAATAGTTCATCTATCATCCAGCAGACCTTCCTCATCACTTCCAAGTCATATAGATAGACCTCGCAGTACTAAAATACTCATCACGTAGCTATCCAGCCGTCATTCCCACTAATAGGGACAATGCCGAACATATATAAGTTCAAAACACTTGCTCACACAATCAGCAACTCGGTGCTCAAGCCATAGGCAAAGATCCGGACTCAAGTCCTTCGGACTAGCCCAACATCAATTCACAGAGATCACATCTCGCCCATCGATCGGGAAATCACAAACCATCAAGGCACATCTAATACTGAGCGCTCATGCGCGCATACAAATGTGTGGAAGGAATTTCAAGAGTTACCTTTCAAGATGAATCAAGGACGCACGATAAGAATTCAAGAACGTGAAGTTTTTCCTAAAGGTTCTGCATCCTCTCGAGAATAAATACAAAAATCTCTGTACCGATCCACGAGACTCTACTAAAACTGCTCATGACTCGTGAAACCTATGTAACCTAGCTCTGATACCATCTTGTCACGACCCAAACCCATACATGGTCGTGATAGCGCCTCTCATGGGGACGAGGCCAGCCAACTAAACCCAATTCATCCTTTTTGAAATAGTTAAACAATTCATAAGTAGTTTAAATATGATTTAATGATAATAATAATTAGCAAAAGTACAACCCTACACAGCCCAAACCGGGCTGTCACAAGTCACGCGCATCTACTAGAGTTTGAATACAACTACAAGGTCTGAAATATACAAAATAAGACTAATAAAAAAAAGGAAGAAATGCGATGCTGCGAACGCTTGCAGTCACCTCACTAAACTCTGATAACTTAGCCTCCAATCAGCTCAAAACCCACTACCGGGTGAACAAATACCTGCATCTGCACACGAGGTGTAGGGAGTAAAGTGAGCACTCCAACTCAGTGAGCAATAAAGGTAAATAATAACTGAGCAGTAAGAAATCACGTAAGGCAACCAAAATGCTATCTAGAGCAGTGCAAAAACCTTTGCAAAAAGCAGTGAAGTTGTGAAATTTTTAGAAAAAAACATCTTAGCTCAGTTTAAACCTCTTTTTAAAATGACTTTTCCAACGGTTACACAAATAAATGCAAAACAATAGTCCAGATAAGCACAGAAATCCGCCCCTCGAGCATAACACTCAATTAACCGATTATGTTAGCTAATCAGGTAGATATCACATAAACTAGCATAATAACAGATAATGGCAGAGAAATGAATAAGTAAACACATAAAATAGTACCAATACCGTTGCGGTGTGCAGGCCGATCCATATGCCGCTGCGGTGTGCAGCCCAATCATATATTTTGTCGACGGTGCTCACTTGGGGTGTGTAGACTCTGGGAGGGGTCCCTTACGGCCCAAGTGCAAGCCATCTCGTGGCATCGAATCTAGGCCCTTGGCCTCATATCAGTATCAGTATAACACTGATGCAGCATCCAGCCCGATATATATATATATATATATATATATATATATATATATATATATATATATATATATATATATATATATATATATATATATATATATATATATATATATATATATATATATATATCACACCTCCTTTTGGACACTACAGCCCTGGCGAAGGGCGTAGATAAGTGAGTTTTTCCAATTTAAGGACAATCAAAACTGGATCTAATTATTTAAGAGATTTCAAAGTCGCCACTTGGAAAATTAATAGTGTCCCAAGTCACCGATTTAAATCCCGAATCGATAAAGGTTTGACTCTATTTAACAGTCAGCGAACCAGAAATCCGGGTAGGGAATTCTATTAACCCGGGAGAAGGTATTAGGCACTCCCTAGTTCTGTGGTTCTAGCATGGTCGCTCAACTATTATATTCGGCTTAATTATCTGATTTTAATACATGTTTTATCCTATGGTACATTTTAACTTATTAAAACTGCTTTTATTAATAATCTTCGGAAATTGAACGTCGTTTAAAACATGTTTTCGGATCACGTTACATGAAATGCACCCGGACCCTTGACACATTTTATTAAACATTTTGGGATTAGGGTTTGGGTCACATGAGATGCACACCCAAGTTTAAGAAGGTAAAATTATTAAAGAACGCGCCTAAAGCAGCTAACGTGTTATTAATTTTGCGGGAGGCCATGAAAATTCGCTAAATGGCTCGTCCCGAGTTCTAAGTATTTGAAGTAATTAAGGAGGGCTACGCAATTTGTGATTTATTTGGCGCGGCGCACCTTGTTTATTTTAAGATCATCCTAAAGAAACTATGATTCTCTAAAAAATTTATCTCTAAAGCAACTTAATAGATTAACATTACGAAATTTGGGCCCCAAGTTCAAGTCCAAACTTAAACATGATAAGACCCTCTTAATTTAAGCTTTTTACTTAAATTAGAAACCCCATGTCGTATTATGAATCTAGATTAACAAAAGAGAATCAAACAATGGGTTTCCAGGCCGAACTCATCCCCCTTTTACTCATCAAAACTTAATGTTACTATTGGTTGGCAGTTCAATGGACTATTACTACAAATCTGGAAATTTTAACAGCGTTTACTATTAATCAATGACTCCTTTAAACTACCCAGTCGCAAACTAAACAATAGGAGAAATCATCAAATGATCGAAACAAATGATATAATCCGATTAAAACAAATGTATTGATCACCGAATTCAATACACGCATGGAAATATTAAAGAATTCATCTGACAACTGATCTAATAAACATGTGATCTTCCAACCAACTTCAGTTAGTTTTCGTTTGCACTAAGAAACCCCAATCCTATACTAAACGAACTAATTCATGCTTCATTTACACCTAAGGGTGTCAATCGGGCCAGGTCGGACCTGACCGATATAATCCGGGACCGGACCAGCCCGGTTACTAAGGGGCCGGGTGGGCTGCGTTCGAGGGGGAGGGTTGGTCCGTTTGGGATTTTGGGGGTTGGAACCGGCCCGGCCCGGTTTGAGTAAACAGTACCGTGAACCGGTTGGACCGGCCCGGACCGGCCCGGTTTAACGGTAAATTAGTTTTTTGTTTTTTTTATTTCTTGAATTTGTGGGGCCCACATTGCCGTTGGCAACGGTCCAGATCCGTTGGCCAACGGATAATTTTGCAAAAATGGCCATTGTTTCATTATTTTTTTGAATTTATTAATTTACAATATTAACCCTTCTTAAAATCTATAAATACCCTCATCTCTTCTTCATTTCTTCACTCAAAATTCTTATCTCAATCTCAATTCTCAAATTATCAATCTCTCTCTTCCCTTCAATTTGCAAGATTTCATATTCTAAATTTATAATTATATTTGTCTCTCTTTTCCCGAATTTAATTTATCGCAATTTGTCATTCGGAATTTGAAGCTTGAAGTCCAAAATTGAAATACTTGCTTGACATTTGTTCGTGGTAACACCGGATTTGCGTAATCAAGTACTTAATTTATTGTCGAATTCGGTGCACTCCCTCCACTCTTTCTCTTATTTAATATTTTAATTGCATATTCAATTTTAGCTTATACTTTCATTTTTACAATATGTTAAATGCTGCTAAAAGAGCGTGTAGAAAAGTTACTGGTAGGGGTGAAAATATAAAAAAGAGGTAGTCATGTAGCTTCCGGTAATAATAGTAATGACCCAATAACACATGTTTCTGAATCATCGCCTAATTTGCAAGATGTAGAGATTGATTATGAATAATTACAAGAAGATTTTGGAATAGAAGATAATGAAATTGGAATAGAAGATGAGATACCACCTACACCTAGTAGTGGAAATGTTGGTAGTATTTGAGTTGGAGTTGATAGTGCTACAAGGGGTAGTAGACCACCAGTAGCTCCAACTTCTAATCGTTAAAGAAGAAGTCCGGTATGAAAATTTTTTGAAATAATAGAAGGTACTAATAGAGTTAAGTGCAAACTTTGTAACGAACATTTGACCGGAGGAAATTTAGGGGGGACTGGGACACTTACTAGACATATGATGTCTATCCATCCCATAGAATGGGGCAATAATGGGGATGAAGTCAAACAACTATTAACCTTACTACTGGAGGTCTAGTAAAATATGATAAAATGAGGGATCGTGAGGAATTAGCAAAAATGATTACTTTGGGTTGTTTACCTTTTTCTTTTGCTTCTTCATCGTATCTTATTATGTATATTCAAAGGATTTACAATCCTTTATTTAAAGGTATCCCTAGAAGTACTTGTAGAGCAGATATCTTTAGACTTCATGGACAATATCAAACATACATACGTTATTTGTTTAGTCACCTTCCTTCTAGAGTATGTCTAACTTCTGATATTGGTCATGCTGTTAATAGAAATGATTATTTGACAATTACATGCCATTGGATAGATGATAATACGTGTATGCAAAAACGTATTATCGCTTTTAAATATAATTAAGATTAGAGTCATACTGCTACGTTTATAAGTAGTACAATTGTTGAAGTTGTTAAATTTTATAATCTAAACCAAAAAGTTTTGTGTAAGTCTTTTGATAATGCTTCAAACAATAATGCCGCAGTTTCAATTTTAAAATTGCTTTTGCAACCACCTCTTGATGATATTTTTCATATTAGGTGTGCATGTCATGTTTATAATTTAATTGTTAAAAGTGGCCTTGATTTATTTTCAGTTGAGATTACTCATGTTAGAAGAGCAGTTTGTGTTATTCAAGGAAATAATAGACAATCTAGAGTAAAAGAATTTAAGACTAAGTGTATCCAGTATAACCTTAAACCTAGATTCATGTCAGACGAAATTGTTACTAGATGGAATTATACATATATATTTTTAAAATGTTGCTACAAATATGGATTTCCTATAACTGAAGTTGCTAATGCATATTGTACTGATCCTAGGCGTATGTTAACAAGTTATACTTGGGAGGTCATTAATGATATTTTTAAATTTTTACATAAATTTTATACTGCGACTGTTGTGTTTTCTGGCGCATATTACCCCCTGTTACTATGGCTTTAGTACATATAGCTGAAATTTCTTTGCTACTATCTGAATTTAAGAAGAAAGAAAAATATATGGATGTTGTTGAAAAATGCAAGCAAAATTCAAAAAATATTTATTTCCAATTCCTCCGATTTACTTAATTGGTGCAGTTTTAAATCCTTCTATTAAAATGTCTGATTGTCACCAATTAATGAATGCTTTATATACTTATATGGAGATTGGAGAAACTGAAGCCCCAAATTTATATGATTCTATGAACAAGCTAAATGAATATATACAACAACTATATAATTATTATGCAAATGAATGTGATAATACTGCTCGTGCTTCTGGCGATGTTAATCCCACTATGCAATGTAGCAGTTCTGCTAATGTGGATGATGAAGGCCTTGATAGTTTTAATAGTTTTTCTAACACTCAAACCAGTTGCAGGAATATTGATGAGCTTCAATTCTACTTGCAGAAGCAAAAGGATCCTCGCACAAAGGACTTTTCACCGTTGGGATGGTGGCATGAAAATGAAAAGCAATTTCTTGTTCTTTTCTCTATGGCTCGGGACGTGCTGAATGTGCCAATTTCTACTATTACATCAGAGAGTGAATTTAGCCAAGCAAGACAACAACTTGAAGACACCCGTCACTCATTGGGAATCAATGCTTTGGAAGTTTTAGTATGTTTCAGAGATTGGATAAGATCGGAACGAAGAGATCAAGGAAAGGAAGATGTTGATAGGCCAGAAGACGAGGAACTTGGAGATATATTAACCCATGGAAAACCATCCGAATTTAACTCCCCAGAAGAAGGTCAATCGGTTCATATTGATTATGATGAACTTGCTAGGGCGATGCAAAACATTTGAAATTATTACTTTACTAGTTTACTTGTTAGAAAAAATGTAAACATTTCATTTTCTACTTTTTCAATTTGAAATTGAGAAATAAAGTAGCACTTGCAATAAGTGCAATTTTTTCCCATCTTACTTGTATTCATTCAATTATTACAAAGTATTAATGTAATTATAACTTAATAGTTATACTCAATTCCTTAAAAAAATGAAAATATACTAAACCCGGCCCGGACCCCTTCAACCCGTAACCCGTATGGTTCAACTTTAACTCGAACTAACCCAGCCCACTACGAACCCGTCACTGTGCAACCCGGCCCGGCCCAGAACCCAGACGGGTCAAAAAATTCCGGACCCCGACAATCCCGGTAGACCCGTTTGTCACCCTTGTTTACACCTAAGGATCAAATTGCATTTGAATTGACTAGAGTAATATTGTGACCCATATGCTACTTGTTGCATCAATTTCCGTCATGATGATTGAAACCAAAATAAACCTAAGCTAATAAGTTTCAAATAAACAATAACCAATAGAATATTACATCAATTCCTTATAACAAAAAAACCAAAACCAGAATGAATATGTCTAAATAAAATCGAAAAGTAGAATGACGGCTAATATAGTAAAATATAGGAGCTTCAACTCGAGGTATCCATTTCATTTTCCCAAAGCTCATGACAACCAGTTGAGCTTGCACACTCTTTTCAAATTGAAGAGCTCGAACCTGTTGCTCCAACTTCCCTATTCTTGTTCGGTATTCCTTTTCTTTGGCTAGCCACTCCCACTGCACCCGGGGCCCTTCTGTGAATTGTTGTACATATGGCTTTTTGGCGGGTCTCTCACGGATTTGAAATCTTTTGCCAAACCAAGTATTTGGGATCCACTTCGCCTCTAGCCAAATCATGTACCATAGTCTTAGGCTCAAGGTATCTGCACTCATTCCATATTTGTCGGATGTTATCTTCCGGAAAGGTAGATTTTGGACCTAAATCAATGATTTTTCCGCTCAGGTCTTCGTCACCATGGACAGTTTGAAATCTTCCAAGTTGCCTCAAGACTCGGCAGGGAGCGTAAGGTTGGATGCTTCGGACGCCCATCAAAAGATTATAAGGTACCTATGCTGATGTGTACATAGTCTCAGTAGCGGGAAGCCATTCAAAAGCCCACTTGACTTTATCTTCGGTCAAAGATCTCATTCACGACAACCAAGCCTCAGTGCCTTCGGGAAACTCAATACATGTTACCCTAGTTCCGAACTCCGTAATACAACTTAGCCCGGTTAGACCATAGTTCATATACCTCGTGCGATGACAAAGGTGCTCATGTATCCATAACTATAGTAACAGACTGCAACCCTGGAAGAATTTCATACCGTCTCGGCACATGGATAAGGCTCGATACATTTCCGCCACAATCAAAGGAACCACTGTGCTAGTAGGCTTTTTTATGGCAACATCCATCATTCCTACAAGGCCAAAGTTTATGTGACCATCTTTTCTTGCACAAACCACGATTCCCAGAAAAGCTACCATGAATGCCAATCCCTGTCGGGCCTCCCATTTATCTTTGTTCCCAGCATGTGTCAAACCGGTATTTTGCTCCTCAAAACCTTTCGGTTTTCCATATCGGTGGTATAAGAAATGAAGTGTGCAACACCCTTATGATAGATGTTTATCTTGAACGTCCCGACGAATGCTCAAAAAGTCCAAAAATCTGTGGATGGTTACCGGTCTCAGTGACAATGGATATCTACTCCTGAGGTTCCCGTTGAGACCCGCATATCCTGCAATCTCCTCTAGTGTGGGGGTAAGCTCAAAGTCTGAGAACTGGAATACATTACGAGTTGGGTCCCAGAATGGTATCAATGATTCAATAATATCTGTTCTTGGTTTGATGTTTAACAATCCGATGAGACCACCCAAAATCTTGACCACGGTTTCTCTGCTACCTTTTCCCAAGTCATTCCACCACATGTGAAGCTTCAAAGGGATCTCACTCAGGACTGAGAAGGATTCGATGTCAGTGGTATTCATCCTGCACATTTATTTAAAGGGGATTCAATGATTTATTTTGACCTAAAAGAGAAAATAGCTATTTTGAAAAAGTTTCTTCATTTAGGAAAAATAGCTATTTTTGCAAAAGTATTTTAATGAAGTAATTAAGGAGGACCACGCAAATTCTGATTTATTTAGCCCGGTGCACCTTGTTTGTTTTAAGGTCATTCTAAACAAACTATGATTCTCTAAAAGTTTTATCTCTAAGGCAACTTAATGGATTAACATTACGAAATTTGGGCCCCAAGTTCAAGTCCGAACTTAAACAAGAGAAGACCCTGTTGCATGCAAATCTTTCTATCGGGAAAGCCTCGCTTATTCAAAGGGCTTCTTATTTAGAACCCTTTTTTTGCTTAGTTGTAAGTAAACGTTGGTAGGAGCGGCGGGATGATGATGAGTATATAAGTCAATAAAGACCAAAAAATAATAAATGGCAAGATAAATTAGATATCTATGGAAAAAATAACAATGTAGAGGGCGACTGAAAAGGAGGCTCGACCTACAGGGAGAGTCGTGGGCAGGGATTCTCTACAATGACACTGTTGTAGACCAACTGAAAGGGATGTAGCGCAGTTTGGTAGCGCCTTTGTTTTGGGTAAAAAATGTCACGGGTACAAATCCTGTCATCCCTACCTATTCTTCTCCTCTAGGCAGTAACGAGGGATCCATTGAGATTGATTCAAATTGGAAATACAGATTTTCATTTTATGAGACTATATGCATGCAAGATGTATTGGGGGTACAAAAAGAATCCTTTTTCTTTACAGTCGTATCTGCTGTGATAAGAAAGCGCTCTTAGTTCAGTTCGATAGAACGTGGGTCTCCAAAACCTGATGTCGTAGGTTCAAATCCTACAGAGCGTGATAAATCAATGACTCCTTTAAACTACCTAGTTGCAGACTAAACAACAGGAGGAATCATCAAATGATCGAAAAAAATGAGATAATCCGATTAAACCAAACGTATTGATCGCCGAATTCCATACACACATGGAAATATTAAAGAATTCATCTGAAAAATGATCTAATAAACATGTGATCTTCCAACCAACTTCAGTTGGTTTTCGTTTGGACTAAATACTCCCAATCCTATACTAAACGAACTAATTCATGCTTTATTTACACCTAAGGATCAAATTGAATTTGAACTGACTAGAGTAATCTTGTGACCCATATGCTACTTGTTGCATCAATTGCCATCATGATGATTGAAACCAAAATAAAACTAAGCTAACATGTTCGAAATAAACAACAGCCAATAGAATATTACATCAATTCCTTATAATAAAAAAACCAAAATCAGAATGGATATGACCAAATAAAATCAAAAAGTAGAATGACGGCTAATATAGTAAAATATATGAGCTTTAACTCGAGGTTTCCATTTCATTTTCTCAAAGCTCATGAAAACCACCTGAGTTTACAAGGCATGTACCTGGAAATTTGCACAAAATGTGAGCAGAAGGTAGGGTCAACAGCAGTAAACGAACAACAACAACTTAGAACCAAACTCACAGCCCAACAAATGGTGTCAAACAGTACAGGAAATTATTTCACTCAAAACAGTTACAGCAAACACTTAAAACTAAACTTTCAAATCCACATTCAAACTACTCCCATATCAATTGATTCAAAACTTGTATTCAAAATTGAACAGATCAGAGGATATTGAACAAAATGCAATGGATTAGTGTTTTCAGCTATACTTTTTTAGATTTTCTCTCCAGGCTTTTCAACTTCTAGCAATCTTTATGTGTAGTTTTTCAAATTTCCCAGCTTCTTTTGTTTGTGTATTTTCCTCGAATTTTAGCTATAAGAACCTTCTATAGTAGCAGCCTTGTTTACTGGAACTTTTTAGCCTATCCTTCCCCTGCTTTGAAAGGCAAGACTAGTGCCTTTATATGCAGACAGTTAGGAAAAACCTCAAACAGTCGGTTGGTAAAGATTTTCCTAACCTGAATTCCCTAGATTGACCTTTATTTGGATTCCAAATTACTAACCCTGTTTGAACCAACCCCCAACCCCTGTTACCCTGGTCAAGAGCTAACCACAATTTTTAGAAAATCCTAAAATCGGACTGGTGGTCAAATTAAACTATTTCGAGCATCAGAACTAACTATAGAACTAAACTTGACTGACTAGAATTAAAACAAATTCATGCCATCTATTAATTATAAATTATGCACCAGAATTAAAGAACAGAATCAAAAGAGAAAGTAAACAAATATGAATCAGAAGAAAACCGACTAGACAAAACCTAACACAAAGATTATTAAGCATGGGGTGGGAACTAATTTTAATTAGAAAAAGATTCACTATATAAAAGAAACAAATAAAGAAAGAAAATAAGATTAAGGGACTTACTGACTTTGGTCACAACTCGGATTAGCACTACTTGACTAGCTTCAAACATGACCCCCAAATAATATTATATGTCTGTTCTTTAACACAACAAAACCATAATATTATTTTGGAGTCATTTGAAGGTTGGAAAACTTTGAATCTGCAATTTCGACCTCGTCTGAACCTTAGCCTTAAAGATTTAACAAACTTGGACGGGGTTTGAAGGGTTTTGGTTTGGGATTTAGAAAGAGGAGGTCAAAAACGGTACGAGATATGATTTTGGTTGCATTTGTAGGGGTGAGTTTTGGCTAAATTTCAAACTATATTTCGAAGAGCTAGGTTTGGATTCAAGGCAAGGGACTTACATATCCTGGGTGAGGGATGCTAGGAGAACCTATGGTGTTGATTTGGAGTCATTTGGGCACCAGCACTGCCGTGGACGGTGGAGCAACCGCAGCTTTAAACAAAGATTCGAGGGGATTGGTTGATATTTGAGGGACGCTAGTCACAGAAATGGGAAGAGGAGGTCAGGGAGGTGTAGTGGTGTATTTTTGAAGGCCATCAGAGATTTTCCGCCACCGGCGGCAATTTTCCGTCGGCGACGAACAACAGAGGGTGGTGTGTGGGGACGGTGGTGTTACACCGGCACGTTGCAGGGGGTTCTGAGAGATGGTTTGGGGCTAGGGGGGTCGTTAGGACATTTACATACTTAATAATCCTCAGTTCTGAGCCGGTGGATCATGTATCCTCGACGGCTCAGATCTATTATCTTCAAACAACGTTGTTTAATTCGAAGGGGTTGGACCGGGTATTGGGTTGGGTTGTACCGGTTCTGGGTGGGTCTTTTATGTATTGGGATGTTTTAAATAAAAAATGGTCCAATTTATTATATACAACTTCTTTTGTTTTTATTTTTTCATGTTTTCTTTTCCTTCTTTTTTTCAATTTCTAAAATTTCTAAATAAATCATTAATCCTAAATTTAAATGCTAATTGTCCTCTATAATTATTATCACAACTAATTAAAACGAAAGAAAAATTACCTAAAAATCAAAATCAAAATTAAAAGAGCAAATTCAGCTATATGTTTTTTTTATTTTTCCCTTTTTATAAAATGATTAAAGTAGTGAATAAAAAATATGAAATTAACTACTAAAATGTACGTGCCACATATTTTGTATTTTTTATTAATTAAGATTAAATTAAATATGCACAAACAAATACAAACCTTTAGTAGAAAATGCCACGAAAAATCAAAATTTGCAAATGAACAAGAAAAATTATTTTGTTTGAATTTATGGGAATTATTCATATAAGGCAATAATCACATGTGTGTGTGTGTGTGTGTGTGTGTGTGTATATATATTGTTGCGGCGTGCAGCCCCATCCAAACGTACCTCACAATACAGCTCTCGGCCTTACTCAGTAAACAAAAATCACATAAGCCACTCGGGCAACATAAACATGATGCTCAGCCCAAAATATTATTTAGAATATCATTTCAAGTGTTAAAGTAGAGTAAACATGGGTGAGTTTTGACAAAAACAATGAAAAGTAAAATGATTGAGTTCAAGTATAAATTCAAAACAGTAAAAAAATATCGATAAAAATCCCCGGAGGGTTCAGATAACTGGCACGAAGCCCAAATATGACAACCAGTTCAAATCATGATGATAACAAATAAGTTTAAATCAAATATGCAGTAAAATCATCAATCGGGACGGACCAAGTCACAATCCCCAGTAGTAAATGACCCCACGGTCATCATCAAGCACGTGTCTCACCTCAATAAGCACTATGATGTGCAATCCGGGGTTTCAAACCCTCAAGATATCATTTACAATCATTACTCACCTCGAACCAGCGAAATCTCTAGCTCACAACGCCTTTACCCCTCAAATCACCCTTCACGCACGTCAAATATATCCGAAATCAGATGAATACGTCACAATATGCTAAGAGAACAGAGCCCAAGTGAAAATAATCGAAAAATATAACAAACCCCGAAATTAGCAAAACTCAAAGCTCGGGCCCACTTCTCGAAACTCAAATTTTTTTACATCAACGGGTTCCTTATCCTTCCACGAGTTCATACATATCAAAAACTCTCTAATCCGACCTCAAATGGCCCTTCAAATCCCAATTTAAAAATCTCAAATCTCAAGCCTTAGTTCTTCCAATTTATCTAAATTTTCATCAATTTCTAGGTTAATTTCACAATATAATCATGTTTTTGGTTCATAAAACTTAACTCCAATCAATGCTCCTTGAATCTCTCTTCAATTTCTCACAAAGACCTCTTAAAATACTCAAATATGGTGGGAAATGGCTAAAACTTGCGATGAAATGTGTATAAACTCATTGCCCAGTTCCTGTAATTCCGTCATCGCGATCGCGAGCAAGGTCCCGCGATCACGAAGCAATAAAATCCGGCCTCTCAAGAAAACACTACGGGAACGCGATTAGAGCCCTGCGAACGCATTGTTTTCCATTTTCAAAGCTATGCGAACGCGTCCCCATAAATGCAAATGCAAAGGGCAATATTATTAGACCCCCAAACTCTTATATGTGAATGCAAAATACCTTATGCGAATGCGAAACACCACCAACTAATCATCTGCGATCGTGAACACTCAAATGCGAATGCAGAGAACAAATTTCATGCCTCCCAAATGCTTCCACGTAATCACGACACCACCCCTGCGATCGCGAAGGCCAAGAACTCTGCAACATCAAGACAGCATAATCTGCAACTCTAAAATGCCCAAATTGGTCCAATTGACCACTCGAAACTCACCCGAGGCCCCCGGGACCCCAACCAAAAGTACCAACACATCCTAAAACCTCATTTAAACGTGTTCCAATCATCAAAACACATCAAACAATACCAAAACTATCAATTCTCATTGAATTCAAGCCTAAGTTTTTTCCAAAAACTTACGAAACACGCTTTTGATAAAAAACCCAACTAAACCACGTCCGAATAACTTGAAAGTTTTCACACATATCCCAAATCACATAACAATGCAACAACAACTCCATAAATTACATTCCGGCCCTCGGATCAAAATTTCACCTACCAACTAGAATTCGCCAAAATCACAACTTCGCCAATTCAAGCCTAGTTCAACTCCGGACCTCCAAAATCAATTCCGATCACGCTCCTAAGTCATGGATCGCCCAACGAAGCTAACTAAATCATAAAAATTCCGTTTCGAGCTCATATACAATTAAGTGAACTCTTGTCAAACCTTTCAAATTCAAAGCTTTCAACTGAGACTGTTCTTTCAAATTCATTTTGATTTCTGTAAAAACCAAAATCAATGATCTACATCAGTCACAATACATCATACAGGGCAAGTAATTCCCAAAAATTGGTGATCAAGTGCAAAAGCTCAAAACGACCGGCCAGGTCGTTATAGTTTATGGTTACGTGAGCCTAATATTTTAAAATAATAGTAATAATTTAAACATGCTAAATGCCAACACATGCTTATTTAAAAGTTGATTCTAATATTAGTAATATTGTGATATATTATATATTGCAAGGATAACATTTAACTATAAATAGCATGTTAGAGTATGTTTGTGTATTCATCCCTTCTGAGCACGTGATTTTTGCCCTATATGATTGCTCCTATAAAATCAAAGAAAATAGATTTTTTCCAACTATTTGCTGTTTTTTAAGATTTTGTAGGATTTTATTTAATTGTTTGCGTTGTGTGCATGCTTAAGTTTTATTTAAACCATGAAAAAATACAAAATATGTTACATTTCCATTTAACATTTAATTTTATATTTTTAGATATATTAGTAAATTAATTTGTTTTATAAAAAGAAAAAAATCACGAAAATAACCTATTTTTGCATTTTTAACTTTTAGCTTCTAATTTTGTAATTTTTCTTTTAATTTGGTTTAAATTAATTGTGATATTTATTATTTAGAATTAATCATTTAAATTTGGTAGGATAATTTGATTTAGGGATTAATTTAGATGTTTTTTAATTTCTGAAAAGGAAAAGAATTTCAAAAAATAAAAAGAAAAGGAAAATGATTGGAAGAACCAGATTTTTGGCCAAATATCCTTTAATTCCTCAAGCCAAAATCAAATTTGCCCTAAACCAGACCAAACCAACATAGTTCCACCACAAATACCCAGTCCAGTCCTCCATTAATCAATACAACATCGTTTTCCCTCCCCTTTAATCCCAGCCATTAGATTATTTTGATTCAACGGCCCGCAACTGACTTGGTCTCTTCCATATAAGTGTTTGAACCCCTACACCCCCAATCATCTCTCTCACTCCCTCTCCTCAGAGACCAAAAAACAAACCATATGGGGCTACCTCAATTTCCTATCCTCTCCGGTGGCGGTGACGTCTCAAATCAGCCCCAAAATGACAACACACACTCGTCATTACCTGCTCTTTCACAATCTCCGCTCCATTTCCTTCAAACCCCTAGATTCTGTCGAATCTTAAATTAAAGTTGAAGCCCTAAAAAGCCCAAAACCAAATCCATACATGCATGGGTATTCCTCCGAGTTTTCCTAGTTATCCAGGATCGTTTTTGTCAATAAATAACGTTGAACGCTTGTTCTTCATAAAGAACAAGCAATTGACATTATTTGGGGAATTAATCGGAATATCAGTCGCGAGTTCGAGCCTTGGTCGGTGAGTTCCTTCATTCCTTTTGTTCATTTTTGTGTTATTTCAGCTTTTTTTCCTCTTCATTTCTTCTCATTCTCTTTGATTAATTCAAGTGAAACTCAAAAAAAAGTATATAGTCAAGATTAAGTAATGTCCATTTGTTCCTTTTCATTTTTTTTTCAAATTTTTTCCTCTGATTTTGCTTGGGGTGTTTAGTTTTTCCAGTTAGTAGCAAGATAATTTTTTTGATTTCACCTTTTGCTTAGTCACCTAGTTTAAATTAATTTGGTTTATCTTGATTTATTAATTTAGTTAATTCTCTGCCTATTTGTGTTAATTAACCAATTAGTTAGTGTAGGATTTAGTTTTGAAATCATTTAAGGCTTTCTGTTGTTTGTCATATATTACAGATATAGTTTGGTTCATTTTGTTTTTGGGCTTTGAAGCCATTTCAAATTTTTCTCCAAGGGGTTTGATTTAGGTTAATTGGGTCAGAAGTGAGGCAATAGTTGGCTTAGCCATTGGGTCAATTTGACTCATGACCCACGAAATCCTAGGGGTAATTTACAGGGTCTTGAGAGGTAGTTTAGGAATTGTATGGGGGTCTCAGTAACTGAATTAGGAAGCTGCTAGGAAGGTGTCTTTGGGGCTTATGTGAAAACAAAGTTTTTAATATGAGGACATTTAAGCAAAAATGAAAAGTTCAAAAGGATATGGGTACAAAACCTGTCTTATTTCTGCAGCTCTAAAATCTTGCATGTAATGGCACCTTTTCTTCATTAACAAGGGAGAAGAAATTAGAGATAAAACATTTTGCAAAAAAAAACTAAAACAGATGAAACTTAAAAAAACACTGAATCCCTTGCATTTCTTGGCTGAAAATTACCAAAATTCTGCGTGTTTTGGGATTTCTGATTCTCATTTAGTTTGCTAGAACTCTTGAATATTCCATAATTGTATTTCTGGTTTGAGCAATAGTTTGAGATTGGCTTGAAGTTGGGTGTTGATTTATTGTTTTTCTACTGATCCACCAACTTGTTTTAAGTTGTTTTTGTTGACTATTTCCTGTTGCTGGGCTATTTCTGTTGCTGCTCCCTCACATTCTCTGTTGTCCTCTTGGCATTTTTAGGTATTTTCAACACCATAGATATCACTTGCGTGTAATTTGAAGTTTGGATCTGAAATGTGTTGAAAGCTGATGTTATTTGTCGTTGAATCTCCTTTCTTCTTCTTTCAATCTCATGCATAGCTGTAATAATTAGATTTAGAATGGTTTTGATTAGTATAATGATCATGAATAGGATGTCATAGTATGAAATCGGAGCTTCTAAGTGGTTTAATTCTTCTATTTAGGTATTACTGTTTTTGTGTGAAATGGGCTATAGTTAAAAGAAATGCTTTGGTCTGTATTGTCTTTAGCATTTAGGTTGGTGTTGATTTGTTTACTAGCATTTTAAGTCTATGTGATTAGGCCTCATGTTTTGCATTGAGTGTTTGATGCCAGGCACTCTGTTGAAAGATCGTGGTTAAGGTTAAAGCTTAATGTAATTGCTGGTGAATTAGTTTTCTAATTGTATTTAATTAAAAGCTACATGAGTTTTCCTCCCTATTATTCAGTATTTGAATTCATGTCATAGTATGTTCTTTAAGACTTGCGATGCTGCTTTGTAGTATTGAGAGCAACATGTTCTTCTTCTTCTGTCATTCTTAAAGTGTGACCACATACTTCGCTTCTTATCATTTGTCATGAGTATTTTGTTTACTTGTAGCTTGGTTTTTAAAGTTATTTAGGGAATCAAAATTATCTGGGCATGAATGAATGTTGTTCGTGAATGAGATTGAGTTTATTTCATTATTACTAGGGCTTGATGTCGCAGGCCTAGTTGTGCTGAACGTTTCTTTTTTTTTTCTCAGCCAAGTATACCCTCTATTGGGGCTATATGTGGAGCCCAATTGCATTCTCATGTTTGGTTCATGCAATTGGTAATTGTCCTTTAAGCCTCCTAATCAGCTTGGGTTCTTTAAATAATTAAACGTGGGTTCCGATGCCACTAGTTCATGGCTATTAAATTTTAGATTAAGCTTGGTTTGAAAGTAAAATAGAAGTTCAACCAGTCTTTTAATGAATTAGCAGTTTCTTAAAATGAATTTGAGGCGAGCCGTATTAGATGAGTCATAATTTGTGGCCTTCAAAAATTAAGCATAGAAATACTTTCTAATAGAATAGATCGAGGTGTGCCAACTAAAACCTCAAAATGTATGGACCTTATTTAATTAATTTTGAATCCTTAGAAATCGGGATGTCCCATTTAGTTGAATTTCCATGGCCCTCGCAAAGTTGAAAATGCGTAGTTGCTTTAGGCGCATAATTTAAATTAATTTCCTTAAAACTCAGATGTGCATTTATGTGAACCAAATCCAAATCTCAACAATGTTAGATAAAATATGTCGTGTATTGCGGGTGCATTTATGTGACATATTTCAAGACGTATTTTAGATGGCGTTGAATATTTCCTAAAAATAATTAAATAAAAGCGGTTATAAAGTTAAATTGTACCATAAGTTAAAACGTGTATTAAATCCAGATAAAAGGCCAATTATGATAATTTAAGCGACAGTGCTAGAATCACAAAATTTGGGGATGCCTAACACCTTTCACCGGGTTAACAAAATTCCTTATTCAGAACTTCTGGTTCACAAACTTCAAAAGGAAAGTCGAAATTTCCTTCTTTTGGGAATTAAAATCAACCGGTGACTTGGGACACCAAATAAACTATTCCAAGTGGCGACTCTAAAATTGAATAAATAATCTCATTTCGAATAATGTCACTTAAATTTGAAAAACTCCCTTATATATGCCTTCGAGTGTGTAAAAAGGAGGTGTAACAGCTCTGGCGACTCTGCTGGGGACAATAACCTAGAACTTTGGTTCAGGGTTCAAGAATTCAAGCTTAGAATAACTGTTACATTTTTGGCTTTATTCATTATCTGATTTTATTGCATGTTTGAGCTTAATGTGCTAATTACCGCTTAATTACCACTTTGATATTATTTGAACTGTATATAAACTATTACGAAACCCTTCTCTTCCAATCTTCGGGGATGTGCATGCTAGTGTGACTCCCTTTTCTGTTAGTGTCATATTTTGAAATAATAAATAGGCTCGGACAAGTTACAAAGTCGGACGGTCTTTCGGTTCCCGGTACGTAGCCCCCTCCTCGGCTCAAGTTATCTGCTGGGGTAGAGGAGCCTAGAACAATTTACCCAGGTTTTTAGCTTAGAATAACTCAGCCTCATGCCAAATCCCTAGTAGAAATGTTTTGTTTGCATGTGCATTTGATTTCGGGGACACAACACAGAGGTTGGGTACATGTAGGACAAGTGGATCCTAGAATCAAAGACTATCCTGATGCATATTTTTATGTGCTACTTGTGCATTCATTTGCTTCGAATTTGCATGTTGACCGGTTTATCAAATAATAGGAGCAAAGTTGGGAAGAGGAAAGTAAATGTGAGGGCTAATAGAGATAATTGCCTGTTTTTAAAAAATCGATGTCCAAAATATACTGAAACTGTACTGAAATTTTGAAAAAAAAAAGATAAAAGGAATTCTATTTTAGTAAAATGGTTGGTTTTGTTTTGTCAAATCTACCCGAACTACGCTAGTTTGATTCTCACCGAATGTGGCATACGTAGGCAACCCCCATCGGGTCCAACTTTCTTTTTTGTAAAAGTAGACCAAAAAAAGAACCAAAAATTTATTGCTTTGTTGTAAATAAGCAAGGTGATGCCATTCTTGTCAAAAATAGCCGAATTTCCCCAAAAGGACGCCGGAAGGCTGTTTTTGCAAGAACATCCACCTTTGATCTCTTTTTCGAATTTTTAGTCGATTATCAAGCACAGCCTTAAAATCTTATTCTCCGAAGTGCTAAAAGGTCGTATTTGCAAAGTCGAGTTTTATTTTTGAAATGAAAATTTTGAAAAAAAAATATAGTGTGAACTTTTTCTTGAGTCAAATGAGTCATGATTTTTCTTAATTAAATCACCCTAATAAATGTGCAGCATGAGCACGAGCCAAAATTTGCCAATAATAGTCATGGCCAAGATTCATCAGAGCTGTATATGTGGTGGGAAGATCTAGGTGAATCAGGAAAAGATAGGGTCAATCTCTATTTAGGAGGTCTCACCGGGTTATTGAAGATCAAGCCTAGAGGAGACATAATAAAGGCACTGGTTATGTTTTGGGACTCAGCTCACAACGTGTTTCATTTCGCGGATTTTAAACTCACACCCACTTTGGAAGAAATAGCCGGATATATTGGGAGCACTGTAGGCCGTCTGAGACACAAGTATTTGATTGCTCCAAGGGTCATCGCTGAAGTTTCTAGATTTCCTAAAGATAAGCAGAGGGTCCATTACCCAAATTTAGTACCTGGTTTTTCCACTCCACAGTTTATATACCAGCGATACAGACACATAGGGGGTTTAACAATCGAGAGAGCAAAATTTGCAGCAAGGGGAATCGCCTAACATGGGAAGAACACAGGTGTTTTGCTTTTATGGTGGTGTTTTTGGGTCTTCTAGTGTTTCCCAGGAAAGATGGGAATATCGATATACGAATAGCTGGGAACGTCAACACTTTGCTTACTCATGCCAAAAGCAACACCCATGATAGTATCTGAAATCTTCCGAGCTCTCACAGCCTGCAAAGCCAGAGGATACTTTTTTGAAGGGTGCAATTGCTGCTACAAATGTGGATGATTGAATATCAATGTAATTGTCCTAATATATGAACTATGGGTCGACTGGAAAAATTTGCATAGAGGAATTTTATACAAGGGTCAACGGGTTTAGTATGCTAGAAGGGGTCACGAAATGGATATCACGCCTCCGCTCTGTCACTGCAAATCATATAGAATGGACGTTCGGGTGGCTTCCTGTGGATGAAATAATATACATGCCGGCTATCGGGCCTCACTTCCTCCTGATGAGTCTCAGAAGTATCCAACCTAATGCCCCATACTGGCTTTTGAGACAATTAGGGAGATGTCAAATAGTGCCCAAGGATGAAGACCTTAGCCGCCATGCATTTGAGATCCGTCCTGATGGACAGTTTCATGAAAAAGTAGTTCGCCAGATTTGGAGTGAATGCCAATATCTAACGGCAAATACCCGAGTGCATGACTTGTCCCGAGGTGAAGTCTCACCTGGTTACCTCGCTTGGTGCAAAAGGGAAGTTGAGTTCAGAAGGCCAGCTAAAAGACCCTAACTCCAGGAATTTGCCAAAGCATTACAAGAAGAGTGGGAGTGGTTGGCAAAAACAAATGAATATCGGGCTGCCATAAGCAGGTTAGAGGGACAAATTAGAGACCTCAAGTTTGCTAGTGATGTGCAAGCCACTACAGATGAGGGTGAGAAGAAAATGTTAGCCCAAGAGAATGAAATCCTCCGGCCCCTGATCCAAAGGATGAAGATAGCTACGAGAAACCTGGAAAGAAGCCAAGCAGATGAAAAACTCATTAATGGCCTTAGGAACAAAATATGTATGGAAATGATTTACAAAAATCTGAAAGCAGTTTGGCAAGAGTCCGGGCACAATTGGAAAAGAATGCAGAAGGGATGGCACAGTTTGTACAACAAATGAAAAGAAAATATGAGGGGATAATTACCAATCTGATATGAAAGTTAACCACCCTTGAAAATGAGGCGGACAAATAGGATAGGAACTTTAAAGCCGATAGGGAACATTGTTATGCTTTGATGGCTCAGATGGAGGAAGATATGCAATAGTTGCAAAATCAAAGTCAGCACGAAACTCAGGTGCTAGAAGCCCGGAATCAGCAAATAGGGCGCCTGTTCCAGGAAAAGGGCATTGTTCGAGAGAGGATTAGAGCCATTGCTAACTACATCGTCATGAAATGCCAAGAATGTGAGGATATGACTGGGGCCACTTTCTTCGCTTCAGTGACGACATTTTTCCGCCAAATAATAAGTGATTTGGAGCGGCTTCAAGGGGATCTCGCACTTAGGCTCGTGGAGAGACCGAATGATGTCCCACGGGCCCTAGGAGTCGAAGCATTGATGTATTCATGATTTTTCATTTATCGAGTCTATATTTCGATTTATTTTGAGCATGCTCGTAGTTTTTTAAATTCCAAGAAAATGAGTAGGTTGAAGTCTTTTGTAATATAAAAGTTCAGGAGTTCTATTAGAGAAAATTAAATATTCCCAAAAATTATTTCTTTGCTTTCCGCATTTATTTTCTTTAACTAAGTTATGATCTGATTTACGCGCCATCGTGATATGTATGCAATCCTCATCTGATCTGGTCATGATTTTGTAAATAACCCAAACAAGAGAATGATGTGAAAAGAAACACCCATAAGAAAACCCCAATAAGAAAGAAAAGGAGAGCCGAAGAAAAATCAAAAGAAAAATGAGAAAAAGAGAGCAAGAAAAGAGATATAAACAAAAGAATGGAGAAATGGAAAGTAGAAAAAAGAGAAAATTGGGGAAAAATAAGTGAAGCTGGGATGAAACATGAAACTGTTGCAAAACACGTAGAGAACCATTTAATTATATAGGTGCATCACATCCCCACCATGCGATTACCTATGTGTTATTTGCTTCAAACTGACTAGTTTGTTGTCTACTTTTAAGCTCAGGTTTTATAGTAAGGTGGTTGGTTTTGTGGTAGTCTGGCTTCGCATTCATACTTCGCGAGGTCGAAAGGAAGCGTTGAAATTGTTGAAAACACATTCTCAATGCAATATACTAAAACGTGTGTTCTTTTGTATAGGTTTTGATGAATGACAAACGAAGCGAAAATTGATATATGACGAAGTTCAAGAAACAAGCGCACAATTGATATACATCGAGATCAAGCTCAAGACAAGTTTTATAGTTTAATTGAGTCATTCTTAATTGTGATCTTGATCCTACAACTTGACTCGTAACATGGCTTCTCTCATAAAACTATTTTCCAAAATCATGCATATTTAATTTAATGATAATTGATTTTAAATCATGCATATTTTCATTAGTCAAAATGATTTTTAAATGCCTCTGAAAACTGGACTAAGATAATCGATTATGTACTAATGATAATCGATTGTTTTAAGCCAAGACTGCATGACAATCGATTGTGAACTAATGACAATCGATTGTGTTAAGGCAGTGAACATCAGGTTTCTTCAAACCTGCACGACAATCGATTGTGAACCTTATGACAATCGATTGTGATGAGGCAGTGTCCATCGAAGATTTCCAAAACTCAGAATAATCGATTGTGAAGCTAATGACAATCGATTGTAAATAGACAGTGTCCTTCAGATTTTTCAAAGTCACAAAATAATCGATTGTGAACTAATGACAATCGATTGTGTTGAGGCAGTGACTTCCAATGATTTTCAAATTTATTAAATAATCGATTGTGAGTATATAACAATCGATTGTCAAGAGGCAGTGTCTAAAATGATTTTCAAAAACTGATAAGTAATCGATTGTTGACTTTGTGCATTCGATTGTGAAGCTGACCGTTGTCGTAAAGTTTTCAAATACCGTCACGTAATCGATTATTGATTCTGTATAATCGATTGTTTTGATCAAAATCCAGAAAAGATTTTTTGAACGTTATTTGATAATCGATTATTGATTTTGTATAATCGATTGTTTTGACTAAAATCCGGAAAAGATTTTTTGAACGTTGCTGAGTAATCGATTGTTGATTCTGAACAATCGATTGTTTGTGGTAAAATCTGGAAAGGATTTTTTGAACGTTGCCAGTAATCGATTATGGATTGTAAGTAATCGATTGTCAAGCGTATAATCTGGGATTGAATTTTGATCTGACTGGCAGACAATCGATTGTTGGGGTTTGACAATCGATTGTCAGTGAGTAAAATCAGCAACTCTTAATTGGCAATTAGGCAACGGTAATGCCAAGTTTTTCAACTATAAATACAGCTTCATTTCAGTGTTTTAAACACAATAACATACTACAACTGATCATTACATTGCTATAAGCTTGCATACTTTTGTTTATCATTTTATATTCAATTTCATAAAGCTTTTGAGAGCCATATTCTTGTTCAAAGTTGTTGTGATCCAGAGCTTAGTTCTTTTACTCATATCTACTCATTAAGGGGTATTTTGTTTGAGTGCTTTAGTGTTGTATACACTTGTAAGAGAATTGTAATTCTCTTGTTGTACGGAACTTGTGCTTCCTTGGTTAAAGTCTTGGAGTGTGGTATCTCCGAGCAAAAGTGTTGAGGCTTGTGTCCTCAAGTTGTAACGGTTTGTTAAGCACCCGGAAGCTTAACAGAGTTAGTGGAAAATCTCGAGAGAGTCTCTCGGGGACTGGACTAGCCACGTGTTGTGGTGAACCAGAATATATCGGTGCGTTCTTTCCTTTTATTTATTTAACGCACTTAATTATTTCCTGCAAGTTTTAATTTCCGCAAGTTTACGCAAAATTTTATTATAACGCTATTCACCCCCCCCCCTCTAGCGTTAAGCGTATTTTCTAACAATTGGTATCAGAGCCCAACTCTCTGAAAACTTAACAGTTTGAGAGAACCATCCATGGCTTCTACTCGTGATTCTTTTGCAGGAATTGAAGAAGGACAGTGCTTCACACGACCACCTCTATTCAACGGTACAAATTACACGTACTGGAAGGAGAGGATGAAGATCTTCGTTCAGTCCAACAGCTTTCACCTTTGGAAGGTGATAATGAAGGGAAACCAAATTCCAACAAAGAAGGTGGAAAACGAATGGGTTCCCAAGTCCGAGGATGAGTATGACGCGGATGACATCCGAAAGGTTCAAAATAATGCTAAAGCAATAAATTTATTATATTGTGCTGTTAATGCTGACGATTACAGGAAAATATCGTGTTGTACAACGGCAAAGGAGATGTGGGACAAGCTAGAAGTCACGTACGAAGGTACGGACCAGGTAAGGGAAGCAAAAATTGATTTCCTAACCCATTCTTATGAATTATTTCACATGAAGGGAGGTGAAAAGGTGGACGAAATGTTTGAGCGATTTTCAATAATCGTAAATGACTTACATGCTCTCAAGAAAACATTCACGGATAGAGAGCTCGTTCGAAAAATTCTTAGAAGTCTCACACCGGCATGGAGATCAAAGGCCGATGCAATTCAAGAATCCATTGGCGTTTCAAACGTCACCATCGACGCACTAAGAGGTAACCTTAAAACCTATGAATCTACTATTCTTAACCCTTTTGTTGATGATCAAAGGAGGCAAAGAATAGCTCTAAAGGCAAGCACAAGCCAACCACAAATTGATGAGGAAGGAGACAATGAGTTTGGACTCGTTATCAAAAGATTTCAAAAGTTCATGCGCAAGGAGTATGAACGCAAGGGCAAAAAGCAAGGCGAACAAATCAAGTGCTATGAATGTGGTGAAACCGGGCACATCAAATCAAATTGCCCAAACATCAAAAAGGAGAAGAAACCTTTTAAAAAGCAACGTGCATACATTTCTTGGGGAGGCAACTCCGGAGATGAGTCAAGCGAAGGAGAAGAAGACGAAGCAGCAAATCTTTGCCTTATGGCACAAGAAGACAACAAAGATGAGGTATGGCAAATTTCGTCTAAAAACTTCTTTACTCTTGAAGAAATGCAAACTGCTTTTGATGAATTATATGCTGAGTTTATTAAGGCTTCAAAAACTTTTAAGGGCATAAAAGAAAATGCTTCATTAAAAGAAAAGGATTTTCAAAAACAGCTTTCCTTGAAAGAAAAGGATTTAGAAAAACTGGATTTAAAAAATGAAAAGCTGAAAGAGGAAAACAAGTTTTTTGGAAAAAGAAGTTCCGATAAGCCCGAAAGCTCTACTAGAAATTGCACTTCTTGTTTGCTTCTTAAGAATGAAGTAAGTAGGCTTAAAGGCACATTAGATAAGTTTAATTCTTCGCACAAAAACTTGAATGATGTTCTTGTTAACTTGAAATCAACCAAGCATGGAATAGGCTTTAAAATGAAGAAAAGGTTGCAGCTAAACCCCAACAACCTAAAGCTCAACCTAGGATTAACAATAGAAATGCTTATCCTAGAAAACACAACTCTAGAGCCAATATGCATGCTAGACAAAATGCTGAACATTTTAGAAGACCTAGGAATGACTTACCACCTAGAAATAGTCACCCTAGAAATGATGCATATTTTAGGCCAATTTTTGAACCCCTTAGAAGACCTAGCAATGGCCCTCAACCGAAAAACAATCACTCTAGAAATGCTTCCCATCCTAGAGCTCATAGTAGGAGAAATAACTCTCATGAAATGCGAAATAGTCATAGTGTTCAAAATAGAGTAAGAAACTTTCATCCGTCTAGTTACTATGAACCTAGAAGGATGCATAACCCAAATGTGACTTGTCATTATTGTAGATGTATTGGTCATATTGCTCCTGCATGCTTTACACGTCATAGACATGTTACTCAATCGCATCATTATAATATGCCTAACCCCCAAGGACCCAAGATGGCATGGGTACCTAAAGAACATTAATTTGTTTTGTAGGTGTGCTTGAAGGGATCAAGTGTAATATGGTACCTTGATAGTGGATGCTCCAAGCATATGACGGGAGATGAATCCAAATTCCTTCAACTAGAGCACAAAGAAGGAGGAAGTGTTATCTTCGGTGATAACAATAAAGGAAAGATCATCGGCATCGGCTCGGTCAGTAAGGATGAAAAATCCTCTATTAAGCATATATTACTTGTGAAAGGTTTGAAGCATAATCTCTTGAGCATAAGCCAATTATGTGACAAGGGAAATCTTGCCCTATTTGATTCGGATGAATGCCTAGTATTTAGACGTAGTGATTTCAAAATCATACTTCGTGGTTTTAGAGTTGATAATATTTATATGGTTGATCTTGCTAATTCCTCACCCGAATATGTTGATTGTCTAATGAGTAAAGAGGATGATACTTGGCTATGGCATCGTAGAGTAGCACATATCAATATGCATCTTTTGAACAAATTGATTTCTCAAAACTTAGTTGTTGGTCTTCCCATTTTAAAACTTGAAAATGACTCTATTTGTGACTCGTGTCAAAAGGGGAAGCAAACAAAAGCATCTTTCAAATCTAAAAACATTGTTTCAACTTCTAGACCATTGCAATTGCTTCATATGGATTTATTTGGTCCTTCTCGCATTGAAAGTCTAGGAAGAAATAGATATGCTTTTGTGATTGTTGATGATTACTCGAGATTTACTTGGACTTTATTTCTTGCCAATAAAAGTGATGCTTTTCAAAATTTTAAATTTTTTCTTAAGCGTGTTCAAAATGAGAAAGGAACAACCGTCACTTCAATTAGAAGTGATCATGGGGGAGAGTTTGATCACAATCTCTTTGCGGACTTTTGTGACGAACTCGGAATCGAGCATACCTTTTCCGCTCCACGTACACCACAACAAAATGGGGTGGTGGAAAGGTAAAATAGGTGTCTCGAAGAGATGGCTAGAACCATGCTCGACGAAGCTAAGATACCCAAACATTTTTGGGCGGACGCCGTGAGTACCGCTTGCTACATTCTAAATAGAGTAGTAATTCGGCCGATACTCATGAAAACCCCCTATGAACTTTATAAGGGAAGAAAACCAAATATTTCCCATTTTAGAGTTTTTGGTTGCAAATGTTTTGTTCATAGCAATGGCAAAGACCAATTGGGTAAATTTGATGCTAAGTCGGATGAAGGTATTTTCATTGGATATTCCTCACGTAGTAAAGCATATAGGGTCTTTAATAAAAGAACCCAAATTGTGGAGGAATACCCTCATGTTGTATTTTCCGAAAATAATGCTCGCTTGGCGAGAAAGGATTCCGGTTTTGATCTTGCAGGCATCTTAGACAGCTTGAAAGACAAAATACAAGAGGAACCACCCAAGGAGAATAAAGATGTAACTAAGGAACAACCAACGGAAGAAGCGCCACAATTGGAAAAAGAAATGAATATGCCTGACGAGTGGAGGACAATCAAAGATCACCCTCTCGAACAGGTAATTGGCAACGTTGGAGACAAGGTAAGTACCCGAAACTCTCTCAAAAATACCTTAGAACATACTGCTTTTGTTTCTCAAATTGAACCCAAAACCATCTCAGAAGCAATTGTGGATGAATTTTTTACCTTGGCAATGCAAGAGGAGCTTAACCAATTCGAACGCAATGACGTTTGGGATTTGGTGCCAAGACCCGAAGGTCATACCATAATTGGTACGAAATGGGTTTTTCGCAATAAACTAGATGAAAATGGTATAATCACTAGAAACAAAGCTAGGCTTGTAGCAAAAGGCTATAATCAAGAAGAAGGTATTGACTATGAGGAAACATATGCTCTCGTAGCTAGATTAGATGCTATTCGCTTATTGCTTGCATTTGCCTCTTCTATGAATTTCAATTTATATTAAATGGATGTGAAAAGTGCTTTTCTAAACGGTTTTATTCAAGAAGAAGTTTTTGTTGAACAACCCCCCCGCTTTGAAAACTTTAAATCTCCCGATCATGTTTTCAAACTCAAAAAGGCTCTTTATGGTTTAAAACAAGCTCCCCGAGCTTGGTATGAAAGATTGAGTAAGTTTCTTTTGGAAAATGATTTCATTAGGGGGAAAGTTGACACAACTCTCTTTGTTAAGCATAAAAACAATGATATTTTGTTAGTTCAAATATATGTAGATGATATTATATTTGGTGCTACTAACAATGTTTTATGCACGGAATTTTCCGATTTAATGACAAGCGAATTTGAGATGTCTATGATGGGTGAGTTAACATTCTTTTTGGGATTACAAGTAAAGCAAATGAAAGAAGGTACATTCATTTGTCAAGCCAAATATTGCAAAGAATTGCTGAAACGATTTGAGATGAACAATGCAAAAGAAATGGCAACTCCCATGAGCACATCCGATCATCTAGACAAAGATGAGAAAGGTAAAGAAGTCGACACCAAAAAGTATCGAGGTATGATTGGCTCTCTTCTTTATCTTACTGCTAGTCATCCGGACATCATGTTTAGCGTGTGCTTATGCGCTCGTTATCAATCGTGTCCGAAGGAGTCTCACCTTACTGCGATAAAATGGATTTTAAGGTATCTTGTTGGTACTACAAATGTGGGTCTATGGTACCCCAAAGGCTCCTCATGCCAACTTGTTGGCTACTCCGATTCCGATTTTGCTGGATGCAAATTGGACCGCAAGAGCACTAGTGGCACGTGCCATTTGCTCGGTAGCTCTCTCGTTTCTTGGTTTAGCAAGAAACAAGTAAGTGTTGCGTTGTCCACAACCGAGGCTGAATATGTAGCCGCAGGGAGTTGTTGCGCTCAAATCCTATGGATGAAACAACAACTCTTGGACTATGGCCTAAGTCTTGATCATATCCCTCTTAGATGTGATAATACTAGTGCCATATGCTTGACGAAGAATCCCGTTCTTCATTCCCGAACGAAACACATTGAAATTAGACATCATTTTATTAGAGATCACGTTCTCAAAGGCGATGTCGAAATTGAATTTGTTGAAACCAAAAACCAATTGGCAGACATCTTTACAAAGCCTTTAGAGAAAGAGTCCTTCTTCCGAATTCGCAGTGAACTCGGGATCCTTGACTCCACGTTGATCTAAGTCATGCATTGCAATCTTTTTTACATGATTTTAACTTGAGCGTCGGAGACGTCTAACGATTTTTGCAGGTATCGCCCCAAAGGAAAGGGGAATTATAAAGCTTGACGCAATAATCGGTTTCCATCGTCTAAAAATCGATTATTTCGTATCAATAATCGATTATGTTGCTATTATTCGGTTTGATGTTTAAACAAGTTTTATTTACATCTTTAGCATCTTACTATTATGTTATTTTTGCTAATGGCAAAAGGGGGAAGATAACGGGTATGATGCACTCTCAAATTATAAACTTAAATTGAGGGGGAATTCTCATATTGAGGGGGAACAAATTACATACTTGTTGCATGTCTTTACTTGTCTTGAATCGTCAATATAAATTGCTTGTCATTGCATATCCCGCTAAATGTTTGCCATTATCAAAAAGGGGGAAATTGTTGAAAACACGTTCTCAATGCAATATACTAAAACGTGTGTTCTTTTGTATAGGTTTTGATGAATGACAAACGAAGCGAAAATTGATATATGACGAAGTTCAAGAAACAAGCGCACAATTGATATACATCGAGATTCAAGCACAAGACAAGTTTTATAGTTTAATTGAGTCATTCTTAATTGTGATCTTGATCCTACAACTTGACTCGTAACATGGCTTCTCTCATAAAACTATTTTCCAAAATCATGCATATTTAATTTAATGCTAAATGATCTTAAATCATGCATATTTTCATTAGTCAAAATGATTTTTAAATGCCTCTGAAAACTGGACTAAGATAATCGATTATGTACTAATGATAATCGATTGTTTTAAGCCAAGACTGCATGACAATCGATTGTGAACTAATGACAATCGATTGTGTTAAGGCAGTGAACATCAGGTTTCTTCAAACCTGCATGACAATCGATTGTGAACCTTATGACAATCGATTGTGATGAGGCAGTGTCCATCAAAGTTTTTCAAAACTCAGAATAATCGATTGTGAAGCTAATGACAATCGATTGTAAAGAGACAGTGTCCTTCAGATTTTTCAAAGTCACAAAATAATCGATTGTGAACTAATGACAATCGATTGTGTTGAGGCAGTGACTTCCAATGATTTTCAAATTTATTAAATAATCGATTGTGAGTATATAACAATCGATTGTCAAGAGGCAGTGTCTAAAATGATTTTTAAAAACTGATAAGTAATCGATTGTTGACTTTGTGCAATCGATTGTGAAGCTGACCGTTGTCGTAAAGTTTTCAAATACCGTCAGGTAATCGATTATTGATTCTGTATAATCGATTATTTTGATCAAAATCCGGAAAAGATTTTTTGAACGTTATTTGATAATCGATTATTGATTTTGTATAATCGATTGTTTTGATTAAAATCCGGAAAAGATTTTTTAACGTTGCAGAGTAATCGATTGTTGATTCTGAACAATCGATTGTTTGTGGTAAAATCTGGAAAGGACTTTTTGAACGTTGCCAGTAATCGATTATGGATTGTAAGTAATCGATTGTCAAGCGTATAATCTGGGATTGAATTTTGATCTGACTGGCAGACAATCGATTGTTGGGGTTTGACAATCGATTGTCAGTGAGTAAAATCAGCAACTCTTAATTGGCAATTAGGCAACGGTAATGCCAAGTTTTTCAACTATAAATACAGCTTCATTTCAGTGTTTTAAACACAACAACATACTACAACTGATCATTACATTGCTATAAGCTTGCATACTTTTGTTTATCATTTTATATTCAATTTCATAAAGCTTTTGAGAGCCATATTCTTGTTCAAAGTTGTTGTGATCCAGAGCTTACTTCTTTTACTCATATCTACTCATTAAGGAGTATTTTGTTTGAGTGCTTTAGTGTTGTATACACTTGTAAGAGAATTGTAATTCTCTTGTTGTAAGGAACTTGTGTTTCCTTGGTTGAAGTCTTGGAGTGTGGTATCTCCGAGCAAAAGTGTTGAGGCTTGTGTCCTCAAGTTGGAACGGTTTGTTAAGCACCCGGAAGCTTAACAGAGTTAGTGGAAAATCTCGAGAGAGTCTCTCGGGGACTGGACTAGCCACGTGTTGTGGTGAACCAGAATATATCGGTGCGTTCTTTCCTTTTATTTATTTAACGCACTTAATTATTTCCTGCAAGTTTTAATTTCCGCAAGTTTACGCAAAATTTTATTATAACGTTATTCACCCCCCCCCTCTAGCGTTAAGCGTATTTTCTAACAGAAATGTCTTCAAAAATAACTCTGCCAATAATTCCTATTACGGATGAGAGTCTAATCTCGGGTATCCTAACTTCAGAATCTGCAACTACCAAGGAAAATAGATTTTTGCGTCTCCATATGATGGAAGTGTGGGATGCCTAAGCAAACGAGAAAGAACCACCAAGTGCAATCACTGGATTTCCCGAGCGTCTTCCCATGGCAAGTGGGGCCTCCAACATTCCCATAAGCTATCCAAGCACCCTACTAGCATATCCTACAATTTTTGCCAACTTTGTGGGAACACCTTCTTAGGCTCGCCCCCAGGTGTTAATTTCAGGTGCGGCTTCAAACATATTCACTGTGCCACGTTGCTCAGCTACGTCATAACCTACTCTACCCAGGCCTAACTTCGATACATCCTCTTTTACCTTTCAAGAACAATTTTTCCTGATGGAACCAACCCAGTTTACTACCAACGCCTACCCTCAGCCGCCTTGGAACGAGTTTATCATAGGGCAGGAGAAACTTGCAAAAATCCCTGAACAAGAGGAGATTACAAGAAAAATGAGAAGCATGGAGCAAAGTCTCAAAAACACACGGGGGCTGAGTGGGCAAAAGAGCGTGTATTACACTGAGCTGTGCATGTCCCGCATGTATGTCTACCCTTGGGTTTCAAAACCCCAAAGTTTGCAAAATATGAAGGGCATGGGGATCACCTTGCCCACCTCAAAAGGTATTGCAACCAATTGCGGGGAGCGGGCGAAAGAGAAAAGATGGTCATGACTTACTTCGGAGAAAGTCTGGTTGGTATTGCTTCAAAATGGTATATGGATCATGATACATCTCGCTGGCACATCTGAGACGAGCTATCTCAAGACTTTGTCAGGTAGCTCCTCTATAACATCGACATTGCTCCTGACAGGAACTCATTGTCAAACCTCAAGAAGAAGTCCTTGAAGAGCTTCCGAGAGTATGATTTGAAGTGGCGCGAATAAGCTGCCAAAGTTAAACCTCCCATGGACGAAACCGAGATGGTCAGTGTCTTCCTTCAAGCCTAAGAAGCTGACTATTATTAAAAAATGATGTCTGCGATGGGTAAACCATTCATCGAAGCTATCAAAATCGGTGAAATGGTTGAAAATAGGTTAAAAACAGGACGGATCTTGAGTCAGTATGCTATAAGGGCCACCTTCCAAGCAATTCAGGGAAGGTTTGGAGGAATGTCAAATCGAAAGAAAAAGGATGAAGCAGTAATGGAAACTTCGAGTGCAAGAAAACCCTATCCACCCAGAACTCTTTTCTCTTAAAGAACCCCACAATACTACTATCCCCACCAAGATGTGGCTTATGCTCCTCAGCCATACACTGTGATGAAAACCCAACCCTATGTCAGGCCACACCAACAATTTAACTAGAACAGAGCTCTGTTTCCCATAAATCAACCTCCTACCCAAGCTCACTATAATCGCGACCTCCAATAAATAACTTCCAGGCTCGGGAACTGCCAAGGAGAAAAAACTTCACACCCATTGGTGAGTCCTATTCTAGCCTACTCCCGATATTTATCCAAATGGGTTTGTTGCAACCTATACCCCTGCATAGGCAAAACCCAGAGTCACCCTCTTATCGGCATGGAACCCGGTGTGCATATCATTCAGGGGCAAAAGGGTATGATATAGATAATTGTTGGACCTTGAAGAGGACCGTGGAACATTTGATAGAGAAAAAGAGAATAGTGCTAAGGGACGAAGATGTTCCTAATGTAACCAATAATCCATTACTAGCTCACAATAACGGGCCGGTTATTGGGATGATTTGTAAAGGCAGGGAGTTTGCCCAGCTCTAAAAGCCATCACTTCCATAACCGATATGGAAAAGAAGACAAAAGCTATTGCGAAACAAAACAAGGATGAGAAAAAGAGCAAAACCACCCCTCAGAAGATGGAAGAGAAAGTGGAAGTTGAAACTGGGCTAGCACCCTCCAAATATGTCGTTCTCTATATCCCTCGAGGCCACAAGAAAGGACAGATGTCATTGAGTCCTCCTAGGAGGTTTGAGCTAAACAATGGAGCTCAAATGTATGCACCCAAGGGGACCTACGTAGTGCGGGGACTGGTACTTCTACCAAGGCTGAATGAGCCCGTGGTTATTAGTCCCATGCCACAAAGGCCTATTACGGATCCCATTGCCATTCCATGGAACTATAACAAAGCGCTAGTAACTTACAAAGGCAAAGAGATCTTGGTAGAAGTTCAAGAAAATAACCCGGCTGAGAAGTACTTCAATTTAGAGGAAGTGAATAGTGCCATAAAAAAGTGTTTCCTACCTAAGAAGCCCGTGAGTGCTAAAGAAGCAGAAGCTTTCTTCCAAAAAATGAAAATGGCGGACTACGAGATAACGACCAGCTCTGAAAGTCTCCTGCTCAAGTCTTTATACTGTCCTTGCTAATGAACTCAACAATACATCAAAAAGTGTTGATCAAAACTCTCAACGAAGCATATGTACCCATTGTAACCACTGTAGGACAGTTGGAGAGGATGGCAGAAAGGTTCTTTGCAATCAGTCAAATCTCATTCAGCAAAAATGATCTGCCTACAGAGAGGGCAGCACACAATAAATCCCTTCACTTGATGGGGAAATACAAAGGGCATTATGTGAAAAGGGTCATGTTAGATGGTGGGTCTAGGGTAGATATTTGCCCACTCTCAACTCTACAGCGCATGGAAATTGGTACTGAGAGAATCAGACCCAACAATGTCTGTGTGCATGCCTTTAACAGCATAAAGAGGAGGCGAGATTGATTTGATCCTAAATATCGGCCCGGTAGACTTCGAAGTGGCTTTCCAGGTTTTGGACATGGATACTTCCTATAACTTCCTCGTAGGAAGGCCATGGATTCACGCAGCACGGCTGTGCCTTATACCCTCCACCAGATGGTGAAGTTCGAACATGAAGATCAGGAGATTGTAGTTCAGGAGGAAGATGAGCAATTGATTTATCGGGACTCGTCAGTCCATTGTCTTGAATCTAGGGAAAGAAGTGAACATATAGTCTACCAGGCTTTCGAAATTGTGGTCGCGGACCAGTGTGAAGAGGGAAACCCTTGCCCCAACCCTTTATTTCAAATGCATCAAATATGGTAGCCAAATAAATGATCGGACATGGCTACAAACCCGGGAAGGGGCTCAGGAAATCATTGGAAGGAATCGCTGAACCTATCACCATGACTGCTAGTGAAAGTTATTTGGGTAGGTTTATGACCCACATCAGCTGAAAATGGGCAGTATGAAAGTAAGAACGATGGTTGGGTTTTGCCTCAGCTGGTTCCGCATCTTTATAGAACATTTGTCAGGCCTAAATACAATGAAGAATATGAAGCTTTTACGGTTGAGGAAATTGAAGAAATCTGTGGGGCTATGAGGCAGATGCTGTATGAAACCAACATGGTCCAACCAGGGGAAGGCTCAAGAATCACTGAGGTACTATACATGGGACCTAGTGCCAAACTGCAAAATTGAAGGCTATTACATTCCCAATCAGGCAGGAGTTCCGGTAGTCCAGTCCTGCCCCTTTTTCTGCATCGCGAGTTATTTCAGGGTGTAAATCGAATGTTTTCTTTAGTTTCTTGTCTTTAAATTTCAATATAAACATTGTTATCTTCAAATTCAAAGAAATGAAATCAATATTTCATCGTTCATCTCTTTACTCTTTTTGATTTTTGTTATTTTCTCTTTTATTTCCTTGCATTTCTAACAATGTCGCATTAAATAACATGACATGCTTGTATACTTCATGCCTAGATTCAAATACACTGTCTAACTATGAAATAATAAACCAAGAATCGAAATATGATGAAGAAGAGGCTTTTAGGGAAATAAATCGAGAGTTAGAATAATTTGAGAACAAACCTAAGACGAACTTAAATAATACTGAGCCGGTTGATTTGGGTAATTCCAAAGAAGTTAAGGAAACCAAGATAAGTATTCACATAGATAAAAAACCCCAAGAAACGCTGATCCAACTCTTATTTAAGTTCAGAGATGTTTTTGCTTGGTCATATGATGACATGCCAGGACTGAGTGTCGATTTGGTGGTTCATAAGTTGCTAAATTACCCTGAATATCTCCCTATCCAGCAAAGGCAAAGAATGTTTAAAACTGATATCAATGACAATACTAAAGAAGAAGTCACAAAACAATTGAAAGCGGGGGTTCTCCGAGTAGTTCGGTACACCACATGGTTGGCCAATGTAGTTCCAATTCTAAAGAAAGACGGGAAAACCCGAGTGTGTATGGATTACAGAGATCTGAACAAAGCAAGCCCTAAAGACAATATTCGTTTGCAAAACATCCACATCCTTGTTGATAATTGCGCCAAAAATGAGATACAGTCTTTCGTGGATTGTTACACAGGATATCACCAGGTGTTGATAGATGAAGAGGATGCAGAAAAGACAGCTTTTACCACACCTTGGGGCATGTATTGATATAGGGTCATACCGTTTGGTTTGAAAAATGCCGGGGCAACTTCTTGAGGGCTATGAGTGCCATTTTTCATAACATGGTGCACCAAGAGATAGAGGTGTATGTGGACGACGTAATCATCAAATCCAAGACCAAGGACAACAGTGTTCAGGACATCAGGAAATTCTTTGAGCGGCTAAACCAAGCCAAATGTGCATTTGGGGTCCCATCTAGCAAACTCTTGGGGTTCGTAGTCAGTCGGAGGGGCATCAAGTTAGACCCAACAAAGATAAAGTCTATTTGGGATTTTCCACCTCCAAGAACCAAGAAAGATGTTATGAGCTTGTTGGGAAGATTGAACTACATCAGTCGATTCATTTCCCAACTGACATCTACATATGAACCTATTTTCAAGCTGTTAAAGAAATATGCAGCAATTAAATGGACAGACGAATGTCAAGAAGCTTTTTACAAAATCAAGGAATATTTGTCAAATCCACCACCTGAGCCAGTGAGGCTTCTGTTCTTGTTTCTAACAGTCTTGGAAAATTCTTTCGGTTGTGTCCTCGGGCAACATGATGTGACCGGAAAGAAAGAGCATGCCAGTTACTATCTGAGCAGGAAGTTTATTAGTTATGAAGCCAAGTACACTTTATTGGAAAGAACTTGTTATGCTTTAACTTGGGTCTATTAGAAGTTGAGGCATTATCTGCAAGCTTACACCATTTACCTCATTACCAAGTTGGATCCTTTAAAATACATATTCCAGAAGCCAATGTCCAAGAGAAGGTTAGCAAAATGGAAAATCCTGCTCAATGAGTTTGACATAGTCTATGTCACTCGCACGGCAATGAAAGCCCAGGCTTTAGCGGATTATTTGGCAGAAAACTCAGTTGATAATAAATACCAACCTTTAAGCACTTACTTCCCGAATGAAATGGTAAACTCAGTTAAGGCAATATTCGAAGACACTAATGCTTGGAAAATATTCTTTTATGGAGCGGTAAACGCTAAAAGTGTTTGAATTCGGGCAATCTTGATCTCACCCGTTGGTCAGCATTATCCAGCCACAGCCTGGCTTTGATTTTTCTGCACAAACAACACGGCCGAGTATGAAGCCTGCATTATGGGTATGAACATGGAAATTGACCAAGATGCCAAAGAATTGTTAATCATGGGAGATTCAGATGTGATTATCCGGCAAGCTCAAGGAGAATAAGAAACCCGGGATGTCAAATTGATTCCCAACAGGCAGCATGTGGAAGATCTTAGCAAGCTACTCATGTCAATAGAGTTCAGGTACATCCCTCGTTGTCACAATGAACTAGCCGATGCACTTGCTACTCTAGCCTCGATGCTGTCATACCCAGGCAATGCCCACATTGATCCCTTGGAAATCAAAATAAGGGAAAGGTACGATTACTGTAATATGGTTGAGGTAGAACCAAATATTCAGTCTTGGTATCATAACATAAAAAGATTTTTGAAAACTAAAGAATACCCCAAGCAATCCATTGGAGACCAAAAAAGAACCATTAGACGTCACGCAAGTGGTTTATTCTTAAGCGATGACGTCTTGTACAAAAGGACTTTGAATCTCAACTTTCTAAGATGTGTTGACGCAAAAAAAAACAGAAGGATCATGTATGAAATACACGTAGGAGTGTGCGGATCCCACATGAACAGGTATGTTTTGTCAAAGAAAATCCTTCGAGCAGGTTATTACTGGATGATTATGAAAAAGGATTATTTCAGTTTTGTCTGGAAATGTCACCAATGTTAGGTGCACGGTGACTTGATTCATGCACCACCTACAAAACTGCATCCTATGTCAGCACCTTGGCCATTTGTTGCCTGGGGTATAGATGTTATTAGGTCGATAGAGCCAAAAGCTTCAAATGGACATAGATTCATATTGGTCGCTTTCGACTACTTCACAAAATGGGTTGAAGCAATTACTCTCAAGTCTGTCACCAAGAAAGTTGTAGTAGACTTAGTGCATTCAAACCTCATCTTCCGTTTTGGTATTCCTACGACTATCACTATAAATAATGCTGCAAATATGAACAGTCATTTAATAGGGGGGTATGCGAACTATTCAAGGTAATACATCGGAAATCTGCCCCTTAACGGCCTAAAGCCAATGGTGCTAGCGAAGCAGCAAATAAGAATATCAAAACATTTTGAGAAAGATGATTCAAAGTTCCAGGTAGTGGCATGAAAAGATACCTTTTGCATTATTGGGGTATATCACTACTGTGCACATGTAATGACACGACCGGTCGTTTTGAGCTTTTGTACTTTGATTTCCAGTTCTTGGGCGCGACTTGCCCCGTGTAATGTATTATGACTGATGTAGATCGTTGGTTTTGGTTTTCAGGAAATTGGAATGAATTGGTTAGCTTTGTTGGGTGATTTATGACTTAGGTGCGCGATCAGAATGCATTTTAGAAGTTCGTGGAAGGATTTGAATTGAATTAGCAAAGTTAGTATTTTGGAGAATTCTGGTTGATAGATGAGATTTTGATATAGAGTTGCAGTAGCTCTGTTATTTCATTTGGGTATGTGTGCAAAATATCAGGTTATTCGGACGTCGTTTGGTCGGGTTTTTGATCGAAAGAGTATTTTGGAAGTTTTTGGAAAACTTAGGCTTGAATTCGATGAGTTTTGAGTAATTTGATGTTATTTGAGATGTTTTGATGATTAAAACAAGTTTGAATGATGTTATGGATTATGTTGGTATGTTTGGTTGAGGTCCCTAGTGCCTCGGGTGAGTCTCGGATGGTCAATCAGACCATTTTGTGCCTTTAGCAGAAATTGCAAACTTCTGTTGCTGGTATGTTATTCATTGCGATCAAGTAGATGCAATTGCAATTGCATAGAAGCTTTTGGGGCAGTCCATTTTTTTGTTCTTTGCATTCACACAAGTTGGGATGAAATCGCATAGTTGGGTGGAATTGTTCTTCGTGAATGCATAGCTAAGACCGCGTTTGCATAGAGTAAAAAGGGCCTGAGGTATTTTTTGGAATTAGCTCATTACGAACGAGGAGTGTTGTCAGTGATCGCATAGTATAATTTTTCCGTGCATTGCGTTTGCATGAGACATGTTGCATTTGCATAGGGTTAATTCTGGGAGTTGATTTTCGTGCTTCGCGATCACGAAGGTTTTCCCGCGATCGCATAGAAGAAATATTGCCTGGGCAGAATGTTTTAAAGTCATCCATAGTTGCTCATTGTTAGAGATTCTTGAAGCAAATTAAAGAGGGATTCAAGGGGACACGACTTGAGGAAAGAAATTTGGTCATATAACCTTATTATATTGTGAAATCCACCAAGAAATTCATGGAAATTAAATTTAAATTAAAGAACTAGGGCTTGAGATTTTGAAATTTTGATTTAGGGATTTGAAGGACCATTTGAGGTTGGATTTGAGAACTTTTGGTATGTATGAACTCGTGAGGAAATGAGGAATATATTGATGTGAAAATTTCTGAGTTTCGAGGAGTTGACCCCGGGCTCGAGTTTTGGTAATTTTAGCATTGATGCCCGTTATTTATGGTTTTTGCTTGGGATTTGTTCCTTAGCATATTGTGATGTATCCGCTCTGATTTTGGATAGATTTGAAGCGCATGAAGGCCAATTTGAGGGGCAAAGGTGTCGCGATCTAGAGATTTCGCTAGTTCACGGTGAGTAATGATTGTAAATAATGTCCTGAGGGTTGGAAACCCCGGATTACACATTGTGGTGTTACTTTGAGGTGACTTACACGCTAGATGACGAGCGTGGGGTAGGGCACCGCTGGGGATTATGACCAAGTCCATCCCGAACGATTATTTTCATGCGTATTTGATAGTTAATTGTTTGAGGTTAGCATATTTTGGGTTGTATGCCATGTTTGGGGCCTTGTGCCGACTTGTTGAGACCCTTTGGAGCATTTTTAATGTCTTTCCTAACTCTATTCGTTTGAAAGCATATGCTCAATCATGTTTTACCTGTTATAATTAAATTTTTCTTTATCACAATATTCTTAAAGTGTAGAAACTGTTTTGGGCTGAGTTCCTGTTTTACTGAGATAGACTGAGAATCTGATGGTGAGGTTAATGACTGAGAGAGGCTGAGGTCCTAGTTGTGAGGATCATATACCTATCCAACATATCGATGTGGCGTGCAGCCCAATCCACATAAGTATCACTGCGGCGTGTAACTTGATCCGTATGCATATATATATATATATATATATATATATATATATATATATATATATATATATATATATATATATATATATATATATATATATATATATGCATACGGATCAAGTTACACGCCGCAGTGATACTTATGTGGATTGGGCTGCACGCCACATCGATATGTTGGATCGGGCTGCACGCTGCAATAATATTGTACTTGGGCTGTAAGGGGCCCCTCCTAGAGCTTTTACACCCCGAGTGAGCATCGTCGATGAAGTATATGGATCAGGCTTTACGCTGCAACTGTTACTATATGGTACCTATTGAGCGTGAATGCTGAGTGTGTGTACTGATTGGTAAGAGTTGAGTAATGAGTAGCAGAAAGTCTAGCCCGAGGGGCGATAGATATATTTATTTACATGAGTGATGTTTGCCTGAGAGGCCTGTTTATGAATTTATTGAGTTCACTCCTCTTTAAAGTTAGTTTCTATTGTATATGCTGAATTAACGATTGTTTTCACTCATTTTTATATTGAGCCCCTGTCGAAATGTCAAGCAAATATATTAAAACAACCTTTATTTAAACTGGGGTTTATGAGATGTTCAGAAATTAATCACTGACTTAACATTTGGCTATTTCCATCGAGATTTTCGGGTTATGAAGTGTTTATGATTACTGATTTTCCCGAGGGGCTGTTTTACGAACTATGCTTTGCCCAAGAGGCCGATTATGGTTTTAATATCTGTTATTATTTTAAATTGTATTGAACCCTATTGAAATTGCTAAAAAGTATTTCAAAATGATTTTTACTAAAAGCTGGATTTTAAAAGGGAAGATCGACTCGTATTATGGTTTAAAAGCATGCTGTGTTTATTGAGCCTAACATGAATGTGGATTCATTATTTCCTACTCCTCAGTCTTTATTTACACTTATTACTTGCTGGGTTGGAGTACTCTATTATTCCCTGCACCTTGTTTGAAGATGCAGGTATGTTGGAACCCGAAAGCGGGTGTTGATTTGCTCAGACGTAGAGTCATCAGAGTTAGCAGGTGGTTGCATGACGTTTGTAGCACCGCTTCCTTCCTCACATTGCTATTACTGTATTTAGTACATTATATTAGACTTCTTGTTTTTTTCAGACCTTGATAGATGCTCATGACTAGTCACACCCCGATGTTGGGCTTGTATAGAAATTTTGCACTATTTCCATCAGATTCATATTATGAAATATTGCTCTAATTAACTAAAAATGACTCTTAATGATTAAAGGGTTAATATGAGTGTTGCGTCGGCTGGCATAGTTTTCACGAGAGGCGCCATCATGACTGGGCCGGTTGGGGTCGTGACAAGTTGGTATCAGAGCCTAGGTTACTAGGTCTCATGAGTCTTGAGCAGGTTTAGTAAAGTCTCATGGATCGGTACGGAGACAGCTGTATTTATCCTCAAAAGGCTGCAGAACCTTTAGGAAAACTTCACATTGTTGAATTCTTATCGTGCGTCCTTGATTCGGCTTGAAAAGTAACTCTTGAAATTCATTCTACGCGTTCGTATGTGCGCATGAGCGCTCAATATCATATGTGCCTTGATGGCTTGTGACTTTCCCGATCGAGGGGTGAGATGTGATCTCTGTGAGTTCGATGTTGGGCCTGTCTAAAGGACTTAAGGCCGGATATTTGCCTATGGCTTGAGGACCGAGGTACTGATTGTGTAAGTAAGAGCTTCAAAATTATATGTTCGGTATTGTCCCTATTAGTGGAAGTGACGGCTGGATAGGTATGTGACGAGTATGTTAGTACTGCGAGTCATATTCATATGATTTGGAAAACGATGAGAAGGGTATGCTAGAGGATAGAAGAACTATTAGGTGCATAAATTTCATCACTATTCGAGGCATAGCCCCGAGTTATAGGCGTGAAGAATCTTTTCATGTCTCCTAGTTGGGAGTGAAGTAAATTTCAAGTTGCGGTATGAGTTCAAACTCAGGAAGACTAAGTGATTGTCTAATGTGTGTAGCGGTGGAAGGTATACATAAATGTTAATTAAAGGCAAAGTAGGTGGGGTATCTCCTGCGAAAAATTCCGGGGTTGTGTGACCCCTTATATGATTGTTAGAATATCCCATGTGCAAGTGAAATGTAAGTGTTGAAATTTGAATTTTAGGTCACTTAAGAAAGTGGGCATAACTGTTGCGAGATTTATAAAAGATTTAACGTACTAGATGATTTTTGCTTGCACAGGGTTACAAAGGATTTGAGTTTAATCTCACTATGGTATTGTGGCATCAATAAAGTATAAGTGTTATGAGTTGTTAAATGTATTCTAATCTATCTCTTCGAGCCAAGTAGGGGAGTTTGATATTGATTAGCCGATTGCTCGGTTATATGTTATGTTGGTTCCTATTTGAGGCTTGTGGTGAATTAGTTCTGGTTGCGGAGATTGAGCCCGAGGATGGCTCGAGTAAAGGAAATTTTGACTTAGGAAAGGTTATCTGCTGCAATGTCAGAAGTGCCAATAAGGCACTAGTTGTTCAGTTCTGTTGATCGGGCTAAATGCAGTATAAACAGAGTGAATTACTCTCGAAAATGTTTCTAACATGTTCATGATTCTACATAGAGCAGTTGGGTATCTTAAAGTTATGTATGTGGTTAGAAACCGAGTTTCACTGGAAGAATTCAAGACAAGTGGTATTTCTACGTTAATTATAGGATTCTATGTATCAGTAACAGGAAGGTAAAAGTAACGAATTTAGATTCACTGGAAGTTCTTCAATGTAAAGTATTGAGGATTTGTGGTTCTACAACAAGAGGGAATATCAAGTTGAAGATGAATCAGAAGGAAATTTAGATAAATGGGGTAGCTTGATAGTTTACTGGACCAGTAAGGGAAGGATTAGTTCCTTGTATGTGTTCGAGGTAATGAGTTTCTACAGGTGTTTTGCGGTAGTGGCATTAGGTTTTGATGGCTTGCTTAGCTTGATCGAGTTAGAAGGATTCAGTCCTGACAAGTCTGATTTGTGCAAAAGGAACTCGGAGAGTTCTTCATGGGTTTTACTATAGTCTGGAGGCGTATATTTTCTATGGGTATACGGAGCATGGGATGTATAGTGATTTTTCTCCTAATGGGACAAATGGAAAGTTCTTGACTAGTTGAGTGCGTAGATGTCTGTGACTCGAAAGGGAGATAAAGTTTTCATGTTATCCTTGGATGGTGAAGTTTATGCGGTATGTTGTGTAAGATTGATATTTGCATGTGAAAGGTCACGATTCAGATTTGAATATGAGGTTATAAATTCTTATGCAACATGGGTATTTCAGATAAGTAGAGAAATGAGCTTCAAATGAATTGAGAATGATCTTTCGATGATTAAGGAAATAGTAATGCTAATTGAGGTTATTTGATGAGGGTATATGTTTCAGAAAGAGGCAATGTGATTAAGTTGATGGTATTTCGGTAGTATTGCGGCACTTCTTGTCAGATCGACTGTTGCTATTCGAGTTTGCTTGGTAACACAGAAGAATCTTAGAGCACCTCTCATGGAATGATTGAGTACAAGAGGTGAGTTACATATGCGAGTGGAAAAATTGGATCAGATATGGTAATTCGTGTGTTTTATGGACTTGGAGACTAGAAATTTTCATATATAAGTCAGCTCGTGGTTGTGGATGGCGAAATGTGGGTAAGTTAGTCAAATATTAGTATCTGCTATGATCCAATCATTATGAACATTCGAAGGATTATTTATCGGTTGTGTGTAATTGGAGTTGATGTGTGGTCCATTGGTGGATCTATATTGACATGTGTCCGGAATCGAGACGATTTTGTTGAGTTCGAGTTGCTGTTGGCGAAGGATGTATTGATTCGTTTGTTTTGGAGCTATTAGAAATTAGGGGGGTCTATGAGTTACCTTTTTTGTTGTGAGACGTTACGATCTGTTGATTATAGGTGCCTATGGTGCAGTTCTATCAGAGTTCATAATGGAAGTCGAACGAGAAGAGTGATCGGGAGTTACTCGATGAATGGCATATCGGTTATATCTTATCGGGTTTGCATGGTATATGTTATTTGTTTCACCATGGGTGTAATGATTTGCCTTGGTTCCAGACATCAAATTGTGCATGGTTGTCGATTTTGAGCATAGTGACTTAAGGTGTTCCATGTGGAGCGGTGTTTGGAGAGTATCGTAAATAGAAACAAAGATATATGGAGATATGACCTTGAGGGTTAGACTCGTGTGTTCTATTTCTATGATCTGAGACGGGTTCTCAGCCGTGTTGTGATGTTTCTAGTGAGTTTGAGGGACAACTCTTTCATCAGAGTTATTTTTATGATTTGAGTATATTTGCACGGTTTCTATTGGTGCGCGTATTATGCTAGTTGTGGATTAGGCATATATTGATGTGTCGTGTCGCCAGAGTGGTGTATTGGACTAGAGAACATTTTTGGGATCATTAATGAATAATAAAGGATTCTATTTCAGCTTGTTTAATGCATAAATATCAAGGTTCCGCTCAGAAATTTTCTATGGTCCTTGACAAAGAAGAAGTAGCCTTATGGGTGGTTGATCTGAGAAATGGTTATGATTTATTGTGTGTTTCCTTTACCATTAGTAGTATATGAGAGTGTTGAAGTGAGACTATAGTTGATAAGAGATTTTCTACGGGTATTCGGTTGTTGTGTACAACTGCTGTGAATGGAAGTTATCCCTTCGTGTATTTGAGTTATGTGGTATATCATTTAATTGAACCTAAGGTTGCAGGCATGTGTTATTATAGCTAGCTCGTGCCTATTTAGAGTATAGGTGTGGGGATTCGATCATATTGATGGTTTCAGAAGTGGAAATGTGGTTCTATGGTTTATGGGCTAGATTGGATTGTGTAATTTCAGTTATAATGTGTTAGCATACCTATATGAGATAGGGTGATGTGGGATCACCCCCAAGTATATACATGGTAAAGTTGTTCAGCTATTGGTTGGCTTGTAAAACAACTCTGAGTACGTTCGAGAACGAACATGTGTTTATGAGAAGGAGTAACGACCTGACCGGTTATTTTGAGCTTTTGCACTTTGATCGCCAGTTCTCGGGCATGACTTGCCCAATGAAATGTACTATGACTAATGTAAAACGTTGGTTTTGGTTTTCAGGAAAATTTGGAATGAATTTGAAAGAACAGCCTCAATTGAAAGCTTTAATTTGAAAGGTTCGACCAAGAGTTGACTTATTAGTATATGATCTCGGATCAAAAATTTTATGGATTTGATTAGCTTCTTTGGGTGACTTATGACTTAGGAGCGTGATCGGAATGCATTTTGGAAGTCCGTGGAAGGATTTGGCTTGAATTTGCAAAGGTAATATTTTGGCAAATTCCGGTTGATAGGTGAGATTTTAATATAGAGTTGCAGTAGCTCTGTTATGTCATTTGGGGTGTGTGTGAAAAATTTTAGGTTATTCGGACGTCATTTGGTTGGGTTTTTAAATAAAGAGTATTTCGTAAGCTTTTGAAAAACTTAGGCTTGAATTCGATGAGTTTTGAGTAATTTGATGTTGTTTGAGGTATTTTGATGATTAAAACAAGTTGAGTGATGTTATGGATTATGTTGGTGTGTTTGGTTGAGGTCCCGAGGTTCAAGGGTGAGTTTCGGATGGTCAATCAGACCATTTTGTGCCTTAAAAGATAGCAAAAATTGCAGGCTTCAGTTGCTAGTATGTTATTCGTTGCGATCGAGTAGATGCAATTGCGATCACATAGAAGCTTTTAGGGAGTCCATTTTTTTGTTCCTCGCATTCGCCCAAGTTGGTATGCAATCACATAGTTGGGCGAAATTGTTCTTTGCGAACGCATAGCTAAGGTCGCGTTCGCATAGAGTAAAAAGGGCCTAAGGTATTGTTTGGAATTTGCTCATCGCGGACGCGGAGTGTTGTCCGCGATCGCATAGTAAAATTTTGTTGTGCATTGCGTTCGCATGAGACCTATTGCGTTCGCATGAGACCTGTTACGTTCGCATAAGGTTAATTCTGGGAGTTGACTTTTGTGCTTCGTGATTGTGAAGGTTTTCCCGCGATCCTATAGAAGAAATAATGCCTGAGCAGAATGTTTTAAAGTCATCTTGTTCGCGAATGTGGGTATATTTTCACCCATAGGTGCTCATTGTTGGATATTCTTGAAAGATATTAGATAGGGATTCAAGGGGAAACGACTTAAGGTAAGAATTTTGGTTTTGATAACCCGATTATATTGTGAAATCCACCTAGAAATTCATGGAAATTAAGCCTAAATTGAGGGATTTGGGCTTGAGATTTTGAAATTTTGATTTAGGGATTGGTTTATATGAACTTGTAAGGATATGAGGAATCTATTGATGTGAAAATTTCTGAGTTTCAAGAAGTGGGCTCGAGGCTCGAGTTTTCGAAAATTCGGGATTTGTGCCCATTGTTGATTGTTTTTGCTTTGGTTTTGTTCCCTTAGAATATTGTGATGTATTCGCTCTGATTTTGGATAGATTCGACGCGTGTGGAGGCCAACTGGAGGGTCAAAGGCGTCACGAGCTAGAGATTCTGCGGGTTCGTGGTAAGTAATGATTTTAAATACTGTCCTGAGGGTTGGAAACCCCGATTACACGTCTTGGTGTTACTTTGAGGTGACATACACGCTAGATGACGAGCGTGGGGTAGAGCACCGCTGGGGATTGTGACCTAGTCCATCCTGAACGATTATTTACATGCATATTTGATAGTTAATTGTTTGATGTTACTATATTTTGTGGTATATGCCATGTTTGGGGCCTTGTGCCGACTTGTTGAGACCCTTAGGGGCATTTTTGCTATCTTTCCTCACTCTATTTGTTTGAAAGCATATCCTCAGTCATGTTTTACTTGTTATTGCTCAAATTTGGCTTTATCATAATATCCTTAAAAGTGTGAAAACTGTTTTGGGCTGAGTTCCCTCTTTTACTGAGATAGATTGAGAGTTTGATGGTGAGGTTAATGACAGAGAGAGGCCGAGGGCCTAGTTGTGAGGATTTTATACCTAAGGTTGGGCTGCAGAGCGCAACACAATATTATATATATATATATATATATATATATATATATATATATATATATATATATATATATACATACGGATCGGGCTGCACGCTTCAGTGATACTCATATGGATCGGGCTGCACGACACATCGATATGTTAGATCGGGCTGCACGCCGCAGCAATATTGTGCTTGGGCAGTAAGGGGCCCTTCCCGGAGTCTACACACCCCCAATGAGCACCGTCGATGAAGTGTATAAATCGGTTTGTACGCTACAACGGTTACTATATGGTAGCTATTGAGCGTGAATGTTGAGTGCGAGTATTGATTGGTAAGAGTTGAGTCATGAGTGGCAGAGAAGCTAGCCCAAGGGGCAATAAATATATTCATGTACATGAGTGATATTTGCCTGAGAGGCCTGTTTATGAATTTATTGAGTTCACTCCTCTTTAAAGTGAGTTTCTATTGTATATGTTGAATTAGCAATAGTTTTCACTCATTTTTATATTGAGCGTCGGTCGAAATATCGAGCAAATGTTTTAAAACAGCCTTTATTTAAACTGGGGTTTATGAGATGTTCAAGAATTAATCACTGATTTAACATTTGGCTATTTCCATCGAGGTTTTCGAGTTATGAAGTGTTTATGATTACTGATTTGCCCGATGGGTTTTTCTACGAACTATGCTTTGCCCGAGAGGCCGATTATGGTTTTAATCTCTATTAGTATTTTAAATGGTATTGAACCCTATTAAAACTGCTGGAAAGTATTTCAAAATGATTTTACTAAAAGTTGGATTTCAAAAGGGAAGACTGACTCGTATTAAGATTTGAAAGCATGTTGTGTTTATTGATCCTAACGTGAATGTGGATTTATTGTTTCTTACTGTTCAGTCTTCATTTACTCTTATTACTAATTGGGTTTGAGTACTCACATTACTCCATGCGCCTCATGTGCAGATGCAGGTATGTCGGAATCCAGTAGCGGGTGTTGATTTGCTCAGACATTGAGACATCAGAGTTAGCAGGTGGCTGTATGACGTTTGTAGCATCGCTTCCTTCCTCACATTTCTATTACTGTATTTAGGACATTATTTTAGACTTCTTCTTTTATTGAGACCTTGATAGATGCTCATGACTAATGACACCCCGATATTGGACTTGTATATAAATTTTGCAATATTTCATCAGATTCATATCATGAAATATTGATCTAATTAACCAAAAATGACTCTTAATGATTAAATGGTTAATGTGAGTGTCGCCTCGGTTGTACTTGTCTTCACGAGAGGCGCCATCACGACCGGATTGGTTGGGGTTGTGACAACACACATTAGTTAGAGCAACCTCATACCTTTTGCTTTATGGCACTGAAGCTGTAATACCCGCAGAAGTTGAAGTCCCTTCTCTCTCGATCATGATTGAAGCTGTAATTGAAGGCATTGAGTGGGTCAAAACCCGTTTGGAACAGTTAACCCTGATCGATGAAAAGCAAATGGCTGCATTCTGCCACGGGGAGTTGTAAAAATGAAGAATGGCCCATGCCTACAATAAGAAAATGCGGCCTAGAAATTTTGAAGTGGGACAACTTGTTCTAAGGCGTATTTTTCGCCATCATCAGGAAGCAAAAGAAAATATTTCCCCTAACTGGAAAGGCCCATACATTATCAGAAAGTTGGTGCCAAAAGGGGCATTGTAGGGAATGACCCTGAAACAACTGCGAATGCAAATGCAGTCAAAAGGCATTATATCTAATCCTCCTGCAGCAATAGTATTATCCAATTGGGATGACAAAGGCTTTCATTCTCGCTACCCCAAACACTCTAATCTTTTGCTAACCATTTGAGTCGGTTACTTTTCTTTCATTATCCTCATTGGAACTCGAAGATGTTTGTAATTTAAAAAAACCAAAAACCAAAATCAAAATCAAAAGCAAAAACAAAATGTTTCCCTGAACTACGTTCCACTTGATTCCGAAAGGATACGTAGGCAGCCTCTCTCTGGGATTCAGTCACATCAAAATAAAAATTCGAGGTTCCTCTCGAAAGTGAAATTGGGGCAGATTTTATAATTGTCCGCCGATGATCCCGACTGAACGATTCCAAAGTTATAATTCTATCCCATTTCTTTCTACCCAAAACCTTATTAAAGTCCTTCTGATCAATTGTCGAAAGGTTTTCAAAAATCAGAGAATGCAGTTGTTTGGATCCGATGCAATTAAAATGAGAAAAATAAAATGAGAGAGTCTTATTGGTGAAAACCTACGGACACTCGAGGCGATGGCGAGTAGAGAAATTAAAATGAGAGAGTATTGTTAGTGAAAACTCGTAAAAAAGCACTATAAGGTGATGGTAAGAAGAGAAATGAGAGAGGTCGATGGGCGAAAACCCGCAGGCGCCGTTGATCGAAAAGAAGGAATCCTTCACCACCATTGGTATTGAAATAGTCCTTGCAAGGTTTCTTAGTTTTGAAACACGGGTCGCGATGGGTTTATGAGAAGTTGGGATAGTTTGTGCGGATCGGTCACCTAGTCCAAGAAGCATGTCATGCCTATTTGAAGTCTGCATACACCCCAGATAAGTCCGTCCTTCCTCCATAAAAATGACACTTCTCATTAAATTAATTTTCTTATCCTTTGTTTACTTTTCCTTGAATCCCTTTCGGTCTAACTCTATTGGAAGCAAAGAAAAGGTGGCAGATTGGTTATACAGGTTACCTCTTAATAAAAGCCAAGTCCAAGAAAGTACTCTGCCTCAACGGGCGCATCAAATCAATCTCGGCTGGCCATGATGGTCGATGCTCTAAAACCAAAGTTATTGAAAATAAAAAAAGTCCTAAATCAAAAGCCCGTAGAGGCAGAATAAAGTAAAAGTGCCAAAGCCCCATACGGGTGAGCCGTCATGGAAATTTTGAAAAGTTGAGTTCCTCGGTTTTAGGAGATAGATCAATCTTCAGAAAAACCAGCAAGAAGGAGAGGTTCTCACCAAAAGTTGGGCCAAGATCCAGTGATCAAAACAATCAAGGCCACAAAACCAACCACAAAACAATCAAACTAACAATTGTTCTTTGCTTGAAAAGTTGAAAGAGGTGTAATCCAAAGCAACCATGCAAGAAGCAGGTGCAACTAATAAGAAAAAAATACAAGATCTAGGAACAGCTTCGCAGCAATAATCAGCCCAAAAGGGAAGTTTCCTCCAAATTATTTACTACGTTTTTACTTAAAAAAGAAGAAGAAAGATCCCAAAATCATGGTGGCATAGGTCTCCAATCTCTAGCTGCATCCTTTCTAACACAGGGTTACCTTCCCTAGTTGTTCCCGGCATAACTTGAGGACCCTTTTTCTTTTCTCCCGGCATAACCCGCGGACTTTCCTGGCATAACATGAGGACCTTTTTTCTTCTTTTCTGGCATAACACGTGGACCTCCCTGGCATAACCCGAGGACCTTTTAATTCCTTTTCTCCCGGCATAACCTGTGGAATTCCCCGGCATAACCCGAGGACCTTTTTTCTTTCTCCCGGCATAACCCGTGGACCTCCCCGCATAACTCGGGCACCTTTTTTCTTTTCCAACATAACCCGATGACTTTCCCGGCATTCCTGTGGACCTTCCCAGCATAACCCGAGGACCTTTTTCCTTTTCTCCCGACATAACCCAAGGATCTTTTTCTTTACACCATAACTCGATGACTTTCCCAGCATAACCTGTGGATCTCCCTAGCATAACTCATGGACCTTTCTTCTTTTCTCCCGGCATAACCTGTGCACCTCACCGGCATAACCCGGGACCTTTTTTCTTTTCCAGCATAACCCGATAACTTTTCCAACATAACCCGTGGACCTCCCTGGCATAACTCGGGGACCCTTTTTTCTTTTTCGACATAATCCAATGACTTTCCCGGAATAACCCGTGGACCTCTCTAGCATAACCTAGGGACCCTTTTTCTTTTCTCCCGCATAAGCTGTGGACCTCCCTAGCATAAGCCAGGGACTCTTTTTCTTTTCTCCTCATAAGTCGTGGACCTCCTTGGCACAACCTAGGGACCTTTCTTCTTTTCTCCCGGCATAACCCGTGGACCTCCCTGGCATAACTCGGGGACCTTTTTTTCTTTTCCGGCATAATCCGATGATTTTTTCGGCATAACCCGTGGACCTCCTTGGCATAACCTGAGGACCTTTTTCTTCTTTCCCGGCATAGCCCGTGGTCTTCGCCGGCATAACCCGAGGGTCTTTTTCTTTTCTGCTGGCATAACCGGATGACTTCCCCGGCATAACCTGAGAACCCTCTTTCTTTTCCAGCATAACCCGGTCATCTTTCCAGCATAACCTAGCAATTTTTTCAATTTAGGGCTTCACACCCTATTCCCAAGGATACACAATCCTAACTTTTATTGCTTTCAATAAAGAAATAGGTTAGATTTATTTTGCAAATAACTCACGAAATTTTCCTAGTGAAAACTGGGGCAGAAAAATTTTGTTCGCTTTTTTTGTGTCTGAGCATGTTTGACCTCGAGGCAAAGGCTTCGAAATGACCAAAAGAATGAGTCTCAATCCAAAATAAAGAAAAGAAGAAAAAGAACAAAAAGAGGGGAACTCGAAGTGCTGAAATGGAGAAGGATGCAGACTACTCAAGAAATGATTGAAGTCACAAGCTTTGCATGTCCCGCCTAGATCTAAAGCTAAAGAAAGAACCAGCACCTACAGCTAAAGAGCATCAAGATTCAGATTGAAGTCCATAGCAAGAACCAGCTAAGACTTAAGATCAATCTTAAAGAGATTTATAGATAGGAATCTTGTAACTCATAGTCGTTAGGCTTAGCTAATTCAGCTTTTTATTTTTCATTTCAGTGTAATAACGAGATCAGCAAGCAATAGTAGCAACAACAACAGTGAAATCACAGCTTCCCGCTAGTCCCAGCCACCGAAATTTGCAGAAATACACTGACCTGATTCCTTCATAGCCAATGATATTTAGGCAATCTCTGAAGTAAGGTTCGGTCAGACACTTTCATAAAATGCTTCTCATAGAGTTTCAAATAGGCAAAAAATTCTCATAATTGCTCATTTTATCTTTGCCCGAAAACCCTTCGTGTTTCCGAGAAAAGAGGGGCATTTGTGAGCACGTGATTTTTTCCCAATATGAATTGCTCCTATAAAATCAAAGAAAATAGATTTTTTCCAAATATTTGTTGTTTTATTTTTAGGATTTTGTAAGATTTTATTTAGTTGTGTGCATGTTTATGTTTTATTTAAACCATAAAAAAATACAAAATATATTGCATTTACATTTAGGATATAATTATATATTTTTAGATTAATTAGTAAATTAGTTTATTTTATAAAAATGAACAAAAATCACGAAAAATATCCCATTTTTGGCCTTTTTAATTTTTAGCTTCGAATTTTGTTGTTTTTCTTCTAATTTGGTTTTTAATTAATTGTGATATTTATTATAAATTAATCATTTAGATTTGGTAGAATAATTTTATTTAGGGATTAATTTAGGTGTTATTTTTAATTTTTGAAAAGGAAAAGATTTTTGAAAAATAAAAAGAAAAAGAAAAGGATTTGAAGAACCAGATTTTGGGCCAAATATCCTTTAATTCCTCAAGCCCAAATCAAATTTCCCCTAAACCCGGCCAAACCGGCCAAGCTCCACCCCAAATACCCGGTCCAGCCCTTCATTAACCAATATTGTGTCGTTTTCCCTCCCCTTTAATCCCAGCCATTGGATCAACTGACTTAGTCTCTTTTATATACGTGTTTGAACCGCTGCAACCCCCATCTCTCTCACTCCCTTGCCTCAGAGACCAAAGAACAAACCCAAAGGCACCGCCTCAATTCCCAATCCTCTCCAGTGGTGGCGACGTCTCAGATCAGCCTCAAAATAACACCACACACTCGCCATTACCTCCTTTTCCACAATCTCCACTCTGTTTTCTTCAAACCCCCCTAGATTCTGTCGAATCTTAAATCAAAGTTGAAGCCCTAAAAGCCCAAAACCAAATTCATACATGCAAGGCTATTCCTCCAAGTTTTCCTAGTTATTCAAGGTCGGTTTTGTCACTAAATGACGTTGTTCGCTTGTTCTTGATTAAGAAAAAGTGATTGACGTTATTTGGGAACTAAATCGGAATATCAGTCGCGAGTTTGAGCCTTGGTCGGTGAGTTCCTTCATTCATTTTGTTAATTTTTGTGTTATTTTAGCTTTCCTTCCTCTTTATTTCTTCTCATTCTCTTTTCCAAATTTTGTTCTCTGATTTTGCTTGGTCTGTTTTGTTTTTTTTTTTTTAGTAACATGATTAATTTTCTGATTTCACCCTTTCTTTAGTCACCTATTAACTTAATTTGTTTTATCTTGGTTTATTAATTTAGTTAATTCCCTACCTATTTATGTTAAAAACCAATTAGTTAGTGTAGGTTTTAAGATTGAAATCATTTAAGGTTTTCTGCTATTTGTCATAGATTACAGATATAGTTTGGTTCGTTTTGCTTTTGCGATTTGAAGCCATTTCAGATTTCGCTCTAAGAGATTTGATTTTGGTTAATTGGGTCAAAATTGAGCCCATATTTGGCTTAACCATTGGTTCAATTTAACCCATGACCCATGAGTTCCTGGGGGTAATTTATAGGGTCTCGAGAGATAGTTTAGGAATTGTAGATGGGGGGTTTTGACATCCACTTTTGTCCCTCCTTTCTTCCAAACTATTTCTTTAAGCTTCTAATATCACCAACAATGTAAAAATAGTTATTTTTACCATTCTTAGCACAAACTAAACCTTATTATTATTATTATTATTATTATTATTATTATTATTATTATTATTATTATTATTATTATTATTATTATTATTATTATTATGTCGTCTACTACTACTACTACTCTTCTTTATATTGTTATTCTTCTTACTATCGTTATCATCATTATTTTCTAAACAACAATTTTTAAGTATAATTTTTATTGTCCTTTTTTCGAAAAATACAACTTCCCTTTACATAAAAAATAATATTATTTCCTTTATCTTACACTTTATAAAAAAATTGTCTAATAATATAATGATATTTTATGCAATATTTATTTTGTAGTATTTTACAACTATTTTAATTTTGCTAAGACTATTAAATATTAATTTGATAATATTGTCTTGTAACGAAGCCCAAGTAATCAAATAGAAGAAAGAAATTCAAACTCAAGTCCAAAACTTATATTCTGTCTATCTAAAAGGTCCAAACCTTTTTCCCATCCACTTAATGACAGCCCAAAATTAGAACCTATTCACACAGAATAAGCCCATGTCTTATCACCAACACCACTTGAAAGTCCATTGCCTAACCCACATTCATAGAGTCCTCTAGAATCCTTAATCAAATGACGATGTTCAGTTTAGAGCCCTAGCTAATCTCTCTTTCTGTGCCTCTGTGTGTAGTAGTAAAAAATAATTTTTGGCTTAATTTAGTGAAAATTGCGACTTTCCTAAATCTCCATATCAGGCATTGTTGCCCCCTTTACACACAATCTTTATCTCTCTCTTCTAGGATTATTAGATGTGCTCCTCTCTCTTCTTTTTCCTTCATGATTACAGCAAGTACAGATAGAATTGAGAGAAGAATCCGACTATTTTGAGCTGTCAATGGCTCTTCTCAGTCACGGGTCCCTTCGAGTTGCTATCTGTCTCTCTCAGATGATTTTGACTACTCTTAAACGTTCAATTTTTGAATCCTTAACCCGCTCAAAAGGCACGCTCGAACTAACCCTAGAAGAGCTCTAATTCATCACCTATAAATACTAGACTTTGTGGCTATTTGTGTGGATTTTTTGACCCGTCGCTTTATATTATTTTCCTCGCCATGCTTCTCTCATTTTTATTCATTAAAACCGCACTCTAAGAGCTTGTTTTCGTTCATCCTCTATTGGTTTTGTTTCACCATAACAGAGGCATCGTCGCGCTCCTCTTGGAGTTTGATAGCCATTCAAGGTTGCGGTGTAGAGGCCGGGTGTCATGACCCAATTCCCGACCCTGACCGTAATGGAGCCTCTCGTGAAGACAAGGCCAGCCAGAACAAATGCAAACACCTCTTTAAAGCAATCAATTAAAATTAACAAGACTAAAAAAAGCATAAGGTAGCCAATATTGCGGAAAATAGCGATAATAACAAGCAGGAAACCATCCCGACAAGCCTAAACCGGGGTTTCACAAGTCATGAGCTTCTACAGAGTTTGCAATAAGTCTACAGAATATAATATCCGATTCAACAGTCTGAAGAAAACATATATAGGGTAAGATAGGGGAGACAAGGGGTTGTGGATGTCAATAGCTACCTCGAAATTCCAAATCGTTGCCTGGTCTGGAAGGAATCAGCGCTCAGGTGCGGACTCTACAACGCCTAAATATACACACATGGTGCAAGGACTAATGTGAGTACTCCAACCCAATAAGTAATAATAATAAATAAGAACTGAAGGTATGAAAACAGATAAATTCACAAGGCAATTCTATACCAGGCAATAAATCACTTAAGTAGTAAAACGGTAAAGAATAAAATGAAATCTCCTTTTAAAAATAGGAAAAACAGGTAAAACAACAAGTAAACAATGAGTAGTAATCTACCCCTTGGGCCCAGTATCAATCGCTCAGCATAGTATCATCACCTCGGGCTCACTCTCAGTCACTCAACATAGTATTAGCCCTTCGGGCTTAGTATCAGATCATATGGGTACCCGCGCTCACTGTGGGTGTGCAGACTTCGGAGGGCCCCCTAACGATCCAAACACTATATCAGCATAAGGCCTGAAAGCCTTCTTAATTCACTCAAAAGGCTTGAAAGCCTCCTCACATTTCTCATTAGGCCTAAAAGCCTCCTCACATCACTCACAAGGCCTGAAAGCCTCCTCATATCACTCACAAGGCCTGAAAGCCTCCTCATATCACTCTCAAGGCCTAAAAGCCTCCTCACATCACTCACAAGGCCTGAAAGCCTCCTCATATCACTCACAAGGCCTGAAAGCCTCCTCACATCACTCACAAGGCCTGAAAGCCTCCTCACATCACTCTCAAGGCCTGAAAGCCTTCTCACTCCACTCAAGACATCTCGTGGCATATAAATGTATCTCAGGCCCTCGGGCATCAATAAAATAGTAGTGCTCAGCCCAAACAACATTGGGAATATCATTTAAATTTCAAAATTCAATAAGAATGGCTGAGTTTGTAAAACAGTATTAATCATTAGGACGTAGTTCAAGTAATATATCAAAATAGTGAGGAAACGGTGATAAAAGTCCACAAAGGATTCAAGTAATCGACATGAAGCCCAAAATATGGCAACAAGCCCAAATCATGTTGATAACAAACATGTCTCAGTCAAATACGCGGTAAAAATATCAATCAGGACAGACCAAGTCACAATCCCCAGTAGTAAACAACCCAACGCTCATCATTAAGCGCGTGTTTCACCTCAATATAGCCTACGTTGTGCAAATCCGGCGTTTCAAACCCTCATGACATCATTTACTATCATTACTCAGCTCAAGCCGGTCAAATCTCTAGCTCGCTATGCCCTTGCCTCTCAAATTGTCCTCCTCACGCATCGAATCTTACCAAAACCACAACGAACACATCACAATAGGCTAAGGGAACATAACCCAATCGAAAAGAATCGAGAAACATCGAAAATCACAGATTTGGAAAACCCAAGCCCCGGGTCCACTTCTCAAATTCTAGAAAATTTTACATCAATGGATTCCTTATCTTGCCACGAGTCTACACATATCAAGAACTCTCAAATCCGAGCTCAAATAACCCATCAAATCCTAATTTGAAATATCAAAACTCAAGCCTAGTTCTTCATTTTTTAGTTAAATTCGATGACTTTCTAGGTGGGTTTCATAGTAAAAATGAGTATTGAGATAAAAAAATCTTACCTCCAATCGATTCCCCTCGAATCCCTCTTTAAACTCCATCAGGATGCTCTCAAAAATCGCCCAAGGCCAAGTGGGAAATGAGAAAAATGGGCTAAGTTTCGAATTTAATAACTGGACACAGTCCTCAATTGTCGCATTTGCAACACCTGGTTCGCAAATGCGACAAAACCAACAGAGTTGCGAACGTAAGCCTCCCCTACCAAGGTCGCAAATGCGACCAGGAGCTCGCAAATACAAACCCTTCTGAAGTGGAAAATGCGATCAAACAATGGAAAATGCGAACCCTACCTCAGGCCAGGCTCCTTCACAAATGCGAATCCTCACTCGCAAATGCAAACCATTTCTCGCATTTGCAAGGCCTGCAACTGCTTCCAAAAATACCAGAAAACATGGGGGTGCTCCAACTCCTCCCACACATTCGAAGCTCGACCGACGCCCCCGAGACCTCAACCAAAAGTGCCAACCCATCCTAAAACATCATTCGAACTTGCTTCAATCATCAAAACACCACAAACAACACCAAAACCATCAAATTACATCGGATTCAAGATTAAGTTCTTCTAAAACTTTCGAAACACGCATTTGATCAAAAACCCAACCAAAACACCTCAGAATGACCTGAAATTTTGCTCAAGCATCCCGATTCACCTAGAGAAGCTACAAAAACTCTCAGAATTCCATTCCGACCCTCGGATCAAAATCTCACCTATCAACCGGAATTCGCCAAAATACTAACTTCGCCAATTATAGCCCAATTCTACGCCAGACCTCCAAAATCAATTCCGATCACGCTCCTAAGTGAAAAATCATCCCGAAGCTAACCGAATCACTCTAAATCACTTCCGAACCGTATAACTTATAATTCAACATCCGGTTGAGTTTTCCAACCCAAACCTTCCTTAAAGAGACTAAGTGTCTGTTTTCCTACCAAAATCTCTCCGAACCAACTCGATCACATAAGATACGGATAATGAAGCATAAGGAAGTTGAAAATGGGGAAAACGACGGGTTGGATCGTCACATCTGTTGAAACACGTTCTCAAGGCACTATACTAAAACGTGTGTTCATATTTGTAGGTTTTGATGAATGACAAACTATGCGCAATGGACATATGACGAGGTCCAAGCACAAGCGTGCAATTGATAGATAACGAGATTCAAGCACAAGACCAAGATCAAGCAAAGATATAAAGTTATACATGAGTCGTTCTTTAATTGTGATCTTGATCCGATAACTTGACTCAAGACTTGGCTTCTCTCGTAAAAACATTTTTTATCAAATCATGCATATTTAATTTAAAGCAAAATGAATTTAAATCATGCATATTTACTTTAGTCAAAATGATTTTTAAACATGCCTCTAAAATCTGGACTAAGATAATCGATTATGTACTTATGATAATCGATTATGTTAAGTCAGCTGCATGACAATCGATTGTGAACTTATGACAATCGATTGTGTTAAGGCAGTATGCATCAGATTTTTCAAATCTGCATGACAATCGATTGTGAACCTTATGACAATCGATTGTGTTGAGGCAGTGTACATCAAAGTTTTCTAAAGCTACAAAATAATCGATTGTGAACTTATGACAATCGATTGTGTTGAGGCAGTGTCTATCAAACATTTTCAAAATCATAAAATAATCGATTGTGTACCTTTGACAATCGAGTGCATTAAGGCAGTGTCTAATCGATTTTTCAAAGACTGATATATAATCGATTGTTCTCATAGCATAATCGATTGTGTAATTGACCGTTGCCAAAATACTTTCAAACACCGTCAGGTAATCGATTATAGATTTCTAATAATCGATTGTTTTAAATAAAATCTGAGAAAGATTTTTTGAACGTTGCCAAGTAATCGATTGTAGATTTCTGACAATCGATTGTTTTAAGTAAAATCCGGAAATGATTTTTTGAACGTTGCCAAGTAATCGATTGTAGATTTCTGACAATCGATTGTTTTACGTAAAATCTGGAAATGATTTTTTGAACGTTGCCAGTAATCGATTATTGATCTTAGATAATCGATTGTTAAGCATAAAATCTGGGAATGATTTTTGGAACGATTGGCAAACAATCGATTGTGGCATGTTGACAATCGATTGTCACTGAGTAAAATCAGCAATTCTTAATTGGCAATTAGGCAACGGTAATGCATGGTTTTGCAACTATAAATACAGCTTCAAATCAGTCTTCTAAACACAACAACTGACCATATTATTGCTATAGCTTGCATACTCTATTGTTCATCACTTTCTATTCATTACATAAGTTTTGAGAGCCAAAATTCTTGACGAAAGTTGTTGCGTTCTTGAGCGTATCTGTTTACTCATATCTACTCTATTAAGAGAGTCTTGTTTAAGTGAGTGCTAAGTGTTTTATACACTTGAAGGGAAGTGTTAGTCCCTTGTATTGTAAGAAGGAACTTGTGTTTCCTTTGGTTGAAGTCTTGGAGTGTTGTATCTTCAAGCAAAGGTTGTTGAGGCTTGTGTCCTCAGTTTGTAAAGGTTTGTTGAGCACCCGTAAACTTAACAGTGTTAGTGGAAATCTCGAGAGAGTCTCTCGGGGACTGGACTAGCCACGGGTTGTGGTGAACCAGGATACGTCGGTGCGTTCGTTCTTATTTATTTACTTATCGCACTTATTTCTTTCCTGTAATTTTTAAATTCCGCAAGTTTACGCTAATTTTTATTATAACGCTATTCACCCCCCCTCTAGCGTTAAGCGTATTTTCTAACAATTGGTATCAGAGCCCAACTCTCTGAAGAATTAACCGTTTGAGAGAAACAATCAATGGCTTCTACTCGTGATTCTTTTGCAGGAATAGGTGAAGGACAATGCTCCACCCGACCACCACTATTCGACGGTACAAACTATACGTACTGGAAGGAGAGGATGAGAATATTTGTTCAATCAAATAGTTTTCATCTTTGGAAGGTTATAATGAAGGGAGAACAAATTCCAACCAAAAAGCTTGAAAATAAAGATGTTCCAAAGTCCGAAGATGAATACGATGCGGATGATATCCGAAAGGTGCAAAACAACGCTAAAGCCATTAATTTATTATATTGTGCTGTAAATGCTGATGATTACAGGAAAATATCATGTTGCACAACGGCGAAGCAAATGTGGGACAAGCTGGAAATTACGTACGAAGGTACGGACCAGGTAAGGGAAGCTAAAATTGATTTCCTAATCTATGCATATGAATTGTTTCACATGAAGGAAGGCGAAAAGGTCGATGAGATGTTCGAACGATTTTAAAAAATCGTTAATGATTTACATGCTCTTAAGAAGACCTTCACGGATAAGGAACTTGTCCGAAAAATTCTTCGAAGTCTCACTCCGGCATGGCGATCCAAGGCCGACGCGATTCAAGAATATATTGGCATTTCAAATGTCACTATCGACGGATTAAGAGGTAATCTTAAAACTTATGAATCTACTATACTTAACCCTCTTGTTGATGATCAAAGGAAACAAAAGATCGCTCTCAACGCAAGCACAAGCCAACCTCAAAATGATGAGGACGGAGACAACGAGTTCGGACTCGTTATTAAGAGATTTCAAAAGTTCATGCGAAAAGAGTATGAACGAAAGGGCAAAAAGCAAGGAGATCAAATAAAGTTCTATGAGTGCGGAGAAACCGGGCACATTAAATCAAATTGCCCAACTGCCAAAAAGGAGAAGAAATCCTTCAAGAAACAACGAGCATACATATCTTGGGGAGGCGACTACGGTGACGAGTCGAGTGAGGAAGAAGAAGACGAAGCCGCAAATCTTTGTCTCATGGCTCACGAAAATAATCAAGAAGAGGTATGTCAAATTTCTTCCAAAAATTTTTATTCTCTTGAGGAAATGCAAAATGCTTTTGATGAGTTGTATAGTGAATTTATTAAAGCTTCCAAAACTGTTAAAAGCATAAAAGAAAATGCTTCTTTAAAAGAAAAAGATTTTGAAAAACAACTCTCTTTGAAAGAAAAGGATTTGGAAAAACTGATTTTGGAAGATGAGAAGTTGAAAGAAGAAAACAAATTTTTCGGCAAGAGAAGCACCGACAAACCCGAGAGCTCTAGTAAAAATTGTACTTCTTGCATGCATCTCAAAAATGAGGTAGAAAGACTTAAGGGCACCCTAGATAAGTTTAATTCTTCTCATAAAAATTTGAATGAAGTTCTTGTTAATTTAAAGTCGACCAAGCATGGCATAGACTTTGAGAATAAGCCTAAAGAAAAGGTTGAAGCCAACCCCCAACAACCTAAGGCTCAACCTAGGATTAATAAAACAAACGCTCATCCTAGATATAACAAACCTAGAAATGGCTTTCAACAATCGCAACCTAGAAATAATCATTCTAGAAATAATGCATACTCTAGGCCAAATACTAGAAGGAATTTTGAACCTTGTAGAACACCTAGAAATGGCTTTCAACCTAGAAACAACTATCCTAGAAATTTTGTATATCCTAGAACAAATAGTAGGAGAAATGATTTTCATGAATTGCGCAATAGTCTTATTGTCAAGAATAGAGTAAATGAATTTCGTCCGTCCAATTACTATCAACCTAGACGAATGCATAATCCTAATGTTGTTTGTCATTATTGTAGACGAATTGGACATATTGCTCCTGCTTGTTTTACACGACATAGACATAACACTCAATCACATCACTATGATTTGCCTAACCCCCAAGGACCCAAAAGAAGTTGGGTACCAAAAACCTATTTTTAGGTTCTTTTTGCAGGTGTGCTTGAAGACTACAATATTGTAGTGGATGCACCAAGCACGAAACCTTAATGCATTAAGGGGGAACGTCGGTTAGTTATCGTATTTTGAATAAAAACGCAATGAGTTGATATGTGCAAATAATCTATATCAGTTTTGGTTGATACATGCTTTAACAAGTTTTATTCTTGAATAACAATTAGTATCAATTGGTTTTATAATAAATGATTGATTCATGTTTTGATGAATATTTTTAGTTTAAATAACAATTGACATAGTTGAGAAAAATGATCTTTATTATTAGTATGCCATTTACTAACTTTTTGTATGATCTTGTCTATAACGATTGGTATCGTCAATGGTTTAAGTAAATTTTGGCATTAGCAAAAAGAGTATACCAAAACACAATCTCTTTGCGGACTTTTGTGACGAACTCGGTATCGAGCACACCTTCTCTGCTCCACGTACACCACAACAAAAAGGGGTTGTGGAAAGGAAAAATAGGTGTCTCGAAGAGATGGCTAGAAGCATGCTCGATGAGGCTAAGATTCCCAAACATTTTTGGGCGGATGCCGTGAGTACCGCATGCTACGTTCTAAATAGAGTAGTCATAAGGCCAATACTCATGAAAACTCCCTATGAAATCAATAAGGGAAGGAAACCAAATATCTCCCATTTTAGAGTATTCGGTTGCAAATGCTTTATTCATAACAATGGAAAAGATCAATTGGGAAAATTTGATGCCAAATCCGATGAAGGATTTTTTATTGGTTATTCTTCACGCAGCAAAGCATATGGAGTATTCAATAATAGAACCGGAACTGTGGAGGAATCCCCTCATATTGTGTTTTCCGAAAATAATGCTCGCTTGGCGAGAAAGGATTCTGGTTTTGATCTTGCAGGTATTTTAAACTCACTAAGTCCTCAAGACAAAGTACAAGAGGAAACTCCGAAGGAAACTCAAGATGAAATCTTGGATCAATTATTGGAGGAAGCGCCACAATTGGAGAAAGAAACGAAAATGCCTAACGAATGGAGAACAATCAAAGATCACCCTCTCGAACAGGTAATTGGCGACGTTGGAGAAAAGGTAAGTACCCGAAACACTCTTAACAACACCTTAGGACACACTTCTTAAGAAATCACGTTCTCACTTGGCCACATTGATCTAAGTCATTATTCCTTTACAAATTACTAACTTGAGCGTCGGAGACGTCTAATTTTCTTTTGCAGGTATCGCCCTAAAGGTAGGGGGAATTATAAAGCAATGGCATAGAACAATCGATTGTTACAGCAAATAATCGATTGTCTCATGTTTACTGTGCGGACAATCGATTAGCAAGTATCACTAATCGACTATTTACATTTTATGCTTATTATGCAGTTTTTCTTATAATCGATTTTTTTACTGTATAATCGATTACCGTCTAGGCCATTCAGTATTGCTTTCCTAAAACAATCGATTGTTTCAAAAATATAATCGATTATTTTCCGAGTCAGAAAATCACTGTTCACATTGTGTCACAACAATCGATTACCATAATTCAACAATCGATTATCTTTTGTCAGTAATTCAAATATTTGTTACCGTTTGGGTCCTGCCAGATTCCCACAATCGATTTTTGTCAGTTCCGAGTTCAAGTCAAAACTCCATAACAATCGATTGTTTCAATTCCACAATCGATTGTGTAACGGTCAGTGAAAATTTTTCTTACCGTTTCTGACCGTTTTAGCTCATAAATTTCTGCAGATTTTCACCATAAATGAAATGCCATCTTCCTCATTATAAATAGGTACCATATGCCTTCAATTTCTCCACTCAAGCATCAATATTAGCTCCCAAAATTTCAAAAATCTTTCAAGCTTCTTACAAAGGCCATTTCTACTTATTCAAAATGTCGGGCAGACACACTAAACGTTCCCGTTCAGGTAGACATGGTGCATCTTCTTCAGCTGCTCCTCCTCCTCCAAATTTCCCTTACCAAGATGGGTCTATTTTACAATTCAATTCTGAAACCGAGCTAACTAGATTCTTGACAAAATTCGAAAAGCGTGACATTCTTCCTCCTCGCTTTTCTACAAGCAAATATCTTGAATCATGCGCCCCCGCTGCAAACATGCTTAGGAAATGCCAACTTCTTGATTTCCTATATCTATCCTATCCTCACATTAATCCTCTCTTGATTCAAGCCTTCTACTCTAATCTTCATGAGGACGACGAGGGTGAGCTTGTGAAAAACATTAATGGTGTTGAAATTCTTTTAACCAACGAAAATTTACATTCTATTTCTCACCTGTCTCGAAGTGGGGAAAACATTTCTCGCTACATTAGAGAAGCCGGCGCCTTATTTGATGAGAAAATTCTCCTAAACCAAATAGGACTTGGAACTTATGATCCTAATCTATCTACTCGACGTCCTACCATTACGGGAATGCTCACCGAATATCGTTTGATTTTCTATTTCATAACCCGAGTCCTCAAGCCTCGCAAACATAACCATACCACTCTCTCCCAAGAGGACGCAAAGCTCATGCATGTCATTATAACCGGAGCTCACATCAATTGGTGTAAGTTCGTCAAAATTCACATGCTTGATGCCATCGGGGACGATAGACCACTTCCCTATGCCCTCCTTATTATGAATTTTCTTGAAGCCTCCGGGTTCAACACCTCTATCGGTCCGCTCAAAAAGAGCACCAAGAAATGGGAAATTTCCGAATCCTCCTTTCCCCATGACGGCGATCATGTAGCTCCTGCTCCTCCTCCAACTCGTCGATCGCGTCAGCCTCAAGAACCTACTCTTCAATCTATTTCCGACCAAATTGCTTCTTTGACCACCTCTTTCAATCAATCGACATATGAGGTCCATGGATATTTTGACCATGTTCATTATCCATATGCTGGACTTGTCCCTTATGAAGCAGTGCCGGATGACGAGGCGGGAAATGATGATAATGAATAATTTCTTTAGTTTATTGTTCTATGTTTTATTGTCTTCTTTTGTTGTACTCATATTTTTGTTTAATAAATAAACAAGTTATTTACTTATTCATTCTGTTTTTTCTGCTAATGGCAAAAGGGGGAAGAATAAGGGGATATGCACTAATTTTTTATTGGCATAAATTGAGGGGGAATTCATATATTGAGGGGGAACTAATTGCACATCTAGAGACTTGCATATCTTTACTTGCCTTGAATCGTCATTATGAATTATCAAATATGCATATCCCGACTAAAGTTTGCCATTATCAAAAAGGGGGAAATTGTTGAAACACGTTCTCAAGGCACTATACTAAAACGTGTGTTCATATTTGTAGGTTTTGATGAATGACAAACTATGCGCAATGGACATATGACGAGGTCCAAGCACAAGCGCGCAATTGATATATAACGAGATTCAAGCACAAGACCAAGATCAAGCAAAGATATAAAGTTATACATGGGTCGTTCTTTAATTGTGATCTTGATCCGATAACTTGACTCAAGACTTGGCTTCTCTCGTAAAAACATTTTTTATCAAATCATGCATATTTAATTTACAGCAAAATGATTTTAAATCATGCATATTTACTTTAGTCAAAATGATTTTTAAACATGCCTCTAAAATCTGGACTAAGATAATCGATTATGTACTTATGATAATCGATTATGTTAAGTCAGCTGCATGACAATCGATTGTGAACTTATGACAATCGATTGTGTTAAGGCAGTATGCATCAGATTTTTCAAATCTGCATGACAATCGATTGTGAACCTTATGACAATCGATTGTGTTGAGGCAGTGTACATCAAAGTTTTTCAAAGCTACAAAATAATCGATTGTGAACTTATGACAATCAATTGTGTTGAGGCAGTGTCTATCAGACATTTTCAAAATCATAAAATAATCAATTGTGTACCTTTGACAATCGAGTGCATTAAGGCAGTGTCTAATCGATTTTTCAAAGACTGATATATAATCGATTGTTCTCATAGCATAATCGATTGTGTAATTGACCGTTGCCAAAATACTTTCAAACATCGTCAAGTAATCGATTATATATTTCTAATAATCGATTATTTTAAATAAAATCTGAGAAAGATTTTTTGAACGTTGCCAAGTAATCGATTGTAGATTTCTGACAATCGATTGTTTTAAGTAAAATCCGGAAATGATTTTTTGAACGTTGCCAAGTAATCGATTGTAGATTTCTGACAATCGATTGTTTTAAGTAAAATCTGGAAATAATTTTTTGAACGTTGCCAGTAATCGATTATTGATCTTAGATAATCGATTGTTAAGCATAAAATCTGGGAATGATTTTTGGAACGATTGGCAAATAGTCGATTGTGGCATGTTGACAATCGATTGTCACTGAGTAAAATCAGCAATTCTTAATTGGCAATTAGGCAACGGTAATGCATGGTTTTGCAACTATAAATACAGCTTCAAATCAGTCTTCTAAACACAACAACTGACCATATTATTGCTATAGCTTGCATACTCTATTGTTCATCACTTTCTATTCATTACATAAGTTTTGAGAGCCAAAATTCTTGACGAAAGTTGTTGCGTTCTTGAGCGTATCTGTTTACTCATATCTACTCTATTAAGAGAGTCTTGTTTAAGTGAGTGCTAAGTGTTTTATACACTTGAAGGGAAGTGTTAGTCCCTTGTATTGTAAGAAGGAACTTGTGTTTCCTTTGGTTGAAGTCTTGGAGTGTTGTATCTTCAAGCAAAGGTTGTTGAGGATTGTGTCCTCAGTTTGTAAAGGTTTGTTGAGCACCTGTAAGCTTAACAGTGTTAGTGGAAATCTCGAGAGAGTCTCTCGGGGACTGGACTAGCCACGGGTTGTGGTGAACCAGGATACGTCGGTGCGTTCGTTCTTATTTATTTACTTATCGCACTTATTTCTTTCCTGCAATTTTTAAATTCCGCAAGTTTACGCTAATTTTTATTATAACGCTATTCACCCCCCCTCTAGCGTTAAGCGTATTTTCTAACAACATCCTCCCAACTAAAACAAATGCTCGTCCTCTAGCGGGTCAAGAAACATACCTGAAGTCTCCAACAGGTAAGGGTATCTGCTCTGCATCTCCCGCTCGGTCTCCCAAGTAGCTTCCTCCATGGGCCGACCTCTCCACTACACTTTTACCAAAATAGCCATCGGCTCCACATCATAGGTAAAATCATCATCCAACTGAACCGTGCTGAAGTTCAATATATAGGACGGGTCCCCAACATACTTCCGGAGCATGGATACATGAAATACCTGGTGCACGCCTGACACGGTTGGTGGAAAAGCAAGCATATAGGCTACCTCCCCAATCCTCCTAAGTACCTCAAAAGGTCCAATAAATCGCGGACTTAACTTCTCTTTCTTTCCAAACCTCATAACACCCTTCATGGGAGAAACCTTCAACAAGACCTTCTCACCAACCATATAAGACACATCTCGAACCTTCCGACATAACTCTTCTGCTACGACTGAGCTGTATGAAGTCTCTCCTAAATCAGCTTCATATTCTCTAAAGCATCCTGCACCAACTCTGTCCCGAATAGCCTAGTCTCTCTGGGCTCAAACCAACCAACTAGAGATCTACATTGCCTCCCATACAACACCTCATACAGAGCCATCTGAATGCTCGACTGATAACTGTTGTTGTAGGAAAACTCTGCAAGCAGTAAAAACTCATCCCAAGAACCTCCAAAATCAATAACACAGGCACACAACATGTCCTCCAATATCTGAATAGTACGCTCGGACTGCCCGTATGTCTGAGGATGAAATGTTATGCTCAACTCTACTTGCGTACCCAACTCTCGCTGAAATGTCCTCCAGAACTGAGAAGTAAACTGAGTACTTCTATCTGAGATGATAGACACTGGAACACCATGCAATCGGACAATCTCCCGGATAAAGATCCCTGCCAGCCACTTCGAAGAATAGGTAGTACACACCGGAATGAAGTGGGTGGACTTGGTTAGCCGATCCACAATAAACCAAATCAAATCAAACTTCTTCAAAGTCCGAGGAAGACCACTCACCAAATCCATAGTGACTCTCTCCCACTTCCACTCGGGAATTATCATCCGTTGAAGTACGCCATCCAGTCTCTGATGCTCAATTTCACCTTCTGACAGTTGAGACACCGAGCCACAAATCCTATAATATCTTTCTTCATTCTTATCCACCAATAGTGCTACCTCAAATCCTAATACATCTTCATGGCACCTGGATGAATGGAATACCGCGAGCTATAAGCCTCTTCCAATATCAACTCCCAAAGTCTATCCACATTGGGCACACAAATCTGCCCATGCATCCGCAACACACCATCCTTATCAATGGCCACGTCTCTGGCATCATTATGCTGAACCATGTCCTTAAGGACAACCAAATGCAGATCATCATAACGGCACTCTCTGATGCGATCATATAAGGAAGACCGAGAAACCACACAAGCCAACACCCGACTAGGCTCCGAAATATCCAGTCTCACCAACCGATAGCAAAGGCCTGAACATCAACTGCAAAAGGCCTCTCCCCAACTGGAATATACACCAAACTCCCCATACTAATTTCCTTTCGGCTTAAAGCATCGGCCATTATATTGGCCTTTCCTGGGTGATACAGAATGGTAATAATCATAATCCTTAGGTAAGTCCAGCCACCTTCACTGGCTCAAATTAAGATCCTTTTTCTTGAAGAAATGTTAAAAATTGCAATGATCGGTAAAGATCTCACAAGATACACCATACAAGTAGTGCCTCCAAATTTTCAGAGCATGAACTATAGCAGCCAACTCCAAATCATGTATGGGGTAGTTCTTCTCATGGGGCTTCAACTGATGAGAAGCATAAGCAATCACTCTACCCTCCTGCATAAATACACATCTGGTACCAACTCTCGAATCATCGCAATATACACTATAAGAACCTGAAGCTGATGGCAAGACCAATATTGGAGCCATGGTCAAAGCTGTCTTGAGCTTCTAAAAGCATTCCTCGCACTCGTCCGATCATACAAAAGGAGCACCCTTCTGAGTCAACTCGGTCAAAGGCGATGAAATAGAGGAAACCCCCTGAACAAACCGGCGATAATAACCTGCCAAACCAAGGAAACTATGAATCTCTAGGGTTGAGGTCAGTCTAGCCCAACTCTGAACTGCCTCTATCTTCCTTGGGTCGACCTGAATACCCTCGTTGGACACCACGTGTCCCAAGAAAGCCACTGAACTGAGCCAAAACTCATACTTGAAGAACTTTGCATAAAGCTTCTCCTCCCTCAATCTCTGCAATACCACTCGTAAATGTTGCACGTGCTCCTCCTAACTACGTGAGTACACTAGAATATCATCAATGAAAACAATAATAAACGAATCCAGATAAGACCGAAATACACTATTCATCAAATGCATGAATGTTGTTGAAGCATTATTCAGCCCAAAAGACATAACAAGAAACTCATAGTGCCCATATCTAGTCCTGAAAGTAGTCTTAATAATATCTGAATCCCTAATCTTCAACTGGTGATAGCCTGAACGGAGATCAATCTTGGAGAACACCTTGCTCCATAAAGCTGGTCAAATAAATCATCAATGCGCAGGAGATACATGTTCTTCACTGTTACTTTGTTCAATTGCCTGTAGCCAATGCATATTTTCATGGTGCCATCTTTTTTCTTTACAAACAGAACCGGTACACCCCACAATGACACACTAGGCTGAATGAACCCCTTGTATAGGAGTTCCTAAAGCTGATCCTTCAATTCCTTCAACTCCATTGGTTCCATACGATATGACCGAATGGAAATGGGCTGAGTGCCCGTCACCAGGTCAATACCAAAATCAATATCTTTGTCTGGTCGCATGCCCGGCTGCTCTGTAGGAAATATATCGAAAAAATTCCTCACAACTAGAACAGAATCAATGTTAGGAGTCTCGGCTCCAACATCCCTTACAAACGCCAAATATGAAAGGCAACCCTTCCCAACCATACGCTGGGCCTTTAAGAATGAAATCACCCTGCTAGGAACATAATCAGTCACACCACGCCACTCGATCCTCGGTATGCCTAGTATAGCCAATGTGACTATCTTAGCATGACAGTCTAGAATAGCAAGACTCGGAGACAACCATTCCATGCCCAAAATAACATCAAAATCCACCATGCTCAATAACAATAGATCAACTCGGGTCTCCTGACCCCCAATAGTCACTAAACATGACCACTACACATGGTATACAATAATAGTATTGCCTACCGAGGTAGATACATGAACAGGTAAAGCAAGACACCCTCGGGACGTACCCAAATGAAGAGCAAAATATGAGGACACATAAGAATAGGTGGAACCGGGATCAAATAAGACTGAGGCATCTCTGTGGCATACTGAAAGGTTAAAAACGAGCCTGACCACCTTTTGATCGACCTCTACCTCTTGGGCGACCCCTGCCTTCCTGACCCTCACCCCTAGCAAGCTGGGCGGGTGCTGAAGAAACTAGACCAGAAGACAAGGGCTGACCCATCTGCTGAGATGAGCTAGCAGTACAACGAGGACACTGCCTCCACATATGCCCGAACTCTCCACACTCGTAACAACTCCCAGGTCCTAGAGAATGGGGCTGAAAGGAACCCCTCACACCAGAGTGACTATCTAATGCACTCGGCCTGGAAGAATCCTGAGCAGACGGAGCACGAGATGAACTCTATGCTGGAAGAGCATTGAGTAAAGGCTGACTCTATTGAGAACCATGATAACCACGACCTGAAGATGCCCCACGATACTCGGGTCGGGCTGATTGAGCGGGCCTAAAAGAATGACCCCTACCATGCTGGAACTGGCCCCTCGAAGGAGCACCACTATAACTGTCAGAACCCCGAAGCCTCTTGGCCTCCCTCTCCTCTCGATCCTGACGGCGAACCACCTCAATCTCTCGAGCTATATCAACCACCTCCTCGAATGCAGCACCTAGTACTCTCTCTCTAGACATCAGAACATGGAGATGGTAGTTAAGGCCTTCAATAAATCTCCTCATACGCTCGCGATCAGTCGGAACCATCTAAACGGCATGGCGAGCCAACTCAAAAAAACCTCATCTCATAAAAAGACACAGTCATATATCCCTACCGTAGCCACTCAAACTCCTGCACAGCTCCTCTCTACGGGACTGCGGTACATACTTCTCCAAGAAGAGATTGGAGAGCTCTTGCCAAGTCAAAGGTGTTGCACCAGCCAACCTACGCCCTCTCATATGCCTCCCACCAAGTGAAGGCAGCCCCAGTAACCTGAAAGGTGGTAAATGCCATACCACTAGACTCGAGAATCCTTGATTTATGGAGCATCCACTGACACCTGTCAAGAAAACCCTGGGCATCCTCACCCTCAGCACCACTAAATGTCGGAGGCTGGAGTCTACCAAACCTCTCAAGGCAACGTTGCTCATCCTCAGGCATAACTGGAACCCTGAACTCCTGTAATGGTGCAACTGGCTGAGCTGGAGGTGCCTCTAGAGTCTGTAATCCCTACACTACCTGCTCAGGTGTGCGAGCAGCGGGGATCTGATTGCCTCCCCCAGCCTGCAAAGTAGTTGCTGCTATGGTGGCTGAAACTGCCTGAGCCAGGCCGGTGCAAACTATCAAAATATAAGCCAAAGTCTCATAAAGACCTGGAATCACAATGAGCATAGCTGGTGCCTGAACTGGTGCTACTGGATCCTGGTCCTAAGCTGGGGCAACTGGAGGATCCACAGGTGTTGCCCCTACTGCTCTGCCTCTTCCACGACTACGAACGCATCCACGGCCTCTGGTGGCCTCGGTGGGTGGTACTGGTGGTCGTCCGTCACATCCGGTAGCTCACGTCCTCACCATCTGTGAGAGGATAGAATAAAGAGAAATTTAGTGCTCGGATCAACAAGTTCGCACGACAAGAATTTACAAAAATGTGAAGTTTTCCTAAAAGTTTTGCAGCCTCCCGAGGATAAGTACAGACGTCTCTGTACCAATCCATGAGACTCTACTAAACCAGCTCATGACTCGCGAGACCTAGTAACCTAGGCTCTGATACCAACTTGTCACGACACAATTCCCGACCCCGGCAGTGATGGCGCCTCACGTGAAGACAAGGCCAGCCAGAATAAATGCAAACACCTCTTTTAAGCAATCAATTAACATTAACAAGACTAAAAAATGCTTAAGATAGCCAATATTACGGAAAACAACGATAATAATAAGGGGAAAACCATCCCGACACAACCCAAATCAGGGTGTCACAAGTCATGAGCTTCTGCAGGGTTTTCTATAAGTCTACATAATAAATATTCGATACAAAAGTCTGAAGAGAACATAAATGGGGTAAGATAGGGGAGACAAGGGGTGCGGACGTCAACAGCTACCTCGAAACTCCAAATTGCTACCTGGTTTGGAAGGAATCAGCGCTCAGGTGCGGACTCTGCTATGCCTGAATCTGCACACATGGTGGAGGGAGTAATGTGAGTACTCTGACCCCGTGAGTAATAATAACAAATAATAATCGAAGGCATGAAAACACATAAATTCACAAGGCAAATCTATATCAGGCAGTAAATCACTTAAGCAATAAAATCGTAAAGAATCAAATGAAATCTCCTTTTAAAAACAGGTAAATCAAGTAAAACAAACAAGTAAATAGTGAGTAGTAATCTGCCACTCGGGCGCAATATCAATCGTATGGGTAACCACACTCATTGTGGGTGTGCAGACTCTGGAGGGGCCCCTTACGGCCCAAGCGCTATATCGACATAAGGCCTGAAAGCCTTTTTACATCACTTATAAGGCCTGAAACTCTCCTCACGTCACTCATAAGGCCTGAAAGCCTCCTCACATCACTCACAAGGCCTGAAAGCTTCCTCACATCACTCAAGGCCGGAATGCCTCCTCACATCACTCTCAAGGCCGCAAAGCCTCCTCACATCACTCTCAAGGCCTGAATGCCTCCTCATATCACTCTCAAGGCTTGAAAGCCTCCTCATATCACTCACAAGGTCTGAAAGCCTCCTCATATCACTCTTAAGGCTTGAAAGCCTTCTCACATCACTCAAGCCACCTCGCAGCGTATAAATGTATCGCAGGCCCTTAGCCTCACTTAGTCCAGAAAAAACATCATAAGCCTCTCCATCATCAATAAAATAGCAGTGCTCAGCCCAAATAACATTGGAAATATCATTTAAATCTCAAAATTCAAATAAGAATGGATGAGTTTGTAAAACATTATTAATCATTAGGACCGAGTTCAAGTAATATATCAAAATAGTTAGAAAACGATGATAAAGTCCATGAAGGATTCAGTAATCGGCATGAAGCCTAGAATATGGCAATAAGCCAAAATCATGTTGATAACAAACACGTTTCAGTCAAATACGCGGTAAAAATATCAATCGGGATGGACCAAGTCACAATCCACAGTAGTAAACAACCCCGCACTCATCATTAAGCGTGTGTTTCACCTCGATATAACACTACATTGTACAAATCTGGGGTTTCAAACTCTCAGAATATCATGTACTATTATTACTCACCTCAAGCCTGTCAAATCACTAGCTCGCTATGCCCTTGCCTTTCAAATTGGCCTCCTCACACATCGAATTTTACCAAAACCACAACGAATACATCACAATAGGCTAAGGGAATATAACCCAATCGAAAAGAATCGAGAAACATCGAAAATCACTAAATTTGCAAAACCTGAGCCCCTGGCCCACTTCTCGAATTCCAAAAAAGTTTACATTAACGGATTCCTTATCTTGCCACGAGTCTATACATATCAAGAACTCTCAAATCCGAGCTCAATTGACCCATTAAATCCCAATTTGAAATATCAAAACTCAAGCCCTAGTTTCTTCTATTTTTAGTTAAATTCCATGAATTTCTAGGTGGGTTTCACAATAAAAACCTGTATTGAGATAAAAAAAATCTTACCTCCAATCGATTCCCCTTGAATCCCTCTTTAATCTCCATTAAGACGCTCTCAAAAATCGCCCAAGGCCAAGTGGGAAATGAGAAAAATGGGCTAATTTTCGAATTTAATAACTGGACACAGCCTCAGATGTCGCATTTACGACACCTGGTTCGCAAATGAGACAGTTGCAAATTCGACAATACCAACAGAATTGTGAACGCGAGCCTCCCCTGGTAAGGTCGCAAATGTGACCAAGAGCTCACAAATGCGAACCCTGCAGAGGTCGCAAATGCGATCAAACTATCGCAAATGCGAACCCTACCTCAGGCCAGGCTCCTTCGCAAATGCGAATCCTCACTCGCAAATGCGAGATCATAAATGCGAACCATTTCTGGCATTTGCGAGGCTTGCAACTGCTTCCAAAAACTCCAACTCCTCCCGCACATCCGAAACTCACCCGAGGCCATCGGGACCTCAACCAAAAGTGTCAACCCATCATTCGAACTTGCTTCAATCATCAAAACACCACAAACAACACCAAAACCATCAAATTACATTGGATTCAAGCCTAGTTCTTCTAAAACTTCCGAAACACGCATTTGATCAAAAAACCCAACCAAAATACCTCCGAATGACCTGAAATTTTGCTCACACATCCCGAATCACCTAACAAAGCTACAACAACTCTCGGAATTTCATTCCGACCCTTCGGATCAAATTCACCTATCAACCGGAATTCGCCAAAATACCAACTTCGCCGATTCAAGCCTAATTCTACATCGAACCTCCAAAATCATTTTCGATCAGGCTCCTAGGTCACAAATCATCCTCCGAAGCTAACCGAATCACCAGAAATCACATCCCAACCTTCTAACTCATAAGTCAACAACCGGTTGTCTTTTCCAAACCAAACCTTCCTTAAACAGACTAAGTGTCTCTTTTCCTATCAAAACCTCTCCGAACCAACTCGATCACATAAGATACAGATAATGAAGCACAAGGAAGCTGAAAACCGGGAAAACGAAACAGCAACTCACGTGACGACGGGTCGAGTCGTCACACCGGGATAGCAGACCTTGACGCGACCCCAGTTTCTGCGCCCAAAAAGGTCGGTGATCTTTCTTTTAGCTTGATATTTGTGATTCTGAAATTTTGGATCAATTCATGCTTTCTTCCGAGCTTTAGTTCTGTCTTTGTTTTGCACTTTTATACGTGATTAGACTCCAGAAAAAAATGTACTTAATATGCCTCTTGGTTGATGGTTAACATTCTGTCTTCATTGCTTTCTAAAAGAAATTATGTGTTAAATATAGTTGTTCATTTTGGAAAGCATGTATTAAGATCTTTGTCTAACATATTTAAAGAAGAATCCATATTTTAGCTGTTGTTCAAGAAGAAAAATTTATTTGTCTGTTCATAAATAAATTTATTTTCTTTATGTATAGAAATCATCTCCATAGGAATACCATCCTTTACAATTAATGGTTAGAGTAGAACTGCTAATGTGAAGAAACTTTCATATCACCATTTGTAAAACGCACCTGCAACTAAAAGGAATAATCTATTAGAAAGTATAGCTTAGAAAGTGCCACTTCTAGGTTTAAGTACATAGCTTCAGTTTCTTGCTCAGAACTTATCAACTAGTCTAACGTTTAGCAACGACCTTATCTGGATGGCTATAGTATATTCGTAGCAGAATTGTATTTTGTAATTAGGATAACATTCTCTCTATCTTAGTACATACTCTCTGTCTATTTTCTTCTTCCAGCAAGAATGTGTTTTCTCCTTCTAATTTCCTTACTTATTTATTTACTAGTTGCAAGGAGGCCCATGCTAAGCCGAGCCCAAACTCAATATAGTTAAATGTGGGGATTTAAGCTTAGGTTTAGACGAAATTACAAAAGAAACCTAAAATTTATCAAAGTGAACCTTAAGGATCAATTTAGCTCCATACTTTATGCTTAAAAAAATCAATTCTAAGTTAGCAACTAAGAAATTATAAGGAGTCGATTTTGGCTGACAACGCTACCTTCATTTTCAATGTTATAACATGGCATTTTCAATAGTTTATATTTTTAGTATTTGTAATATAGCATAGATATTTCAAAGGCGACGGATATGATTGTTCACAAAAAGATTCAATTCAATTCAATGAGCTGCGAAGAAAACTAATTAAATGAGAATCATACTTGATTCAACGGGAATAATATATCACCTCTTAAAATCAGTAAAAATTTGGAGTTTTAAATTTTAACTTCTTCTCCTTTTCCTATTTTTCATCCCCAATATAATTGATAAATTTTAAAAAATATAAAGGTTATGACTTTTTTCTTTCATAAATGCTAATTTTTTTAATTCTTGAAAATGTATTTTATGCACTCTAGGTTAAAAACAGTAAGAAAGCTTATAAAAAATAACTTGCGCATGCAAAGGAAGAAAGTTCAACCAAAATGAAAATCAACATAAGCTTTTGAAGATAACTCTTATTCATTAAAATATTTTAAGTGATTTTCAAATATTTTTTACCAATTATATTTCAATTAAACCCATAAAATAGTAGCTTTAATTTTCTTTAAAGTAAAACCAAAAAGTGCATCGAGAGATTAGTAATAGATGAGATAAGTACTTAAAAACATGTAAATAACTACCAAATAGTAACTAAAAATTTAAATAAGTATTTATTTCCAATATAGAAAAGCAAAATTTGATGTAGTCCTTTAAAATCTTTAGTTCCAATATTCATCAAAATTATTTACTTCAAACTCACGTTATGCTTATTATGAATTCACTTAAAATTTAATAATATATTTTAATTCACCCGTATTAACAAAGACCCGTATTTTTATTTTTTGAATCCTTTAAATAATACCAATAAACTTTCTTTAGTTTTGAGTCTTTACACAAATTGACCTAATAGCAATAGTCTTGTAAGTATATTAATAAAAAAATCAAGTACATTAATAAATAAAATATTTAGAACCACCCGAAATCATTCTGACATGTCTTTATATATATGTATATATATATATATATATATGAGTTATAGAGAGAGAAGAATATGATTAGGCACATATGACGTGAGAAATATTTAAATGTATAGCAAGACCTAACAAATTGTCCATTTGGAGAAAAATTTTAGCATACTTTACTTAAATTTACTGAAACGTATACGGTCAAATAATGTAAAAAGTAACCTAAGGCCAAAAAAAGATCCATTGGAAGTTACATTTAGCAATTTCAAAGGTCCAGGTGGCAGCAATCTTAAAAAACGAGCAATTTATGCAAAAAAATCCATTCAGTTTAAAATAATACCCTCTTTTATCCATTTGAAAATTATTTATAATATATATGTACCAAAATAAACTAACCCACACACATCCTAAAAAATTTCACTCATTTGACTTAACTTAGCTTAATTTTACTTGGCGTTATTTGACTTGATTTAAATTGACTTGACTTGGTTAGATTTGGTTTGACTTGAATTAACTTGGTTTATAGCAGCTTGAGCTGACTTCATTTAGTTAGGTATTAAAAAAAGATAATGAATGGGCAAAGAAATGAATAGGAACAGGTAAATAATTTTTGTTCCATGGGTATTTGCTAAACGTCCCGAAATAAGTGATTAACAAAATAAGACATGCAGAAAAAAGTCAACTACAGCAGTGACGTGTAGCAGTTTCATAGCATTAAAAAGGAAAAAATAAAGTAGGACAACTTTTTTAAGAAGTAAACTATAAAACAAGAAGTAAAATTGACTTTAAAATATATGGTCATGACATAGAAGTAATTATTTAAAAAGTTCACATTTTATTGGAAGCTTTTGTGAGGACTACATGGTATATTAATTCGGAATTCACAAAGAATACTAGACTGAAAACGGACTGGTATATTTAAAATTTATCTTGATTATAATTTGAGTATGTCTAATTATTTTTTATCAAGAAAAATATAATATTTGATGAAAATTTTAAAAATATAATACAAATTATTCTTTTTAATCATATGTATTATATTTTGACCTTGAATTTAGGCCAGAACTCAGTACGAATTTACGATAGGAAAGAAATCCCTTTAGAACCAGAACCATCCATGTTGTATTTGCCAATGTTAGAGCTGCATATCACACTATCCACGCTTCGAGTGTTATACCCAAACGCGTAAATGCTATAACCTTACATTGGCCAAGTGTACTGAATTGTTATATCCTAATATATTTTTGAACATTTCTCATATTTTGAGGTAATTTTTAAAGTGAATTAGTCTTAATGCCTAATTTTCTTTTAACATTAAATTTTTAGTATATTGATTAGCTAATCTTTTTTTGGTAATTAAGTTGTTCTATTAATCACCAAAGGGAGTTCTTTACAAAACTATAGTCCAGCTATACACAGCTGACTATCACAAAAGGAGAGACGTAGTTAACTACTATTTACTAAGCCTATATTTCTAATTACAGGGAGAATGCTGGAGTTGTAGGCTAAACTTAATAGGACTCCTAATATGACATGTGTATGCAATATTTCTAAGCAAGTGTCCATATGAGCTTGACACATTCCTAAACAACCTTGAATTCCTCTCTAACCAAATGTTGTAACACAATTCTGCAATGATCATTTTGATACTATGAGCTCGAGTAGTCCTGCCTTTAGCCATGGTTATGATCCATTGTATGTATTGATCCCAGCTTTGAAAGCTAGGTTGAGTTACACCAATCCAAAGCATTGTTTGCTGTCTCAATAACATGGTGAATGGACAAGAGAAGAAGAGGTGATCCCTGGTCTCCATGTCTTGCTGGCATAGTGTACAGATGCTGTCCATGCTGGGATTCCACTGTCTCTATCGATCCTTGGTAGGTAACCTATCCTGCAGTATCAGCCAAAGATTAAACACTGCCTTAGGCCTGGCACAGTTTTGGATGGTTAGATTTTTCCACACAACTCTGGGCAGTTGCCCAATCTGGTGAAGATACAGCTTCTTGATAGAACACTCTGATTGGGACAATAGCTGGGACTGGTGCAATGCAACAGTAGCTTTTATAGTCTTCCTTACCATCCAGCTGGCTTGGTTAGGAATTTTAATGGTATGAAGCTGTTGTTGTTTAATGTATACAGCATGAATCCATTTAACCCACAATACATCCTTCTTGTGAGCCAAATCCCACCCAAGCTTAGCAATGGCAGCTCTATTCCATAATAGCAAGTTCATAATATTTAGTCCTTCAGCAGACTTAGGCAGACAAACCTTGTCCCAAGCTACATATGCCTTCTTTGATATACTGGCATTACCTGTCCAAATATAAGATCTGCATATTGCATCTAACATTTTCAGAATTTTTGAAGGAATAAGGAAGATTTGAGCCCAGTAAGCCTGTATGCCAAAAGTTACTGTTTGCACCAGTTGAATTCTGCCTGCATAGGACAACTTTCTGGCAGTCCAAGAAGTTATCCTGGCAGTAACTTTATCTACTAATGGTTGCCACTGCAGCAAAGACATCTTCCTAGTAGATAGGGGAACTCCCAGGTATTTAAAAGGTAATTCCCCATAAGCATAACCAAGGTGAGCTACAATTTGCTGCTATATATCAGAAGGAACACCACCAAAATAGACAGAACTTTTGTTGAGATTAGCATTCAGACCAGATGCCTCAGTGAAATGAGATAGATATTTAAACATAGTAGACACAGTCTTCAGGTCTCCTCTGGCAAACAGCAACAAATCATCTGCAAAACTGAGATGAGTAACACCCAACTTCTTACAGCCAGGATGAAATGAGAAATCAGAATTCTTTTTAAGTTCACAAAGGGCTCTACTGAGGTACTCCATCACTATAGTAAACAGAAAGGGAGAAATTGGATCACCCTGCCTCAAGCCGTTAGCTGCTTGGAAAGGCTCTGTAGTTTCCCCATTCACCATGACTGTATAGCTCACTGTTTGAACACATTCCATGATCCATCTGATTAACCTGCTTGGGAAGTTTAAAGATTCCATAACCTGCTGTAAGAAAATCCACTCAACAGAATCATATGCCTTCTGTAAGTCAATTTTAATCATGCATCGAGGAGATACATGAGCCCTTGCATTATGTTTAATCAGTTCATGAGCTAGGATAACATTGTCAGCAATCCTCCTTCCTGGAATAAATCCTGCCTGGGTATCACAGATGATACTAGCTATGCATTTATGTAGTCTATTGGCCAAAATCTTGGAGATGATTTTATACAAAACTGAACAGCAAGCAATTGGTCAAAATTCCTTGACTGATTGTGGATTAGCAACTTTAGGAATCAAGGTGAGGGAGGCACAGTTAACTGGTTTATACATTCTGCTTGTCTGGAAGAAGTCCATAACAGCCCTACTGATCTGATTGCCAGTGATACACAATGTCTGTTTGAAGAAAGTAGCATTGTAACCATCAATACCTGGAGCTTTATGATCACCTATGGACTTTAAACTGTCTACAACTTCATCCACAGTAACATCAGCAATTAATTGTTGCATCTGGTTGCGTGTGAGTTTAGGACCATTATCCATATAAGACCTGTTAATTGCTGGTAAGGAGGCTGTTGATGTTCCCATCAAGGATTTATAAAAACATTTGATCTCATCTCTGATTGCATCTGGATTAGTGATTTTGGTACCTCCTGTTGTAACCAATTCTGTTATACTTTTGAATTGATTTCTTTCTTTCAGTAGAGCATTAAAATACTTATTATTTGAGTCTCCCAATTGAATCCATCTGGCTCTGGACTTCTGTTGCAGTATACTCTCTTCTATCATTGACCATTTCTCCAACTGCAATATCAGATCCTTTTCTTTAGTCTGTAACTCATCAGTGTATTGCAGCCCCATCTGATTTTGGATGTCAGTCAGTTCCCTCCTGCTATCCTCAATTCTTTGTGTAATGTTCTTAAATTCTCTAATATTTAGAGATTTAAGACCAGGTTTGAGTGTCTTGAGATTGATCCAGACCTCCTTGAGAGTATCTTGTGCAGTGCTTTTCCAGTGTTCCTTGACAATGCACTGAAAGTCTTTGTGTTTAATCCATGCATTGTAAAATCTGAAGGGGTTTTACCTGAGCCTGTGATCTTCATAAACAGTAAGGACCATTGGATTATGATCAGATATTAAAGGGGGATCATATACCGTTTGTACATGACTCCACTTAATCATCCATTCATAATTACCAAATATTCTATCCAATCTACTATAAACTCTATCAGAACCAGTTTGCTTATTAGACCATGTGAAAAAAGCCCCTTTCCAAGGCAATTCTGATAGTTCAGCCACTTGCACACATTGAGTGAAATCTTGGATTTCAGCTTGAGTAACCTGGTTACATGATTGCCTATCATTAATAGACAATACTACATTGAAGTCCCCTGCAACCAGCAAAGGAACAGTTATACTACTAGCAAGACTCTGAAGTTGCTGCCACAATAACCTTCTTTGATCCAATCCATTTTGACCATAGACTACAGTGAGGAGGCATACCAAATCCCCTGCAAGAGTGTTGACCCTACAATGAAGAAACTGGTCTCCCTCTTGAATACCAGTGACATTAATCTTCTGATCATCCCATAGGATCCAGGCTCTACCTCTTGGGGAGTCCCTATAATTAGCTAGCAACCTCCAGCCAGGAACTAAATTATTAGCTATTCTCCCTGCATTCTGTTGTTTAACCTTTGTCTCTACCAAACTGACAATGTTAAAATTATTTTGTCTAAAGTATTCCTTAGCTTCCTTTTGTTTATATCTCTTATTTACACCTCTAATATTCCAGACTAACAACTTCATTGTGTATGGCTAGGACTCCCTTTATCAGGGGGGGTTACCTTTTCTACCATCTGACATGCTTTGAAATCTATTACTCAACACCACAGGGGATAAAGGGGGGAAGTTTGTAAGATTGAAAGCTGGAGTATGGACCTGTTTGCCTTTATCCACCTGTATGAACATATCAGTATTTTCTACAGGATCAGCTATTACAGAAGGGAACACCATCTGCTCTGGTATGGTCTGCTGCTTGGGAGGCTGCATAACATTGTCATTTACCACTTTGGGTCTCCATTGTTGAACAACTTTAGGCTTGTGCATAGGTTTGGGGGCAGCCAAACAGTTGTGTCCAACCATAAGACACTTTTCACAGTATGTTGGCTTCCAATCATATTCCACATCTTGAACAAATTTCTTACCATTTGGAGCTATGAGTTCAATCTCACTTGGCAACATTTTGGAAACATTTACCTCTATGAGCATGCGTGCAAATGAAATCCTTGTCTGTTTGGTAGTGCATTCATCAGCATATATAGGTTTTCCAAGAACACTGGCTATCTTACTTAATGACCTAATACCCCAGCAAGATATAGGGAGATTAGGGAACTTCACCCACAGAGGAATGTCAGTGGGAAACTCAGCAGTGATCTTTCATCAACTGGCCAACAGGCTTACCATCAAGCATAGTTGGTGGAATATACTCCAAGGCCATACCATTTGATGCAAATCTATTCTTCTGGAAGAGATTTGTCCATCCTTTGGGTGCTGCATTTGTCGCCTTAGCTGGATCTGGATCTACTGGTTGCTCAGGGTTCTGCATTAGGGCATTACCTATCTCTTCTTGCACCGGAAGATGAGAAGGTACCAGAGTTTCAGCTTGTGCAGAGGGCTCCATCGCCTGGGTCAATGTAACAGTACTCGATGAAGCAGTACTCGATGAAACAGTAACAGGCTCTGAGTCATTATCAACCTTGGCAGCTGCTGTTGTAATCACGGGGGCTCCAGATGACTGCAGATCTGCATTTGCATGGGGCAAAACATCAACATCGTCGATGAATTTCAATGAAACAGTATTAACCGATTGTAGCTCAGTGTTAACAGTTTTTGGGGGAATAGTGTTTCTAGCATAGATGGGCACTAGAACATTTTTGGGTCTGCCTCTTCCTCTCGCCATGGCACTCTCAGTGTAGGTGAACTACATACACAGAGATAGCAAAGAAGAAGATGAAGCGGTGAAAGCTAGAAAGAAGGCAGAGCTTCTCTCTCTAAAAATTTTTTCCCTGATTACACAGAGTTAATTGATTAGCTAATCTGATAAAGATAAATGTATTATAAGTGGATTAAGCTTAACGACTACTTTTTTGAATCACTCCATTTTCTTTTCATGTATAAAAAACACACTAAACATTATAGGTGTGGAATTTCACTATTATAGTTAATAATTAATAATTTAATCGTGAATAAATAGAAAGACTTTTGAGTTACTGTCTCGTGGGAAAAAAATAAACAATTTGTTCCCCTTTTGACATATCTTGTTTTATTTATCATCATCAGATTATCAAAAGTTCTAAAGAATAACATTCTATATTTTTTGAAAATCCTTGAATTTACACAAAAGAGTTAGAATTCTCAATCTCAATCTGGTGTAGGAAGAATAACCATGTGACTGCGTGCACTAGAATCTAAGAATGAATCAAAAAGATTAGTAGATGAAAAATCCAATTGAATAAGAATGAAGAGCAAAATGTGAGCAACAAAAAAATTAATTTTATCATCCACTTCGTCACAACCAAATAGAATCTAATAATAAATCAACAAGATGAAGCAAATGAAGTATTCGAAAAAATGAATATTAAAAGAAAAATATGATCATACGAAGAAAATAAACTAACCCAATCACCCATTTCACCAAACATCAAAGACATTAAAATGTTTTTCTCAAATTATACGATAATTAGAAAAAAGTCATTCTTTTTTATCCTGCAATATGCATACACTGGATTAAAGCTATATTTAGAAAGAACCAGTACTGGTGCATACATAATATCTTGAAAATAAAAAATATTGGACTAGACTATTTTATATGTAAATATAGACAAGCTCGTCGTGTTGGAAAAACCTATTTTTAATGTAGTTTATCTTCATAATTTTGTTTTGGCTATATCATGCCAGTTATGGCAGTCCCAAGGGATTTGTATAATATACATATTAACAACAATAATAATAACTATCCAGTAAAATCTCATAAATTAGAATCAGGGTAATGTATACGCAAACCTTACCCCTATCCTGTTAGAGCAGGGAGACTGTTTCATATAGACCCTCGGCTCAGAAAAAAAAAAGATAATTCATTAGTAGCTCCACTAGAAACTGTAATATTACACATAAGCATAGCAACAACAACAACAACAACCCAGTATAATCCCACTTAATGATGTCTGGGGAGGATAGTGTGTACGCAGACCTTACCCCTACCCTGGGATAGAGAGGTTGTTTCCAAATAAACCCTCAGCATCCTTCCCTCCAAGAACTTCACACCTTACTTTTGGGGAGACTCGAACTCACAGAAGCATAGCAACCAAAAGATAAATGACATGCAATTACAGTAACCAGTAACTAAGGCACGGGGCTAAGATAAACAGCAAGAATAGTATGGATTCAACATAAATTGCAAGCCATCTAAGACTGACCCTAATCAAATCCCGCCTCACCTCCAGTATGAATTAAGAAAAACTATAATACCCCATAACCTACAACCCTAATGCTTGACCTCCAAGCCTCCAATCAAAGGTCATGTCCTCGGAAATCTTGCCCCATGTCCTGCCTGATCATTTCTTCTCAATACTTCTTAGGTCTCCCTCTACCTCTTCTCGTACCCACCACGGCCAACCGCTCACACCTCCTCACCGGAGCATCAAGGCTTCTCCTCCGCACGTGCCCAAACCATCTGAGCCTTGCTTCCCGCATCTTGTCATCCACATGGGCCATGCCCACCTTCTTCCCTACCTACCCATACCTATTCCAACTTTTTTCACCCATTTGACTTAACTTAGCTTGATTTATTTGGCGTTGTTTGACTTGATTTGAATTGGCTTGACTTGATTAGGTTTGGTTTGGCTTGAATTAACTTGGTTTATAGCAACTTGAATAGACTTCATTTGGTTAGGTATTAAAAAAAAAGATACGGAAGGGACAAAAAAGTATATAGGAACGGATAAATAATTTTCGTCCCATGGGTATTTGCTAAATTTCCCGAAATGAGTGATTGAAAGAAAAATAAAGAAGAGATATGCAGGAAAAAGACAACTACATCAGCTACACATACCAGTTTCACAGCATTAAGAAAAGAAAAAAATAAAGTATGACAACTTTTAAGAAGTAAACCATAAAACAAAAAGTAAAACTGACTTTAAAATATATGATCAGGACCTAGAAGTAATTAATTGAAAAGTTCACATTTTATTGGAAATTTTTGTGAGGACTACAAAAATCCTTTAGTTGTCCCTTATTATATATAGTAATTTTTGCATATACACTTGGAACGAAAATGGAGTTTCGCTCGAAACTCAACATAGCCAAGCATGGAATACTCACATCCCATGTCATCCTCTTTAGAATGCATCAGATAGCAAGCAAAAGAAATAAGTGAAACGTTTGGGGACGCCTATGACGTTTTTATTCTTTATTTTATAATGTGTTACATTTATTGTTATTATTGCTGACTAACTTATATTTTGGAATTTATCTCAAGTATGAGATTGTGTTAGAAACTCATGTTTAGTATAGATTTAACAAGGGAGTCATTTTTATCATAAAGATTTTTATGTCTTGGTAGATCGGCACTACCTACATTATATAGAATATAACACTTACTATAAAAACTTTTACATGTGTTAACGAATGTTATCACAACATTTTATTTATAAACACTTAATACATTAGACTACTGAAGGTAGTATTGCAAAATCAGCCTTTGAGGTAATAATTCTATATCAATTTCTTATTGCATCAAGTTAGATATTTCTTAAATCAAATTTCTAATGGTGTCGGGCTAAATATATTTTGAGTCTAAAAATGACAGTTGAGCACTTTGAAACATATAAAGAAATTGCTCTTCTTTTACTATGTATTTAAAACCTTTTCCTGCTAAGTCTAGACTCACTATCCAGGAAGAATTGTTATGCCACTTACTTAGTTGATTTGTTATTATACTCGATTACTTTGTAATCCTATATAGTCAAAATCATGTACTACTTAACTCTGAGTTATTTTTTAAATGCTTATAAGATATTTTATTTATATAACTTTACTATTAGCCTAAGTTTGGCTGTTTAGCTGTATTTAACTGATTATATAGGATACTTTAACAACCTTCTCTATAGGATTAACTAGAACCCTTACCTAAAATTTTTTAGGTTAAACAGACGGTAAAATATAGTTAATTTTATGCACTACTTAGCTATAATTAATGTTCTAGTTCACCTTTAAATTAATTAGGTGGCGACTCTTTAATTAATTAAACCTTCAGAATTACGAATATGTTATACTTGAATTTGACCCATATTAAAATAGGGTATAATAGGGGGAATCTCATTAATTGAATTCGGAAGCTGCTAGGAAGGTGTCTTTGGGGCTTATGTGAAAACTGAGTTTTTAAGCTGAGGACATTAAAGCAAAAATGAAAATTTCAAAAGAATTTGGATGCAAAACTTAAATTATTCCTACAATCTAAAACCTTGCCTAAAAGGCACCTTTTCTTCATTAACAAGGCAGAAGAAATTAGAGATAAACATTCTGCAAAAAACAGAAATTACTGAAACTTAAAAACAACACTGAATCCCTTGCATTTTTTGGCTGAAAATTACCAAAATTCTGCTTGTTTGGGGATTTCTGATTCTCTTTTAGTTAGCTAGAACTCTTGAACATTCCATAGTTGTATTTCTGGTTTGAGATTGGCTTGAAGTTGGGTGTTGATTTATTGTTTTTCTACTGCTCCACCAACTGGTTTTGAGTTATTTCTGCTGACTATTTCCCATTGATGGGCTATTTTTCTTGCTGCTCCCTCATGTTTTTTGTTGTCCTCTTGGCATTTTCTAGATATTTTCAGCACTATGGATACCACTTGTGTAATTTGAAGTTTGGATCTGAAATGTGATTAAAGCCGATGTTATTTGTCGTTGAATCTCCTTCCTTCTTCTTTCAATCTTATGTATAGCTGTAATAATTAGCTTTAGAATGGTTCTGATTAGTATGCTAATCATAAATAGGATATCATAGTATGAAATCAGAGCTTCTAAATGGTTTAATTCTTCTGTTTAGTTATTAATTTTTTTTTTTTTTTTGCGTGACATGTGTTATAGTTTAAAGAAATGCTTTGGTCTGTATTGGTTTTAGCATTTAGGTTGGTGTTGATTTGTTTACTAGCATTTGAAGGCTATGTAATTAGGCCTGATGTTTTGCGTTGAGTGTTTGATGTTAGGCACTCTGTTGAAAGATCGTGGTCAAGGTTAACGCTTAATGTAATTACTGGTGAATCAGTTTTCTAATTCTATTTAATTAAAATCTGCATGATTTTGCCTCCCTGTTATTCAGTATTTGAATTCATGCAATAGTATGTACTTTAAAACTTGTGATATGACTTTATAACATTGAGAGCAACCTGTTCTTCTTCTTTCGTCATTCTTAAAATGTGACCACATACTTGGCTTCTTGTCATTTGTCATGAGTATTTTGTTTACTTGTAGCTTGGTTTTAAAAGTTATTTAGGGAATCAAAATTATCTGGGCATGAGTGAATGTCGTTCGTGAATGAGATTGGGTTTATTGCATTGTTACTAGGGCTTGATGTCGCAGGTCCAGCTGTGCTGAACGTTTTTTTTTCTTGGCAAAACATGCCCTTGATTGGGGCTCTAAGTGGAGCCCAGTTGCATTCTCATGTTTGGTTCATGCAATTGGTAATTGGCCTTTAAGCCTCCTAATCAGTCTGGGTTCTTTTAATAATTAAACGTGGGTTCCATTGCCACTAGTTCATGGCTATGAAATTTTAGATTAAGCTTGGTTTGAAAGTAAAATAGAAGTTCAGTTAGTCTTTTAATAAATTAGCCAGTTTATTAAAATGAATTTAAGGCGAGCCGTATTAGATGAGTCATAATTTGTGGCCCTAAAAAACTAAGCTTAGAACTACTTTCTAATAGAATAGTTCGAAGTGTGCCGTACCAAACAAAACTTCAAAATGCATGGCCCTCATTTAATTAATTTTGAATTCTTAGAAATCGGGTGTGCCATTTAGTTGAATTTTTTATGGCCCCCGCAAAGTTAAAAATGCGTAGTTGCTTTAGGCACGTAATTTAAATTAATTTCCTTAAAACTTGTATATGCATTTATGCGACCCAAACCCAAATCTCAACAACGTTAGATAAAATGTGTCGTGGACTGCAGGTGCATTTATGTGACGTGGTTCAAGATGTATTTTAGATCATGTTGAATCATTTTTAAAAATAATTAAATAAAGACGGTTGTCTTAAAATGTACCATAGATTAAAATATGTATTAAAATCAGATAATACGCCAATTATAATAGTATAAGAGACTGTGCTAGAACTACGAAATCTGGGATTGCCTAACACCTTCCCTCGGGTTAACAGAATTCCTTATTCAGAATTTCTGGTTCGCAGACTTCGAAAGAAAAATCGAAATTTCCTTGATTTTGAATTTAAAATCAACCGGTGACTTGGGACACCAAATAAATTATCCCAAGTGGCGACTCTGAAATTGAATAAATAATCTCATTTCGAATAATGTCACTTAAATTGAAAAAACTCCCTGATATATGCCTTCAGGTGTGTAAAAAGGAGGTGTGACATCCCTTATATTACAAAAGTATTAACAAATTATATTTATATTATATTTAGATAGTAAATATAGAAGAAATTTTTAATTTTGACCAATGGTGACTTGAAAAGAGACCAATTTTGGTGGCTAGTTATCCGAAAATTAAAAATTAGCGACCAACTTTGGTCGCTAAATTTTAACTAATATTTATTTATATTTTATAAAATATTTTAAATAATAATATAATTACTAAACATTATAACTGAGTCCCAAGTACTTTGGTCGCTACTTGCTTCCCTTTTCATATCGACCAACTTTGGTCGTCAATTATAAGTAATATATATTTATATTTTTTATAAAATATTTGAATAATAATATAATTAATAAAGCATTATAACTGGGATAGTATTTATTTATATTTTATAAAATATTTTGAATAATAATATAATTATTAAAGCGTTATAACTGGATTCCACATTAGCAACTAAAGTTGATCGCTAATTTCAATACTTCTTTGACCAAGCAAGTCTGATCAGCCCGGTCAATATGTTAATTACTTTACCGACCAAAAAGCGACCAACCTTAATCGGTAAATTATTTAATAATTTTCTCTACATTAACAATTAACTTTGGACGTTTTTTTTTACCGACTAACTTTGATCACAAATTTTTAATTGATAATTCCCAAATTTCTAATAGTAAATTGGGTTAAATATTTATATTAATCAATAACAAGAAAAATGATAAAAGGTGATTGTTATTGCAATATGCTTGGTTCTTCTAAGGAAAGAAGAATGGTAAAGGAGAAGTAAAACAAATGGTTTACTTTTCTTTGGTTGATCAATGATCACTAAGATTTGTCTGTAACTTTGGTTATCCGTTCAACACAAATGAATGATATTCAATGGTTTCTTTATCTTAACTTTTACTCAATTACCAAATAAGGAAAGTAAGTAATTACTCTCTTACATGTATGTTACCTAGAGACATCTTTTGTCTTTTTCGAGAAAAAGATTACTAGTACATTATTTTCTTGTTGAATTTAATTATTATTTTTCGAAAATACCGTTCACCACAAATAAGTTACGTTTTGTTATAAACTAAAGCAAAAGACAAGAACAATAGAACAAGAACAATAGCAATAGAGAGAAGAGTAGAGAGAGTTCTTCTTATTGAGTTGAGAGGGGTCTCAAGGGATGATTTACAATGGTAGGGGGCACCTCTATTTATAGGGGAGAGGAAGATTTAGCTACCACTAATAGAACTCTAAAATCTCTCTAATTAGATACACTAAAGACATTCACCTTAAATAGAAGTGTAAGAATCTTCTATTTCATAACACTCCCCCTTGAATGTCTATTCAATGATGTGCCTCATAAAACCTTAAAACCAAAACCCAATGGGAAAAATTAAAGTAAGGAAAAAGAGTACACATGTTTGAATATGCGCCTATTGGTTGCCTCGTTAAAAACCTTGCAAGGAAAACCCAGTGGGACAAAACCTTGTAAGGGAAAAAGAGTGCAACGCGCATTAACTCCCCCTAATGAGTACATCAATTTAAGCCTTGAGCATTTGCATTCCAATCTTTGTGCATCATCTTCAAAACGATCTTTGGTAGATATTTGATAAATAAATCAACCATGTTGACTTGAATAAATATTTCGCACCTTGAAATCATCACTCTTGATAGATATGAACATCTTCATATAATGTCGTGGAATAGCTCTTCAATATCTCCATAGATGCATTCTCAATGCCATCATGCTTATAGTTATGGCAAGATACATATGTACACAAATTGTACTTAGGATGTGGTACTTCAGGACCAAGGATTGCATATGCTTCAAGCAACTTAAATCTTTCAAGTTAAGTCATGTAAGTCACATAATAAACTTTAGCTGCATATCAAGCTTTCATTAGTGATACTAAACAAATAAGATATCGAAAACTGACTATACATACCTTTGACTTTTATCTTTCAAGCATTTGAACTATAGGTTCAAAACTACATGTCTTTCATATGGAATCAATTCTTCTTGAATTGTATCTCTTCCATTTAGTTACTTTCTTTGAGTCAGTAAATGCGTAAAGCATGCTTTGCAATATGTTGCAATTTGAATTATCCCTTTTTATGAACTACAGGTTCATATCATGATATTCGGGGATATACATATACAAATGACAATTCATCCCATGTAACATTTTCTCAAGTGTTTATCATGTCTCCCCCTCATGTTAGTAAAGCTAACATGTTTCCTCAACTTTGGGAAATCATCTTTGTGCATTATGTCAATATACACAGCACCTTAATATAAGATGAAATTATTTGGTTCCTGACCTTGAACCACTTATGAGGGGAGAATATACTCTCGTATACAACTTATATCAAACTGATATATATATAACTTAGTTCTCATAAGAAACAGTTTAGCTATTAAGTGGAAGCACTCAATAATTATCTTGCTAAACCAACTTTAATATAAACCAACTTATCAAGATGAACTGTCTTGAGTAGAGAATCTGGAAACTATGCTCGAAGTTAGATTACTGAGCGATTTACCTCGCAAGCACTGCCAGGCTGCGGGTTAATAACAATGGCGCATGTAACCATATCATAGATGCATCATATGTGGTATACATGGCAGGTGAATGGGCCCATATTCACCTTTGATATTTCCAGAATTTAGGGGCTTCAACCCGAACTCTTTAGTTGGTCAGTTCATTACTGAGAACAAGAACTTTCTAGTTCTTTGATATTCACCTATGTGAATTTGCACATCATACTTCAAATGAGATGGCTAACACGAATGTCAACTGACTAAATTATCAATATTGGTAAACTTCAAATTTACACCATGACATGTGCACTTATCAATAAACTTCGGGTTTATTATGACATGGGTTTTATACCAATAGATATCCACTTTATTGTGGCATTCTTTCGTTTGTGTAGTACAAACTGGAGAACAAAGCGGGTAGCTTTTCATATACAAATTACCCCGCTACAAGTTGTAGTAATAGGAGAATCAAAGCCTTCCTTTATTTATAGTCTCAATATCATCAATCGCCTTCGCGTGTACTTTTGGAAACTGGATAAGTTTCTTTGAGACTTACTACAGCACAATACTCAATTGTGTTTCTCCAACATAGTAATAATTGGCTCTTCGAGAGCTCTCAATTAATTTTGTACTACCACAGACTGAGGTTCGAGATCCTCACATTCTTGCATTCCGTATTTTCAAGAGTCTCAGGCTCAATAGATTCTTCGTGAATCTCGGAATTAATCAAATCATGAGCGTCCTCATGTGATTCTTTCATAGTGTCATTTAGATCGTTCTTTTTCCTCTTTCTAGGATTTCGATCTTTGGAACCTAATGGTCTGCCACGCTTCTGGCGTGCATTTGACTCATTGGATATGACACTAGATATTTGTCCAATAGGGACTTCAATACGGATCGGAACTTTTTCCCGCGTGAATGTGTGATTTCGTTATCCTCTTCAAGTCCGTAAATGCGTCAGGCATTTGATTTGCTATTCTTTGCAAATGGATAATCTTTTGTACCTCTTTCTTTCAAATAGAGGTATGTGGATCAAGATGAGATAATGATGCATTTTTCCACAAAATTTCCCGTTTGGTTTCACCAACTTCTCCCCCTAATTTTGGGAAAAGTGTCTCATCCAATTGACAGTCTGCAAATAGTGCAGTGAACAAATCTCCTGTCAATGTTTCGAGGTAGCGAATAATGGAGGACGCGTCAAACTCAACATATATTCCTAACCTCCTTTGCAAACCCATTTTGGTGCGGGATGGCGGTGCTACAGGCACATATACTGCGCATCCAAAGCTTCTTAAATGGGATATATTGGGTTCATGACCCAAAACCAATTGCAATGGGGAATATTTGTGTCAATTCGTCAGTCAGAGACGAACTAGCATTGCTGCATGCAACATGGCGTGACCCCAAAACGAAGTGGGCAGCCGACGAACTAGCATTGTTGCATTCAAAATGGCGTGAACCCAAACCGAAATGGGCAGCCTCGTTTTCATGAAGAATTCAAGATTATTCTCATCTATTGTCTCAATATGATATCCATTTTGAATGATATCTTTAAAACTCAACAAGTTCCTTTTAGACTTGGAGGAGAACACTTTGATGATATCATTAAAACTCAACAAGTCCTTCTTAGACTTGGAGGAGAACATTGCATTCTCTATGATTAACGTCATGCCTTTGGGCAGAGTTACAATTGCTCTTCCGGAGACTTCCATAGATTGTAGTAATGTTTGCCTTACACAATTACTCTTCTTTTCTTTGAGTATTGTATGTGTAGTACATGAATCAACTAGGCAAATACTTTTACAATTGGACGTTGGTCCAAGTTCGCTTTGTGAGATATCCATATTTGCTATCCCATAGTTTAACATACAAAAGAAATACACGAACATAGGAATAAACAAGTTCAATTCTTTTGTGTCACATAATATCTTCAAAATCTGCTACTAACAGTTGGCTAACAAAATCAGATATGTTATCCATAATCAATTCCTTTGCAGTTTGAAAATTTCAGCGTTTTTTCATAAGACAATCGATTATTAAACACACACAATCGATTGTTGGAACATAGACAATCGATTGTTAAACACACACAATCGATTATTTGTTATTTTTGAAAAACTTCGTAGCATACTGTCTTAAGACAATCGATTGTTAAACATCGACAATCGATTGTGGATGATTTTTGAAAAATTCCAGATTACACTGCCTAACGACAATCGATTGTTAGATATAGACAATCGATTGTGGGTGATTTTTGAAAAATTCCAGACCTCACTGTTTCAAGACAATCGATTGTTAGACAAAGACAATCGATTGTTGGCTATTTTTGAAAAATTCCAGAACACACTGTTTCAAGACAATCGATTGTTAGACAAAGACAATCAATTGTTGGCTATTTTTGAAAAATTCCAGAACACACTGTTTCAAGACAATCGATTGTTAGCCAAAGACAATCGATTGTTGATCAATTGTTTTTCAACTTTAATGCAAAAATAGTTGATAATCGACTAGTTTTTCAGGCTAGTCGATTACCCCACTGGAAAATAAAAGTTTTATTGATATTTGAGCATATTGAAGATATTCTAAAGAACTACTGCTAACATTGCATCATGAACTAGCTAATACGAGCTAATACTAATGACTATTAGATTATTCACTAACTAATACAAATAAGTAGAACAAAATCAAATAACTCCATCTTCTTTCATCATGGTCCCATCGCCGATTAGGTGGTCTATTTTCCCCTCGGGTTGCTCAAAGAAGTCTGCCACATCCAGGTGGGTGATGTCCTCATTGTCGTCATAGACAAAGTTTGTTTCAGGGCCTTTTCTCTTTCGAGATGCTTGATAAAGGTCAACCAAGTGTCTTGGTATACGGCAAATCTTTGACCAGTGCCCTTTCTCACCGCAACGATAACGTATAGTTTCTGAACTATTTGCCTTAGGATCTTCGGGATCCCGTTTCTGCTTTCGGTGGTTATCTCTCTTTGGGGGGTGACGGACTTCTTTGGAATTTCTTCCTTGTCCACGTCCTTGGCTTTGACCCCGTTTATGACCGTGATCATGGTCCCTTTTATGTTTGGCATAATGCGAGTGCACCATATCTGCTTCAGGCAGTGGTGTAGACCCAGTTGGTCTATTTTCGTGATTTCTCATGAGCAGATCATTATTTCGCTCAGCCACTAGTAAGAGAGAAATCAGTTCAGAGTACTTCGTAAAGCCTTTCTCTCGGTACTGTTGCTGCAGTACCATATTGGAGGCATGAAACGTTGTAAACGTTTTCTCAAGCATATCGTAATCGGAGATGTTATCTCCACATAGCTTCAGTTTAGAAGTAATTCTGAACATAGCAGAATTATATTCAGAAACGGACTTAAAGTCCTGTAGCCTCAGATGGGCCCAATCATATCGTGCTTGTGGCAGAGTGACCAACTTCAGGTTGTCATATCTCTCCTTTAAGCTGTTCCACAAAACGAGTGGATCCTTGACGGTGAGATATTCAATCTTCAAACCTTCGTCAAGGTGGTGGCGCAAGAAAATCAAGGCCTTCGCACAATCTTGGGTGGATGCTTTTTCTTTATCTTTGAGGGTGTCTCCGAGACCCATAGCATCTAGGTGGATTTCAGCATCCAACACCCATGTCATATAGTTCTTGCCCGAAATTTCAAGGGCAACGAACTTTCTTTTCATGATGTCAGACATACTCGAAAATTAAATTAGGAAGAGGGAAAATACCTTGGATTTTCGAGAATGATACTTGAGACGGTAGAGTCTCGTGCTGATAACGTGTTATAAACTAAAGCAAAAGACAAGAACAATAGAACAAGAACAATAGCAATAGAGAGAAGAGTAGAGAGAGTTCTTCTTATTGAGTTGAGAGGGGTCTCAAGGGATGATTTACAATGGTAGGGGGTACCTCTATTTATAGGGAAGAGGAAGATTTAGCTACCACTAATAGAACTCTAAAATCTCTCTAATTAGATACATTAAAGACATTCACCTTAAATAGAAGTGTAAGAATCTTCTATTTCATAACACGTTTCAATTAATGCCATGATTTTTTGTTTTTTGTTTTGAAAGAGATTCCTTTGTTTTCTCAAAATTCCAATACAAATTCCTTAAGTTTAAACTTTGATATACTATTTTTTTATTAAACTATTCTTTCAACTAGTACTTTATTATTTTCTTCCCATTATCACTAATATAACAAATAAGTCCAAATAAATATTTTATACCTTATATGCAATGGAACGTTATCATATAAATAAAATTAAGAAAGTAATATTATGAGTTTAAATCTAAAACTTCTTTCACTAAAATTTCATTCAAAACGAATTAGAGAACCAATATCGAATACCATTTTATCTTTATATAACTTTCGAACTCTAAAAAATCTGAATAAATTAAATTATTCAAAACTTTTGAACTTTGTTATGATATTTTCGGTATTAGTAGCTTTTAAATCATCATTATATCAAATTAGTGCTATTTGGTCCTTTTCATTTGTTGCCTTGGCCAAAAAACATAAAAAGTGGTCCGAAATATCACTTTATTAAAAATTAACTATTCTTGAGATTATGTTATACTCGAGTATTTATCGGAACAACCTCTCTATATTCACAAGGTAGGAGTAATGTCGGCAAATGCATTACCTTTTTGAACTCCACTTGTAAAATTACACTAAGTATATTCTTGTTGTAATTCACTTCCTATTACCTCAAGAGGACATATAGTTATTAGTTATTCGTTTATAGAAGATTTTTAGTAAAACCATGGTCATTAATTACTCGTTAAGAAAGAAATTAGAGTAATCTAGTCAAATAAATCTTATAATTAATAAATGTGTCAAGAATCTTAAACGACATATAAAAATGACCGTTAAATATTTAAAATAATTAATATTCAAGTGAATATCTTAAACTGCACTATGAAATACCGTCACTAGTATACTCCCTTGGTCCTTTTTCAGTTGTCGCCTTAGCCAAAAAAAAAAAAAATGTAAAGTGGTCTAAAATATTTACCACTTTATTAAATTAAGAAAACATTAACTACTTTTTTCTTCTTCAATATTTCTGTTGAAGTATTGGGCCAAGGCAAGCAGCCCAATGTGAAAGACAAGCAGACATTACACAAGTAGCTTTACATAAGTAGTCACTTTTGATATTGTAAATATGGCCATTCTTTTATTTATATACTTACAGCACCTGTATGCACACACACACAGATATTTTTTACATTTTCATTTTCTGTATTTTGATATATACGAAGGGTCATTTGTAATTGGAAGATTCGAGAAAGAAAACAACCGACCTTTCATACATTCTTTCCTTTCTCTCTCATTGACTACTGTTCATCTTCCTCGCTAATCCTCACATCCGTGGCTTCCATGGATGTTAACATGGTATCAGAGCGGGTAATCCGACTCTCCTCGTTAAGGGATATTGTTCGATACTAGCTTCATCCTTTGTCGTTGAGGTTTTCACCAGTTTTCACAACCTAGGGTTTTCTCAGTTTTTCTTCGCAATCGGTTAGTATTTTCTCCTTGATTTGTCAGTTTTGAAGTTGTTTGTTGGTTGATTGGTGGTACTCGTGGTGTATTCATAAAGTTTTATTTGTGTTTTTCCCTTGATTCATGAGATTTCTTTTGAAATCTGGTTGTTGTCTCGTCTGTTCATCGGTACTGTTGGTGATGTGTTTACAGGAGTTTTGTGTTTTTAAACCAAATTAATTCTTCAGTAACAATTTTGTATCACATACATTTCATTCATTATTTCGTTTGTCGTCATTCAAACTTAAAATGACTGATGCAAATGTAGATCCCCTTCCTGCACCTGCTAGCTTTGTTCCTGACCCGTCAAATCCTTTATTCCTTATGTCTTCTGATGTACCTGGAGTTTCTCTAGTCACCAACCAATTTTCAGGTGTTGGTTTTGGGGGTTGGAGAAGGAATGTAATTGTTTCCTTATCAGCTAGAAACAAATTAGGCTTCATCGATGGGTCTGTCCCAAAACCTATTCCTAATTCTCTTCAATCTAAGCAGTGGGATAGGTGTAATAATCTAGTCATATCCTGGCTTACAAATTCCCTTTCACCGGAGATAGCTGAGAGTGTCCAATACTCCGACACTGCTCAAAGTATTTGGAATCAATTAAACATTAGATATGGAGCAGTCAATGGCACAAAAATTTTTGAGGTTAAGCTAGAGTTAGCCTCTACCACTCAGGGTTCTTTGGACATAGCATCATACTTCAATAGGTTGAAGAAATTATGGGATGAGTTGAATTTCATGAGGTCTTCAAGGTGTAATGCATCTAGTTGTGGTACTGCATGTACAGCTAGAGCTGAATTTCAGCAGGAGGATGAGGAGAATAAGTTACACCAATTCCTTATGGGGCTGAATGACATATATTTGGGGATTAGGAGTAACATTCTCATGATGCATCCCCCTCCCTCACTAGACACTGCTTACAATATACTCCTTCAAGATGAAAGACAAAGACAGGTCAGTCGTGTACCTTCCCAATTTGGTGGTGATTCTACTGCCTTCAACACTCACTTCATAAATAAACCTCCCACTAAAACCTCTACACCATATCCACATTCCAAGCCATTTAACCAAAAACTCAACTTTGACACCACAAAGCCACCCATTACATGTAGATACTGTAAGAAACTAGGTCATGCAATTGATAAGTGCTACAGATTGCATGGATTCCCATCAGACTTCAAGTTTACTAGAAACAAAAGAATTGCTGCTAATGTTGAAACACAAGGATGTGCAAGCTCATTTGATTCTTCAAGCTCAAGTGAGGGTAGTCAGGGGCATCCTGGTTCAGAAGCTGGTATACCTGGGCTAACAAAGGAGCAATATGCACAGCTCCTGATGCTTCTTCAACAGACTCAGCTTTCAGAATCTCAGACTCAACCAAACATTATGGGGTCTGCAAACTTTGCTGGTACTCTTCCTTCTAACTTCAGTCCTTTAAAAGATGTTTCTTATGGTGCTTGCATGTTGACTAGGGTTAATACATACATTTGGATTATAGATTCTGGTGCCACTGACCATATGACCTCTAATAAGACCCTTCTTTTTGACATCAAACCATTAGTTGTGCCTTTCTTAGTTGTATTACCAAATGGTTACAAAGTGAAAGTAACTTGTACTGGATCCATCAAATTTTTATGCTTTACTTTGCATAATGTGCTCTATATACCTAGCTTTCAATACAATCTCATCTCTGTGTCCAAACTTGTACACCAACTGAACTCTATTGTTTCATTTACAAAATTTTCTTGTTTGATACAGGCCCCTTCTCTGAAGAGGCCACTGGAAATTGGTAAACTGGATGATGGTCTTTACAAACTTGTTCAATCTTCTGATTCTCCCAATTCCCTTTGTCATTCTAATTCCCCTTTAGCTGTTGCTTCTGTTTCTTCTTCTACATCTCTTTCTCATTGTGCAAACCATTCTGGCTTGAATAAAATGGAAATCTTGTGGCATAATAGACTGGGACACATCCCCTTTGTAAAAATGAAAACTATATCTTCTATTCCATGCAAATTTTCAAATAAACAGCCTTTTGTGTGCACTATTTGCCCATTAGCTAGGCATGCTAGACTGCCCTTTCCTGATAGCTCAATAAAAACTAATCATCCTTTTCAACTTATTCATTTGGACACCTGGGGTCCATATAACACTGCTGCCTATTCTGGCTACAAATACTTTCTAACCATTGTTGATGATTTCACAAGAGCCACCTGGACCCATCTTATGGGGTCCAAAAGCAATGCATTCCCTATTATCAAAGCCTTTCTTGCTATGGTCAAAACTCAGTTTCATTCTAATGTCCAAACCATAAGGAGTGATAATGCCCTTGAACTTGGTTCTAGCAATGCTGGCATTAATTTTTTTGCTGAAAATGGCATCATTCACCAAACTTCCTGTCCCTACACACCCCAACAAAATGGTGTGGTTGAAAGAAAACATAGACATTTATTAGAGACTGCTAGAGCTTTACTTTTCCAGTCTCATCTCCCTTTACATTTTTGGGGGGATTGTGTCCTAACTGCCACCTACCTTATCAACAGATTTCCTTCCAAGTTACTTAACAATAAATCTCCATATGAACTACTGTTTGATCACAGTCCTTCTTATGCACATCTTAGATCCTTTGGCTGTTTGTGCTTTGCATCTATACCAAAGCACCACAAGGGCAAGTTCCATCCTAGAGCTGACCCTTGTGTGTTTCTGGGATATCCTTTGGGCAAAAAAGGCTATAAATTGTATAATTTGAAGACTAAACTAACACTTGTCTCCAGAGATGTTTCCTTTCATGAGCACATTTATCCTTTTGCCAATTCAGGGGGCTCCTCTGTCATTCATCCTCCAATTGTCCTTCCACCTACTGATGCTGATCTTTCCCTTAACTTTCCTTCCCTTCCTCCTACTTCATCCTCCCAACCACCCATCTCCAGCTTTACACCAACCACTTCCCCTGATGATTCTTCGTCCATTCCCCTCCTGATGTTACTGTTCCATCTCTTCCACCAGCCCATGTGTCACCAATTGTTAGAAGATCATCCAGACCACATGTTCCTCCTGCCCATCTTCAACAGTATGTTTGCAACTTACCCCCTTCCCTTTCTGGCACTAGTTCTTTTTCCTCTTGTTGTACTGGCTCAGTCTTCATGGCATCTGCTGAACCATCTTCCTATCAGCAAGCTGCCTCTGATCCTGCCTGGCAGGATGCTATGACCAAGGAATTTGAGGCCTTACAAGCCAATAACACTTGGTCCATTGTTCCTCTCCCACCTGGGAAGAAGCCAATTGGGTGTAAATGGGTTTACAAGGTGAAATATAAGGCTGATGGGTCTGTGGAAAGATATAAAGCCAGGTTGGTTGTTAGGGGTGACACTCAAGTAGAGGGGGTGGACTTCACTGAAACTTTTTCCCCAGTGGTTAAATTCTCAACTATTAAATCACTGATTGCTGTTGCTGTGAGACAGTCCTGGTCTCTTTTTCAACTTGATGTCAACAATGCTTTCCTCCATGGTGATTTGAATGAGGAGGTCTATATGAAATTACCTCCTGGTTTGGTTGTCTCCTCTACTTCTGCTTCCTCTTTCTCTTCTTCACTTTCTTCCTCTTCTTCTTCATCTCCTTTGGTATGCCTGCTTCAGAAGTCCTTGTATGGTTTAAGACAGGCTTCTAGGCAATGGTATGCCAAGCTTTCTGCAGCTTTGATCTCTAAGGGGTACTCTTCCTCCCTTAATGACTACTCTCTCTTTCATAAAAAATCTGGTTCTCTATTGTGTTGCTTGCTGTGTATGTAGATGACATAATCTTGACTGGTAATGACTTGCCAGAGATTTCTGCCTTGAAATCTTTTTTGGACTCTACTTTTAAGATCAAAGATTTAGGTGTCCTCCATTATTTCCTTGGCATTGAAGTCTGCTATTCTCCTATTGGTGTCCTTCTTCATCAAAGAAAATTCATTACTGATCTTCTTTCTTCCTATGACTGTCTTGATGTTACTCCTGTCATTTCCCCTCTTGATCTTTCTATAAAACTCAAACATGACATGGGTCCTCCTCTTCCTTCCCCTGAGACTTACAGAAGTCTTGTTGGTAAGCTCAACTTCCTTACTCATACCAGACCTGATTTAGCCTTCACTGTTCAACATCTTAGTCAATTTCTTCAAACTCCCTCTTCTATTCACATGTCTGCTGCCTTACACACCTTAAGATACCTTAAGGGCACCCTTGACCTTGGGGTTTTCCTAAATAATTCTCCCAGTTTGGCCCTCTCTGCCTACTGTGATAGTGACTGGGCATCTTGCCCAGACACTAGGAGATCTGTTTCTGGTTTTTGCATTTTTTTAGGAGGTTCTTTAATAAGCTGGAAAGCTAAGAAACAGCCTGTAGTTTCCTTGTCCTCAGCTGAGGCTGAGTATAGGGCCATGAGCAAAGTTGTGGGTGAAATCACTTGGCTTACTCGCTTGTTTTCTGATTTTGGGTTTCCTATTTCTTCTCCTGTCCCTCTCTTCTGTGACAACCAAGCTGCCATCCACATTGCCACCAATCCTGTTTTCCATGAGCGTACCAAACACATTGAACTTGACTGCCATTTCATTCGGACTAAGCTTCACGAGGGTCTAATCTCTTTACATCATGTAGTTTCTGGTTCACAACTTGCTGACATCTTTACTAAGCCCCTCACAGGTATATTACATCACTATTTCTTGCCCAAGCTGGGTGTTCAGCCACCCTCCAGCTTGAGGGGGGGTGTTGAAGTATTGGGCCAAGGCAAGCAGCCCAATGTGAAAGACAAGCAAACATTACACAAGTAGCTTTACATAAGTAGCCACTTTTGATATTGTAAATATGGCCATTCTTTTATTTATATACTTACAGCACCTGTATGCACACACACACAGATATTTTTTACATTTTCATTTTCTGTATTTTGATATATACGAAGGTTCATTTGTAATTGGAAGATTCGAGAAAGAAAACAACCGACCTTTCACACATTCTCTCCTTTCTCTCTCATTGACTACTGTTCATCTTCCTCGCTAATCCTCACATCCGTGGCTTCCATGGATGTTAACAATTTCTAATATTTTTCTTCTTCTTTTCAATGCTTCTTTTTCCGTGACTTATCTATTATATTTCTTTTTCAAAACTATTGAGATTATGCCTTTTTTTTTAATAAACAGATTTTCTATTCTATTCCGTCAAAAATTGTACACGTACAAACATATATGCTGACCATCTATACTCACATCAGTCACTACGCCTATTATTAATCTAATAAGATTGCAATATCACTATTTGATAGTAAATGTGACAATCATGTCCAAGAGCAGCCTAGGGGTAATGGTTTAAGCTTAGTAAAGCAGCCTTCCATTTATGAATTGAAGCTCCTCTTGAGTGGAGATGGACTGCTATTCCCTTACAGACATTATCGCTCAGCAGTGTCCTCCTTGGAATCTCAATTTATTGCTCTCTTTCCATATCACTGTCACCAGGATCCCAAACAGATAGGCAGTGATTTCTGCTACACCAGTTCTACTCCTTGCCAGTTTACTAACCCAGTCACATTCCTCCTTCCAGTCAGAAATGGGTTGTTTATAACCCAACCAGTTTAGGAGCCGACTCCAAAGTGCTTTAGTCTTCAAGCAGTCAAAGTACAGATGATCAAAAGTCTCACGAGACATTCCACAGAAAGTACATTCATGTGGAATCAGGATATTGAGTTCTTGGAGTCTGTCCACAGTTGCCAATCTCTTATGCAGAGCCAACCACAAAATAAATTTGTACGTAGGGTGTAAATGAGCCTGCAGTATGATGGTCTTCCAATGGACTTTAAGGTATTGAGGGTGTTGGAGTCTGTATAATTTCTTGATGCTGAATGAATCACCCCTCTGAAGCTGAAGCAGTCGACTGTCCAGATTACCTTGAAGAGTTGCAATGCCATTTATCAACTCTCTCGACTTAAAGATTTTCCTTATTGCCCAAGAAGCAGCTCTAGGCACTGGCATTTCATCAATACAGTGATTTTTAATATAGAAAGTATGCATCCATTTTATCCACAAACTATCCTTCTTCTTGGCCAGTGCCCATATGTGCTTTGCAACACCACCCTTGTTCCACTTGATCAGGTTCAACACATTTAATCCCCCTGCACAGTATGACAAACAAAGTGTTTCACATGCAACCAGAGCTTTCCTTGACACTGTAGCTGAACTTGTCCAAAGGTAGGATCTGCATATTGCTTCAGTCATCCTAAGAACTTTTTTAGGCAGTTGAAATATTTGGGACCAATAGGCTTGTACACCAAACAAAACTGATTTGATCAGCTGAAGTCGACCAGCATAGGAGAGCAGCCTTGATGACCAGCAGTTTATCTTCTGTGTGATTTTCTCAACTAATAGCCAACATTGAGCAATGGTCAGTTTCTTTGAATCCAGAGGCATCCCTAAATATTTAAATGGAAGCCTGCCTTCAGGGAAACCCAATGCATGTAAGATCTCCTTCTTCTGCCAGTTTGTTACACCTGCTATGTACACATCACTTTTGTCAGCATTTGCTTGAAGTCTAGAAGCTTTGGAGAAGTTCTGGAAAGCTTGCTTCAGTAGGATTACAGACTGAATGTTTGCTTTACAGAACATAAGTAGATCATCCGCGAAACAACCATGTGCCATACCCAGCTTTTTACATCTATGATGGAATTTGAACTCTTTCTTCATCATCATTTGCATAAATTCTCTTTGTAGATACTCCATGGCCAAAACAAAGAGGTATAGAGACATAGGGTCACCTTGCCTTATGCCTCTTCTTCCTTTAAATGGAGCAGCGAGTCCACCATTGATGTTGAGAGAGTAGGTGATAGAGGATATACACTCAATTACCCACCCAATGAATTTATAAGGAAAGCCCAAGCCATGCATCAATCTTTCTAGGAAGCACCACTCAACTGGGTCATAAGCTTTCTTTAAATCTACTTTAAGAACACATCTAGGTAAAATGCCCTTCCTGGAGTAGCCTTTGAACAGTTCTTGTGTAAATAGAATGTTATCTGTGATGCTACGACCCTCAATGAATGCTGACTGTGATCTTCCAACCAGATAACCAATAACTGCTTTCAGCCTAGATGTAAGGATCTTAGTGATGATTTAATACATAGTTGTACAACAGGCAATAGATTTTTAATCCTTCACTTTGCTTGGATTTTGCACTTTAGGAATTAGTGTTAGAGCAGTTCTACTAACTCCCTTATGCAACTCCCCAATGATAAAGAATTCCATCACATCTTCACAGATGTCTTCCCCCAATATATGCCAATGCCTTATAAAAAATTCAATTGGGAAACCATCCACACCTCCTTTATTGCCATTATTATTTCCTCACTTGTGACTGGCTTTACTAGTTCATCTTTCTGTTGCAAGTTGAGACAAGGACCCTGATGGATTACTGCATTGTTTGGACATTAGCAAATGTTATTGTTTCCCTCCAATAAGCTCTTGAAGCAAGTAATAAACTCTTCTTCCACCATCTTGGGATCAGACAATTTTACTCCCTCTTCAATATATATAGAGTTTATAGTATTAAAGTTTGTCCTCATCTTCAGTTGAGCATGAAAATATTTAGTGTTTGAATCTCCACAAGCAATCCAGTGTGCTCTAGATTTCTGGTGTAAGATCTGCTCCTCTATTTTACTCCATTTCTCTACTTCCACAAGCACCATCCTTTCTTGACCAATCAGACCTTGGTCCATACAATTGATCTGTAGCTGATTCTGTATAGCTTCCGGTTTCTGACTTGCCTCACTGAGGTGTATCCTATACTTTGCCATATAGGTATTCAATTCCTTTAACCCCACTTTTTGGGCCTTTAATTTATTCCATACTCTATTCATTTTCTTTCCATGCTGGCTTTGATTCCATACCCTTTCCATAATGCTAGGGAAATCAGCATGATCCATCACAGAATTATACAGTTTGAATGGCTTAGGATGAATGTTCCTTCTTTGTAACTCAGCATTGCACGGTAAAATGATAGGGGAATGGTCTGATACTCCCGGGGTCAACATATCAACTTCAATATGACTGTACTCCTGCATCCATTTCACATTTCCAAAAGCCCAATCAATCCTACTATAGACTCTTGTATATGGTTTTTGTTTATTACACCATATATAAAAATATCCCAAGCTCTTCAACTGAGTGAGTTGAAGAGCAATGAGTGTGTCTTAGAAACCTTGAATGTCCTGTTGCATAACTAGAGCACCTATCCTATCATCAGTGTAGAGAACATTGTTGAAATCTCCACTAAGTAGCCAGCTCTCCTGAATAGTTGCTCCTAAGGTCAACAGTTTGGCCCATAGTTGCTGTCTCTTGTTCACCTCATTATTTGCATACACTACTGTTATCAGTGTTCTGAAATTTGTACTTCTTTCTTTAACCTCACAATGTATAAACTGTTCATCAGTCTTCAATATCTGCATCTCAACACTTAAATTCCACATTAGCCATATTCTCCCATTTGGATGCTCATTATAATTCCCACTATATCTCCAATCATTTCCCAGTTTTGTGATAATCCTTTGTACCTTAGCTTCCTTCACTTTAGTTTCTATGCATCCCATGCATTCTACTTTATGCTTTCTCAGAAAGAGTTTCAGCTCCTTCTGTTTACGGGCCTTGTTAAGGCCCTAATATTCCATATGCTGAAAATCATTTTGTGGTGAAGCTGGATGGGCCAGCATCCCATGGGTCATCACCTATCTGTAGCAAAGAGAAACTGTTGGTCATGTTCACTAAGGATCCAGTAGAATGTTGTACATTTTTCCTTTTTGCCAACCCCTTATCTATCACCCTGCTTCCTGTTGAAACACGTTCTCAAGGCACTAAACTAAACGTGTGTTCATATTTGTAGGTTTTGATAAATGACAAACGACGCGCAATTGACATATGACGAGGTCCAAGCACAAGCGCGCAATTGACACATAACGAGGTTCAAGCACAAGACGAACAAAGATCATGATCAAGCAAAGAAATAAAGTTATACATGAGTCGTTCTCTAATTGTGATCTTGATCCGACAATTGACTCAAGACTTGGCTTCTCTCGTAAAATCATTTTTATCAAATCATGCATATTTAATTTAAAGCAAAATGATTTTCAAACATTTTATTTTAGCCAAAATGATTTTTAAACATGCCTCTCAAATCTGGACAAAGATAATCGATTGTGTACTTTATGATAATCGATTATGTTAAGACAATGTACACCAGATTTACAAACCTGAACAATAATCGATTATGTACCTTATGATAATCGATTATGTTAAGGCAGTGTACATTAGATGTTTCAAAGCTACAAGATAATCGATTATGTACCTTATGATAATCGATTATGTTGAGGCAGTGTCCATCAGATTTTTCAAAGCTATAAAATAATCGATTATGCACATTATGATAATCGATTATGTTGAGGCAGTGTCTATCAAATTTTACAAGACTGTAAAATAATCGATTATGTACTTTATGATAATCGATTATGTTAAGACAGTGTAGTCCAAAGTTTTCTAAATATAAAAGATAATCGATTATCCTTATAGCATAATCGATTATGCAAATGACCGTTGCCAAAGTATTTTTAAACTCTGAAAGATAATCGATTATACACAATCTGATAATCGATTATGCTAAGTAAAATCTGCATATGATTTTTTGAACGTTGTCAGGTAATCGATTATACACAATTTGATAATCGATTATGCTAAGTAAAATCTGAATATGATTTTTTGAACGTTGTCAGGTAATCGATTATACACAATCCGATAATCGATTATGCTAAGTAAAATCTGAATATGATTTTTTGAACGTTGTCAGGTAATCGATTATACGATTTGGACAATCGATTATTCTGCTTAAAATCTAGGAATGATTTTTGAACGATTGGAAAATTATCGATTATGCAAATCAGATAATCGATTATCTTAGCACAAAATCAGCAATTCTTGATTGGCAATTAGGCAACGGTTGTGGGGGTTTTGAACACTATAAATACAACTCAAAATCAGTCTTCTAAATACAACAACTGATCATATTCTTGCTAAAGCTTGCATACTCTCATATACATCATTTTATATTCATTTCATAAGTTTTTGAGAGCCAAACTCTTGAGGAAAGTTGTTGTGTTCTTGAGCATATTTATTTTACTCATATCTACTCTTAAAGAGAGTCTTGTCTTGAGTGCTAGGTGTTTGTATACACTTGAAGGGTAATGTTAATCCCTTGTGGTTGTAAGAAGGAACGTTTTCATTCCTTCGGTTGAAGTCTTGAAGTGTGGATCTTCGAGCAAAGGTTGTTGAGGCTTGTGTGACTCAAGTTCTCAGTTTGTAACGGTTTGTTAAGCACCCGTAAGCTTAACGAAGTTAGTGGAATCTCGAGAGAGTCTCTCGGGGACTGGACTAGCCACAGGTTGTGGTGAACCAGGATAATTTCGGTGCGTTCGTTCCTTATTATTTACTTACCGCACTTATTTCAATCCTGCAATTTTTAATTCCGCAAGTTTATATTGTTTTTTATCATAACGCTATTCACCCCCCCTCTAGCGTTAATCGTATATTCTAACACTTCCAACAATGTCAGTTTGCTTGTTTTCCTCCACAATCCTAGCAGTTTTAACCACCTCACCATTCTGCTTGGTTTTTGGTATCCATTTCCAGTTCTCACTTTGCACATTCTTCTTTTCCCCTGCTACCTTGAAATGGTTCTATGTTACCTCTTCACTTCCCTGCTTCTTTTTATACTAGCAATCATCAGAGTTATGGCCAAATCTTACACAGTCACTGCAGTATTTTGGCCTCCATTCATACTCGATCTGTTGAGTGACAACTCTCCTCTTAGTATGTAACTCAAAACTATCTGGCAAGGGTTGAGATATGTCTGTTTCCACCAGTACTCTTGCATAAGATATCTTATCCAATTCAGCAGTGATTCTATCAATGTAAATAGGCTTCCCAACCACACTAGCTAGTTTACTAAGGGCTTTAGTGGACCAAAACCCCAATGGCAAGCCAGGGAATGTAATCCACAAAGGAATTACACTAACACTGCCTGGTTCATACTTGAAGTCCATTCTCCACTATTGTAACACAAATAGCTTGTTATGGAAAGTGTAGGGACCTGCCTGAAGAACACGATCCCTGTCATCACTATTATCAAATCTGAATATATAGTAACCTTCCTCATGATGCAGCACTTGAGGTTTTGTAACAAAATCCCAAACCTTTGTGATGTAGTTGTCCATTGCTTGCTCGTACGGGTCTTCTCCAAGCACAAACCCAATCAATGCATTGCTCCAATATGCCTCTTGTTCCTTTGTATCCTCGTCTTCAATTTGTACCACAAAAGTACCATCACGCATAGCATGTGGTACATAACACAGTGGTTTCCCTTTTTGAGGGCTTCGATTCTGTTGCATGATGTCCCTTTTACCATTTACTGCCTTAGAATCTCCCGAAGTATGACAGATCTGATCTTGCTTTGCTTGTGCAGAAAATTGGAGTCGTCGATGTACTTGTTGTGTATCGGCATTGTCTGTCCCCGAATTTCACCCTCGCCTTTGTCGCTTCCCTCACTAATAGGTTGGAATTTCAGTGGTAAAAAACTACCAAACGTAACTGGTTGTAATCACTGTTGTACTCCATTTTCGGCGTTATTTGCATTCTGGTATCTCCGTTCCTGCTAGGGTTGTGAAAAATTGTAGGCGCCGAACCTCTCTATATGATGGTCTATCGGAAGTAACCTCTCTATCTTCATAAAATAAGGATAAAATCGACGTATGCACTATCTTTCTCAAACTTCACTTGCGAAATTATACTAGGTATATTTTTATTGTAACTCAATTCCTACTATCTCAAGAGGACATATAGTTATTAGTTATGTATTTATAGAAGATTCTGAGGAAGACTATGGTAATTAATTACTCATTTAAGAAAGAGTAAAGAGTAATCTAGTCAAATACATCTTATTATTAATAAATGTGTCAAGAATCTTAATGACATATAAAAATAACCGTTAAATATTTAACATACTTAGTATTCAAAGTGAATATTTTAAATTATATTATCAAATACCGCCACATAAATTTAAACAAAAAAATAATAATATTAGGTGTACTAGTTAGAATCTAAGTAGTTTTTTAGTTCCGAAATGGACATGTGGCTTTTAAAAAAAGGACAGAAGACAGCTGAAGTTTAACTGACAAAACGCGGGCCTTACGTTTAACAAAACCTTTTCATATTCCATTTGGATTCGTCCTTCTATATCCAAAGTCCAAACCAAATTAGGAAAGGAAAAAGGGTAAGAACTGTCGTAACCTCCGTTAACCTATTTTGAAAAAAATACCCATACCGTTAAAAATATGGCATATTTGTGCCCCTAAGTCTAACAACTGACTGTACTTATATTTAAAATGGTAGGGGTATTTTTTTCAAAATAGGTTAACGGTAGGGGCATTTTTAAACTGGAGTCAATACGTTAGGGGGAACAAATATGCCAGAAATTTAACGGTAGGGGTAATTTTTTTCAAAATAGGTTAACGGAGGGCATTTTTAAACTGGTATCAATACATTAGGGGCAGTTCTGACCCTTTTATTTTTATTTTATTTATTTCAAATTATAAATTATTATTATTATTATAAAAAGAAAGTCATAAAACACCACCTCATCCCCAATTCAACACAAATTCCCCCAAAACCTCACGAGAAAAAACACACACATATTAAAAAGGGCAAAATAAAGTGCCAAATCAAAAGTCGCGTATTTTGAAACCTCTACGAACCTTCTTTGCCAGAAGAAAAATCCAATCGTAGAAATTTTTTTGATCCTTTTGGGTTATGAAACGACAGCGTATTGGAATCTTAGATGACTCGCGCTAGGCTTTTTTCTGTTGTTGCTGGATTAGGGTTTCTTTATTTGACTGATTGATTGGATTTGGTGAGAATTTTAGTGATATTATTGCGATGATGATGGCGGGCCAGTCATCGCAGTATTCATTACCATCGGAGGAATCTGCGGTCGAATTAGGGATGAATTTTGATGAGCTAAGCATGGATATTGACGATATATGGAGAATTATTGACGAGGAACCCGATCCTTCTCTGCCGGTAAATTTTCAATAAATTCTTTGTGTGCATTGACAGTGTAAAGAATCTTTACACAATCAAGTCTTGGTAATCTGGTAAAGATGGTAACCAATCTGCTAGTACAGGTTAAATTTCACAGGTAGTATACAAAATCTTTACGCTATCAGTATATATAAGTTAAATCTTTTTGGTAAATCAGGGTTTTACTGTTAATTGAGCATAATCATTTAGTAATAATTTTCTTAGTGGGTAATCCTGGATTAAGTAGGAGCTGGACATGCACCTCTTAAACTTTTTTTGGTGTGCGTTGTGTGTGTGTGTGTATATATATAATATAAATAAAATTATTGAGGGATTCAAAATTTGGGCTTGATTTAGATTGAAATTTAAGTTATATACACTTACAGTCTAATGAATGTTACTTGCCATTTATGTTAGTCTAATGAGCAATGCTTATTGACTAAAGTTACCTACAATTATTTTTAAGTGACTGAATTGTGTAAATATTTTTTACGTGGAACTTAAACCTCTCTAGATTTTGCTTTGAAAGAAAATTTTGTAAGAATTAAGAATAATTGAGTGTTTACTTTTAGTAGTTCAATGTTTAAGCTTTTAGATGAGATAATTGTACAATTCAGAGATTTTCCATTTAAGTTGGATACATTTGTTGATCTTTATTTATTATGCTCTCTATTATGTCTGACATTACTGACATTCCTTTTTAGTCTGTTCCGAAAAGAATAATATCTTTTTCTATTTGAAAACTATTTTAAGAGTTGCATCTCCATTTAAGCTTAATGACATGACTTGTTTGGTCTCACTTGATATAAAAGCTCATCCATTTACTAAGAGAGTGAAAATGTAAAGACGTGTGGAACTCGGGCGATATTGGTACTTTGCATATATTTAGTTTATGTGTCAAAAGTCTTCCCTTTATTTATCTAACTTAGTGCTTAGTCAAACACCTTCACATAACAATGGAACAACGTGAGTACGTCATAATGTTGTCGGTGCCAATCATTTTTTTCATATGGGAGAGTTTATCTAAGCTGTTCGACCTTGCCGTGTCCCATTAGGTTGCTGGATAGAGGTCTAGTAAAATTGGCTTTACTGCCAGTGAAATAGAAAATATATTATATAACCTCAATAGATAATCATTGAACTGAAAGAATATTTATATGTTTGTAATGGAATCTCATATTCCTGCCTCACATTATAAGATAATTTTCGAAGAAATAAAAAAAGTCAACATCTCAAACAAAGAATAATCTCGTGAAAAGACTCAAATAAAAGAATATAGCACTTTTAGATGTGAACAGCGAAATGTCAGTTTTTATCTTGCAAATTTCAGCTAGTGTCATCTTGAAAAAAAATCTAATTGTATCTTCTTTTCATTATATCTTGCTGCGTAGGATCATGCCTCATGAGCTTGCGATTTTTGGTAAATTAACTAGATTCTATGGTAACTGGAGATGCATGGCTATGGAGGTGACCCTTGTTCTTTTTGTTGTGTCATTCAAGGTAGCATGGTGGTAACATGAAAACTGTAAATGCAGAACGCTATGATTATGCTAGTTGAAGGTCCATAACTATCAAATATTTCAAGACCACATGTATTATAAGACTGCATATTTTCACACTTCTGAGATGCCTGATCGAATAGCTTCTTTTACTAATGGGCCTTTTAGCGGCGCTCTGTGAAAAGAGAGAACTGAACCGAAGAGAGAGACTCTTATTGAATTGAGCATTGACAATATACAAGAGGGACTTCTTCTACGGAGTCTTGGTCTCTCTCGTCCTCTTTCTAGTTGGGATAAAATAGGGGTAGTAATCGTTTGTTACATACAATAATTTAAGTAATTTTTTAATTTTATTGTAGTACTTTTTATTATTGTTATTATTATTATTGTTATTTTTATTTTCGATAATATTGGCTTGAGATGAGTTTATATGGAGTAACATGGTCAGTAAGGATTCATATAGTCAGCCCCAACTTGTTTGGGAATGAGACCTAGTTGTTGTAAGTATATAATATTATAAAATGGCTTTTAGAAATATTCTTCTACTCAATCAATGAGTTAGACATGTGAAAACCAGTTAACATGTAACTTCACTGAATCGAAACACTGTTAGTATGTACTACAATGTTGATAGTCATAGCAATGATCTGTATAATCAATATAACATTTCCCTATGTAACCACAGATAGCATGTGCAGACTCTGAGTCATAATTATAGATGCTTCTAATAAGGTAGGTACCGCACGTTTTTTGCCAGTGGTCCTTAATTGACCTTTAGGATGAGATTAATTGCTCTTTGGAAAACTGGATCTACTGTGTGATTATTGCAAGAAATTAGTAATAGAAGACGTATCAATGAAATACAGAACCTTTTTAGTTGATAGATTCAAACTTGGTATCTGTTGTTGTCCCATTTTCAAGTCGAGACTTGTAACTGTTGAGTCTGATTGGGATTGGGATGGCCCATTGTGGAGCTGATTAGGTTGGGTGAACTAAGAGCTGCTGAAGTAATTTGGTTAGCTGAATCTTGAAATATTAAGGATACTAACGTGTGATTTCTTTGAATACTAGGTAAAACCTTGCTGAATTTCTTTAACACATTAGACTGTTTGAAAGAATACTCCTAAGCTGTTGCTGAGAAATTTAATACCAATGGTTGGTAATAATATGGTCAGAAGCATTAAGGATGTCTTATGCCTTTTCCAGTATCTGTGGATGGGGTTCTTTTGAAGTATCTTTGGTACTTAAACAGACACATCACATTTGCAAATTTTCATAAATAAAGGACATGTTGGCAGAAATAATTTATAGATGTGTTTGACTAAATTGAACAAATGGAAATACTAGATACACTTGAAGTCAGTGAATGTTTAGTAATACTTAATAGAGATGTTTGGTACCATATTTTAGGAACGGGCTTGTCAAAATGAATAAATTTACACATGGGATTACTCTTATTTTTAGACATTACACCTTGTACGTTTGAATGGCTTGTTGATTAAATACTGAGCAATCAGTTACATTATTGTGTCCAAGACCAAGACGTGTTGGACCTAGACCCGTAAACTGTTTAAATTGTCCATTAGATGTAGATGGTTAAAATTGATGCGAGGTCAGTTAAATTTTTTTGTTGCTAAGTTGCAGCCGAAAGAGTTCGCAAAAAGCTTAATGATTGAAATTATGCCACCAGCTTCATGAAGTAAAAACACAATATAGGTTAAATAAAGAATATACTGCGAAGTGCTTTGCTTTCAATCTTCGGTCCGGATATACATATTGTAGATCTGTCATTGGATCACGTTAAGAGTTTGGTCTTACAATGCTTACCCAGTTTGTCAATGATTTAATATTCGGGTATCCTTATGCAGAGTATGCCAGAGGTTTTTATGCCAAATGACATGGGACAAGGTTAGTTGGTTGCCGACTTGGATACTTATGGAATTTGATGTTGTTACTAACTTGGTGTGAGATTATGGTGCTTCTTACTCGTTGTGATGTTTGATTCTTGATGTTTATGCTATTTTAAGTAGGTTATTCAGATTTGGAGAGAGCTTCATCTTCAGGAGGTCAATTTCTTGGACACATTGGAGTCTCCCCTTCTTCCAACTCAGAAGCTTCAGATTCTAGGACAGGTGTTTCAGATGGTTCATCTGATTCTGCAGGGAATTCAAATGCTGATGGTGGGAAGCTTGAGTTTCAATTAGGGATAGACTCTCTGGTACACAGTTTCTGTGGAAACCTGACTGAACGGATGGCTGGTCAGGACAATGACTGGTCCACTCATAAGGATAATCTCTCTCGGTGTACTTCATCTAATGTCCAACAAGAAAGTAAGGAAATTCAACCTTCAGATGTCGATTAGTTGTGACACTTGTAGCTTTGCTGTTAATACTGATCATATCAATGATTGATAGAATTTGGACCAGCTATACGATACGTGAAACTCATTAATACCACTGGTTCTCCAGAGCGAGAATCTTGCGCTGAATGTTTCTTGACCTTCTTTTTAGTCGGCATTTATGTTATTCTCATCTTTGTTCTGAGGTCCTTTTCTGTTGTAAGTTTTCTGTTTATTCTTTTTGTTTTTAATCGCTTCGAAAAACGTCATTGACATTTTAGGGTTGCTGCTAAGCCAATCAACTATAAAGAACAAGTTGAGAACCTCAGAAACATTAGCTGCAGAAGAAACATCAAGCATTGAAGTAGTTGCATCTCCAAATGATGAACCCTACGCTGGGTTTAGTTTATGTCAGAGTTCTCATACTTTGCCCGAAAGTTGGGACAAGTTTCCACAAACTTCCCATGCAGATTCTTTCTCGAAGCCAGTTGCACTAAATAACCTTGATTTTGAAATGCTATCTCACGATGATAAGATGCTCAATATAATGGACGAACAATTGGACCATACAATTGAGATTGCAGACTCAGATACAATGGCATATGAGAATTGGACAAGAACAGGCGAAGGAGTTCAGCAGGCTCCTGAGTGTTATATGACTGCAAATTTTGGTGTTGGGGAGCTCAGTACCTATCGTAGTGGTGGTATCCAAACATCATTAAATAATGGCATCTTGTCCTCCAGATTAAGACGCAGCAATAAGGTGCAAAAGATGTTTCCTCAGCCTTTGCCTTTCAATGGGTCAAGTTTCCTTATTCAAAACCACCAGTTACATAGAAGGAATGACAAAAATGAGCTGATAGGTGGTGCTGATATACCTACAGTTTCTGGGCTCTCAAATTCATTTTTTCCTGCTCCTGCAACTCCCTTTTCAAGTAACCATTTTTTGGTTTATCCAAAGGTTGAGAATGATATACTTCTGTACGGTAGGTCTTCTCATCACCTTGATAATTTCAAAGAAGCTTCTTTAGAAAAAACCATTCTGGTTCCTCAGGATCACCACACTGATGTGAAGGGTAGAGAACTGCCTGTCTCATTGTCATCAACTTCAATGAAGCAGCAGTTCAGCTGTGCAATGTTAGAAAAGGGGCAAAAGCGCAGTTCTTTAAGAGTTACTGGTTCTCGTCTATCTACAACCACTCATCGAGGAACTCAGCGAAGCTTGTTACCTCAAAGAAGCCATAGTGAGGATGATGATGATCTGTGCGTTCTCGAGGATATAAGTGCACCTGCAAAGGCGAATCCATGTGCTAATGGCGAGTCTCTTGTTGCTCTACAGCGTACTACAATTACTAACTCTTTTATTCCAGCTGAAGTGGGGCAAATGAGGCCGAAGTCAAATGATGAGCTTGTTATTTATCGAGCTGCCTTGCAGGTGAGGACTAATAGCTGTCACTATTTCAATACAGTATACACACGTGTTGCAAGAACTGTTGTCTGAAATGTTGGCATGCTATTTTCGCTGTTTTAAAATTAATATTTATCTTTAACTGTTTCTCTGGTAATTATTCGCATCCACTTGAATGGTTTTTTTCTCGTGTATCTTTATTGATAATAGTTTTGTTAGTTACAAAGATGGGAGTTGAAATTCTTTAAGCATGTGCAATTGAAGGGGTCTGTTGGATTCTTTACTTTTATGCTGTCCAATTTATTGTTTGCTGTGTATGTGGATGATCAATACAGAAAATTCCTTCTCCTGAGTTTTGAAAGTTGTCCGTGTTTAAAGTTCTTGTTGGTGGAACATGATGACACTATGTGGGTGCCTTTTGCGTCTGTGAGAAAATCTGCCTTGTTTTCACTTAAAAAGAAATAAATTCTGATGGGAGTGGTACCTGTTGCAGGATCTTTCTCAGCCGAAATCAGAAGAAAATCCACCCGATGGTCTTTTGGCTGTTCCTCTATTGAGACACCAGGTTTGGCTCTGTTTGATGGCTTATGTTTATAGGAATGATAAGTTTCGATTTTTTAAGTGCAGCATGCACCTGAATTTATTCTTCAAGATGTGGAGATCAGCGTCTAGTTGAATTTTTGGTGCAATTTCCCAGGAATTGAGATAATTAAATTTTACTAAAATAGTTTCGTTAGCGCCAAAAGAACTTAACTGCTGACAAAATACATCAATGATATGTGAATTCTCTGAATTATTCTATTGGGTGAACATATTGTGTTGTCTGAAATGCTGTAGCTTATCTGAAGGTATGGTTAAAAATAATTACGTAATTACTGGTACTAAGCAAATAACTCCTTTCTCTGAAAACATCCTTGTGGAACTTTGCATATGCTTGTGTATTTTGCTGTCTAGATTATTATTCAGGTGTTTCATTTTTCTTTATCTGCTTCTCTATTTCTTTTTTTTTTTTTCATTTATTCATATTGTAGTTTATAGAAGGCTGTTTATTAGCAGGCTGTTTAGGTTCTCTATGCCTCTTCCTCCTCCTGAAGAAGAATTAACCAGGGGAAAAAAAGATATAAAATGTATTATATATTGAATTGGTGTGAGGAATTATCTGAATTATATCCATTCAATTTACACGCAGCGCATTGCTTTATCATGGATGGTCAAGAAGGAAAAAGCTGGTGTACCTTGTTGTGGTGGGATTCTTGCTGACGATCAGGTAACTTTTTGACACTTTTAACTTCTCAATGTTTTGTCTGTCTAAATGAGAAGAATTGCGTTCAACGTGGTCGCCCTTTTCTTAGTAATCTTTTTCCTTTGGGCTGTTGTAGGGACTTGGGAAAACTGTATCAACAATTGCACTTATACTCAAAGAAAGGTCTCCATCTTCGAGAGTTTCTACAGCCATGGCCAGACAAACTAAAACGGAGACATTGAATTTGGACGATGATGATATTTTATCTGAGCTTGACAAGTCAAAGCTATGTGCCTATTCTTATCAAGTCAATGATAATTCTAGCACAGGCAGTAAAACTTCTATGCATACAAAAGGGAGGCCTGCTGCGGGCACCCTTATCGTTTGTCCTACCAGTGTCCTTCGTCAGTGGTCTGAGGAGTTACACAATAAGGTAACAAGCAAAGCAAATCTTTCTGTCCTAGTATACCATGGTAGCAATAGAACAAAGGACCCTATTGAACTAGCAAAGTACGATGTGGTGGTCACAACTTATTCAATAGTAAGCATGGAGGTCCCTAAGCAGCCTCTTGTGGAAGATGATGATGAGACAGGAAAAGGAACTCATGAATCACCTTCTAGTAAAAAGAGAAAATCACCTTCAAGCTCAAAGAAAAGTTCATCAAAGGCAAAAAAAGAAGTGGAGAAGGAATTGCTTGAAGCCACTGCACGCCCTCTTGCAAAGGTGGGATGGTATAGGATCGTGCTGGATGAGGCTCAAAGCATCAAGAATTACAGAACCCAAGTAGCTAGGGCTTGTTGGGGTCTTCGTGCTAAACGTAGATGGTGTTTGTCAGGGACACCTATCCAAAATGCAGTTGATGACCTTTACAGTTACTTCAGGTTTCTCAAATATGACCCATATGCAGTGTATAAACAATTCTGCTCCACAATAAAGTTCCCAATCCAGAAACATCCAACAACCGGGTACAGAAAGCTGCAAGCAGTGCTTAAGACTGTTATGCTTCGTCGCACTAAAGGTGAATATAATAACTTCAGCATGTACTTTTCCTCTATAAGCTATATACCATTTTAGACAGGCTTGCACCTTATATCATATAATATGATTCACTTGTGGTTGCATCTTTTTTTGATGCCAAACCATTCATGTCTATTTCTATTTCAATACTGATAAAGGGTAGAGGGTCAGCGAGCATTCTTCTAGCTCCTCATTGCCCCAACCTTTCTTTTTATACTTCCCGCATCAGTATATTACATGATTCCAAGTAATGTAGTACATGGTGCCCACTAAGTTACAACTTATCTGGAAAAAAGCACTTAATGTGCTGTAATTACAATTTCCTCCTCATCCTTCACTTTATTCTTAGTTTATCCTCAATTTATCACTTCTCTTTTCAGATGGTCTTTAGTTGTCCCTCCAGTAAGGAAATTGGAGCTAAAATCTGACATCATGTGAGAGACACGTGCATTTCACTTGGGTAATTTTGCTTGAAATTGTTATTTTAAAATGACTTTTTTTAAAGAAATAGAAGTAACCAGGAGAAGAGAAAAAAGAAAAGAAGAGAAAAACTTGATCTTTCTGACTGAGAAACAAGAGATAAAAAGGAAAACAAACAGAAAAAGTAAAAAGTGGAACATATGATGGCCACAAATCCAGGTCCTTTTCTCCATGCAAGGCTCCTCCATGGCTTCAACCACCTCTATAGTCAATTCTGACTCCAACATCTACAGCAAGTCCTGCCCACTGTTTAGTCAACACCACCCCCTTGTGCCCCAACGTGAAACTCCCCTACCTGAGTTGAGCAATAAATATGCAACCTCCTCCGCTACCCTAACTTCAAAATCAAGAAACTTGGATCCGTCTAACACCCGCACAAATTCTTAATCGAGAAAGCCATAAGTGATAAGCCAGCAAAAAATGTAGAGGATATAGCAATTCCGGGAGTATTAGACCCACCATCACAGGTGCTGGAGGCCATTTGTTGATATTGGTTGAGTGGCTGCCACTGTGGTGATTCAGGCAGGAGAGTAGGGGTAGGTGCGGGGGACACATGAAGGGGGGAGAGGGAGAGGGTGGATAGGAAACAAAAAGCTTGAAGGGGGGCGGGGGGAGATGGGGTTGTGGATGCTGGGATTTTCAAAACCATACAGCTAAATGGGATGGGTGAAAAACAGGTGGGTTTGGCGGGACATAGAAGAAAGCAAAAAAATTTCTTTTTCTTTCCTTTTCACTTCTTTTAGTTAACTGTTAAGGTGTAGTGTTTTTTGAAAGTTACACTTGTAAATCATCATGTTTTACTATGATTTCGCACCAATTTGGCTTCTGGCTAGTATCATCTAAAATTAAAATTGTTATATTGATGATGCTATGGGGACAAAGTGATAGGTAAGGACGAAATTGTAGCTTCCAACATAAGTTGGGAAAATGTAAGTGATTTACTCCAAATTTCCTTGTATTCTGTTGCATGGTGCAGATGCTAGTAGGGACCTTTTGTCCATATTAAATTTTAGAGATGCGTCCTAATAGAGTTTGTACAGTAAGGACTTTCTTGGTGCGATACCATTTGTTTGCCGTATAAGTTAGTCCTCTATTCCCTGTTTGCTCTCCTATGCGTTGCAGATTCCAATGCTCTTTTTCTTCTTTGGAAAGAAAAGGATCATATGGTCTATTTGGTTCATCTGAGCCCACTTATTGTTCTTATCTTTAACTTGTTCGACTCTTTGGCTATGTGTGCTTAGATTTTTAAATGAAGTGCTAAAGTCATTTGCTAGTCAGTTGTTTGTATCTGTGAGGTGCTCGCAGTAATGAATATGACAAACCCAACTTGGTTTTCTTGTGGTCATTGTCCACTTTTACTGTTGTACTGTTTGCATGTCTGACTTGTCACTTTAAGCGCACAACTCTTTATTTCTATATTGAGGTTAACGCTGTCATTATCTGATCAGGTACATTTATTGATGGAGAACCCATTATCAACCTTCCACCGAAACGCATTATACTGAGAAAAGTTGATTTTACTGACGAGGAACGAGATTTCTACTGCAGACTTGAATCTGAATCACGTGCTCAGTTTGCTGTATGTTTAGACGATATTTTATACCCAGTCTTCAAGAACTTTGGCTCTTGAATTCTTCTCTTCTCTTAACATATCAATTTATGGACAATTCAGGAATATGCTGCTGCTGGGACAGTCAAACAAAATTATGTCAACATACTGCTGATGCTTTTACGCCTGAGACAAGCTTGTGATCACCCTCTTCTTGTTGGAGGGTCCAACTCTGCTTCTGTTTGGAGATCATCTATAGAGGAGGCCAAGAAATTACCGCGAGAGAAACTAACTGATCTTTTGAATTGTTTGGAAGGTTCTTTAGCAATTTGTGGGATTTGCAGTGTATGTTATCACTCGACTCTTCTTTAATATATGTTTATGTCAATCTTATTACTCCTTTTTTTTGTTGCTGCTCCTTATTTGGCGACTTTATACTATAGGTTGTGTTTTTAAATTGTCACCTCTAGCTTTTTGCTCTCCGATCAACTGTTATCCGCCTCAGCTTTTCCCTGAAAAGAAACAACGCCATTGAACTTAAATGTTTTTACCAACTCTCTATTTTTTGATGATACATCCTCGTCTAATTTGAAGGAAGAGTGAACCAAAAGTATTGGGGCTTTAAGCTACTACTTTCAGGCTCTATATTAGCTAAGGATAAATTTGTGAATGTTACACAAGCATTCATGCTCTGCTAAATGCATGCATGGTTCAGTTCAACATTGAAGCTGATCCACAACTAGAAAGGAGGATTTTTACAACTTCCATGTAGAAGACGCTCAAATCGATGATGCTTTGTTGTATTTAAATGGAGAAGAGTAGAAGGGCTGGTATTTAAGTTGAGAGGGTAGAGAGGCATCCACCAAGTTTCGAACCGTGTGCGTCTGGTACTCGGGGATTTTTTGGTTTTTTTTCCATGCAATTTGCAAACATCAATACCAAAAGTATCATTATTATATGTAATGTGTTTTTATCCTTATGATTGTAGCATCTTTAATATCTTTGTTCCCTGTTCTGGGTCGTCTATTAAGAATCTGCATTTTGAGGTTAATGGTGAGATACAACCAATAGTGGTGCTTGCCTTTGTTAAGCTAATATAACTTCTTGCCATTTCTAATTACAATCTTGAACTTGCTTTGATAATGGTCAAGTGATTTGCTCTGTTCAAGGCAAAATAGAAATAACATTTGGAAAATAGTGCTTACAGGTTATCAGAGAAATGTTGCAACAACAATTGCTTTTAATATGTGATACCAGTTTTAAAGTAATCATTTCAGCCTATAGAGTTTTCTAGTTGTCTGCAACTTTACTATTTTGATCTATCTGTTACACAGTACTCTTTATTTCTCTTGTCTTGGATTTCTCTGTTATGGATCTCCTTGTTTCTTCCTTAACTCCTTATGCATTTTGGTAACAATCTTGTAGGACCCCCCTGAAGATGCTGTTGTAACAGTTTGTGGACATGTCTTTTGCAATCAGTGTATTTGTGAACATCTAAGCGGCGATGACACTAAGTGTCCTGTATCAGCTTGCAAAACTCAGCTGAGCGTTTCTTCAGTTTTCTCTAAAGCAATGTTAAGTGATTCTCTATCTGATCAGCCCAGTCTGCAAAAGAACCCTGACTGTGCTGGCTCTGAAGTGGCTGAAAGTTCAATTTGTAGCCCATATGACTCATCCAAGATTAAAGCTGCTCTTCAGATGCTACAATCTCTGTCTAAACCGAAGACTTGCACTCTGAGGGACTGCATTTCAAGATCAGATGATGAAGGAACTTCTCCGTCAGAAAATAAATGTGATAATCATGCAGGAGAATCTAGGATGAGTTCAAGTTCCAAAGATACAACCACAGTCGTTGGAGAGAAAGCAATTGTCTTTTCTCAGTGGACGGGGATGTTGGATTTGCTTGAAACTTGTCTGAAGAGTTCCTCAATTCAGTACCGTAGACTTGACGGAACAATGTCTGTTCTTGCTAGAGATAAGGCTGTGAAAGATTTTAACACACTTCCCGAGGTTTCAACATTTCCATCTTTTTAGTGATGAATATTTTTCTATCTTTTTAAAATCCCAGGACTAAATATTGAAGCTTTACGCAGGTATCAGTCATGATTATGTCTCTGAAAGCTGCAAGCCTTGGACTGAACATGGTTGCAGCTTGTCATGTTCTTCTCTTGGACCTTTGGTGGAACCCTACCACTGAAGATCAAGCAATCGACAGGGCGCATCGAATTGGACAGACCCGTCCTGTTTCAGTTTTGCGGTTGACTGTAAAAGATACAGTTGAAGATCGCATATTGGCTCTTCAGGTATTACTTTATTTGTATTTGTTTTAAAGCTTTGTGTTCGTACTTCATTGTAAATTTGCAACATGCCTAAAGTGTTTCTATCAACATAATGATAAACATGGATAGTCATGATCTCTGCTGAAGGATTTGGATGTCAGCATATGCTATCACTGGGTTTCATTACTTGTCCTAGTTCAAACATAGTCCAGTTTGCGGTTTCCTTTTCTGCAACTTCGCTGGTTTCTGACTTACTCTACATTTGAGAATTCTAATGTTGGATCACTGATTTTCACAGCAAAAGAAAAGAGAAATGGTTGCTTCAGCATTCGGAGAGGATGAGACTGGTAGCCGACAGACTCGTCTCACTGTGGAGGACTTGGAGTACCTTTTCAAGATTTAATCAGCATCTCATTTTTTGCAGTAAGCTGACATTTTAATGCAGCCAGCTTGGGCTGTCTTAAATTTTTTATTTGGAAACTGGTTTAGCAGCATATACATAATTGAGGCTTTGGTTCTTAGGTCCATAGTATTGACACAAAAGATGACCTTACTAAACAATGATTTTGAGAATACCTTCAAAGATTCATATGATCCATTTTTTATAGCTATTGGTTACCTTGTGCAGAGGTTGGATTTTAGTCGGCTACACCCAAATGAGGATGAGACTTTAGATGAGTCTCTGTAGATTCTTTGCTTAGAAGATGTAAATGATAGTTCCTGTGGCTTCTGCCATGTTTCTTTTTTCTGGATAGGACACTTAGGAGTACAATGTATTAGTAGTTTAAGTTCTAGACAGTATGTTACTTCTAGCTTTTTGGGTTGTAAATTTTCACCTTCAAATTTAATTTAATACAGAACTATGCCGTCAGGGCAATTGTTTTTCATTTGAAGTTATATAAAATGCTTGTGTGTTACTGTGGCTTATACCTTGGATGTGAAGTTCTAGGATCCTGCCAATTCTATTCTATAACATTGTCGTTCCTCCCTGTGCTGAAAACTTAAATGGCTGACGGTGTGTTTGACAATCAAGTCAAGCTGGTTTACATGCTGGTTGTTATGCGAAGATTATACGACAAGCCTGTCTTTATTGATCATATGGATTGCTTCTCGCGACTTCTCTTTCCGTAGGTGTAGATTGTAGTCTAACTAGCTTTCTAACTTTAGGGGACCGGAATCAAGTCTTTTGATGAATTGTTTATGCATTAATAGTAATGAAAGAATTGTTTATGCGGTAAATAGCGGTACGTCTCCCCCCACCTTCAAAAAGGAAAAAGAGTAACGAAAATATGTATTTAGAAAATAATTTGATTTTAATTCTTTTTTTGTTTGATGTGCTACTTATTATTAGGTGTGTGATTGTTTGCTTTGGGCACAAAATTTTCCCTTTTGAGAATTTAATGTGTCACCGTGTCTAATGGAGCATGGTGAAAATCAAAGTATGAGATACCAACACCGTACGATAGCTTAAAAAATCCAAATCTCTACTTTATCTCTCTCTTTTAACTATGGACCAACAACAATATATGAGAAAGTAATTAACATTTGCAGGGCAAGATTGCATACAATAGATTTTTATGTCCATTGTATGCAGTTATATGCTTAAGGACGAAATTGGTAAGCCAACACGGTCCCATAGTCTAGTGGTCAGGACATTGGACTCTGAATCCAGTAACCCGAGTTCAAATCTCGGTGGGACCTTTAAGTTTTGCAAAATCTGTACTGTAACTTTTTTGTCAAGTAAACAAAATTAAGTTTCAGCCATAAAAGTAACAAAATTAAGGCACATAGAGGGAATATTACCCTCTTCTCCTCATCCCAAAAAGAAAAACAGAAATTCAATACTTTCTAATTTGCAACTCTATGAAGTTGTAGTGTAAGTGTAGTATTTAATCTCGAGCCACATATACGGATTTGATTTATTGACATGGTCGTACGCATAGTGCTATAATGCTATAATGGCTACATTTCCAAAATAAACTTATACTCAAGATTTCAGAGCGAGCAACTCTCATGTGACCAGGAAGTTATTGGTTCGAGTCGTGGAAACAATCTCTTGTATAATGACAAGGTAAGGCTGCATTCAATAGATACTTGTCGTCTAACCCTTCCTGGACCTGCATGGGAGCTTAGTACACCGGACTGCCTTTTACGCAAATATAACTCTTTTGCTTAAAGTAAATATAACTCTTTTGGTTCAAAATAATCAGAACCATTAAGCATAAACAGTTCTATTTAACAGTGGTGTTTGTGCTTCTCCTAAATACCTGCTGTATACCACCAGTACGGGTACTTGATAATTCTGTCAAAAAGGAACTAGATAATTCTGCCAAGAAGGAACCAGCCTTGCCTCTTTAAGAAAGCTTTGCTTTATAGGTGCTGCCTAGTCACTCGAATAATGCTCAATAACAAATACAACGACACAGTGTAATCGCTTTATCCGTACCTTGGAAGGGCAGAAATGTTGTTCCGATAGAAACTCAGCTAAAAAAGATGGAAGTCGCTCGAACAATGCTTAGAACACAAAAGTATGTGCAGTTTCACTCTCTTCTCCATCGATGAGTCACAATCAATGCCCTGAAAAACACGGACGAACCACATATAACGAAACTTGAACGTGTGACTCTGGCTGGGATCCTGGTATACTGTACTAATAATATGTGTAGGTCGCGTAATTCGAGACAAATAGGAAAAAAATCACTGAGTATATGATTCATCCAAGATTCATTCATAAGCAAATATGCAATCTTGATATGTGCTCTCTATAGAAAGCTTTGCCATCTAAAAAATACTGATAATCCAATCTAAATCAATCTTAGAGAAATATGATTAATATGAATTAGCTATGAGTAGAAGTCAAGTACATATTTCTCAGCACCGATCATTCAACCAAGCCAATATGTCACTACGAACAATCTCAACATTTTCATCCGTCTCTCCAAACAACAAAGAGTGCATCATACCCTCATAAATCTTCAATGTCTTGTCTTCACTTTTAGCCAACTGATACAATTCCCTACTCACTTCTGGATCAGTTACAACATCAGCACTTCCATGTAAAATCAAGAATGGTAAATTCACATCACATAATTTGCTACTAACATAATCTGTCACACGCAAAAGTTCAAGTACAGTACCTAATCTTGGTTTTCCAACATATCTATTAGGATTCATCCCACCAATAATCTTTTTTTCTGGGACTTTTACAGATTTGTCCAATAAATCAGCTGTTGGTACAATAGCCAAAGTGGGTGAAAATTTTGCAAGAATAGTCAAAAATTGAGGAATTGGCCATCTTGGTCTAACTTTATCTGAAATTTTACACATGGGGCTATCAAAATTGCGCCATTATACATACTAGGACTTTTTAAGTGAATCAAAAGGCAAATGGCACCACCCATTGATTCACCATATAAGAATTTAGGCAAATCTTGAAATTCAGGATTTTGGGTTAGGACAAAATTGTAAAAAGACAAACAATCATCAATAACAAATTCAACATTAGGTACATAAGCTTTAAGACCTTGTGATTGGCCATGACCTTCAAGATCAAGGGCAAAACAGGCAAAACAATTTTTGGCTAAGTGAATTGGGGTTGCTTGAAATGTCTAACTGATGTCATTTTCATAGCCATGCACCATAAAAATGATGCCACGTGGAGTGTTTTTTTGCAGAGGGTAGCCATGATCTTGTGAATAGGGTTAGGTTTCTTGGTGAAGTGAAAAAAGATTTAGTAGATTTGATACCTTGGAGATTATAGTAATCTTGTTCTGTTGGAGTATTTCCCCAGTAATAAAGTTGGGTTTGAAGAGATTTGTTGTTTTGGTTTTCCTCCATTATAGGCAGATGAGTTCTTGAATTTCCCTTTGTGTGGAGAGGAAATCTCCGTTTGGTTTGTGAAAAAGAGTGGTCTATATATGTTGTTCTTTTTATTATCCTTAAATAAAGTTTTATTCGTATTCGCATTTAAAAGTTAGGCCAAGGACAAAGCTCCTTTATGGGCATAAAATTTGGAGTTTTTTCAAACAGATATTTGTTTGTAAATTTCAGTAATTATCTTTTGGCAGATTTTAAAAAAAGTTCTTCAAATTTCAAAAATAATTTTTTATGATAATTATCAAATTTTATTAGCAAAGTGCAAATTTACAGCTTAAGTCAACAAAATTGCACTAAGACTGGATATACATCCCAAAAACATTTCTAAAGTAGTTTTTGAAATTTTCTACTAAGAAAACTCAAATTATTTTCAAGTAAAATGTATATTCAAATACAATTACAATTTTTAAAGATATTTTTTATCTCATTTTCAAAAACTCATTTTTCAAAGTTTCAAACAAATTTATATTCATATGCTAGCAAAGTGTGAAGTGACTTTACTTGGTTGTTCATGGTTTAATATGAACCTATTTTTTTATCTTTACAAAATAAAATCAATTACTCCATTTGTTCCTTATTTGACAGTATTTCTTTTTATAATACGTTCAAAAAGAGTGATATATTGGGAGGAATAGCCGTTAGTCATAAGGGTAATTTTGTGCTAGAAAAAAATTGTCGGAGGCAACTTTAGCTTATTAGGTGGACGGAGAATATATTTGACCTTAAGACTGTAGGAGTTGTTTTGACCTCTTTGTCCTTTTTCTATAATACGTTGAAAAGAGTGATATATTTTTATTTCTAAAAATAATTTAATTTCAATTTTTTAAAATCTAAACCTTAATTTTTTTCTTTAGCTACATAATTATTTTGATATATTTAAGAAAGAATTACAAGAAAATACAGATGACTTCACACCATAATAAAAACTGGTTTATGTTTTTAAGTTTTACCCCACCTAGCCCACATAGTATATATTTTTAAAGCACTTGCAAATTTAAATTTTGTGTTTTTACAACCATTATTTCTAAAAGCTATGGAGTTAATTCTTTGTTTTACAACTATTGCTTTCACTCTATCTTCTTCTCACATTTTTTACATATGCTTCAAAGGGCCATATATTTTCTGCTTCTCCTCTTATGTCACCTGCTTGGAATGAAAGAAAATTGAAGAGTAGAAGTCCACCATTAAAGACCATTCAAAACTTTGCTTTTGAAAATGAGAATTTTTGAATCTGTTAGTTACTTGGAATGAGTATTGTTCCAATTGATTGAAAATATAAAAAAAGTGTTCAAAATTTAAATTTGAAATCATTTAGAGTAGATTTGAGTTAAATTTAAGAAAAGACGCAAGGAAAAAGACGAAGTCAGTTTTTTGTATAATTATATATAATCTTGTATAATATTGTATATGAGTGTGGAAACACACCTTATATACTATTATACACTTTTATACACCTTTATACAAGCGCCTGTAGACAAACTTCTTCCACGATTTTCAATTGCATTTCTTGTTCAAAACCAGTCCAAATCTCCATTAATGACTTCAAATTTTATGTACAACCTCCTTATACTATTTCTAACAAGTCTAAATGACACCCACTCCAAATTTCTCACAAAATAAATTTCCGAATTTAAACCCACATATTTAAGCTTGTTAAAAATTTAATTTTCACCACCCAAATAAATTTGGTATGTTGAATTAAATTTGAGTCACAATTATTGAGAACCTATTTGTCACGATCCCAACCTCGGTCCAGATGGCGTCCAACACACGACTAAGCAAGCCCGACCAATTCACCAACCTTAACCATTTTATACAGTTCATGAGTTAATTAACATAAATAATTTACTAAATCATAATACTGAAAGTCTGAAATAAAACTAAAACATACGAAATCCCAAGTAATAAAACAACTACACAGCCCGAAGAATCTGGTGTCACAAGTCTGAGCCTCTAATACTGGAGTATCAATCTACTGCATATCGTTCTAAAAAATGCAGAAATAAAGCAAATAATGTAGAAGGAAGATCAGGACTGCAGACGTCAAATGCTCTCGGATAGGCTGCTCGGTAGAGAAATCCTCACTTAGCCTCAGATGTACCTGGATCTGCACGCAAGATGCAGGGAGAAATGTGAGGACTCCGTTCCAGTGAGTAATAAACATAAATAAAGGATGAGAATAAGAAACCCTGAATAGGCATAAAGTAATTCTATAAATACCGCAACCTGAACCAGATAGTATTCAATCAGTAAACCAATAACAACAATTATGAAAATGCGACAACAAATAAGTAAGTAAATGACAAGCAAATATGGAATACAACACATAGTTCGGTACTCTCTAGTACCCGCTGCGGCATGCAGCCTGCTCCCTTTATTTATCGTCGACGGCGCTCACTGGTGTGCATATTCTAGGAGGGGCCCTTTACGTCCCAAGCGCAATATAAGACATCTCGTGGCATCAACTAGGCCCTCGGCCTCATATCAATATCAATATGATATTGCTGCGGCACGCAGCCCGATTCCATGCTCAGTACAGAATTACATAAGCCCCTCGGGCACAATAATATATAAATATTTAGCCCAAACTTCATTAGAAATATTATTTAAGTTTCAAGTTTGAGAAAAAATGGCTGAGTTTGAAAAATAGTATTAAATGCCAGGACTGAATTCAATAATTCGTAAAAAGGTCAAAAAAACCAGTAATAACAACCCCTGAAGGATTCAATCAATTGGCACGAAGCCCAATCATAGTGATCAACTCAAATTATAATAATAATAATTAAATTTTAGTTAAATACGCAGTATATTCATCTACCGGGACGGACCAAGTCACAATTTTCAATGGTGCTCTACCCCACGCTCGCTATCCGGCGTGCAAGTCACCTCAATATAGCACTACCATGTGAAAATTCGAGGTTTCAAACCCTCAGGACATCATTTACATCACCTCAAGCCGGCAAACATCCTAGCTCGCTTTTCCCTTGCCGTTCAAATCAATCTCCTCGTGTGTCGAATCTGACCAAAACCACAACGAATACGTCACAATAGGCTAAAGGAACAATACTCAATCGGAAAACATCAAAAATCCCAAAATTGGCAAAAAGCCGAGCCCCGGGCCCACTTTTAGAAAATCAAAAAATTTAACATCAATGAATTCTTTATCTCGCCACGAGTCTATACATATAAAATCAAAATCGAAGTCCAAATGACCCCTAAAATCTCCATTTTTAACTTTATTAAGTTCAAGCCCTAACCTCCATTCTAACTCCTTAATCCCTTAGTCTTACAATCTAAGTTCATGTAATAACACCTTAGAATTAAATTTTAGACTCGAAAATCCTTACCTCAAAGAAGTTCCTTGATTTCTCTCTTCCAACTCGCCCAAATTCTCCAAGTCCGAAGTGAAAATTATGAAACCCTTTAAAATATCGCAAAGGAGAAATTAAATAGCACTGACCAGCCATTTCCGCATCCGTGGCTCCTTAGCCGCATCTACAACTCCCGCTTATGTAAACGTATCTCCGCATTTGCGGATCCCCACATGAAATGTCATATATCGCATCTGCGGTCCTCCTGTTGCATCTGCAACTCCGCAGATACAGTCACCAAATATGCACCTGAAGTCCCTGTCGCTTATGTGGCTCTCCTCTCGCTTCTGCGGTCCCAATTCCGCAGAAGCGAAAATACCAGAAGCAGCTGCAATTTTTTTTCTTAAGTTCACAAACCAAAGCTTCCCGTTAACCATCCAGAATCACCCCGAGGCCCCCAGTACCTCAACCAAAAGCACCAACACCTCCTATAATATCATTCAAACTTGTTCCAATCATAACACCTCAAGCAATACTAAAACTATCAAATTACATCGGATTCAAGCCTACGTTCTTCTAATATATATGAATGAAGTTAAATGATGTTTCTAGTAGACTTACAAGTAGATTATTCACATGTTTATTGTCAATTCTAATAGAAATACACTCCACTTTTTAATGTGGTATTTAATTTTTATCCAACATTTTTAGTGCTGAGCAGAAATAGCCACTACTTTATTAAAATTAATATAAAAAGACGGTGTTATCTTTTTTCATGAGTGCTGTGTAAATACTAAGGACACGGTGTCCTTAATTTCATGAGTGTTGTGTAAATATTAAGAATATTTTGTCCTTAATATTTACACAACACTCATGAAGTTAATGAAATAGTGTCCTAAAGTTTAACAACAAAATGTGCAAATACATGATACTTTATCCTTAATATTTACCCAACACTCATAGAGTTAAGGATACTATGTCCTTAACATTGACACTGCACACATGTAACGACCCGGCATGTCGTTTTGAGAATTTACCTCCCGTTCAACTATTTGAAGTCTTGAGCATCATTTTATGTATTATGACTTGTGTGAATCTTCGGTTTTTGTTTTCAGGTTATTCTGGATTGATTTGGAAGGATAATTCTCAACTAGAAGGCTTTAAATTGGGAGATTTGACTAATTTTGATTTTTTGTGAATTTGACCCGGGAACGGAGTTTTGATGGTTTCGGTAGATCCACATTGTGATTTTTGACTCGGGAATATGCCCGAATTTTCATTTAGATGTTTCTAGAAGGTTTTGGCACAAATGGACGAAAGTTGGAAATTTGAAGGTTTGAAAAGTTCATTAATTTGACCGGCAGATGGATTTGAGGATGTCATATTCGGATTGTGGTTTCAGGAATTGAATAGCATCTTATGTTATTCAGGACTTGTGTGCAAAATTCGGGTTCATTTCAGATTGATTTGATATGTTTCGACGCGAGTAGTTCTTGGAAATTGAAAGTTCAAAGTTCATAAATTTCGAGTTGAGGTATGATTCGTTGTTTGATGTACATATGTGTGATTTGAGGCCTCGAGTAGGTCCATGTTATATTATAAGACTTGTTGGTACGTTTGGACGGGGTCCCTGGGTGAGTTTTGAGATGGTTACAAGTAATTCCGAGTTGGCTTAGAGTTGCTAGTTTCTGTCGGTTTCTGATGTCTCTATTGTTCTTTGCGGTCGCAAAGAAATGGCCAGGATCACATAGTGATTTATGGAACTGGGGTATTTTCATCAACGCCCGGACGCATTCTTATAGAGTTAGGGAAAGTCTTTTTCGTGTTCGCGTACGAGGGATTGCGGACGCGTTGGGTTGAGCTCGGAGCTGAAGGCCTTTTTCAACAGGTTCGCATAGTTTGAGCCTCGTTTGCAAAGTTCTGAGCTAGCTGTGAGTCGCATTCGCGAGAGTGTACCATGAACACAAAGAGTAATTTTGGTAGCAGTATATTTTGTTCATCGCGAACGCGATGGACTTCTCGCATTCATGTAAGAGGAATACCCTGATAGGTTAAAGTACTATATTTTGGGGGTTTCAACTATTTTTATATTTTTAGAGTTGTGGAGCTCGTATTGAGGTGATTATTAAAGTAATTTTCACCGTGTGGATTTGGGTAAGTGATCTCTACTCATTTTTGATTTTATATCATGAATAAATCTTCATTTTCGACATTTGATTGAGGGTTCTAAAAGAAAAATTGGGAGTTTCCGCCTAAAATTTCATAATGTGAAGTTTTGAGTTTTGAATATCAATTTGTAGATGGATTTGAGTGAAACTAGTATGGTTGAACTCGTAATTTATTGGGTTCCGAGGTACATGCTTGTGTTTTTACTTTTTGGCTGATTTGGGTTTCTGATTAAAGATTCAACCTTTAGCGATTGGTTTGTTTTCTTTGGAATTATTTGATGTGCTTAAGTTTCTTTTGGATAGTTTTGAGCCGTTTGGAGGTTTGTATGCGCGTGATGGCACTTGATCGGTATTGAAATTGGCTCGTTAGGTAAGTAATGCTTTTAAACTTGGTGTTGAGGGTATGAAACCTTGAATTACGTGTTATGTGTTTGGTGTTGTGATGATGCACATGCTAGGTTACGGGCATGCGGGCGTGTACTGTGTGAATTTTGACTCTGCTATTTCTGTGGTACTGTGTAATTACCTGATCTTATCTGTAACCACGAAATCTCTATGTAGTATAGCTATTGAGTTGTCATCCCTATTAGAGTCAATGTCTAAGATACATGCTTATCCTGTTGGGACCCATTGAGGTCGTTTCTATTGTTGAGCTATCTGCTTTCCTTGAATTACATACCCAGTCATGCGCATTCATATGCATATCATATCTCAATCTCTGTTATCATTTATTGATACATCACATGATTATTTGTGGGCTGATTTTCCATTATAAATAGAGCATGATGATTACTAACTAGGTTAGGCCGATAGCCTGATGGTGGGGATGTTAATGGGATCGGGCTGCACGACGCAACATGTTTTATTGATTATAATAGGAGCGGGATGCATGCCACAACATATTTTACTAATTTATGCCATGATTGGCTTGTTATAGAGCTTGGATGAAGGAGCACCTCCGGAGTCTGTACACACCCTTAGTGAGCGCAAGTACCTACTGAGTGCGAGTGTCGAGTGATTGGGAGGACCGAGTGGCTATGAGGACTGAGTGGTTGTGAGGACTGCGTGGCTGGGAGGAATGATTGGCTGGGAGGACTGAGTGAATTGATACTATGAGAGTATGCATATGGTATTATCACTGAGTTGCATCGTAGTTGACATGCACACTTGACATACAGGCATATGATCGCTGCGTACTCCGCACTACTAAAGAGTAGGAAGAGAGAGTCGCAATAACTTTTACCCGATTTATGAATCGGGATCTATTTCCACAGGGAGCTAGGAATGGAGTCAAGTATCTATTTAGAGTGGGATTGTGTACTTGTTCCAAATATCACTTCCAATCATTTTTGGGATTTTCTTTATAATCTACTATTATCAACTATTAATTATAATTGCAACTAGATTATGCTAAGAGAGAATTGCTACAAGTTGTATCTAATGGATGAAAAGGCAATATGGTAGTGACTTTTACCTAGGTGGCTAATTAACGGGTAATTGCTTCTAAGGCAGGATTGACATGATTGGGTAAATATGCTATAACCGTTGCACGATGTTACCCACTCTCACACCTCTCGGTAGAGAGAGTAATTTTGCTCAATTGACTTCCTCAAGACCAATTAGGTAGGCAAATTTTACTCAAGCAACTAGGGTTCAAGTCGGGTATTTACTCTCTCGAGGTTTGACCCTTTAATTAGGACTATCAAATCTCTTTAGTCCATCCTAATTCCTTGTTGGGTCAATTTTGGAGACTTAGATTGTCTTTCTCAAGAAGAGTCCAAGTTAACTTAGCACAAACCAGTATTTGCAACCACTAATTCATAAATTAAATCAAAACATTGATCCAAATAACAAACACCCATAACCCATCTAGCCCTAAATTGTAACACCCATCAATTACCCACACTAGGGTAGAACCACAACCCTAGCTAATGGGTTTAGCTACTCATGCTTGAAGAGAAAATCAAATAAATAGATGAAGAGAAAGACATAATATAAATTACTGAAGTAAATATAATGAAATAATGACTAAAACTATGTTAAAGTGCCCAAAATGGCTACAAAATGCCTTCTCAAGAGCGCAGCTCAAGTATGGTAATAGTTGATACCCTAAAAATAGAAAAAGGTTCTATTTATACTAAGCCACAAAAATTGGATAAAAATGGCCCTGAACGATTAATGCGGACAGCACAAAATGGTGTGCGGCTGCCCTAGGCTCTTGACTCTGAAAAATCAACTCTCTGAACCCAGGCTCCGCGGACCGCACATAATGGAATGCGGTCGCGGAGGAGTCTAGCATGGTGCGCACAAACATGACCGCAGGCTGCATAGGCTTGAACCTTGGCACTTGATATCTCTATGAAGTTTGCTTCTGCGGATCGCATAAATGGTAATGCGGCCTCAGTGTCTTCGGTGTGGACCACGCAATATGTATTGCGGCCTTATTGCTTCAATGCCTTCAAATTCAGTTCTCTGAATCTCCCTAGTGCGGACCACACAAAGTGTAGTGCGGCCTCACTAGACCTATTTGTCCTGAATTATCTTGTCTTTGGTACTTGTGCAGGTTTCACTCCTTTTGAGCCGATTTTTAACGTCTCGTCACTTTGTTGATCAAACCTACAATCAAACACAACTTATGAGCCTTTTGGGACTATTTTGTAAGAATTTATAATCAAAGCATAAGCAAGAATGAACATGAAACATGTCAAAACCCCTAGTTATTAGCATAGAGATACATTTTTCTCATGCTAAACGGTATCTTGTCATTCAGGACTTCTCACACATATTGACATATAGGCATATAGATGTATTTTTCCTCATGCCATTTGAAATGAAGCATTTACCATGGAAAGATTTTGGAAAAATAACAGTTTTCAAACTTCCTCATATTTTTGAAAATTTCAGTAAAAGACTTGGGTTCTCACTGATATACTTGAAAAGCGAAACTTTTTTGGGAATTATAAATATCTCTGAGTTACTTCTTATATTACTTGCTTTACATTGTTATGAACTATTGTTTGCTATTGGTGTTGGAACCGACCTTTATTCCAGCTCACCACTACTTTCAGCCTAAGATTATGTTTGTTATTTATTGAGTACATGTAGTCAGTTGTACTCATACAACACTTCTGCACCTTGCGTGCAGATGTTGGCTGCTAATGTTGCTGTAATCGACGAGAGCTAGAATTGAAGATGTACCTGTGTTCCAATTGTAGTTGCCTCTTGTTCATGGTAGCCTTAGATTTATAAAAAATTCTGTTTATGTATGTTTCGAACAGATGCTGTATTTATTTCATACCAAATTTATAAATTCTAATCTTAGAAGCTCATGATTTGTATTACCAGTCCTTGGGGAATGTATAATATTCATATAATTTCTTTTATTAATTTCTTATTAAATATTATTGGAATTTGATAGTTATTAGTTGGCTTACTTAGCGGGTTGGGTTATGTGCCATCACGACTAGTTGGATTTTGGGTCGTGACAAGACATGAAATTAAGACACCATGTCCTTTATATTTACACTGCATATATGAAGTAAGGACTTGGGTGTTGTAAAGTTTAACAATAGAAGGTGCAAATACATGACACTTTGTTCTTAATATTTACACATCACTAATGAAGTTAAGGACACCATGTCCTTAATATTTACACATCACTCATGAAGTTAAGGATACCAATAACAACAATATACCTAATATTATCCCACACTATGGGGTTTGGAGAGGATAGTGTGCATACAGATCTTACCCTTACCTTGTGAGGATAGAGAGGATATGAAGTAAAGAATACTATGTCCTTAATATTTAAACTACATATATAAAGTTAAGGACATGATGTCCTAAAGTTTAAAACAAAAGGTGCTAATTCAGGACACTTTGCCCTTAATATTTACACGATACTCATGAAGTTTAGGACCTCATATTTAGTACAAAGGTATTTTCGTTAGGATCGGTAATCGTTTATTAAAGCACTGACTAAAAAGTAAATATATTTTAAATAGTGACTTAAACATAAATATAACTCTAATTAGTAACTAACTGTGTACTTTTCCCTAAATTCTAGCTATCTGATTATTTCGAGTTAAGGCCCAAAGTTCGACTTTCAAAATTAGAATGGTTTTTAGGCTTTTTCTGAAGGAGCGAGCATTGGGGTTCGGTGCTGTATTAACCCCCAAAAAAATCAGATTATATTGACAATAATAATAATTGTCAATTACAAATCAAGGAAGCAGCCAAAGAATGGGATGAAAAGATAGAACTCAAAAGGGAGGGAGATGCTAGAAGAAGGGAAAATGAGAAGCCCGAGAAGAATATGGACGGGTTAAAACTAATAATATAAAATAAATAAATTATTCGATACGATTCATATTCAATACATATAAAAAATGGGTTAACTGTCAGATATATGTATATCCATATTATCCATGGATTCTTGAGTATCATCATTTTTGGGAGAATTTCTAGTCTCCCAAACTTGGGAACCTCAATTTGAGTCTTTACAAATGTAAAAGTTAAACCTATTTTATCCATTTTCTAAGTAGATAAGATAGTTCTTATCCATATTTAACTCGTTTTTATAAAATTCATTATTCACCCATTTTTTGGTGGATAATGCAGATGAATAACTATCTTTTTAATCCACTTTTCCATCACTAGTCACGTGTTTCTCGGCTTAATTGTTATCCCAAGACAATATCTTGTTGGGTTGTCTAATTTCTTGGCTTCTTCGCGGTTTAGCCCCAGGCCCAATAGCTTGGATAACCTATATCAAAATAACTAGCCCATAAGCATTATCTGAATTATCCATGTTAATAATAAAGCGTATAAGCTGCAGAATGAATGAAGAAGCTATACTTGTTAATGAGTAAGGAGCTCTTTATATAGAGCAGAGTTACAACCAGAAAGATACAGACGAATCTACGTAAAGATACATAAGTATAAGAGATATAAACATAACAAACTCCTAAAATATGGGATTATGTCAACAAGACCCAACTTGGGATAAATATGTAGAAAAGCAGAACCGGAAGCGGCTCTATAAAAATATATGCAACTTGATCCATAGAATGAAGATGATGGACCTCGATAACCTTAGACTAGACAAGCTAACAAATAAAGTGAAAGTCAATCTTAATATGTTTACGGCTATGAAAATCTGGATTGGAACAGAAGTAAGTTGTGCTTATTTTTTCATACAGAGCTCGAGGAGGACTTGACAGTGGGAAGTGAAGTTCACAAGGAAGTTGGTGGGCCAAACAACTTCAAAAGTTGTAAAAGCAACAACTCTATATTCTACCTCAATAGACTACCGAGAAACAAAGCATTGCGTTTTTAAAGACCTTAAGATGGGAGAATTACCAAGATATACAATACTCTGTGTTGGAATTACAATCAAGTGGGTCACTGGCCCAATCTGAATCAGAAAAGCAACCAATTGAGCAACATATTTTTTAGCAAGCTTAATACGAATATGAGCAGTATGACAAAGATATCTCAAAAGATGCTTGACAACTTTCCAATGAGAAACAAACAGTTGATGCATAAATTACAAAGGTGTCCGGCCAAGTAAGGGATAGGTAATGAAGCTTTCCAATGACTCGACAATAAAGAGTGCCATCCACTTTGGAATCCTCAAGAGAATTTTCAAAGGTATATATAGATGACATAGGTGATAAAACACCTTTACATTCAGCCATGTTTACATCTTGAAAAAGATCTTTGATATACTTATGCTAAGATAGGAGCAAACCACCTGTTGAGTGTGTAACCTCAACACCGAGATAGTAATGAAGAAACCCAAGGGCTTTAAGAGAGAACCTTGAAGACAGAGCATATATTATGGACTTCACTTCATCTTGCTGGTTACCAGTCACAATTATATCACCCACAAAAACAATGATGTATACAGTAAGTCCAGATTCATGTAGAACAATAAGAGATGCATCCGATTCAAACTTAATACAACTAAGGGTAAGAAGATATTTTTTAGCTCATTGCACCAAGCTCGTGGAGCTTGTTTCAAAAAATAGATAACTTTATTAAGCTTACATACATGAGTAAGATGCTGAGTAGATTTAAAATCTGTAGGCTGCTTCATATAGACCTCTTCTTCAAGCATTCCTTGTAAGAATGCGTTATTGACAACCAACTGGTGAATGGGCCAAGACAGTTGAGTGACAACAAGAACTAAACAAACATTTGTGAGTTTAATCACCAGACTAAAGGTGGAACGATAACCAGGTCTCTGAGTAAACGCTTTCACAATTAGTGTTGCTTTGTACCTATCTACTGAACCATATGGCTTATGCTTAATCTAATCAACAATATGCAATCAACCACATTCCATGAGGAATCATTGGGTACTAAATCCCATGTCTTGTTTCTGACTAAAACATCAAATTTAGACTGCATAGCAGCTCACTAGTAAGGGTGGTATTTGACTTGTTTGAAGGTGTTTGGTATATGTTCAGATATGGGGATGGATTAAACTGAGAGATAGAATTGTCTGGGTTTTATACTGTTAGTCTAAGATCGTGTGATCATTGGGTGATAAGGAGGAATGATATTAGAGTTGGTCCTAGGGAGTGAGAGTTGATCGGGGTTTGGTGTAGGTTATTGATGGATGGTGTTTCGGTGTGGTAGGTTATGGTGGTAGGTGGGTTGGATCTTTGAGGAGCTGCTAAGGTAGGTTGATTTGGAATTGGGGATTGGTTCTGATTATTTTGGTTAGTCGGGTTACCTTTGAGGTGGTGAAGATTCAGATGAAGTAGAGTTTGAAGGCAATGAGGAGAGATCATTACCTGAACATGAGGACGAACGCATAGGAAGAGGACAAGCATTCAATGACTGTATATGCATGGAAATTGGAGATGGAAATTCAAAACTAGCACTTAAAGGAGATATATCACTATGTTCCTTTTTAATATCTTTAACTAATGTATCCCATGCTGGGAGTTTATTAGTATCCTTATATTGTTGGAAATATTTGCAAAAGTATAATTATTTCCAAAATTACGACATCTCGGGAGAGATATATTTTGGAGGTGACATGATCAAATCATTGATGAGAATTGTGACGACCCAAAATCCACTAGCCGTGATGGCACCTAACCCAAACCGTTAGATAAGCCAACTAATAACTAACTAATTTGAATAATATTTAAAAAGGAAATTAAACAAAGGAATTATCTGAATCTTATACATTTTCCAAGGACTGTTAGTAAAAATCATGATCTTCTAACAATAAAGTTTACAAAGTTGATATGAATAAATACACCTTATGTTTGAAAAGTACATAATTTTTTTAATATATCTAAGGCTACCATGAACAAGAGAAAGCTACAACAGGAACTATGTACATCTTCAAATCTGGCAACTATCAAGCATAACAACCACAATGGCCAATATCTGCACGTAATGTGCAGAAGAGTAGTATCAGTATAACCGATCTCATGTACTGATTAAATAACAAACCTAACCTTAGGTTGAAAGTAGTGATGAACTTGAATAAAGGTCGGATCCAACACCAATAACCAGAATGAGTTAAACAAAGAAGTAACTTAGAGATAAAATGCTCAACTTTTCCATAGCTTTCCCAAATATAGTTCCGCTTTTCAAGTATATCAGTGAAAACCTAAATCCTTCACCGAAAACGTCAAAAATACAAGCAAGTTTGAGAACTGTGAGTTTTTCCTAAAAATCCTTTCAACAGAAAATATGATGTTTCATTTTCTCTCTAGATAGCAAGTGCAAAATACCATTGTATGCCTATAGATCAATATATGTGAGAAGTCATGAATGACGTGATACCGTACAACACGAGAAAAATGCATCTCTATGCCTGTATGTCACGTGCATATAAAATATGTTGCGATGCAGTAGTAAAACCATATGCATACTCTCAGAGTATCAATTCACTCAGTCTTCCCAGTCACTCAGTCCTCACAACCACTCAGTCCTCATAGTCACTCAATCCTCTCAATCACTTGGCACTCGACACTAGCACTCAGTAGACACCTACACTCACTGGGGGTATATACATACTCCAGAAAGGATCCTTCAGCCAAAGCGCTATAACAAGCTAATCATGGCATATATCTGTAAAATATGCTACGACATGTAGCCCGATCCAATATATATATATATATATATATATATATATATATATATATATATATATATATATATATATATATATATATATATATATATATATATACCTCACCATCAGACTCTTGGCCTCACTCAATCATCATTCTCTCTAGTCTCTCGAGATCCAAATGTCATGAATTATCAGTCCAAAAATAATAATATGTTGTATCAATAAATAGTAACATAGACTGAGATATGATATGCCTACGAATGCGTATGACTGAGTATATAATGCAATGAAAGCAGATAGCTCAAAAATAGAAATAACCTCAGTGGGTCCCAATAGGATAAGCATGTAGCCTAGGTACGGATTCTAGAATAGGTCTCAGGTCAATAGCTCAAGTACTTAGAAATTTCATGGTTACAGGTAGGATCAGATAACTACACAATACTACAGAAATAACGGAGTCACAATTCACACGGTGCACTTCCACACGCCTGTCACCTGGAATGTGCATCACGTCAACATCGGTCTCATAGAATATTATTCAGGGTTTCATTTCCGCAACACTAAGTTCATAAGAGTTACTTAACTCGAACTTCCAATACCGATCAAGCCAAGAGATGCTCCAAAAATGCAATCACTTGCGCTCCGACCTCCGAACGGCTAGAAACTAACAGAAAACAAGTCAAATACATCAAAAATGCTAAAGGAACCAATCCCAATCGAAAAAGGTCGAATCTTAATCAAAAGCTCAAAATCGACCAATAATCCCAACCCGACCCTATGCCTCAGAACATGACAAACCTATAAAATCCGACAACCCATTCAATTACGAGTCCAACTGTACTAGTTTCACTCAAATCTGACTCCAAATCAATGTCCAAAAATCAAAATTCTCTTTATGAATTTTTAGACAAAACCCCCAAATTTCACTTTGAAACCATCAATCAAATGCCAAAAACGAAGATGGATTCATGAAATATAACCAAAATCGAGTATCGAACACTTACCCCCAATTCATATGGTGATAATCGCCTCCAAAATTGTCCAAACCTGAGCTCCCCAACTCAAAATACGACCAAATAAACAAATCTTTGATATTAAGTACTTTTGTCCAACTGTTCTGCCTCGTTTTGCATGCCAAACTATCCCAAAACTTGCTTTTGATGTCTCCAGTGGATTTCTTATGAAATTTCAGTCAAGATAGTCTTTTGAATCACTCCATTTTAAATTATAATGAAATATATATATATGTTGGTTTCCATATTTGAAAATAGTGCAGATCTTTTAACGAAGTTGGTGGTAATTTTGTAATTAATTTGAAAAAAATCTAGCTACGTCATTCTTAGTAAAATGACTATAAAATCCTCATATGATGTCGAAATTCGACGATTTGTTGTGCTATGAATCCGTATTTACTATACGGATCTAATGATTCAAACAAACTAGAAATCAGAGCTCATTCATTCAATGTGGTACTATTTATGCTTGAAGAAACGACGTCAAAACATAAGAAAAATGAGCGCAACACAAACCAATTCTATCCAAAACTCACCCAAGACCCTCGGGACCCTATACAAACAAACCAACAAGTCCCATATCGTAACAAGGACTTACTCGAGGCCTCAAATCATGAAAAACAATATCGAATTGAAGAAACACTCCTTAAGTCAAACTTAGTGGACTTTTGAACTTTCGACTTCAGAAAACTTGCGCTGAAACATATCAAATCAACTCAGAATGAACCCAAATATTGCACACAAGTACTAATATATCATATGGAGCTACTCATACCCCCTAAACTACAGAGTAAAGTGCAAATGCTCAAAATGACCTTTCGTGTCGTTACATTCTCCCCCACTTAAATCTACCTTCGTCCTCGAACGTGCCAATAGTTGTTCCCTAGGCCATCGAACTCCCGTATAACTTTACCATGCAAATAATTGAGGGTGATCCCACATCACCCTTTTTCAACTAGGCTCGACCACACCATACAACTGAATATCATTACTCCATCCTTAGTCTATAAACCACAGTGTCCAATTTCCAACATCCAGAATTACTACAAGACCCGAACTTCGTGTATGCACACTAAATAAGTTTGAAAAAGTTGTATCAATCCATAACCATAACCCATGACACAATCACAGGATATACCACACAACTCAAATACTCATAATGATGACTTCCGACTGCACTAGCTGCTCGATAACCAACTCGACACCGGTAATGAACCTTATATCAACTAAAATTTTGTTCTGAACCTTTGTACACTATCAATGATGAAAGAAACATATAGAAACTCGTAACCACTTATCATACCAACAAGTCATGGAAATCTCCCTCCTTCGACAAGAACTATAGCCAATTGCTAAGGTGACTTCCGATATTATCCTTCCAACTATGATATAATCAACTACAATAGTATCTATTCTAGGTCTAATGAACTCATCTTATCCAAAACAATCATTCTAGTGACATGATACATCAACACAATCTAAAGCCACAACTCGTGAAATCCATGCACTAATAAGAAATTATCCAAATGTACTTAAATCATGAAAAAATGATTCAAATGAAAGAAGTGTCCCGCAAGCTTAACAAGTACCGCCACAAGAAAATATAGAAAATTGATAAGTTGGTATTTTTCCAACTTATCTTACCTTTAGATCTATATTGTTATATGTTTGAGTGATAGAATCACGTGTTTAATGATATTTACTTCTACATTACATGTTCTGTGTGATTTAGAAGTGATATTGAAGAAACCAAGTGAAACGAGTCAAAAAAAAGCTAAAAAAAATAAAATCTGGGAGGGCCCTCAGTTGTTGCAATTACGACATATCTATGGGAAATGCAAAGCCATCAGACATGGTATTTGCGAGAAAGTCATGGGAATCACGAATCAAGGAAAATTAGGCAGTCTTTGCAAATGCGAAAAGACTTCGGAAATGCGAAGTCAACCAAGATAGTCAACCTTCGCAAATGCGAAAGTAAGCAGTATGAGATATTTTTGCAATTGCAAACTTATGTTCGTAAATGCAAAAATCGAGCAATAGACCTGGGCAATTTTTTTTAACTTCACATTTTTTGGCCCCTAATACTCAAACCAGCTCATTTGTAAAATATCTTTTTGGTGAATTTTTGGCTTATTTTCAGTTCCATCGACTAGAGAAGAACAAGTTTTGGAAGCTAGGGTTTACATACACACTTTGGTCTTGAAGCTTATGGTTAAGAATTTCTTACCCATTTATGTTTATTTCTTCATTTCCTTGCTTTTATTGCATATCTAATTGTGTAGTATTTTATTCAACGCTTGAATCTTGTTTATGGAAATATTCATGTTTAATGTGTGGATTAAATACCTTGTTGAGATTATGTGTTGAATGATATTTATCCTTTTATGACTTGAGTTACTATTTTTTTTAATTATTATTGTTCTTTTATGTTTCCAAAGGAATTAGCTAACCCTAGGACTCGTCTATTAACTCCGAATTAGTTTTGGAAAAGATATTTGGGATTGAGAATGATTAATTAACAAGAATTTGAGGTTTTAACCCTCATATATAAATTCTACCTAGGGATAGAATTGAACTATTTGTAGCCATATCCGGGTGTGCTTATTCTCTTAATTGGGTTAGGAATAATTCAATTAAGAAGTCTTGTTAGTCTTTTGAAGAAACTAATTAAGAATTATTATCCGTGGCTATTTAACATAAAGTGCCTGATATTTGTAAAATCATAAAATACATTGGATCATTAGTCTAGTGTAATTCCCGATGCATCCATACTTGTAGCCATTTATCATTTTAATTGCTTTCTAGGTTAGTTAATAATTTTTCATTTAGATATAAATACTTTTCAAAAACCAATTCCAAGTGTTTGGCATTGCGCGATAAGTGATAAGTCTCTTACATTCCTAATAGCCTACATATTATTCTTTGTAGGATTTGACCCTGACTCATAGTTGGGTAAATTATATGGCAGGCAACCGTGTCCATTTACTTTTTAGTAGTGGATTTGGACGTCATCAAAATTGGCGCTGTTGCTGGGGAACAATTTAGGTTGTTTGAGAAATAAGCATAAGTGCTTTGGTCCAAACTTGTGAATATTTGTGGAATTAATTTTTTTTACGTTGGTCTATTTTTCTTGTTTGTTTCTTTTTATTTTCTTATTTTTGAAAATTGGCATCATATAATGAAAATTGATCGGATGGTAGTTGTTCATACTTTCATGACCCTTATCCTTATTATGGAGGACCATATTCGTGGAAAACTTGTTTAAATTCTCCCGAGGGTGGATTGTGCGCACAATCTCAAACCCATGAGTGGAGTATTTTTGATAAGTGTGGTTTTCAAAATAGTTATTGGGATGATTATTTGTCCTTCCCTTTCCCAAGCCCCCTCTATAATGATTCTACTTTTTGTGATAAATATGATAGGGCTAGGGAAATGGAAGAAGTTGAGCATGGGTAAAATGGTGAGTTCAAGCTCATGTTGGAGTGCTTACTTGAAGGAGGACAAAGAATAAAGTGCCTTGGACGAGCTTTTAGAAAATAGTCTCCAAAATGACTTGGCACTTGCAAGGTTGCACTCACAAATATGAGAAACGCTTTAAACTTTAGAGCTCCAAAAAGCCTCGGAAGTTAATGATAGCCAAGAATTTTTCTTTGATGTGGAAGCCAAAAATCCTTCCTTGGCGCTTGATAAAAACAAAGAAGAACTCTCAAATGCTCAAAAGGAGAAATTGATGCTTATGTTAGAGACCATTATTAAAAATGAGGAGAAACACAACGTTGCACTCGATAACTTTAATCAAGTATTTACTTACAATGATGAACATATCCGCACTTTGGAAGATCAAATGAAAATATTAGTTGAGACCCACTATGCCCACCAACTTGAGAGTGTGGAAGGAAGCCAAGACGAGTCCAATTCCGAGAAAGAAAGTGAGCTTTACTTTGAGGAATCAAGAATTAAACATCCGCCAATCGACTCCACGAATGTTAGTGATGCATAGAAAAATATGAAATTAGAGTCAATCGATGAAAATAAAAATTGGTTGAGATTGGCTCTAGTCTGGAGGAAAAAGAGGATGTCAAAATTCGAGAAAAATTTCAAGTTGGAGGTTTGAAGTTACATTCCAAGCATTTTTCAACATTGAAATTATGTGGGGATATGTGAATTGAACTACACGAGTTAATGAGGGGTTGCGAGGATGAAAGGCAACAACCATACATCTTACAATTTGAGGAAATAAGAAGGCAACATGACATTCCTCACATGAAATCCAAGAAGTGAAAAATGAAGAAATTAAATGTTGGCTTGATCATCTACTTACCACGCCCAACGCTCGTGGTCACAAGCTTGATTCCAAGCTAGGTGCCCAGTTCATATCATCCAAGTGGCGAGAAAAATGGTAAAGTTGACTTGCATCATGCCACGACGTCAAATGCGGGCTTGGTGGGAGGCAACACATCATTTTTCAAAAATATTTAGTAATTTTTAAAATTTATTTCTTAGAATAGCTTAGAATATTATTTATAACTAATCTACCAAGTTTTAGATTTTTCAGAGTTGAGTTGAGCAGGTTGGAGTGACCCGGAGAGCCAAAACCAATAGCTGTTGAAAAGCGCAGGGGTAGGTTTTGCATTTGCGAAATAGTGTTCGCATTTTCAAAACCTTCCCGTCGTAATTCCCCAAGTTTTTTTGCAATTAAGACAATAGAAAGTTTCATTTACCTTCGCAATTGCGAAGGCTATGTCACAATTGCGACATCAGAGAGGTAAAAACAAACGTTCACATTTTTTGAACACAAAATTGAAGAAAAAGCCTAAGACTCTCAAACTCTTGTCTCCCTCACCCTCACCATTGTAAAACTCCATCAAATCTCACTCCTAATTGCAAGGATCCCATGTATGAAAGCTTAATCATTCCTTCATTCGTATGCTTCCTTGATTCTATTTAACCCTAGAGTTCAAATGGGTATCATTCTTTGCTCGGAATTGTTCAAAAGAATTTTGTCAAAACTTTTATCGATTTCTAGGTGAGGTTGGTTGAGAGCGTGTGATTATGTTCTTTGAAGTCTGAGTATCCAAATCTTGTCAAATATACGTGAAAGTTTTGTACTTTTTATGTGAACGATGAAAGGCCCGAATGAAATTCTTGGTCGAAACATCGATATTTTGTTGATTCATGGGTGTTTGTGAGGTCTAGTCCATGATTCATGTTTGAATGATGATTGGGTTCATCAAAAATGGCTTGGGATTGCAAAATTTTAGGGCTTGGTACTTTTGTCTGTGGAAGATCTTGGCTGGGGACGATGGCTCGCAATTGCGATGGCCTCTTCGCATTTGCGAAGATTCCACTGCAATTGTGAAAATGCCTCTCCTGAGATCCTTGCATTTCCCAAGTGTTCTTCGCAATTCCTAGATTTGGGCATCTCTGTGTCCTTCGAAATTGCTAAGATATCTTTGAAATTCCAATAACAAGGCTCTTATGATATCTTCGCAGTTGCGAAGACTTTTTGGGAATTACGATATTAGAGAGCTAACAATTGAAAATCTGAAAATCCTGAAATTTTTTCTAAGGCTGAGTTTCAACTATCTGATCATTCCTTTGGCATATTTGATTCATTTTGCAATATTATGCATAGCTATACCATGTTTTCATTCCTATTATTTGTTGACAGGTACTATAATTGAAAATTGAGCTCTAACTCTGAAGGATCCGCAAATGACAACCCCGTAGCAACTGAGCAGAACTTCGACCAACAACGGTTCTTGTCATTGGAAAGTCAAGAACGGTACCTGAAAAAGCCAATTTTGAATAAGGTACTCGTAGAAAGTTGTATATTGCTAGACGACGTTCAGGAATGTCTTCCTGAGTTCTATCAAAGGCTAATGGCATGGGATGGAAATGTTTTTCACCTCAACCTTACCGAGCAAATGAGCAATGGGTGAGGGAATTTTATGCCAACCTCCTAGCCTTCAGGCTAAAAAGCCCAAGATGAGAATTCGAGGCAAAATGGCGCATTTTAAGGCTGAAGCTATGAATCAATTCTATCATTTTCTAGACCACGACATGTCCTCATTCAAAGCAAAAGACTGTGCTTCAGGGGAGTGGTTGGTGTACAAATTATGCCCGGGTGAAGATGTTCCATGGGCAGCTGAGAAGAGAGGGATCATATCCAAATAATTCATGGCCGAAGCAAAGATATGGCAGGCCATCATATGCAATCGTATCTCCTCTGTGTCAAGCATATGGAACGTCCTGGTCACAAGATCTCAGATGATAGCCAACATCCTTGATGATATTCAGCTGAATGTTGGTGAAATCTTCATCAATGAACTAAGGGAGTATCAGATGCAGAATGGTGCATCATTGATATTCCCATCGCTTATCATTTAGTTATGCCAACTTGCCAGTGTGGAAGAGGCTCTAGAAGACAATTGGATAGATCCAGGAAAGCCTTTAAATTTGTTGAAGAAGAGAGGAGATGGCGGCGCTGTGAAGAGCAAAAATAGAAAGATGATTTCTTCTTCTCAGGTTGATCCGAGTAGTCAGCCATCATCCTCTACAGGAGGACCATTTGCCGTGCTTGGTAAGGAGACGCGAGTGATTCGCGAGCTAGTAGTTGGCCTTCCACAGGGGCCTAGGGAGACATAGCAGGGACCCACGTACATTTCAAAGGAAGATTCTCAAAAGTACATTGATGATCAAAGAAAGCAAGGGGATCACCTAAAGAAATTGGAGAAGGCATACATTGATCTAGCCAAGGCGTATGGTAAGTTGAGCAGTTCTCATAACACCCTAGCAAAGGCACTCACTCAAATGAAGAAAAGGGAGAAGAAAAGAGAAAAATTCTTTACGCGCTGTGGAAGGGTGTGAAGGGGATGTGGAAAGTCCTAAAGTCTCAGGACCCAATGCCATCGACCAGGCCAATAGATGATGATGATGTTCATGTTTATTGGTCCGAGGAATAAGGAGAGGAGGAGGATTCTGACTAAGACAACGAGGAGAGAATATGATGTAGTATTCAGCGAAACTTTTCACCATTTTTACTCTCTGTTTCATTGGGGACATTGTAACATCTTTAGTAATGGGTGGCTTCTTGTATAACTGTTATTCTAGTATAATTGTGGATATACGACAGATTGGTACTGTAGTTGTTTTTATTTTATTGTTAGTATATTTTCATGTGATGTGTGATATTATGATGTTTAGTATCTTCTTAACTGCTTGTTTGTTTATATATATATATATATATATATATATATATATATATATATATATATATATATATATATATATATATATATATCAAATTTTATTTACTTGATATTTATTAGCTTCTTAAGTTTGTTTTATATATAGTATGTTTTATATTAGTGGCAACGTCCTTGGTTTACTTTATACCATGGTTCTTTTTTAGAGGATGCTAATTTTCTTCTTGAACCGGATAATTGTAGAAAAGTTTTGTAGATTTTTCCCGATGATGGATAGATAGACAACTTTCTTATGGTAATTAGTCTTGTAGTTTAAATATAGGATGTGTTAATATTAGGAAGAATAAATTGTTTGGGTTTGAGTGTGTGCCCATTGACCAAGTTGTGACTTCCTTGGTACCAACATGATTGAAACCTCGACATATAAATTTTGGTTATTAAAAAAGAAAAATAATTGAAATAATGATGTCATGACTTTTAAACTCTAATTTTGGCTCTTTAATTCACTAAATAACTTCCTACACTATATGTAATCTCTTTGAGTCATTCGTTTCAATTGAATTTTGGATTTGTATTCCACTTGAGTGTTCATATGCCATATGTGGTGAGATTTATTGTGAGTTCTTTTACATTACTTGTAGTGTAGAACTTGCCTGGAATGTGCTTCAAGGAAAAAATATAGACTAACTTGGTTTGAAAAATAATATTAGGCCTTTCTTGGACCGCCATTGTCCTTTACATTTCCTAGCCTTGAAGATTTTCCTAGTCAACCCATTTAAACCCTTTTAACCTTGTTCTTTGGAAACCATGTTACAAATTTTATTCATTTGTTCTTTATTGATCTAGCTTTTGGTACCCTACCTCCCTAAGTACTTTGAAAGTGTAAACATAGGCTAAAATCCTAAGTTTGGGGGTGAATGTTGGAAAAGTTGTGTTATAAAAGTTGTTCAAAAGGCAAAAAGCGGAAGGTAGAGAAAAAAATAATAAAAAGTGAAACCTTCCTTGACTTTGAAAAGAAAAGAAAAGAAAAAGAAATAGAATAAAAAGATTAGAAATTGTGAATAAAGGGAAAACTAGGTGTGGAATGAAAAGTGAAGAAAGGATGGAGAATGTTTTCGAAGGAAGTGGATTTGATTGTAAATTTTGTAGTGCTTTGGGAGGTTTTGAATCACTCTAACCAAAATTGTGCCCTACCTTAACCAAAAGTCTAAACTACTACCCTTTAAGTCCTAATTGATTTTGAAACAAGTTGTCTACATTAGTGGAGGAGTACATGAATTGCAAGCCTATGGTACTACTTATATGCATTTGAACATCTTTTTGAGAGAGAGTTAATTCTTTCCATTTGATATTTTATTTTTGTTTTGAATTAAGATATATGAGTGTGGGATCCTCTCTTAAATGTGAGGGCACACGAGAATTTAATCCCATTTTCAATTAGAAGAAATGACCAAAGAAAGTTGATTATGATAGAGAGGAAAATTTTGAAGATTTAGTGTCATGACTTGGTTGCTACTTTGATTTGCATTAGTGTTTGAGCACTTGAAGTGTAATGAAGTTCATGAGAAGTGCTTGATAATTCAAATGCTTTGGTTTAATTATTGGTACCAATCGAAGTCATGCGTTTGTAGTAAAAGTAGACCTCTTTAGATGGCATGATAAGGATACAATGTTGAGTTAAATACTTGGAAAGAGATTTTTTCGATTTCATTGTTTGAGGACAAGCAGTAATTTAAGTTTGGGGGTTTGATAAGTTGGTATTTTACCAACTTATCTTACCTTTAGATCTATATTGTTTGATGTGATTTATACCATCAAACAATGTAGATCTAAATTACAGGTTCTATGTGATTAATGCCACTTCCTTCTATATTACGTGTTTAATGCCACTTCCTTCTATATTACAGGTTCTATGTGATTTAGAAGTGATGTTGATGAAATCAAGTGAAACGAGTCAAAAAGAAGCTAAGAAGAAAAAAATCTGGGAAGGGGCCTCAGTTGTTTCAATTGCGACATATCTATGGGAAATGCAAAATCAATAGTCATGGTAATTGTGAGAAAGTCATGGGAATCGCGAAGCAAGGAAAATTAGGCAGTCTTCGCAAATGCGAAGAAGACATCGCAAATGCGAAGTCAACCAAGACAGTTAACCTTTGCAAATGTGAAGGCCTCTTTGCAAATGCAAAAGTAAGCAGTATGGGCATTTTTTTGCAATTGCGAACTTATGTTCGCAAATGCAAAAATTGAGCATCAGACCTGGGCAATTTTGTAACTTCACATTTTTTGGCCCCAAACCCTTTAATACTCAAACCAACTCATTTGTAAAATATCTTTTTGGTGAATCTTTGGCTTATTTTCAGTTCCATAGACTAGAGAAGAACAAGTTTTGGAAGCTAGGATTTTCATACACACTTTGGTCTTGAAGATTTGAAGTTTCTGGTTAAGGATTTCTTACCCATTTATGTTTATTTCTTCATTTCCTTGCTTTGTAGTGTATATCTATGTGTGTAGTATTTTATTCAAAACTTGAATCTTATTTATAGAAATATTCATGTTTAAAGTGTGGATTAAATACCTTGTTATGCTTATGTATTGAACGATTTTTATCCTTTATGAAGTGAGTTATTGTTTCTTTAATTATTCTTGTTCTTTAATGTTTCAAAGAGATTAGATAACTCTAGAACTCGCCCATTAACTCCGAATTAATTTTGGAAAAGATAATTTGGGGTTGGTATAGATTAATTAACAAGAAATTGAGGTTTTAACCATCATTTATAGAGTCTACCTAGGAATAAGATTGAACTACTTGTAGCCATATCGGGGTGTGCTTATTCTCTTAATTGGGTTAGGAATAATTCAATTAAGAAGTCTTGTTAGTCTTCGGAAGAAGCTAATTAAGAATTATTATCCGTGGCTACTTAACATAAACTCGCTCATATTTGTAAATTCATGAAATACATTGGATTGTTACTTGAGTGTGATTCCCGATGCTTTATACTTGTAGCCACTGATCATTTTACTTGCTTTCTAGATTAGTTATATGTTTGCATTTAGATACAAATATTTTCCAAAAATAAATTCTAAATGTTTGGCGTTGCGCGATAAGTGATAAATCTCTTACATTCCTAATCGCCTACATATTGTTCTCTGTGGGATTCCACCCTAACTCATAGTTGGGTAAATTATATTGCATGCGTCCGTGTCCATTTACTTTTTAATAGTGGATTTAGATGTCATCAAAAATCCATCACACCCCATAGGACCATCAAATATGACACAAAGGTTGATACCTCATCATAATTTTGCTGCAATGCGTGCCATATCTAAACACTGATCCATGGCATATGCCTCAAGCCGCCCTACTCAGAATCAATAGCCACACACAATTCAACATCAAGTATTCAAAGTGAATTACCATAACCACGGAGAGGAAAATGACACAGTGCCATACAAACCCCGAAAGAACATAACCAATACACCATCAATCATGCAATACTTAAATACTCATCTCGCTCAAATTCCGTTATAAGGCCCCAATAGAAACACACTATGTGTGCTTATAACCAAAATTCACAACTCCTCGTAGCACATGAGAGTAACCCACAGATCATTTAAAAACACAAATAAGCTCAACAATAATCAAATGGCACATCACTCAACAATAGTAGTATGGAGCCAACCAAACCGACTCGGTGAGGAATAATACCAAGGACCCACAAATCAGCTCTAGTTACCCACAAACAGATAAATAACCCCTGATGTTCTACAATGACTGAATCATAACACATAATATCATCTGGCTAGCTTCAGCCACGACTTCACAGTCCACAACCATGATATAATCTGCTCCTGAGAACTCCCAGTCTCCAAGTACATAGAAGACATGAATCACCATATTTGATCCATCTCCACCACCCAAATGTCTAACACATCTCTCTTACACGATCATCCTACGAGGAATACTTCTATAATTCTACCGTGCCACATAGCAAAATCTGAATATCAGCAACCAGTCAACCAGGAAAGTACCACAATACCAATGAAGCATCTATAAATCAAAACATATTGTCCCTTTTGAAATATATATTTTCATTAAGCCATACCAAATAGTAATATCATTCACCATGCTGCCTAAGAATACACCGTGACCTTGCTCATGCAAAGCTCAATCCCACACAACACACTGTATATACATGTCATCATATGAAAAGTACAAAAATCTCATAATCCACTCCGAGTCACAGTAAACTACATACTCGACAAGTTAGAAAACTTTCATTTGATCTCATCCAGGAGAAAATCCCTATTTGCAACTTGTTCCACACACCGGTAGGAAATATACACCTCGAACCATGGTAGTAACCATTGAAAAACTCATTTTCACATAATCAAGCCATTAGAACTAAAGCTCTCTATTTCAACCAAGCCATGCAGGCTGCCAAAATCCAAGAGCATTGCCATGAAGCACCTGTAAAACCCACCACATCATAAAGCACCCAAAGAAATGATTATATCCATTACTCTGTTGATCCAACCTACTATCAAGCTTTCCTAATTCTTCGAGTCCTTCCCGAATTGCCTTTCAAAATTGATACTTCTTCTTGCTAGAACACTACAATCCTTAACCAAACATGCCCCACGAACTCTACCATGGAACCATACCGCCTTAAGGCTCATAAGTCGCTGAATTCCCACTTAAGCACCACAAAAGTACCAAACCTAAGATACGCACTCTGAAGAGACCTTCTGTGAATCTAAAGCCATTTTCCCCCTTTTCTGATACTGAAATGCAGAATCCATAAGGAAATATTGCGAGCCCCGAGACCATCCAGTGTAAATCTCGACTTCTAGCCATACACAAATCTTGAAAAATTCTCAATTGCTACATATATATTGATCCTATTAGAACCCTCTCAAAAGCCTTCTACTACACTCAAATTTCAATTAAACTGACTAGACGGACTGAACGACATGTGCCCATTACCATACCAACACCCAAGGGAGTAACCTACACTCCTAAGAAATCAAGTAAATTCCTTTACTCGAGTCATCCTCGATCCCCCCCTCTACAAGTCATAACTGATTCACAAGCGTAACTCGAACCAAAACCAATACACCACATAACTGTGCAATCAATTCGTCGATAGCAGAATCCCCCACTTGGCTCAAAGCCATAGATCAAAACACACAATAACTCAAAATGCCCACACTCTATTACTTCCACAATACCGTAATGAAATTCAACTGAATCATTCATAAGCTCACATGTACAACCCATATAGTACCTTAAATCATCTAGAAATCTCGTATTCACCCTAGTAACAACCAAGCCAACTCCCATCAGCGATCCAAACTCAAATTATAATACATAAAATTCACTAGTAATGGAGCTCTCTACAAAACAACATACAGATCACATAACCTCATGACACCCCACATGAGATAATCCACCTGCTTAGTCTCAATCTAATATCTCTTCTTGCCTTTTTACAATCACAACTACTATGCAATCACTTAATCTTCATGATTCTGATCTCAACAATAAGACACGAGAACCTAATCTATTCCGACATTAAGAAACATGAAAGTTCCTTTAATACACTCATAACTCAGAAACATATGTCACGTCAATACAAAAATCAAACACCCAATAGTCCTTTCTACATCTCAAGTAAACTCTTCTCAACACATTTGAACAATCTGAACACATATCGTAGTCACATCATACTCACCATATAGTCATCCAATCACAAATCCTACTAATTGGGACACCACTGGAAATATAAGTCCCAAAAGCAAGTGCTCACATAATCGAAATCTTCGTGCTCAAGATACAGTCAAAACCCGACCTCAAGTCCTCCAGACTATCCCATCATCAACATGCAAAAATTATATTACGCACCTCAACCATGGAATCACAAGCCGTCAATACAAAACTGATACTGAGCGCTCACATGCTCATACAAATGCGTGGAAGAAATTCAAGAGTTACACTTCAAGTTGAATAATGTCGCACGATATGGAAAGAATGATAGAAAGTATATCCTAATTGTCTTGTAGCCTCTCGAAGATAGGTATATACGTCACCATACCGATTCGCAAGACTCTACTTAACACTTGTTCATGACTTGTAGAACCTATAAACCTAGAACTGTGATACCAATCTGTCACAACCCAAAATCCACTAGTCGTGATGACCCATAACCTAACCCGCTGTGTAAGCCAACTAATAACTAACCAATTTTAATAATATTAAAAAGGCAATTAAACAAAGAAATTATCTGAATCTTATACATTTTGCAAGGACTGGTAGTACAAATCACGAGCTTCTAAAATAGAGTTTAAAAAGTTGATATGAATAAATACACCCTCTGTTTGAAAAGTACATAAATAGAAATTTATAAATCTAAGGCTACCAACAAGAGGCAACTATAACAGGAATGTAAGTACATCTTCAAATCCAGCAACCATCGAGCACAACAAAAACAACACCAGACATCTGCACACAACGTGCAGAAGTGTAGTATCAGTACAACCGACCCCATGTACTAAGTAAGTAATAAACCTATCCGTAGGTTGAAACTAGTAACGAGCTTTAATAAGGGGGCGGGGGTCCAACACCAATAGCCAAAAATAGTCCATAACAACATAAAGCAATTAAACACAAAAGTAACTCAGAGATAAAATGCTCAACTTTTTCATAGCTTTTCAAAATAGTTCCACTTTTCAAGTATATCAATGAGAACCCAACTCCTTTACCGAAAACATCGAAAATACAAGTAAGTTTGAAGATTGTGAGTTTTCTCTAAAAATCCTTTCAACAGTAAATATATTATTCATTTTCTGTCCAGATAGCAAGTGCAAAATAACTCTCTATATCCATATTTCGATATATGTTAGAAGTCATGAATAACGTAATACCGTACAACATGAGGAAAATGCATCTCTATGCCTATATGTCATGTGCATCTCAAATGTGACGTAACTCAGTAATAAAACCATATGCACACTCTCAGAGTATCAATTCACTCAGTCCTCCCAGTCTCAGTCCTCACAGTAAATCAGTCCTCACAACCACTCAGTCCTCACAGTCACTCATCCTCCCAATCACTCGACACTTGGCACTCGCACTCAATAGGTACTTACGCTTACTGGAGGTGTGTACAAACTCCATAAGGACTCCTTCAGCCCAAGCGTTTTAACAAGCCAATCATGGCATATATTGGTAACATATGTTGTAGCGTGCAGCCCGATCCCATATATATATCCTCACCATAAGGCCCTCGACCTCACTTAGTCATTAATCTCTCTAGTTTCTCGGGCTCTCAATATCATGAAATATCAGCCCAAAAATTATAATGTGCTGTATCAATAAATAGTAACCGAGACTGAGATATGATATGCATATGAACGCGTATGAATGAGCACACCTATTATTGGCCTCGATTGGGCTGATTGTTGTTTGTTGTATTAGTACGCCTATTGTTGGTGTTGTTTCAAGATTGTGCAGTAGAGCTTTGTGCGACAACACCAATAAGGGAATTTTGAGAGAGAAACACGAGTATCATGATGTTTTAGAAAAAGTTCATGATCATGTAACTTCTCATACAACTCTTCATATATGATGGTAGTATCTCGTGCCTGAATAGCTGCTGAAAATTCTTTGAATTCAAATCCAAAACCAGTGAGGATCTTCATAATAAGCTCCTCATTGGAAACATGAGCACTAGATGCAGCAAGTTCGATCATCACAAAGAGAGCGAACCTGATGCATATAGTTAGTGAGAGGCAAAGCATCCTCTGCAAGACGAGCTAAGCGATCACGTAACTGAAAATGCGCATTTGTGATTTATTTGCATACGCTATATGAAGTGCATCCCAATCAGACTTTGAAGAGTTTGCTGAAGCAACAGATACAGCAAGGGTAGGATCAACTGAAGCCAGGATGGCATTTTGAATTAGTTAGGTTAGATGCGCAGGTTTAGTAACTATTTCATTGCTCGAGGAGATAGTTTGGCTAGGAACAAGGGTAATTCCATCAAGATGGCTATATAGATCATGCCCACGAGTAACATCGACACTTGAGCCTTCCCAAGGAAAAAAATTATGACTACTTAAAAGCTTAATAGGAAGTTGTGTGACAGGGTTAAACTGAACAACAATGTTATTCGTGTTGAATTGTCCCACATCGGAGGGATTTGAGGTCCTTGGTCTCCTTATATGGCTTGGGCAATCCTCGCCTCATAAGCTAGCTTTTGGGGTTGAGTTAGACCCAAGGTCCATTCTTATTATGGTACCAGAGCCAGGCCCGTCCCAATTATTGTTACCGATGTTGGGCCCCCCATTTATGTTGTCCATGCTCCAAAGATCTGGGCGTGTTTGAGGTCCTTGGTCTCCTTATATGGCTTGGGTGTTAGGATTATGATTCCTACTAAAGACAACAACCTTCCTATTGAATAATTCGGATATATAAACTACATGAGCGGAAGCTAACCTGAATCCATAAGTGGAAATGTTGAGCCTCCTTTTGATGATTGCCCTTTTGTTGTGAACTCCTTTAGCCTTCCTTCAAGTTCCTTGAAGTATACTTGTACCCACAAGAATGTATCCACAATACTAACACAATGTATGAAAGGTTCACAATAATATTGTTATGACAAGAATCAAAATTTTGGCTTATGGCTTTCCACCCTATTTGCAAGACAATGGATTGTTTTAGTTCTTGATTCAATGGGAGGAAGAAGAACTTATCTTGCACTAGAATGGGAACCATAACCCCCCACTTTATAACTCTAGGAGTTACATAACCCAAGAGACAAGAGTTACAAGACAAGAGTTATGTCTTGCAAGAGTTACATAACTCAAGAGTCACAAGCATGTAACCATGGTTACATATGTAACCTTAGTCAGCCCATCATAAACTAAGGTTACCCTTTTGGGTATCTACACATTAGTCCTACACTTTAGTATGACAACACATTGGCCCCCTTAACATAATGTCCATAAGACCACATAATTAGGCCAAACCAAAAGATAGCACATAACATATAATTATCCATATATTGTTCATATGTGTGTAGATATAAGTCCATATATCTAGATATAAATCCATATATCTTACAATCTCCCACTTGGACGAGATATACAAACATATGTACAAACCTTAATATTATATGTTACAAACCTTAGGTGCACAAAATTGCTATCACAATAAAATTGTCATGAACAATCCGGTCCATCAATCATACCAACATAGGACCTAAGAGCTCGTCGTTACTCATTCGTAACTAGAACCAATCATAGATCACGTATATCAATATAACCAACGACATGGATCAAGTGTAGGTATGTAGCATGGAAATAACATAAAGTGTGGTCAATAGAATGTCTATTTCCAACTGGTTCTCTTTATTGAGATCATACTTAAACTGTAAGAGTACAAAACTTTAAAACTGAATATCTGCGTAGATATAACTGAATTACTGAATTACTGAATTTCTGAATATAATGGACAATACGTAAATGTGCAATACAAACTCCCACTAAAATACATAATCCTTATCTGATTTGGCACCCATACAAGCAATATGCTCAAGAAATACTTTTGGTGTCAATCCCTTAGTGAGCAGATCCGCAAGTATGGAGTTTGTACTTATGTACTTAATGCACAATTGTCCATTTTGTACTCTTTCTTTAACAACCCGAAATTTGACGTCCTTATGTTTTGCTTTCGTCAAACTACTGTTGTTATTAACATATGCAACCATGGTTACATATGTTATTAGCATAAATGGCAAAATTGGAGTCGGTATACCTGATGATCTCAAACTGGTCCGAACTCCGATATGTAAGCATGTAATCCTTTGTTCTATGTATGTTTCTCATGACCCTTTTGGCTGCCTACCAATGGTCCATACCCGGATTGCTTAGATATCTGCCTAACATCCCAACAATGTACGCTATATCAGGTTGTGTACATACCTGAGCATACATCAGACTACCTACCGCCGAAGCATAAGGCGTCTTCTGCATTTCCGAAATTTCATATGTATTATTTGGGCACTGTTTGAGACAAAACTTGTCTCCCTTAGTAACAGGGGTGTTGCCTGGTTTACAATCCTGCATGCCAAATCTTTTCAGAACCTTATCGATATAGCCCTTTTGTTACAGACCGAGAACACCTTTAGAGCGATCTCGTTGTATCTGAATTCCTAATACAAAAGAAGCTTCACCAAGATCTTTCAATTCAAATTTCTTTGAAAGAAATTTCTTAGTTTCAAGTAATAATGCTATATCGTTACAGGCAAGCAGTATGTCATCGACATATAAAACCAGAAAAATATACTTACTCCCACTGAACTCATGGTATATACAGTCATCAGCAATATTCGATTCAAAACCAAAAGATGTAATGACTGCATGAAACTTATAATACCATTGACGAGAAGCTTGCTTGACCCCATAGATGTATTCCTTTAATTTGCAAACCTTCTTCTCTGATTCATCCGAAACAAAGTTTTCAGGTTGCACCATATAAATTGTTTCCTCAATGTCACCATTGAGAAAAACAGTCTTAACATCCATTTGATGAAGCTCAAGATCAAAATGTGCTACTAATGCCATTATAGTCCTGAAAGAGTCTTTCGATGAAACTGGAGAGAAAGTCTCTTTATAATCAATGCCTTCTTTCTGAGTGTAGTCTTTTGCGACAAGACGAGCTTTGTACTTAATAACATTGCCCCCTGAATCCCTTTTGGTTTTAAAAATCCATTTACAACCAATAGGTTTCGTACCTTCGGGCAACGTAACAAGCTCCCAAACGTCATTATCACTCATAGACTTCATCTCATCATTCATGGCATCAATCCACTTTTGAGAGTTAGAACACTTAATGACTTGACGGAAGTTGATTGGATCATCTTCCTCAAGTCCAATATCACTTTCTTGTTCTTGAAGAAATACAACATAATCATCCGAAATTGCATTTCTCCTCTCTCTAGTGGATCTCCTTAATGGCATTTCAGTTTCTTGAGGTTGTTGAGTTTGATTTTCATTAGTTATATCAGGTTCCTGATGAGGGAGATTTTCGAGATTGTCTTGAACCGGAGTTGTGTGATCCGAGTCAGTAAGACCAAGATCAACAATTTGAGGGAAAGACACATGTTCTTCCTCAAAGACAAAATCTCTAACAACTTTATCTCCCCACCCCCCAAACTCAATATCCTCAAAGAACCTAGCATTACCCGTCTCAAAAATAGTTCGTGATGTGGGATCATAAAACTTAAAACCCCTGAATTTTCCAGAGTATCCAACAAAATAGCTACTAACCGTCTTAGTGTCCAGTTTCTTTTCATTCGGCCTATAAGGCCTTGCCTCAGCTGGACAACCCCAAATGTGAAAATGCCGAATACCGGGTTTATGCCCAGTCCAAAGTTCATATGGGGTTTTTATTGTAGCTGCAGTTGGAACTCTATTAAGAATATAAGCTACGGTTTTTAATATGGATTGGGACTTTTCATGAATAAGATATAGGTACCCATAACGAGAGTAATCGTCTATGAATGTGATAAAGTATTGTTGACCATTCCGACAAGGAGTAGGAAATGGCCCACAAAAATCCGTATGTATCAATTCTAAGACGTCCGAATCTCTCTTAGCACCTAATCTAGTCTTGTTTGTTTGTTTTCCCTTGATACACTCAACACAAATTTCCTAATTTGAGGTATCAAGAGAATCAAGAATTCCATCTGACACGAGTTTCTGAATTCTTTGAATGGATATGTGACCCAAACGTTTATGCCAGAGTGAAATAGAATTCTCATTAGTTAATTTTCTTTTAGTACCACTTAAACTTGTATGCAAAGTTTCTTTATTTGAAGTTATTGTATCAACCAAATATAAGCTATCAATTGTTGATAAAACACCAGTACCAATAAGGTTTGAATTCCGAAAGAGACTAACTTTATTATCCCCAAATGTACATTTACAACCGGATATGTCCAATTGGGGAACTGAAATTAAGTTCCGTCTAAAAGACGGTACAACAAAAGTCTCATTCAAATCTAAATGAAAACCGGTCTTAAACAACAGCCTAAATTTGCCAATAGCTTCAACTGGCACCTTCTTGCCGTCACCCTCATAGATGTATCTTTCACCATCTTTTGGTTTTCGGCAGTTCAGGCAACCCTGCATTGATATACTTATGTGAGTAGTAGCAGCAGAATCTACCCACCAAGTATCCTTAGGTACCGAAATTATATTAACTTCAGAACAAACAAGAGACAGAAATGTACCTTTTTCCGCACGCCAGGCATGGTACTTGGTACAATCTCTCTTTACATGATCAGTCCCATTACAAAGAAAGCAACCTAATTCAGTAATTTCAACCTTAGGTTCCTTATGTTGCTTAATCTTGGGCTTTACAACCGCAACTTCCTTATTTTTCCTCTTCTTAGAATCCCTTGAAGAGGATGCCTTAGAAGAAGATGCCAAATGAGCACTTTCTGCCTTATCTTGCTTAATCCTTTCCTCTTCTTGCACACAATGTGAAATGAGCTCATTAAGAGTCCATTTCTCCTTCAGGCAGTTATAACTGACCTTAAACTGATTAAAGTGGGTCGGAAGAGATATCAAAACAAAGTACACAAGCAGTTCCTCAGGTAATTCCAGCTTGAGTGACTTAAGTTTCAAAGTAAGATGAGACATTTCCAAAATGTACTCCCGAATGTTTCCCTTGCCCTTATACCTCATAGAAACAAGTTTACTCAATAGTGCACTTGTTTCCGCCTTTTCGTTTTGAATAAAACGTTGTTCGAGGTTTTCAAGGAAAACTTTGGCATTAGGTTCATTATTCATAGTGCCCCTGAATGATTCTGGAATTGCACGCTTCATGATCATTAGACTCAAGCGATTCGAGCGTTCCCACTTCTCCATCGCTCTCTTTTCTTTAGGAGAGGATGTATCCTCAAGAGGAGTAGGTTGCTCGGTCCGAAGGGCTAAGTCAAGATCCATGCAACCGAGAACGATCATTACATCCTCTTTCCATTCCTTAAAGTTAGTGCCGTTAAGCACATGGATGCTATTGATATTGGCAGAGATCGTAGAAGCAGAAGAGTTTACTGAAAATTGAACAAAGGATTACTAAATACATGCTTACAAAACTTGAACTTTAACTTTATAGATTCAAAATTAGGCATTTCCCATTACAAGATACCTAGCACAATATTGTTTTTAGTCTTTGGACAGAAAAACAACTTGTAAGTGGTACTCTTGGTGTAGTGATCAAACATAGACAATAAATTCCTGTCAAATATTAAACCTTCCTTTGGGCCGATTTAACATTCACATGGAAAACCAAATAATCGTCTCATATTTACCACCACAAGAATGTTCGAATTCCTGCCAAATAACACCTTCCTTTGGGCCGATGTTAAACGCATGGAAGACTAACATCCGCAGTCATCTTATATTTTAAAATTAATCAATCTACACAATAGAGGTTACTTTGGCAACATAATGCTTCAATTGAAAAACTAAAATATTAGATGCTATAAACTTTAGTTCCTTAATCCATTTTATGAATCTCACTTAATGTGTTACAAGTTTTGATGTGCAACACTTGAATATTAATCGTTGTTTACTGAATTGGACAATTCTATAATATATAAGAATTGATGGACTATAAAACAATTAACATTCACTGAAACTTAAGAGAGTTGAAACGTTTTTCTTAAACTTTACTGGACCAGACAATCGATTGTCAAAACAGACAATCGATTGTTTGGTTTTTTCTGAAATTTTAAGTCACTGGATGTGACAAGGAAAAATTTTTCTAAGTTACTGGACCAGACAATCGATTGTCAAAACAGACAATCGATTGTTTGGTTTTTTCTGGAAAAATTTTAAGTCACTGGATGTGACAAGGAAAAATTTTTCTAAGTTACTGGACCAGACAATCGATTGTCAAAACAGACAATCGATTGTTTGGTTTTTTCTGGAAAAATTGTAAGTCACTGGATGTGACAAGGAAAAATTTTTCTAAGTTACTGGACCAGACAATCGATTGTCAAATCCAGACAATCGATTGTCAGGTATAATTTAAAAACATTTCATCTCACTGGAGTGTATACAATCGATTGTACAGTGTATATTTTTTCTGAATTATAACATAATTTTTAACATGAATCTTTAAACATGAAAACATGTTATTTACCAACTAAATCATGCTATATACAACGTTTTAACATGATATAAAAACATCAAACTGAATCAAATCATAACATTCATAAGATCATGCTATCATGCTATTTCATGGTAGAATTTCATAAACAAAATTCTAATTATACTTTAACATGAATCCTAATATAACATGAACCTTATGAACATCCAAATTATCCAAAATTGAAGGGTGGCTCTGATACCAATTGTTAGGATTATGATTCCTACTAAAGACAACAACCTTCCTATTGAATAATTCGGATATATAAACTACATGAGCGGAAGCTAACCTGAATCCATAAGTGGAAATGTTGAGCCTCCTTTTGATGATTGTCCTTTTGTTGTGAACTCCTTTAGCCTTCCTTCAAGTTCCTTGAAGTATACTTGTACCCACAAGAATGTATCCACAATACTAACACAATGTATGAAAGGTTCACAATAATATTGTTATGACAAGAATCAAAATTTTGGCTTATGGCTTTCCACCCTATTTGCAAGACAATGGATTGTTTTAGTTCTTGATTCAATGGGAGGAAGAAGAACTTGTCTTGCACTAGAATGGGAACCATAACCCCCCACTTTATAACTCTAGGAGTTACATAACCCAAGAGACAAGAGTTACAAGACAAGAGTTATGTCTTGCAAGAGTTACATAACTCAAGAGTCACAAGCATGTAACCATGGTTACATATGTAACCTTAGTCAGCCCATCATAAACTAAGGTTACCCTTTTGGGTATCTACACATTAGTCCTACACTTTAGTATGACAACACATTGGCCCCCTTAACATAATGTCCATAAGACCACATAATTAGGCCAAACCAAAAGATAGCACATAACATATAATTATCCATATATTGTTCATATGTGTGTAGATATAAGTCCATATATCTAGATATAAATCCATATATCTTACATTGGGCAATCCTCACTTCATAAGCTAGCTTTTGGGATTGAGTTAGGCCCAAAGGTCCATTCTTATCAATTCGTCACATCAAAATTGACAACAATAAGAGCCATTTGAGTAGGGTAGGAATGAAAAAACAAATTAGTATCTGACTCTGCAAGAGTTCCTTTAAGCTCTTGATACCGTAAAGCGTATAAGCTGCCGAATGAATAAAGAGGCTATGTTTATTAATCAGTAAGGAGCTCTTTATATAGAGTAGAGTTACAGCCATGAAGATACAGAAGTATCTACGTAAAGATACATAAGAATAAGAGATATAAACCTAACAAACTCCTAAATATAGGCTAACTGAAATATACAAAAAGATACCGATAAACTAATTCAGAATCTCCTATATTAACGGGAACATTAGTCAAGAGTCCTTTACGTAACAGGTGCAAACAAGGCCGTTTACACTTTATAGTAGACTGTTTGAAAAAGAATTGAGTGTTTGTGGACTTGATTTAGGGGTAGAGAAAAGTAAAAATAATAGGGTATAGTCAGTTTTCGGATGGATTATTTAAAAATAGTCAGCGTTTGCTAAGTCAATGCAAAATAGCCCCTATTTTGCTGTAATAGAGATCGGTCCAACATAAAATATTGGATATTGGTGCACATGTGTATGACTCCAGCATATTATGCTGGACCGGTATACCTTGCTGGTTCCGGTATAATATGCTGGAGACTGGAGCACCAATGCTCCAAGCTCCAGTATATTATACCGAACCACTATACTTGCTGGAACTCCAGTATATTATACTAGAGTTTTAGTGTGCTTATGCTGGAACTCCATCATATTATGCAAGAGTTCCAACATACTTATCCTGGAACTCCAGTATAATATGCTGGAGTTCAAGTATACTTATGCTGAAATTCCAGCATAATATATTTGAGTATTTTCCGGGTTTTGAACATTATTTTTGCTCAAATTTATCTTTACATAAAAAGTGGCTAAATTTCGATTACTTTTGAAATTGAATTATTTTTGAACGACCAATTGTAAATCTGGCTATTTTTGAATTTCTCCCTATCATTTAAGCCTTCATCAAATTCTCTCATGCAAAAAATTTGGAATTTAGCATGTTTGGCAATTGAAAGCAAAATACTATCGAGATTGCGTTATAAATTATAGTATTAATATTCTCATATAGGATTATATCCCCTAAATAATAATTGTGTTCTATTTGATAAAAAGGCTAAGTTGTGAGCTCAAGTGAGATTCTGCTGTGTTTATAATCAATTAGTAACTAGCCATTTTCTCCAAATTCTAACTAAGTTGCAGTTAAGTTAGCATATCTCAACTCCTAATTAAGTTGCAAGCTAACGTGCTCAAGCTTTAATCACATTAGGAGAAGTCCAGTGCACAAAGCATTCCGTGTTCACGTAGAATTCAGAGAAGAGCCGCACAACAAGAGGTGTGATGTAGACAGCCTACCCTGATACATGCATTAGTGGCTGCTTCCATGGCTCGAACCTCTGGCCTATTAGTCACACAGAAACAATTTTACCATTGCTCTAAGGCTCTCATTCCGGCTGTAATGACATTTAAGCCAACAATTACTATATATTTTATGAGTTGCAAGCGCACTTACTCCTACTCATTAACAGGTTAATTGCCATCAAACCACTTGCCAAATTTGGATAGAAAAAATTCATAACATTTTTGTAACTGAAATCAATGAAAATGTAGAAGTGAGACTTATTAGAGGGGAAATTGCGAATAGAGTTTAAATATTACATATTAGACAAGAATAACAACAATATAAATAATAATCCAATAAGTTCTTCCAACAACAATTACTAATGAATTATATGAAACATGATCTTAGCTTTTGTGAAGCAAACCCTTTTGTATACCAACCAAAAGGATTATTCTTTGGAGCTTTACTTCCAACAAAACTTATTCCAATGCCAACTTGATGTTTAAAGTTTTTCCCATTGAGACAAGCAGAAACTTTAGTTGGAATATTCTCAATCTTCTTCTTTTCTTGAGGTGTTAAAATTGGAGAAGTTTATAATGGTGGAATTGAGGTTTGTTCTTGAAGAGGAATGTAAATAGCTCTCATTATATCTTCAAGAATTGCTGCTTTGGTATCAAATAAATTGCAAGAATGAAGAACATGTGAAACACATTTAGGCAAGAAAGATGTAGAAGTTTGCATGTCTTTGGCAAATCATTGAATCCATCCATTAGAACATTTTCAAGAAATTCTTTCTTCTTGTTGGTCAAAATCTCTTTCACATATTCAATTGAATCATCAAGTTGTGCCCCTGGATATTCATTCATGTGAAGTAATGTGTAGTTCATTTTCCCTACTTCACATTCTTTCTGCATATGAATAAAATCACGCACTTACAAAAGTTAAAACTCATATTTCATATAAATTCTTTATTGTTTAGTATAAAAGACAATTCGGTGCACTAAGCTCCTATTATGTGCCTTGTTCAGGAAGGGCCAGACCACAAGGGTATATTATAAGCAGCCTTACTCTACACTTCTGTAAAAAATTATTTTTACGACTTTAACCCGTAACCTTCTGGTCACATTTGTTTAGCGTGTGTGCATAATGCAAAGTAAACATCAATTTGAAGTGGAAGTAAAACCTTATAAAACTCCCCAAACTCAAATTTAAACTTGTGTGCTGATTGAATTGTGACAATAAGCCAATACCACTTTTTTAAAATCATATATGTGTGTCACTGCTTAAAAATTTACCTCAAGTTTAGACCTATACGTTGACTGAATTGTGATAAATAAGCCGACACCACTTTTTTTAAAAATCATATGTGTGTCACTGCCTAAGTTTCTACCTCAATTTCTGACCTATGTGCTGACTGAGTTGTGACAATAAGCCAATACCATTTTCATAAAATTGTACGTGTGTCAGTTAAGGCTGTAAATTTGGCGGTTCCGAATTCGAACTGGACCAGAACCGCGGCCCTGGCGGTTCTGCCGGTTCCGGCGGTTTCCAGGAACCGTGGCGGGGCGGTTCTATCCGTTGGAACCGCCAGAACCGGAACCGGAACCGGACCGGTTCTGGCGGTTCCAAACGGTTCCACCGGTTCTGTAACGGGCATTTTTCAAAAAAAAAAAAAAAATTTAAAATTATTTCCAAAAGGCTCTTTGCAAAAAGTAGCCGTTTAAAAGTTTAATAAATAGCCATTTGGCTCACAAACTTTAATTTAACCCCAAACTTTATATAATTACACTATTTCCCATTTCTCAACTATAAATACCTCCTCATTCTTTCATTTTTATTCACCAATTCATCAATATCTCTCAATCTCTCTCAAGCTCTCTTTCAATCTTTCTAGTGCAAGTGCTTAATTTATTATTGCAAATTCGTGAAACATTGTGAAGTTGTTGAATCGAAGTTTTCAAGTGTTCAATTTCAACGATTTTCAATTTTCAAGAAGTTGTTTGTCAATCTGATAAACTCGTTTCAACTCTTACGTGCTAATAGTATTTTTTTGTGTTGTTAGTTTGCTTAATTATAATTATTATGGCATTTTCGTTGAAAAAAATATTCGGTAAAGGAAAAGCTAAAACCGGTGAAAGTAGTGGCCAAAATTCTACCCCTCCCCCGGCTCCCCGACCTAGAAAAGATAAGCAAGTTCAAAGTAGTAGCCAACCTAGAAATCCTAATGAATCCTTCGGAATCCTTGATAGTGATCACCCTTGTTTTAAATTTAGCAATATTGATTTTCTATATGATGTAGCAGTTGGTGATAGAATAGACGATGATATTATGAATGCTCTATATCCTAATGCACCTATCTTAGAGGGAAATGAGGATGATGATGATGATGAAACCCAAGCTCCAGTAGATTTAGATAATATACCTACTAGTCCTGCTCATAACTTAGGTGATGAACCGGTACACCCACCCGTACAAACTCCCACTTTTAGTAGACAACCTCCTAAACGTACAGAAACATCATTAGTTTGGTAATTTTTTATTCAACTAAGAGAACAGGATAAGGCTAAGTGTAAATCTTGTGGGAAATTACTTGTTCATAGGTATACTGGAGATCGTAGCGGCACAGGTAGTTTAGTTAAGCATATAAGATTACACCCTAGCGATAAGGCTAGATATTTGCAATTGAAAGCGCAACAAGAGGGGAGGACAAGTACTGATTCTACAGTTAACCCAAGTACTGGTTCAAATCTAGTTCAACCAGGAATAAATACAGTCACCGGAGGTATATTATATTACGATCCAAATAAGGATCGTGAAGAATTAGCGAAAATGATTACTGTTATGTGTTTGCTTTATTCTTTTGCTTCTAATCCTGCATGGATTCATTATATTAGAAGAGTATTTAATCCTACGTATAAAGGTTGGCATCGCGCAACAGTTAAAGCCGATATTTATAAATACAAGCATGAATATGAACAATACTTGCGCTATTTATTTACCCATATAACTAATCGTATGTCTATTACAACTGATATTGGTAGAAGTAATAATGATTGTGATTATCTAACCGTAACCAGTCATTGGATAGACGAAGACTGGACAATGCAAAAATGCATTATTGCATATAGGATAATTAATTCACGGTACACGGGTAGGTTTATTGCTAACACTGTTTCAGATATATGCAGATATTTTTGTTTCAGTGATAAAATAATGTCAATTTCTATGGATAACGCTTCTAGCAACACTAGTGCAATAGGTATGCTAACTAGAACACTTAATCCTGCTTTTACTAATATTTTCTATGTTAGATGTATATGTCATATTTATCATTTAATTGTTGGTGATGGTATGAGAATATTAAACTTAGAAATTGAAAAGGATAAAATGGCTCTTAATTGGCTATTTTATTCAAACCGTAGAAGTAGACTTAGAGAACATTTTAAAAAGTGTGACGAATATGGCCTTAGAGAAAGAAAGGTTCCTAAACCTTGCCTGACTAGGTGGAATTACATGTACGAAAGTTTAGTAGTAGCGTACGAATATAGAAACTCAATTAACGCTACGTATAATTCTCGGGATTGTGGTGAGGAAGATAATGACATGCTAACTACACAAGATTGGACTAACGTTAAAATTCTTTTAGATTACCTCAAGTTTAGACCTATATGTTGACTGAATTGTGATAAATAAGCCGACACAACTTTTTTTAAAAATCATATGTGTGTCACTGCCTAAGTTTCTACCTCAATTTCTGACCTATGTGCTGATTGAATTTTGACAATAAGCCAATACCATTTTCATAAAATTGTACGTGTGCCACTTAAGGCAGTAAATTTGGCGGTTCCGAACCGCGGCCCTGGCGGTTCTGCCGGTTCCGGCGGTTTCCGGGAACCGTGGCGGGGCGGTTCTACCCGTTGGAACCGCCAGAACCGGAACCGGAACAGAACCGGTTCTGGCGGTTCCAAACGGTTCCGCCGGTTCTGTAACGGGCATTTTTCAAAAAAAAAAAATTTTTTTTAAAAATTATTTCCAAACGGCTCTTTGCAAAAAGTAGCCGTTTGGAAGTTTAAAAAATAGCCATTTGGCTCCCAAACTTTAATTTAACCCCAAACTTTATATAATTACACTATTTCCCATTTCTCAACTATAAATACCCCCTCATTCTTTCATTTTTATTCACCAATTCATCAATATCTCTCAATCTCTCTCAAGCTCTCTTTCAATATTTCTAGTGCAAGTGCTTAATTTATTGTTGCAAATTCGTGAAACATTGTGAAGTTGTTGAATCGAAGTTTTCAAGTGTTCAATTTCAACGATTTTCAATTTTCAAGAAATTGTTCGTCAATCCGGTAAACTCGTTTCGACTCTTACGTGCTAATTTTTTTTGTGTTGTTAGTTTGCTTAATTATAATTATTATGACATTTTCGTTGAAAAAAATGTTCGGTAAAGGAAAAGCTAAAACCGGTGAAAGTAGTGGCCAAAATTCTACCCCTCCCCCGGCTCCCCGACCTAGAAAAGATAAGCAAGTTCAAAGTAGTAGCCAACCTAGAAATCCTAATGAATCCTTCGAAATCCTTGATAGTGATCACCCTTGTTTTCAATTTAGCAATATTGATTTTCCACATGATGTAGCAGTTGGTGATAGAATAGACGATGATATTATGAATGCTCTTTATCCTAATGCACCTATCTTAGAGGGAAATGAGGATGATGATGATGATGAAACCCAAGCTCCAGTAGATTTAGATGATACACCTACTAGTCCTGCTCATAACTTAGGTAATGAACCGGTACACCCACCCGTACAAACTCCCACTTTTAGTAGACAACCTCATAAACGTACAGAAACATCATTAGTTTGGCAATTTTTTATCCAACTAAGAGAACATGATAAGGCTAAGTGTAAATTTGTTGGGAAATTACTTGTTCATTGGTATACTGGAGATCGTAGCGGCACGGGTAGTTTAGTTAAGCATATAAGATTACACCCTAGCGATAAGGCTAGATATTTGCAATTGAAAGCGCAACAAGAGGGGAGGACAAGTGCTGATTCTACAGTTAACTCAAGTACTGGTTCAAATCTAGCTCAACCAGGAATAAATACAGTCACCGGAGGTATATTATATTACGATCCAAATAAGGATCGTGAAGAATTAGCGAAAATGATTACTGTTATGTGTTTGCCTTATTCTTTTGCTTCTAATCCTGCATGGATTCATTATATTAGAAGAGTATTTAATCCTACGTATAAAGGTTGGCATCGCGCAACAGTTAAAGCCGATATTTATAAATACAAGCATAAATATGAACAATACTTGTGCTATTTATTTACCCATATAACTAATTGTATTTCTATTACAAATGATATTGGTAGAAGTAATAATGATTGTGATTATCTAACCGTAACCAGTCATTGGATAGACGAAGACTGGACAATGCAAAAATGCATTATTGCATATAGGATAATTAATTCACGGTACACGGGTAGGTTTATTGCTAACACTGTTTCAGATATATGCAGATATTTTTGTTTTAGTGATAAAATAATGTCAATTTCTATGGATAACGCTTCTAGCAACACTAGTGCAATAGGTATGCTAACTAGAACACTTAATCCTGCTTTTACTAATATTTTCTATGTTAGATGTATATGTCATATTTATCATTTAATTGTTGGTGATGGTATGAGAATATTAAACTTAGAAATTGAAAAGGTTAAAATGGCTCTTAATTGGCTATTTTATTCAAACCGTAGAAGTAGACTTTGAGAATATTTTAAAAAGTGTGACGAATATGGCCTTAGAGAAAGAAAGGTTCCTAAACCTTGCCTGACTAGGTGGAATTACATGTACGAAAGTTTAGTAGTAGCGTACGAATAGAAACCCAATTAACGCTACGTATAATTCTCGGGATTGTGGTGAGGAAGATAATGACATGCTAACTACACAAGATTGGACTAACGTTAAAATTCTTTTAGATTTTTTAGAACATTTTCATGTGGCTACAAATGCATTATCTGGCGAATATTATCCAACTATTTCTAACTGTTGAGTTTATATTGCCGCACTTGCTAATTTGTTTGTTGATTTTAGCGAGGGAAGGGACATTTATGAAATTGCAATAACTGAAATGAAAAAGAAGTTTAAAAAATATTTTTTTCCAGTCCCTCCTATATTTGGTGTGTCTGCTATGTTAAATCCAACTATGAAATTAGGAGGTCATCACTTTTGGTATTCTACTATTTATCAATCTTTAGATCTTTCAGAAGTAGAAATTGCTACACTAGCTGATGCGAAAGCATCAATTAAAGTTAATGCTCAAACTGTTTATAATACTTATAAACAGGCGTTAGAGCATGCTAGGCCTAATATTCCAACCCCTACTTCGTCTACATCACAGTCGTCTAAAAGAGCTGCTGGCTTAACAACTCTTAAATCGTGGACGGAGTTCAGGGGTACTCAAGGGGATAATTTAGATGAAATTTCCCATCTAAATGAGTTTCAAGTTTATTTGTCGCAGGGACTAGAGAATGAGAATCAAGATGGCTCTTTCGACCTTCTGGATTGGTGGAAGACAAGGGAAAAGCATTTTTCCGTTCTTGCAAGGATGGCTCGGGATGTTCTGTCGATTCAAGCGTCAACTGTTGCATCGGAGAGCGCTTTTAGTCAAGCAAGACTACAAATAGGTGATCATAGAGCGTCGATGCGGGACATCTTAGAAAAATCAGTGCTTTTTCGAGATTGGATCCGCGCACAAAAGAAGGAACTTTGGCCTAGCTGAATCACAACCAAAAATAGATGAGTGCTATGAAGAAATGATAGCAGAACTTGCTCAGGAAGCAACTTCACCCGGAAGGGGTGATGAACAAGCTTCATTTCCACCACCGCCAACACAACCACCTCCAAACCTTGAAGGTTTTATGATTGTTAGGAATAATGCATAAATTATTATGTAACTTGTACATTGGCACGTCTTCTTTTAGTTTTTTTTCCTTTTAATGGATGTATTAGTACCATGTTGTGCTCATTCCATTGAGGGAAGGAAGACTAAGAAAGATATGCCATTTTGGTCAATAAATATGCTCTTTATCATATCCTTGAATATCATTTTGTCTCAATATTACTTTGTCTTTACTTCTATATCAATCCTTGAATATTTATATAACATACAATATATAACATACAACACAATATACTAATGACTACATTCTTTTATCAATATATACTACTTATATACAATTTGTACTAATTACTAACTACAACACAATATACACTACTTATATACAATATATAATACTTAAATACAATATATACTACTTATATACAAAATATACACTACTTATACACATTATATACTAATTACAAAACACAATATATACTATACTAATCGCATAGTACACCATATAAAATATATTCTACAATATACTAATGACTACTATACAAGATATTGATTTAAAAAAAAATAATTTCAGAACCACCGGGAACCGCCGGAACCAGAACCGGAACCGGATGGTACCCGGAACCGTTACGGGCCGGTTCCACCTCCGGAACCGCCAGAATCGGAATCGGATGGTACCCGGAACCGTCACGGGCCGGTTCCAGAACCGGAACCGCCAGAACCGGAACCGGATGGTACCCGAAACCGTCACGTGCCGGTTCCACTTCCGGAACCGTCAGAACCGGAACCGCAAACCCAAATAAACCCAGAACCGAAACCGAATACAGTCTTAACTGGACCTGTAATCGATATTGTAGCTCTGCCTCAGCACGCAACACATGCAAAATAATGGTATTTTATTAGCCAAAGAAAGACATCAAGATATCTAATATTCTGAAATATAACAAGAAAAAGACAACGTTAAGCAGCTTATATCATTGGAAGCTGCAATCTGTCACAACTAGTGCACCTTATTACAATAACGGCATGAATTACTTTTTAAACTATAATTTTCCTATAGTTTGAATGCAAAAGATGACTTTTACTTCTGAGTATTACTATAATTGGAAAGTGGAAAAGTAATAAAAAAATAAATAAATTAATAATAATAATAATAATAATAATAATAATATTAAAGGTCGAAAATTAAATGCAAGCAACAAACTAACAACCATTCTTATGAATTTTTTTTTCTCGTAAAAAATAAAAATAAAAAGCACTTTTATGAAGTTGGCAATTTTCGTACTTTCTTTTTAATTATTTGTAAGTGATCGTTTTCATACTTCCCTGGAATTTCATCAGTTCTAGGCACTCAAAATTGTCAAATATATATTTTGTTATACCGTACATGTCTTTATAATCGTAGATTTCACTAGTAGGACCAAGTACTTAAACTCAAACACAATTAAAACTTATATTATTATATTATGTATGATATAGTTGGAATTCAATAATTTTGTGATACTTTTTGCTTTTCAGAGTAAATTGGACTAATCTTCGAAGCTAAGTTATATTAAATTAATTAATATGACAAAATTAAAATTTAAATATTCAAAAAATTATATCAAAAGTGCTATAAGTTGAGGGGATTATAGCACTTGGCAACGAACCAAGGTGTAGGAAGAAAATCACGATCGAGAAAGCAAAGCAAACTAAAAGTTTTGAAACTAGGGTGTTGGTCTTTTGTTAAAATAGAATGAAATTTATTTTTTATTTTTTTATTTATTATTTATCGTAAAAGGGGAGACATTACACATAGTATGCCCGACTTAATGGAGAAAGTATTATTAAATCCTAGCTTGCAAAATCATATATAGCTAACGACACTTTAGCAGGAAATCAACGACCCTAACTAATTAGCAAATGTTATGAAATAATATAAAAAACAAGAACAATAATGCAAGAACAAGAGCAATAGAGAGAAGAGTAGAGAGAGTTCTTCTTATTGATACTTAGAGAATGTTAGGAGTGTCTTACAATGGTAGAAGACCCCTTTATTTATAGGGAGTGAGAGGATCTAGCTACCAATAATAGGACTCTAGAATCTCTCTAATTAAAGACATTCACCTTAAATAGAAGTGTATTTATAACACTCCCCCTTGAATGTCTATTCAATGATGTGCCTCGTTAAAACCTTAAAACAAAACCCAATGGGAAAAATTAAAGTAAGGAAAAAGAGTACACATGTTTGAATATGCGCCTATTGGTTGCCTCGTTAAAAACCTCGCAAGGAAAATCCGGTGGGACAAAACCTTGTAAGGGAAAAAGAGTGCAACGCGCATTAACTCCCCCTGATAAGAACATCAATTTATGTCCTTAAGTCTTCGCATCCCGATCTTGTGAACTAGCTTCTTGAAGGTTGATTTTGGTAGAGATTTTGTGAACAAATCAGTCATATTGTCGTTTGAACGAATCTGTTGAACATTGATATCACCATTCTTTTGAAGATCATGTGTGAAGAATAACTTTGGTGAAATATGCTTCGTTCTATCTCCTTTTATGAATCCTCCCTTCAATTGAGCTATACATGCTGCATTGTCTTCATACAAAGTTGTGGGTAGTTTATCACACTTCAAACCACATTTGTCTTGGATATGATGTATTATCGACCTTAACCACACACACTCCCGACTTGCTTCATGAATAGCAATTATCTCGGCATGATTAGATGAAGTAGCCACAATTGATTGCTTAGTCGATCGCCAAGATATGGCGGTGTCTCCACAGGTAAACACATAACCCGTTTGAGATCGAGCCTTGTGTGGGTCGGACAAATATCCAGCATCAGCATAACCAACAAGATCCGGGCTGCAATTCTTGCCATAAAATAAGCCCATATCGGTAGTTCCCTTTAGGTACCGCAATATGTGTTTGATCCCATTTCAATGTCTCCTCGTAGGAGCCGAGCTAAATCTTGCTAAGACATTAACTGAAAAGGATATGTCAGGCCTTGTAGTATTTGCAAGATACATTAGTGCGCCAATTGCGCTAAGATATGGTACTTCAGGACCAAGTAGCTCTTCATTCCTTTCTTGTGGTCGGAATGAATCTTTGTTCACATCAAGTGATCGAACAACCATCGGTGTACTTAAAGGATGTGCTTCATCCATGTAAAACCGTTTCAGTACCTTTTCTGTATAGGTAGATTGATGAACAAAAATTCCGTTTGCCAAATATTCAATTTGCAAACCAAGACATAGTTTAGTCTTTCCGAGATCTTTCATCTCGAATTCATCCTTTAGATAATCAATTGCCTTTTGGAGTTCTATAGGGGTTCCAATAAGGTTTATGTCATTGACATATACGGCAAGTACAACAAATTCCGATGTTGTTTTCTTTATAAAAACACACGGGCAAATGGCGTCATTTATATAGCCTTCTTTTAACAAGTACTCACTAAGACGATTATACCACATTCGTCCAGATTGCTTTAGACCATACAAGGATCTTTGCAATTTAATTGAGAACATTTCCCGAGATTTTGAATTATGCGCGTTTGGCATCTTGAGTCCATCGGGAATTTTCATGTATATCTCATTATCAAGTGAGCCATAAAGATAGGCAGTAACCACATCCATTAAGTGCATGTCAAGCTTTTCATGGACAGCAAAACTTATGAGATAACGAAAGGTTGTCGCATCCATTACAGGCAAATATGTCTCTTCATAATCGACACCAGGCCTTTGAGAAAAACCTTGTGCAACAAGGCGTGCCATATATCTTTGTACCTCGTTTTTCTCATTTCTTTTGCGTACAAAGACCCATTTATAGCCGACAGGCTTAACACCATTAGGTGTTTCAACTATAGGGCCAAAAAACTTCACGTTTTGCCAGCGAATTCAATTCTGATTGAATAGCTTCTTGCCACTTTGGCCAATCCTGTCTTTTTCGACATTCTTCAACAGATTGAGGTTCGAGATCCTCACATTCTTGCATAATGCTAGATGCTACATTATAAGCAAAGGCATTATCCACCACAATATCCACTCGATTAATATTTGCCTCAATATTAATTGGATTTAGGGATAGTTCCGTATTTTCCAGAGTCTCGGGCTCAATGGATTCTTCATGAATCTCAGAATTTGTTAAATCATGAGATTCTTTCGTGGTGTCATTTTGATGGTTCTTTTTCCTCCTTCTAGGATTTCGATCTTTGGAACCTAATGGTCTGCCACGCATCAGGCGTGCATTCGACTCATTGGTTATGACACTAGATGATTGTCCAACAGGGACATCAATACGGATTGGAACATTTTCCGCGGGAATGTGGGATTTCGTTATCCTTTTCAAGTCCGTAAATGCGTCAGGCATTTGATTTGCTATTCTTTGCAAATGGATAATCTTTTGTACCTCTCTTTCACAAATAGAGGTATGTGGATCAAGATGAGATAATGATGCATTTTTCCACAAAATTTCCCGTTTGGTTTCACCAACTTCTCCCCCTAATTTTGGGAAAAGTGTCTCATCGAATCGACAGTCTGCAAATCGTGCAGTAAATACGTCGCCTGTCAATGTTTCGAGGTAGCGAATGATGGAGGGTGATTCAAACCCAACATATATTCCTAACCTTCTTTGCGGACCCATTTTGGTGCGGGATGGCGGTGCTATAGGCACATATACTGCGCATCCAAAAATTCTTAAATGGGATATATTGGGTTCATGACCCAAAACCAATTGCAACGGGGAATACTTGTGGTAATTCGTCGGTCTGAGACGAATTAGCATTGCTGCATGTAAGATGGCGTGACCCCATACCGAATTGGGCAGCCTCGTTCTCATAAGTAATGGCCTTGCAATCAACTGCAGGCGTTTAATTAACGATTCTGCAAGACCGTTTTGAGTGTGAACATGAGCTACATAATGTTCAACTTTTATCCCGATTGATAAGCAATAATCATAAATGCTTGGGATGTAAACTCAGCAGCATTATCCAGTCTAATGGACTTGATTGGATTATCTAGAAATTGTGCTCGTAGTCGAATTATTTGTGCCATTAATTTCGCAAACGCAAGGTTGCGTGATGACAACAGGCACACATGAGACCATCTACAGGATGCGTCTATCAAGACCATGAAATACCTAAACGACCCACTAGGTGGGTGAATAGCTCCACAAATGTCCCCTTGTATACGTTCCAGAAACGTGGGTGACTCAGTCCCAACCTTTGTTGGTGATGGCCTGATAATCAACTTGCCTTGATAACACGAAGTGCAAGGATATTCATTATTCGAAAGAATTTTGAAATCTTTAACGGATGCCCATATGAGCTTTCTATAATCCGTCTCATCATGACCGATCCTGGGTGTCCCAATCGATCATGCCAAAGTTCAAAGGTATTGGAATCAGTAACCCTTTGGTTTACTGTTGAATGTGCCTCAATTGCACTAATTCTTGTCCAATACAGGCCACAAGATAAAGACGGGAATTTCTCAATAACCCTCTTTTGGCCGGAGACATTCCTTGTGATGACGAGATATTCAAGATTATCTTCATCCATTGTCTCAATATGATAGCCATTCCGGCGTACATCTTTAAAACTCAACAAGTTTCTCTTAGACTTGGAGGAGAACATTGCATTCTCTATGTTTAACGTCGTGCCTTTGGGCAGAGTTACAATTGCTCTTCCGGAGCCTTCAATCAATTTACTACTTCCAGAGATTGTAGTAACGTTTGCCTTACACATATTTAGTTGAGAGAAATATTTCTTTTCTTTGAGTATTGTATGTGTAGTACATGAATTAACTAGGCAAATACTTTTACAGTTGGACGTTGATCCAAGTTCGCTTTGTGAGATATCCATATTTGCTATCCCATAGTTTGACATACAAAAGAGATACACGAACATAAGAATAAACAAGTTCAATTTGTTTGTGTCACATAATATTTTCAGAATCTGCTGCTAACAGTTGACTAACAAAATCAGATATGTTATCCATAATTGATTACTTTGCAGTTTGAAAATTTCAGTTTAAGCATTTTCTTCAAACAATCGATTGTTAAACACAAACAATCGATTGTTGAACATTGACAATCGATTGTTAAACACACACAATCGATTATTTGCTATTTTGAAAAACTTCAGATCACACTGTCTTAAGACAATCGATTGTTATGCATAGACAATCGATTGCTGGCTATTTTGAAAAATTCCAGAGCACACTGTTTTAAGACAATCGATTGTTATGCATAGACAATCGATTGTTGGCTATTTTGAAAAATTCCAGAGCACACTGTTTTAAGACAATCGATTGTTATGCATATACAATCGATTGTTGGCTATTTTGAAAAATTCCAGAGCACACTATTTTAAGACAATCGATTGTTATGCATAGACAATCGATTGTTGGCTATTTTGAAAAATTCCAGAGCACACTGTTATAACGACAATCGATTGTTAGGCATAGACAATCGATTGTGGATGATTTTTGAAAAATTCCAGATTACACTGTCTTAACGACAATCGATTGTTAGACAAAGACAATCGATTGTGGATGATTTTTGAAAAATTCCAGATTACACTGTCTTAACAACAATCGATTGTTAGACAAAGACAATCGATTGTTGATCAATTGTTTTTCAGCTTTAATGCGAAAATAGTAGGTAATCGACTAGTTTTTCAGGCTAGTCGATTACCCCTACTGGAAAATAAAAATATTATTGATATTTGAGCATATTGAAGATATTCTAAAGAACTACTGCTAACATTGCATCATGAACTAACTAATACGAGCTAATACTAATGACTATTAGTTTATTCACTAACTAATACAAATAAGTAGAACAAAATCAAATAACTCCATCTTCTTTCATCACGGACCCATCACCGATTAGGTGGTCTATTTTCCCCTCGGGTTGCTCAAAGAAGTCTGCCACATCCAGGTGGGTGATGTCCAAGTTGTCGTCATAGACAAAATTTGTTTCAAGGCCTTTTCTCTTTCGAGATGCTTGATAAAGGTCAACCAAGTGTCTTGGTATACGGCAAGTCTTTGACCAGTGCCCTTTCCCACCGCAACGATAACATATAGTTTCTGAACCATTTGCCTTAGGATCTTCATGACCCCGTTTCTGCTTTCGGTGGTTATCTCTCCTTGGGGGTTGACGGACTTCATTGGAATTTCTTCCTTGTCTACGTCCCTGGCTATGACCCCGTTTACGACCATGACCATGGCCCTTTTCATGTTTGGCATAATGAGAGTGCACCTTATCTGCTTCAGGCAGTGGTGTGGACCCAGTGGGTCGATTTTCGTGATTTCTCATGAGCAGGTCATTATTTCGCTCAGCCACTAGTAGAAGAGAAATCAGTTCAGAGTACTTTGTAAAGCCTTTCTCTCTGTACTGTTGTTGCAGTACCATATTGGAGGCATGAAACGTTGTAAACGTTTTCTCAAGCATATCATAATCGGAGATATTATCCCCGCATAGCTTCAATTTAGAAGTAATTCTGAACATTGCAGAATTATATTCAGAAACGGACTTAAAGTCCTGGAGCCTCAGATGAGCCCAATCATATCGTGCTTGTGGCAGAGTGACCAACTTCAGGTTGTCATATCTCTCCTTTAAGCCGTTCCACAAGATGAGTGGATCCTTGACGATGAGATATTCAATCTTCAAACCTTCATCAAGGTGATGGCGCAAGAAAATCAAGGCCTTCGCACAGTCTTGGGTGGATGCTTTTTCTCTATCTTTGATGGTGTCTCCGAGACCCATAGCATCTAAGTGGATTTCAGCATCCAACACCCATGTCATATAGTTCTTGCCCGAAATTTCAAGGGCAACGAACTTTCTTTTCGTAATGTCAGACATAACCGAAAATTAAATTAGGAAGAGGGAAATACCTTAGATTTTTTCGAGAATGGTTCTTGAGACGGTAGAGTCTCGTGCTGATAACGTGTTATGAAATAATATAAAAAACAAGAACAATAATGCAAGAACAAGAGCAATAGAGAGAAGAGTAGAGAGAGTTCTTCTTATTGATACTTAGAGAATGTTAGGAGTGTCTTACAATGGTAGAAGACCCCTTTATTTATAGGGAGTGAGATGATCTAGCTACCAATAATAGGACTCTAGAATCTCTCTAATTAAAGACATTCACCTTAAATAGAAGTGTATTTATAACAGCAAATATATTCTCAGCAGCTAAGTTACGACTGTCAATATCTCCTAGAGCTAGATTGTGGAGAATATATTAATATTAAAGCCATTTTGATTCTAATCTCCAATTTCGTAAACCTTTCGTCGTTTGGATATATCTACAATAAGTTATTAATGTTCTATTAAAGAGTGTCCAATTAAAAAGATCGTTGGTCATGATTCCATGATTTTCTAGCCTCTCTATATAAACATAAATGTCAAACTCAAACTAATTTCAAATTAGAAATAACCGATAGTCGTATTATTTGTATAATTTATATAATATATATATATATATATATATATATATATATATATATATATATATATATATATATATATATAAAATCAGTATATAATTTATAAAAATTGACTAAAAAATATAAACAGTAAATCCAACCGGTCATTGTGCAAATATCCCTCATTTCGTCGGCTTTTCTTTGGGCTTTGAAGGCATAAGATCAGTTAGATCCATTTGGCATAGTTTAGATTTGGGCTTGCTATTTCTGAATCACTATGAATGCAATATTTGACAAAATATTGCTTGTTTATGGTCAGTACACTTTTTTTTTCTTGAAAACGAAAATACTTTTTTAGGATTTTTCACCTAATATTCGATATTTGTATTGGAATCTAATTATATTTGGATTCGCATCGCGTTGGGCTTTATTAAGGAGAAAGCGCTTCCTACCAGGGATTTTTTCATACCTAAAGTTCGAACCCGATATCTCTTATCAAGAAAAGAGCAATTATATCCATTGCACCACATCCTTTAATGGTATGGTAGGTGAATGTTCCTTTATAAGCAACCGCATTGACTTTTTACTTGTTAATATTAAGTCTTGATCCTCTAAGCTAGAACTATTTCACCAATTAAATCCGTAAAATATTTCGGAATACCCATTATATTTTTTGGGCAAAGATCAATTTTTAGCTTGCAACCGAACGTATTTATACTCATTAGCCACAAAAATATAAAAAATTGTATAATTTTTATATATAATATACTTAAATGTGTGTGTATCAAAAAATTTAATTTTCGGATATTATTTTGAGAGCAGCTATACAATGTTATTTTTTTTTTTTTGAATTCCCATAATATGATGTGTACAGAGGCAGATTCGGGATTTAAATCCTATGAGTTCAACTTTTAAAGTTTCATCATTGGACTTATTATATTTTTTTAAAGTTATGGTTACTAATTTGATAATTTTAATAAATTTTACATATAAATTTTTACTCCGCATTAAATTTTTTGAGTTCAATTAATTCCGATGGAAGACTTAAAATTTAATTATATTAGCCCATAACATTTATTTGGACTAATATATCTCAAATTTAAAATATAAACTAAATTATTTCATAAATTTAATTTATATAAAATCTATATGCCCACAAATACATTCGCATATATCAATTATTATCAAAGCAGAACCAAAAAAGGTAATGGTTAACTTATTTAGTTGATGGAACTCTATCACTAGGAAAACATATATCTCCTGGGACAGAATGTGTACCCCAAAATCAGCAGGAGGGATGAATCTTACTAATCTCAGGCTCTGGAATAAAGTTGTCATTGCAAAGACATGCTGGGATCTAGCTCATAAAAAGGACAAACTGTGGATAAGGTGGATCACTGTATACTACATCAAAAACAAACTTATTAAAACCATGTCAATTCCTGCACAGGCAAGCTGGATGGTCAGAAAGATCATACAGTCTAGAGAAGTTTTGCAGAGGTTTCAGCACTGGAAGGAGCAGGTCTGCTCAGTTAGACAACTATACCATTTACAGCTTTAAGACCTGCCGAGAGTCCCATGGAAGAATTTGATCATACAGAACTATGCAAGACCAAAGGCAACATTCAATCTATGGTTGTTCTTACAAGATAGATTACCAACAAAAGATAGATTGCACAGTTAGGGAATGAGTGTTGATCAACACTGTATCTTATGCCAAAATCATCCAGAGACCAGAGATCATTTTCTACTATTCTGTCCAGTCACTGCTGAACTATGGGGGAAAACAATGCACTGGCTGCAGGAGACTTACCCTCACCTTACTGCCTGAAACCAGAAACTGCAGTGGCTCATAAGTAAAGCCAAAGGTAGAACATGTCGAGCAGCCATCTTCAAAATGGTAGCTGCTGAGTTTGCATATACTATCTGGCTGGAATGGAACTCAAGAATCTACAACAACACATTTCGTTGCAATGAAGCCCTTTTGAGAGACATAGTATACACTTGTAATGTTATAGGTACCCCTCGAAATAGAAACCACTTACAACACCTTCAAATATAGTATTGTTAGGTAGTTAGGACATTAGATAAAGTTAAATTATTATATTAGAGATGGTCAGCTGAGTTAAAGCTAGACTATAGTTTTGTAATGTTATTTCATTGGTGATTAATGAAATTCTTAATTACCAAAAAAAGTATATATTATGTATATTTTAGGTATATATTATATTAAATAAATAAATACTTTATTTTATAGATATGAATTTTTTAATATTTGTACAAATTATTAATAATGTTGCAGAAAAAGAAAAGAAAAGAAAAAAAAGGAGAAGAAATAAGAGTGTTAAGGCAGAGACAACAAAAAGGTCAAGGATGATATCCCCAATCCAAATAGATCATCTTCAATTCTAAGGATGTCATCCATGAAAAGAGGCACTTGAAATAAATTGATTCACGAGCTAAGATGTCGTCCCCAATTTAAAGATGACATTCCTGAAAATTTTATAGGCATAATTTCTAATAAATAAGCATGACTTTTAAGTGAAAGGGGGAGAACCATTCTTGTTAGAGAATCCTAACTTTAATTAGTATTGTTTTAGTTTTAAAAGTTATTTTTTTATTGTAGGAATACTACTTTTTCTTTTTCTTTTTTTATTTTTTTCCATAATGAAGTAATTTTCTTTGGTCGGAATACTAGATAAAGCTATAAAATTGTTATAATAATTATCTTAATGTTATTACCTTCTTATAGTGAGATTTTCTGTTTATTATTTTTATACACCAATGTATTTGATATTGATTGAATATAAAATATATTTATATACACTTCCAAAAATCTTTATTTAGTTATTTTTTTTTCTTATTCGGGAGAAGAGAAAAATTCAAACAAGTTTATTGATTTAATAAAGACTAATCGAAGGAAGGTTTTTTTTTTTTTCACTTGGTGCACTCAACTAAGATATTCTTGTTTGAAGCTACTATTTCAATTGGTCTATACTAATCGAAAGTGGTATTATTAATCAATTATTTTTTAATATCAATAATTGTCAATAAATTGATAGCACTAAGCGCGGGTACTATTTATATATTATTATTATATGGAGTGATTGTCTTAGAAAATAAGTGATCATTCTTTAAACAAGGTTTATGTTTAACTGTTAATCAATAACTATAGTAATCGAAAGAGGTATTATTAATTGGATGTTTGTATGTGGTTTGGTTGAATTAGAAATAAGAGATCATTTCATTAAATCTGAGAAATCAATAGTTGTTATGAAATAGAAGATTCTTACACTTCTATTTAAGGTGAATGTCTTTAATGTATCTAATTAGAGAGATTTTAGAGTTCTATTAGTGGTAGCTAAGTCTTCCCCTCCCCTATAAATAGAGGTGCCCCCTACCATTGTAAATCATCCCTTGAGACCCCTCTCAACACAATAAGAAGAACTCTCTCTACTCTTCTCTCTATTGCTATTGTTCTTGCTCCATTGTTCTTGTCTTTTGCTTTAGTTTATAACACGTTATCAGCACGAGACTCTACCGTCTCAAGTATCATTCTCGAAAATCCAAGGTATTTTCCCTCTTCCTAATTTAATTTTCGAGTATGTCTGACATTATGAAAAGAAAGTTCGTTGCCCTTGAAATTTCGGGCAAGAACTATATGACATGGGTGTTGGATGCTGAAATCCACCTAGATGCTATGGGTCTCGGAGACACCCTCAAAGATAAAGAAAAAGCATCAACCCAAGATTGTGCGAAGGCCTTGATTTTCTTGCGCCACCACCTTGACGAAGGTTTGAAGATTGAATATCTCACCGTCAAGGATCCACTCGTTTTGTGGAACAGCTTAAAGGAGAGATATGACAACCTGAAGTTGGTCACTCTGCCACAAGCACGATATGATTGGGCCCATCTGAGGCTACAGGACTTTAAGTCCGTTTCTGAATATAATTCTGCTATGTTCAGAATTACTTCTAAACTGAAGCTATGTGGAGATAACATCTCCGATTACGATATGCTTGAGAAAACGTTTACAACGTTTCATGCCTCCAATATGGTACTGCAGCAACAGTACCGAGAGAAAGGCTTTACGAAGTACTCTGAACTGATTTCTCTCTTACTAGTGGCTGAGCGAAATAATGATCTACTCATGAGAAATCACGAAAATAGACCAACTGGGTCTACACCACTGCCTGAAGCAGATATGGTGCACTCGCATTATGCCAAACATAAAAGGGACCATGATCACGGTCATAAACGGGGTCAAAGACGTGGACAAGGAAGAAATTCCAAAGAAGTCCGTCACCCCCCAAAGAGAGATAACCACCGAAAGCAGAAACGGGATCCCGAAGATCCTAAGGCAAATAGTTCAGAAACTATATGTTATCGTTGCGGTGGGAAAGGGCACTGGTCAAAGATTTGCCGTATACCAAGACACTTGGTTGACCTTTATCAAGCATCTCGAAAGAGAAAAGGCCCTGAAACAAACTTTGTCTATGACGACAATGAGGACATCACCCACCTGGATGTGGCAGACTTCTTTGAGCAACCCGAGGGGAAAATAGACCACCTAATCGGCGATGGGACCATGATGAAAGAAGATGGAGTTATTTGATTTTGTTCTACTTATTTGTATTAGTTAGTGAATAATCTAATAGTCATTAGTATTAGCTCGTATTAGCTAGTTCATGATATGATATTTGTATTAGTTCTTCAATATGCTCAAATATCAATAAAACTTTTATTTTCCAGTGGGGGTAATCGACTAGCCTGAAAAACTAGTCGATTATCAACTATTTTCGCATTAAAGTTGAAAAACAATTGATCAACAATCGATTGTCTTTGGCTAACAATCGATTGTCTTGAAACAGTGTGTTCTGGAATTTTTCAAAAATAGCCAACAATCGATTGTCTTTGTCTAACAATCGATTGTCTTGAAACAGTGAGGTCTAGAATTTTTCAAAAATCACCCACAATCGATTGTCTACATCTAACAATCGATTGTCGTTAGGCAGTGTAATCTGGAATTTTTCAAAAATCATCCACAATCGATTGTCTATGTATAACAATCGATTGTCTATGTTCCAACAATCGATTGTGTGGGTTTAATAATCGATTGTCTTATGAAAAACGCTGAAATTTTCAAACTGCAAAGTAATTGATTATGGACAACATATCTGATTTTGTTTGTCAATTGTTAGTAGCAGATTTTGAAAATATTATGTGACACAAAAGGAATTGAACTTGCTTATTCTTATGTTCCTGTATTTCTTTTGTATGTCATACCATGGAAAGTAAATTGATCGAAGGCTCCGGAAGAGCCAATGTAACTCTGCCCAAGGGCACGACGTTAATCATAGAGAATGCTATGTTCTCCTCCAAGTCTATGAGAAACTTGTTGAGTTTTAAAGATGTACGCCGGAATGGCTACAATATTGAGACAATGGATGAAGATAATCTTGAATATCTCGTCCTCACTTTAAAGAATGTCTCCGGCCAAAAGAGGGTTATTGAGAAATTCCCGTCTTTATCTTGTGGCCTGTATTGGACAAGAATTAGTGCAATTGAGGCACATTCAACAGTAAATCTAAAGAATACTGAGTCCAATACATTTGTACTTTGGCATGATCGACTGGGTCACCCAGGATCAACCATGATGAGACGGATTATAGAAAGCTCATATGGGCATCCGTTAAAGAATTTCAAAATTCTTTCAAGTAATGAATATCCTTGCACTTCGTGTTATCAAGGCAAGCTGATTATCAGACCATCCCCAACAAAGGTTGGGACTGAGTCACCCCAGTTTCTGGAACGTATACAAGGGGACATTTGTGGACCTATTCACCCACCTAGTGGGTAGTTTAGGAATTTCATGGTCTTGATAGACGCATCCTGTAGATGGTCTAATGTGTGCTTGTTGCCATCACGCAACCTTGCATTTGCAAAGTTAATGGATAATAGATGAGAATAATCTTGAATTCTCCATGAAAACGAGGCTGCCCATTTCGGTTTGGGTTCACGCCATTTTGCATGCAACAATACTAGTTTGTCGGCTGCCCACTTCGGTTTGGGGTCACGCCATTTTGCATGAAGCAATGCTAGTTCGTCGGCTGCCCACTTCGGTTTGGGGTCACGCCATGTTGCATGCAGCAATGCTAGTTCGTCTCTGACTGACGAATTGACACAAATATTCCCTATTGCAATTGGTTTTGGGTCATGAACCCAATATATCCCATTTAAGAAGCTTTGGATGCGCAGTATAGGTGCCTGTAGCACCACCATCCCGCACCAAAAATGGGTTTGCAAAGAAGGTTAGGAATATATGTTGAGTATGAATCGTCCTCCATTATTCGCTACCTCGAAACATTGACAGGAGATTTGTTCACTGCACTATTTGCAGACTGTCAATTTGATGAGACACTTTTCCCAAAATTAGGGGGAGAAGTCGGTGAAACCAAATGGGAAATTTTGTGGAAAAATGTATCATTATCTCATCTTGATCCACATACCTCTATTTGAAAGAAAGAGGTACAAAAGACTATCCATTTGCAAAGAATAGCAAACCAAATGCCTGACGCATTTACGGACTTGAAGAGGATAACGAAATCCCACATTCACGCGGAAAATGTTCCGATCCGTATTGAAGTCCCTATTGGACGAATATCTAGTGTCATATCCAATGAGTCAAATGCACGCCAGAAGCGTGGCAGACCATTAGGTTCTAAAGATCGAAATCCTAGAAAGAGGAAAAAGAACGATCTAAATGACACTATGAAAGAATCACATGAGGACGCTCATGATTTGATTAATTCCGAGATTCACGAAGAATCTATTGAGCCTGAGACTCTTGAAAATACGGAATGCAAGAATGTGAGGATCTTGAACCTCAGTCTGTGGTAGTACAAAATTAATTGAGAGCTCTCGAAGAGCCAATTATTACTATGTTGGAGAAACACGATTGAGTATTGTGCTGTAGTAAGTCTCAACGAAACTTATTCAGTTTCCAAAAGTACACGCGAAGGCGATTGATGATATTGAGACTATAAATAAAGGAAGGCTTTGATTCTCCTATTACTACAACTTGTAGCGGGGTAATTTGTATATGAAAAGCTACCCGCTTTGTTCTCCAGTTTGTACTACACAAACGAAAGAATGCCACAATAAAGTGGATATCTATTGGTATAAAACCCATGTCATAATAAACCCGAAGTTTATTGATAAGTGCACATGTCATGGTGTAAATTTGAAGTTTACCAATATTGATAATTTATTCAGTTGACATTCGTGTTAGCCATCTTATTTGAAGTATGATGTGCAAATTCACATAGGTGAATATCAAAGAACTAGAAGTTCTTGTTCTCAGTAACGAACGGACCAACTAAAGAGTTCGGGTTGAAGCCCATAAATTCTGGAAATATGAAAGGTGAGTATGGGCCCATTCACCTGCCATGTATACCACATATGATGCATCTATGATATGGTTACATGCGCCATTGTTATTAACCCGCAGCCTGGCAGTGCTTGCGAGGTAAATCGCTCAGTAATCTAGCTTCGAGCATAGTTTCCAGATTCTCTACTCAAGACAGTTCATCTTGATAAGTTGGTTTATATTAAAGTTGGTTTAGCAAGATAATTATTGAGTGCTTCCACTTAATAGCTAAACTGTTCCTTATGAGAACGAAGTTATATATATATCAGTTTGATATAAGTTGTATATGAGAGTATATTCTCCCCTCACAAGTGGTTCAGGGTCAGGAACCAAATAATTTCATCTTATTATTAAGGTGCTGTGTATATTGACATAATGCACAAAGATGATTTTCCAAAGTTGAGGAAACATGTTAGCTTTACTAACATGAGGGGGAGACATGATAAACACTTGAGAAAGTGTTACATGGGATGAATTTTCATTTGTATATGTATATCCCCGAATATCATGATATGAACCTGTAGTTCATAAAAGGGAAATGCAATTGCAACATATTGCAAAACATGCTATACGCATTTGCTGACTCAAAGAAAGTAACTAAATGGAAGAGATACAATTCAAGAAGAATTGATTCCATATGAAAGACATGAAGTTTTGAACCTATAGTTCAAATGCTTGAAAGTATAAACGTCAAAGCTAAAGTCTATTATGCGACTTATATGACTTAACTTGAAAGATTTAAGTTGCTTGAAGCATATGCAATTCTTGGTCCTGAAGTACCACATCCTAAGTGCAATTTGTGTACATATGTATCTTGCTATAACTATAAGCATGATGGCATTGAGAATGCATCTATGGAGATATTGAAGAGTTATTCCACGACATTATATGAAGATGTTCATATCTATCAAGAATGATGATTTCAGGATGATGCACAAGATTGGAATGCAAATGCTCAAGGATATAAATCGATGTACTCATTAGGGGGAGTCAATGCGCGTTGCACTCTTTTTCCCTTACAAGGTTTTGTCCCACTGGGTTTTCCTTGCAAGGTTTTTAACGAGGCAACCAATAGGCGCATATTCAAACATGTGTACTCTTTTTCCTTACTTTAATTTTTCCCATTGGGTTTTGGTTTTAAGGTTTTATGAGGCACATCATTGAATAGACATTCAAGGGGGAGTGTTATGAAATAGAAGATTCTTACACTTCTATTTAAGGTGAATGTCTTTAATGTATCTAATTAGAGAGATTTTAGAGTTCTATTAGTGGTAGCTAAGTCTTCCCCTCCCCTATAAATAGAGGTGCCCCCTACCATTGTAAATCATCCCTTGAGACCCCTCTCAACACAATAAGAAGAACTCTCTCTACTCTTCTCTCTATTGCTATTGTTCTTGCTCCATTGTTCTTGTCTTTTGCTTTAGTTTATAACAATAGTAAAATTTTGATTTATTATAATACTTTTATCTTGCTAAATCACAATATCCCAACTCTTATCTTTTTTATAAAATTATAAATATTTATTGCTTTTATTTTATTATAGGCAAAATACTTTAAATTACCACTAAACTTGTCTCAAACTATTAGCATTCTTCTCGAACTATGCCCAGTCCAAATTACCCTTCTTAACTTGATCTTTTGAGAGTAATCACTCCTGAGATGATGATATGGCAAAAAGTGTGGGTACACTCACCTGGCATGTGAATTTTTCTTCCTATGTGGCACTTTTTGGAAAACAAAATATTTTTTTTACCTTTTTAAGAATGTTACTTTTTAGATAAAATTTTTCCAGTACAATTTATAATAAAACTTGGATATAAAATATATTATTTAAGCTAAATATTTTTATTCATCTAAATATAATAAGGTTTCAGTTAATCTTTTTTCGAATTTGACCAAAAAATAAAGATTTATACAATTGAACCTGCCTCGCCCCACCCCGCAACCGTAAAATCTCAAACCCTCCGCCTCGCTAACGTTCAAACCCGTACTGCCCTGCACCGTCCCATTGTTATTCCTACGTACACTCTACCTCTCCAAACTACATTTGTAAAACTACACTGGGTATGTTATTATTGTAAAACTTAATAATCTATTCTTTTTTCTTTTTTGAAATGAGTTTTTTTTTTTGCTAAAAAATAGAAAGCTACTTTACCCTTAAAGAGCATTTGTTGGTTAGAGAAGTATTATTATCAACAAGGCGATATTCATGCATGACCCAATTGGATTTGATTCCTTTAGGAGGTTTTCCCTTATAGAAAACAAGTGTCTTTTTCACACCAATCTTTTTAGTACCATCGTATGTATATATTGGCTTGTCTATTTGTTGAGTTGTCCCACATCGGAGGGATTTGAGGTACTTGGTCCCCTTATATGGCTTGGGCAATCCTCACCTCACAAGCTAGCTTTTGGGGTTGAGTTAGGCTCAATGTCCATTCTTATCATGGTATCAGAGCCAGGGCCATCCCAATTATTGTTACCGATGTTGGCCCCCATTTATGTTGTCCACGCTCCAGAGATCTGGGCGTGAGGGGGGGGGGGTGTTGAGTTGTCCCACATCGGAGGGATTTGAGGTCCTTGGTCTCCTTATATGGCTTGGGCAATCCTCACCTCACAAGCTAGCTTTTGGGGTTGAGTTAGGCCCAAGGTCCATTCTTATCACTATTCCTGTAGCCTTCCAATAACCTGAAGTCGCTGCCCGATTAGGCCTCGTCCCGTTCGGATACTTTGGGTCTCTCGGGCTAAAAAAATACCATTCTTGCTCCCCCAAATTGGCCTTACCTACAAAAATAATCAAAAACTTTCATATGTATAATCCTATTTCTTTTAAAACGTAAAGAAGTTCACATAAAATGAAACAGAAAAAAGTAATAGTTACTTGGTAATTCCCATGGATCGAATTTGTAAAGATTAACTTCTGCTATGATTGTGACTGGTAAGGGAGCAGAAGCTACCTTTTTCTTGAGGTAGTATACCACGAGCTCCTCGTCAGTCGGGTGGAACCGGAATCCCGGTGGTTGAAGATGGTTCGAACCGGACATTAAATCGGTGCTCTCCAACGATCAATTTTTCATACAATATCTACTCAAAATTTTATAAGTTTTGGACAAGTTGAATGTTACATAGAGAAATAATGAACAAAATTGACATTAGTAGAATGTACTATATGGCATACGAGGAAGAATATATACTAGGGATGCTCTGGGTGAACCAATCGTAATGTAACACGTCATGTATCGATGACGAATCGGACTAGGCCACGACAGTTGGAAGTGATATTTGTATGGACCAAATACACAACAAAATATGGAACTAACACCAATACGCTCAACGTATTGACTCCAGAACATGCCATCGAAAGCGTGTTGGTGTTAGTTCCGGAGTCAAGGTTAACAGATGGAATCCCCTTTCGTGACCTTCCCAAGAAAACTTCCAACAAATTGTTTCATAGTGTCCGTGTTGAAGTCAAGAATTTTTTAAGGTGTTAAAATTTAAAAGAATTAAAAAAAACTGATAAAGAGTATTTAATATAAATTATATATTTCTAAAATTTAATATTTAATTTATATATACAATAAAAATTTTAATAAAAAACATTCAATTGACCATCCTTCGAATAACGTAGCTTCGCCCTTGTGTTCATCTGCCATACTTATTTCAATTTTTATTTTATCTTTTCAAAATTGTGGTAGGGGAGAAGGCAGGTATTTGGCCGTTGTCAACCCCAAGTCCCCAATGCAACATTTATTGGTTTGTATTTTCTTTGTATAATAATGATATACGGATCAACTTTGTTAAAGGTTTAAATAAAATTTTGATAAATGAATATATGATTAACAAATATTTAAAAAACTGAAACATATATGATCTATTAAATATTCTTATAGGAGAATTACTTTCAGCTTGTTTGGATGGTCGTTACATATTATATCGTATCGTATTGTTATTTGAAATATAATATTTGTTTTGATTTTTACTTAGACTTTATTGTATCGTGTCATTAAATCTATTGTTACGTAAAGATGAAATATGCCACTTTATGTAACGACCGATATGTTATGGTTGTACCGTTATCTTGTCTTTTTCTCTATCTCACCCTTCACTGTTATTAAATTTTTTTAATTTTATCATTTACACTACTTTTTTATATAATAAGTTTATCCCATATCATAATTTTTTTTATAATATTGTAAATTTATTCTTCATAGTGCTGGTGCATAATATCATGAAACAACGACAAACGATGCAATCTATCCAGACGTTGTATTCATCAAACGATACAGTAAAATACAATACAATACAATACAATACAATACAATACAATACAATACAATACAACATAATACATTATGAAACGATGTGTAACAACTGTCCAAACAAGCTGTTAGTAACATATGATAGTAATTTTCTTAGTCATCTAACATTAATTTTTTGTTGATTTATCCTTTCAAGGTTAGCCAAATTTAATAATTAAGCACAAAAATTGATATGAAACCTAAATAATAATATGTTCTATTTTAATTTTAAAATTACAAAATATAATTTTTAATTCTAAAAAGATATAAGATTTTAAGAGATATTGACATATGAATATGAGAATAAATTGACGCATTTCAATAACAGTTGATAAGAAAGTGATGGTACAAACTATTGTATTAAAATAAATAAAAATTGATCCACTTCATAGTTCGATATATTAAATATTACATCACATAAGAGGATCACAAATATTCTAGATGTTTTCTTAAAAGAAAATTCTACATAAAACCTTAAAAGTATATATGAAAGTTATATATTTATATATTGGTTTGGTTCTAGATTGTTTACTCAATATGAAACCAAACTTACTCAATGTTTTTAATCGATTTGGTTTAACTTTTTGATTTGATACAGTTTCATGGCGCGATTTGAACACCCCTAAATCGATTTTTTCAATAAACATGCAATATATAGTAAATAACATTATGATTACACGCAGATTATAACACAACGAAGTCTTTGAAAAATCATTTTGAGTTGGTTAATTCTTTAAAAACATGGTGGATCACTCATTTTTCACTACCGAATATATTAAACTATTTTAAATGTATAAATTATTCTTGAAATTCTATTTCATGATACAAAATTTGAGATCAATATTTAGATGCTAATAACCAAGAAAGATATTACCCCAGTTTTCTCAAAAACATTACCCGGACCTTGATGAACTGTGTAACCTCTTATTTGTGTTAGTATGAGATAGCAGGTAACTAATAAATACTTGAGGTGCGTGTTAAGATAGTCTGAACACCACCATCATAAAATTCAAATAAAACATAAACAAACTTTATGGAATAAATTTAATATTACTTATTAAAATTTAACTTTAGACCACAAAGTTTATCAAGCCTTCACTTCATTCGGCCAAGACAGACAATAACTTTAAAAATATTCAAATATTAATAATAATTTATTTAAATTAATTGTAACAATTACATAATTTACTAAACCTCCGGATAAATTAATGGTTATTTTTACCTCCAAAAAAAAACCGAGAAAATAATTTCCATAATCAAACCTTTCTTTCTTTCTCTCTTTTGGAAAAACGAAGGAGAGAAGAAGTGTTTGTCCCATGACGATTTTGGAATAGCCGATTCTTCATTAGGCTCAAGAGCCTAGCCACTCTCGTCCCTTTCTTTATTTTTTTTTTTGGTTCTGCACTTCACAAAATTCTCTTTTTTCCAATTTTCCACATCTAGTTATTTTTTTTAATTGAATTTCTTTTGCCAAAACATAAATTTTGGTTATAGGAATTTGAAAATTTAAACGTTAATTCGTTTGTTCTTCTTCCTTCCTTTTCAAGCCTTTTCCCAAAAACTTCTTCTTATTTGTTGGAAAAATGGCAATTGGTGTATTCTGTGGTGTGGTTCCTTTCATATTCCGCAGGAAGCCTTCTGAGTTTAAGGTATTTTCTTCTATTTTCTTTCACTTCTTGTTTATCTCCTTTATTTCCATATAATTTCTAACATTATTGAAACATGTTTGTTTTAATAATATCATATGAAGAAGGGAAAAAAAGAAAGCAAAATTCTGCATTTTCATTATTCCCTTCTTCCATGCAAACATCAACGGGGCAATATTTTCATACCATTTTATTGGATTTCTTTAAAGGACCTCTCTTGCAATCTTTTTTCTCAAAATTATGGTTTGGTTTCTAGGATTGCCGCCACGTGACCAAGAAGTCACAAGTTCAAGCTGTAAAAAATAAATTTTTATAATAACGTAAGGTAAACTTGAGCACTATAGACGCAAATGTGAATAGGGCTCTTCCTCACGCATAGCTGGGACTTTGTGCATCCTTAAACATATAAACTGATGGATGAAAAATACTTAAATATAAAAACCACCTCAAAAAGCTTTATCAAATCAAATGAAGACAGACGCGGAACCACGATTTCAAACTTATGGGTTCATGATTCTAATCGTTTTAAGTTACTAGATTTTAAATAAATAATGTATACATATTCAATAGATTTTTTAAGATAAATACAGGGTTCGAGCTAAAGTTATTAGCTTTGGCCGAACTTGCTTCATGCGCAAAAATTTACTTTTACATACAACAACAACAACATAGTAAAATTTCACTAGTGAGGTCTAGGGAGGGTAGTGTGTATGCAGACCTTATCCTTAACCCGAAGGAGGGAGACTGTTTACGAAGGACCCTCGGCTCAAGAAGAAGAAGACGAAAATACAAAGACACAATAAAAAAGAAATTTACTTTTACATGAAAAGAATAAAAAAGGAAAACTCATTTACATTGAAATTTAACATATCAATGATACTCCTCTTATAGGAGGGGAGCCCTGGAGCAACTGTTAAGGTCTTCATGTGACCTATAGGTCACGGGTTTGAGTCGTAGAATCAGCCATTAATGCTTGCATTAGGGTAGGCCGTCTAAATCATACCCCCTTGGTGTGCGGCCCTTCTCCGAACTCTGTATGAACGCAGAATATTTTGAATACCGAACTGCCCTTTCAGTGATATTCCTGTTATAAAATTGCATGCTAACAGAAATTAATAATATTTTTCAGGAAGAAGACACACGTAAGACAAGGAGATTACATACTAGGGTAATAAAGAAATTACCTTCTATATTAGTATCAAGAAAATATAAAGCAGCGAAAGGTTCCAAAGTACGCAATTCATGTGGGATGAAAACACCAAAAGCTGCTGCAACTTTGCACAATTCAAGTGTGGCAAAAACTACAAAAAGTCCAACTTTTCATAATTCATGTGGAGTAGCCAGCAACTTCAGAATAATGACAGATATAAGAAACAAGATCCTCTCCTTAAGACACTTGCTTGATCTTTCTCCTTGTGATGGCTCTGAATCTGCAAATGAGGTATTTCTTCGTTTACTTTATCTTCAAGGATTTAATTAGCTTAAGCTATATATATTGTCGAAGGGGAGCCTTGGAGCCAGTGGTGGAGGCAAGATTACCGCCAAGGGGTTCAAAGAAAGGAAAAAATTTAAAATATTTTAGCTAGTGGAATAAAACCAATGACCTTATAAAGGTTTTGAACCCCCTTGACCACCAAGCTATGCTTTTGGGCTGTGCCAAGGGGATTCAAAAAATAATATTCGGAGGTAAAAAATAGAATTTGCCATACATATACAGTATAATTTTTTGGCAAGAGGGGTAGGGTGAACACCCTTCCGCCCCCTTAAATTCGCTACTGCTTGGAGCAACAGTAAAGTTGACTCTGACCGACCTTTAGGTCACAGGTTCGAGCCGTGGAATCAGCCACTGATGCTTGTATAAGGGTGGACTGCCTCCATCACACCCCTTGGGGTGCGGCTGTCCTTCCCCGGATCCTGTGTGAATGCGGGATGCTTCGTGCATCAGGTTTCCCTAAGTTATATATACTGCCAGTGTAAGGACTATTTACATCATCATGTCAATTTTACTTATTTTAACATGTAACTTGTCTTGTTTTCAAGATTACAAATCCAACATTTTAAAGAGGCTTACTTGTAGATATCCTTTGGGTGACATGCATGATAATGTAAACAATTTCTTATCTTGATGGTGCATATAACTTAAACTCTTTATTTATATACACCGACTTTGCAAAAGATATAATTAAATTATCAGGATATTTTAACTTGTCATTGCAGGTAGCATGCCTCATATTCCAGGTTACTAAGTACTCTTCTTAAGTGGCCTGATAGTGTAAATATTCTCTACCAGTGTATAAAAGTTAAACTCCTTCGATACGTGTTAAAAAGTCATTTTTCAGAACAGAACAAGAAGTCTTTTTTAACTTTCTGTTTTGTGCATGTTTCCTAAAGCTGTTGATATCAACTCTGAGAGATCTACATAAACTGTATCCTTCAATCAGCCCGAATTTTTCATTGGCAAAAATTGATGGAACAGCAATACATGAGGTTGTTTACTCCCTAAGTTAAATCATTTTTAGCATATGTTGTACTATTTTTTTAAGCAAAACACAACTACTGTGCTAACCAAAGTTTCCCTAATTTTTCAGAAAGTGCGATGCTTTTGTGATATATTGAAATCAATCGGGCAAATGTGGACTGGAAATGATGAGTGGATGATCAAATGCATAGGGAACTCACACAGTAAACTAAATGATTTTGAATATGGTATGATCATATCTGTAGTTTAATACTCACTCCATCCCAATCAGATGATACTTTTCGGATTTTGAGAGTCAAACTTCTTAACTTTCACCATGAATTCGAACACAGATCGTTAAGTTTTTAAAAATAAAATTAAGATATTTGGAAACTACATAAAAAGTACTATAAGTCAGAATATATACAACAACAACAACAACAACCCAGTATAATCCCACTTAGTGGGGTCTGGGGAGGGTAGTATGTACGCAGACCTTACCCCTACCCTTGGGTAGAGAGGCTGTTTCCAAATAGACCCCCGGCATCCTTCCCTCCAAGAACTTCCCACCTTGCTCTTGGGGAGACTCGAACTCACAACCTCTCGGTTGGAAGTGGGGGTTGCTTACCATCAGAGCAACCCCTCTTGTCTAAGTCAGAATTATTTAAAATGTCTATAAAAAAGTCGTGGTAAAAAAACAACTTGTTTGACTCTCGAACTTCGATAAGTGTCATCCTTTTGAGATGAAGGAAGTATTATATAGTGATAGATTTTCTATTATTCATCTTTTTCTCTTCGATATATGAGAGTCATAATCAATGATTTTTTTCTATCTCCAATTTAGTATCGGCATTGCTGGAAGATATTATTAAGCTAGCTAGTGAAAGGATGATACAAATGTCGGATGAGGATGACGATGAGGATGAGCATGAGGACGATTACGAGGATATTGAGGATGATCAAACCAGAGATAGAAGTCTTTCACCTGATGCATTTGAAGAGGATATTGAGGATGATCAGGCCACAGAAAGAAGTCCTTCACCTGATGCATTTGAGAGACATTTTTCTGAGTCTTATTCAAGCAACAATACTTCTCTTTCGAGCTCTCCAACTTCAATTCTCCCCAAGATAATAACCAATGCTTCAAAGAAGAATGCAAAGGCTTCTATCGCCACGCCTCTTCGCCTATCACTCAAAGTCCAAGCAGTTGGAAAGAAGAATCCAATTAAGGTAAAGCACCTGTCATTCCACATGTTTCCCAATGTAAATCAGGATTCAAATATAGAAGCAAAGCAAGATTTTGAATATAGTCAGGATTGTGAAATAGTGGACTTGCCAGAGATTCTACTAACTAACCTGGAGAATTTATCAGAAAATAGTGGAATATATTGGACTGGTGCATCAAATGGTCAACCCGTGCAAGCTCGTGTTACATTAGATGTGCTTTTACCTCCATCTTCAATCTCTAAGTTGCAATCAAAGGTAACAGAACAGGCAGCAGTGTCACCTTCTCCATACGTTTTATCACCAAAAATTATACAACCACAGGGACCAACAACACCTGCACCCGATTCCACGCCCTCACCAAAGAGCGAGGAATCAACACCATCGTCACCAGCAGCCCAACCTACTACATCAGGAAACAGTGTAACACCTCCACCTCCACCTCCACCTCCTGCCATTACATCAAAAAATAGAGCAGTGCCTCCCCCTCCGTTGCCACCTCCCAGGAAATCAGAAATAGTACATTCATCTCCACCTCCACTTTCACCTCACAAAGCATTAAGGGGTATGGTAACCTCACATCCACTTCCACCAAGGGCATCAAATGGAGCAACGCCAGCACCACCGTCGCCGAAGCCAATTGGAAAGGTAGCTGCACCTCCACCACCACCAATGCCAATGGGAAAGAGAGCTACACCTCCACCATCACCACCTCCACCAATGCCGATGAAAAAGGGAGGTGCACTACCACCGCCGCCACCAGTGTTTGCAGGTGCCAAAAATCCACGACTTAATAAAGCAGCCACTAAACTGAAAAGATCATCCCAAATGGGAAATCTTTATCGATCTCTTAAAGGAAAAGTTGAAGGATCTAGTTTAGACAGGAAATCAAAAGGGGGAAAGGGAAAATTTAGCGCCGCCTCAAAAGGAGGTAAACCAGGAATGGCTGATGCATTAGCTGAGATTACAAGGAGGTAATTAATTTTCTCGAAATTTTAAATCATTATTTGGTAGGAGGCAACATTTTCTTCTGACATTATTTGTATTTTACAACTATAAATTATATCTCACAGGTCAGCATATTTCCAACAAATTGAAGAAGATGTTAAAAATCATGCAAAAAAAGTCATGGAGATGAAAAAGGCCATTGCTTCTTTCCATACATCAGATATGTCTGAGCTCATTAGATTCCACAAGTATGTAGAGCTCCACCTTGAGAAACTAACAGACGAATCTCAGGTTCATCTACATTTCTTATTTCTACCACATTACCATTCCAGGATGTCGTTGGCTTAAAGTTTTTATTTGATTTTTGTACAGGTGCTAGCAAGATTTGAAGATTTTCCTTTTAAGAAGTTGGAAGCTTTGAGGACGGCAGCAACTCTTTATTCCAAGTTAGATTCAATAATCTGTACTTTACAGAGTTGGCAACCAGCCTCGCCCGTTAGCCAACATCTTGCTAGAGCTGAGAGGTACTTCAACAAGGTAGAAACTAAATCCCTGGACCTCAAACCTTCCCATGACTCACCTCCATTTTTAATTTCCCATTAACAGCTCTAACAAATAATTCTTTCATCTAGATAAAAGGAGATCTGGACTCTCTGGAAAGGACAAAAGATGAAGAATCCAAGAAACTAAAAACCCATAAAATCCATTTTGATTTCAGTATCCTTGAGCGCATCAAAGAATTGATGGTCGATGTTTCCTCAAACTGTATGGAACTGGCAATAAAGGTTAGCACAATGAAAATACTCTAATATTAAATCTTGTAAATAACTGATACAATGTTTTGATTTGAAATGTACTTTAAACATAATTCAATACGTCGATATGGATATGGAATGTATAGAGTAGACAGTCTACCCTAATACATGCATTAGTGGCTGGTTCCACGGCTCGAACCCGTGACCTATAGGTCACGGAGAGACAACTTTACCGTTGATTTGGTTAACAATTTTGTGAAATAATGCTGTAATGTCGAATCAGGAAAAGAGAGAAGCAACGGCAAAGGAAAAAGATGCAGCTGCAACAATAAATGAAGGGTGCAAAAAGGATTCAGCTCAACTGCTTTGGAAGGCCTTTCAGTTTGCATTCAGAGTATATACTTTTGCTGGTGGGCATGATGAGAGAGCAGAAAGGTTGACAAAAGAATTGGCTGAAGAAATCGAGACAGGCCTTCACCGTTAGATAATTAGTTTCTGCCCCTTTTTTTCCAAAACAAAATGGAAACAAAAGAAAGTCACTATAGGCTGCAATATATTGGCATAGTTGATGTTATTCTTGGAAAGGGCCTTGTAGATGCTTCTTTGAGCTGTGATTTTCATGCTTATATATATGCTAGGAGAGAATTTCTAGACAAGATAATCATTATTTGTATAGACTGAGGGGAGAATTGAGCTAAAATCTAGCTTTGCCCTACCATTGTTGATACATACAATATATATCACACCTTAGTGACTGGTTTTGTAGCATGTGTATAGTAGCAGACTCTCTATTCTTTCCTTGTCAAACCAAAAAAAAAAAATACACATGTAACAACATATAGATTGCCTAGAGTCTAACTTCTATATACAGACATTATAACATTTCATATAACGGATAAGTATCTTATGTGGTATTAGTAACTTGGAAACAAGGCACAGAATGCAGCCATAACAGGTTAAAATACATGGGCTGTCCGGTGTATAAAGTATCCCGCGTTCACGCAGAGTCTGGGAAGGGCCGCACTCAAAGTGGTGTGATATAGATAGCATCAGAGGTGGACCCAGGATTTATCAACGGCGGGGCACCCTATCTTAATCCATATTGTTAACTCTTGCCATAGTGTATTTGATTAGTTATTTGGTTCTGCAATCTAGCGCAGAACCAAATGATTATATATGCTAATGTAGTTACATTATTCAACTTATATATAAAAATTGATCATCCAATTAATTAACAGGTTTCAAGTTTGATTTAATCAAATTTTCTACTTCCAGAAAAGAATTGTATGTTTAACTTACATTTTATAAATTATATATTACATCCGTTCTAAACGATAATACAAATAAATAACAAGATAAGTAAAGTTAAATATAACATCCTTTTGACAGAAAATGTTCAAATATGATGTGAATGAAATAGAAAGAGATAGAAAAGAATCAAAGGAAAAGGAAAAAGGAGCAAAAGAAGAACGAAAATTGTAGCTGAAGACACTACCTGTAAGAACTATAAGAAACAAGGTAAGGGAAAAAGGTGAAAAATAATAAAAACAATAGCTCAGCAATTAAGGATGTACTGTTTCTCATACACAGGTTGTACAAGAGTATACAATCTTCAAATTCAAAAAAGAAAAAAAAGAAGAAAAAAAAGAGAAGAAAACTTCGAACCCAAGACGTCAAAACAATGGAAGGCGCTTGAGCAGGCTGCCTGACCAACGCTCCTGTCCGAATTTTATGATTGAGGGTGCCAACTAAATTATTTAACGTGCTCAATGTATATACAAATATATACATAACAAATATACAGTGTTTTTGCCGAGGCTAAGGGATTCCGGTGACCCCCGTACGCCCAACGTAGGTAGGTCTCTGGATAGCATACTCTAATGCAAGCATTACTTACTGTTTTTCGGCTCGAACCCGTGATCTATAGGTCACACGGAAACAACTTTACCATTGCTCCAAGACCCCCTTCAATATGTTAAAATACATGTAAAAAGAATTAAATTGTCAGTGTATATAAGTTAACTTCGTATGTATGTCGTCTATTATTTTATACAGTATTATAAGCGGACACTCTTAAGTTTGCTTTCGTCAAAAAATGATAGCTCAACATGGTTATGAATAGACGATACCATAGTTATTCCTTTCATTATCACCTGATTTCAACTTGCAAGCAAGAAATGCATATGATATCAGCACTATTTTTTTCCTTCTTTTGATATTTGATTTTATCAGTCCTTCCAGAAATTTTAATATATGCCATCATTTTTAACAGTCAAAATGTGATAGAACGTGTGAACACCATCACGTATTTCAAATATTACCTAAGTGATTATATGCATGCAAACAAAAGTAGAACTCACGTCTAGAGCAAAAAGAAACAAGGAAAAGCAATAAATTCATTTAAACATAAAGACAAACACCTGATGGCTTCACTTAAAAAATGCCGATAGTGATTCCCTTGGGTAGCTTAGATCACAAATCTCCACATAACTCCATATTCACATAAGGCCGCGTGTAAATTAGCTTAACGAGACAGGATATATAGCAAGGGAATTTCTCTGGAAAAATTTCTTTGACTTGCTTCCTCTGAAAGAATTACTATTCTCTTTCTTTATCTTTTATATCTTACACTAGTTATTTGTGGCCTTGCAAAGCCCGGGCCCAATTTAAAAATTAAAGCTCGCAAGAGTAAGTGAAGGCTGAAAAAGATGATTATTTTCTTAGTTCTGAGTTTTATGGAAATGAATAATCTTTTTTTTGGAAGATTTTGTTTAGAATACTTATATACCAAGTTTTCAGATCCAACTGAGCCTTACCATGTTTATACTATTTGACCTTTTGTAGTTTTCTAATTTTTATTTAAGAGAATATAGTAAGCAAAATAAGTTGATTAGATAATCTGATATTGAAAAGGTGACAACTACATCTTATAATTTTATTATACACACAAAAATAATGTTTTTATATAATGAGGAAACATATGCAAAAAAAATGTGGATACATAAAATTTTGTCAAATCTTTGTACATTGTAACAATGTTTTCATTTCATAAATAAACTTTATTATAATCTATTTGAATGTGACTTTTATACTCTTCTCGCCAAACATTTAAAGCTAAACAATACCGTCTTTTATGACCTTTAAATTAGTAATTGTCTTTGCCTTTTTCATACCACCTTTTATTTTCTTTTTTAAAAAGACTATTAAAATTTTCAACAATATCATATCTCTATAATTATATCATAATATGCGACAAACAAAGTTTCTCGTAATTAAAAATATCATGTAAAATTTCTATGCTACTGTTTGTAGATATTTATTCAAAATTGAATACCAACCAATCGGAAAAGTTTACCACGCCCCCGTTTTATGCGATACTTTTATTATTAACTTTGTATCAAATATATATGACATTTTTCTTTAGAAGAAAATTAATCTTAAAGGTTTCAATCTAACTTTAATAGAATTATTAAAATACTAACATAAATATGTATATAACATGTTTTGGACACAAATTTGTTTACTTGCATATCTTAATTTCATCAAGTGTACGTTTCAGTAAGATATCTAATTTATACGTTTGATCAGAATATAAACAACATCAAAGAACTCCCTCCATCTTATAAATTTTCATGTTAATTGTGTTGAAGCAAACACAATCCAAATTAAGCATAACAAAGAATTGAAATTTTTACCCACGTTCCTTTTTTATGTAATACTCTTTTTTATTCACTTTGTATGAAATAGAATAATATTTTTAAAAAAGGAAAACTAATTTTAGACTTCTCAAATTAAGCTTAATATGATATAAAAGAAAACTAACTTTAGACTTCTCAATTTAATTTTAATATAATTATTAATCGCACAAATATACATAATATTTTTTTAGATTTAAATTCCTTTATGTTCATATATTTTTTGGAAGTTTTATGTACATATTTTAGTTTGATTAAGTGGGCATTGTGAGCACGTGATTTTTGTATTATACGAATTACCTCCATAGATTCAAGAAAATAAATATCTCCTATTATTTATAATTTTGTAGATTTTATAGTATTTTTGTCGACTGTTTGCATATGTCTGTGTACATTTATTTTACTTAATTCGTGAAAAATATAAAAATATATTACATTTGTATTTTACGTTTTAAAATTAATTAGCAAATTAGTTGTTTCTAGAAATGGAAAAATCACAAAAATATCTTATTTTTGTACTTTTTAATTTTAGTTTTGAACTTTGGTAGTTTGGTTTTAAATTGGTAATTAATTAGTTGTAGTAAGTAGTATTTTTAGTAATTAATTTAATTGGTTAGGATTAATATAATGTAGGAATTAGTTTAGGTTTTATTTTTTATTTTTATTTTATGTTAAAAGAAAATTTAAAAAGTTTGAAGTTAATTTTAAAAAAAGAGATAAGAAAAGGAAGTGAAGAAGATGTCTTATTAGGCTGTTTCATTATATATATTGCTAGTGCATGCATACTGTTACGTTGCGCCTCCCTAAGGTTCTTTGGAAGGGCAACATAAGGCTAAGCAGCTGATGTCAGTACGGTTTCTGTCCGCCAATGAGGTCTCCACAGCATGCTAGACTAGATTGTCAATGCCATGCGGAAAAACCAATATCACGAGCAATTGCGGAAGCTGAGAGAGAATTGAATTTTGAATGATGATGATGATTTTATTGATGACTGAATGCTGATTACAAAAGATGCGGTGTCGAGGGGGAGAGACACCAGTACAGAAAATGCTTGCTTGAAAATGTTTGATTGCTTGATCCCCCCTAATAATACTAAAAAAATAAAAACCAAGATTACATAACTGGCCCTAAGAAAGCTGTAAAAGCATACTAAATGAAAATAAAGTAAAGCTAGCCTAGAATTATAATGAAAGAAGACTTAGTTTATTATAAAGTACAAACAAGTCTGACGGCAGCAACTTTGTCTTGCGGGTCAGGATCTGCGCGCGCGGTGCTGTGGACGGGCGCGACGCTTGTTGTGTTTGCCTGAGGCTGGCGCTGGAGCTTGCCATCTGGGTGAGTGCGCGAGACATTTCTGGAATAGGCCTACCGCTGGGTGTCGGTAAGGCATCAGGATCTGCGCAGGCAGCATTGTCAGTGCGCACCGCGCTGTTGTCATTGGCTACCCGCTGGGCACTGGCGAGATGTATCGGTGGGGCGACAGAGGCACATGTGCACTTGTCATTTGGCACAGCCTAGACCACGGGGCTGACCATGGCACTAAGCATTGAGAGGCATGCTAGGCCGCTATGGGGCGTGACCAAGGGGTCATGGGGCGTGTGTGGAAAGCAGCCCATGACAATACAGAATGCATTATAAAACAGATCAGCCGCCGGCAACACAAGGCTGCTCCAAACGATGGTTTCTCTTCTCCTTTTGTTGGTTTTCACAAGTGATCTCTCTCTCCTCTTTCCTCTCTCCTCTCTTTCTGTCTTACTTTTTATTTATTTTCTTTGTCAATATACATAAATTATATAATGATCATACACTGTTATACGATATTATATATGAGTTATATATATATATATATATATATATATATATATATATATATATATATATATATATATATATATATATATATATATATATATATATATATATATATATATATATATATATATATATATATATATATATATACATACACGTCTGCCGTAAGGGTGTTCAATTCAAAGTCTATCTTTTTTTTATCAATAACAAGTAATAATATACGTTATAAAAGGGAAACCGATTGTACTAAGCTTTTATTATGCGCGAGATCCGGTGAAAGGCGGACCATAAGGATCATCTATTGTATGCAGTCTTACCAAATTTTTTTGCAAGAGGTTATTTCCACTATTCAGACTCGTGACCTTCTGGTCACATAGTAACAACTTTACTAAATACGTCAAGGCTTCCCCTCTAATATATTTATACCTTATATCTAGTATATTTTTTGGTGAAGGATGTTCAGTTGATCACCCTTATCCACATATAGTTTACCTCTGGTCTGTCAAAAATAACAAACAACAACAAAACCAGTAACATTTTACAAGTGGGATCTGAAAAGAATATAATGTATGTAGACCTTACCCCTACCTTCATAAAAATAGAAAAACTGTTTCCCGAAAACCCTCTGTATTGGGAGAAATTGAGTGTATATATAAAAAATAATGTGTCAAGACATGTGAAATAGTCAAAGAGTTATTATTGGAAAGAGGCACGAATAGCAATAGACACGAGCAAGGGCAAAGGAAGAGGCATGAGTAGTTATTTAATAGACTCATCACCTATACCTATTCAAGTCATTTAGATCTGCGAATCAAGGGGAATGAATCTGGCAATATATGGGAGTACAGACACAATATTTAATGAGTATTGAATACTGAATACATTAGAGAATCTGTATTAAATATAATGCTTGTGCAATGTAGCACTTAATGTTTTTATTTACTCATAACACCCTTATTATGACAAAAGCAAAATATATGTTTCTCAAATAGCTATAAAAGGGAGGCAATTGATCAATTGCAGACACACAACACTATATGAATATACCTTGATTCACTTGTTTTTCTTTCATTTGCATTTTTGTTATCGAATTACTTCCTTATACTCATTTTTTCGATTATCAGTAACCTGTGTTCTTCTAAATTATAGCTTTAATTGAAATTCTATTTTTTGGTTAAACAAATTGGTTCCGTTACCGGGAATCTAACAATCTATTTTCTTTTAGACTAACTTCTCTTATTGCATTGACCATGTCGACTAATAATGACAACATTCGAGGAAACCAAGAGGACCAACAACATCAAGCAGATCCACAAAATATTAACACTCCAATCCCTTCACCACGAAGCTCTCCACAGCGATGCCGTGAGGAAACTCCTGATGGATCTCATACAAATAAGGCTGAAAATCAGAACGTTGTTATTGCAGAAATAGCCGTTTGGCATTTTTAAAATTTAGCCATTTGACCCCTCAAATTTAATTTAACCCCAAACTTTATATAATTACACAATTACCCATTTCTCAACTATAAATACCCCTTCATTCTTTCATTTTAATTCACCAATTCATCAATCTTACTCAATCTCTCTCAATCTCTCTCAAGCTCTCTTATAATCTTTCTGTGCAAGTGCTTAATTTTTGTTGCAAATTCGTGAAACATTGTGAAGTTGTTGAATTGAAGTTTTCAAGTGTTCAATTACAACGATTGTCAATTTTCAAGAAGTTATTCGTCAATCCGGTAAACTCATTTCAACTCTTACGTGCTAAGAATATTTGTTGTGTGTTGATATTTTCCTTAATTATAATTAGTATGGCATTTTCATTGAAAAAAATGTTAGGAAAAGGTACATCTAAATCCGTTGAAAGTAGTAGCCAAAATCCTACCCCTCCCCCGGCTCCCAGACCTAGAAAAGATAAACAAGTTCAAACTAGTAGCCAACCTAGAAATACTAATGAAAACTTAGGAATACTTGATAGTGATCACCCGTGTTTTCAATTTAGCGATGTTAATTTTCTACATGATATAGCAGTCGGTGATAGAATAGATGATGATATTATGAATTTGCTTTATCCTAATGCACCAATATCAGAGGGAAATGAGGGTGATGATGATGACGAAACCCAACCTCCGGTAGATTTAGATGATACACCTACTAGTCCTGTTCCTAATGACCCAGAACACCCACCCGTACAAACTCCCACTTTTAGTAGACAACCTCGGAAACGTACAGAAACTTCATTAGTTTGGCATTTTTTTATTCAACTAAGAGATAAAGATAGGGCTAAATGCAAAACTTGTGGTAAAGAACTTGGTCATAGGTATACGGGTGATCGTAGCGGAACAGGTAGTTTAGTTAAACATATATATATACATCCTAGCGATAAGGCTAGATATTTTCAAATGAAAGCGGAACAAGAGGGGAAGTCAAGTCCTGATACTACAATTAACCAAAGTACTGGTTCTAACATGGTTCAACCAGGAATAAACACTGTCACCAGAGGTATATTGTACTACGATCCTAATAAGGATCGTGAAGAATTAGCTAAAATGATTACTGTTATGTGTTTACCTTATTCTTTTGCTTCTAATCCTGCTTGGATTCAATATATTAGACGAGTATTTAATCCTACATATAAAGGTTGGCCTCGCGCCACAGTTAAGGCAGACATTTATAAATATAAGCATGAATATGAACAGTACTTGCGCTATTTATTTACTCATATAAGTAATCGTATGTCTATTACAACTGATATTGGTAGAAGTGGAAATGATTGTGATTATCTAACCGTGACCAGTCATTGGATAGACGAAGACTGGACCATGCAAAAACGCATTATAGCATATAGAATAATTAATTCACGGCACACAGGTAAGTTTATTGCTAGCACTGTTTATGATGTTTGTAGATATTTTTGTTTTAGTGATAGAGTAATGTCAATTTCCATGGATAACGCTAGTAGCAACACAACTGCAATAGGTATTTTAACTAGAAAACTTAATCCTGCTTTTACAAATATTTTCCATGTTAGATGTATATGCCATATTTATCATTTAATTGTTGGAGATGGTATGAGAATTTTAAACATAGAAATTGAAAAAGTTAAATTCGCTCTTAATTGGCTTTTTTATTCAAACCGTAGAAGTAGACTTAGAGAATATTATAAAAAATGTGACGAAAGTGGCTTTAGAGAAAGAAAGGTTCCTAAACCTTGTCCGACTAGGTGGAACTACATGTATGAAAGTTTAGTAGTGGCGTACGAATATAAAAACCCAATAACCGCTACTTATAATTCTAGGGATTGTGAGGATGAAGATAATGATATGCTAACTAATCAAGATTGGAATAACGTTAAGATTCTTTTAGATTTTTTAGAATATTTTAGTGTGGCTACAACTGCTTTATCTGGCCAATATTATCCTACAATTTCAAACTGTTTAGTATATATTGCCGCACTTGCTAATTTATTTGCTGATTTTAACGAGGGAGTGGAAATTTATGAAAATGCAATATTTGAAATGAAAAAGAAATTTAAAAAATATTTTTTTCCAATCCCTCCTATTTTTGGTGTGGCTGCTTTGTTAAACCCTACTATGAAAGCAGGAGGTCCTAACTTTTGGTATACTAGTATTTATCAATGTTTAGATCTTTCACCAGAAGAAATGGCTACACTATCTGATGCGAAAGCATCAATTACAGTGAATGCTCAAACTGTTTATAATGCTTATAAACAGGCCTTAGAGCATGCTAGGCCTAATATTCCAACTCCTACTTCATCCACGTCACAATCGTCTAAAAGAGTTGCTGGCTTAACAGCTCTTAAATCGTGGACGGAGTTCAGGGGTACTCAAGGTGAGAATTTAGATGATATTTCCCATCTAAACGAACTTCAAGTTTATTTGTCGCAGGGGCTAGAGAATGATAATCCAGACGGATCTTTCGACCTTTTGGATTGGTGGAAGACAAGGGAAAAGCATTTTCCCGTTCTTGCAAGGATGGCTCGGGATGTTCTGTCCATTCAAGCGTCAACTGTTGCATCGGAGAGCGTATTTAGTCAAGCCAGACTACAAATAGGAGATCATAGAGCGTCGATGCGGGACAGCTTGGAAAAATCAGTGCTCTTCCGAGATTGGATCCGCTCTGAAAGAAGAAACTTTGGGCTAGCTGAATCTCAACCCGAAATAGATGAGTGCTATGAAGAAATGCTAGCAGAAATTGCTCAAGAATCATCTTCACCCGGAAGTGGTGATGAACAAGCTTCATTTCCACCACCGCCAACACAACCACCTCCAAACCTTGAAGGTTTTATGAGATTTGTTAGAAATAATACATAAATTATGATGTAACTTGTACATTGGCATGTCTTCTTTTAGTTTTTTTTCCTTTTAATGGTGGTATTAGTACCATGTTGTGCTCATTCCATTGGGGGAAGGAAGACTAAGAAAGATATGCCATTTTGGTCAATAAATATGCTTTTTATCATATACTTGAATATATTTGTCTCAATATTTCTTTGTCTTTACTTCTATATCAATCCTTGAATATAAAATATTTATATAACATATAATATATAACATACAACACATAATACAATTAATACTAACTACTACACAATATACATTATTTATATACAATATATACTACTTTACTACAACATATACTACTTATATACAAAATATACACTACTTATTTTGAATATATACTAATTTCCAAACACAATATATGCTATAGTAACAACATAGTACACCATATAAAAATATATTCTACAATATACTAATCACTACTGTACAAGATATTTAATTTAAACAAAAAAAAAAAAGTCGGAACCGCCGGGAACCGCCTGCAACCGCCAGACCCGCGGTTCCGGAACCGCCAGAACCGGAACCGGGTGGTTCCGGAACCGTATGGTTCCGGTTCCGGCTCCAGAACCGCCAGAACCGGAACCGCCAGAACCGGGAACTGCCAGAACCGGAACCGCCAGAACCGGGAACCGCCAGAACCGGAACCGTTTACCCAAATAGACCCAGAACCGGAACCGGATACAGCCTTACATACAAATGAACATGCTCAATTTGAAAATGTTGACGCTATTGATGAAGCTTTGCAAAAATTGATTGTTACACAAGTCAATAACGCTCTTGAAACATTTGCTAACGTTTACCAGCTATGACACCCGTGCCCACTCCAAATACCAATACTTTGGAGAACTTTCGTTCGGGGCTTGTTAACTTAGGTAGCGGTGGAACCCCCAGTGAATCACATGAGAGAGAATGAGGTAATATAATTAGTTCTAATTTAGTACTAACATTGCAGAAATAGCTCAAGGAGCAAAGTAAATGCATAGAACAGATACCTGGGGTTCCACCCGTAATCAAAGGAGTAGATATGGATAAATACTCACAGCAACCCTGGAAGCCAAGTGCTGCTTCCCTGCCAATTCCAAAAAAATTCAAAATGCCTAATATTTCAAAATAAGATGGAACAACAGGCCCACGTGACCACATGACTGCATTCACAACAGGCATAAAAGTCAATGATTTGACTAAGTAGGAGACTGAATCAGTATTAGTAAAAAATTTGGTGAAACACTCACCAAAGGAAAGGTAACATGGTATTCTCTTTTACCTGAATATTCTATAAATTCTTTTGCTGAGCTTGCAGATTCTTTCATCAAAGCACATTCCGGAGCTTAAAAAATAGAAAAAAGAATAGAGGATATTTTCAAGATCAAGCAAGAGGATTTAGAATTGGTTAGGACTAAGAATTACAGTGTGTACCCGACAATTGGGCAGTTATTGATTTCATGAGCAATTTGAATGAAAAGAGTTTAAAATCTATGAGGCGACTTAAGGAGAGCCTTCACGAGTTTCTCCCAACAACGTGGAATGACGTTTACAATAGGTATAGTATGAAGCTGAAGATAGAAGAGGATATTGTTCCACGATTTCAAAAAGAAGAAAAGGTAAGTTCAAGACGTACGGAGACCGAAAAAAGATCCGGAAAAAACAGGTATGAGCCATATATGGGACCGGCGGGAAAAGACTCACGGTCAAAGTAGGACAATCAAAGGTATGATAACAGGTCAAGAAATAGAGAATCAGATCTTCATCAAGATTTACGAACGAGTGAAACAATCATGAGACATGAGATGATGATAGAAATTTGAAAGTGAGATTTGGCGGTTACAATATCAATGTAAGTACTTTTGAGCTCGTAGCTGTTGTAAGAAGCATGGGAGATAAGGTACGATGGCCAAAAGAGATGAGATCAAATCCAAATAGACAAAACCTGATCATTGATGCAAGTTTCATAATGACCACGGGCATAAAATGGCAGACTGCAGATATTTACAAAGTGAAGTTGATCATCTATTAAAACAAGGATATCTTAGTAAGTTTTTCGGTGAGAAAGGTAAGCAAGCTTATATGAAAAACAGGCAAGAGACATCGAAACCACCTTCTCTTAAAAGAACTGTCAACTTTATAAATGGGGGTGAGGACATCAATGGCGTATCATATACTGCAGCTAACAAAATTTTCAAAATTACTATTACCCAAGGGAAACAGGTGCGACATGTCCTAGAAGAAGATAACATTACATTCAATGATGCAGATGCATATGGAGTACTAACTCCTCATAATGATGCCCTGGTAATATCTCTTATTGTATATGATACTAATATGAAACGAGTTTTGATTGATCCAGGTAGTTTTGTGAATATTATTTTGCTAAGAGTATTACGTGAGATGCAAGCTGAAGATAGAATAATTCCAAAGTCATACTCTATCTGGATTTGAAAATTCTAGTATTGCAACGAAAGGAGTGGTAACTCTCACCACATTCGCATAAGGAGTCCTCAAATATACGAAGTTTCAGGTAGTAGACATGGAAATAGCTTACAACATGATCTTTGGGAGACCATGGATCCATGAAATGGATGATGTTCCTTCAACCTTGCATCAAGTTATTAAATTCCCATCACCATTGGGAATAAGTCAAATATGCGGAGACCAACATACATGTAGGAGCATCAATTGCGTAGCAAATGCAAGTACAAAAAATGAAGGAGAATAACAATCATAGAAGACAGTTGAGGGCACCATAACACAAACCTCAACTGAGCAAGGACAAGCAGATTTGGATTCAAGGACTGATACCATTCAAGTAATAGAAGAAAATAAAAACATCAAAACAATAATTGAAGAATTGGAGCCTGTTGTATTATTTGCTCAATGGCCTGATAAGAAAGTCTACGTAGGGGCCAATCTTAGATAGGGAATGAGAGGTAAATTAATTGGATTGAAAACTAACATAGATTGCTTTGCTTGGTCCCATTCTGACATGACAAGGATACCACCTGAGGTAATGACAGATAAATTAAATGAGGATCCATCATATACCCCTATCAAACAAAGAAAAGAAAGCAAGGAACTTTCAAAAATTAGGTAATTCAAGAAGGGGTTCGAAAATTATTGAAGATTGGATCCATTTGTGAGGTAAAGTATCCTAGCTGGTTAGCTAAAACTGTTGTTGTTCCAAAAAAGAATGGTAAGTGGCGGGTCTATGTTGATTACACAGATCTTAATAAAGCTTGTCCTAAAGATACTTTTCTATTACCACATATAGATCAATTGATTGATGCAACTGTAGGACATGAAATTTTCGATTTTTTAGATGCATACTCAGGTTATAATCATATCAAAATGGATCAAGAAGATGAAGAAATGACTTCATTTATAATAGACATGGGGACTTATTGTTATAAAGTAATGCACTTTGGTCTAAAGAACGCTGGTACGACATATCAGATGTTGGTAACTAAAATGTTTCAAGAACATTTGGGAAGAACCATGGAAGTGTATATAGATATTATGCTTATTAAAACTCAGCATTCAAAACATCACATATCACATTTGTCTGATACATTTCAAATTCTGCGCAAATTCAATATGAAGTTAAATCCCGTGAAATGTGCATTTGGTGTTGTGTCAGGTAAGTTTTTAGGTTTTCTTATTTATAACCGTGGTATTGAGGTGAATCCTGCACAAATTAAGGCCACTGAAGAGATTCCTAATATTCTTTCGAGTAAAAAAGAGGTTCAGAGGTTAACATGAAGGATTGCAGCCTTAGGAAGATTCATTTCGAAATCGTCCGAAAAATGTTTTAAATTTTTCTCAGTTCTTAAAAAGCAGGATCATTTTGAATGAAACGAGGAATGTCAGCAAGCACTTATAATTCTGAAAACATACTTATCAAATTCATCATTGCTGGTAAAACCAAAACCTGGGGAAAGACTACTCATTTACCTTACTATTTCAGAAGTAGTGGTAAGTGCCGTTTTGGTCCGTGAGGACCAAGGTAAACAATCTCCCATCTATTATATTAGTAAATCTTTGTTAGATGTAGAGACACGATATCCTCAATTAGAAAAGCTTGCACTTGCATTGGTCATGGCCTCTAGGAAGTTAAGACCTTACTTTCAGTGTCATCCTATTTCTGTAGTAATTGCTTATCCCGTACATAATATATTACATAAGCATGAATTATCAGGTATGTTGGATAAATGGGCTATAGAATTAAGTGAGTATGAAATCACATACCAAACCTAGAACTGCTATAAAATTTCAAGTGTTAGCTGGTTTCGTAGCTGATTTTAGTCATGAGATGCAATTAGAAGCGGATAAATAATTACAAGTTCAATGAAGCTAACCCAGGAACTTGGAATTTATATACAGATGGTTCATCTAACGTAAAAGGTGCAAGTTTAAGGATTTTCTTGCAACCACCTACTAGTGAAAACATTCGACAAGCTATCAAATGTCATTCTATAACTAACAATAAGGCAGAGTATGAAGCTATGACTGCAGGTTTGGAATTGGCACTGGAACTTGGTATAAACGAAATATAATAAAAACGCTTCTCAACTCGTAGTTAATCAAGTGCTGAGGACTTAGACGACCAGAGAAGCAAGGATGCAATAATACTTAAGAAAGGTATGAGAATTAATAAAGAAATTTCAAACCTGGAAGGTTATACAAATACCAAGGGATGAAAATATTGAAGCAGATGCCCTAGCTAATCTCGCATTTACGGCTGACATGACAAGTGATGCAAATACCTAAGTTATTCATTTATTCCATTCAGTTCTTGACCCCGATAAAAATGAGGTAAATTTTAATAACTTGACTTGGGATTGGAGGAATGAGATGGTTGCTTTTTTTTCCAGTATGGTACCGTCCCTGATGATAAGAAGAAAGCTCATGCGCTTCGAAAAAAGGCTGCTCGATATTGCTTAAAGCAAGACAACCTATATCGTAAAATGTTCGGTGTTCCCTTAACAAGACACCTCGGACCTTCCCAGATGGAGTACATAATGAGAGAGGTTCATGAGGGGAATTTGTAGCAATCACGCAGGAGGAAGATCATTGGTAAGAACCCTAATTAGGACACGCTATTATTGGCTTAAAATGGAAGAAAAAGCAGAAAGTTTTGTGGCTAAATGCGATAAATGCCAAAAGTATGGTAACAATATGCACAGACCTACGAAATTACTACATTCGGTAATCACACCGTGGCCATTTATGAAATGGGGAATGGACATCGTGAGTCTATTACCACAAGCAAAAAGACAGGTAAAATTTCTGCTCATACTTGCTGATTATTATACTAAATGTGTAGAGTCAGGAGCATTTAAACATGTACGAGAAAAGGAAGTCAAAGATTTCATTTGGAGGAATATCATATGCCGATTCGGTGTACTAAAGGAGATCGTGTGTGGTAATGGCCCTCAATTTATAGGAGCTCAAATTATCGAATTCTTTCAAAGTTGGCAGACTAAAAGGATTACTTCTACACCTTATCATCCAGTGGGTAATGGGAAAACGGAATCAACAAATAAAATCATCATCAACAATGCTACCTGCTGTTTTATGGGCATATCGTACAACAACAAAAATAAGTACAGAAGAAACGCTATTTTCGTTGGTTTATGATGCAGAAACCAATTCTCATTGAGATAGGAGAGCCAAGTACAAGGTTTATTTAGGCAACAGAAGAATCTAATGATGAGGAAATGAGTATAAATCTTGATTTGCTTGAAGGAAGGAGAGAGGCTACACTAATAAGAATGGTAGCACAGAAGCAAGTCGTACAACGGTATTACAACCGGAGAGCGCGCCTCAGATTCTTTAAAATTGGGGATTTCATGCTTAAAAATGTTTTTCAATTTACGAAGGTAGCTAACGCAGGTAAATTAAGTCCAACATGGGAAGGATCCTACAAGATTCACGGTGTTGCAGGTAAGAGAGCATATGAATTGGAAACAATGATTGGCAAAATACTACTTTCACATTGGAATGCTATTCATTTGAAGAGATATTACTTCTAAGAAATACCCACAGTCAGGTATCTTTGTTTTAAAATTCTATTTTTGAATTATTAAAATTTTACTAATGATTTTAGATGATAGGCAAAAAGCTAGCCCGTACTAAATGATGAGTCATGACCTACAAGGCATGTGGAATACATTAAACTTCCCAGCTTATGGTTACAAAAGTTCTGATAGAAATTCAAATAGGTTAGGCAGTCTTCATCTCTAATCGTACCTCCGAGTCCCGTATGTTTTTTCTTTTTCAGGGAAAGGACTAAGTAAAAGGAATAACCAAGTGCTCGAGCCTTCATACTTCAACACTCAAACACCTGGGGGACGAAGTGCAGAGTGAAAGTCTTGAACTAAAGCCAAAAACCTTATAGTTAGGGTAAAGGCTATGCAATGAAACAGATTATAAATAAAAACCTCGTGTTTCTTATTTTTTCTTTTCTAAATCTGTTACAAGAAAACAGTTATGAGAAAGTTATATATGTAATTCAAATACATGTAAATTAACATTCAAAACTAGACAAAGTTCAAATAAAACTTGTCAAAGTTATTTCAAAGAAACATGTGTGTTCCTATTTCTTCTATCGTACGTTGAACACCATTATGAAGTTGAGACGTTTTCTTCATTAAGTGTTGAGTATAAAAGGGCCATCTTTTATAAAGTTCATTTTTGATTTTTCATGAAGTTACCAGAAGCATTTTCTAAGAGTAAAAATGCAGATTATTCTATAAGCCCTTAAAAATAAAGGCAAAAAATTAACTAAATAGAAGTTCAAGACAGTAACAAGAAAACTTATAAATATATTAAAAATGCTTAAGACTAAGTAAGAACATAGTCATAAAACTGTAAATTGTTTATAAAATTGCTCCATGAAAGGTCTGAGGACTTGTATTTCCAAAATAAACCCTCAAATGAAGCTAAGGGTTTGATTATACTTTTCCTGGTAAAAAAAACAAAATGGTCAAACAACTAAGACTAATTACTGAGAAGTTGGAGGAGCATCAACAACACCGGGTTCAACTTGAGCAGGTGTATCAACAGTTGCAGGTTGAACTTGGCTTGCAACAACATGCTCGATTGGGCTTGAAAGAGTTGGGATACCCATAGCAATTTCAACATTTATAGAAGCTTCGGACACGAGAGAAGGAAAATCTTGAGTTTGCTTAGCTTTTTCAATGGTTTCATTAACCTTAGCCTACTAAGACTCTAAGTTGAAATTTTCTTGGCCGGCTTCAATTAGGGTATCACGCCGTGAATTCAAAAAAGGCCAACTCACCTCATAAGCATTTTCTTCCTCAAGGATCCCATAATCCCTTTCCTAATCAGCAATTTCGTTCATAAGCTTTTCATTTTCAGCTAAGGCAGAGGTGTAGGAAGATTTAAGAGAGGCATATGAGCTTTCTAAAGCACACACCTTCTCAGAAGAAGCTTGAAAGTCTTCTTGTGATTGAGTCAGATTTTGCATGAGCTCTCCAACATAAGTCTCTTTTTCACTCAAGAGAGCCTCCAATTCTCTAATTTCCTCACTAGCCTTGAATAGAAGTTTTGAGAAGAAGGTTTTGAGGCGAGTTTTTCTTTATCTGCCTGAATTGAGCAAGCTTTTCCGCCTCCGGTTCTGAAGTCAAAACACATACCTCCAAAGAACTCTTGCTTTCTTCCAAAAATTCCATATCAATATGCAAACTTTCATACTGTTCCTTCCAGTTGAATGTCTCCAACGGAGAGTCACATGCAATCTGCTCTGAGGAGGTAACTCTTTTCATCATCTTCGTGCTGATAATATTGGCCTAAAAAAAGGAAGTAAGAATCCCAAAGATAGAAAAACTATAAAGCAAAAGAAAAAAAGGGAGGTAAATACCTTCAAAGTGGCGTGCATGATATCATTCATCAGCGTCAATGAACTGTGGCTTTGAAGCTCGGCTTTTTTGATTGGGCCAATCAAAGGCTCTAGCTATGTATCTGTTTGACCTGATTTTCTCAAGAGATTACTTTTAGTAGGAAATTTAATGACAACTCTCCTCATAGCAACACTCCTACTTGAAGAGCCAACTTTGGTATGATGAGCAATTGGGAGGAATAGTCAAAAGAGGAGCAGCAGATGAGGTAAAAATGGTGGAGGAAGAAATATAAATAGTTGAGGTTGACAAGGAAGATATGGAAGAAGTCAAAGATACGGGTGTCAGAAAAGAGGCTAAGGGAGTTTCATCTAAAATAGGCCCTAAGCCTTCACTACCAAAACCACAGTCAAAAAGTAGGTCAATGGACTCATTGGTATCGATGAAATCAATGTCATCATTAGGAATTATGACCAAGGCCTTAGTAGGCTCGGCAGGAGGAACAGAAGGACGAGGGGATGCCTCTACTTCGTCATCGAAGATAATACGTCTTCGGGTTTGTGGCCTTGTCACGAAAGAGCCCCTGTCTTCCTCTTCAGAAGAGGATCGGAAGATTCTTTGCCTCTTGAGGAAGTTCTTTAAGTAAGAGAACCCCAAGTTCTAGAATAAGGGACAGAACTAGTAGAGGGCATAGCGAAACCACCACGGGCGACCAAAATTACGAAGTCTACCTCCCGTTCTGCTCTTGATAGGGGCATTAGGGAAGGTATCAATTATGGTAACTTTCCTAGGATTAAGGTTTGATGAAGTCATAGTGAAAAACATATGTACGATGAAGAAATAAGTAGGGATTCAGGAAATTTTATATTCAATAAACTTTTTGTGATAAAGACAAAGGAAGAAGTTATATTTATATTGATAAGCAACCGCCGAAGGGAAAAAGTGTAATGATGGAAGTACTATAATTATGATAGTTGGCGTTTCGTTGATAGTGGAGCTGTAAAAAGCCTTGAAAAGGGCTGCAAAACCATGGAGTTAATAAAATTGTGACACGTGTGAAGAGCATTAAATAGAGGTGACAATTAAAGCGTCAATTATGTCATAACATTAATGGTGACAAAAATTCTCGTTCCACTTCCCAAATATTTAACTGATGAATAAATGACAAGTGAGGGGACTATCTGTATTTGGAGAAATTGAGTGTACATATAAAAAATAACGTGTCAAGATACGTGGAATAGTTAAAGAGTTATTATTGGCAAAGAGGCACAAATAGCAACAACCACGAGCAAGGGCAAAGGAAGAGACATGTGTAGTTATTTAAATCACTCGTGCCTATTCAAGTCATTTAGATCTGCGAATTAAGGGGAATAAATATGACAATATAAAGGAGTACAGACACAATATTTAATAAGTATTGAATATTGAATACGTTAGAGAATCTGTATTAAATATAATAATTTGTATAATATAACATTTAATGTCATTAATTACACATAATAGCCTTATTATGGCAAGGCAAAATATATGTTTCTCAAATAGCTATAAAAGGGAGATAACTCAATTGTAGACACACAATAATACGTGAATATACCTTGGTTCACTTGTTTTTTTCCGAATACATTCTTGTTATTTAAATTACTTTCTTATATTCATTTTTTCGATTATCAATAGTCCGTATTCTTCTAAATTATAACTTTTATCTATATTTTAATTTTTGGTTAAACACCCTCGACTTAGGACAATTCACCTCTGATCTGCCGGCTACTTTTTAATTTAAGCAGTTTCATGTGCAACTATATTTGCTTTGTTCTTCTTATCTAACTAATGAAATGAATATTATAACAGGTACATTATATGAAGTGGAAGCAAGAAATGGAGTGTATGTGCATTGCAACAGTGATAGTGACCGTGAATTTATTTGTAACGAAGATTATAAGATGGATCCATTTTGCTACAAACGCCTATGTGTTTGCGAAAGTAATTATTTTTGCAAAAATAAACTTGGTTGCAGCTTGAGAGGAATGGAATGTGATGATGGTGATGTCCAATGTATTAATTACACTTGTCAATGTCCACAAAAAGAGGTATTAGTATCTATACTCACTTTTTGTATCACATTTTAATTTGTGTCCGCTTTGCAAAAAAAATTACAAGCGTACCCGCTTTTTCACATAACTTCAGAACACGGGGCTGAAGTAGCAAATGCAATCACAAAAAAATTCAGTATTCTAGCAGCCGGACCTGAAGTTCAGCTCTAGAGCTGAAATTTTGTTTGACTGGCAAACTTCAGCTCTAGAGCTGAAGCGTTTGTGTTGTGATTGGGAAACTTCAGCTCTAGAGCTGAAGTTCCTGTGTTGTGACTGGAATACTTCAGCTCTAGAGCTGAAGTTCTTGTGTTGTAACTAGGAAAACTTCAGCTTTAGAGCTAAAGTTTTTGTGTTGTGATTGGGAAGCTTCAGCTAGAGCTGAAGTTCTTGTGTTGTGACTGGAATACTTCAGCTCTAGAGATGAAGTTCTTGTGTTGTAACTAGGAAAACTTCAGCTCTAGAGCTGAAGTTTTCTTAAAAGAGATCCTTTTTTCCTTTTGAATTTATGCTTTCACTGCAGCTATTGTATCCTCTGGTTCAACCATTAAAGAGAACTCGTCCTGAAGCACCGACAAGTTAGGGAAATGAGTTCGTAAATTTGAAGTTAGAATCTGTAGTGTTTATAGAGATTAAGCACATCATCTGTAGTGTTTATAGTGTTTATAGAGATTAAGCACCTCGTTTGCCGTCAATGAAAACAAAACCACTATTTTCTCGGTAACTTTCAAATTTTGGAACTCTAAAACGTAATACTTCAGTTTCTTCCATTTTTGCTTTCTAATTTAGATCATAATGCATGCAGAAATGGGGAAAGAGTGCCAGGTGTTTTTGCTAGAGGAGCTAAGGACCTCCACAAGGGACAATACCATGGTACTGGAAAAAAAAGAAAGAAGAAGAAGATAAAAAGTCGAAGAAGGAAAAGGAGAATGAGAAAGGAGTTGAAATTGTTTAAAAAATGGCTACAAGTTAAATTTTTTTTAAAAATGGGTATAAGTTAAATAAGGATAACCAAATAGGATACTCCGTGCAATTTTTACTAGAAAAAGTGTAGAGCTAGCTCTGTCTAAATTATGAGTCCTAATTATACATATTACCGAACTACCTCGGCTTGTAATATTGACTCTAAATATAATACATTAAAGTAATTAAGATATTTAGTCATACGAAGATAACTTTATTATTATTTCAGGACCATTTTCAACATGTTAAAATGCATCTACGATGTAAAAAAAAAATCATGCTATCAGTATATATAAATTAAATTTGTATGTATGCGTCTATTCTTTTATACATGAGTATTATTAGCAGTCAATCTTAAATTTGCTTTTGTCAAAAACTGATAGCTCAACATGGTTATAAATATACGATACCATAGTTATTCCTTTCATTTTCACCTGATTTCAAATTGCAAGCAAGAAATGCATATGATATCAGTATAAAATTTTGATGATTTTATCTGTCCTTCCAGAAATTTTAATATATCCTATCATTTTTAACATTCAAAATGTGGTAGGTCAACATATCAACACCATCAAGTATTTCAAATTACGTAAGTGATCATATGCATGCAAACAAAAGCATAACTGAAGTGTAGAGCTAAAAGGAGGGAGGCCGTGCATGAATGAGCTTAACGGGACAGATATAGCAACGTGGTTAGTTCGTCTACTGTTATAAATCTTCAAGATTTAGCTTTAATCTGTGTGTCTCTTTTCATGTGGGAAACTTACTACAATGTGACACCGTTACTGTTTAAGAGAGTTAAAGAAGCTTTTTTGATCATGTTTTTGTAAATAGTTAAACAGTTAATTATTGTGACTTATAATAATTTTTTACTAATTTCTGAAAATATAAATTTAATTTAAAAAAAATTAAAAATTCTTTGATCAATTTCAAACAGAAAATTAGTTAGCTTAAGCCTCCGAATCACAACATATAAAATGAAACAGAGGAAACATTCTTTATGGCGAAAAATTTTTTACAAGAAAAACTAGGAAAGTCATATCAAATCCCAAAACGACACCAAACATCACAAACATTGTACTCTTGTCACCCCACCCCGCTCCCTATATTTATCTATATTTTGCGACTTGGTAACGATAGATAAACAGGATCGAGGACGGGGTCAACTACGGCGTAATAACAGGAAGCCATCTTCGAGGAGATGGACTTCTAGGGTAAAGAAATAATGGTATGATATGTTCGGAAGTGGACCCAAGGAATATATTTTATATTTTTTAGGGTTTCTTAGAAATACCCCTTATAAATCGGAAAAGATAGAGAACAAAATGGGATCTTAACCTTTTGACAAAGATATATTGTAAAAGGGTTGACCAGAAAAGAGATACGAAAGTTGTCTTGTTCAGTGATTATTTTATTGAAGCACATGTTGTCACTTCTTATTTTCCGACGTCGCTGACAGGAGAAAAGACCATCCAAGTCATACAATAATTGGGTGGTAGATTCTTTCTTATTACATTTATTGCCATTAACTATATTCATTGCATGCTCATGTTTGTAATATCCATTGATAATCACTGAGTACAAACCAACTATTTAACACTCTCAAACGACGTTCATCTTACAGATAACCTACAGTATTTGATCTAGAACTTATTATATTTAACTAAGATTCACCCTTTGTTTCATCATTGATTAATTTAACCAAGAGCTTGATATTTTTTGGTCAAACAATTTGGAACCGTTTGTAGGGACTTTTTAGTTAAAATTTTAGTTTCTCCTAGATCCTAGTAAAGGTAGAGTCATTTTTTCCTCGTTTGCACGAACTAACATCAGTAGGAAAAGGAGAGGAAAGACAGAAAGAACAATGGGTGTCACTACCAACATCTTAAACACCATCAATGAGAATAATGGGGGAGACGATGGGAATTGACACCAAGTGCTACACCAAGGCGGAGCGATTCACCTCCCCTTTTGTCGCGACCCTAAAACTGACCTAGTCGTGATGACGCCTATTTTGAAACTAGGCCAGCCGACACAAACCCCAAAATCAACTAGACATTTATAGTAAGTCATTTAAAAGTCATAATTAGCTAAAATACCATGATATAAGTTAAAATAAATAGTACAAAAACATAACACAACCCGTCATCGGGTTATCACCAATCATGAGCAACTACAACTCGTCTCGGAATAAGAAAAGACAACATAGTCTAAAAAAAAAATGCTAATCCAAAGCCGAATAAGATAGGAAGGAGAAGCACTGAGCTGCGAACACCAAGCAGCTACCTAGTTAACTCCGGAGACCTGCTAGAAGGCTGATCACCACTCGCTATCGCAACTCGAGACTCCTGGATCTGTACACAAGGTGTATGGAGTAATATGAGTACGCCAACTCAGTAAATAATAATAGTAAAGGCAGTTGAGCAGTACGATAACATGTAAACCACATCATAATGCTACAACAAAATTGTATAAGTCCAGAACAATGCAGTAAAGCAGTAAAACTCTTACAATAAATTTAGTTCAGTAAAACCTCATAAAACATCTTTCAATAGGTTCAAATGAGTGATGAAAACAGTGAGTAAAAGGATAGAAACATAACAGCCCCTCGAGCAAAGCATGTACCACAACCGACCCTCAGGAAAAATATCAACAGAACCAGCCCCTCGGCCTACCTCACAATCACTCGTAATGAGCCCCCAGGGTATAACATAAAACAACAGCAGCCCCTCGAGCAATATCACATCTCACACTAGGTACCCGCGCTCACATGGGGTGCTCAGACTCTGGAGGGGCTCCTACAGCCCAAGCTATGAGAAGCTATCTCGTGGCATAACAAATCAGGCCTCGACCTCTCATATATTACAAATCAGTACACATGCTGCGGCACACAACCCGATCCCACAACAATTCTCCCAAAACAATCCCCCAGCCTCACTAAGTTAGAAGCCACTCGGGCAATAGTAAAACATGATGCTCAGCCAAAATATCATTTAAAATATCAAAATGGAGTAAATACGACTGAGTTATGGAAACAATAGAATACAACATTACTGAGTACAAATATGAAGTTAAAATAGTAAGGGATAGTAGTAAAAATTCCCTAAGGGTCCAAAATAGTTGGCACAAAGCCCAAATATGGCATTCAGCCCAAAACATGATAATACTTTCCAAAACACAATGATATCAAATAGTTTTAAACCAAATACGTGACTTAATAGACAAACAGGACAAACTAAGTCATAAATCCCCAATGGTGCACGACCCACAATCGTAATCTAGTGTGTGCATCACCTCAATGTAGCACAACAATATGAATCCCGAGTTTCATTCCCTTAGGATAACATTTACAATCATTAATTACCTCAATATGGTCTAAACTCTAGCCCGCGATGCCTTTGCCTATCGACTCGGACTCCAGATGCTCGAAATCTAACCAAAATCATATTCATACCATCAAAATATGCTAAGGGAACAAATCTCACTCGAAAATGACCAATTTACATAAAAAATCCCGAAATTGGCCAAACTCGACCCAAAGCCCCACATCTCTGATTCTGATAAAAATCACAAAAGTAGAATAATTACACTCTCAGGAGTTCATACATATCAAAAATATAAAAATCCGACTATAAACGACCTCTCAAATCCTTAAATCAAAGTCTCCGTTTTAAGCGCTAATTTCCAAATTTTAGGCTTCAAATTCCACTAATTTTATGTCTAATTAGGTAGAAATCAACATAGAGTCGAGTATTGAGTTTAAAAATTTACCTCCAAGTGTTTCCCTTTGATTCTCTCTTCAATCCTTCTCAAATAGCTCCAAAATCACTCAACAATGGCGGAAATAGACCAAAAACCACAAAGGCCAATATTTAAATGTTCTGCCAGGCAAAAATTCCTTCTTCGCGGACGCGGTCAAAGCCTCGCATTCGCGAAGCACAAAATTCCATTGACCAATTAATCCTCTTACGCGAACTATTCTTCCATCTCACGTACGTGAAGCTTAGCTGTGCAGTGATTCGCGAACATGACACACCAACGCGAACGCGAAGAACAAATTATCAGGCCCCCAGCTGCTCCAATTACTCTACGCAAACGCGGGACCTACACCGCGTCCTCGATTCATAACCAGCCTCACCCTTCATGAACACGGGACCAACATCGTGAACGTGAAGGGAAATTCTCCAGCCTCACTTCACATCTCTTCGCAAACGCAAAGAGTAAAACTCTACAACACAGAACTGAAGAAATCTACAACTTTCAGAACAATAATTTGATCCGTTTAACCACCCGAAACTCACTCAAGGCCCTCGAGACCTCAACCAAACATGCCAACACATCCTATAACATCATTCAAACTTGTTTCAACCTTTGGAACACCCAAAACAACATCAAACATCAAATCATCATTGGATTCAAGCCTAAGAAATTCCAAAATTTCCAAATTCCACATTCTATCAAAAAGTTTATCAAACCTCGTTCGAATGACCTGAAATGTTTCACCCACATCCCAAATAACACAATGGGACTACTCTATTTTCCAAGATTCCATTTTGACCCCGATATCAAAATTTCCTCTACAAATCAGAAAATGCCAAAACTCCAATTTTGCCAATTCAAGCCTAAATCTATCTCGGACCTCCAAAACAAATCCCGATCACGCTCCTAAGTCCCAAATTACCTCACAAAGCTATCTAAATTATAAAAATGAGAAGCTGAGATCGTTTACTCACAAGAAAACTTTTAGTTGACTGTTCTAACTAAATGGCCAACTTAACAGACTAAGTATTACATTTCTCTACAAAACCACTCTGAACCCAAACTAACTAACATGATGCTATTAAATACAGCTGAACAACATATAAAGAAGTAGAAATGGAGGAAACAGAGTTGTAACTCATGAAACGACTAGCCAGGTCATTACACCATCATGCAAATATAACCGCTTCACGCGAAAAGGGAGCTTCCACGTCCAAAGCTTCCAGTGGTGAAAATATTACTAGTGGAGTGGTTGACAAATACCCTAAACAATATACTCGACAAACCCATTCAAAGGGCATGTAGAAACATCACGCAAACACATACCACAACAACCATCGGTGAACAAACCATTCCCTCAACATGTAACACTCATACCATTGTTGATGCAGGTAATGACGCACTTGAAGCCATTCTAGACAAAATGGAAGAAATGAAAAATGAGAACAAATACCCCGCGACCAGATGAGGGAACATCAAAAAAGGGTCGATAAGATACCGGATGCCCCAAAGCTGCTACCAAAATAGGATGTTGGCTGATTCATCGAACAACCGTACATCAAGGAGGCAGCTCCGCATCATGCCCAAGACCTTCAAAATTCCACCATATTTGAAGATGTACGATAGTACCACAGAATCCAAAGATCACATCATCCATTACAGCACAGCGGTACAAAGAAACGACCTTTTAAAGGAATAGGTACTGTCAGTGTTACTGAAGAAGTTCGGCGAGACCCTAAGGGGAGGAGCCTTAACCTAGTACTCACACTTACTAGCACATTCAATAATAACAATTGAAGAAATGGCCGAGAGTTTTGCCACTACCCATGCAGGGGCTAAGAAGACGTAGGCCAAGGTAAATGACATATTCGCCATTAGAAAATTGCGTGGCAAGGGACTCGGGGACTTTCTCTCGGTTTAACAGTGTAAGAATGAGCTTACCAAATGTTTCATATGGGATGGTGGTTTCAACTTTCGTAAATGGTTTGAATAGGAATGGGTCGAGAGCAACCAGAAAGTTATTGAGAGGCTCACGAAATACCCTCCCACCACATAGAAAGAAATTCACAACGCCTACCGTACCGAGGTGAGAGCAGACGAGGATGACCTTAACGGTCCAAACTAGCGCTTAACATCAATTCAAACAAAGTTGAGGTAAGATCGTCATAATGACGGTCAAAGAGATCAGTCAGGACCACACCTCAACCAAGACAAGCATCAACCCTACGTCAGAACAGCCATCCCACCATCTCCTTGACATGTAGAAGGGTACTCCATGCTGCATACAGGGACTCAACAAAACAAAAGAGGTATGCCTATACTCTTATCTGCTCACACTTTTTGTGTTTCCCCTTCAAAAATAGATACGCACTAGAGAAAATTGGCACAAAGGTGAAGTGGCCATAAAATATGAAGTCTGAACCAAGTACCCCAAAGTCAAACGTCTTTGTGAATTTCACTAGGAATGTGGTCACAAAATCGAGGACTGCATAGCCCTATGTCAAGAAGTAGAGAACATGCTGAACCAAGGGCACTTGAAGGAGCTGCTAAGTGACCGGGGACGAGCCAACTTCAGACACGGACGAGAATAACACCAAGTCCCTCCAAATCCACCCTCCCCCGCCCGTACTATCCAAAGGATCGTCAATGGAGGAGATGAAGCAGCAATCAACCGCATGAAGTTTACCACCACACTTAAACCGAAACAGTCGATCACCCACAAATGGTGTGATGACCTCGAAGATAGTATCATCTTCGATAAGTCAGCTACCCATGGTTTGAATTTTCCCCATTTTGATGATCTTGTCATTACTTTACGTATTTCGGATACTGATGTAAAGGAATAATGGTAGACGACGGAAGCGGCGCGTGTATTATCCACCCTTTCGTTCTCACACGAATGAGACTCGAGAACAAGATAGTACCACGTTGCATAATAGTCATAGGCTTTAACAATGCAATTGAGTGAACCTTAGGAGAGACAATGCTACCTGTTATGGCCAGGGGTGTCACCCTAGAAACAACGTTCCATGTTATGAAACAGGACACAACTTATAAAGCCATCAAAGAGGCAGCTTTTAATACTCAATTTTTTCTTGTATATTTTTATATGTAAAATACATTCAAATAGTATCTATATGCGCATATATAAGCATGTCCAAGTGTTTTGTTATTTTTTCAATTTTTAAAATATTTTAAATCTATTTATTGCCTTATTTTAATAGTACAAAAACTAATAATTATTCCTCAAATTATCATTTTTGGTGATTAATTTATTCTTTCCTCAAATTTATACCAAAATATAGCTAATGTTAATTTATACACATTTTTACAAAAAGTTTTAGTATTTTTAAGACTAAATTGCACTTAATTGCTATATTATCCTATTTTAAGAATTAATTGCATTTATAATTACAAATTTGATTCCAGTATTTTTAATCTAATATTTATATATTATTAATTAGTTTCACATCTTTAATTTATTTTCAGAAATCATTTACTATTTTTATTAAATAAAAAGGAGAAAAGCAGCTATTTAAATAGTAGCCTATTTTAGCCCTCAATTGACCTAATCCTAACCCCAAATTGGGTCGGCCGAATTTAATTTTGACCCAACCCCTTAACCCACCTATTTAATCCGCCCGATCCCTTCTTTAATCCCGGCTGTTAATCATTTTGATCAATGACCATGATTGTTCCTTGCCTTTTTTTAACCCACAAACTACACCCTAATCCCCTAATCCTCATCTGTCCACCACCTTCAAACACTCTCTTCCCCCAAACTCTCTCAAAGGTTCTTCGAAACCCTATCCACACCCTACCCTTTTCAATCGTACTTTCACGGGAATCCATGGCTTATCAGGCCATGGATGGTCTATAATTCTTCCTCTCCACCATTAGACCTTGGGTGTTCAAGGTTTTGAAGCTCGACTTCGATGGTTCTCTTTGAGATTTTTTCAGATCTTTGGATTTCATGGCTTCTCCGACCATGCTCCAGCACATTCAACCACGAGAAGCCCGATTCCTGACCTCGTCGACCCAGATCTGACTTTTCCAAGCCTTTCTCATTCTAGGGTTTTCTCTAACACCTTAAGCTATTCAAGGTTCTTTCTCTGTTTGTTTTCTTAGATCTGTAATGTATTTGTGTTCTACTAAATATTCAAAGTATTTTCCCAAAATTTCCCCCTTTTTAAAATCACTTGCCGTCGATTTAGGGTTTCTGAAAGGTTTGCAAAAAACATCTTTTCTGATTCTTCTTCTTTTCTTCATGTGTGTTTGTCTATATCATGCTCATGTGTTTCCTTTTTACTACGCGTATGTTGTTCTTCTGCTTTTAATTTTCTTTCATCCATACATGATACTCATGTTGCTTTGTGTTCTACTGTGCCTCTAAGACTAGACCTGTATGTTAATCTTTACTATGTTTTCGTACACGCTATTCACTATACTTTCCGGTATTATTCTACTCTAGGTGTTTTTCTGTTGATTTGTTTTGCTCTACTGGAGTCCATTTGTGTTCTTGCTAAGCCTTTTTCGTCTACTGTGGCTTAAGTTTTCACCACTTGCTTAAGATCCGACTTTTCTAAAATGTGTTCTTCTATGCTTTTAAATCGGCTTTCTTTCTTTGTTGTTTCAAACCTGCTATTATGTATGTTTTGAGGCTCTAAAACAGACATTTGAAGTCTGTTTCAATGGCTTGCCTTCTCATCTCTATGTCTGATTCGATTTGAAACCCTAGTATTTTAGGATTTTTTCTTTTTGCAAGTTTGATTTGATGTTTGGACTAGGATTCTACATTGGAACACTAGACTCTTACACTTACTTTGAGTCTAAAAACTAAACTTGTGATTCTAAACCTTTCAATATTAGACTCTTTACTATGTAACATGATGACTAGGGGTGGGCATCGGGCGGTTCGATTCGGTTTTGCAGGAATACGGTTTGATTTATTCGGTTTTAGGTTTGTAATTTTAATAATACAGGGTGGAAAACTGTCACGAGGTTCTTGGGAACATGGGTATTATTGAGACCAATGGGGTTGACTTTGTTACATTTTGCTTATCTGGATCCGCCAAGACTTATTGGAGGATTTTTGTTTGGCTAGAACATCCGGATCGCCATCTTTGACCTGGGAGCATTTCACATAGCTATTTCCGAAGAAGTTTCTCCCTATTACACATCGAGAGGCCTATTGGAGGCAGTTCGAGTGCCTTCAGCAGGGATCCATGCTTGTCACCCAGTATGAGGCCGGATTTATAATTTGGCTCGCAATGCCCTTATTATACTTTCCTCTAAGAAGGAGAGAGTGAGACAGTTTATTGATGGACTTATTCAGCTGATCCATCTCCAGATGGCAAAGGAGGCTGGGGGTGAGATATCCTTCAAGGAGGCGGCCAATATGGCCTGGAGAGTTGAGATTGTACTATCATATGGGGGTGGTTATGGAGCAAACAAGAGACCCCATCATTCAGTGAGATTCAGTGGTACCTCGTCTGGAGGTAGAGATTCATATGGTAGAGGCCATCCTCCTAGGCCCTTTCAGTCAGCTTTTCAGGTTTCTCACGGTGCTTCAGGTAGTCATGGTCCTTAGATGCAGTATTCTGATCAGCAGCCTTACAGTGCACCACTAGCTTCTATCAGTGCACCACTAATCCAGAGTTTTTGGGGGTAGTTATTGAAGTTGCGAGGGCCAATCTTAGTTTTCTCAACCGCATTATTCAGGTGGATATAATGAGTGTAGAGAGTATGGTCACATCCGGAGAGCTTGCCCAAGGTTGGTAGGTGCTCAGTCGCAGCAACATGGTTCCTGTGTTATGGTTCTACCACCAGGTGTTTCACAAACCGCCCAACCAGCTAGATGTGGGGGTAGAGGTGGTAGAAGTGGAGGTAGAGGATTTAGAGGTGGAGCTCAGACCTATAGAGGTGGAGGCCAGCCAACAACAGGTCATCCGAGGGACGTAGTTCAAGGTGGTGTTGCCCAGCCTTGATGTTATGCTTTTTCACCAAGGCCCGAGGCTGATGCTTCACATGTGCTTATCATAGGTAATGTTCTGGTTTGTGATAGAGGTGCTTCAGTTCTATTTGATCTAGGGTCTATATACTCATCTATGTCATCTTATTTTGCATTGTAACTGGTCATTCCTAGTAACTCATTCAGTGTTCCTATTTATGTATGTACACCAGTAGATGACTCTATTATGCTAGATCGAGTCCATCGTTCTTGTGTAGTTGTGATTTAGGGTCTTGTGACTCGTGTAGATTTGTTGCTTCTAGACGTGGTCGATTTCGATGTTATATTGGGGATGGACTGGCCATCACCTTACCACACTATCTTGGACTATCATGCCAAGACTGTAACCTTAGATTTACTGGGTATGCCTCGTTTAGAGTGGAGAGGGACACCTAGTCATTCTACCCATAATGTTATCTCGTATGCAAAAGCTTGACATATGGTTGAGAAGGGGTGTTTGGCCTATTTTGCATATGTTCGTGATTCTAGTGCACTGATAGAACCTATTTGTCATATGATAGTGGCCTATTTGGCATATGGTCCTCAATGCAGTATTCTGATCAGCAGCCTTACAGTGCACCGCTAGCTTCTATCAGTGCACCACTGATCCAGAGTTTTTGGGGGTAGTTATTGATGTTGCGAGGGCCAGTCTTAGTTTTCTCAGCCGCATTATTCAGGTGGATATAATGAGTGTAGAGAGTATGGTCACATCCGGAGAGCTTGCCCAAGGTTAGTAGGTGCTCAGTCGCAGCAGCATGGTTCCTGTGTTATGGTTCTGCCACCAGGTGTTTCACAAACCGCCCAACCAGCTAGATGTGGGGGTAGAGGTGGCAGAAGTGGAGGTAGAGGATTTAGAGGTGGAGCTCAGACCGTTAGAGGTGGAGGCCAGCCAACAGGTCATCCCAGGGACGTAGTTCAAGGTGGTATGGCCCAGCCTTGATGTTATGCTTTTTCACCAAGGCCCGAGGCTGATGCTTCACATGCGGTTATCATAGGTAATGTTCTGGTTTGTGATAGAGGTGCTTCAGTTCTATTTGATCTAGGGTCTATATACTCATCTATGTCATCTTATTTTGCATTGTATCTGGTCATGCCTAGTAACTCATTCAATGTTCCTATTTATGTATGTACACTGGTAGATGACTCTATTATGGTATATCGAGTCCATCGTTCTTGTGTAGTTGTGATTTAGGGTCTTGTGACTCGTGTAGATTTGTTGCTTCTAGACGTGGTCGATTTCGATGTTATATTGGGGATGGACTGGCCATCACCTTACCACACTATCTTGGACTATCATTCCAAGACTGTAACCTTATATTTACTGGGTATGCCTCATTTAGAATGGAGAGGGACACCTAGTCATTCTACCCATAATGTTATCTCATATGTAAAAGCTTGACATATGGTAGAGAAGTGGTGTTTGGCCTATTTGGCATATGTTCGTGATTCTAGTGCTGAGGTCCCTTCTACTGATTCGGTGCCCGTTGTTTGTGCGTTTCCTGATGTTTTCCCTTAAGACCTACCGAGTATGCCTCCCAATAGGGATATTGACTTTTGCATCGATGTGGCTCCAGGCACCCAACCCATTTCTATCCCGTTGTATCGTATGTCCCCGTCTAAGTTGAAAGAGTTATAGGAACAATTACAAGACTTGATTGAGAAGGGTTTCACTAGAACCACTGTTTCACCTTGGGGTACGCTGGTGTTGTTTGTTAAAAATAAGGATGGGGTAATGAGAATGTGTATTGATTACCGGTAATTGAACAAGGTTAAAATCTTGATTACCGGTAATTGAACAAGGTTAAAATCACAAATAAGTATCCACTGCGAGGATTGATGATATGTTCGATCATCTTTAGGGTGCTAGGGTACTTTCAAAGATTTACTTGAGATGTGGCTACCATCAGTTGAGGATTAGGGCATCCGATGTTCCTAAGACAGCTTTTCGCACTCGGTACAGGCATTATGAGTTCTTGGTTATGTCACTCGGGTTGACAAATGCCCCAGCAACTTTTATGGATTTGCTGAACTGAGTGTTCAGGCCTTATTTAGATTCGTTCGTGATAGTCTTCATTGATGATATCTTGATATATTCCCGTAGCCAGGAGGAGCACGAGCAATACCTTAGAGTGTTTCTTCAGACTCTGAGTGATAGTCAGTTATATGCTAAGTTCTTGAAGTATGAGTTCTTGTTGAGTTAAGTCGCATATCTGGGTCGTGTCATGTCAGCAGAGTGTATTTAGGTTGATTCAAAGAATATTGAGCGGTCAAGAACTGGCCTAGACCAATATGAGCTATAGAGATTTGGAGTTTCTTGGGGTTGAATGGCTACTATCATCGATTCGTGGATGGGTTTCTTTCTATTGCAACCCTGATGACCAGGTTGACACAGAAAGGTGTCTAGTTCAGGTGGTTGGAGAGTGTGAGATGAGATTTTAGAAGCTCAAGATAGCTTTAACTACGGTGACGATGTTGATTTTGCCCACAGGTGCAGGGCCTTATACAAATATTGTGATGCTTCTTGTATTGAGCTTGGTGCGGTGTTGATGTAGAATGGCAAGGTCATTACCTATGCTTCGCAACAGTTGAAGATTCATGAAAAGAACTGTCTGATTCATGATTTGGAGTTGGCAGCCATAGTTCACGCATTGAAGATTTGGAGGCATTATCTGTATAGCATGGCATGTGAGGTGTTCATGGATCACAAGTCTTCAGTACTTGTTCAAGCAATAGGAGTTGAATTTGAGGCAGATGAGGTGGTTGGAGTTGTTTAATGACTAGGATATCACCATTATATATCATCCGGGAAAGGCGAATGTAGTGGTCGATGTTTTGAGTAGGAAGTCAGCCAATATGGCAGTCTTGCTTATATTCCGGCCGGTGAGAGGTTTCTTGCTTTGGATGTTCAGACTTTAGCAAATCAGTTTGTGAGACTGGATGTTTTTGAGTCCAGCCGTGTCTTATCATGCACGGGCGCTCGTTCTTAGTCATTGGAGCGTATCCGTGATTGGCAGTATAATGATACCCATTTGTATGTCCTTAGAGACACGGTGCAGCGTGGAGGTACCAAGCAGTTTACCTTAGATGATGATGGAGTTTTGAGATTGCAGGGTCGCGTTTGTGTGCCTAATGTGGATGGGCTCCGAGAGTTGATTTTGGAGGAGGCCCATAGCTCCCTGTACTCTATTCATCCAGGCACTGTAAAGATGAATCAGAATTTGCGGCAACATTATTTGTAGCATAGAATAAAGAAGGATATTCTTGCATATAAGGCTCGGTGTTTGAATTGTCAGCATGTCAAGTATGAGCATTAGAGGCCTAGTAGTTTATTTCAGAGGATTGAACTTCCCGAGTGGAAGTGAGAGTGGATCACTATGTACTTCGTTACTGGACTCCCATAGACCCGGAAGAAGTTCGACACAGTATGTGTCATTGTTGATAGGCTGACCAAGTCAGCACATTTCATTCTTGTAGCAGTCTCCTATTCTTCTGAGAGGTTGGTTAAGATCTATATTCGGGAGATTGTTCGCCTTCATGGTGTGCCCGTATCTATTATTTCAGATTGAGGTACATAGTTTACCTCGCCCTTTTGGAGAGTGGTTCAGTAAGAGTTGGGCACAAGTTCAGTTGAGCTTAGCATTTCATCCTCAGACGGACAGGCAGTTTGAGCGAACTATTAAGATATTGGAGGATATGCTCCAAGCTTGTGTCATTGACTTTGGAGGCTTGTGGGATCAGTTTTTTCCTTTAGCATAGTTTGCCTACAACAATAGCTACCAGTCGATATCCAGATGGCTCCTTATGAGGCTTTATATGGCCGGCGGTATCGGTCTCCGATTGGATGGTTTTAGCTGTAAGAGGCTCGATTATTTGATACGGATCTAGTTTAAGAGGCCTTGGACAAGGTCAGGATCATTCAGGGCAAAAGAGTTATCCAGACCACAAGGTTGAAGATGCGGATTTCATGATCGATGAGCGGGTATTATTTCGAGTGTCGCCTATGAAGGGCGTGATGAGATTCCGGAAGAAGGGAAACCATAGCCCTAGTTTCATTGGTCCATTTGGTATTTTTGATCGTGTGGGAGAGGTGGCTTACAGACTTGTGTTACCACTAAACATATTTGCTGTGCATCCAGTGTTTCATGTGTCCATGCTTCGGAGGTGTCAAGGCGATCCATCCCAGGTGTTATATTTCAGCACTGTCCAGTTGGGCAAGGACTTGTCTTATGAGGAGGTGCCGGTGGCTATTCTAGACCGGCATGCTCATTAGTTGAGGTTGAAAAGTTTTACCTCTGTTCGTGTTCTGTGGAGAGGTCAACCTCCCGAGGCATCGACCTAGGAGTCCGAGTCCAATATGTGGGGCCGTTATCCTTATCTTTTCCCCGACTTAGGTACTTTCTTCTTCTATCTTTTTGAGGACGAACGATTGTTTTCGAGGTGGAGGATGTGCTGACCTAATAAATTCTGTGTTTTCGAGGCCTTAAAAACATCTTTTAGCCTTGCCTAGGTTTGCGTGCGTAGTATTTTGTTAGAACATGTTACTATCGGGCCCGTATTTTAGCTTCGGCGCCTGATACATGTCGTATATATGATTAAGATGTTTCTGTGAAATTTGGTGAAAAACGAATATAAATTGACATGATTCGAACTTAAACTGTTAAAGTTTAGACTTGATGTGTGTGAGAAAAGTTCTTTGAATTTGAGGCTTAATTCATTGTTATTGAAATTATTTTGCCGATTTGATTGCATGGATAAGTTCGTATGATGTTTTTGAGTTAGTATGCACGTTTGGTTTGGAGTTCCGAGGGCTCGGCTGAGATTCAGATAGGTTCCGAAAGGTCCTAGGCTTAATAACACAGATATTGGAGGTTCTGAGAGATTTCAGCTCTCTTAACCCGTTAGTGCGGTCTGCAAGAAATCGTGTGCGGCCGCGGAAAGGGCCTGCGCGGTCCATAGTCGTCTTTGTGTGGTGCACGGTGGGTGTTGTGCGAGTGCACTCCATTTTATGCGGTCCGAACAGTGTCATAGGTCCTCAGGTTCCCTAGGTTGTTCGGTTGCGGTCGGTACTGTGCTGTCCGCACCGGGGGTCTGTCATGGGTATAAATAGATGGGACTTTCAGTTATTTTCAATTTTTCAAAACCTTAAAACATAAGAGACAATTTTTCAAACAACCTTTCTTCTCCAAAACGTTGGTAAGTGATTTCTAGCTCATTTACTTCACTCATTAACATCTTTTAACTTGATTTCAACTCAAAATTAATGATTTTTATGGGGAAATTGGGTGTTTTGGGTAAAACCTAGATTTTTCAAGAAAATGGAAATTCGGACCTCGATTTGAGGTCCGATTTCAAAAAAAATTATATATTTGAGTTCATGGGGGAATGGGTAATTGGGCTTTGGTTCGAACCTGGGATTTTGACCACGCGGGCCTAGGGACAATTTTGACTTTTTGGGTAAAACTTTGGAAAACACATTTTCATGAATTCAAATTGATGCAATTAGCATTTGTTGATGTAATTAAGTAACTTGTGGATAGATACGAGTGAATTGGTTGTGGAATCAATGGGTAAAGCTATAATTGAAGCTTGAGTTGGTGTTCGATACATTGAGTTAAGTGTTTGGTCTAACCTTAGCTTGAGGGATTAGGAGTTGAGTCCTATTCGCTTCTTATTGAGTACGACGTATAGGCATGGTGACGAGTATCTATATGTTGGTATAGAGCAAGACTGTGAGTCCTAAAATTGATACTTGTTGTATTCTTAAATGATTCTACGAATGCTTTAGTGGATGAAATATTGATAATGTGTAAAGACTTGGTTTATTTTCGTGGAAGTTACTTATGATTGAGAAATATTGATAACTGAGATGAGTAGGAGTTGAGTTGAGATTGGTTATAGCTGATTTTCTCTTGCCGGGACATATATATAGTTGTACTGTTGAATTCCCTTCTGGGACTGTTATTATGATTACTGTTGATATTATATATGAATCAGGTTTGCGCCGCAACAATATTATTAAATATATGTGAATCGGGTTGCACGCCACAACAGATATTATATTGGATCGAGTTGCATGCTGCAACAGACATTATATTGGATGGGGTTGCACGCCGCAACACATATTATGTTGGATCGGGTTGCACACTGCAACATATATTATATTGGATCGGGTTGTATGCTAGAATAGATATTATATTAAATCGGGTTTCACGCCACAACAAATATTATATTGGATCAAGTTTCACGCTGCAATAGTTATATATATATTGGATCCCAATGTTAAATGATAAGGGATTGGGTTGCGTGCTGCAACAGTAATATTATTGCTATGTTGTAGATACTGAACTGTCCTTCCATATTCTACTAAATTGCTATTGGATTTGAGATGTTCCCCGAAGCATGTATCCTCTCCCATTTAAACTATTTATTGTTATTTCTTTTCCGCCATATATTATACAGCTGCACAGGTTTATCTGGCGTTTGGTCCTAGCCTCGTCACTACCTTGCCGAGGTTAGGACAGACACTTACCAGCACATGGTGCTGGTTGTGCTGATACTATACTCTGCACTCTGTGTAGATACTTGAGCAACACTTGGTCACCAGCATTAGTTCAGGAGCTAGCCTTCAGTCCACCGAGACACCGAGGTAGCACTGCAGGGTCCGTAGGCCCGACGTCTCATCTATCTTTATTTATGTTCTGTTATCTCTTGTATTCGAGATAGACAATGTTACCTTCTTTCCAATAGTTGTATGTAATAAATCTTAGTAGTCCGTGAATGATGTGACACCAGTTTGTGGGTAGAGGCATATGTGGATTCTCTTATCATTTTGCTTCATTTAATCTAAGTCTTCTGCCTAATATCACATTCCTCAGTTATTTAAATTTTTTTTACTTGTTATTATATGTTGTAAAAAGGGATTAAGACAAAAGAGTTAAGAATTTACAATTTTGTGGCTTTCCTAGCTTCTATGAGTAGGCACCATCATGACTACCCAGGGTGAGAAATCCGAGTCGTGACAAGCTCATCGACGCAACAGCAGGACACGAGTTGTTGAGCTTCTTGGACGCCTACTCAGGTTACAGCCAAATCCTAATAGAGGAGGAGGACCATGAAAAGACCACTTTTATCACCCATCAGGGAACTGACTATTACAGAGTCATGCCATTTGGGTTAAAGAACGCAAAGGCAACTTATCAAAGGTTGGTCACCAAGATGATCAAGTATCAATTCGAAAAAAACAAAGTAAGTTTACGTCAACGACATGTTGTTCAAATAAAAAAAAAAGGAAGATCACGTCGACCACCTAAAAGAGGCATTGGTATACTAAGGCAGTACGACATGAAACCGAACCTAAAAAAATTCACATTCGGCGTAACTTCTGCCAAATTACTCAGTTATCACAAAGAGGCATCAAGGTCAACCTCAACAAAATTAAATCCATTGAAAGAATACCTGAAGTATTAACCAGCAACAAACAAATGCAAAAGATGACGGGCCGTATAGCTACCCTGTCAAGGATCATCTCACTATCCTCTGACAGGTGCCAAAATTCTTTAACATGCTCAAAAAGGACAAGGGGCTCCAATGGAATTCAAAATGCATATAGGCCTTAAGAGAACTAAAGGCATACTTGTCCCCGCCCCCTCTACTCGCCAAAGCAGAACCCGGCGAATGACTTCTAGTATACTTTGCTGTATCAGAAGTCGCGGTATGCGCGGTGTTGGTCCGTGAAATAAAGGTACAGAATCTCCAATCTATTATATTAGAAAAACCCTATTCGATGTCAAAACAAGGTACCCTCACCTTGAAAAATTGTCCTTAGCATTGGTTATAGATTCACAAAAGCTTAGATCCTATTTTCAACGCCACCCCATATCAGTGGTGATAACCTTCCCCCTACGAAGCATCCTACATAAACCCGAGCTGTCGGGGAGATTAGCCAGTTGGGCAATAAAATTTAGCGAGCATGATATAACATATTAGCTGTGAACAACGAAACAATTGCAGGTGCTTGTTGATTTCAGTGCCAAAATAATGTCTGAGGTTGAGCAGGAAACTTCTTGTACCTCCCCTAGGCTATCTGCCCTATGGATCCTATACACCGATAGAGCATCCAACATATCAGGATCTAGACTGGGACTCGTACTCGAGGTCCCCACAGGAAAGGTTATATACCAATCCATACGGTGCCCTAATACGACTAACAATGAGGCCTAGTATGATGGTGCAATTGCAGGACTTAGGCTATCTCTCAAATATGGAGTACGACGAGTTGTACTCAGATGCGACTCACAACTCGTTGTCAACCAAGTCATAAGGGCATTACAAATCAAAGAGCAGAGGCTACAAAAGTACTAGGAAGAGATTCATAAATTGCTGGCTGAACTCGATGAATGTCGACTCGACCAAATACCTCGAGCACAAAATATCGAAGCATATGCCCTGCAAAATTAGCAGCGGCCACCAAAAAAATTACAAAAGAAAACATGGTCAGCCTCCTCGCATCGTTAATTTACCAACTTGAAGTACACTCTGCAAATATGACTTGAGACTGGCACAACCGTATTATAACATATCTGCAGGAGGGAAAATTCCTATCAGACAAAAAGGAAGCCAAAAATCTTCGAATGGAGGCGACCAGGTACAACATCATAAACCACGACTTATACAAAAGAACATTTGTAGACCCCCTAGCAAAATGCCTAGACCCAAACCAAACAAGACGCATCCTCGAAGGAGTACACAAATGCCACTTCCGTGCCCATACAGGCAACCGGACCCTCGTTGGATGCCTCATTCGGGTGGGCTACTATTGTTATGCAATGAAGAAGGAAGCCACCAACTATGTCAAGAAGTGCGAGAAGTGCCAGAGATACGCTCCTATGATACACCAAACAAGCGAGCACCTTTACCCGGTTACATCTCTATGGCCATTTATCAAATATCGAATGGATATTGCGGAACCCTTCCAGTAGGTTGAGGTAATATACGACTTCTTTTGGTTTTAACTGACTATTTTTCAAAGTGGGTGGAAGCAGGTTACATTCACCCAAATATGCGAACAGAAAGTTATCACATTCATATGGAGAAACATCATATGCTGCTTTAGCATACCTAAAGAAATCAATTGCGACAACGGACCATAATTCATTAGAAAAAATACTACCTAATTCTTCGAAAAATGGCACATCAAGTGAATACTCTCCATGCCCTATCACCCTACCAGAAACGTCCAGGTCGAATCCTCCAATAAAAATACTGAATATCTTGATGAAAAAGCTTGAGGACGCCAAGGGACTATGGCCGGAGTTACCACCAGCAGTATTGTAGGCATAACGCACCATGCCAAAAAAAAGCACTGGAGAAATGCCATATTTATTAGTCTATGGAACTGATGCCTTGATACTGGTTGAGGTTGAAGAACCCAGTTTGAGATACTCCAATGAAAGCGGACCAAGTAATGATGAGAACCGAAAATAAGACCTTGACGAAGCAAAAGAGCGAAGAGACATTGATGGGGTTTCAATATCTTTGTCGTATGTTTTTATGGTCTAATAAACTTGCTATCAAGAACCAGTTGACACAAGTACACATTGCTAGTGAACGGATTCCAGTTAATGTGAACATATGCAAGTGTAAAAAATAGAGAAACTAGACAGGGACCCGATCCATTATGTTTCACTGACACCAGTGGAAAGTCAACTCTGCGTTGCTAGAAAATGACTACCACAGAAATAGTGCACGCAGTGCAACAATTTTGCAGTCATTTGTCCTTTTACCAACCAAGTGCTTACATCATCCAAGTGATGTCATCAAAGGTGTATTAACAAGAGTATTACAACAAAACATCACTTGAACACTTGAGAATTTGCTTCAAGCATTCAATCCTTCTGTGACGGTGAACTTAAATTCTCACGAGCCTGAAAAACAAAGCTAACTGCTACTGCAGACCAGTTCCTAAATCCAGTATTTTGTTGACCCTAATTAAGTTGTAACTTTATAATCGTTCTTATTGTAATTCCTAAATTTCTTAGCTAGAAGCATTACTTAGGAACCCTTTTGTAAAATCATAAACCCTTTGTGTTTGTGTCATAAATAGAGTTAGATATGAGTTTAAGTCTTTGTCATAGGTGTATTGCAAAATGGCTTGTAATAGGTGTATTATGAGTTAGTGAGGGATTGAGAGTTTAATTCATAGATTACATAGATTGTAATATAAAAGTTTCTCATAGTAAAGTTGAAATCATACCAGTGTAGGTCATGTTTTTTTATCCCCTTGACCAGAGATTTTTCCTCATAAAACTCCCTATCATATTTACTTACTATTTTATTAGTATTCTTAGTGGAAACTCATAGAGGAGCTGGCACTCTATAGTTTGGTGTACTTATATAAACTATCAATTCATCTTAGAGCGGGTTACTCCTATCAGTCTAACACCTAGGAAGGATCCTTATGGCTGCTCCACAAAAATTTGAAGAAGGTCAATCTACGTATAGTCAACCGAGGTTCAATGGCCAATACTATGGGTGGTGGAAAACAAGAATGCATGATTTTATTATGGCTAAAAATTTTGAGTTGTAGGATGTCATATGTGATGTTCCTTACATCCCAACAAAGGTAGTCGGACACCTTCCATTAACAATGCTAAAGACTAGAAAAGAATACATTGACGCAGGCAGGAAAGCTATGGAGAAGATTTCGTGCCACGAAAATTTTGGTGTGTGGAATAGGACCTGATGAATACAATAGAATCTCTGCTTGTGAAAATTCCAAGGAGATATGGGAAGATTTGCAAACAACACATGAGGGAACCACTCAAGTAAAGCAATCTAAGACTAATATGATCACTACCAAGTATGAACTCTTTAGGATGAAGGACAACAAATCTATTCAAGATATGCACACAAGATTCACCTCTATCATATATTAGTTACACCCACTTGGTGAAATCATTCTTAGGAGCAAGCTAGTGAGGAAAATGCTCAGTATCTTGCCCAGTTCTAAGGAATTCAAGGTGAATGCTATTACTGAAGCAAACGACCTGCAAGACCTGACCATAGACGATTTAGTTGGAAATCTCAAGACCTATGAGATGAAGAGGAAAATAGACAGTGAAATAAGAGAACCGAAGAAAGAAAAGAACCTAGTGCTCAAAGCTGAAAGCAATGACTCGAGTTAGGAGGACAGTGACATAGCTTACTTAACCAAATGGTTTCTGAAGATGGCCAAAAGAAATGGAGGATACTGAAAAGGAACAAATCCCGCAAACCAAAGAACTATGATCTTTGCCACAAGTGTGGAAAGCCATGGCACTTCATCAAATATTGTCCTCTCATGAAGAAAGAACATTCCAAGTGCAACCATGAGAAAGTAGCCAAGGGGAAACCAGTTCCTGACAAGCACTTCAAAAGGAAGAGATCTGCTGACAATGTGGTAAAACAAGCTCTTGAAGCATGGGGAGACTCGTCTAGTGAGTCTGAAGATAAAACTGATGTATGTGACAGTTCCATGTTGGCAGTTGCAAGTGAGGATAGTGAATATGATTCAATATTTTCTTTGATAGCCCAATCAGATGATGATAAATATGGTGACAATAGTGAGGAAAAATTTCAGGGATGTTTAGAGAAATGTGGAATCCTACTTTCCTAAGAAACTTATGTCTTTAACTTGTGTACTGATTGATGCCTACTATAGTCTTTTGAAGGGTAAGGATGCTTTGAACATAGAGGTAGGAGACGTTGAAAAAACAAGATATGATCTAGTGCTGTGTTTAGTTGATCTGAAGGAAACCATTTGTGAGTTGGAGAAAGAAAAATTATTTTAACCGAAAAAAATTACTAACATAGAACATGAAAGAGATGACTTACTGGTGGTAGTTTTGACAATAAGGAAACTATTTAGAACTTCAGTAAAGAAAAAAGGCCTTACTAAAGTGCGTGACTGAGATTGAGGTAGAAAGAGATGATCTCTTGTAGTGATTGCAGATCCGAGGGAAACAATAGAGGGACTAGGGACTGAGTGTAAATCTGGAAATTCTTGAAAAGGAAAAGAGATAGCCAGTTTGGCACATATTAGGCTTGAAAACGAGTTGAAGGCTGCGAGAGCTAGCCTCTGTGTTGAAAATGAGAAAAACAAACATCTCCAAACTAAACTTGAAAGAGTAAAAAATGATCTTGAAAAGTCCCTAAAGTGGACCTGGTCCTCAAAAGCTATTACTGCCATGTATGTTAATAATGGTGGAGACAGGCAGGGAATACGGTTCCAAAAGGAGAAAACCCCTTACAACTCCCATAGCAAGTATGTTACTATACCAGATAACTGGTTGTGTACCCATTGAGGGAACAATGTCCATTTCAAGGAAAATTGCCAAGCCAGGTTCTAGTCTATTTAGAAAAACAAAGAGTTTGCTGAAAATGTAACTTCTAAAAAGGGAACAGGTGCCAACCACAAAAAATAAATATTACCTGCATAGACTAACAGAGCATTTATTCATCCTCTTTCCTACTATAAAGGACCCAAACATGTTTGAGTTCCTAAAACTAACTCTTGATTTCCTTGGGCAGGGAACTGTGAAAGGAAACGGTCAGCAATTGTTCATGGATAGTGGATGTTCAAAGCATATGACTGGGAACACCATGGACTTCCTTTCACTAAAATCTCTTTAATGAGGGAGTGTATCCTTTGGAAATGGGAAAAAAGGGTACATTCTTGGAGTTGGAAAAGTCGGAAATCACTCACTCACTCTACTGTGAGTACTATACCAATGGTCTTAAGTACAGTATCATGAGTTTCTCTCAGATTTTTGATAAAGTAAACAAGGTGGAGTTCTTGTCCAAGATATGTACAATTACTAATCTGGTAAATGGTGAAGTGGTACTTGTGGCCAAGAGATACAAGAACATCTATGTTGCTGATTTTGAGTCTATAAAAAGTGGTGATATGAGTTGTCTGTAAGCTTGATGATGATGTTGAATTCTGGCACAGAAGATTAGGGTACACAAGCTTATCTCTTCTAAATAAACTAATCCTTAAGGACCTGGTTCGTGGTCTGCCCATGTCAAAGTTCCAAGTACAGAAAGTGGTACTTGTGGCCAAGAGATACAAGAACATCTATGTTGCTGATTTTGAGTCTATAGAAAGTGGTGATCTGAGTTGTCTAAAGCTATTGATGATGATGTTGAACTCTGCACAGAAGATTAGGGCACAAAAGCTTATCTCTTCTGAAGAAACTAATCCTTAAGGTCCTGGTTCGTGGTCTGCCCATGTAGAAGTTCCAAGTACAGAAAGTGTGTGATGCTTGTGCTAGAGGAAAGCATGTGAAGTCCTTTTTTAAGCCTAAAAAGGAATTCAGCACCTCAAAGCCACTCAATCTTCTTCATATGGATTTATGTGGCCCCATGAGAGTTCAAAGCAAGGGAGGAAATAGATACATCTTTGTGATATTGGATGAATACTCCAGATTCATATGGACTCTATTTCTTAGAACAAAAGATGAAACCTTTGAGGTATTTACGGAAAGGAAGAATAGAACTCTTAAATAAATGGAAAGAACAATGTTGATCGACAGTGCGATCGCAAAAGCTGAAGCTATAAACACTACCTACTACTTAGTGAATAGGTGCATGATCAGATCTCTCCTGAACAAAACCCCTTATGAATTGCTGAATGGAAGGAAACCCAAGCTGACTCACCTAAGAATATTTAGGTGCAAATTCTATGCTCTCAACGATGGAAAGTATCAACTTGGTACGCCAAGAGTGATAAAGGAATCTTTCTGGGGTACTTCTCTCGAAGCAAAGCCTACATAATATACAATAAGTGGATTCAATGTTTTGTGGAAATCGTTCCTGTAATCTTTGACGAGTCTTATCCTTCCTGTGAGAAAAGTACCAAGGATGATCAAGATGGAGAGCCCTTACTAGTTCCAGGTGAAGTCATTGACATGACAAATGGAAAGGTAGACATGATGAGCCAAGTGAAGGATCCAAGTGGATAGAATGTTTCCTCTTACTCAAGGGAACCAAGTACCTCAATACAACCATTGAAGCTAAAGCAATAGTGGTTGATGCAGTGAAGGGTACTCCATAATTACCTGAGAGAAGAAAAAAAGGGAACTAGTTAGATGTACCCTGCTCCTCTACAAATGAACCTCAAATGCCCAACTAGAAACACAAAGGCTCTCATCCTCTTGACAACATAATTACCCCTCTAGATTCTTGAGATCAGACCAGATCAAAAGCTAGAAATTCACTTTCCTTCTCAGCCTTTCTTTCCCAATTAGAACCCAAAAATATCAAGGAGGTCTTGAAAGATGCATATTGGATTACAGCCAAGCAAGATGAGCTCCATCAGTTCAAAAAGGAACAATATATGGAACCTGATACCTAGACCCTTAGATCGAACCATTACAGGAACCAGGTGGGTATTCAGGAATAAGCTTGATGAACATGGAAACACTACAAGAAACAAGTCCAGGCTAGTGGTTCAAGGTTACAATAAGGAAGAAGGGATTGATTATGATGAGACGTTTGCTCCAGTTGCTCGCATGGAAGCTATTAGAATCCTAATCAATTTTCATCTCATATCGAATTAACTCTGTTCCAAATGGATGTCAATAGCGCATTTCTAATTATAATTCTTAAGGAAGAAATCTATGTAAGCAACTTGTGGGGTTTGAATTCCATGAACACCCTGAATATGTGATTAAACTAGACAAAGCATTGTATTTGTTTAAGAAAGCTCCTCAAGCTTGGTATGAAAGCTTGTCAAAGGTCCGTTTAGAAAATGGTTTTATAAGAGGGAAAATTGACAACACCTTGTTCTTAAAGAAACGGGGAAAGAACCTGCTCATTGTTTAGGTCTATGTTGATGATATCATCTGTGTGAAGTATTTACAAAACTCATGGGAAGTGAGTTTTAAATGAGCATGATAGGAGAGCTGAATTTTTTCTTCGATCTTAAAGTGAAGCAGTCTACTAAGGGTTGATTCATTCGACAGTAGAAATACATCAAGGAGCTCTCGAAGAGGTTTGATATGGAAGCATCAAAAGTGATAAACACTCCCATTGCTACGGCTACTTGATTGGACATGAATCAAACTATGTATAGAGTATTATTGGGTCTTATATCTATCTCACTGCTAACAGACCCGATATTGTCTGTAGTGTGAGGCTATGTGTAAGGTTTTAATCAAATCCCAAGGAATATCATCTGAAAGATGCCAAAAGAATTTTGAGATACCTTAAGGGAACACAAGACCTGGTCCTGTATTACCCCTCAACTCTAACAACTGAAGTAGAATTTGTTGTTGCAACCTGCTGCTATGCTCAATTCTTATGGATTAAACAACAACTAAAGAATTTCAGGGTATTTACTGATTGTGTGCCTCTTTTATGTGATAATACTGTGCAATCAACATGGCTAAGAATGCAGTTCAACACAAAAGAACTAAGCACATTGAGAAAGGAACACTTTGAAAGGGTTGATCTATATGAAGTTCTGCAGTACAGATCAAATTGCAGATATCTTCACCAAAGCATAAAGTAGGGAACACTTTGAAATAAATAGGGTGAAACTGCGCTATTGAAGCCCAACTGAGAACCTAATTCCCATCAGTTGGCTATGAAAATCCCAGAAACCCCTAAAGTCATTAATCATTCTTCTCTATCTTCTCATATTCCCATTTATCAAGGGAAAAAGGAGAACAAGATAAAAGTATTAAGGTCACAGTGGTCTCCGCCATTGTTGCTTCAGATTCTATGGTGGCCATGGAGCGTATTGAGGATGAAAATGTCGCGACCATCTTTTTGGTATCTACTGATGGAGTATTACATAGGATAATTTCTGGTGCACTCATGTCTCAAAGGAATGAGACAAGGAGTGGTGGGAGAAGATGCCATGGTGGCTGTTTAAGGCTCTGCACCAACAGAAACTACTAGGCCATGTTGTGAGGAACCTGACCCCTCTCTGGAGTAAACAAGTCAGGGTTCTCACTCTCAAGTCAGTTCTACTCCTGTATCTTCTCCTCCATTTGCTGTTGAGCCCTTGGACATTCTATTCCCTGAGATGAGGTCTAGTGATGAAGAGGATCAAGACAACATTCCTATTGAGTAATTCATAGTCAAGCGAAGGGTAGTGATCACTCTTAAGTCTTCTATTAAGCGACCTACTGCTAGGCTGCAAACAAAGGTAGCTTATTACTCTATCCTTCAAAAGAGAAGAGAGAGCAGTAAGAAGAAAAGGAGAAGACTAATGAAAGATAATGAAATAGTGTGTGATAAGGTTTTCCCTGTGTAGAAGTTGAGGAGGAAACAATAGAGGAACTTAGTTCCTTAATGAGAAAGTCCTAAAAGAAGAAGCAATCTACTTCACTAGAGAATACAATCCCTAGTTCAAAATTGAAGGATTTTATGAGTGAGCCCTCAGTTTTTGAGAAGGATGTATTGGTCAAGTCTAATAGAAAATCAATATCAAGTGGTATGAAGTTTGGCAAGAGAAAGTTGGAACCCATTATGAGGAGTAAAACTAGTTCAGCTTCAAAATCTCACAGCTCATCAATTCTCATCAAGGCACCAAAATGTCCTGTTAGGTCGCACTTTTGACCCAAAAATTTATGATATGGATGGTATGATACAAGTCCTTCTAATGGTTGAGTTTAAATGGTAGGGGCATCTATTCCAAATGGATGTACCAAACGTGTATTTGGATGAGGTTCAAAGCTTTTATGCCAGCCTCTTTCATGTTGATATCGACCATATTTGTGCCATGGTTAATGAGGTAGATATTGAGTTTGATGTGAGTCTGCTTGGGGATATCCTTAAAGTCCCTACGATTGGTGTGTCTAATATGAAAGATGCATGTGGATCTAATTTCCAGAATGTTGTGGTAAAGGATAACGCGAACCAAAAGGTGGACCAGGTTCACAAGAAGGCATACTCCATGTTTATTAGTTGTTCTTTGAGTTGGTGAACATAGTTCTGTTACCTCGTGCTGAGAGGAGGTCGATGACTTCTAAGTCTGGCTTGTTTCTAATGGAGCAACTGGATGGCTTTACCCTTGTGAACTTGCCTGCTATCATGATCAATCATATGCAGAAGGTAGCAACCTTCAAGGATGGAAATCATGGTCTTCTATATGGGTTTCTACTTAAGCAAGTCTTTAAGTTTCTCAAGGTGCTACTGGGGCAAGGCAAGGTAGGAACCAAGAAGTAGACCTTCTCTCAAACAACTTTGGAAGAATGTGAGTGCATCGAGAAGAATTGGCGTTTAGGTAGTACATCAACAATCTCACAGCTCATCAATGCTCAAAATAGTGCAATTGAGGATATTTGAAGGCTGAAGGCTAGGAATACTATCCTGGAAGTTCAGCAGGCCCAAAGGGGCCCCAGGGTTAAATGAGGAAGTGGTGCGTTTGACAAAAGAAAATGTTGATCTCAGGGCATAAGTGGAGAACCTAAAAGCATAACTGCTCAATGAGCAAAATTTGGCAAATACCCGAATAGACCTAGTTCTCCAAACCCTTGTTGCAGCTTCCATGCCCTCGACTCCTAGTGCCCCCTAAGAAACTCTTTCAGTGACAAGTTTCTGGATTATCCATTTTTTGTTTTTATGACTTGGAATGTGTTTGGTTTCTTTTGTTTTTATGTGGATGGGATGTATCAGTACTTCTCCCAATTTCAATAGTCCAATCTTGTCGTTGCTTTATAAGCAAAGGCATATGTTTTATATATAAAAACTATCCTCTCTTGGTTATTTATATGCTTGTATTCTCTGTTTCTCTACTCTATCATGTTGTGTGCACATATGTGGAATGAGTTAGCTAGGCTGGTCTTCCTTATGTTGTTTGCGTACTTGTGTACTTTTAATGATGCCAAAAGGGGGAAGTGTAATTGAAACAAGGATCTATTAAAGGGGGAGCATAAAGTCAGGGGGAACTTGGTGAAGTTCCTGTTACTTCATCTAGCTATTGTAAGCATGTGATTTTTGCCCTATATGAATTACTCCCATAAATTCAAACAAAATAATTTCTTTTATTTATTTGCAATTTTGTGAATTTTGGTAGAATTTTCCGTTAACTGTTTGCATAATTTTTGTGCATTTTAATTAGTGAAAACTACAAAAAAATATGTTGCATGTGCATTTAGAAGTTGATTTGGCATGTTTCAAGTATTAATTAGCAATTAGTCATTTTATAAAAAGAAAAACCAAAAAATAGTTTAATTTGTACTTTTAATTTTAACTTTGATTTTAGATGATTTTCTTTTAATTATTTGTGATAATGATTAGCAGTTTTATAGGTTAATTTGAGATTTATAATTTAATGTACATTTTAGTTAATTTTGAAAATGGAAAAGAAAAAAAAAGAAAGGAAAGGAAATCTGAAAAAAATATAAAATAAAGAAGAAGAACAAAAACATTTGGGCCAATTTTACACAGCCCAAAACGCCCATTACCCCGTCCAATACCCATCCCAGACCCGATCCAGCCCCCTAATAACCAAACGACGTCATTTGGATCAGATCAATCTCAGCCGTCTATGATCTTTGATCCAATGGTTAAGAATTGAGGAGCTTTAAGTATATATGTGTCCAAACGCCCCCCCCCCCCAAAACCCCATCTCTCACCATCACCCCGTAACCCTAAAGAACCCCGCTGTCCACCGCCATGAAGCGCTAGCCGGAAATCGCCTCCACCGGCATCGATGGCCCAATCACCACCATATATACCCCACATGACCTCCTCACCTTCTTCATTCCAAATCCACATCCCTTTTCCATTGAATCCCTCCCGATCTCGTCAAATCTTAAATCTAAAGTCAAAGTTCGAACCCTAAATCGACCAATCACACCCGAACACCCACCACTCCTTTCTCTTCCCAAAACCTGGAGTCACTCCCCTCAAATCCTTCTAAACTTTGCAAAGGTCAAGCCGAGAAGGACGTGCATGGGTTACTTGGGTGATTTGAGCCGGGAAAAGATGTCCTTTGTCTGTTCTCAAGAAGAAGCATTTAACTGGCACCTCCATTTGGCTTTAAATAAAAGAAGATGGTTCAAGATGAAGCAGTCAGTAGTCATGGCATTAGGTAATCAATTCTTATTCTTTTCTTCTATCTCCTCATCAGCCTGTTTTTCTTCAAATTCTTGGCATTTTCTTCCACTATTTCTGTCTTTCGTTTGGCTAGAAATTGGAATAGTTTTAGGTCTATCTAATGTTGTTTTCTTCCTTGTGTTTAAACTTCATTTTTGGTCAAATATTTTAGGTTTAAAGTCATAAGTTTGCCATTAGTTCATTAGATCTCCAGTTTCTTAGTTAAGGATTAATTCGTGTTCAATAGTCGGCATAATAGTATATTTGATTCGATCGCTCATCGACTGTCTCTTTTGATCAATGATAGTCCCTATCAGTCAAGTGTATTACAAGTTGTTATTTCTGAGTGTTTCTTTTGAAGTCCATTATTTCAATCTAGGGTCTGTTGGCTAAAATGTCGTCGAGTCCATTCCTTGATGGTTTGAGATTCAATCTGGGCTGTTAGTTCATAAGCCCATGGGTTGGATTGGGTCCTGGGTTAACTTGACCCAGCAGTGATTTCTTGAAAGTAATTTCAGAGAATGGGAGGGTAGTATAGGTAATTACTTAGGGAATCTTATAGTAACAATAATAAGAAGCTTCTAGTAGGGGCTTCCTGTTAATTTTGGTGCTCAACTTGGTTAACAAGTTAAAAAACTAAGGTACATAAATGAAATAGAAAACTTAAGGGTTACCCTACTTGCCTTGACTATAAAGGCATTCATTTTTGCAAGGCAAGAGAAGGAGAGGAGGGACCTAAGATATAAAGAGCATAAATTTCTGAAATAGCTGTAAATTTTGATTAAAATCTTATTATTTATTGAATGTTTTCTTGGTGAGTTCTTAGATTTCTAAATCCTGAAATCAATGCGAGTTTATTTGATATTTGAAAAGAATATACAAAAATATATGGTTGAAAATTCTTTAGAAAAACACTGTTTCATTTATTTCCTTTGATGATTACTGAAGTTTTCTAGTGCTAATCTAATTTTTGGTTAGCTGATATTAAAGTGGTTTAAGGTTGAGTCTGGATTGAGGTTTGCTGGTCCACTGAGTGACTAAAAATGGCATTGGGACATTGTATCTCATCTACTGGGTTTAAATTGATTTGCTGGATCATTTTATGATTGCTGGATTTACTGCTGTTGTTGATCCCTGTTGTTACTCTGTTGATACCTCACTATTTCTTTTCTGTTTCAAATATCCAGGTACATACTTTTGATTCTTATAGCTTGTAAGCCATGGTTCATGTAGTGTGTTTTTTTGTTTAAAGAAAAGTGAAGATGGTGTTATACGATGTTATTGGTTTTGTTTTTTTTTCTTTCTTTCAGTGTGTCTTGGGTCAATATTAATACTGTAGTAGGACTATTATGTAGTGTGTGTTGATTTGTTTTTGTTAATTCCTGGAGTTTGTTGTAAGTAGAAATGGCCATCAACTCTATGATCCATGAACATTGTTTTACATTCAGACTTGTTAGAATGTTATGCTAATGTTAACATAGTTAAAATCAAGCTTGTGTTAAGAGTTGAAGTCATATAGTTTCATTTCTTCTGTTGATATAGCTTATGTTGAGAATGGCTAAGGGTGAAAAGATGTGTCCAATTTGCAGATTGTCAATGATTTTAGGTTGACTTAGGATGATTGAAAAGTCAAGCATGTGTAGCTATGATTTTGTATGAGAGTCTGAATAAGATTCAGATTTGTAGCCTATTCTATTTGGTTAACGATTAATCATCTATGCTTATTTAATTGGCTTTGAAAATAGCTTCTCAAAATTTAAAAGTCTGAATACAAAATGTTTGAATGTTTATGTCATGTTGTCTTCCATTAAATTAATCCAGTCTCAATTTTGGGATTGATTCATATATAAACGGGTCCATGATTTTGAATTTATTTCCTTGAGGGCTCGATCTTGGAGCACACCCACTACAACCTGTTTGTACGTTTGGATTGGGCTCTCCTTTGGGGGGTTTGTTTCAGAATCGTTAGCAGCCAACAAATTAGTAAATTAGCAATTGTGTTAGGCCCAGATTTGAAGGGAGCAATTATTTTCTTACCTTACAGCAGTTTAATCCGACTTGATAGCGGCTTCATTGATTTTTTAGTATCAACTAATTAGGATACTAATTATTGGAGGTGTGCTGTGTAAATAATGCCAAATAGTTTTGGCCCTCGTGAATTAGTATAGAAACCTTTAATTACAATATTTTGGGGTGCGCCATGCCGAGAAAAAATGACAATTGTGTGGCCCTCGTACTAATTAGTTTTAATTCAACCTTAGAATTCGAGGCAATCCCTCTAGCAAATTTCATGGCCTTCGCAAAGTGAAAACACACAATCGCCTTAGGTGCGTTAGTTAAATAATTTACCTTCCTAAATTCGGGTGTGCGTTTATGTGACCCAAATCCAAATCTCAACATTTGGTAAAATGTGTTGCGAACAATAGGTGCATTTATGTAACATGGTTCAAGACACGTTTTAACAACGTTGCAATCTTCTTTAAATTAAATAAAAGCAGTTAAAAATGAAAATTTGCACATAGGTACAAAAATGCATTAAAATTGGATAATTAAGCCGAATATAACAGTTGAGTGACCGTGCTAGAAAAATGAAACTCGAGAATGCCTTACCCTTTCTCCCGGGTAAACATAATTCCTTACCTGGATTTCTGGCTCGCAGACTGTATTACAGAATCAACCTTTTCCTAGATTCGGGATTTAAACCAGTGACTTGGGACTCCATTAGTTATCCCAAGTGGCTGTCGCACCTCCTTTTTACGCTACAACCTGGCAAAGGGCGTAGATAAGGGAGTTTTTCCAATTAAAGGACAATCAAAACAGGATTATTAATTTAAGAGATCAGAGTCGCCACTTAGGATAATTAATGGTGTTCAAATCACCGGTTTAAATCCCGAATCGAGGAAGGTTTGACTCTGTTTAACAGTCCGCGGACCAGAAATTCGAGTAAGAAATTCTGTTAACTGGGGAGAAGATGTTAGGCATTCCCGGATTCCGTGGTACTAGCATGGTCGCTCAACTGTCATATTCGGCTTAATTATCTAATTTATACAATTATGAACCTATGTGCACATTTTAACTTCCAACCGCTTTTATTAGTATTTTTAAAGAGAATTGCAACTTCGTTAAAACATGTCTCGAACGACGTCACGTAAATGCACCTGTGATTTTTGACACATCTTAACATCGTTGTTATTTGGATTTGGGTCACATAAATGTGCACCCAAATTTTGGAAAGTAATATTATTAAACACGCGCCTAAGGCGACTAACTTATATTATCTTTGCGGGAGGCCGTGAAGTTCGCTAAACGGCATGTCCCGAATTTCTAAGTATTTTAAAATGGGCATTTAAAGAGGGTCACGCGATTTATGGGTTTTAGCGCACCTCATTTTATTATTTAAAAGTCGATATAAAGCAAGCTAGAATTTTCTATTGGATTTGTCTCTATGAGGACCTAATTTATTTAGCGTTGTTCATTGGCTATTTATTAGAAAGCAGTCGAAGAACGTGGACCTCACACTTAAGCTCAAACCCATTTTTGAATCAGAGGATAACTGTCACACCTCCTTTTTGGCTTACACGTGGCTACCCCGACAGATGACACGTGCGTAAGAGTTTTTCCAATTAAAGTTACATTATTTTATATGGGATTAGTTATTTATTTTGAGAGTCGCCACTTGGGATACGCTTGACTTTTGGTGTCCCAAGTCACCGGTTTATTTAAAATCCCAAATCGAGGAAAATTTCGACTGCGCGATTGGAGTATGCGAACCAAAAATTTCTGAGTAAGGAATTCCGTTTTACCCGAGGGAAGGCATTAGGCACCCTCGGATCCCGTGGCTCTAGCACGGTCGCTTAAACTTATTATAAGTGGCTAGAAATTTGATTTGCTATGCCTGTTCAAACCTATAATGCAATTTTAAATCTTTAACCGCTTTTAATATCTTTTAGAAAGTTTGCAATATCATTAAAATACGTCACATAAATGTGCACGCAATTTTAGACATATCCTAATTCTATTGAGATTTGAATTTCATTCACATAAATGAGCACCCAAATTTGGGAAAGTATTTTTCTTAATAATCTCGCGCCTATAGCAACTAATCTTCAAAATTCATGCGAAGGCCGTGAAATACGCTAAACGACAATTCCTATTGTTCTATGTATTTTAACGAATTAAAGAGCCATTGCATGGTATTTGATTGGATTAAACGGCTCACTTTAATTTATAAGAACTTTCTAACACATACTAAGTTCTCTATTATTGCTGATGTTTTAAGGCACCAATCATTTTATGTATAGACTGTGTATTTTGGGAAAATAATACTTGCATCTTAGCCTCATTCATGGCTAATTGCACACACTGGATTCAAGTTTGGGCCAGCCCAGGACACACATTGTATCTGCCTACTGCTGGGCCTCTCAACTGGGCCAAGAATTAATTTAGACGGAAAAGTTCACCATGAACGAATTTCAGAGATGTTCCTTTCAGTTTCAGTTTATATACAAGATTTTAACTATCAAATATATCTACAAAGTTCACATGGAAGTTATTAGTGAGTATTTTATGTCGGTTTTATGCCTTAAATCTGAACTAAATAATTCATATACTCGTCGGTCGGAGTATACGAATCGAACGTTCAAAATTCAATTATGGTTCCAGTCACAACACATTAAACATATCTGAAACAAATCATTGCTAAACGTATTGAAACTTGAGTGAACTGGAACGATACACAATATTTGGATTATAAATAATTACTGAGCTAATATTTCCGAAATCCCTTATTTCTAAACAGAACAGGAAATAATCAGCCAAAACAGCCATACCATTAGCTAACAATACTATCAATTACACATACTTAAAAATAGAAGTTCGAATGTCCAATTACTACAAGATAAATCAGTCCCCAATGTCCAGTTATTACAAAAATAAATGATTCAAGTGTTTAACTGCTACAAAGTAATTAGGTACATTACAATTAAAGGAAAGGGCAAACAGGGGAAGATTTGGAACAAATTAATAGCAGTAGATTCTTCATACTTAAAGCTACATTCTACTTGAGCTTCAATACATCAATGAGCATCAAATGTACCTGTAATTCAGCAGAAAGCAGAAGCTTATGAGTAAATACAATGAATCAGTCAAGAAAAATAGTAGCCAATCCAACAATATACCCAGGACTTCAGCAGATTTTTGAGTGAATTAAAATCTCAAAATGATAAGAAAAACACTGATCTTTTATCACAGATATAGGAAGAACTAATATGTATTTTTCTCTTCTAGAATTGAAAAGAAAAGTTCCCCCGCCTCTTAAAAATGCCAGATGATTTCTTTTATTGTTGAGCTTTTAGGGCATCGATATTCCTTTGTTTTTTCCTTTTAGTCCATGAGTTAGTTTATAGCTTTTCTTCAATGATCCCTCATTTCCTGACTTGTGCCTTAAGTTTGAGTCAGAAATTGTGTTTTAATCCCTCACTAGAATGTTCTAGGGGATTACTATCAGATTTTTAAAGTTCAAATTCCCCTTATACCCCTATCTCTTTTCCTAAATAACCAACCTAAAGTATTAACCTCAGTCTATCATCTGGTTTAGTTACAATTGACCCAGGTCAATTATGTTCAAGTTTGGGTCACATTTTAATCTTGGACTAACATGCTTATCAAAGTTCAAAATCAGCCTAAACTAACCTGGTTTTAAAACAAGTGCCTTAATGTGGACTTTCAGCAAACAAACATTATTCGAGATGTCCATTCAATATCTAAACAAAGGATCAAAATAACAAGAAGAATGAACATATCCATTTAACACTTAACTTTTCAGAAATAGCTCAATCAAAGTACTCAGAAAAACTTGAAAATGAGAAGCATATAGCAGGGAGTGAACACTTAGTTCATGAATTGAACCAGAAAAGTAAAGGCTAACATTAGCAATTAAAAGTTCAACCAAACAAATCAACCTAACTATGCCAGTACTTAAGATCGCAAATCATTATGAAAATCGAACACTTAGTAGCATAAATGCCTAACTAAACTAATCAGAATATCATGAGATGAAGGTCAACAAAACATAGGAATCACACTACTGAAAAATCAACAAACTAGGCTTTCAGAATCAAGGAGCTGATACTAACAGGATATCAAATCATTGAAGAGACGAAGGGATTTCAAACTAAGAACAACCAAAAGCATATAACTACTGAACCTATTTCATATGAGATTGTAGACAAACAAACAATTATTCAAAAGAAAATCAAAGTATTTAACAAATAGAGATAAAGCAAATATATACAGAAAAAAGACAAAATACTTAGCTTCTTTCTACACATGCAAATTCGTCTTGAGACCATTTCGTTGGTTCTTTACCTCTTTTGTAGAGGTTTTTAACCTCCTAGGGCAGCTGGCGTGGTGGATAACAAGTTCTGGAGGTCAGGAAGGGCATTTATGATTTTGAGACCCCAGTGAGGTCTCAGATCTAAATTTCTTCAGTGACTAGTGTTGTTTGGGGGTCATGGGTAGCATGTTTGGGGAAAGGGATGGCCAGGGAATGCCTGGGACGAATTTGACAAAATTCCGACAGGATTGAGTTTTAGGGTTAAACATTAACCTAATATTCGAAACGTATCGGACGGATTCGAAGGGTGTGAAACATATGATTAAAATGAGGAGATTGAGTTGTTTCAGGGGTGTAAATTTGGAGGGGTTTGGAGTTGAGTCGCCGGAGATGGGGGGTTCCGACGACCTTTCTGTGAAGATTTGAGACGATGGGGGGTTATTTGAAGGGAGTGGAATGCAGGACAGGGAAGGGGAGGTCCTGGTGGTCCTATGGTGTAAAATTGGGGAGGTTTGGAACAAGGTCGCCGGAGATGGTTGTTCCGACGACCTTATTTTCGAATATTCAAGACGGAGGGGACTTATTCGATGGAAACTAGTCACATGACGGGATAGAGGAGGTTGTGATGATTTGGTGGTGTAAATCTGGGGAGGTTTGGTTACCGGCCACCGCCTTAAGGCGATTTCAGGCGGCAGCGTTAAGGTGGTAGATGGGTGGTCAAGGGGTGGCAAGGATGGTGTTACGTCGGTGGTAGATGGTGCGAGGAAGAAGACGGATATGTCTCTAAGTGTATAGAGGTGTTTGGACATATGTGAATGAATTTTGAGGGGGGGGGGGTTGATGACCGTTGGATGATCAATGATCGACGGCTGTGATGGTCCTATATATAAACTTCGTCGTTTTGGGGCTGGCAATATATAGGCTGGGTCAGGGATCGATTCTTGGGCTGGGTCAGTGGGTTTCAAAGGGTTAATTGGTTTGGGCCACTCAAGTCTGGCCCAATTGTGGCCAGCCAGAGTGGCTGTGCATTTGTATATTTTTGTCTTTTTTCTTTTTATTTTAACAAAATTTCTAATTATCACAAATAAAATGCAACAAGTTGAAATTAAACCAAAAATAATTAAAATTCCAAAAATACTACTTGTACATTTTTTTTTATTTTCTATTTGTATTATAACCCTAATTAACAATTATTTTGGCCAAAACACGAACTCAAATCCTAGATGATTTCAAAATACGCATTGATGAAAACACGCTGGCATGCAATTAAATTATAAAAATTAGAATCCTAAAAATAAATATTTAAAGAAAAATCCTAAATTTTGAGAGTCTTGTAGGAGCCGTTTCAGCCGGGTAAAAATCATATGCTCACAATAACCAGCTTACTTCAAATACAAAGCCTAACTGAGAAAGGCCAAGCCCTTCATCATGAATCTGGACCGCTGGACCTAATGCAAGCCTAGGTCCTTGACCATGTTTATTAATCTGGGCCCACCAGCACAAGATAACATTAATGCAATGACCACCAACCTTTGGGCCTCAAGAAAGTCCAATTGGAAGAACAAATAAGCATGGGATGAGGCCAAACATTCACACATTGTATTTGATATAGGTAATATGGGCAATCAGCCTTGGGCTTATGAATAAGCCCAAACAGAATTATTGGAACAATCTTAAGTAAACCAGACCCAACAATTAACAATACACGAAAGGGAACGCTTGAACCTAATTCAGTTGCCAATTCAATTCCAAATTCAATTTTCAAATCTAAGCCAATGAAATCCTTTAGAAGACAAAGCTGGCATCAAATGCAAAGGTCTTGTTTTACAGAAACATATAACTTTCGTAATCTACTATAACCCAGGCATTATACACATCAGAAGTCATGCATGTGCTAACATTCTAACCAATATAATCTGTAATTAAAATCAACTACTTAGTCCAATTATACAGTCCAATTACATTTTTCTATTATATACAATTAACATCAAACACTACTACTACTACATAATTCTCATATGAATTACTTGCATGGAAGGAAGTTAAATTAGAAATCAACAGGAGAAATTGGTCACTCATTCAACTATTTTAGTATAACTGTGGATATGGTTCTTCACATATTCAAAGTTAGAGAATACCTGGAGTTACAATGAACAAAGGAGAAAATGAGTCAACAGGAGTTCAGCAATAGTGCAGCAAAGGAATCAGTAGTTAAAATCAAACAACAACACAATATTTAGATCAATTAGAAGCCTAAATTGACATCATTTGAACCCAGGACATGAAGTACCCACATCAGACCCAAATCAGTCTCAATTACACTCAAAATTGAATCCAACCAAACTTGTGAAGTCTCAATACCTCAAGCACATGTATTTTAGATCATTTTAACCTTATTTAAGCTAACAATTCAAATTGATGGCTGAGAACTAGAACTAATTTGAAGAAACACCCTAATGAAACAGTAGTTTGTTTGGGGAACTTTTAACCATAGGAAATTTTCAGGATTTCTAGAAAATTTTTTAGGGAATTTTTAAGATTTTTAGACTTCAGACCTCAAAAACTTGTGAATTTTCAGGGATTTTACAACTTTTGTGAATTGTTTAGCTTCTGGGAATTTTCAGAATTCCTGGAACTTTTACGGAATTTTCTGGATATTTTCAGACTTCAAAACTTGAATGAAGGCATTAGGAATGCCTTTTTTATAGCCAAAGCATTAGGGAAACCTTTTCATTTGTGTTTGCCCATTAGTCCTTCTCTTATTTTCATATTTTATTCAACTAGTCCCAAAATGATTTTCTTGTGCCACAAGTCTTTGCATTAGTGTCTTAGAATTATAACTCTAACCCTCTTCTAGAAGAGTCTGGAGTATTCTTGTTTATCGTACAACATTTACAGGCTTCTTAAGTAAAATACCTATATTAACCTTATATGCAAACTAATTTTACTATTCTGAATAAACCAAGTTTTCTTAAGCTTGGTCAAAAGACCATGGTCAATCAACCAATACTAAAAATCAGCTATATCCAAACAAACTAATAGAGATCCTAACAATTAAGCTAATCAACCTAAACTATCAAAACTGGACCTTAAACTCAATAAGACACCACTATCCTAAGAACAATGCGATGATAAAAATAACAAAACGAAATTAACTAAACTACTGAATCAATAAGAACTCAGAAGAAATTAAACATAACAAGCATTTTCTAGAGGACTGGGGAACAAAAGAACAACAAAAAATTAAAAATAATGCAAAACAAAAGAAATTCAATTTAATTAATCAAATTAAACACTAAACGGCTAACCAACTATCATTTCTTTAAAAAAAACCATAAGAAATTAAGAGTGTATGAACACTGAACAATAGAAATCTAGAAGAAGACTAATCATACGGCAACAAAGAATATCGAGGGAAGTGAAAAGAATTAGTAAAAGAAAAATGAAGAAATACCTGAAACTGTGCGGACAATTCGAAGTAAAAAAAACGTTCGATTCTTGACCGGATTAAGCTTCAATCTGGGTGAAGACAACGGAATAAGGTTCAAAACCGTCTAGAAACCTCTCTAACCCGTTGGATTGTGCATTTGGAAGCAAGGCTCAATTCTTCGATCTGATTTTGGAGAAGTTCTGGAAATGTTTGAAAGAAACATAGTGATTATTCATGGTGAGGGGGTTGAGGAGGGTCTATGGTATGATTTTGGTCGGATATTGGGTGAGTTGAAGTTTGGTCCAGACTTTCGATTTGAAATTCGAAAGAATCGGCCGAAATTTGAGTGAAGATAAAGGTGGATATGGCTTGGGAGTGTGAAGACGAGGCTGTGGTGTAAAGTTGAGGTTGTTTGGTGGTGGCGCCGCCGTTGAGGCGTCCACACTTTTGTTTATTCGAGGAGTTGTGCTAAGATTCGAGGGCTGATTTTTGGGGGATTGAAAAGAGGAGGAGGAGAGGATTCATTGGTGTATTTTTGGGCAGGTTTGGAGCTTTGCTGCCGGCGGCGACGATGAGGCGGAGGGTAGGCGGAGAACCAGGTACAAGGAAGAAATCATTGATCTCTAGGGTTTCCACAGTTTTAGGAAAGTTTTATTAAAATTGAGGATGAATATGGGCCTTTGGATGATAAGAAATGGATGGATGAGATGAACTGGATGCCAAAAAGGCACCGTTTTGAGACGTTACAAGGCTGGACCGGGTGTAAGATTGGGCTTGGCGGTTATTTGAATGGGTCTTGGATTTTTGGGCTGAAAAATGGCCAAATCTGGTGGCCTGATTTGCTATTTGCCTTTTATTCAATTTCTTTTTATCAATTTCAAATTATATTATATGTTTTCTTCTTTTTCTCTTTTATTTAACTAATTCCCCCTTTTTTATTTGTTTTTATTTTCAGGTTTTATCAAATTAAAAATAAAAGGACAAGACCAAATTTAAACTCTACAATTAAAACTAAAAATAATCTAATTCCCAAATTTAAAAGAAAATCCAAATAAAAGTAAAAATGACCATTTTTTTATTTCATTATTTTGCAATATTAATTGACTAATAAACCTAAATAAATGTAAAAATTGAGTCCTAAATGCAAATATGTTATTTTGTATTTTTTTATTATTTATATCATTTTAAAATGCATAAATTGCAAACGAACACAAAACCAGGCAATTAATTCCTAAAAATGCAAAATAATAAAAGAATAATCCTAATTTTAATGAATTCTATAGGAATATTTCTAGCTAGGCAAAAATCAAATGCTCACACCTTCCCCTCTTTCCTCGGAGACACGAAGGCTTTGCGGCCAAAGATGAATGAGCAACTGAGAGATTTTTGCCCGATTGGCATTCCACGAGAAGCATTTTAGAAAACTATTTGACCGAATCCTTCTTTAGAGGTTGCCTACATATCCTTGCCTACAAAGGAATCAGGTCAGTGTAGTTCTGGAGTGTTTGGTAGCTGGGACTACCAAAGCTGTGATTTCACTACTGCTGCCACTGCTACTGCTACTGCTAGACCCCCTTATTACACCAAAAATAAAGAAGCCAGACTAAACTATGAACTGTGAGTTACTAAATACCCTATCTATGTCTTCAATCTTGCTCTTGATCCTTGTTGCTTTGTTGCCTTGTAATTCTCTTCTTCTGTGTTAGTTGTCGAATTGTTGGACTTGAAATGTATTCCCTTGTTTTGCAGGGGGGTGCCTGATTACCAAAACTTGAATCTTGAAAAATATTCCCTTTTCTAACAGGTGGGCGCCTGATTATTAAAACTTGAATCTTGAAAAATATTTCCTTGTTCTAACAGGTGGGCGCCTGATTACCAAAACTTGAATCTTGAAAAATATTCCCTTGTTCTCACTGGTGGGAGCCTGATTACCAAAGTTTTAATCTTGAAAAATATTCCCTTGTTCTGACAGGTGGGCGCCTGATTACCAACTTGAATCTTGAAAAATATTCCCTTGTTCTAATAGGTGGGCACCTGATTACCAAAACTCGAATCTTGAAAATATTCCCTTGTTCTGACAGGGGGGTGCCTGATTACCAACTTGAATCTTGAAAAATATTCCCTTGTTCTAACCGTTGGGTGCCCGATTACCAACTTGAAACTTGAAAAATATTCCCTTGTTCTAACAGGTGGGCGCCTGATTACCGAAGCTTGAAACTTGAAAAATATTCCCTTGTTCTAACATGTGGACGCCTGATTACCAAAACTAGAATTGTGAAAAATATTCCCTTGTTCTAACATGTCGACGTCTGATTACCAAAACTTGAATCTTGAAAAATATTCCCTTGTTCTAACAGGTGGGCGCCTGATTACTAAAGCTTGAATGTTGAAAAATATTCCCTTGTTCTACAGGTGGGTGCCTGATTACCAAAACTTGCATCTTAAAAAAATATTTTTTGAGACTGATGCTTGTGTACTTGATCACAACAAAACAAATAAAACACAAGAAATTCTTTTTGCTCCAGTTTGGTGCTGGGCAGATCTATGAGTGTATATCTCTAAATCTAAGCTAAGTCCCATTATCGATGAGGATCCTGACAAGTTTTAACTAATGACATTTTTAAGATTATGTTATGTCTCTCAAAAGGTATTATTTTCCACTATGTCTTGTTATGAGTTATATCTGCTGGGGATATGCTTATGACTGGTGACTAAAACTACTTCCAATTATCGAGGCGGGTCCTGACAACTCTTAATTTGATGACAAAATGTGTCTGCTGGGGGTTAGCATTTAAAGCTACGTCCTATTATCCAAGGGGGTCCTAATAACTCCTATGATTAAATCCTATTATCTATGCGGATCATGATGAATCTTGTTGGAGAAGTATTTGGGTTTGACCATGCCACCCGACTGCTTGTGTTCTAGTCTAAGTCCCATTCTTCGAGAGGGTCCTGACAACCTCTAACTGAATCCTATGCAAGTCACTTTATGCTTTTTGTTATCCATGACTACCTCTAACCTTTAAATAAGTCCCATTTCCCAAGAGGGTCCTGCGGGTTCTAGCTTAAATGCCAACTCTAACTTCTGGTTGTGTTCTGCTAGTGATCATTGTTCAGGAGGGTTTTGGTGACTCTTACTGGGGAAGGTGTTAGTTCCTGCCCATGCTACCCGCACCTGTTTGAGTTTTAAACTGAGTTCCATTTCCGGGGGGGGGGGGGGGTCTTGAGAATTTCAACTTGCATGCCTCTTTTAACTCCCGGTTGTCTCTGCTAGGGGTTGCTAATTAAAGTTTTGTCCCATTACACTCTTGCTAGGAAGAACATTTACGAAGGACTATATTTCTTTGAGCTTTAACTGGGTCCCACTTCTAGGTGGGCCCTGAGAATTTGATCATAGATATCACGTGCTTGCCTTTCTTTGTGGATGGCCCCCCTTAGGCTCTTCTAGAATTTTCTGCCCATGTGTCAATCAAAGAAAACTTGTCAGTTTGAAAAGTGGTGGTTAGCTTGCGGAATTCTTGTTGGAAGCGGCCTCCTCACTGTCGTGTTCCTTTGTTTAAGAATTTCCATGTTGATAATTAGTTGCCTGAGTTGATTGGTTGACCCCCAAACCTTTATGGCTTTACTTTGCTACCTGTTTTTGTGTTACACTCCTAGGCCTTTTTCCAGGATTCTTACGTCTTGCTTGATATTACCAAGTCAGTGTACTATGCTCGGCTGACCCCTTGATCCTTTGTCTTTACTTTGCTCCCCATCTTTGGGTCCCGCCCCTTCACTTTGCCAAACTCTTGCCTCTCGGTTCAATTTTATCATCGAAGCTCTTTGTGAATCCCCCCGGTGATTCAACCTTTGCTGCCTTTGTTATGTTTTGGGCGGCATGCGCTTTGTCCCTTTGGGAGCTGGTAGTAAGTTTTGAAATTTCTATCTCGTTGGCTTAAACCAAAGAAAATTTTAGAGACTTTAAAGGAAAATTATATGCAATGACTCGGAACTGTTTTAGGGTCAAGAATTCCACATTTAATGACTGTTGAAAGGAAGAGAAAGGAAACTTATCTGAGGAAGAACAACTAGTTTTTCATGATCATGACATGCACTTCGTCGTAGTCGACCCAGTCTGTCCCGATGACCGGGCTTTTGTGCCATGATTTTGTTATTGTGACCATTTCTATCCCAATTCCTTCAACCAAACCCTACCTTTTCTTGCCTTACGATGTTCTGAACGGATTTCCACCAATAGCCTTTTTCCAGTTGTTGCGTCTTGCCTTGCATTTGCCTCATGGTATCTGTGAGGTTTTTTACCAATGAGACTCTCTCATTTTTATTTCTCTCAACTCGCGTCGCCTTACGATTCCCGTGAGGGTATTACCAATAAGACTCTCTCATTTTAATTACTTTTTTTTTTCTTGTACTATAGTGCCGTCCCGGGGTATGGTCTATCTTCCCTTGCTTGCCTTGGAAAATCTCAAAGATTGATCAGAAGGTTTTTATTTGGACTGGAATGTAGGCTTCTGGATGAAGGTTAGAAATAAAAGGGTATATGAGGCTCAAAAATCACTCTTATGAGTTCAAAATTTACAACTTTCGAAATCCAATTTATCATAACAAGCACAACTTCTGCCCCTTTCTTGCTTGGGGCCTTTGAATTTATTTGAATATGACTGAGCCGCTGCCTACGTATCCTTAAAAGGAATTAGGTCAAATGTAGTTCGTGCCGATTCCTTACTTTTACTATTATTTGTTTGTTTTCCTTTTCCTTCTCTCTTTCTGCTGCTCTTTTCTTCTCTTTCTTCTTCTTCTTCTTCTTTTTTTTCTTCCCTTTTTTTTTCTTTTCTTTCTTTCTTTCTTTCTTTCTTTTCTTTCTTTTTCTTTTCTTTTCCTTCTTTGTTTTGCTTTCTTTTATTTTTGTTCTTGTCCTTTTAACCCCTTTTTATAATTATGTTTCTGGCTTTCATTACTGATTTCGAAAGAGGGATATGAAAATAAAATAATTAAAGTTAAAAAGAGTTAACAAAGGGTAAAGTGTTTAGATAGCTGAATAAAATGCCTTCGTCATTTCAATATCTCAAACATGCCAAGTACAAACAACGGCAAGTATAGACTATGATTCAAACAAAAGAAAGTTATACATAATACTTTCGCTTGAATTTGAATTGGTAGCCATTTCTACACATTACCTTTCCACATCTGTTAGATACAATGCCCTATTGGAAAACACTCTTGACATGACAAAGGGTCCTTGCCAGTTTGGAGAGAACTTGCCCTTTGCCTCGTCCTGGTGAGGGTGGATGCGTTTCAATGCTAATTGTCCAACTTCAAACTTTCTTGACGCACTTTCTTGCTACATGCTCGGGACATCCTCTATTGGTACAGCTGGTCGTGACACACCGTTGCTAATCTTTTCTCATCAACAAAACTTAATTTCTCCAAACGAGTTCTAACCCATTCTTCGTCATTGATTCCTGCTTCAGACATGATCCGAAGGGAGGGGATTTCAACTTCTGTCGGGATTACTGCTTCTGTGACATATACCAACAAATATGGCATTGCCTCTAGCGAGGTTCAGACGGTAGTACGATAGCCTAACAGTGCATAGGGTAAATTCTCATGCCACTGCTTGGACCCTTCCACAATTTTACGAAGTATCTTCTTTATGTTCTTATTGGCTGCCTCGACCGCTCCATTCACCTTCGGGCTGTACAGGGTGGAATTGTGATGTATAATCTTGAACTACTGACATACCTCTTTCATCAAGTGACTGTTGAGATTTTCCCCATTGTCAGTGATGAGAATCTTTGGGATTCCAAACCAATAAATAATATTTTCATGTACGAAGTCGACTACTGCTTTCATGGTCACTGCTTTGAAGGTTTTAGCTTCAACCCATTTAGTGAAATAGTCGACAGCAACCAGGATAAACCTGTGTCAACTAGAAGCTGCTGGCTGGATGGGCCCGATGACATCCATGCCCTATGTAACGAAAGGCCATGGCGCAGACATCGTATGCAACACTGACGATGGAGAGTGAATGAAGTCTCCATGCACCTGGCATTGATGGCATCTGCGCAGGAAATCAATACAGTCCCGCTCCATGGTGACCCTATAATATCCTGCCCTGAGAATCATCCTTGCCAAAACATATCTACTCATGTGTGGCCCGTAGACGCCATCATGCACTTCATTCATGATGGCTGTCGCCTGCCCAGCATGTACACATCTTATCAAACTAATATCTGGCGTTCTTTTGTATAATATCCCCCCACTGAAGAAAAACCCACGTGAAAAGTGACAGATTGTTCTCTTCTGGTCACTCGTGGATTGTACCGGGTACACACCCCTCCTTATATATTCTTTGATGTCGTGAAACCAAGGCTTACCGTCAAACTCTTCTTACACCATGTTGTAATAAGCATGTTGATCATGGACCTGGATATGTATTGGGTCAACATAAGCCTTATCTTAATGATGTAACATTGACGCCATAGTAGCCAAGGCATCATCAACCTCATTGTGAATTCTGGGGATGTGCCTAAACTTTATTGACCGGAATCATTGACAAAGATCATGCAAGCATTGCTGGTATGGTATGGGATTTATATCTCTCGTTTCCTACTCCCCTTGAATTTGGTATACCATAAGGTCCGTGTATCCCAAGACCAAGACTTCTTGGAGACCCATGTCTACTGCTAATCTAAAACACAAAGTACATGCCTCATATTCTGCCATATTGTTGGTGCAATAGAAACAGAGTTGAGCTATGACTGGGTAATGATGCCCTTCTTCAGAAATAAGCAGCGCTCCTATCCTGACGCCTTTCATGTTGGTAGCCCCATCGAAAAACAATTTCCATTCTGATTTCTCGCCCTATTCCATTTCATCAATATGCATCACTCTCGTCCAGGAAGTATATTTTTAAGGGCTCATATTCTTTGTCTATCGGATTCTCACCTAAGTGATCAACTAATGCCTGTGCTTTCATGGCAGTCCTAGTTAGGTAGACAATATCAAACTCAGTGAGCAAGATTTGCCATTTTGCGAGCCTCCCTATGGGCATGGGCTTCTAGAAAATGTACTTCAATGGGTCCAGACGTGAGATCAGATAAGTGGTATAGGATGAAACATAATGTTTTAACTTCTGGGCTACCCACGTCAAGGCACAACATGTTCTTTCACAATGAGTACGCTTAACCTCGTAGGCCACAAATTTCTTGCTGAGGCAGTATATGGCCCGCTCTTTCTTCTTGGTGACATCATTCCAACCTATCACACATCCAAATGAGTCCAAGACCGTCAAATGAAAGATCAAGGGCCTTCCTGGTTCTGGCGGGTCCAACTCTGGTGGGTTCGACAAATTTTCCTTTATCTTATCAAAAGCCTCTTAGCACTCTCCCGTCCATTTCACGGCAACATCCTTTTTCAATAGCTTAAAGATGGGCTCGCAGATGGTTGTGAGTTGAGCAATGAACCGACTGATGTATTTCAATCTTCCCAATAGACTCATCACCTATGTTTTGTTCCTCGGTGGAAGTAGTTCCTGTATAGCTTTGATCTTTGATGGGTCTAGTTCAATGCCTTATCGACTGACTGTGAACCTAAGCAACTTCCCTGAGAAGACCCTAAATACATATTTTGCTGGATAGAGTTTTAGATCATAGTTGCGGAGCCTCTGGAGGGATTTCCTCAGATCTTTGACATGATCGGATTGCTTTTTGGACTTCAAAATCACATCATCCACATAGACCTCGAGTTCTTTATGCATCATATCATGGAAAATGGTTATCATGGCGCCCATATATGTTGCCCCGACATTCTTCAAACCAAAAAAGGCATGACCCTATAGTAATATGTTCCCCACGGTGTGATAAACGCTATTTTCTCCACATCTTCTTCATCTATTAAGATCTGGTGGTAGCCTACATAACAGTCCACGAACGACCCGATCTCATGTTTTTCAAAATTGTCAATCAATATGTGAATGTTCGGCATGGGGAAGTTGTCCTTTGGACTTGCTTTATTGAGGTCACAATAATCGACACACACCTTGGTTTTCTATCCTTCTTTGGTACGGGCAAAACATTAGCTAACCAGGTGGGATTTGTGTGACTCAGATAACTTTTGCCTCAAACTGCTTCGTCACTTCCTCTTTGATTTTTACGCTCACATCAATTTTAAACTTTCTCAACTTTTTTTTGACGAGAGGTAAGCTAGGTCGGTAGGCAATTTGTGAACTACCAAGTCAGTGTTCAATCCGGGCATGTCATCGTAAGACCATTCAAAGACATCTTTGTATTCGAGCAGTACTTTGATTATCTCTTTTTTCTAAGTTGTGACTACAGATGGATACTTATTTTGGTTTCTCTGACATTATCTGGGCTCCCTAAATTGATTGTCTTTATTTCGCTCAGGTGGTTTGGGTATCTCCTCAAATTGGCTCAACTCTTTACTAATTTCATCCCATTCTCCCTTATCGTCGTGCTTTGGCTCATCCTCATGCTCTATTTCATTAATTATTATTTCTGAACTAGACTGATTTTTAAGACTGGGCCGAAGAGTTCATATGCATGTCAGATAATTGGAATCAACATAAAAATAACTGCACAAAAGAGAAAAGAAAATGGAGTAAAGAAAAACGGGAACTATCAGCACTACTGGAAAGGAAATTGCATTTCATTAGAATCAAAAGATAATAGAGTTTACACATCCAAACAGACGAAAATAACAACTCAATTAACAACTTTGAGACTAATCCAAACTAGACTGAAAGAGAAATAAAAGCCGACTACCACGGCTCCCTGCGGGTGGGAAGAGGAGTGGCTTCCCAGGTGTTGACTTTTACATGTGCTCCCACAAACTGCACATCTTCTTTGCTCGATCCATCTCCTGCCTCAACCATTTTTACCTCATTGAAAATCCTTTCTAATCCCTTATCCAAATCCCTATATGCGTCAATCAACGGACCGAGAATCTTTGGCACTGGGCCCTTGCTAGTACTAGGCTTGACAAACGATCTGGACAACCATGGGACGGGCTTTGGGAGGGCCCATGCCCTCTGCTTTAACTTTCTGGCTCGCCTTATGTCCGCAGTTGTAGGCTTGATGCCTGGACAAAAAGTGTCCTGATTTTTTAGGAGAGACACTGGTTGCACGATATCTTGTAGAGAAGCACCCAACCCCTTGCCGGGCATGAAACCATTCTTCAACATTTCTAAAGCCACCATGACTGACACGACTGCTATCCTTGGAGTTGTGACAACTTCTCCTTGCGGGATCTTCTTAACTGATACCGTGTCGAATACCTGGTAGACCCATGGACCTTTGCTCTTTTAAGATTCAATAAAAGGTATGATAGCATCACTTGAAACACATTGATTATCTTCACCGTGCACCACAATCTCTTGCCTGTCCCATTCAAATTTTACCATCTGGTGCAAAGTAGATGGCACTGCCTTGGTTGTGTGAATCCAGGGCATGCCCGACAATAGGTTATAACAAACTATCACGTCCAGCACTTGAAATTCCATGGTGAACTCAACGGGCCCTATTGTTAGTTCCAGCACTATATCCTACACTGAATCTTTGCCTCCGCCATTGAACCCCTGAACACAAATGTTATTCTTGTGGACCCTTTCATTTTACACCTTCAGCTTGATCAATGTGGAGAGCTGACAATTATTTGCACTGGACCTGTTGTCAACTAGAACCCGGGTGACCACATCATCTTCACACTTCACATTAAAATAAAGGGCTCGATTATGCTCAGTGCCCTCTATGGGCAGCTAATCATCAGAAAAAGTGACCCGGTTTACCTCAAATATCTTTCTTGAAATCTTCTCCAAATAATTCACAGTTATCTTGTCAAGGACGTGGGCTTCGTTCAAAATCTTCATCAGCGCCCGGCAGTGTTCATCTTAATAGATTATTAAGGACAACATGGAGATCTGAGCTGGTGTTTTCCTCAATTACTCTATGATGGAGTAGCCCTTCATTTTCATTTTCTTCAGGAATTGTTCTGCCTCTTCTTCTGATACAGCTTTCTTCACCGATGTTGGGCTATCCTTGGGTGATCTTGCTTTTCCTCAACTCCTCCGGGGCGAAGTATCTCCCTGACCGAGTGAAACCCCGAGCTTCACAAACTTCCTCCCTAACATCCTTCCCTTTGTACATCACTATTGCTTGTTCATATCTCCAAGGAACGGCTTTGCTATTGATGACTGGTGGCTTGATTACTGTTTGATAATGGCAGGCTCTATTTGAGCACCTTCCACAACTACGACGGGTTCCCTGGCTAACCCAGGTACCATCACTTTTGCCTTTTCCTGTTTTGGCGCAGCCATGCATGATGCCCTCCCTTGGACCACAACAGGTTTTCTATCTATTTCCTTTGTCTTAATCACCGACTTCTCACTGCTCATACTCTTAATAGGCATGACTTTGTTTGATTTGATCATCATTACTGTCTGTGAGGGCTTTTTAGACTCTCCCCTTTCTCCACGAGCTCGATCATGTTGGTCTCATGATGGACGACAATGGGTTTTGGTTAATGTTAGGTGCCTCAGGAGCACGCACGTCAATCCCGTGGGAGTCAATAAGTTCCAGGATAACATTCTTCAAAGGCCAACACTTTTTGCTATCATGCCCCGGTGCATCGGAACAGTATTCACAGTTAACAAAAAGGTTAATCGAAATAGGATTTAGTTATTTAAGAGAATTTCAGAGTCACCACTTTGGAGATTTTTGGTGTCCCGAGTCACCGTTTAGAATCAAAAATCGAGGAAAGAATGACTCTGTTTAACAGTCCGCAAACCAAAAATCCGAGTAAGTAATTCTGTTAACCTGAGAAAAGGTGTTAGGCATTACCGGATTCCGTAGTTCTAGCACGGTTGCTCAACAGTTATATTTGGCTTAAATTATCTGATTTTATACAATTATGAAGCTATGCGCATTTTTAAATCTTTTTAACCACTTTCATTATTATTTTTAAAGAGAATTACAATATCATTAAAACATGTCTCGAACCACATCACATAAATGCACTTGTGGCTTTTGGCACATTCGAACTTCGTTGAGATTTGGATTTGGATTACATAAATATGCACCAGAATTTAGGAAAGGTAAATTATTAAACTAACGCGTCTAAAGAAATTACACGTTTGCAACTTTGCGAGGGCCATGAAAATTTTCTTACTGGCACGTCTCGATTTCTAAGGATCGAATAAAGTTTACTACACAAGGGCCATGTGCCCATTCAATTCGGCTCAACACACCTAATTCTAAATTAAAGGAATTAGCTTAACTAAACCCATCTTGAAAATTAATAAACAACCAGTGAAATGAGCAAATGGGCTGTGCGAGAAGCCCAGCTAATCTAAAGGTCCAATTGACATGTGCACCACCCGATATGCCTAGAATCCAAATACTATCCAGGCCTGAAGGAGCATATAGCAAGAACATCTAAATTACATTGGGCCAAAATTATAGGACCCAATTTTATAGTCTAACTAACTCGCTATACAATAGACCTTATAGCACACATTAATATGGGCTGCAGTATTAGTGATTTCAACGTTTGGGCCCAAATAAGGCCCAGATTTGACGAGGGAAAAGGAATGTTGGCAGCTGATCCTATATGGCTTTATTTAATGACCATGGTAATCCGTGATTCAACAAAATTTTTGTCCCTGAATATGAACACTTAAACAAAGAGCAATTCACAGAAGCTTAGTCACATGGAAACTAAAAAACTGACAAATAAATCAACACATGACTGCCATGAATACATGATTACTTAAACAACTAACTTGCAATTAAAAATATTTATCATAGCAATTCTAAACATGCCAGACCATACAGTCATTAACAACGAGTGTTCAATTACAGAATCTCACATGAGCAAGATACCTATCTTAAAGCTGAAAAACTCATATTGAAAATATATATTGAGATATATTGTTTGAACCCTTGACAGTCCATAATTATAATAGTCCAGTGCTAAGTACTACTTGCAGATCACTCACACAAATTCAAAAATAAGTAATAAAAATAAAACACAACCACTTATTGCCTTGAAGTTTTTGATATTTCAGCTATCCAATATTGCCTTGAAATGCAAAATAAATGCTTTTATAGGCTCTACTTTATGGCAACCCTGTTGGTTTAACTTTACAACCCTAGTCCCTTTTTGAATTTTTATTTTAACCTAAATGCCCCTAGATTTCTGACTTTCCACCCAAGTTAACTAGTCAAAATATTGAAATTGGTTAGAAACCCCTGCTAGAACATTCTTATCCTAGTTATTGAAATATTCCCTATCTTAAATTACCCAAACTACCCTTTGCTTACCCTGTTCTTACCCTAAAGACCAGCCTGGGTTAAGAAGGTATGGCCTATGAATCCCAAATGGGCTTAATGTTTCAGTAAACATGGGCTTAAATTCGAGCCAAAAAGGATTCCTTCAGAATTAGGTCTTGATCCAAATAGAAAAATATGAAATCAACCAAATTAAAGCATATGAAAAGGAGGAACTTAAACAAATTCAGAAAACTTAGCTCACTAAAGGATCGATTATTAAACACGAACAAGCGGGGACTAATTGATTATTAAGTCAGAATAGACCTAACAAAATTATGAAACTGTAATACTAGCTAATGAACAATCAAACTAAATTATTATTTCAAGCTAAACAAAGATGGTGAACACAGGATTTTGTCGAATAAAACAAAGTGAATGGGTAAATCTAAAGGAACAGATGGAATCCAGGTTTTAATTTAGTCAGAAATTTTGTCGACTTTCCATTGAATTTATAAGGAGAAAAGAAGAAGAGTAAACGAACGGACCAAAGGAGAGGAAAAGACTCACCGACTTAAGGACTTGAAATCGTGATGACTTGAGCCTCTAATTTCATCCTCAATTAACATTATCTGTTTGTTCTTAGCAAGAATAAACGAAAAATGTTATCAAATGGCTAAAATCAGTCCAGAACTTGGCAAAAGGGAGACAAAAAACTCGCATGCACAGGTCCAGTAGTTGGGCTCATTATACTAGTACCTTAGATTCAAGATTCCAGCAACTTGAGAGGGATTCGAGGAAAGGTCATTAAGGGTTTAGAAGGAGGGGGTTGAAGAGAGTGCATGGTAGTAGTTTTGGTGAATTTGGGCAAAGTTGTATTTTGGCCGGCCGGTTTGAATTGAAATTTGAAGAGCAGTGGTATGATTCAAGCCTAAATTACTGTAGGGATGAGACTGGGAGGTCAAGGGGGTGCAGGGGTGTGAAGTTGAGGCTATTTTGAGATGGCACCGCCGTGGGTGGCGGAGGCGGCGTCCACAAAATTGAATATTCGACACGCTGTGGTAAGATTCGAAGGTTGTAAATCATAAATTTTGAATAAGAAAGTGAGGGGTTTTCCTGGTGTAACTTTTGAGTCGTTTGGTGGCCGCCCGCCGCCGTAAGGCGATTTCCAACGGTGGTTTTAGGGCGAGAGATGGTGGTGTTAGGTCCATACAATAATTATTGCCACATAACTAACAAGATTAAAAGAAAAAATTACTTAACAATCAATCTTAAATGCAAATTAAGCCACTTTTTCGAATTTCCTTTTCCAATTACTAATTAATTTCTAAAAATGAAAAATTACTCCTAAGTGCACATGCCTCATGTATTTTTGTATTTTTGTTATTCAAAATTACAAAATATGCAAACAATTAACAGAATAATGCCACAAAAAATAAAAATTGCAAATGAACAAATAAAAATATTTTGTTTTGAATTTATGGGAGTAATTAATATAAGGCAAAATCACATGCTCACAAGTGGTCGCCTTGATTGCACAGTAGCTCATGATTTTGTTGGATTTGAGGCCTTCCTCAACCATCCCCATTTTAACTACTTCATTGAAAGATTTACCTACTGCCAACACCAGATGTCCGAAATAGGCAGGATCTAGAGCTTGCATGAAATAATCCACCTTCTCACTCTCCTTCATTGGAGGATCAACCCTGGTTGCTTTTTCTCTCCCCTGGACACCATATTCTCTCAAGCTCTCGTTGTGTTTCTTCTCAAGTTTTGTCAAAGATAGACATTCCGGGATAATTTCAAGATTATATTGAAAGTGACAGGGGAACGTTTGTGCCAAGTCGTCCCAAGTGTACCACCGATTGTGATCTTGCTGAGTATACAACTCCAATGTCGACCCACTTATACTTTGGCTAAAGTATGCCATTAGCAATTCATCTTTTCCCCCTGCTCCTCTCATTTTGCTGCAAAACCCCCTTAAATGCACGACTGAATCTTCATGTCCATCATATAAGTCAAATTTAGGCATCTTAAAACCTGGAGGCAACTGCACGTCTAGAAATTAACAAAGGTCATTGAATGCCACGCTCACCTGGCAACCTAACCCTCGCATGTTCCTGAACGATTGTTCTAATCTTTTGACCTTTCTGAGCACCTCTCTTGCTAAGGATTTTTTACTGGTTCTCTACTCTCGCAGGGATTTCAAAACAGGGAGCATCGGAATAAGGTTCATGAGCTTTGTAAGTAGGTTCCAGTAGGTAGTACTTGTTGTCGTAAGCTTGAAGCAAGGGCTAACTTGATGACCTATGGAGTGCGAGTGGAGGAGGTGCCACATAAATGGGAGCAATTGGTGGAGGGGGTGAGGAGCCGTTTTGGATAGTGGAGCTGGGGGTGGTTGAGAGGTCGTACCCTGGTGCTTTTGAGTAGATAGGAAAACTTGAGGGTGGATCAGTGGTGGACTGGTCATGAACTTAGGCTAGTGGTGGAATGAAGGTTGGGTTAGTAGGATAGGTTGAGGGTGGCTATCCTCTCGCCGATGCCTGGTACATCTCAGCCATTTGGTGTTTTAGTTTGTACATTTCCTCCTTCATGGCATTAACATCCAATTCCTCTATTTCTTTCGAGGGTTCAAAAGTGCTAACATCGGTTTCCTGATTGGCCATGACTTGCTTGCTCTTAGACCGCGTGTTGTCGGAGTGGGTTGCCGGAATGCCACAAGTACTAACCACTCGTCTAGTATGGATGCAAAAACACCAAAAACTTGTCAATATTTAGTTTTTGACAATCCAACGGCCATATATTTGGGGGGAGTGAATGTACCTAAACAATTATTGGCTACTACATGCATCGGTTGCTTGCGTCATCCCGACTTTCATTTTCTTCATTCGCAATGCCCTTTTAGCTTTGTTCTCTTACTCTCTCCTATTTTTTATTTTCTTTTTTTTTTGTTTTCTTGTTTGTTTCTTGCCTTTCCTATGCTTTTCCCTCCTATTCTCTCCCTCTTCGTATCTTTTCTCTCTTTTTTTTTCTTTATTAGGTTATGGTCGAATCCTATGTAGATTGCCTACGTATCATGACCCTGCATGAATTAGACCGAGCGAAATTCTAGCAGATAAAAAGTGAAGGAAGAATAAAACATTTATGAATTATCAATTTTCATAATAACAAACTTCGGTTACAAAGACTCGAAAAAAACAGACAGATTTAGACAAGCAACTAGCAGACTCTGATGAAAGACAAATTACAGACTCGAATAACAACTAACTTTGCGTAAGATAAAATATAGACTCCAACACAATCTGAGATAGCTTTAAGGAAAAAACAAGCTGAAGAAATCATGAATAAATTAAAGCATCAATTGCTCATGGGATCTGCGAGTCATCGTTTGGCCTTGCAATGGGTTGACTAGCTAAATTTCTCTGGAGGTGATGGAGATCTTCCATTACACAGAGAACAAAAAGCATCGCGGTGGCAAAGAACATAGATCTTGGCATATCCTTATAGCTACTACACTTCATTGCGATGTAATGGGAATTCCTTCTGATTATCTCTTGTATGGCACCTTTATCTTGCAGTAACCGCCCAAGCTGCTCGGTTCTGGCCCCCAAAGTTTGTTTGGCTACCCGATTTTGTTCTTGAAGATGTTGAAAATCCCATTCCGGTTGCGCCAATGTTGTGTCAAAATGTTCCCTTTAAATTTTGAACTCTTTTGCCTGTTTGATCATTTTGTTTTTTGCGATGATGAACCTTTTTTTTAATCTCGCAACCTCACCGTCAAACTCTTCTTTTAATTGCACCATACGTGCTCGTTCTACCGCATATTCGGCTAATGGTTTTCGACCCCTGGCTAATTCCCTTCCTGCCTTGTTCAAATCAAAACTATAGTCATTCACCTTCTGTCTCAGGCTACTTATAAGTTTTGTGCCCTTGGCACTTCGGACGGGGTTTTTTGCTGCTACTTTCATTTTTTGAATTTTGGCCCGAAGGGCCTTATTTTCTTTGACCAATTTCTTCCTTTCTCCTTCATTTGCGGCGGCATGTAAATCTTTCTCAAATTGCAAATTAATGACCTGCCTCACCAGTTTACCTATTGTAGCCCAATACTCGTGTTCTTTAGCCAACCAGTCCCACTGCTCTTGCGATGCTTCAACAAATTCCTAGAGATGGGGCCTTTTGGTTGGCCTCTCGAATTCAATTTCTCTTTTGTACCAAGCAAGGTATCCTGGCGACACTTTGCCTCTAGACCGATCCCGTACACAAGTGTTTGCAGTTAGGTATTGGCTTTCATTCCAAATTTTGCGGACCGTTGCTTTGAGGAACTGGCTATCAAGTCCAATCTCGACTACCTGGATACTGAGATCTTCGTCTTTGGGCACTATCTGGCACCTCCCAAGCTGTCTCAAGACCTGATGTGGCGCATAAGGCTGGATGCTCCTAAGACCCATTAGAAGGAAGTAAGGCTCCGTTGTCGGCATGTATATGATTCCGTCCATAGTCAACCTTCCCAGCGTCAACTCTATTTGACTGGCAGTGAAGGACCGAAAGTAAGATATCCATCCTGTTACTCCTTCGGGCAAGTTGAGCCCTTCGATCCTTGTGTAAAATTCCTCTATACATGTTTTCTCTGCTGTCCCATAGCTCATATAGTGGGACGGTGGCATAGATGCTCGGTCATCCATATTTGCAACAACAGATTGCACCCCTCAAAATATTTCCCGATCCTACAAGCTGTGAGAGCACGAAAGATCTCAGCTACTACCATAGGCGCGAGTGTGCTTTTAGCTTGGGTGCGTAAGTGATGACAACCCCTGCTATTTTTATGTCGATGTTCCCATATTTCCATGGAAACACCAGGAGCCCTAGGAAAGCCACCATAAAAGCGAAATGTCTATGTTCTTCCCATTTGACGTGGTTTCCTTTGTTGCAGATTTTATTCTCTGGTTTGTTGACCCCCCCCCCCCCCCCCCATGTGACCATATCTGCTATACAGGAATGAAAAAGTATAAAACCCTGCAGCCAAGTTCGAGTCATGTACCACTTTGCTTATCTTCAGGGTATCTAAGAATTTATGCAGAACTACACTTCTTGGGGAAACCAAATACTTATGTCTCAAAGGAAGCTCAGCATCCCCAATGTACCCGGCTATTTCTTCTAAGGTCGGGGTAAGTTTAAAATTTGAGAATTGGAACTCATTGTGCGCCGGGTCCCAACATGTGACTAATACTCTTAGATGTCTCCCTGGGGTGTAATCTCCAATAGTCCGGGAAGGCCCCCCAAATATTTCTTGGCCTCGTCTTGACCTTCTCTACCTAGATCATTCCACCATAGCCACAACTCCAAAGGGATTCTACTTATGAATGAGAAATGTTCGTTTTTGATTGGGCTCATCCTGCACATTTATTAAGGTGATATAGTAACTTATGTTTTCATTCCGTTTGATTAAGAAATCAAAATTGACCCCCTTCTTGTATGAAATTAGCTTTCTAAAACCAAAACCTAGCTTTGCAGATGCAGCCTTTCAGCACTATCGGAGGAAGATTTTATAGTTGTGCCCGCTAACTGGCCAAAAATAAAATAAAAACAAAAGATGGCCATTTTGCAAAATCAGCCTTCCAGCGTCCCTTTCAGTAACAATTGGCTATCCTTGACAACAACAACATCACCTTACTTATTACAACAATACAACAACTATTTTCGCCTATTTTCCTTATTAATATTTTTTCCAAAAAGGAAGTTGGACACGATGGGGGTTGATTACGTATCTCACACCCTTTGAGAATTAAACTGGCGTAGTTCGAACAAACAATGATATTTTTGAAAAAAGACTTTTCTTTCCTTCTTTTCATTTTATAAAAACAAAACTATTTTAGAAAACAAGGTTTTTCTATTTTTCTTGGGCGAATAAAGCAGACTCCCTTTTTCCATTTTTGTTTGTTTTTTTTCCACAAATTCAGCAGAGCTTCGGCAATATTTGGACATTGGTTCTTCTAAAATAGGTGGTTACTCTCCTTACCTTTAAAAAGTCGGTCAGCATGCAAATCTAAAACAAATAAATGCACAAGTAGGATGCATCAGGATGGTCCATTATTCCGGGTACACCTGCCCTAGACGGACCCAACCCCTGTGTTGAGTCCCCTAAGTCAAATGCATGATACAGATAAGCGTTCCTATTAGGGATCCGGCATGAGGTTAAGTTATTGTATGTTTTAAACCTCGGTATTTGTTCTAGACTGTATAACCAAGCAGACAAGTTAAGTCGAGGACGAGGCTACGTACCGGGGACCCGTAAGATCATTCGACTTAGTAACTTGTCCGAGTCTCTTTTTTATTTCAAGGTATGACACTAACAGAATAGGAAGTCTCAGCCAACGAGCACATCCCAAAAGATAAGAAGAGAAGGGTCTCGTAACAGTTTATATATGCATTCCAAATAATATTAAAGCGATAAAATAACTTTTAACACATTCGGTATAATTATGTAGTAAAACCAGATAGTAAGGCCAGATACAACAATTATTTAAAGCTCGAATTCTTGAACCCTAGACTTGAGATTCTGGGTTCGATCCCCAGCAGAGTCGCCTGAGCTGTCACACCTTCATTTTGTGCTACAACCCCGCGAAGGGTGTATATAAAGGAGTTTTTCCAATTAAAGGACAATCGAAACGGGATTTATTTATTTAAGAAATCAGAGTCGCCACTTCGGATAATTAATGGTGTCCCAAGTCACCGGTTTAAATACCGAATCGAGGAAGGTTTGATACTGTTTAACAGTCCGCAAACAATAAATCCGAGAAAAGAATTCTGTTAATTGCGAAGAAGGTGTTAGGCATTTGCGGATTCCGTGGTTCTAGCACTCAACTGTCATATTCAACTTAATTATCTGATTTATACAATTATGATCCTATGGCACATTTTAACTTCCAACCGCTTTTATTAGTATTTTTAAAGAGAATTGTAACGTCGTTAAAACATGTCTCGAACCATATCACATAAATGCACCCGTGGTTTTTGACACATTTTCACTTCGTTGGGATTGTGATTTGGGTCACATAAATTTGCACCCGAATTTAGGAAAGTAATATTATTAAATACGCGCCCTAAGGCGACTAACGTATTATTATCTTTGCGGGAAGCCGTGAAGTTTGCGGCATGTCCCGAATTTCTAAGTATTTTAATATGGGAATTTAAAGAGGGCCACGTGATTTATGGATTTCGTTCAGCGCGGCGCACCTCATTTTATTATTTAAAAGCAGATATAAAAGCAAGCTAGAATTTTCTAATAGATTTGTCTCTATAAGGACCTAATTAATTTAGCGTTGTTCATTGGCTATTTATTAGAAAGCAGTCAAAGAATTTGGACCTCACACTCAAACTCAAACCCACATTTTAATAAGTGGATAACCAACTTACTCCAAATACACAGCCTAACTTGGAAAGGCCAAGCCGTTCATCATGAATCTGGACTGCTGGACCTAATGCAAGCCCAAGTCCTTGACCTTGTTTATCTAGGCCAACATCACAAGATAAAATAAATGGCAATGGCCACAACCTTTGGGCCTCGACCCAAGTCCAATTACGAAGAACAAATAATCTTGGTATGAGGTCAAACATTGTATTTGATACAAGTAATATGGGCAATCAGCCTTGGGCTTACGAATAAGCCAAAACAGAATTATTAGAACAGTCTTAAGTAAACCAGACCCAACAATTGAAAATACACAAAAGGGAACGTTTGAACCTAATTCAATGGCCAATTCAATTCCAAATTCATTTTTCAAATCTAATCCAGCGAAATCCTTTAGAAGATAAAGCTGACATCAAATGCAAAGGTCTTGTTTTATGGAAACATAATCACTTTCGTAATCTACTGTAACCCAGGCATTATACGCATCAGAAGTCATGCATGTGCAAACATTCTAACCAATATAATCTGTAATTAAAATCGACTACTTAGTCCAATAATATAGTACAGTTGCATAGTCCTATTATATACAATTGACATCAAACACTTCTACTACATAATTCTCATATGAATTACAGATGGAAGGAAGTTAAACTAGAAATCAACAAGAGAAATTGGTCACTCATTCAGAAATTTGAGTATAACTTTGGATCTGGTTCTTCACATATTCAAAGTTAAAAAATACCTGGAGTTACAATGAACAAAGGAGAAAAGGAGTCAGCAGGAGTTCAGCAACAGTGCAGCACGGGAATCAGTAGTTAAATCAAACAACAACACAATATTTAGATCAATCATAGCCCAAATCGACATCATTTGTAACCCAGTAGATGAAGTACCCACATCAGACCAAAATCAGTCTCAATTACACTCAAAATTGAATCCAACAAAACTTGTGAAGTCTCAATACCTCACACACATGTATTTTAGATCATTTTAATCTTATTTAATCTAACAATTCAAATTGAACGCTCAGAATTAGAACTAATCTGAAGAAACACTCTAATGAAACAGTAGTTTTTTTTTGAGAATTTTTAACCATGGGAAATTTTCATGATTTTTGGAAAATTTTTAGGGAATTTTTAGGATTTTCAGACTTCCGACCTCAAAAACTTGTGAATTTTCAGGGATTTTACAACTTTTGGGAATTGTTTAGCTTCTGGGAATTTTCAGCGTTCTTGGAAATTTTAGAGAATTTTCTTGATGTTTTCAAAGTTCAAAACTTGAATGAAGGCATTAGGAATAACTTTTTTTTGCCAAAGATTTAGGGCAACCTTTTTATTTGTGTTTACCCATTAGTCCTTCTCTTATTTTCAGATTATATTCAACTAGTCCCTAAAAGATTGTCTTTTGCCTCAAGTCTTTGCATTAGATTCGTAGAATTATAACTTTAACCCTTTTCTAGAGGACTCTTGGGTATTCTTGTTTATCCTACAACATTTATAGGTTTCTTAAGTAAAATACCTATATTAACCTTATATGCAAACTAATTTTACTATCCTAAATAAACCAAGTTTTCTTAAGCTTGGTCAAAAGACCATGGTCAATTAATCAATACTAAAAATCAGCTATATCCAAACACACTAATAGAGATCCTTACAATTAAGCTAATCAACCTAAACCATCCAAACTTGACCTTAAACTCAATGAGACACCATTATCCTAAGAACAATGGGATGATAAAAATAACAAAACAAAATTAGCTAAACTACTGAATCAATAAGAAATCAGCAAAAATTAAACATAAGAAGAATTTTCTAGAGGACTGGGGAACACCAAAAGAACCAGAAATAAAAACTAATGCAAAACAAAAGCAATTCAACTTAATTAGTCAAACTAAACACTAAACGACTAACCAACAATCATTTCTTTAAAACAAACCATATGAAGTTAAGAGTTTATGAACACTGAACCAGTAGAAAACTAGAAGAAGACGAATTATACGGAAACAAAGAATATCTAGGGAAGTGAAAAGAATTAGTAAAAGAAAAATGAAGAAATACCTGAAATTGTGCGGACAATTTGAAGTAAAAAAACCTTTCGGTTCTTGACCGGATTAAGCTTTAGTTTGGGTGAAAACAACGGAATAAGGTTCAAAACAGTCCAGAAACCTCTCTCACCCATTGGATTGTGCATTTGTAAGCAAGGCTCAATTCTTCGATTTGATTTTTGAGAAGTTCTGAAAATGTTTGATTGAAACGGGGTGATGATTCATAGTGAGGGGGTTTAGAAGGGTCTATGGTATGATTTTTGTCAGATTTTGGGTGAGTTGAAGTTTGGTCCAGACTTTCGATATTAAATTCAAAAGAATCGACCGAAATTTGAGTGAAGATAAAGGTGGATATATCTTGGGGGTGTGAAGACGGGGCTGTGGTGTAAAGTTGAGGTTGTTTGGTGGTGACGCCGCTGTGGGCGGGGAAGGCAGGGTCCACACATTTTTTCATTCGATGAGTTGGGCTCAGATTCGAGAGTTGATTTTTGGGAGATTGGAAAGAAGGGGAGGAGAGGATTCATTTGTGTATTTTTTAGCGGGTTTGGAGCTTCACCGCCGGCGATGAGGCGGAGGGTCAACGGAGAACCGGGTACGAGGGAGACAACATTGGTCTCTAGGGTTTCCATAGTTTTAGGATAGTTTTATTTAAAATTGAGGATGAATCTGGACTGTTGGATGATAAGGAATGGATGGCTGAGATGAACTGGACGCCAAAACGACATCGTTCTGAGACGTTACAAGGCTGGACCGTGTGTAAAATTGGGCTTGGCGGATATTTGAATGGGTCTTGGTTTTCTGGGCTGAAAAATGGCCCAAATCTGGTGGCCTGATTTTTTATTTGCTTTTTTTTTTAATTTCTTTTTATCAATTTCAAATTCTTTTATTTGTTTTCTTATTTTTCTCTTTTATTTAATTAATTCTCCTTTTTTTATTTGTTTTCATTTTCAGGTTTTATCAAATGCAAAATAAAAGGATAAGACCAAATTTAAACTCTACAATTAAAACTAAAAATAATCTAATTCCCAGATTTAAAAAGAAAATCAAACAAACATAAAAATGACAGTTTTTGTTATTTATTTATTTTTTCAATATTAATTAACTAATAAACCTAAAAATGTAAAATTGAGTCATAAATGTAAATATGCTATTTTTTTGTATTTTTATATTAATTATAGCAATTTAAAATTCATAAAAATGCAAACAAACACAAAACCAGGCAATTAATTCCTAAAAATGCAAATAATAAAAGAAAAATTCTAATTTTAATGAATTCTATAGGAATATTTCAAGCGAGGCAAAAATCACATGCTCACAGTGGCGACTCTGAAATCTTCAAATAAATAAATCTTGTTTCGATTGTCCTTTAATTGGAAAAACTCTCTTTCTACGCCCTACAGGGGTGTAGTATAAAAAAGGAGGTATGATAGTTATTTTTGCTCTAAGTATATGTTATCAATGTCTAAGTTTGTCATCTTCACAAATAGGAAAATCGATGGGTTTTCAATGTCTTTGCCTTATGTTTTGATGATCTAACAAACTTATTGTCAAGAACCAAATAGAGAATCTGACAAACTTGGTACACATTGCTAATGAACAGATTCTAGCTAGAACTCCAGCTAATGTGAACTGCAAAATGTATAGAAAATAGAGAAAGAGGACAGAGACATGATCCCTTATGTTGCCCTGACAGCAGTATGAAAGTCAATTCTGCACAGCTTGAAAGTGATCGCCACACAAACAATGCACACAGTGCAGCAATTTTACAGTCACTTGTCTTTTTACCAACCAAGTTCTTACATGATTCAAGTTATGTCATCAAAGGTGTATTAACAAAAGTACTACAAGAAAACATCACTTGAACACTTGATAATTCGCTTCAATCCTTCTGTGACAGTGAACTTAATTCTCAAGAGCCTGAAGAACAAAGTTAAATGCTACTGTGCACCAATTCCTAAATCCAGTATTTTGTTGTCCCTAGTTGAGTTTAAGTTTTTAATTTTTCTTATTGTAATTCCTAAATTACTTATCTAGAAGTGTTATTTAGGAACCCCTTTGTAAAACCATAAACCCTTTGTGTTTATGTTGTAGCAAGGGTTAGTCATGAGTTGAAGTCTATGTAATAGATGTATTGCAAAGGGACTTGTAATAGGTGTATTACGTGTCAGTAAGGGATTAAGAGCTTAATTCTTAGATTGCGTAGGTAGTAATCTAAAAGTTTCTCGTAGTGAAGTTGAAATCCTACTAGTGTAGGTCGTGGTTTTATTTCCCCTTGGGCGGGAATTTTTCCACGTAAAATTCCCTGTCTTATTTGCTTACTGTTTTATTAATATTCTCAGTGGAAACTCATAGAGGACCTGATACTCTATATTTTGGTTGACTCATATAAATTATTAAACATGGCTTACATAAAAATGGTTAGCCCAAAAACAACAAGCAGAGCGGTACTACAAAAAAAATCCAAAGTACAACCACTCAAAGTCGAAGACTATGTACTTAAGGTCAAAACACAGGTATGAAAAGATCCAAGAGAAAGCACACTAGGAACCATTTAGGATCGGCCATACAAAATCATGGATGCATCATACAAAGGATCATTCAAATTAGAAACAATGGAGGGAAAGCTACTATAAAATAATTGGAACGTCGCCCACCTCAAATACTTCAACTTCTCAAAATAGACGTCTGTCAAGTCATACTCTTTTCCCCTCACTTGGGTTTTTTCTCAATTGGATTTTCTCGTGAGGTTTTTAACGAGGCGATGAAGGAGATGTCTCGAAGTTCAACTATAGTTCATCGCCCCGCCTACCGACTACTTCTCCAGGCCGAATGAAGAAAGGACTAGGGACACATGAACTTCTCAAGTTTATGTACGAAACAAACAGAAACATGTATTATTCTCCAATGAATGAAATAAAGCAGCATCTTTACTCTCCACCAAGTCTTTTTACACCTTACATTTGACTTGCTCAATTATTTGCTCGAATTGCTTTACATTTAACCTCACTCAATATTTTTGACATTCGACTGGCTATACCTCACTTGAATTTTTTGTCATTAGACTTTCTCGAATTACTTTACAATAGACCTTGCTCAAATTACTTTATGTTTGACCTCGCTCGAATTACTTTACGTTTGACCTTGCTCGAATTACTTTACGTTTGACCTTGCTCAAATTACTTTATGTTTGACCTCACTCAAATTACTTTAAGTTCAACCTCGCTTGAAATTTTTGCCATTTGGCTTTCTTAAATTACTTTACATTCGACCTTGCTCAAATTATTTGACATTCAACTTGCTCGAGTTACTTTACATTTGACTTCGCTCGAATGTTTTGAAAATTTGACCTCGCTCGAACTACTTCACATTTGACCTCACTTGAAATACTTTACGTTCGACCTCGCTCAAATAACTTTAAATTCAACTGTGCTCCAATTACTTCATATTCGATCGTGCTTGAATTACTTCAAATTTGTCCTCACTCGAAATACCTTACATTCGAATCTACTCAAACACTACATGCAAATACCCGAAAATTCAGAGACTTCACTGCATAGCAAACAAAAAAAGAGAGAACGAAAAACTAAGTGCGAACAGCTTCACAATGCATCATCCCCATTGACATACTCATCATTATACCAAGGGTCAGAAGTGAGCCTATCGGCATCATCGTTATCTTCATCCCCATTAGGCGTACCAAGGGTATAACCACACGCTTCACGGGCTACACGCACCTTGACATAGATGCCCATAAGTTCTGCTTTAGAAACTTTCCTGACGGCCTTCAAAGACTTATACATGTCAAGTTGAGCCACAGCGTGAACCCATATTTCATATAGCTCTGTGGCACACTGGGATTGGAAAAAGTATGAGACGTAGAGGGCTGTGACAGCCGTTGTACCTCCTCAGCCTTCAGGACAATGACCTACTCGTTCAACCTAGACAGCTCCGCCTCCAAACCCTAGATCTATTCCTCTAAATTCGCCACCTTAAGCGCCGATTTCTCCACCTTACTATCCCGTCGAGACCTACAAACATGGAAGGTATCTTCCAAGGCCACCGCTTCAGCCATAGCAGCCATTCTTCCTTTCTCGACGCAACAACTTAGCTCGGGGACCTTGGCGTTCAGCTTGCCGCTTAGATCTATAGCCCTTGCCTCCTTTTGCTCGAGTTTGGTAGTTAAGGATGCCAACTAAGCTTGAAGGTCAGTATTCTCAGCTGTCACCCCTTTGCTCACCTTGAGCTCATCCTCCTTGGAATTTAGAACTGCCTCAAGCTCACTTATGAGTGGTGATTTTACCACTCATTCTAGTCTCTTTTCTTTAGTTTTTATGTCCTTTAACTATCATATGAGGTCTTTTATTGTGTATACTGTTAGATTTTCAGCTAAATGATGCCATGAAGTGATTTGCATTCAATTGGAGTGGAATTAAGCAAAACATGTTGAAAACCATGAATAATATCCCTAATATTCTTCATTTGTAGAAGATTGGTCATAAAAGCAAACCTTCTTCTACGTGAAAAGACCGTATGTACGAAGATTAGTATTTTTCCAGAAATCGTATTTGCGATCAGGTAACCACATAAGCAAATGTGCATCTGTGCTTGGGAGTTCGCATCTGTGGTACCAGACATCCCTTCAATCGTTTGCTTCTGCGATAAGGTGTCTGCATGTACGGAGTCGCACTTGCAAGGATTCTTCCTCGGGTGCGGTCAATGGGAATCCAAATTGGGCTGGAATGACATTTCATATTTTATCAATTCCAAACCTACGAGGAACATATCTTTGGCTTATTTTCAGTCTCAAACACTAGAAAGAACAAGGTTGGAAGCTAGGGTTTTGCGCACACACTTTGGTCTTGTAGCTTTTGATTGAGAAATGCTTACCCATTTATGTTTATTTCTTAATTTATTTGCTTTGTATTGTATATCTAAGTGTATAGTATTTTATCCAACACTTGAATCTTGTTTATAGGAATATTCATATTTATAGTATGGATTAAATACCTCATTCTCCCCTTGCCGGGCTTGTTTTGAAATTGTGTGTCATGTGCTCTTGTCGAGCATAGTGTGGGTAGCTATATATGTGTAGATTAGTCACTTTTGTTGTCCTACTTTATTATTTTCTTTCTTCCTTTATTTATTCTGCCTTTAATATTGTTGTTGCTAATTATTATTGTTTTACTAGTTTTCATTATTTTATTTCTTTAGTAGTATTTCCTTGGGTAGAAAGTTCAAAAGGATCGAACCCCGAAAATCTAATGATTTCTGACCAGAAGGCACCATACCTCTATGTCTCCCAGCCAAGATGCATATCAGAAAAAGATACCCTATGGTCAGAATCGCTAAACTCATCGGAAGATGAAACAATGAAAGATAGCTCTCAATCAAGCAATTAATCAACAACAAACTCTTCCGAAGACCAGGTGAATTTTCCCTATGATGGATGGCATGACGACTTTCTTATAGGAATTAGTCTTGTCTTGTTATGTGGAGACTTTTGGATTATTTGATACTAATAGAATTAGTCTCTTGCATGTGAAATGTGAATTAAGAATACGCCTCCAAACTTTGGTTTTAAATTGAAAAAGTAAATGCATGGGAAGGAACAATTTTTGTGATAAAGTTTGGCTCTTTTAGTCTCTTTTCACACTAATTGGCATATATTGCTCTAAATTCTCTTATAATAAAAAGTGAAATTGATGCGGCTTGACTAGTTCATGTGCCACATGTGTTAGTTTTTTTTTTTAGAAATAATTCTTATGTTTACTTATATCATCTAGAACTTGTCCGGTTGGTCTTTCAATGCTAATGTTAAGTTATGTTTGGCAAGAGGGATGACCTTAGGTATTTTTTGTGATCTTTAAAAAACCTTTTTTTGCCTTTCAAGCCTACTATTGTGTAAATACTATCACTAGCTTACCCCATTTGAGCTTTTAACCTTTTATTTGGCCACTTCATTACAAACTTTTACCCTTTAATGTTGTGAAGTAATTCTATCTTTTGAACCCGTCCCTCCTTGAATATTGAGAATGAGTTTAAAAGCCTAAGTTGGGAGTGTTGGAGTCAATGTGGAAATTGGTAAAGTTGTATATTCAGGTATAATTACTCAAGCTCCAAAAGGAAGTAGTTATAAAAAAATATGTGTATATAAATATAGAGCCTTTGAGAAAATTAGAGAGGAAATTCAAGGTGGTTCTATATTGGTTACTAGATACCGATAAAGGCTATGTGGTTTTAAAAGAAGCAAAATACAGAAATAAGGACAAATGTGAGTAGTGTTCAAGGAGGATATAGCCATTTGTATCCTAAATGCCTATCATACCCTTTCCTAAACCTATATTACAAGCTTAAAAAGTTTTTATGGGATCTCCCAACCGAATGTTCTTGAATAGGAAGTGAATTTAAATAATGGCAAGCTTATGGCATGATATTTTTTAACACTTGAAATCTTTTTTGAGAGTGAGCGTCTTTGTGCATTTTTCCCTTGTGTTGTTATTATAAATATGTTGATGTTGGGACTTTCTTTCTTGTGAGGTCACATGAATTAGGATGGATTGGTAACATTGTTGTATACGAAAATGAGTAAATGGAGCATATGTAGTAGACTGGTGCTTTTAAGTCACTTCTTGAGGTTTTTTGTTGTCACTCGATTACTTGAAAATTCCTTTGCATTTCTTGAAAGTTTTTTTAAATTAGGGAGTTATTTAGTTAAGATTCACGTGCTTGAGCCTAATTACTAGTGACAACTAAATCCATTAGTATGGTGCTTAATTGGAGAATGCGATCTGAAAATAATAGCAATACTACTTGTGCATTAAATGGTAATGCCTAATTGAAGTGTTGGTTTTGATTTGCTTGAGGACAAGCAAAAGCTTTAAGTTGGGGGTGTTGATAAGTGGTGATTTTACCACTCATTCTAGTCTCTTTTCTTTAGTTTTTATGTCCTTTAACTATAATATGAGGTCGTCTATGGTGTGTATTGTTATATTTTCAGGTAAATGATTCCATGAAGTGATTTGAATTCAATTGGAATGGAATTAAGCAAAAAATAGTGAAAACCATGCAAAACTCCCCTATGATTCTGCATCTGCGGAAGATTGGTCGCAGAAGCGACCCCTCTTCTGCGTGAAAATGCTTTATTTGCAAAGACTAGTACTTTGCCCGAAATCGCATCTGCAATCATGTAATCGCAGAAGCATTTATGCATCTTTTCTTGGGAGCCTGCATATGTGGTGCCAAACATCCCTTCAAGTTTTTGCTTTTGAGATAAGGTGTCCGCATCTACGGAGCCACATCTGTGAGGATTCTTCCGCATGCGTGATCAATGTTGATACACAATTTTTCCTATATTTTTTAAACACAAAATGCTTTCAAAATGACATGTATATGCACACATAAGCATGTCCAAGTATTTTGGCTTTTTTCTCTAATTTTTAAAGATTATTAAAATTAATTTATTATCCATTTTTAGCAGTACAAAAATCAATAATTATTCCAAAATCATCCATTTTTGTGAAAAATTTATTTTATTCCCATATTTATACCAAAATATAGTTAAGATAATTTTTTGTATGTTTTACAAATTTATTTAGTATTTAAAAGACTAAATTGCATATAATTGCAATTCTAGCCTACTTTAGGATTTAATAGCATTTTATAATTATAAAATTGATTCCAGTATTTTTAAATTAATATTTATATATTATTTGCTGATTTGGTACTTTTAATTTAAATTTTACTATTTTTATAAAAAAAAAGGGAAAAACTTGCTATTTGATATTTAGCCCAAATTTGTTTCAATCGCAGCCCCATTCACATTTCAATTATAGCCAAAAAATGACCCTTTAACTGACCCAACCTTAACCCGTCAATTGGACCAGCCCAATTCCATTTTAATCCGACCCCGACCCAACCGGTAACCCCGTCTGGCCCCTTCTTTTAGTCCAGGCCGTTTATCATTTAGATCAACGACCAGGATCGCTCCTTGCCTTTTTTAATTCCCCTACCCTAACTCAATCCCCTTATTTCATTTGGTCTCCCACCTATGAATACTCTCCTCTCTCCCATATGGCTCTGTAGGCCATGGATGGCATGTACTCACCCCTCCCCCTCCACCTTAAGCCTTGAGCGTTTGAAATTTCGAGGTCTGACCTCAACGATGTCCGTTCAAATCTTCTCAGATATGTGGTTTTGAGGCCTCTCTGTCCTTACTCCGGCAAATCCGAGCATCAGGATCCTATTTCTGACCTCTCCAACTCAAGATCGACGTTCTTCCAAGCCTTTCTCATTTCTATGGTTTTCTGAAACCCTAAGTTGTTCGAGGTTTTCCTCTATTTATTTTCTTAGATTTATGTTATATCTTTGTTATACTGGATTTTTAAAAATGTTTCCTCAATCCTTTCTTTCTAAAGTTGCTTCCCTTCGATTTAGGGTTTCTAAAAGGGTTTCAAGATGTCTTTCTGATTCTTCCTCTTCTCTTCTTTATTGTGTTTGCCTATACTATGTTTTAGCAGCCATGTGTTGTTCTTATGCTTTTTCTACTATATATGACTCTTATGTACTTTGTATTTTACCATGCCTCTAGATTAGGCTCGCATACCAATCTTTGTTATGTTGTCCCATGTGTTCTTTGCTATACTTTTCAGTATTCTTCTACTGTATGTGTTTCCTGCTGAGTTCTTAAGTTTTGTTTGCTTTATTGGACATTGTTCGAGTTTTTTCTAAACATACTTCACCTACTGTTTCTTAAGTGTATACCACCCTTTTCTCTTCTAAACTTTATTAAGTTTTAAAGCTTTTCTTAAAACATGTTCTTTGTGCTTTAAATCAGCTTTTTCACTTTGTTGCAAAACCTACCATTGTATCTTTTTGTGTCTCATGAGTCTCTAAAAGAAACCTGTGAGCCTGATGCATTTGCTGGCCTTCTCATCTCTGCTTCTGATTCGAGTTGAAACCCTAGGATTTGGGGTATTTTTTTGAGTTTGATTTTGGACTAGGGTTCTACTTTGGAACCCTGGACTCTCAGACTCATTCTGAGTCTACAAACTAAACTTGAACCTCTTTGTTATGACTGTGAACTTTTCTATACTTGTCTTTTTTAATTAGCATGACAATTCATCCTTATTGCCATGTCTGCATGCTTTATATATGAGGAATTCTTCCTTCCAAAAGGTCTTTGAAACTTATGATTGGATTAAGAATCTCCTTAGCTTTGATTGATTGTTATTGATTTTCCTTAAGTAAAACCATTTCCTCACTTTTCCTGACTTGGTTCATTCGAACAAAGCCTGCAATTTAGATTTTTACTGACTATTTGATTGATTCCCTTTCCTAATTCTCATAAACTGCGTACCACTGGACTTTTGCCTTAAATAAATTTTCGTGTATTTATCCTCCTTGTGCTACTTTGGAAAGATTTTGATCAAACTCTTTCCTTAATTGTCTTTTACCCGTTTGAAATCAGAATCCCTTAATTAAAGGGAAACCTTTTGTAATTGATTGCAAAACTATTTCTTACCTTTTCTTACTTGCTTGCTACACTATAAAAGGGGACGACCCATATGTACTTTGAAACTTCCAATTGAATACTCTTTAAGACAACTTGAGTTCAACACTTACACCCTCAATTACATACTCTTACAATCTCAACTTCAATACTCTCATGCTTTCTTCTGAGTTCTTTTGGCTATTTACTTGCAATTGGGATTCACTACTGCTTTTATCTTCTTGTTTCCCTAAAATTGGTATGTTCTAATTTGTTTTTAAGCCTCATTCCTATGTTTTTACTTCATAGCTTCTACAATCTTGTGTATTTTGCTATTTATGTTCAGTATTGAATATGCTCCTCTCTTTGTATGTGTTGCTGTTGTGAATTTCCACATACCCTTGTCACCTTCTATATGTTTGAGTTAAGGTCCAAGAATGACAATATCCAAATTACTGCTCATGTCTAGACATGATCCTTTAATGGACACTAACTCCTAGCAATGTCGTTAACAGGCTGGTTAGGGGTGTGCTAGCACTCCTACTGAGTATGACCACCAGTTTGTCATAGCCTTCCCTAAAATCCCCTCTATGCACTTGCACTTTCACTTAGATTCTAAGTGCTTCCCTCCTCCTATGAGCCTTGCTTTGGGACCCTGAGATCCCTCTGAACTTGAATATTTGAGGGATGTCTATCTGAGACTCTTAGGGACTTTGACACATCCCAAATAAGAAAAAGGATTTGGAAATCCTGATCTTTGGAGTTTGTCCATCTCATATTTTAGACCTTGAGTCTGAATTAGGCTCTCTGGTTGTAGTTTAATTTCTGATGTAATTTTACTTTTCTAGTTCATTCTGGTTTCTAGTAATTTGTAATAACTTATGGGGTTTTAGTGAAAAGGGGAAGGTCACTCATGTATGCAAAGGGTAGACAGCATGCTCATAGGTGTTATTATTTATGAACCATGCCTACAAGTTATGCACATCTGCATATATAGAAATCATATCCTTAAGGTTATGCGTATATAGAAATCATGCCTACAAGCTCTGCACTTCTGCATATATAGAAATCATGCCTACGGGTTTCTGCACTCCTACATATATAAAAACTATGTCTTTAAAGTTCTCCACTCATATAGATGCCATGACTATGAGCTTCTGCACTCTTGCATCATATAGATAACCTGTTTATAGGATTGTGCATTTGCATCTATAATTAGGCAAACAATTTATAGGTTTAAATAACAAATTGCATTATGGATACCATGCCCACTCTTGTATTTCTATAAACATTTTAAAACCTACAACATTTAGAAAGCATGCCTATTGGAGTAATCAACTAATCTGAATCTGAATTTGAATTGCCTATTCCGCTTAAGTCTAAAATCAACAAATATCATGCATCGATATTTGTAGAGCTTACATTTTCTATAATCAGCAATCCTTCTTTAAAAATTAGCATACTTCTGCATTGCTAGATATCATGCCTATAGGTGTCACCTAGGCATTCCATTAGGTAATTGATTAATTATATAAGTCTTTGATAATAACAACCAGGCATAGGCCTAATTCGGACCTCATTTCTGGGAAATATGTGATAAATTAGCCTTCTTTAACATTTTAAATTTAATTCAGACCATAACCAGCATTTGTAAATCATGCTACACAATCTGCTTTTAAGTGAGGAGGCCAGTCTAAGCCTTTTAAGTGTTATGTGTCTCCCATATCTGGTTTACGTGTTTTATTTGTCGCTCTAGAATTTTATCCTTTTTTAAACACTACAAAATCTACATTTTCCCAAATGCCTCCGGGACTGACAAGATTGGGGCGTGTACTAGCATGCAATAAGTAAATGAAACACACATGTTTTAAACACCTTAGTGGGGTGGTAAGGGTAGAATAAGGATATGATGACCACGCGATAACACCACATGTATAAACGGTTACCGGGTGTTGTGTGGGGCGATCCATATGATTTATAAACCTAGAACTCCTTCCCTTTGCTTGTTTATTTGCATAAATTTGAAAAACTACTCAATTTTCAGCTTTTTTTTAACCTCTTTTACTCCAACTACTTGTATCAATTTTACTTGGTTATTTTCTAAACTTTTAGAAACTGCTTTCTTCCCAAATTTCAGCTTCTTTACTTATTTTACTTGCAACCGTTATGTGAAAGCTATCTCATATTTGCAATTCTTATTTGTTCACTTGTCATTTGCACTTAAAATCACAATTATAGCATGACCGAGAACCACATCAATGTATCTTGAGGGGTGCCTAACTACTTCCCCTCGAGATAATTTCTAGCCCTTACCAAAACTCTGGTTTTCTAAACAAATTTTTCCCTATGTCCTAATTCACTTTAATCATTAGGTAGCGACTCTTCAATCCAATTCCAAAAAGGAAATGAGTTGTTCGTCCAAATGTGAAAAATCTGATTTCGCGAGAAAAATGGAGCATCTAGAGTCAACGAGCATCAAAATTGGGCTTGATTAACATTTTACATTTTCTCAATTCTAAACCCATATATACAAGACCAAACCTATGGGGAACATATCGTTTGGCTTATTTTAAGTCTCAAACTCTAGAGAGAACAAGATTGGAAGCTAGGGTTTTGCACACACACTTCGATCTTGAAGATTTGAAGCTTTTGATTGAGAAATTCTTACCCATTTATATTTATTTGTTCATTTCCTTACCTTGTATTGTATATCTAAGTGTGTAGTATTTTATCCAACACTTGAATCTTGTTTATGGGAATATTCTTATGTGTTGAATGATTTTATCTTTTTATGAAGTGAGTTATTATTTCTTTAAATTATTCTTGTTCTTTCATTTTTCCAAAGGGATTAGCTAACTCTAGGACTCGCCCATTAACTCTTAATTAATTTTGGGAAAGATTATTTGGGGTAGGGAAATATTAATTAACAGGAACTTGAGGCTTAACCCTCATTTTATAGATTCTACCTAGGGATATGATTGAACTATTTGTTGCCATATCCGGGTGTGCTTAATCTCTTAATTATTTTAGGGGTAATTAAATTGAGAAGTCTTATTAGTCTTTGGAAGAAGTTAATATAAAATTATTACCTGTGACTAATTAACATAAACTCGCTCATATTTGTAAAACCATGAAATACATTGGATCATTACTTGAGCATATTTCCTGATGCATCCATACTTGTAGTCATTGATCATTTTACTTGCTTTTTAGGTTAGTTTACATTTCCGCATTTAGGCATAAATCTTTTCGAAAAACCATTAAGTGTTTGGAATTGCATAACAAGTGATAATTCTCTTACATTCCTATTCACCTACATATTATTCTCTGTGGGATTCGATCCCGACTTATAGTAGGGTAAATTATATTATATGGGACCGTGTTCATTTACTTTTTAGTAGTGGATTTGGACGTCATCACTCACTGCACCTACCGATGTCTCTCATTAGATCATCATCTCTCTCCCTTAGCTCATCATCTTTCTTCGTCAACTCGACATCTTTTTGTTTAATCCTATCACGAAGCGATTGAAATTCGACATCCTGGGTAAAGATGCCGGCCAACGTTTGGTGCTTAGTACGGTACTCCTTGTACTTGGAGGCTGCCTTCTTAAAGATGGCCGTCCTTCGCTTCTCCCGCCGGTCACGCTTGATCCCCATGGTAAGAGTCTGACATGAAAAAGAGAGGAGTCGGTATGAGCAACTACACATGTGAAAATAATTCTAACATTAAAAGGCACTTACTCGTAGAGCCATGCCAGATATACTCAAGGACAACTTTGCATCGCTCATCGCCTATAGTGCTGTGTTTTCAGAAGCCGCGCATAGTGGAGAAAAGGATAGCACCGCCCGTTCTGAGTTGGCCAAAAGGTCGTAGCCCACGAGAATGATTACGTGCCGGTTAGGACCCTCCGTCCTTATCTCCACATGAGTATTGCTATCCAGGAAAGCTTGTACCTTTTTAGGGTCGACGATCGAACCAAAACCATCGTCCTTTGCAGGGATCCCTCTATTTCCCCCAATGACCAAATGATGCACCACTTTCTGCGGCCCGTATAAACTCTCAACCATCACGAACTCCCTTAACCCCAGAAGGACTCCTCTCAATTACGGCACCCGCCGTGAAAATGGTTTGTACATCTGGTGCAAGCGCGCTGCTTCCAAAGCAATGACTTTTTTCAGCTCCACATCAGCGGCAACGGCCTTCCCGATTTTCACCCTTCGTCTTTTTCTCGATGGTAACTCCTCACCATTAAGCGGTTCGTCTATAAGACGATAGATGAGCCGAGAAGAGATCTCATCCCTCACATCAGTTTGAAGGGTGGAGTCCCTCATGGGCGGAGCCTAAGTACAACCTCCTCAGGCAGACTCGGCTAAAGCAAATTGCATCCCTACCGATGTGATGGCTTGGCAAAACGTGAGCACTGGAGCCATCTTCTGGAAATTTTCCGACCTAGCACCAAAGTGAGGTCGCATCAAAGAGTAATGGTAAACTACAAATATGGAGAAAATGACACTTACTGGACAGGATCTTGGGTCCAAAATGCTTGTGAAAGGACGTCCAATCACGAAGTCCCACGATGTGAGGTAATACGCGAGCTACCCAATCTTCTATATCATAGATAGGAGAAGGTGCATGCCTATTAGTTGAATAATAAGGAAGCTTCTGGTAAGCCAAAAATGAAAGGACGAAAGAAGGTAACGAGCAAACGGTGAGATACTTAAAATTATTGTTCTACTGCTCGGGAAACCCAGTCGGGTCCGCTACCAGGTGCTCGATCTTGATAAAGAAGTACTTATATAAGAATTTCTGATTTATTTTGTCGTCCATCCCGACCGCTAACCCTATTATCCTACGATGTCGTAGATGTATCAGACGACGATGTCGTAGATGTATCAGATTATCTCTATAAAACAAGGAGAAAATAGATGCAGTAGGTGGCAAACACTGACCTCACCGTCCGCCAACTCTGTATACTTCGTCAGCATCAAGAAAACTTTATACAAATAGGGGGACAGTTGTGACGAAAAAACATTGTAAAACAGGAAAAACTCCTCTGTAAGCGGAAGGAGAGAGAAAGTATAGCCAATTAAGAACATACACATAGAAGTCACAGTATCCAAGTCGATGAACCTCTACAATGTCATTTCTGGCTGAATCAATTTCAACGTGGGGAGGAGTGCGATATTCAGATCGGAGGCCGACTATGTTAGGCGTTCCCATCTCAGAAAGTCTCTGAGCAGGATCAAGCTCCTTCGAAAAATCATTCCTGACCAAAGGGTTTTTGTTGACTATCTCCTCCGCGGTGCGGGAGCTTTCATCCTCTTCAGACATAAATTCCTCACCGTCTAGAGGGAAGGCCACCAATAATGGAGCGGCATCAAAAACCTCGTCGTGCATTTGAGGAGATTCTGATATATTTCAGCAATGAAACATGTGCAACAATGTTTGACAAAAGAGATAGTAAATGGGAAAGAAAGAAAGGAATAAAACTAAACAAGCTGCGAGAAATCGAAACCGAAAATTGGAGAAGAAGATCGGAGAAGAACAATACTCATGCAAAGTAAGGAATGGGGAAACTTCCAAAAAATTAAACCCCCTACCTATTTGTAGGGAAAATGATGCGAGAATCGAAACAAAGGACCGCTAATGGCACCGAAATCGAAGTGATAAACGTGCAGATGCTGCATCGTGAAGATGCATAGTAATGACGTGTGTCTCCATGACGTCACCTCACGTCAGCCACACTAACTGCACTAGGCACGATATTTTCTCGACCTTTCCCAATTCGGTTAATTCAACAGTACCAAAATTCTTCTAAATGAATGCAAACTAGGTTTGCTTTTCGAGGGTGTGCCATGCCATGACCTCAATAATCGGAAAGACTAACTGTATTGGCCTAAATTTGGTAACTTGGTAACGATAGATAAATAGTATCGAGGACAGGGTCGACCACGGCGTATAATAGCGGGAAGCCATCTTTGAGTAGACTGTTGTCGAGGAAGGGCAGCTGGGGTACTGAAATAATGGTAGAATAGGTTCAAAAGTGGACCCAAAGATTATTCCTTATTTCGTACTTTTTAGGGTTTCTTAGAAATACACCTTATAAATAGGAAGAGATAGAGAACAAAAGGGCGACCTTGACTTTTTGACAAAGATATATTATAAAAGGGCTCACTAAAAAGGAGATATGAAAGTTGTCTTATTTATTGATTATTTTATTGAAGCACACGTTGTTGAATCATTGTTCACAAGATCCAAAGATTCCTTATCCATCCTCACTTCTCATTTTTTCACGTCACTGACAAGAGAAAAGACCATCTAAATCATATAATAATTGGGTGGTAGATTATTTCCTATTACATTTATTGCAATTAATTATATTCATTGCATGCTCATATTGTAATATCCATTGATAATCACAAAGTACAAACTAACTGTTTAACACTCTTTAGCACCGTTCATCTTCCTACAGTATTTGATCTAGAACTTATTATATTTAATTAAGATTCACCCATTATTTTATCATTAATTAGTTTAACCAATTTTGTCAAACACTCTCCTTCCCCCAAATCCACATGTTTCACTGCTCCCTTCTCCCCTCCCCCCTCCCTCGCAACCTTCAACCCCCAAATGAAAACAGAATACTCATTAATTGAAATGATATAACATAAAAAACAAAAGTACTATTAATAATATTTTTATTTAGGGTGGTGGCCAGGGGTTGGTGGGGAGTGGCGGTGGGGTCGGTAGAAAGGGGTGTGGGAGTGGGTTGATGGAGGGTGGTAGGGATAGAGAATACGGTGGAAAAGGTTGAAAAAGAGTTTTGGAAAATGTTTTTTCTTCTCTTGATAAAAAAAAAAATTTGCGGAGGAAAATGAGTTCATGAGAAAAATATTTTTAAAAATATTTAAGCCAATTAAATATGAAAAAATTAAAAAATATTTTCTAAAAAATATTTTTTTTCGTACCAAATACACCCATATTTCTTTAGACTTTACTTTACGTAATGTTTAACTTGACTTTTTTGGATTATCATTTATTATTCTTAACTAAGCACAATATAGTGTTTGCTTTATATATATATATATATATATATATATATATATATATATATATATATATATATATATATATATATATATATATATATATATATATATATATATATACGTACACTAATGCACGGATATGGAATGCCTAGTAAAACAAATTAGCCTGCAACACATGGCTGCTCCAAAGACGATGGTTTCTCTTCTCCTTTTGTTCGTTTTCATAAGTAATCTCTCCCCCTTTCTCTGTCGAATTTCCTATTGAACCGGTATACATAGATTTTACATTAATCAAGTATGGTTATACTATATATGATTGATACATATATTATATGTCTGCTATATTAGCATAGTAGTTAAAAATTCAATAAACGTGTTCAAAATTATTAGTGGACTATGTAAGGGTGTTTAAAATTTATTTTTTATTAATAATAAGTAGTATTATACCTTATACACAATATAACTTTTTGGCAAATAATATCAGTTGACCACCCTTAACTACACATAACTTTGCTTCTTTACAGCCAGGGGCAAAAGGCGGTTCATTTGAATCCTATTTGCCGGAAAAATTTCACTTATATGTAAAGCAAAATTCGATTTATATATCTATACTTTATATTTTTGAATCCCCTTAACACTGTCCAAAAATATAGTTTAGTAGTCAAAGGGTTTAAAGTCTTTATAAGATTGTTGGTTCAATTTCTATTGGCTCAGTCTCTTTTAACTTTTTTTAGTTTTTTCTTTTTTCTTTAATCTCTTTAGCAGAAATTCTATGTCTGCCACTCTGCACAACTACCTTTAATTTAAATAGTTGGCTGTATAACTATTTGGGTTATTAATTCTTCTGTATCTAAATCATGAATTAAATGTTATAACAGGTATATTATATGAAGTGGAAGCAAGGAATGTAGTGTATGTGCATTGCAACAATGACAGCGACTGCGAGTTTATTTGCAAAGATGAGAATTATAAGATGGATCCTTTTTGCTACAAAAGCCTATGTGTTTGTGATAGTAATTACTTTTGCAAAAATAAATTTGGTTGCAACTTGAAAGGATTTGTATGTAATGATGGTGATGTCCAATGTATTAATTACACGTGTCAATGCCCAGAAAAAGTGTAGGGCTGTCCTAATTACATATTACCGAATAGTACTTATTTCGGTTTGTAATATTGACTCTAAATATAATATACTATACTCTTTTGGAACTAAACATTACCGTTCCAGTAAATCAATTAAGTATTCACGTTGCCCATTTTAGGTGTCACGCGCTTTTTTTTAAATATGTCCCAAAAAAAATAACATATATTTATATTTAAATATAACTTAAGCTTAAAATTTCTTTTATCCTTATTGATATAATTTTAAAGCAACACTACATATCGTTGCATCATTAAGACAAAATAAAATATAAGAACGGTAAATGTTAGCTCAAGAAAATTATTATGCATAAAAAGTTAAAGAGCTTAACTTTGTAAATTGATGAATTTAAATATATGTATCTTAATAAATTCTTTGACAATTCCAAGCCAATTCTAACATTACAAAAGTAACTTTTGTAGCTCGCATATTTTGTTTATTACTATTAATATTGAAGTTATTACTATTAAAACTTTTAAGGGCATAAAAGTTCAATAACATTATATGGTTATTTTAATCTTTTACATTCAATTTTTGATCTTTATGTTTATAATATAATATGATATAATAATAAGTTTTAGAAAAAAAAAATTAACTCAGTGCTTAGTCAAAACATGTTTAGGATAGAGTCCCATGGAAGAATTTGATCATACAAAACTATGCAAGGCCAAAGGAACCCTTCAATCTATGGTTGTTCTTACAAGATAGACTACCAACAAAAGATAGATTGTACAGCTGGGGAATGAGTGTTGATCAGCAATGTAACTTATGCCAAAATTACCTAGAGACCATTTGCTACTATTCTGCCCAGTCACTGTTGAATTATGGGAGAGAACAATGTGCTGGCTGAAGGAAACTTATCCTCACCTCAATGACTGGAACTAGAAAATGCAGTGGCTAGTAAGCAAAGCCAAGGCTCGAACATGTCGAGAAGCCATCTTCAAAATGGTAGTCGCTGAGTTTGCATATACTATCTGGCTGGAAAGGAACTCAAGAATCTTCAACAACACATTTTGCTGCAATGAAGCCCTTTTGAGAGACATAGTATACACTTGTAATGTTAGAGGTACCCAACGAATTAGAAAACAATTACAACACCTTCGAATATAGTATTGATAGGTAGTTAGAATATTAGATACAGGTTAAAATGTTATATTAGAGATAGTCAGCTGAGTTAGAGCTAGACTATGGTTTTGTAATGTTACTTCACTGGTGATTAATAAAAATCCTTAATTACCAAAAAAAAAACATGTTTAGGATCGAGAAGAGTATATATAACTCATTGGTTTCTGAGATGTAAAACCAAGAATATTGATAAGATATATATTGGTGTTATTTGAATTAATAGAATTCTAATTAGAGTGAATGTCTATCTTGTAGAGAGTTTTACTTTGAGGCTAAGTCATTTTTCCTCCTATAAATAGAGTGGTCTTACCCCATTGTAAATCACCCAAAAATTCAATAAGAATTTTCTCTCTCTCTTTCTCTGCAATACTTTTCTTCTTCTTTTATTGTTTTATAATACGTTATCAGTACGACACTATAACCAATTGAGTAGAAGCTTTGGGATTCAGCATAATGATTGTTAATTGTTCTATGAACTTTCTTCATGATTAAATTCTGGATTTAAGGTAAGTATTTTACTTTTCTCTTTCAAATTTTTGTAATTCTATAATTTTTATTTTAAGTACAAGCAAAGACGGTAAATTTTGGTTGCAACTCTAATAGAGCTTGAAAAATATTATAACCACCCAACGTGGTAAAATTTATATGCCTTGCCATGATTAAATTCATGTACGATTGTGGGCAAAGAATTGAAAACTCGTCCCATTGAATTTGGTTCATTCTCATTCACTTTAGAGAATGTGATAGCAATATGTGATAAATCTAAAAGAAGACAAAATTATTACCGTAAAGGTATCAATGGATGTGGACGTGACAATAGACGAAATTATAATCGTCAACATTGTGATAATGAGAATAATAAGGATTCTCAAAATAATCTTTCACTCTGTGAAAGTAATATTTGTCATCAATTTGACAATATGAGATTTTATAAAGCATATATATATGATTATGATCCATTCATGATGTGAGTGTGACAACATCTAATTTATGAATACATATTCTTTCTTGGAAGAATATGAACGTGCTAGTGGTAGTGAATATATCACACTCGCCTTTAGATGGAGGTTTGAGATGAAATAAGAAAATAATATCATTATGAATGGTCATTGGTCATGTACCTATTGTACGCCAAAATATTTTGGTAATGTGATTATTAAAGGACAATAATAATGCAAGAAACATATCTTGTATATAATTTTGACCATGACCATAATGGTACAACTTTCTCTTTAAAAGAAATATTCACTATATGGATATTGATTAATATGTGATAGTACCAAATTAATTGAGAACTCTGCAAGAGCCAATTATAATATTTTGGAGAAACGCAATTTATTACCAATAGGGTATTGTTTTGTAGTAAGTCTCAAAGAAACTTATTCAGTTTCCAAAGTATATGCGAAAGCGGATGATTGTATTGAGACTATAAATAAAGGAAAGATTTGATATCTTCTATTACTACAACTTATAGCGGTATAATATGTATGCGAAAAGCTACCCTCTTTATTCTCCAGTTTGTATTACACAAATAAAAGAATGCCACAATAAAGTGGATGTTTATTGATATAAAACACATATCATATTAAACATGGAGTTTATTGATAATTGCACATGTCATGGTGTAAACATGAACTTATCAATAATAATAATTTATTCAGTTGGCATAATCATTTTAGCCATATCAATTTAAATATGATGTGCAAAAATAATAGAAACACATGGGTAAATATTAAAGAACTAGAAAGTTCTTTACGGATTCTCTTATATTGCTTCTTCTCATTAATTAATTGACCAATTAAAGTTGGGGTTGAATCCCATGAATTCTGAAAATATCAAAGGTGAATATGGGCACATTCACCTGCCATGTATACCACATAAGATGCATATATGAGATGGTTACATGTGCGATTATTATTAACCCGCAACATGGTGTTTGCGAGATAACTTGCTCAATAATTTAATATAGAGCATGATTTCCAGATTTTTTTATTCAAGATAGTTCTTCTTGATAAGGTGGTTTACATCATAGCTGGTTTAGAAAAATAATTTATTGAGTGTCTCCACTTAATAGCTAAACTATTGCTTATGAGAACAAAGTTATCTATATCAATTTGATATACGTTATATACGAGAGTATATTATATTCTCCCTTCACAAGTGGTTCAGAGTCAGGAACCAAATAATTTCATCTTATTATTATTGATGTGCAGTGTATATTAACATGATAATGCACAAAGATGGGTTCCTAGAGTTGAGGAAACAAGTTAGTTTTTCTAACATAAGGGGGAGACATGATAAACACTTGAGAAAAAGTTACATGAAACGGATTATCATTTGTATATATAGATCCTCGAATATCATAATATGAACTTGAAGTTCATAAAAGATAATTCGTTTGCGATATATTGCAAAGCATGCCATACACATTTACTGACCTAAAGAAAGTAATTATATTCTCATTGCAAATGCTCATATTAAGTCCTAGAAGGACAAAATCTATCGTACGCTTAAAGCGTATAGACAAATCAGTTTCAAATAGAACTTCTTGATAAAGAAGATGAGCAAATGATCAAAATGATCATAATAAATGAGGCAAGTGATCTAGAAGGTCACATGACATAACACTTCATAAAATCTCATGAGAGATACGGATACCTGAATATATGAATGAAAAGATCTTTATGTTATGTCTTTATGAAAATTTATTGGAACTGATATAACATGTTTGTCGACGACATCTATCATAGCGCTAAGTATAGATGAATCTTAAGTCTATCGAACATAGACACAAAAGTATTGGCCAAATGGAAGAGATACAATTCAAGGAGAATTGATTCCATATGAAAGACATGTAGTTTTGGATATGTAGTTCAAATACTTAAAAGTATAAAGTCAATGGTATGTGCAATCATGTTTTGATATCTTATTTTTCTAGCATGACATGAAAACTTGATATGCATCTAAAATCTATAATATGGCTTATATGACTTAACTTATATGACAATCCATGAAGGATTTAAGTTGCTTGAAGCATTAACAATTATTGATCTTGAGGTACCACTTCCTCAGTGCAATTTATGCACAAAAGTATCTTGTTGTAACTATAAGCATGATAATGTGATAGCGAGGATACCTTTATGGAGATATTGAAGAGCCATTCCACGGTATTTGTGAAGACATTATATATCTATCACGAGTTATGATTTCAAGGTGCAAATATTCATTATAGTTAATATGGCTGATTTATTTATCAAATCTCTACCAACGATCTCTTGAAGATGGTGCACAAGATTGGAATGCGAAGGCTCAAGGATGTGAATTGATGCTCTCTTCAGGGGGTTAATGCGCGTTGCAATCTTTTTCCCTTACAAGGTTTTGTCCACTGACTTTTCCTTGCAAGGTTTTTAACGAGGAAACCAATAGGCGCATTTCTAAACGTATGTACATTTTTCCTTTTCTAGAATTTTTTCTCCCATTGGGTTTTATTTTAGTTAAGGTTTTAATGAGGCACATTACTTATTGAGTAGAAATTCAAAGGGGAGTGTTAAGAATAGAATTCTAATTAGAGTAAATGTCTATCTTGTAGAGAGTTTTACTTTGAGGCTAAGTCATTTTTCCTCTATAAATAGAGGGGTCTTACCCCATTGTAAATCACCCAAAAACTTAATAAGAATTCTCTCTCTCTCTTTCTCTGCAATACTTTTCTTCTTCTTTTATTGTTTTATAACACTTTACGAAATGTTTTACTCGACTTTTTGGATTATTACTCATTAAGCTTAATCCTAAGCGGTCCATATTCCCATGGAAAAGCTATTTCACTACAAGTTTCTTGCAACAACTAGTTTATAGTGGATGAATAACTCCAAGGGTATGTTTGGTACGAAGAAAACTATTTTCATAAAAAATGAATAGTTTTATCGCTTACTTTTTTTCCGTTTGGTTGATGAATGAAAAATTTGCTAAGAAAATAGTTTTACTATTTAGTTAGAGAGTAGAAATTATAGTACTCTCCTCACCCTCTTCCCCAAGTCCACATATTTCCTTTCATCCCTCCCCACCCCGACCCCTCCCAATGAATTAACATTACACCAATGAATTAACATTACAAAACCATAGTCTAGCTTTAAGTCAGCTGATTATCTCTAATATAACATTTTAAACTATATCTAATATTCTAATTACCTAACAATACTATATTCGAAGGTGCTGTAAAAGGGTTTCTAATTCGTGGGGTACCTTTAACATTACAAGTGTATATTATGTCTCTCAAAAGGGCTTCATTGCAGCGAAATGTCTTGTTGAAGATTCTCGAGTTCCTTTCCAACCAGATAGTATATGCAAACTCAGCGACTACCATTTTAAAGATGGATGCTCGACATGTTCGACCCTTGGCTTTGCTTACTAGCCACTATGTTTTCTAGTTCCAGTCATTGAGGTGAAGATAAGTCTCCTTCAGCCAGCACATTGTTCTCTCCCATAATTCAACAGTAACTGGGCAGAATAGTAGCAAATGGTCTCTAGTCTCTGGGTGATTTTGGCATAAGTTACATTGCTGGTCAACACTCATTCCCCAGCTTTGCAATCTATTTTTTGTTGATAGTCTATCTTGTAAGAACAGCCATAGATTAAAGGTTGCCTTTGGCCTTGCATAGTTTGTATGATCAAATTCTTTCATGGGACTCTCGGCAGGTCTTGCAGCTGTAAATGGTTTAACTGTCTAACTGAGCAGCCCTGCTCATTCTTGTGTTGGAACCTATGCAAAACTTCTCTCGATTGGATGATCTTTCTGACCATCCAACTTGCCTGTGTAGGAATTGGCATGGTTTCAATAGGTCTATTTTTGAAATAGTATACACTGATTCATCTAATCCACAGTTTGTCCTTTTTATGGGCTACATCCCAGCATGTCTTTTCAATGGCAGCTTTTTCCAGAGCTTGAGATTAGTGAGATTCATCCCTCTTGCTGATTTTGGGGCACACATTCTGTCCCAGGAGATATATGTTTTCCTAGTGATAGAGTTCATCCCAGACTAAAATAAAGCTCCTACAAATGGCTTCTATCATTTTCAGGACTTTAACAGGGAATATAAACAGTTGTGCCCAGTAAGCTTGGATACCAAAAATGACAGATTGGACCAGTTGGATTCTCCCAAAATACGACAATGTCTTGGCAGTCCATGAGGTGATCTTGGCAATGATCCTTTCCAATAGAGGTTGCCATTGGAGCAATGTGATTTTCTTGGTGGACAAGGGGACTCCTAGGTACTTGAACGGTAATTCACCTTGCTCATAGCCAAGGTGGTCGAGAATCTGTTTCTAAATATCCAGTGCACCTCCCCCCCCCCCCCCCCTAAAGTAAACAGAGCTCTTGTTCAGGTTAGCCTATAAGCCAGATGCTTCAGAGAATTGAGAGAAACATCTGGATAAGGCTATGACAGAAGTAGTGTCACCTTTGGCAAACAGCAGCAAATCATCAGCAAAGCACATATGAGTCATGCCCTGTTTTTTACATCTGGGGTGGAACTGATATGCTGGATTTCCCTTTAGTGAGTTGCATGATCTGCTTAAGTACTCCATTACATGAGCAAATAGGAAGGGGGAAATAGGGTCCCCTTGCCTAAGTCCCCTAATAGCAGAAAAAGGTTCAGTTGTCTCTCCATTAACTAGCACAGAGAAGCTCACTGTTGAGATGCATTCCAATATCCATTTGGTGAAAGTGTTGGGGAAACCAATATGTTCCATAACCTGCTGTAAGAATGTCCATTCTACTGAGTCATAGGCTTTCTGGAGATCGATTTTAATCGTGCATCTGGGTGACACTTGTTGTCTGGTGTAGCTTTTGACTAGTTCATATGCCAGAATGATATTGTCTTGTATCTTTCTGCCTGGGATGAACCCAGCCTGGGCTTCACTGATAATGCTTGCCATCACCTTCTGCAACCAATTGGCCAGAATTTTTGAGATCATTTTATAGAGGACAGAGCAGCAAGCAATTGGCCTATACTCTTTGACTGTATATGGTTTGGACACTTTAGGAATTAGGGTAATAGTGGCACAGTTGATGGGTTTGTACATCTTGGTTGAGGAGAAGAACTTCTTGATGGCAGTGGTAACATGCCTGCCAATGATTCTCCAGCTCTTTTTGAAGAACAAAGCATGGTAGCCATCTATCTCTGGTGCTTTGTCATCTCCAATAGCCTTGAGACTCTCCACAATTGGCATATCAATTACATCAGCACATAGATCCCTTCTCTATTGTTGTGTCAGTTTTGGTCCATTTGTCATGTACATTTGATTTATAGCAGGCAGGGTGGATGTAGAGGTTCCCATCTGTGCCTTGTAGAATCCAATGATCTCCTTTTTGATATCTTCAGCTGTAGTGATTTTGGTACCCATTGCAGTGGTAAGTTCAGTAATATAGTTGTGTTGAGTTCTCTCCTTCATGACTGCAGAGAAGTATTTAGTGTTGGAGTCTCCAAGCGGTATCCATTTTGCTCTGGCCTTCTGCTGCAGGACACTTTCCTCAATCATTGACCATTTTTCCAGTTTCAGCACCAGCTCCTTCTCCTTCTGTTGCATGACATTAGAGTATGCATGCATCATCTTGGCTTGTATTGTCCCCAGTTCCTGTCTACTAAGGTCTATTCTCTGTGAGATAGTCTTGAATTCCATAATATTTAGGTCTTTCAGAGGACTTTTCAGAACTTTGAGTTTAGACCATATTGCTTTCATAGTATCTGAATTTCCAGTATGCCAAACTCTTGCCACAATCTGTTGGAAATCTTCATGATCAGCCCATACATTAAAGAACATGAAAGTCTTTTTCCCATTCTAGGAAGATGATGTCAGTGTCACTATTATGGGAGATCTGATATTAGAGGAAGATCATATTCAGTTACCACTTGGTTCCACTTGATCATCAATTCATAGTTTCAAAACTATAAAGTCTGCTGCATACTCTGTCCACACCAGTCTGCTTATTTGTCCAGGTGTAATATTCACACCTCCAAGGCAATTCTGGCAATCCAACTTTTTGAATACATTTGCTGAACTCTTGGGTTTCAGAGAGTCTGACAGGTTTGCAAGACTGCTTATCTTTGTCACATAAGATAGCATTGAAATCTCCAGCAACTACCCATTGATCTTGCATCCCTGATGACAGTGTTTGGAGGCTGCTCGATAGGGATCTTCTTTGCTCCAACCCATTGAAGCCATACACCACAGTGAGGAGGCATGTGAAATCCCCTGTCCTGCTGATAACCTTGCTATGTATCAATTGCCTTTCCTCCAGAACACTAGTGACTTCAAACACTTTTGGATTCCATAGAATCCACACTCTGCCCTTTTTACCAGAGACATAGTTTCTTAGGATGCCCCATCCTGGTGCTAGTAGGTTAGCAATTCTACTAGCATGCATTTGTTTTACCTTTGTTTCTACTAATCCAACTAGGCTAATGTTGTTTTTCATAATATACTCCCTAACTTCTTTTTGCTTGTATCTTTTATTTACACCCCTTATATTCCAAAATAACCACTTCATTGTTGAGAATTTGATCCCCCTAGCTCCCCTGGAGGGTCTTCTTTTCTACCAGAAACTACCTCAAACATATTACTCACGGTAATGGGGGACAGAGGTGGGAAATTAGTGATGTTGAAAGCTAGGCTCTGAGGTTGTTTCCCTTTATCACTTCCTTTGTCAACCATCTGGCTCTGGACTGTCCTTGCTTCAGTAGGAACTCCCTTTGGTTCATTATGATGTACTGGTGACTGCTTCTGTAGTGGCACATTTTGCACAGGGCCCTTAGTTCTCCATTCCTGGACTACCGTTGGCTTCCATACTTGTGTGTGCTGTTTTGGGATTTTGCTTTGTCGCACAGTTGTGTCCGATTGTTTGGCCTTTCTCACAATAGGAGGGCTTCCACTCATAAACCACATCCTGAAGGAACTTTTTCCCATTCGGATCCATAACCCAGATCTCTGTTGGCAGTTCTTTAGTGACAGTCACCTCTATGAGCATTCTAGCGTAGGAATCCTTGTCTGTTTTGTTGTACATTCATCTGCAAATATTGGTTTTCCTAATACACTAGCGATTCTGCTTTGAGATCTCATACCCCAGCAAGACATTGGAAGTTTCGGAAACTTTACCCATAATGGGATATCAGTCGGGAACACTTCAGAAAAATCGATTTCAGGTGTCCATTGCTTGAGTATCATAGGCCTATGGGCTATTGAGTAAGGTCCTGCACACAGTATCTCTTTGGCGTCAGCAATTATTTTGAATTTCACTATGTAATATCCTTTTTCATGGTAGAACAAATCGGGCTCAAGGACATGCGAACAGTTGTGGTTGATGAATCTCTTCATTGCATTGAAGCCAGGTCCGTCTCCTAGGATGTATACCACTAAGGCACACTTCCATTTTGCTTCTTCCTCTTCCACCTCCGATTTATCCAGCTGTACTATTGGTTGCCCATCAATCATCACTGGGGGTATGTAGTCAAGAGTCATTCCATAGGTTGTAAATCGATTCTTCTGGAATAGTGTTGTCCAGCTCTTCTTAGGCTCCACTAAGGTGTTTCTGCTAGTCTCTGGGTGTTCCTCTATTACTGTTGCTGGTTGCATGTTCGTCTTTGTCGAAGGATCTGGACCACTGGAATCGGAGGAGTTGTAGTCACTTCGACACCTGCTGCTGTCGGAGGTTTCATAGTCGTGTCATCCATACCTACTATTGGATCTTGTTGTACTGTCACTACATTTGTAGCTTGCTCATCTGCTTCCATGGCGTCTAGGTTTTGTACAGAGGGATTCTGCACATCGTTGGTATTGTTCTTCTCCAAAATCAGTTGGTTCAGCTTGTCAAAGGTGTCAATCGGAATCTTTCGCGGTCGACCTCTACCATGGCTTTCGCCATATCTACGAGCTCGGCGTACGTTATGCTAACGTGCGCCGAGAAGGAAATGAGAGAACGGACCTACTACAGGGTCCAGATAGTTGAAAAAAAGTTTGGAAAATATTTTTCCTTTTCTTGATGGGGAAAATATTTTTCTCCAATTGAAAAAAAATGAGTTCATGAAGAAAATATTTTCCAAAATATTTAAGCCAACCAAATATAAAAAAATTAAAAATATTTTTTGAAAAATATTTACCGTGGTTATATCTAATAGGCAGTCGGATAGCTACAGTGCGACTTACACGTTCGGTAGAATTTACCAGCTCATACCATATATTTTTGTTAAAAATTCCCGTATATGCAGGGTGTTTACATGATTTTTCGTAAACAGTGTTGATATTTATAAAAAAATAAATAATAAATAACATTAATTATGATATTTCTAGACAAAAAATAATCTTAGACCATTAATTTTATTGAGTCATAAAAATTAAAATATGTCCTAGAGTTCTATTCAATCTATATTGTGGCTCGAATCTCCGATCTCACTCATAAAGCAAAATCAAACAATTAATCAACTTATTATGCGACGGTCCGTTTCAAGAGTAGTCAATCTTTTTAATGTTATTATTCCCTTACAGGACTAATAAATATGTTTTGTAAAGAAAAATTAACAAAGCGATATCACGCTATACCAATTCGTTCTACATGAGTTTGTCCCTATTAATATGTATTTGTAAACAAATTATTCGAAACCCAATAAACTGTCTTTTCTAAAATCTAGAACTGATACACTGAAAATCGTACCTGTCTCTGTCTCTGCCAAATGTTCATACCTGTAAGGCATTAAAATTTGATAAGATGATGCATTTACTTCCATAGAAATTTATTCCATAAATTAATTAAAATGCTTAAATGTTTGACTTTTTCAACATTTATACTTGATACTTACTCAAAAGTGGAAAAGGGCCAGTCCCATTGAAATACTATTTTACTACAAATTTATTATCAAAGCTGTTTTTAGTAATATCTAACATGGTGCTTATAAGCTATAGAAAAACAAATATATATAAGATATAATGTATGCATTTACTCGTACAAGTTACTTTACGAAATGTTTAGCTTGACTTTATGTATTATCATTTACTATACAAAGTCATAATCTTGCTTTATAACTTTTTTTGGCTTCTCACTTGGTATTTTGGATTTCATATTGGGACCTACTAAATCTGAATTCGAGACGAAAAATCTTATATTGAGGCCGAGGTAAAATGCTCCCTAACAAAAATGACTCTATACCCAAGAGCTTAAATCCAAAATCTCCGATCAAAGATAAAGGGGGTATATACCACTCTACTATAACCTTATTGATGATTTATAAATTACTACTTACTAGATATTTACCACAGATTATTAGCCTGCGATAGATGACTCCAATGACAATGGTTTAAATTCTCCTTTTGTTGATCTCTACAAGTGATTATTCTTTCTCTCTCTCGTTTTCATTTTCTAAGATTGGATGCAGCATTACGTACTTTTCTTTTTAATTTATTATATTCAAAAAATTTCCGAAGGCCAGCGGCGCATGATTCACAAGTCCACGAATACTAGGACCGACTTCTATCCTTTTCGCTCAACCATGCTTTTGTATGCACGTATTAGGGTTCGAATATTGACATGTGCTTAATCTATAGATCACGTGTTGTACTCTTATCACTAAATTAAAGCCATTAGACATTACAACAACAACAACAATTACCCAGTATAGTTCCACAAAGTGGGGTTTGGGGAGATAATATGTAGACGAGCCTTACCCCTACCCGAAAGGGCAGAGAGACTGTTTCTAATCGACCCTCGGCTCAGTGAAGAAAAGGAAAAACAAAAACAAAAACAAAAGAGCATTATTAACTCCAGTAGAAATAGCATACATAATTATCTAAACATACGAACCATAAATAAAATAGCATGCAATAATATCATACAGTAACTACCATAAATAACTACCATAAGGGAGACACACTCCAAAACACAAATCATATATGGATAGCCCTGCCAAGCCTCACCCAACCCCGGGTGAGGAGTACAAAAAACTGTAGGAGCCCCTCTCCTACAACCCTGATACTAGACCTCCAGACTTTCCTGTCAAGGGTCATGTCCTCGGAAACACGTATTCTAGCCATGTCATGCCTAATCACCTCTCCCCAATAAATCTTAGGCCTCCCTCTGCCTCGCCGAACGCCGACAATCGCCAGCCGCTCACAACTCCTCACCGGGGCATCAAGACTTCTCCTTCGCACATGCCCTAACCACCTCAGCATCGCTTCTCGCATCTTCTCATCCACCGGAGCCACCCCCACCTTCTCTCGAATAACTTCATTCTTAATCTTATCTAACATGGTGAGCCTGCACATCCACCTGAGCATCCTCATTTTCGCAACCTTCATTCTCTGAACATGAGAGTTCTTTACTGGCTAGCACACCACCCCATACAACATTGCAGGTCTAACCACAGCTCTATAATATTTCCTCTTGAGTTTCTGTAGAACTTTCTTGTCACACAGGACTCCTGATGCAAGCCTCCACTTTGACCATCCCGCTCTTATACAATGAGTGACGTCCCCGTCAATCTCTCCATCCCCCCGAATCACCGACCCAAGATATCTGACACTGTCCCTCTTGGCGATGATCTGAGATCCAATCATCACGTACCTGCCTACTTCGCTCGGCTCTGCGCTAAACTTGCACTCCAGGTATTCAGTCTTAGATCTGCTTATTTTGAAACCCTTAGACTCGAGAGTCTGTCTCCATACCTCTAACCTCTCAATAACACCGACCCTCTTCTCTTCTATCAAGACTATGTCATCAGCAAATAGCATTCACCAAGGCACATCCCCTTGAATATGTCGGGTTAGAGCATCCATCACCAAGGCAAACAAGAGAGGGCTAAGCGTCGATCCTTGATGGAGCCCCATAACCACTGGAAATTGGTCTGAGTCTCCACCCACCGTCCTAACCCTAGTCTTAGCGCCATCGTACATGTCCTTGATTACTCTGATGTAGGCTTCCGGCACGCTCTTCGCCTCCAAGCACCTCCATAGCACCTCCCTTGGGACCTTGTCATACGCCTTCTCCAAGTCGATACGCACCATGTGCAGGTCCTTCTTCTTATCCCTGAACTGCTCCACCAGCCGCCTGACAAGGTGGATAGTTTCTGTAGTGGAGCAACCCGGCATGAAACCGAACTGGTTCACAGATATAGATGTCATATCCCTCACCCTCGCCTCGATCACCCGCTCCCAAACCTTCATGGTGTGACTTATTAATTTGATACCCCTATAGTTGTTGCAGCACTGGATTTCCCCTTTTTTCTTGTCAACGGCACTACTGTACTCCACCTCCACTCATCCGGCATCCTTTTGGTCCTGAAGATTGCACTGAACAACCTGGAGAGCCACTCCACTCTTGACCTACCCATGCACTTCCAGAACTCCACCGGGATCTCGTCAGGCCCGGTCGCTCGACCCCTACTCATCCTACGCAAAGCCCCCATGACCTCATCCGCCCTAATGCGCCTGCAGCCAAGGTCTCTATGTTGCTCTGAATGCCCCAACTCCCCTAGCTCTATGTTACGATCCCCCTCCTCATTAAGTAAGTCTCGAAAGTACGCCTGCCACCTCTGCTTTACTTGAGAATCCCCTATCAGAACTCTTACATTCTCGCAATTTAATATTTCGGAACTGAAACTATCTTTAGCGTACTTTTTTCGTTTTTTTTATTTTATAAAAACACATTATTTTATTTGTGCAACCAGCATTATTTAGCTTTTATTTCCACATTATACGTATTTTAGTAGAAAGATGTATACTCTTTTGTGCTTTTTGTGTTATTTCACCATACATGTATCGTAAAAAGTTGTTAAGTATTTTTAAAATAACATCAACTTATTTAGAAACTACATAAAAAATATTATAAATCACAATAATTGACAATTCAACAGATTTAAAAATTATTTGCAAAAAATATAGTAAAAGAGAACCTTGTTTGGTTTATTATTTTTAAACGGATGAAATATTATTTTTCGTTTGTTTTCTTACAGTTTTTTATCGACTAGATCTTTATGTAATTTAATGTCACGATGCAACTCGATGATCGACAAGCATACTCAACTTCTGATTTTCGTTTTCAAACAACATAATTCCTTCGTCCCAATTTGTAAGGCGCACGGTTAGACGGGGCACGAAGTTTCTAAAATATGGAGATTTAAAATTTATGTTCTAAAATAAGTTATAGATATTTATGTAGTTATAAATTATCTTATTAATGGTTTAAAATATTAAATTTAAGTTATTTATAAATATAAAAACATAATATTTTTTTGGGACAGACTAATATACCTTTTTTTTGGTTGCAAGAGATATTTTATTATTAAAAACTAGGTAACATTACAAGGAGATTTCCCAGCCATTCGATTGAGATCGAAACTAAGAGGATTTACAAAAGTACCAGCATTATGAACTATATTAACGTTCCCCATACTGGCTAGTCTATTACAAGTTTGCTCGGATATTATTCCACCATACAATCTTCCATCGGCATCATCTTTTAAGGCTGCGTCAACCAGTTGAGTATATGCATGATGGATGATTGTTTTATTCATTAATTGTAACTTGACACTATCCTTAGCCGAAAGATAAGTTAGTGAGTTTGCTTCTCTAAAATTATGTCTGAGTAACAGGGTTACCAGCTGTGCTATTGACCACCTATGTGCTGAGATAATATGGTTAAAAATTTAATGTTCTTTTTCTAGAAGCGAGTATACCTCTGTTGAGTCCGTCTCTATCTTGAGATGCTGGAGTTGAAATTGGAGTGCAACTCTAAAGCCTGCTTCTGGCGCAAGAAATTCTGCATGAGTGTTGCTGATGACATTAGTTAATTTTTGGTACCCTATCAGTATTCTAATATATTCTTTCTACAATACCTGAAAATTCAAAGTATTGCACCTTAAATTCAATTATCATCTTTCTTGTCAATATGATATGCTCAATAATGAAATCTCTATTAAATCAAATGTACTTATATAGTTAGTGAATAACTTTTTTATTGAATATATTTTTTATTATATTAATCAATATTTAATATTCGCTTTCTTTTTGTTATATATGGGACGACTTATAATTTATTACTGTTGAATTATTTTTTATTTTAAATTTTACTCTATTTTTTCTTAATAATATTATTTAAATTTTAATAAACAAATATCTGTTAAACTAATGGGGCTTATATAGGGAGCACATTGCATAACTTTTTTGTTATGTATTTTTCTTTATTATATCATCTAATATTTAATATTATTACATTTCTTAATAATTATTTTTTAAAATAAATGGCAAACAAAATATCTATAAAAATTTATCTATGTAATATTAAAAGGAGAGGAAAAAGCTCTCTCCTTAAGTAAAGTGGTAACCTAAAAAAATGCAACCTGGCATAATTAGTTATTTAGTTTATAATTAGTTATTAGTTATTATTTTTGAATTTATATATATATATATATATATATATATATATATATATATATATATATATATATATATATATATATATATATATATATATATATATATATATATATATATATATATATGTATATGTATATAACGAAAATAATAAAATAAAATAAAAAATTACCATGTATATACATATTAACTGGCTATTTTATTTGGATTTATATATCTTATAATTAAATATATAAAAAAATAACTACCCTTTCAAATTGGGTGGGAGTAGCTTCAAGGTGAATACTTTAAACAATTTTAAAATAAAAGAAAAATAACAGCTATTAAAAAATGAAAAAAAAGAAGAACTACGCATTCAAATCGGGAAGTAATTTCAAGTTGGAGTTTTAATATAATTTTAAAGTAAAAAATGAAATTAAAAAATAAAGAACTACCAATTCAAATTTGGGGAATAGTTTTGAATTTGAGTTTTAAAAATTATTTTAAAATAAAAAATGAAAATAAAGGAATTAAAAAACTTTAAGAGAAAAATATTAAATAAAGTGATATGCTAATATAAATAGATTTTTATAGCTAGTTTTTCCTTTTATTTTAAAAAAGTTTTAAAAATCCAACGTGAAACTACTCCCACCCAATATGAATGAGTAGTTATTATATATATATATATATATATATATATATATATATATATATATATATATATATATGGTAGTTTTTTATTTTATTTTATTATTTTCATATATATATATATATATATATATATATATATATTTCAAAATAATAACTAATTATAAACTAAATAACTAATTATATCATGTGGTATTTTTTTAGGTTGCCACTTGGCTTAAGAAGATGGCTTTTTCTTCTTATTATTATTTTCATTATAATATATATATATATATATATATATATATATATATATATATATATATATATATATATATATATATATATATATATATATATTCCAAAATAATAACTAATAATTGACTATAAAGTAAATAACTAATTATATCTGGTGACATTTCTTAAGTTGCCACTTGGCTTAAGAAGAGGGCTTTTTCTTCTCCTTTTAATAATATATAGATATAGATATAAATATAGCTATTTAATTATAAAATATCTATATTTATTAATCTAAATAAAAAAAAAAAAAAAAATATATATATATATATATATATATATATATATATATATATATATATATATATATATATATATATATGGTATTTTTTATTTTATTTTTTTAATTTCGTTTATATATATATATGTGTGTATATATATATATATATATATATATATATATATATATATATATATATATATATATATATATATATTTAAATTCAAAAATAATAACTAATAACTAATTATAAACTAAATAGTTAATTATGTCATGTGGCATTTTTTAGGTTGACACTTGGCTTGAATAGAGGGCTTTTTCTTCTCCTTTTAATAATATATAGAAGATATGAATATAGATATTTAATTATAAGATATCTATGTTTATTAATCCAAATAAAGTAACTAATTAATCTACATACATACATACATATATATATATATATATATATATATATATATATATATATATATATATATATATATATATATATATATATATATATATATATATATATATATATATATATATATATATATATATATATATATATATATATATATATATATATATATATATATATATATATGGTAGTTTATTATTTTATTTTATTATTTTTGTTTTTTATATACATTTAAATTTAAAAATAATAACTAATAACTAATTATAAATTAAATAACTAATTATGCCATGTATATTTTTTAGGTTACCACTTGGTTTATGAAAAGAATTGTTTCTTCTCATTTTAATAATATACAGATATAAAAGATTATAAAAACAACGCAACAAAGTGGACAAGCTAAACAATTGAAAAAATAAATCAATAACAAGAGATAAAGATTCCTATTTATTGACGAAAGCCTGAGAAAAAATAACAATGAGCACAATGAATCTGCTATAATTTTATTATTGAGTGGGTGAGTAAAAATAGAATTAGATTGTGATACAATCTATCTATTAATATAGAAAAAGAGAGGCAATTTATAATATTGTGCCAAGTTTCAAAATAGAAAATGGATATATGTCAATTTTAGGACAAACTGCCAACTAATTTGAAGGTTAAAATTTATTTATTTGTAAAAACGTTAAAAATGTTATAAAATAGAAGTCTATTTAGAGTGAATGTCTAAGAGTTTTAGCTTGAAGCTAAGTCATTCTTCTCCCTATAAATAGAGGTGCTCTCTACCATTGTAAATCACCCCAAGTATTAATAAGAATACTTCTCTCTCTCCCTATTCTCTCTCTATATTGTTCTTATTCTTGCATTATTGTTCTTGTCTTTATATTATTTCATAACACGTTATCAGCACGAGACTCTACCGTCTCAAGAACCATTCTCGAGAAATCTAAGGTATTTTCCTCTTCCTAATTTAATTTTCGATTGTCTTAACTTTTGTTTGTGCAAGGTTTTGCTTCAAAGAAAGAATGAAGAAAGAAGGAAAAGAAACGAAAAAAAAAGGGAGGAAAAGAAACGAAAAACAAAGAGAAAAGGAAGAAAATATTGAAAATATAATTGGTATACCTTAAAGGTAAGTAATTTACTTTTCCCTTTCAAATTCTTGAAAATCTACGATTTGATTTAATATACAAACAAAGTTTGATTATAACTCTAATGGAGTTTGTAAGAAATTATAACCACATGAAGTGGTAAAATCTCTATGTCCTGCCATGATTAAATTCATGTATGATTGTGGGCAAATAATTGAAAATCCGTCCCATTGAATTTGCTCCATTCCCTTTAGAGAATGTGGAAGCAATATATGATAAGTCTGAAAGAAGACTAAAATATTACCATGAAGGTATCAATGAATGTGGACGTGGCAAAGAATTCCGTCCAATTGAATTTGCTCCATTCCCTTTAGAGAATGTGGTAGCAGTATGTGATAAGTCTGAAAGAAGACTAATTACCGTAAAGGTATCAATGGATGTGGACATGGCAATAGACGAAGTTATAATCGTCATTATTGTGGTAATGAGAACAATAAGGATTCTCAAAATAATCTTTCACTTTATGAAAGTAATATTTGACATGAGATTGTGTAAAGCACATGATTTTGATCCATTCCCTGAAGTGAATGTGATAATTGTAATAGAGCCCGTAAGTATGAACACGCTCTTGATGTAAATCTGTTTTATGTCTGACATTATGAAAAGAAAGTTCGTTGCCCTTGAAATTTCGGGCAAGAACTATATGACATGGGTGTTGGATGCTGAACTCCACTTAGATGCTATGGGTCTTGGAGACGCCATTAAAGACAGAAATAATGCATCCACCCAAAACTATGCTAAGGCCTTGATTTTCTTGCGCCATCACCTTGATGAAGGTTTGAAGATTGAATATCTCACCGTCAAGGATCCACCTATCTTGTGGAATGGCTTAAAGAAGAGATGACAACCTGAAGTTGGTCACTCTGCCACAAGCACGATACGATAAGAACCCAAAAGCAAATAGTTTATAAACTATATATTATCGTTGCGGTGAAAACGGGCACTGGTCAAAGGCTTGCCGTATACCATGACTTTTGGTTGACCTTTATCAAGCATCTCGAAAGAGTAAACGCCCTGAAACGAATTTTGTCTCTGGCGACAACTTTGACATCACCCACTTGGATGTGGCAGACTTCTTTGAGCAACCGGAGGGGAAGATAGACCACCTAATCGGTGATGGATCCGTGATGAAAGAAGATGGAGCTATTTGATTTTATTTTACTTGTTTGTATTAGTGAATGAATAAACTAATAGCCATTAATATTAGCTCGTATTAGTTAGTTCATGATATAATGTTAGTATTAGTTCTTTAGAATGTATCAATATGCTCAAATATCAATAATATTTTTACTTTCCAGTAGAGGTAATCGACTAACCTGAAAAACTAGTCGGTTATCTCATATTTCGCATAAAAACTGCAAAACAATCGATTGTCTATGATTAACAATCGATTGTCTTTAAAACAGTGTGTTCTGGAATTTTTCAAAAACAGTCAACAATCGATTGTCAATGTTTAAAAAATCGATTGTCGTTAGACAGTGTAATCTGGAATTTTTCAAAAATCATCCACAATCGATTGTCTATGTCTAACAATCGATTGTCGTTAGACAGTGTAATTTGGAATTTTTCAAAAATCATCCACAATCGATTGTCTATAGTTAACAATCGATTGTCTTAAGACAGTGCTCTGGAATTTTTCAAAATAAGCCAACAATCGATTGTCTATATCTTACAATCGATTGTCTTAAACAGTGTGATCTGAAGTTTTTCAAAAATAACAAATAATCGATTGTGTGTGTTTAACAATCGATTGTCTATGTTCAAACAATCGATTGTGTGTGTTTAATAATCGATTGTCTTATGAAAAACGCTGAAAATTTTCAAACTGCAAAGTAATCAATTATGGATAACATATCTGATTTTTGTTAGTCAACTGTTAGCAGCAGATTTTGAAAATATTATGTGACACAAACGAATTGAAGTTGTTTATTCTCATGTTCGTATATTTTCTTTTATATGTCAAACCATGGGAAGTAAATTGATTGAAGGCTCCGGAAGAGCAACTGTAACTCTGCCCAAAGGCATGACGTTTATCTTAGAGAATGCAATATTCTCCTCCAAGTCTAAGAAGAACTTGTTGAGTTTTAAAGATATCATTCAAAATGGATATCATATTGAGACAATAGATGAGAATAATCTTGAATTCTTCATGAAAACGAGGCTGCCCATTTCGGTTTGGGTTCACGCCATTTTGCATGCAGCAATGCTAGTTAGTCGGCTGCCCACTTTGGTTTGGGTTCATGCCATTTTGCATGCAGCATTTTAGTTTGTCGGCTGCCCACTTCGGTTTGGGGTCACGCCATTTTGCATAATGCTAGTTCGTCTCTGACTGACGAATTGACACAAATATTCCCCGTTGCAATTGGTTTTGGGTCATGGACCCAATATATCCCATTTAAGAATTTTTGGATGCGCAGTATATGTGCCTTTAGCACCGCCATCCCGCACCAAAATGGGCCTGCAAAGAAGGTTAGGAATATATGTTGGGTTTGAATCGCCCTCCATCATTCGCTACCTCGAAACATTGACAGGCGACTTGTTTACTGCACGATTTGCAGACTGTCAATTTGATGAGACACTTTTCCCAAAATTAGGGGGAGAAGTTGGTGAAACCAAACGGGAAATTTTATGGAAAAATGCATCATTATCTCATCTTGATCCACACACCTCTATTTGTGAGAAAGAGGCACAAAAGATTATCCATTTGCAAAGAATAGCAAATCAAATGCAATCAAATGCCTGACGCATTTATAGATTTGAAAAGGATAACAAAATCACATATCCTCGAAGTGAATGTGACAACATTTGATTCACGAATACATATTCATTATTGGTAGAATATGAAGATGAAATTGGTATTAAATATACCACAGTCACCCCTAGATGGAGGTTTGAGATGATACCACACTCACCCCTAGAAGGAGGTTTGAGATGATATATGGCATGAATGATCGTTGGTCACGTACCTATTGTACGCCAAAGTATTTTGGAAATATGACTATTAAAGGACAACGATAATGCAAGAAACATATCTTGCATATAAGTTTGACATGACCATAATGGTGTAACTTTCTCTTTAAGAAAGATATTCACCACATGGATGTTGATGAATCTGTGGTAGTACAAAATTAATTGAGAGCTCTAGAAAAGCCAATTATTACTATGTTGGAGAAACACAATTGAGTATTGTGCTGTAGTAAGTCTCAAAGAAACTTATTCAGTTTCCAAAGTACACGCGAAAGCGATTGATTATATTGAGACTATAAATAAAGGAAGGATTTGATATCTCCTATTACTACAACTTGTAGCGGGGTAATTTGTATATGAAAAGCTACCCGCTTTGCTCTCCAGTTTGTACTACACAAACGAAAGAATGCCACAATAAAGTGGATATCTATTGGTATAAAAATCCATGTCATAATAAACCTGAAGTTTATTGATAAGTGCACATGTCATGGTGTAAATTTGAAGTTTACCAATATTGATAATTTATTCAGTTGGCATTCGTGTTAGCCATCTCATTTTAAGTATGATGTACAAATTCACATAGGTGAATATCAAAGAACTAGAAAGTTCTTTACGGATTCTCTTGTATCACTTGTTCTCGTTAATGAACTGACCAACTAAAGAGTTTGGGTTGAAGCCCATAAATTCTGGAAATATCAAAGGTGAATATGGGCCCATTCACCTGCCATGTATACCACATATGATGCATCTATGAAATGGTTACATGCGCAATTGTTATTGACCCGCAGCCTGGCCGGTGCTTGCGAGGTAAATCGCTCAGTAATCTAACTTCGAGCATAATTTCCAGATTTTCTACTCAAGATAGTTCATCTTGATAAGTTGGTTTATATCAAAGTTGGTTTAGCAAGATAATTATTGAGTGCTTCCACTTAATAGCTAAACTGTTTCTTATGAGAACAAAGTTATATATATATCAGTTTGATATACGTTGTATACGAGAGTATATTATATTCTCCCCTCACAAGTGGTTCAGGGTCAGGAACCAAATAATTTCATCTTATTATTAATGTGCTGTGTATATTGACATGATAATGCACAAAGATGATTTCCCAAAGTTGAGGAAACAAGTTAGCTTTACTAACATGAGGGGGAGACATGATAAACACTTGAGAAAAGGTTACATGGGATGAATTATCATTTGTATATGTATATCCCCGAATATCATGATATGAACCTGAAGTTCATAAAAGGTATAATTCAATTGCAACATATTGCAAAGCATGCTATACGCATTTGCTGACCCAAAGAAAGTAACTAAATGGAAGAGATACAATTCAAGAAGAATTGATTCCATATGAAAGACATGTAGTTTTGAACCTATAGTTCAAATGCTTGAAAGTATAAAGTCAAAGGTATGTATAGTCAGTTTTCGATATCTTATTTGTCTAGCATGACATGGAAAACTTAATATGCATCTAAAGTCTATTATATGGCTTATATGACTTAACTTGAAAGATTTATATTGCTTGAAGCATATGCAATTCTTGGTCTTGAAGTACCACATCCTAAGTACAATTTGTGTACATATGTATCTTGCTATAACTATAAGCATGATGGCATTAAGAATGCATCTATGGAGATATTGAAGAGTTATTCCACGACATTATATGAAGATGTTCATATCTATCAAGAATGATGATTTCAAGGTGCGGAATATTTATTTAAGTCAATATGGTTGATTTATTTATCAAATCTCTATCAAAAATCGTTTTGAAGATGATGCACAAGATTGGAATGCAAATGCTCAAGGATATAAATTGATGTACTCATTAAGGGGAGTCAATGCGCGTTGCACTCTTTTTCCCTTACAAGGTTTTGTCCCACCGGGTTTTCCTTGCAAGGTTTTTAACGAGGCAACCAATAGGCGCATATTCAAACATGTGTACTCTTTTTCCTTTACTTTAATTTTTCCCATTGGGTTTTGGTTTTAAGGTTTTATGAGGCACATTATTGAATAGACATTCAAGGGTGAGTGTTTTAAAATAGAAGTCTATTTAGAGTGAATGTCTAAGAGTTTTAGCTTGAAGCTAAGTCATTCTTCTCCCTATAAATAGAGGTGCTCTCTACCATTGTAAATCACCCCAAGTATTAATAAGAATACTTCTCTCTCTCCCTATTCTCTCTCTATATTGTTCTTATTCTTGCATTATTGTTCTTGTCTTTATATTATTTCATAACAAAAAAAACTTTTTTTTTCCAAAATTCAAAATATTAGAATTTTTAAAGGGAAATTTACACATTACCAACCTCTAGCCATTAGCCATAGACTTGCCAAAAATAGCCAACAAAAATTGAAAAACTAAATAATAGGGTTCTTTCTATCAAAGAATCACATGTAAAAATCACCTTCCATATTAAGCGTGATTAGCAACATTAGATACAAAATGAAAAGGAAATTTCATAGACGGGGTAGCAAATAAGGTGGTAAAATACAAAAATCTATTCAATATTCCAAAAATCTAAACAAAAAGGGAATTTTTTGAATGGGTATAGATGAAATTCATTGAAAATATATAGATAAGTCAATATACAAAATTTGAGGAAGATTGGAGGTGATTTGGGCTGATTTTGTATCAAAATTCGTAATTAAATCGAGTTAGAAAAAGTCCTCTGCGACACATGTATCAAACATGTATCAGGCATGTATCTCACACACAAGTATACATGGATATACATGTGATACACAATTGATACATGTGTGATACATAAATGATACACAATGTGATACACATATCATTTTTTTCATGTTCAGCTTTTACTTCGAATTTTTAATTCAAACCGCCTCAAAATTTTACCAAATTATCCCAAAAATTATATTTAAGCTCCTTAAGTTGTGCTTAATCTATTCTAATAACACCCACTCAAAACCAAGCAAAACTTTGATATTGTTTTGCTACAAATAGCTAATTGGCTAATTTGGCTAATATTAGTAATATTTTATCAATTGGCCAATTTTTGTAATGAGCTACTTATAAATGGACATAGCTGGTAATTCCTCTTTTTTAAATTTTAAAATAATAACTTATTTGCACAATTGAATGACACGTTTTTTTCTCTCTAAAAGGAAAATTAATTTTATATTATTATTTATAAGAAAAAATATAAAAAATAAAAGTTAAAAACTATCCATTCAAATTGGGGAATACTTTCAATTTGTAGTTTCAAATATAATTTAAAATATTAAATAGGTTAAAAAATTAAAGACTGTCGATTCAATTAACGTCAATAGTCTAGATTCAAAAAATTGAAACCTGTTAATTCAATTAACACTTTAATAGCAAATCGTTACATCACTTTTTTGGGCAGTTTTTTTAATTTATTAAACTTAAGAATTTAAAATTTAAAATTTAAAATAATTCAAAACAGAAAACAGGTTTTTTTTTTGGTAATTAAAAATTTTATTAATCACCAAAAGGATGCCTTACAATATCATAGGACAGTTTAATCTCAACTGCCTATCAAATTAGGACATGAAGTATCTATGCTACTCTAATATTCAGCATTTATATCATAAAATGCTGAATATGTGAACTAAGCCTAGGAGGAGCTCGAACATTACAAATATAGGCTATGCTACTTAGAAGTTTATCACTATTACAATAAATGTTTTCAAAAATTCTTGCATTTCTCTCTAACCATATACTATATAGCATTTCTGTGATAGTCATCTTGAAGGTGAGGGCTCGGACAGATTTTCCTTTGGATTGCATAATGATCCATTGACAGAATTGTATCCAATTTTGTCCAGTGAAATCATCAGTTCTCAACCATTGCATTGTTTGATATCTCAACTGTGAAGCAAAGGAGCAATGCAGAAATAAATGATCTCTAGTTTCCAATTCTTGCTGGCACATAACACACACTCCGGAGATGTTCAGCTTCCATTTTAACAGCCTGTTTTTGGTGGGAAGTCGATCCTGCAGTAGCAACCATAAGCTGAAGATAGCTTTAGGTCTAGCTGCATTTTGCATTACCATATTCTTCCATGCAACTCTAGATGAATCTCCCAGCAGCTGCAAGTATACCTTCCTTATAGAGCAGACAGTGTCACCTAGCAGATTTTGTTGTTGCAGCAGTTTGACTCCTTCCACAATTTTCCTTACCATCCAGCTAGCATTAACTGGGATAATAAGGTTCTCCAACTGGTGTTGTTTGACATAGACAGTGTGAATCCATTTCACCCATAACAAGTATTTTTTATGAGCTAAGTCCCAACCAAGTTTAGCTATTGCAGCTCTATTCCACATTGATATATTTGTTAAGTTCAGTCCTCCAACAGACTTAGGCATACAAACTTTCTCCCAAGCCACATATGCTTTCTTAGTGATGTTAACAGACCCTGACCAAATGTATGTTCTGCATATAGTCTCCAGCAGCTTAACAACTTTAGATGGCATAATAAATAATTGAGCCCAGTAAGCTTGAACTCCAAGGATAACTGATTGAACCAATTGACATCTGCCTGCATATGATAAGTACCTTGCTGTCCAGGAAGTAACTTTTGCAGTAATCTTATCAACCAGAGGTTGCCATTGAGCAACTGATAACTTTTTGGCAGTTAAAGGGACTCCCAAATATTTGAAAGGAAGATCCCCCTTAACATAACCAAGAAGATCAAGAATTTATTGTTGACTCTCATTTGACACCCCACCAAAATACACAGCACTTTTGTGTAGGTTAGCTTTAAGCCCAGTCGTAGCAAGAAATTGAGACAAGAATAGGATCATAGAACTTACTGATTGAGGTTCCCCTTTGACAAATAATAGCAAGTCATCTGCAAAACTCAAATGAGTGATTCCTAACTTCTTACACCCTGGATGATATGTGAAGCTTGTAGTATGTTTCAACTCTGCCAGAGATCTACTAAGATATTCCATTATAATAGCAAATAAAAATGGAGATATTGGATCTCCTTGCCTCAATCCTTTGGCAGCTTGAAAAGGCTTTGTTGTTTCACCATTAACTACAACAGTATAGCTAACAGTTTGAACACATTCCATGATCCATCTAATAAATCTGCTAGGGAAATCCAGCTCTTCCATAATCTGTTGTAGACTGCACCATTCCACTGAATCATAAGCTTTTTGGAGATCAATCTTGATCATACATCTGGGAGAAATATGTGATCTGGAATACTGTTTTATTAGCTCATGAGCTAATATCACATTATCTGCTACTCTTCTTCCTGGTATAAATCCAGCCTGAGAATTGCATCTAATACTACTCATAACTTTTTGGAGTCTATTAGCCAACAGCTTGGAAATAATCTTATATAAGACTGAGCAACAAGCTATAGGCCTAAACTCCTTCACTGTTTGAGGATTAGGAACCTTAGGTAACAAAGTGAGAGTTGCACAATTAGCTGGTCTATAAATTTTGGAAGTATGAAAGAAATTCCTGACTGCTAACATCACCTGATTACCAATGATATGCCAAGACTGTTTGAAGAACATGGCATTAAAACCATCAATGCCTGGAGCTTTATCATTTCCAATACCCTTCAAGCTGTCAATTATCTCTGCATCAATTATATCAGCTACAAGATCCATCCTTTGTGATTGAGATAATTTTGGTCCATTCCTCATATATATCTTGTTCACTGCTGGAAGTGTGTTGGCTGCAGTTCCCATTAGAGCTTGATAGAAATCCCTAATCTCCTTCTTCAACTCTGCAGGATCATTTATCTTCATGCCTCCTTCTGTAGAGAGTTCAATAATCTTCTTATATTGGCTCATCTCTTTCATGACTGCTGAAAAATACTTATTGTTGGAATCCCCTAGCTTGATCCATTTAGCTCTTGACTTTTGTTGTAAAGCTGACTCTTCAATTAGTGACCATTTCTCCAGCTGTTGTACCATATCTTTTGCTCTTTGCTGAAGTGTATCTGAATAAGAAGTAGCCAGTTGATGCTGCACATCTTCCAGTTCTTTCCTGCTACTTTCAATCTTTTGAGAAATATTCTTAAAATCTCTAACATTAAGAGATTTTAAGGGATGTTTGAGGGACTTAAGATTATTCCATACTCCTTGAAGAGTATTTTGCTCCTTGACACTCCAGTACTTTGAGATAATAACATGAAATTCCTTATGCTGGATCCAAGCATTGAAGAATCTGAATGGTGTTATCCTTATAGCTGTATCAGTTGTAAGAGTTAGTAGCATAGGGTTATGATCAGATATAAGGGGATGACCATATACAGTGTGTACATGGTTCCACTTCATCTGCCATTCAAAATTACCAAATATTCTATCCAGTCTACTACATACTCTATCATTACCACTTTGTTGATTAGACCAGGTAAAATAGTTTCCTTCCCAAGGCAGCTCCACTAGTCCTGATTGTTGAATGCAGTTATTGAAATCCACAAGGTCCCTTTGCTTCACTTGTTGGCAGGATTGTCTCTCTTTGGTGGATAAAATTGCATTGAAATCCCCTGCAATGAACCATGGATCAGTAATACCAGTTGATAAGTTCAAGATAGAATTCCATAGCATCCTCCTCTGATCACAATCATTGAATCCATACACTACTGAGAGCCAGCAGATAACCTCACCAGTGATGTGCTGAACTTGACAATGGATTATCTGAGCCTCCTCAAGATAACCAGAAACCACAATTTTTTTAGGATCCCACAGGATCCAAATTCTACCATTTGCTGCACCACTATTAATAGTTATCATGTTCCAGTTAGGTAATAAAACTAGCTATTCTACTAGCATTCTGTTGTTTAACCTTGGTTTCTACTAGTCCCACCAGGTCAAACTTATTATTCCTAAAGTAATTTTGAGCTTCTTTTTGTTTGAACCTTTTATTTACACCTCTAATATTCCAAATGATCCACTTCATTGAGTTTTACTTGTTCCCCCTTCATCTAGGGGATGATCAGCCCACCTAACTGGCCCAATTTCAAATCTATTAGATATAACAAGAGGAGATAAGGGAGGGAAATTGGTTATGTTAAAGACTGAAGAGTCTTGAACAACTTGCTTCTGTCTATCCCCAACATCAGTTGTAGGTTTGATAATTGTCTCCTTAATTATCTCTTGACTCTGGCTATGAGGCATCTGGTTGTTTTTGCTTGCTTCAACTGGTGCTTTCACTCTCCATTCTTGTGTTGCTTTACCTTTCTGTGTAGGTTGGGTAGCTTTGGTTAGACAGTTGTGTCCAACCTCTAAACATTTCTCACAGTACAAAGGTTTCCACTCATAGATCACATCCTGTATGGAACTTTTTCCATTTGGATCTAAAATCTCTATTTCACTAGGTAACTTTTTGGACACATTTACCTCAATGAGCATACGAGCATAAGAGATTCTAGACTGTTTAGTAGTGCACTCATCAGCATATATAGGTTTACCAAGGACACTGGCAATCCTGCTTAAGGACTTGCTGCCCCAACAAGACATTGATAAGTTAGGAAACTTTATCCATAAAGGAATTTCAGTGGGGAAAGCTGCTTTGAAGTCAAAATCCACAGACCATTGCTTCAAAATCATTGGTCTATTGGCAATAGTATATGGTCCTCCACACAGTATTTCCTTAGCATCTTCAATGGACTTGAATTTAACAATATAGTAACCCTCCTCATGATAGAACAGTTCAGGATCAGGAACATGTGACCAGTGGAGATTAATAAATCGCTGCATTTCATTATACCCAGGGCTATTGCCTAACACAAATACTACCAAAGCACGTTTCTATTTCACTTCTTCCTCCTCCACTTCTTCCTTTACCAATTGACCAACTGGTTTGCCATTAACAATCGTAGGGGGAATATATTCTAAGGACATACCATTTGCAGCAAGTCTGTTACTCTGGAAGAGACTATTCCACTGTTTGGGTGGATTTGCACCTTCCTCTGTTACAGCCTTTGGTGGATCTGGTGTTGTTGGTTGTTGCATGTTGGTCTGGTCTCCATTTTCCTGCTCCTTCGGACCAGCTACTGCCTTGATTGGAGGCTCTATACTCTTCACTGTTGCTACTGGTAACATTGGAACATTAGATGGTTGTGGATCTGGTAATACTTGAGGCAATGGAACAGTAACCACCGGAGGATTCGATGGAACAGTAGTACCTACCATCTGCACAGTATTAACTGCATTTCGGAAGACTAAATCACTCGCATAAATTGGAACTAGTTCCTTTCTTGGGCGACCTCTCCTCTTTGACATAACTAATTCTGCTAGGTTTACTTACCTTAGCAGCTGCAATGGAGAAGAAGAAGACGATGAAACAGTGTAGAAGATGAAGAAAAGTAGAGAGAAGGCGGAGCTTCTCTCTAAGCCATTTTTTACAGAAAACAGGTTCATAAATGTAAACCTGTAAATTCAATTAACATGAAAAGTTTCTCCCACATTTTCCGGTAGGTTTTCTAATTTATTCAAATTGGTAATTATTTCAAAGGAGGGAACAATTACGTATTTAGGGATTGAAATGAAAAATCCAACTTTTATTGTATGGTTAAAGCTTTTGAAAAAAAATAATCTTATCAAAGCTCTAGATAACTCCGGATTTTTAAACTTGTGGTTAAAAATCTTGAACCTATAATAAAACTCCTCTTCTATACAGTATTTCCAACTTGAAAATAGTAGTAGAAAAGTTCAATTATTGGTTATGTTGCAGGATGAAATAGTGTCATCTATGATGGAATCGTCCTGAATATTTTCTAAAGAAAACAACAAAAGATGGACTGAATCATTACTGCAAAATGAAATTTAAATCGAGGATACACACAACAAAGATGAAAAGGTATAATTTGATTAGATATCGTTCTACATGAGTTTAAAGTTACTTTAGTTTTTCTAGAGTGTATTGTTATTTAATTTTTCTGCTTGTGATAGAAGTAAGAACAGTACAATATGTTGAATGACCATATTCTAAGAATTCAAGGAGCCAACAAATAAGGTAAGAATTGGATTTCTCACTTCTAAAAGGAAGACTACATTCAAATCTATCTCTCTTGGAAGAGTTGCTAGATGATTACAAATACAGAACAAAAATGAAATATTGAATGTAGAAAGGGAAAGGAAAATTCATAATATTGTGCCAAGTGTCAAAATAAAAAATGGATATCTCTCCAATTTTAGGACAAATGTCACGACATGAATTTCTCACTCTCGGAAGTCGTGATGGCGCATATTAGTGGGAGCTAGGCAAGTCGATCCTTAACCACTTACCTCATTAGCAAATTACTTCTTTTAAAAATTAGAAGGTGATATAAAGAAAATTGTGAAACTTTAGATAATTAAGTGGAAGATAACAATTAAACACCTGATATCTGCAATTATCACAGTTACATTAAGTCTCAACCACTACAAACCCGGTGTCACAACGTCACAACTATCTAAGATTACTACATACAAGGTCTGAAGAAATAACAGTATACTGTTTCTGGATAAAGGAAAAAGAAACAGGAAATAGAGACAGAGGGAGACGTCAGGGCATGCGGATGCCTGCAGGTCTACCTTGAGACTCCGAATGGACTGAAGGAAGCCCTCCAACTACTGCTGTTGTTCGGTACCTGAATCTGTGCAAGAGGGCATGGAGTGCAGTATCAGCATAACCGACCCCATGTGCTGATAAGTGTTTATCCTAACCTCGGTGAAATAGTGACGAGGCTAGGACCAGACTACCAACTAAACATGTGCAGTTCAAGGAATTAACCAGTCAATATGGAAGGGGGAGCATGCTCTGGGGAAGTTAACTGATCCGGATAAAAGTCATCAGATAAAGAAGAACACCACTTAACTCAGACATCAATAAAGAATCATATATCAATAAGTGCACAGCATCACCCTTCGTGCTTTTACTCTCATTCTCACTAAGGAATGATATTATAAAATGTGCATGGCATCACCCTTCGTGCTTTTACTCTCTTCCTTACCAAGCAATGATATAATAAAAATTTGCGCGGCATCACCCTTCGTGCTTTTACACTCTTTTCTCACATATAATCAATAGAATCGTCATAAAATGGTACATCGTGCTGCACGACATCACCCTTCGTACTTTAACACTCTTTCCTCATGATAACAAACAATGAACGATATTATTTTTCGTGCTTTAATACTCTTCCTCACCCAAACAACAATCACAAACAAGGGGAAAGGGAGGAAAGAAATAATAATAGAAATCCCGACAAGGGAACATAATTTAACAGTTAAATTCCAGCAAAGGAATATATCAATAATCGCAGCATCCCAGCAAAGGATATAACCAACAAAGCCACAAACATTCTGACAAGGGAACAATTTAATAACTCTTTCTCTTTCTTTTACTTTTACGTCATAGCTCGCTTTACCACTTGAGACAATGCTTCAAAAGGTTCAATCATCTCATATTCTTTCACAGTTTGTAATACAACTCGAGCCAATGCTCCTCGATATTCAAAGGTCACAATTTCTTTCGCAAACTTTCTATAACATATAGAAATCATCACCAGGGCATGAAAGAAACAATGAAATCATGATATTCACAATAATAAAGACTCATGGTCATGCAAGACACCAACATATAGATACTCGTCACCATGCCTATACGTCGTATTCAACAATTATCACATAGCAAATAGGACCCAACTCCTAATCCCTCAAGCTAAGGTTAGACTAAACACCTACCTCGAACTTTCACGGCTAACTCAAGCCTCAATTACTGCTTTGCCTCTCGAATTCTGCTCCAAATCGATTGTACCTATACATAAATGACTTTGATTCATCAATAACTACTAAACAATATGAACTAAATGCCTAATTATGGTATTAACTGAATGCCTAATTATGTCTTTCCAAGCATTCTTTTAAAAAATGCAATAATTGACCCCGAGCCCGCTTGGTCTAAATACGGGGTTCGGACCAAAATCAAATTATCCATTCATCCACGAGCCCAAATATATAATGTTTTTCCAAATTTGACCCCAAAATAAGGTCTAAATCAAGAAAATTCAAAAAGACTTAACTCTACCAAAATCCCTAATTTTCTACTCTTAATCACATAATTTAGGCCTAGAAATTCACTAGATGTTGATGAAAATGGAAGAAAATGAGTTAAAGATTACTTACTCAAATGATTACGGTGAAGGAAAGCTTCAAGAATCGCCCTAGAGCTTTGGAGAAGAAGGAGTTTTGTAAAAATTTTAGAATCCCGTAATGGTTCTGTTTTATAACTTAAAACAACTGGGTAAAAACCTTCTTCGTGTTCACAACAGACTCAACACGTTCGCGATGAGTCAGGCCCACAGACCTTCGCGTTCGTGTAATTAGGCTCGAATTCATGGAGAGTAATCCCCTCGAGCCTCGTATTCGCGACGAAAAAAATTTGGCGGCCCCTCCCCTAAACCCTACGCATTCTCGAGTAGATGGACGCGTTCGCGAAGGGTCTCCCCCCTCAGCTTCGCGTTCGCGTCCAGTCCTTCACGTTCGCGAACAGGAAACTGGCACTTAGGATATTTGCCTTACGTGTTCGCGAGGGGGAGTACGCGAACGCAAAGAAAAAATTTCCCTATGCACTGACTGCAAAAAATCTGCAACATTTCTAAGCCAAAATTATTCTGAAACACCTCCAAAATACTCTCGAGCCCTCAGGACTCTAACCAAACACATGCAGTAACTCAAAAATATTATACGAACTTATCTATGTGCTCACATCACCTATATATCCTAAAAAATAATGAATCAAACCTCAAAATCAAGGATTTTTCCCAAAAACATCATCAAGTAGTAGATTTAGCAATTTAGGTCTGAATCACGTCAAATGGACTCCAATTTCATCCAAACTTTACAGAAATAACTTAAACCATATATAAGACATGTAACGAGCGTTGGAGCCAAAATACGGGCCCGATACTATCGCTTTCTGATCAGATTTCATTTCCAATTTTCTTAAACATTTCCAGAAAATAATTGTACTAAAAAATTTATTTCTCGGGCTCGAGACATCGGAATTCGATTCCGGGCATACCTCCAAGTCCCATATTTTCCTACGGACCCTACGAGACCGTCGAATCATGTGTATGGATCCGTTTGCCTAAAATATTGACCAAAGTCAAATTTGTTTATTTTAACATCAAAACATAGCATTTTTTATAGCATTTCATATTTAAGCTTTCAGGCTACGCGCTCGGATTGTGCACACAAATTGAGGCAAATCTAAATGAGGTCTTCAAGGTCTCAAAGACAAAAAATTCAATTAAAAATTAGTAATGACTGTCGTGCCCCCTTTTTCTTGCGAAATTAGGTTTTTGACATTTGGGAAGATAACTCGTTCCCTTTTGGGGATTGGGTTAAAGAGAGTTGAAGAGTCGCCACCTAATGATTATAGTGCATTAGGATACTAAGGAGGGTTCAATTTGGATAATCAAAGATCGGGTAAGGGCTTGAAATTATCCCAAGGGGAAGGTGTTAGGCACCCCCCAGGATCCACTAGTCTGGTTCCTGGCCAAGCTATTGTTGTGACTTAAAGTAAAAGTAAGACATAGACAAGTAAGACTTCTAATAAGAGGGGATTTTTCATAAAATTTTTAGAAATTTAAAAAGTTGTAAAGCGTATGAGAGAGTTGATTTAGAAGAAATATTTTAAAAGATTTAAAGAAACAAAGAGCAAAAGGAAGGGGGTCCTAGGTTTATTAATAATATGGATCATGTCAATGCAATAACCGGTAATCACTCCTCAGAGTGGGGCTATACATGGTATTAATGCACCAGTCATCGTATCTATATGTACCCTTTTCCACCCCGTTAAGGTATTAAAGCGAGGATCGTCTCGTTTACTTATTGCATGCTATTACCCGCCCCAATCCCATCAGTCCCGGAGGTATTAAGACTACTAACCCTAATAGGGAGGGATTTTAGGTTTGCTGTAGTTTCAAAGGAAAAATTCTAAGGTGACAAGCAAGAACACATATAACAAGCTTGGGGGAAGCATATAAACAAATAAAAGGCTCAAACAAACCTCCTTTAAACTAGAGAAAGCCCATAATTTAGCATGTCTTGCACATACTGTTTAGGTTTGATTTAGTACTGAACGTGGAAGAACATAAAGGTTGGGGGGAGACATATTTACTATATAATTCAGAAAAGAATCCTCAGTCAGGTCTGCCTACTGGTGGCAGTGAATAAAAATCTAATTCAACTTAGAAGTTTATCCTAAGGCTTGCCTATGTATTGGACAAAGCTCCTATAGGCATGATATCTACTATTTTTCAGAAAAGATGAAGTATACTGATTTTTGAAAAGGTTGTCAGTTATTCAGGAAAGGCGAGTTTGGAAAAGATCATAAGTTCTACAAACGTTAGACATTGTTGTTACTAGTTTTAGACTTATAACCGGGTGAGGTGATTCATATTTGGTTATTAATTCCTATAGGAATACTTTCAAGGCGTTGTTGATTTTAAACACTTTTACAGACATGGCAAAGAGTGAAAAAATCATATAGCATGGCATCCAAATGTAGTTAGTTATTTAAGGCATATAAACAGGTTTACCTAGTGACAAATGCATATGTATGAGTCCTATTTTTAGTTGATTATGAGCATGATATCTATATGAGAGATGCAGAATTTTCTTATAGACATGGTATCTATATGTGATAATGCAAAAATCTATAGGCAGGATATCTATATAAATGGAGGAGTGCAGAAAGCTATAGGTAAGGATATCTATATAAACGCAGTAGTGCAGAAAACTATAGCCAGGATACCTATATGAATGAAGAAGTGTAGAAACAATAGGCATGATATCTATATGATATGAAGAAATTAGAAATCCCTATGAACATCATATCTACCCCTTTTACATGCATAATTACCCCTCTATTTTCACAAGCAATCCCCAAAGGTTTTATTACAAATTATTACAGTCCAAAGAAAGGAAAATACATCAAAAATTGACAATTACAACCAAGGAGGGTATGATTCAGATTTCCTGTTTGATTTATGAAGTAAACCAACTCTAAAGATCATGTTTCAAAGCCTTTCTCTCATTTGGATGTGTCAGAGTTCCCTACGAGCCTCATATGGACTCCCGGTAGTGCTCACGCCCAAATGCATTACAAGGTTAAGACATAGTACAATGTGGAAGGGCTAGCCCTCAAGTATCCAAGTTCAGAGGGAACTCAAGGTCCCAAGGCAAGGCTCACAAGAGGGGCAACACTAAGAGACTAGGAGAGAGTGTAAGTGCAGAGTTCTGAAAAGGGGAAAGGGGAAGGGAAACAGTAAACATAGATACACATAGGGGGTATAGGAAATGGGGAAGTTGTAGAGAGGCAAGTACAGGCTAGTGCGCATACCTAGCAATGGGAAATGTTGGCACACCTCACAAGCCTGTTGGAACACATTGTTTAAGAGGTTAGGATCCTCTAAGGGATCAAGTTCAAACTAGGGACAATAACTTTGCATATTGCCCATTTTTAAACTATAACCCAAAGCACATAACGGGAAATAGGGAGCAAGTATTCACAACAGAAACAAAAGGCCAAAAGAAATCAACATGCTAGTTAAATATTTAACTCTGCAATAGTAGAAAGTAGACATGGATACAAAAAGCTATAAGTAAACACATTGTGGAGATGGTGAAGCTTAAATTAAGACATATAGGTTTCAAATAAAACAAGTAGAAAAAGTAGTAGTCTTGTAAAAGCCAAAGGGTAAACACGAAGGTAGAATACTATAAGTGTAAGTTTAGAAAAGATTGTGAAGTTGTGAAGTCTGAAGTGTGTGATTGTTAGAAATCGTGTGTTTTTAAAAAAAAGGTCATGTATTTATAGTGTAGAAGGCATGCATAAATAAGGTAAGAAAATATTGAAATAACGATTGTCAATCAATTACATAAAGCTCCCTTTAATTAAGGGATTTAGGTTCAAATGGGTATAAGCCAGTTAAGGAAAAAAATTAAATGAACACTTTGTGTAAAGCATACAATTGAGGGCAATTACATAAGGGTTATTTAAGGACAGGGTCTTGACAGTACACAGTTTGTGCAAACAAGGAAAGGGAAACAATTAACAACCAGTAAATCAGAGGTCAAAGATTTAGTATGAATCAACAAAGTCAGAAAGGTTGAAAAGGTTTTAACTTAAGGAAAATCAACAAACAATCAATTAGACCTACTTAAAGGGAATTCCGAATCAATCACAAGTTTGAAAATCCTTTTAAAGGGAGACTCATAATATATAAAAACATACAGACACGTTATGCATGAAAGGTGTCACACTCCTTTTTCTACTACACCTTGCGAAGGGCATAGAAATGGAGTTTTTCCAATTTAAGGACATTCAAAATAAGATTTATTTCATTTAGAGATTTCAGAGTCCCCACTTGGGATAATTAAGGGTGTCCCAATTTACTGGTTTAAATCCTGGATCGAGGAAAGATTTGACTCTATTTGACATTCAGCAAACTACAAATTCGGGTAAGGAATTCTGTCAAACCGGGAGAAGGTGTTAGACACTCCCTAGTTCCTTGGTTCGAGCATGGTCACTCAACTATCATATCTGGCTTAATTACATGATTTTAAATCATGTCATCTTATAGTGCAATTTTAAAATTATTTACCTATGTTGATTAAATTTTAAAGAAATGTGAATGTCGTTTAAAACGTGTGTTTGGATCACGTCATATAAAATGCACCCGGATCCGAAAAAGAACTATTCAACGTTTTGGGATTTGGATTTGGGTCACATGAAATGCACACCCGAATTTATGAAAGTATAATTATTAAAGAATGCGCCTAAAATGGCTAACGTGTTATTAGCTTTGCGGGAGGCCATGAAAATTTGCTAAATGTCACGTCCCGAATTCTAACTATTTTTAAAGAAGTAATCAAAGAAGGCCACGCAATTTGTGATTTTATTTGGCGCGGCGCACCTCATGTTTATTTCAAAGGCCATCCTAAAAGAACTATTATTTTCTATTAAGTATTGTCTCTATAAGACCTATATAAGAACCATTACTGAAATATTTGAATAAACTTAGGCCCCTAGGATCAAGTCCGAATCTAAACAAAAGAATCTTTATTTTTGAAGATTCCTCTAATTCAAATTTGCCACTTATCTTAGAAGGCCGAAATTTGCATAATTCAAATTAAATAACAGCTTAAAAATATATTTAGGTTATTGGACTTTGAGGTTAGCCCAGGGAGGGAGCGTTTCAGCCTCATTTTATAAAAATCTAGACAGTCGTGAGCCTTTGTACAGGCCCAAACGAGTTGAAACGGGAGCTGGCTTGTGCATCAATAGAACTGAGGCCCAAGTCAATCAACAAAACAGGCTGCTGAGCCTTGATCTATCAGCAGATCCCAAACCAAATGGAACTTCAGCTTAACTTTACAACCGCTGAACTTGTTTCAAATTGTTCCAAATGCTTTCATTGATTTTTTGTGATAAAGGAGACAATGTACAACCTCTTCAGATCGACGAGCTACTAGTTGTTAAAATCTAATTTTGTGTTCAGATTGTGCTTGAGCTAAATAATTGGTACAAATACGTATAGAATTCAATGCATTGGCATGAAGCAATTAACATCTACATCGAAGTCTTAAACTCAAGGACACAACATAATGAAAAACGCAAATTCTTTGATTTTAAAATCAAATTACTGGTATCAATACTAAAGTACTACACTACTACAAACATTTATTAGGCATGAGTTTGACATTAATATGGGCATACATTCTGATTTAAAAACCCAGTTTCAAGTTCACGATACTTCCTAAGTTTAAAAGTTAAACTAGCATGAGAAATTAAACTACACTATACTAAGGCTAATGTTTTAGATGAGTAGTCACAAGCTCAATAGTTCAACAGTCCAATACAGTCCAGATTTATTTACAACAAGGACATTATCCAATTCAAAGAAACTACCCGAAAATAAACCATTAAATAGAAAAATCTACAACAAAATCATGCAGCAAACTTCATTTCATATTTCCATTCGATATCTAAATTTCATCATATTCAGGAAGTGTCATATTCAGGAAGTGTACCTGGAAGTCACAACATTGAAGAAGGAGAAATCAGTAGCAGCAAAGAGCGGTAATAACATCTCAAAACTGATCTCAAACCCCAAGACTACTATAAAAAAAACCCACCAATTGACATAACCAGTAAATAGCCAAAATAACCAACTCAAATAGACCAGATCAACTCGAAAATTACTCCACTGATTTTTCGACCTCAATTACTGAACAAAATCAAGAAACTGGTTTTTCTTTGATCTTAGATAAGCTAGGAAACTTGAATTAAGATCTTGAATTCGAAACTATTGTAAGGTATCTTTTAGATTTTCAAAACTTGTGAAACAAGGCAAAGGGTGTGAGCCCTTTCTACCCAAAACTAGGGCTGCCTTCAGATTTCTATTTTACACCTCTAGCCCCTCTTTTATTTTTAGGTTTTGCTAGTTTACCCTTATTTATTGACTTTTTTCTCAAGTCATTACGCTAAGTTAGTGATATTCAACTTGAACCCCACCCTAGAAACTTCTATTTGGTTCTATCTTAGTTAATACAATATTCTTTCTATCCAAAATACCTAAAATAACCTTTTATTCAATATGAAATTACCAACCTAGCACTAACTAACCCAACCCCTCTTAAACTTGGTGAAATGACCGTGGTTAACCACCAAAAGGGGCTGGAAACTTTCAGCTATAGCCAAACATCACTACTACAATAAGAACACCTAATAATTCTAATTAACACTAATTAACCAAACCGAAGAATACTTTCATCTATAACCAAACAGAAATAACTCTAATTAACACCAAAGCTCTAAGGCTATATTGAAATTGAAGTAAAAAAAGTATTATGTTTTCAGTCATCGTATCAGTAAAAATTTCAAAAACAAATCAATAGGATCAATAGGAATCAATGCGCACTAAAGAACACAAGCAGAATTAAATTAAAACCGTAAATCAATCCTAATTCAATACAAAGCAAAAGAAATTCTGAGTAAAAAAATTATAAGAATAAAGAAAACAAATCAGGCATGAAAAGGAAAACAGAGAAGAAGATGGGAATGAAATACCTACTTCAAATTTAAACTCTGGCCGGCTGAACTTAGAATTGACCGGACTAAAACTGTCCCTTAATCATGTTTTTCCATGAGAAAACACAAGATTAAGGACTATTATAGTCCAAAATCAGTGAACCCATGAGCCTTGAGAGATTAGGGTTTTCGACCAAACTTCGATCTAAAATTCGAGGCGGTCCATTGAGATTTGAAGGGAGTTAGTTTAGGGTTCAGGAAGAGGAGGGTGAGGACATCATAGGGTGTGAATTTGGTCGGATTTGGAAGAGTTAGGTTTTTAGCCGGAGTCTTCGATTTGATATTTGAAGGGATTGGCTGAGATTTGAAGGAAAATAATGTTGGATTCGGCATGGGGAGGCGACAGGGAGCACAGGGTGTATTTTTGGTGTTGTTTGGAGACGGCGCCACCGTGGGCGTGGAGGCGGCCACCACAGATTTAGATATTCGACGAACATGATGGGGATTCGAAGGAAACTGATGGTGGGGATGGAAAGAGGCGGTTGAGAGGGTGGTGTTGTGTAATTTTGGAGTTGTTTGGAGCATCACCGCCGGCAAAGGCGATTTCAAGATGGCGGCAACCGGCGGAGGGATGGTGGCGTTACGTTTTCTAGTGAGAGGGGTCTGAGATGGTGAGATATGGGTAGGGGGGTTGTCCGACATTTTTATATCAAATGAAAGGGGCTTCTCGACCATTGGATTAAGCCAACCTCGATGGCCCAGATCGAATTACCATGGAACGACGTCGTTTGGCTAGGAAAAGAGGATGGATCGGGTTGGGGTCGGGCATGGATATGGTCTGGGTGGGTTTTTGGACTACTTTGGGTGAATTTTGGTCCCAATTTAGGCCTCAATTTTCCAAATTTTGTTTTGCTTTTTTTTTCTTTTTTGTTTTCAACTTTCTTTTAATTTTAAAACAAAACATAAATCTAAGTTATTTCTAAAGTTGAATTAACTAACTAAAAAAACTAATTAAACCCAAAATGACAATTCAAACAATTAATTAAGACAAATTAGCACAAAAACTACTCAAAAATCAAGACTAAAATTAAAAGTACAAATTACACTATATTTTGGTGATTTTTCATTCTATTAAATAATTGACTTTCTGATCAATCGTAAAATGCAAAACTAAATCCTAAATGCACACGCCAAGTATTTTTTATAAATTAAAATGCACTCAACATGCAAGCAAACACACAATTATGCAACTAAATTTTGAAAATCACACAGATAAAGAAAAATCATAATTTTACGAATTTACAGGAGTGATTTAAGCTAGGAAAAAGTCACATGCTCATAGCTACCCCTCTTCACTCGGAGACACGAAGGGTTTTCTGGAAAAGATAATTGAGAACTCATGAGAGATTTTGTATGCTTAACACTCCGTGAGAAGCATTTTGAAAATCTTGACTGCACCCTGCTTTAGGGGTTGCCTACATATCCTCGGCTAAAGAGGAATCGGGTCAGTATAGTTCATGAGTGTTTGGTAGCTGGGACTACCAAAGCTATGATCTCACTGCTGCTTCTACTGACGCTAGACCCCCTTATTACACCTTATGAAAAATAAAAGAAACTAGACTAAACTATGAACTATGGGATTAGAAAAAAACTTATCTACGTCTTCCTCTTGCTCTTGATCTTGGTTGCTTTTGTTGCCTTGTGCCTCTCACTGTCGTTGCCTTGTTGACTTGTATTTCCTCTTTTAACATGTGGAAGCCACATTGTTATCCTTGAGCTGTATTCCCTTGTTCTCCAGGTGGGCGCCTGGTTACCGCAACTTGAATTTTAAAATGTATTCCCTTATTCTACAGGTGGGCGCCTGGTTGCTGAAACTTGAAATTTGAAAGGTATTCCCTTATTTTGCAGGTGGGTGCCTGATTGATGAAACGTAGAATTTGAAAGGTATTCCCTTATTTTGCAGGTGGGCGCCTGAATATTAAAACTTGAATCTTGAAAAGTATTTCCTTGTTCTCCAGGTAGGCACCTGATTACAAAAAACATGCAATTTGAAAAATATTCCTTTGCTCTCCAGGTGGGTGCTTGATTACCAAAACTTGAAATTTGAAAAATATTCCCTTGTTCTCTAAGTGAACGCCTGAATGCCAAAACATGAATTTGAAAAATATTCCCCTGTTCTCCAGGTGGGCGCCTGATTACCAAAAGGTGAAATTTGGAAAATATTCCCTTATTCTCCAGGTGGGCGCCTGATTACGAAAACTTGAAATTTGAAAAATATTCCCTTGTTCTCCAGGTGGACGCCTGATTACCAAAACTTTAAATTTGAAAAATATTCCCTCGTTTTCCAGATGGCCACCTGATTACCAAAACTTGAAATTTGAAAATATTCCCTTGTTCTCCAGGTGGATACCAGATTACCAAAACATGAAATTTGAAAAATATTCTCTTGTTCTCCAGGTGGGCGCCTGATTACCAAAAGGTGAAATTTGGAAAATATTCCCTTATTCTCCAGGTGGGAGCCTGATTACGAAAACTTGAAATTTGAAAAATGTCCCCTTGTTCTCCAGGTGGTCGCCTAATTGCCAAAACTTGAAATTTAAAAAATATTCCCTTGTTCTCCATGTGAGCACCTGATTACCAAAACTTAAAATTTGAAAAATATTACCTTGTTCTCCAGGTTGGCGCCTGACTACCGAAACTTGAAATTTGCAAAATATTCCCTTATTCTCCAGGTGGGCGCATGATTAACAAAACTTGAAATTTTAAAGTATTCCCTTGTTCTCTAGGTGGGCGCCTGATTACCAAAAATTGAAATTGAAAAATATTCTCTTGTTATCTAGGTGGATGCCTGATTACCAAAACTTGAAATTTGAAAACTATTCATTTGTTCTCCAAGTGGGTGCCTGATTACCAAAACTTAAAATCTGAAAAATATTCCCTTGTTCTCTATGTGCGCGCCTGGTTGGAAAAACATGAAATTTGAAAAATATTCCCTTGTTCTCCAGGTGGGCACCTGATTACGAAACTAGAAATTTGAAAAATATTCCTTTGTTCTCCAGGTTGGCATCTTATTATCAAAACTTGAAATTTGAAAAGTATTCCCTTGCTCTCCAGGTGGAACGCCTGATTACCAGAACTTGAAATTAAAAAAAATATTTCCTTGTTCTCCAGCTGGGCTCCTGATTACCAAAACGTGAAATTTGAAAACCTCTTGTTCTCCAGGTGGGCGCTTGATTACCAAAAGGTGAAATTTGGAAAATATTCCCTTATTCTCCAGGTGGGCGCCTGATTACGAAAACTTGAAATTTGAAAAATGTCCCCTTGTTCTCCAGGTGGTCGCCTGATTGCCAAAACTTGAAATTTAAAAAATATTCCCTTGTTCTCCAGGTGAGCACCTGATTACCAAAACTTGAAATTTGAAAAATATTACCTTGTTCTCCAGGTTGGCGCCTGACTACCGAAACTTGAAATTTGCAAAATATTCCCTTATTCTCCAGGTGGGCGCATGATTACCAAAACTTGAAATTTCAAAAGTATTCCCTTGTTCTCTAGGTGGGCCCCTGATTACCAAAAATTGAAATTGAAAAATATTCCCTTGTTCTCTAGGTGGATGCCTGATTACCAAAACTTGAAATTTGAAAAATATTCAGTTGTTCTCCAAGTGGGTGCCTGATTACCAAAACTTGAAATCTGAAAAATATTCCCTTGTTCTCTATGTGCGCGCCTGGTTGGAAAAACATGAAATTTGAAAAATATTCCCTTGTTCTTCAGGTGGGCACCTGATTACGAAAACTAGAAATTTGAAAAATATTCCTTTGTTCTCCAGGTGGGCTTCTTATTATCAAAACTTGAAATTTGAAAAATATTCCCCTGCTCTCCAGGTGGAACGCCTGATTACCAGAACTTGAAATTAAAAAAAATATTTCCTTGTTCTCCAGCTGGGCTCCTGATTACCAAAACGTGAAATTTGAAAACCTCTTGTTCTCCAGGTGGGCGCCTGATTACCAAAACTTGAAATTTGGAAAATATTCCCTTGTTCTCCAGGTGGGTGCCTGATTACCAAAACATTCAATTTGAAAAGTATTCCCTTGTTCTCTAGGTGGGCGCTTTATTACCAAAACTTGAAAATTGAAAAATATTCCCTTGTTCTCCAGGTGAGCTCCTGATTACCAAAACTTGAAATTTGAAAAATATTCCTTTTTTCTCAAAGTGGGCGCCTGATTACCATAACTTAAAATTTGAAAAATATTCCCTTGTTCTCCATGTGGACGCCTAATTACCAAAACTTAAAATTTGAAAAATATTCCCTTGTTCTCTAGTGGGCTCTTGAAATTTGAAAACTATTCCCAGTGACTACTGCTTGTGTACCTGATCACGATGAAACAAAAAAAACAAGAGAAATTCTTTCTACCCCAGTTGGGTGGTGGATGCATCTATGAGTGTTAATCAAATCCCATGACAACTTCAAAATTAGGCTATGTTCTCAAAAGGTATTAACTTTTCACTATGTCTTGTTATCCGAGTTATATCTGCTGGGGATCTACTGGGGGGCTGGTGATTGAATCGACTTCCCATTATCCAGAAAGGTCCTGACAACTCTTAATTAGATGGCCAAATGTGTCTGATGGGGATTAGTATCTAGAGCTACATCCCATTATTCAAGTGGGTCCTAATGACTCTTGTTGGGGAAATATTTGTGCCCGCCCTTGCTACTCGCCCTTATTTGTGTTTTAGGCTAAGTCCCATTTTTCAGGAGGGGTCTGACGACTCTTAACTGAATCCTATTTTAAGATGTAAGTCATTTTATGCCCTTCGCTATCCATGATTACCTTTAACCTTTAAATAAGTCCCATTTTAAATGCAGATTCTAACTTCCTATTGTTTCTGCTGGTGATCATTGTTCAAGAGGGTTCCGACGACTCTTACTGGGAAAGGTGTTTGTGCCTGCCCATGTTACCCGCACCTGTTTGAGTTTTAATCTGAGTCCCATTTCCAGGAGAGTCTTGAGAATTTCATTTTGCATGCTCCTTTTAACTCTCGGTTGTCTCTGCTGGGGGTTTCTAATTGAAGTTTCATCCCATTATACTCTTGCTGGGGAGAATACCCATGTCGGATTATGTTCCTTATTGAGTTTTAGCTGGGTCCTATTTTCCAGGTGGGTTCTGAGATTTTTTATCATACCTTCCATGTGCCTGCCTTCCCCTGTGGATGGCCTTCCTTAGGATCTCTTGGAATTTTCTGCCCCTGCATCAATCAAAGAAACTTATTATTTTGAAAAGTGGTGGTTAGCTTGCAACATTCTTGTTGGAAGTGGTCTCACCACTGCCTTGTTCCGTTGTATTTAATTTTCCATGTTGATGATGAGTTGCCTAAGTTTGTTGGCTGGTCCCCGAACCCGTATGTCCTTGCTTTCTCCCTCGTTATTGTGTTACACTCCTGACCCTTTTGCCAGAATTCTTACATCTTTCCTGAGATTACCAAGTCAATGTACTATGCTCGGCAGACCCTCTGACCCTTATGGCTTTACTCTGCTCCCCCCATCTTTGTGTTGCACTTTTGTCCCTCTTGCCAAAACTCTTGCCTCTCGAGTCAGTTTTAGCATCAAAGCTTTTGTAAATCCTCTGCCTTTGTTACATTTTTGGCTGGCATGGCTTTGTCCATTTAGGAGTTGGTAGTAAGCTTTGAAATTTCTCTCCTGTTTTCTTAAAAAAATGACCTTGGAGACACGAAAGAAAATGAAATGCAATGACTCCGAACTGTTTTAGGGTAAAATAATTCCAAATTTGGCGACTATTAAGGGGAAAAGAAAAGAAACTTATCTGAGAAGGAACAACTGGTTTTTCATGATCATGACATGCACTTCGACTTAGTTGACACTGTACGTCCAGATGATCAGCCTTCGGTTGCCATGCTTTTGTTTTTGTGACCATTTTTAACTAAACCCTAACTCTGCTTCACTTACGGTGTTCTGAATAGATTTCCACAAATAGCCCTTTCTGCAGTTGTTGCGTCTTGCCTTGCCTTCGCCTTATGGTTCCCGTGAGGGTTTTCACCAATAAGGCTCTCTCATTTTCATTTCTCTCAGCTCTCATCATCGTACAGTGCCCGAGGGTTTTCACAATTAAGACTCTCATTTTTATTATTTTCCTGTTTGAACTAGAGTGTTGTCCTAGGGTATGGCCCACCCCGTCTTGCTTGCCTCAGAATTTCTTAAAGACTTATCAGAAGGTCTTTCTTTGGACTGTAATGTAGGCATTTGGATAAGGTTAGAAAGAAAGGGGTATAAAATATTCAAAATAATTCCTGTGAGTTCAGAATTTACAACTTTCGGAATCCAATTTATTATAACAAACACAAATTTCTGCCCCAGTTTCTTGCTTGGGACCTTTGGATTTTATTCGAATATGACCAAGCTGTGAGACTGCCTATGTATCCTTTTCCAAAGGAATCAGGTCAAATGTAATTCCTGCCGATTCCTTGTTTTGTTGTTATTTGTCTGTTTTCCTTTTTCTTTTTCTCTTTCTGTTTTCTTTTCTTTTTTTCTTTTCTTTTTTTCCTTTTCTTGTTTTTCTCTTTTTCTCTTTTCTTTTCATGTTTTTCTTTTCTTCTTTTTTTTTTCATTCTTTCCTTTCCTTTTACTGCCTTCTAACACTTGCATTTCTGACTATTGTTACTGACTTCGAAAGAGGGGTGTGAAAATAAGTAATTGAAGCTCAAAAGGGTTAACAAAGGGTAGAGTGTATAGATAGCCGAATAAAATACCTACGTCATTCCAATCTTTAAAACATGCCAAGTACAAACAAACATGCCAAGCATAGACAGTGATCTAAACAAAGAAAGTCATACATAGTATCTTTTAACTGCATCTTAATTGATGGCCATTTTCACACATTTCCCTTCCACGTCTGTTAGTTACAATGCCCTGTTGGACAACACTCTTGACACGACAAACGGTCCTTGCCAGTTTAGGGCAAACTTGCCCTTTGCCTCTGCTAGGTGAGGGATGATGCGTCTCAATACTAGCTGACTCACTTCAAACCTTCTTGGACACACTTTCTTATTATATGCTCTGGCCTTTCTCTGTTGATACAACTAGACGTGACATACTGCTGCCAATCTTTTCTCATCAATCAGACTCAATTGCTCCAGACGGGCTTTGACACATTCTTCATCGTCATCTCCTAATTCGGCCACGATCTAAAGGGATGGGATTTAAAATTCAGCCGGGATTACTACTTCTGTGCCATAAACCAACAGATACGGAGTTGCCCCTACTGAAGTGCGAACAGTAGTGCGATAGCCTAGCAATGCAAAGGGTAACTTCTCCTGCCACTGCTTGGAACCTTCCACCATTTTGCGAAGTATCTTCTTTATGTTTTTATTGACTACTTTGACTGCTCCATTCGCATTAGGGAAGTATGGGGTAGAATTGCAATGTATAATTTTGAACTGCTGACATACCTCTTTCATCAAATGACTATTTAGATTTGCTCCATTATCAGTGATGTGGGTCTTCGAGATTCGAAACTGACAGATGATATTTGCATGTACAAAGTCGACCACGGCTTTCCTGGTCATTGCCCTAAAGGTCTTAGCTTCAACCCACTTGGTAAAATAATAAATAGCAACCAGGATGAACGTGTGTCTATTGGAAGCTACTGGTTCGATAGGTCCGATGACATCCATGCCCCAAGCAACGAAGGGTCGTGGTGCAAACATTGTATGCAGTTTAGATGGCGGGGAGTGAAGAAAGTCTCCATGCACCTGACATTGATGACATTTGCGCATAAAACAGATACAATATCGCTCCATGGTGAGCCAATAATACCATGCCTGGAGAATCTTCTTTGCCAAAACATATCCGCTAATGTGCGGCCCGCAGACTACAACATGCACCTCATTCATGATGGTTGTAGCCTGCCCAGCATCTACACACCTTAACAACCCAAGATCCGGTATTCTTTTGTATAGCACCCCTCCACTGAGGAAAAACCCACTAACAGACAATAGATTGTTCTTTTCTGGTCACTTGTGGCATGTACTGGATACACCCCCATCTTGATATATTCTTTGATATGGTGAAACCACGGTTCACTGTCAAGCTCTCTTTCCACCATATTACACTAAGCATGTTGATAATGAACCTGGATTGTATTAGGTCAACATAAGCCTTATCCGGATGATGTAACATTGACTCCTGAGTAGCCAAGGAATCAGTAAGCTCATTGTGAATTCTGGGGATAAGCTTGAACTCTATTGACCAGAATCGTTGACAAAGATCATGTAAGCATTGCCAGTATGATATAAGCTTTAAATCTCTTGTTTCCCACTCCCCTTGAATTTGGTGTACCAGAAGGTCTGAGTCCCCCAAGACCAAGACTTCCTGAACACCCATGTCTGCCGCTAACCTCAAACCCAAAATACATGCCTTATATTCTGCCATATTGTTGGTGCAATAGAAGTGTAGCTAAGCCGTAATGGGGTAATGGTACCCTGTTTTAGAAATGAGTACTGCTCCTATCCCGAAGCCTTTCATGTTAGCGGCCCCATCGAAAAATAATTTCCATCCCAGCTTCTCGCCTTGTTCTGTTTCATCAATATGAATTACTTCGTCATCCGAGAAGTATGTCTTTAAGGGTTCATATTCTTCATCTATCGGATTCTCAGCTAAATGGTCAGCCAATGCATGTGCTTTCATTGCAGTCTTAGTCACATAGACAATGTCAAACTCAGTGAGTAAGATTTGCCATTTTGCAAGCCTCCCTGTGGGCATGGGCTTCTGAAAAATGTACTTCAACGGGTCCAGACGTGAGATTAGATAAGTGGTATACGGTGACAAGAAATGTTTTAACTTCTGGGCTACCCAATTCAGGGCATAACATGTTCTTTCAAGATGAGTATACCTGACCTCGTACGCTGTAAATTTCTTGCTGAGGTAGTATATGGCATGATCTTTTCTCCCGGTGACATCCTGCTGACGCAACATGCATCCAAATGAGTTGTCCAAGACTGTCAAATATAAAATTAGGGGCCTTACTGATTTCGGTGGGACAAATACCGGCGGGTTCGACAAATATTCCTTTACTTTATCAAAAGCCTCCTGGCACTCTCTCGTCCATACGACTGCAACATCCTTTTTCAACAGCTTAAAGATGGGCTCGGAGGTTGTCGTGAGCTGAGCAATGAATCGACTGATGTAGTTCAGTCTCCCCAATAGACTCATAACCTCTATCTTGTTCCTTAGAGGCGGCAATTCCTGTATGTCTTTGATCTTTGATGGATCTAGCTCAATGCCTCAGGGCCTTACTATGAACCGTAGCAACTTCCCTGAGGGGACCCCAAATGCGCACTTTGCTGGGTTGAGTTTGAGATTATACATGCGCAGCCTCTGAAAAAATTTCCTCATATCTATGAAATGGTCGGATTGCTTTCTTGATTTCACAATTACATCATCCACATAGACCTCAATCTCCTTGTGTATCATATGGTGAAAGATAGTTGTCATTGCTCTTATATATTTTGCCCCAGCATTCTTTTGACCAAAGGGCATGACCATGTAGCAGTATGTCCCCCATGGTGTGATGAATGTTGTTTTCTCCGTATCCTCCTCATCCATCAAAATCTTGTGGTAACCGGCGTAACAATCCACGAACAACCCGTTATCATGTTTTGCATAGTTGTCAATTAATATGTAGATGTTTGGCAGTGGGAAATTGTCTTTTAGACTTGCTTTGTTGAGGTCACGATAATCGACATACACCCTAGTTTTAAAATCCTACCTTGGCACGGGTACAACATTAGCTAACCAGGTGGGCTATCGTGTGACTCGGATAACCTTTGCCTCAAATTTCTTGGTAACTACCTCTTTGATTTTCACGCTTACATCATTTTTAAACTTCCTTAACTTTTATCTAACAGGAGGGAAGGCTGGGTTGGTGGGCAATTTGTGAACCATCAAGCCAGTGCTAAACCCGGGATATGATTGTAAGACCATGCAACAACATCTTTGTATTCAAGCAGCACTTCAATTATTTCTCTCCTAAGCTGTGGCCCCAGATGGACACTTATTTTTGTTTCTCTAATGTTATCTGGGTCCCCTAAATTTACTGCCCCTGTATCGCTCAGGTTTGGCTTGGTTTCTCCTAAAAAAGGCTCAACTCTTTATTAATTTCATCCAATAATCTTTCCTCATCATACTCCAATTCATCCTTATGTTCTATTTCTTGAATTATTACTTCTGAATTATACCGATTTTTAAGACTAGGCCGAAGTGTTCTTATGCATGTCAGATCATTTGAGCCAGCATAAAAATAACTGTAAAAAATAGAAAAGAAGAGCAAAGAAAAATGAAAGCTATTAGCATTAAGGAAAAGGGAAATTGCATTTCATTGAAATAGGAAAGGTAACAGGGTTTACACATCCAAGCGGACGGAACATAACATATGAATTACAACCCTAGAGATAACCCATATTAAACTGAATGAAAAATCAAAGCCGACTACCAAGACTCTCTCCAAGTGGGAAGATGAGTGGCTTTCCAGTTGTTGACTCTTGCATGGGTTCCCACAAACTGCACATTTTCCTTACTTGATCCTTCCCCGACCTCCACCATGTTCACATTTTCAAACAACTTTTCAAACTTCTCGAGTAACTCTTTGTAAGGGTTAACCGCAGTATTGGCACTTGTTGTCGTCAAACACTACGTGGCGTCAAATTTCACAAATTATTTGCAGAGGCGAGGCACATGCTTTCTTTCTCATCTTTCTGGCTCTCTTGATATCTGTACTTGTGGGCTTGAACCCTAAACCAAAAGTCTCTAGGTTCGTGGGAAGAAACACCGGCTGTATGATACCCTGAAGTGAGGCCCCCAAACCTTTTCCAGGAACAAACCCATTCTTTAGCATTTCAACCGCTACCATAATAGTTGCAGTAGCTAACCTTGGTGTTGGAACATGCTCCCCTTCAGGGACTTTCTCCACTGTTACTGAGTCATGAACTTGATACACCCAGGGACCTTTATCATCATCTACTTCAATGAAGGGCACAATAGCATCCATGTGGAAATGCAAATGGTCTTCACCATGCACCATTATTTTCTGTCGATCCCATTCAAATTTCACCATTTGATGCAAGGTAGAAAGCACTGCCTTGGCTGCGTGAATTCAGGGTCTACCCAGCAACATGCTATAAGAAACTACCACATCCAGCACTTGAAACTCCATGGTGAACTCAACGGGACCTATTGTCAGCTCCAACACTATATCCCATATTGAGTCTTTGCCTCCGGAATCGAACCCTCGAACGCAAATGTTATTCTTGTTGATCCTTTTATTGCCCACCTTCACCTTGTTCAGTGTGGAAAGTGGGAAAATAGTCGCACTAGACCCGTTATCAACTAGAACCCGGGTGACCACAGCATCTTCACACATCACATTCAAGTAAAGAGCCCTATTGTGCTCGGTGCCCTCCATGGGAAGCTCATCATCTGAGAAAGTGACCCGATTTACCTCGAATATCTTTTCTGCAATCTTTTCCAAGTGATTCACTGTTATCTTTTCAGGAACATGGGTTTCGTTTAAAATTTTCTTCAATGCCCGGCGGTGTTCATCTGAATGGATAAGCAAGAAGAGTAAGGAGATTTACGCCGGTGTTTTCCTTAATTGCTCTATGATGGAGTAGTCCTGCATTTTTATTTTCTTTAGGAATTCTTCTGCCTCTTCTTCTGACACAGCTTTCTTCACCGACTCTAGGTTATCCTTGGGGATCCTACTTTTTCTTAACTCCTTAGGGGCGAAGTATCTCCCTGACTGGGTCAAACGTCGGGCTTCAAAACTTATTCTCTTACTTATTTCCCTTTGTACATCACTATTGCTTGTTCATATCTCCAAGGAATGGCTTTGCTGTTGACGATTGGCGGCTGGATTACTGGTTTTACGATGACAGTCTCTATGCGAGCACCTTTCACAATTATGACGGGTTCCCTAGTTTCCCCGTGTACTACCACTTTTGCCTTTCCTGCTTTGATGCAACCATGCTTGATGACTCCCCATGAACCACCACAATAGGTTTGCTATCTAGTTCATTCATCTTGATCACTGACTTCTCACTGCTCACATTCTCAGTTAGCTTGACTTCACTGGATTTGATCAGCATTACAATTTGTGAGGGCTTTTTAGGCTCTCCTCCCTTGTCCACTATCTCAATCATATTTGTCTCATGATGGGCAAGAAACAAGTTTTGGTTAATGTTGGGTACTTTTGGAGGTTGCACTTCAATCCGGTGGGAGTTGATAAATTCCTGGATAGCGTTCTTCAAATGCCAACACTTTTCGGTATCATTCCTCGGGACACCAGAACAATATTCACAGCTGGCAGAATAATCAAGATTTCTCGGGGAAGGGTTTGGCAATTTATCTTCGATTAGCCTCAACATGTCTAGCTGCCTCAACTGGTGGATCAAGCTGGTATATGACTCTCCCAATGGTGTGAAATTTTTCTTCTTCTGCACTCTCTCAGCTTATAGAACTTGGTTGGCCCAGGAAGCCGGTCTGGGGGGTTGTTGGTAGGCTCTTGGAGGGTAGTTATTTGGTATAGCTGGATAATTATTTGATGGAGATGGCGCACGCTATTGTGTATGGGCGGGAGGTTGGGTATATACTTGTGCGTGATGGACTGAGAAACGGGGTTCTAACGGTGGATAGTAATGTTGTGGTGGGACATATGGAGTGTGTGGGTATGTTTGGTGGTGAGGACGAGGTTGGCTGTAATTGGATGGAGCTCGGGGCCTGAACCAAGTCCCTCACCCAACTGTCGCTACTTCTTCCTTCTTCTTCTTTCCAAATGTTCCCCAGTCCTGCTTTGGGTAGCCTGAGTAGTTTCTTTGGTTGCAGAGTAACTCATGATATTGTTGGATTTGAGCCTTTCCTCGACCATACTTCCCATTTTAATTACCTCATTGGAGGATTTAACCAATGCCGACACCAGATGACCAAAATATGTGGGCTCTAGAGCTTGCAATAAATAATCTACCATCTCACTCTCCTTCATTGGAGGATCGACCCTTGCCGCATGTTCCCTCCAACGGAAACCATATTCTCTGAAGCTCTCATTGTGTTTCTTTTACAGTTTTTTCAAATACCGACGGTCTGGGAAAATTTCAAGATTATATTGAAAGTGATAGGCGAATGCTTGTGCCAAGTCATCCCAAGTGTACCATCGAGTATGATCCTGCCGGGTGTACCATTCCAATGCCGACTCACTTAAACTTTGACTGAAGTACGCCATTAGAAATTCATCTTTTCCCCGTACTCCTCTCATTTTGCTACAAAATCCCCTTAGATGCGCGACTGGATCGCGACTGGATCATCATGTCCATCATATAAGTCAAACTTAGGCATCTTAAAACCTGGAGGCAACCTCACATCTGGGAATAAACAGAGGTCTTTGAACTCACACTCACATGGCCGCCTAACCCTCGCATATCTTGGAACAATTGTTCTAAACTTCTGACCTTCCTGAGCACCTCCTCTTGCTCGGGATTTTTGATTGGTTTTTCAACCCCCGTCGCATTTCCAAACGGATAGCATATGAGTAGGGTTCATGGGCTTTGTAAGAGGGGTTTTGTAGGTAGTACTGATTGTCGTGAGCTTGAAGCAAAGGCTCACTTGATGATCTATAGAGTGTGGAAGGAGGAGGTCCCACATAAATGGGAGCAATAGGTGGAGGGGTGTGTGGAATAGCTTTGGGTAGTGGAGCTGGGGGTGCTTGAGAGGTCGTACCTTGGTTTTGTGGGTAGACGAGGAAACTTGGGGGTGGATCAGCGGTGGAATGGTCGTGAGATTAGGCCAGTGGTGGGATGAAGGTCGGATTAGCCGGATAGGTCGGCGGTGGTTGCCCTCTCACCCATGCCTGATATATTTTGGCCATTTGGTGTTTCATTTTGTATATTTCCTCCTTCATTTCATTAACCTCTGATTCCTCTACCTCTTTCGAGGGGTCAATGAAGTTGACATCGGTTCTGGATTTGCCATGATCTTTATGCTCTTAGACCGCGTATTGTAGGAGTGGTTTGCAAGAATGCCGCAAGAACTAACCACCTGGCTGGAATGAAAGGACAATACCAACACTGGTTAGTGGTTAGGTTTCAACACATTGGTGGCCACATGTTTGGGGATGAATGGACCTAAGTAGTTATCCATTTCTATGATGCACAGATGTGATTGCTTGCGTCATCCCAGCTCTTAACCCCTGTCATCTTTTTTCTTGTGTTTCTTTCTTCTTTCCTCAACAATTTTTATTCTCTCCTTTGTTTTACCACGGTTTTCTTATTTCTTTCCCTCTATTCTTTTTGTTGGTTATGGTCAAATCCTATGAAGATTGACTTTGTATGATGACCCCGCATGAATCAGACCGAGCGTAGTTCTTGCAAATGAATACATGAAATAACTATTTTTTTGGAATTTCAATTTTCATAAAGCAAATCATTTTATTACAACTTCTGATACAGAAATATTTTGACTTCTCAATTTTTATAATGTAAAGCATTTGATTACAACCGCTGAAAGGAAATGAATAGACGCCAACTCAACCAGAAACGACCAACTTTGACTTAAAATGGAAAACGACTAACCCAACATACTACTACATTTCAAATAAAGTAAACTACAGACTCTTGAACTGGAAAATCATAAATACATTAAAGCCTCTAATACTCCTAGGGCCTGCGGGACATCATTTGGTCTTGCCGCAGGCCTATATGCTAAATCCCATTGGGGGTGATGGAGGTCCTCCATTACTTGTCATCACTGCAGCAAAGAAAGTGTTACGAGCCATGTCCTTGCATGTGTGGCACTTCAAGGTAGTGTAGTCAGCAATGGCTTTGATCCGCTCTTCTAATCGTGTCATTTTCTTGAAGCAGCCGCCCTATCTGATCACTCCTGGATTCCAAAACTTGGGAGTCAAGAAGGTGCTGATTTTGCAGATGTTTTATTTCCTCTTCCATTTGGGCCATCAAGTCATAGCATTTTTCCCTATCAGTTTTGTAATCTTTGGCTTGCCTAATTGCCTCGTCCTCAAGAGTAGTTACTTTTCTTCTCAGATTAGCAATAGTTGCTTCATAGTTTCTTTTCATTTGTCGCACAAATTGGGCTTGCTCTTCTGATTTCTTTTCCCATTGCACCTGGACTTTTGCTATATTCTTTTCGTATTTTTCTGGTCTTCTAGTTATTCCAAGACTTGCCTTTTCAGCCCGCTTATCAACCTTTCATCGGCCTGACTTTTTTCTTGGTTGTTGGCTGCTACTTTCATATGTTGGATCTGAGCCTTAAGAGTCTCATTTTCCTGAGTCAATTTCGTTTTATTACCTTCATCAGTTGCGGCTTGCAAGCTGCTTTCAAACTGAAGATCCCGAACCTGCTTTTCCAATACTCATATCCTTGTCCTGTATTCATTTTCTTTGGGTGCCCAATCCCATTGCGCCTGGGCTCCGTCAGTGTATTGTTGGAAATGTGGCCTCTTTGCGGGTCTCTCAGGGGTGTGGAATCATTTGCCAAACCAAATCATAAATTTAGAGTCCACTTCGCCTCTAGGTCGATCCCGCACTATGGTCTTAGGCTCAAGAAACCTACATTCATTCTATATTTGGCGGATTTTTCCTTCTGGAAATGACCTTTTGGGCCTAGTTCGATGACTTGTTTACTTAGATGTTCATCACAGTGGACGGTTTGAAATCTTCCCAATTGGCACAAAACCCTGCAGTGAGCATTGGGTTGGATGCTCCGAATGCCCATCAAGAGAATATAAGGTACTTCAGCTAATATGTATACAGCCTCAGTAGCGGGAAGGCATCTGAAAGCCCACTCAATTTTGTCAGCGGTCAAGGATCTCAAACATGAGAGCCAAGCCTAGGTACCCTCAGGGAATTCAATACCCGTTACCCGTGTCTTAAATTCTTTAATACAGCTCAACCCGGTCAAACAGTAGTTCATGTACCTAGTCTGGTGACAGAGGTGCTCTCGTATACATAGCTGTAGCAACATATTGCAACCCTGGAAGAACTTTCCACCTTCTCGGCATATAGTCAATGCTTGATAGATTTAAGACATGATTAGCGGCACGACCGTGCTGTTGGCTTTTTTGATTGCAACATCTAGCATTCCTACAAGGCCGATCTCTATGTGACCATCTTTTCAGGGACAAAATACAACTCCCAAGAACGCTATCATGAAAGCTAAGGCCCGCTTTGCCTCCCACTTGTCTCTGTTTTCGGCATGGGTTAGACTAGTGTTTGGCTCTTCAAAACCTCAGGGGTTGCCATATTAATGATACAAGAAATGGAGTGTGCAATACCCTTCTGATATATTTCCATCCTGAACATCCCGGCTAATACTTAGCAAGTCTAGGAACCTGCGGAGAGTTACTGGTCTCGGTGCTAACGGATACCTGCTTCTAATATTTTCATTAAGCCCTGCATAACCCGCAATTTCCTCCAATGTAGGTGTGAGCTAAAAGTTAGAGAAACAAAATACATTCCGAGTAGGGTCCCAGAAAGGTACCAATGCCTCAACTATATCCAACATTGGCTTGTCTTTTAATAAACCGACGAGGCCTCCTAGAACCTTTTCCACTGTTTCTTTGCTTCCAGACCCTACATCGTCCCACCACATATGGAGCATCAAGGGGATCTCATTAAGGACTGTGAAGGGTTCAATTTCATTTGTACTTATCCTACACATTTATTAAAGTTATTTTGAAGACTAGTTGAAAGAAGAAAAAAACATCATTTCTTTCTTTCTTTTTTCATAATTTCTCAATTTTTATTTCAAGGTAATACTCCGGTTTTGCAGATACGGCCTTTTAGCACCTCGGGGGAAAATATTTTAGGTTGTGTCTGTTAACCGTTGAAAATAACGCAAGGTGGTTTTTCTTGCAAGAACAACCTTCCGGCGGCTTTTTGGGACATTCGGCTTATTTTTGACAAGAATGGCATCGCCTGGCTTATTTATAGCTAAAATCAACATTTTTGTTATGATTTGTGGCTATTTTTGCAAAAGGGAAGTTGGACTGGATGCTTACGTATCTCACATCCGGTGAGAATCAAACTGGCATAGTTTGGGCAAGTAAAACTATTTTTTGAAAACAACTCTTTTCTTCTAATTCATAGGCAAATAAACAGAACAAAAATTTTTCATTGATAAATTGAACAAACTACTTTTGAAAACAATTTTTTTTTTCTTTTTTTTTCCTTTTCTTTGGAAAACAAACTCTTCCCATCTCTCAACCTTTCCCTAATATTCATAAGCCAGTTAGCATGCAAAATCCGGTATAAATCCACAAGTAGCATGTAAAATGCATCACGATGGTCCATTATTTTGGGTGCACCTGTCCTAGACGGACCCAACCCCTATGTTGAGTCCCCTAAGTCAAATGCATGTGATACAAACAAATGTTCCTACTCGGAATACGACATGAGGTTTTGTTATACTAAGTTTGAACCCTGGGTTTATACCTGGCTTACCCGAGCGGACAACTCGAGCCGGGGGGGGGGGGGGGGGGGGGGGGCCGCGTCCCGGGGATATAGAAGATCCGTCGTCTTAGCGGCTTGTCCAAACCTCGTTCTAAATTGGGATAAGACTCTAAACAGAAGAGAAATCACACGAAGTGCACCCTTCTCCATGATCTAGAAGACTCGGAGAGAAGGAGGGTTTCATAGCAGTTTATATGTAGTCCAACAATTATCAATGCGGTAAAGCATTTAGCACATATGGCATAGAACATGTAGGAAAATCAGAAAAGCCAAATATAATATTTATTCTAAGCTCGAATTATTGAACCCTGAACCATAGATTCTGGGTTCGATCCCCAGCAGAATTTCCAGAGCTGTCACGCCTCCTTTTTCTACTACACCCCGCGAATGGCATAAAAAGGAAGTTTTTTTAATTTAAGGAAAATTGAAACGGGATGTATTTTATTTCGAGATTTCAGAGTCGCTACTTGGGATAATTAATGGTGTCCCAAGTCACTGGTTTAAATCTCGAATCGAGGAAAGATTTGACTATGTTTAATAGTTAGCGAACTAGAAATCCGGGTAAGGAATTCTGTTAACCAGAGAGAAGGTGTTAGGCACTCCCAATTTTCGTGGTTTGAGAACGGTCGCTCAACTGTCATATCTAGCTTAATTACGTGATTTTAAAGCATGTCATCTTATAGTGCAATTTTAATATTATTTACCACTTTTGATTAAATTTAAAGAAAATGTGAACGTCGTTTAAAGCGTGTGTTTGGATCACGTCACATAAAATGCACCGGGATCCGATACACAATTATTCAACATTTTGGGATTTGTATATGGGTCACATGCAATGCGCTCCCGAATTTAAGAAAGTAAAATTATTAAAGAACGCGCCTAAAGCGGCTAACACGTTATTAGCTTTGCGGGAGGCCATGAAAATTCTCTAAATGGCACGTCCCGAATTCTAAATATTTTAAAAAAGTAATTAAAGAGGGCCACACAATTTGTGATTTTTTTGGCGTGGCACACCTCGTGTTTATTTTAAAGGTCATCCTAAAAGAACTATTATTTTGTATTAAGTATTGTCTCTAAAAGGCCTAATTAAGAACCATTACTCAAATATTCGAATAAATTCGGGCCCCCAGGATCAAGTTTGAATCCAAACAAAAGAATCTTCATTTTTGAAGATTCCTCTAATTCAAATCTGTTAGATATCTTAGAAGGCCCAAATTTGCATTATTCAAATTAAATAATAGCTTAGAAATAGATTCAGGTTATTGGGCTTTGAGGTTAGCCCAAGGAGGGGGAGTTTCAGCCTCGTTTTATAAAAATCTAGACAGTCGTGTGCCTTTGCATAGGTCCAAACGAGTTAAAACAGGAGTTGGGTTGTGCATCAATAGAACTGAGGCCCAAGTCAACAAAACAGGATGTTGAGCCCCTATCTATCAGCAGATCCCAAACCAAACAGAGCTTCAGCTTAAATTTACAGCTGCTGAACTTGTTTCAAATTGTTCCAAACACTTTCATTGATTTTTTGTGATAAAGGAGACAATGTACAACATCTTCAGATTAACGAGCTACTAGTTGTTAAAATCTAATTTTATGTTCAAATTGTGTTTGAGCTAGCTAATTTATAAAAATAATTATGGAATTCAATGAATTGAGATGAACTAATTAACATCTACATCAAAGTCTTAAACTCAAGGACACAGCACAATGAAAAACGCAATTTCTCTGATTTTAAAATTAAATTACTAGTATCAATGCTAAAGTACTACACTATTACAAACATTTATTAGGCTTGAATTTGACATTGATATGGGCATACATTCTGATTTCAAAACCCAGTTTCAAGTTCACGATACTTTCTAAGTTTAAAAGTTAAACTAGCATGAGAAATCAAACTACAATATACTAAGGCTAATGTTTTAGATGAGTAGTCACAAGCTCAATAGTTCAACAGTCCAATACAATCCAGATTTATTTACAACAAAGAAATTAACCAATTCAAGGAAACTACCCGAAATATAAAATATTAAATAGCAAAATCTACAACAAAATCATGCAGCAAACTTCATTTCATATTTCCATTTGATATTTACATTGCATCGTATTCAGGAAGTGTCGTATTCAAGAAGTGTACCTGGAAGTCACAACAATGAAGAAGGAGAAATTAGTAGCAGTAAATGACAGTAACAACAGCTCAAAACTGATCTCAAACCACATGACTGGTATCAAACGAAACCAAACAATTGACACAACCAGTAAACAACTAAAATAATCAACTCAAACGGACCAAATCAACTCGAAAATGACTCCTGTGATTTTTAGACCTCAATTACTGAACAAAACCAAGAAATTGGTTTTCTTTTGATCTTAGATAAGCTAGGAAACTTGAATTAAGAGCTGGAATTCGAAACTATATTAAGGTATTTCAAAACTTGTGAAACAAGACAAAGGGTGTGCCTTTTATAGCCAAAAATAGGGATGCGTTCATATTTCTATTTTACACCTCTAGTCCCTCTTTTATTTTTAAGTTTTGCTAGTTAACCCCTTATTTATTGACTTATTTCTCAAGTCACTGCTCGAAGTTACTGAAATTCAACTTGAACCCGACCCTAGAAACTTCTAGATGGTTCTATCTTAGTTAATACAATATTCTTTCTGTCCAAAATATCTAAAATGACCTTTTATTCAATATGAAATTACAAACCTAGTACTAACTAACCCAACCCCTCTTAAACTAGGTGAAATGATTGTGGTTAACCACCAAAAGGGGCTGGAAACTTTCAGCTATAGCCAACCATCACTAACTACAATAAGAACACCTAATAATTTTAATTAACACTAATTAACACAACTGAAGTAAACTTTTAGCTATGACCAAACTGAAATAACTCTAATTAACACTAAAGACCTAAGGCTAAATTGAAACTGCAATAAAAAAAACCATCAAAATCAAACAACAAAATTAAAAGAACAATATTATGTTTTCAGTCATCGAATCAGTAGAAATTTCAAAACCAAATCAAATAGGATCAATAGGAATCAAAGCGCAGTAAAGAACACAAGCAGAATTAAATTAAAACCCTTAGTAAATCCTAATTAAATTCAAAGCAAATGAAATTATGAGTAAAAAAATAGAAGAATAAAGAATACAAATCATGCATGAAAAGAAAACAGACAAGAATATGGGAATGAAATACCTACTTCAATTTAAACTCTGGCCGTCTGAACATAGAATTAACCAGAATAAAATTTTCCTTAATCATGTGTTTCCATGAGAAAACACAAGATTAAGGAGTATTATAGTCCAAAATCAGTGAACCCCTGAACCTTGATAGATTAGGGTTTTCGGCCAAACTTTGATATGAAATTCGAGGTGTTCCAGTGAAATTCGAAGGGATTCAGCTTTGGGTTCAAGGAGATGAGGGTGAGGAAAGTATAGGGTGTGAACTTGGTCAGATTAGGAAGAGTTAGGTTTTTAGTCGAAGGCTTCAATTTTATATTCGAAGGGATTGGCTGGGATTTGAAGGAAAATGAAATTGGATTCGGCATGGGGAGGCAACGGGGAGCACAGGGTATATTTTTTGAGTTGTTTGGAGATGGCGCCACCGTGGGCGGTGGAGGCAGCGACCACAGATTCAGATATTCGACGAGCTTCAGGGGGATTTGAAGGAAACTAATGGTGGGGATGTAAAGAGGAGGTTGAAAGGGTGGTTGGTGTATTTTTGGAGTTGTTTGGAGCATCGCCGCCGGTAGAGGCAATTTCCGGCCGGCGGCGGACGGCGAAGGGACAATGGCATTATGTTTTCTCATGAGAGGGGTCTGAGATGGTGAGATGGGCGTAGGGGGCTGTCCGACGTTTTTATATCAAATGAAAGGGGCTTCTCGACCATTGGATTAAGCCAACCTCGACGACCCAGATCGAATTACCATGGAACGACATCGTTTGGCTAGCAAAAGGGGCTGGACCGGGTTAGGGGCGGGCATAGACCGGGGGCATAGACCGGGTCTGAGTGGGTTTTTGGACAGCTTTGGGTGAATTTTGGGCCCAATTTAGGCCTCAATTTTCCAGATTTTGTTTTGCTTTTTTTTTTTCTTTTTTTCAACTTTCTTTTAAGTTTAACATTAAACATATATCTAAGTTAATTCCTAAGACTAAATTAACTAACTAAAAAAATAATTAAACCCAAATGACAATTCAAACAATTAATTAAGCCAAATTAGCACAAAAGCTACTCAAAAATCAAGACTAAAATTAAAAGTGCAAATTACACTATATTTTGGTGATTTTTCATTCTATAAAATAATTGACTTTTTGATTAATAATTAAATGCAAAACTAAATCCTAAATGCACACGCTAAGTATTTTTTATGAATTAAAATGCACTCAACATGCAAGCAAAGACACAATTATGCAACTAAATTCTAAAAATCACACAGATAAAGAAAAATCCTAATATTACGAATTTACAAGAGCGTTTTAAGCTAGGCAAAAATCACATTCTCACAAAAGGAACTTGTCATAAAATAAGTAGAAACTCTAGTATAGGGTAGTTCAACAAAAATTCAAAATTGTATGAAAACAAAGATGTCCAAACTCGTTCAGACACTCAAAGTCGGTCTGAAAGAATTAGGGGTGTTAGAAATAAAGGCTTAGTTCAAACAAACCAGAAAGAAAAGAGGAGAGAGCAAGCAAATTGAATCGAGACATGTGTAGAGGTTTCAGAAGAGAATTGATGCTTCTAACATGCCTCTTTCAGAACTCACAATAGAGTGATTCAAAGAATATAGTGGGAAATAGTAAAAGAAACATGCTTTTTTAGAAGTAACTTTAACCAAAGTTCAGTAAACAAAAAAAAGTGAAAACACTTAAGAATACAGTAGAAGAAACACGCTTTAGAAGAACTCGAACAAGGTTCAGTAGAAGGCAAACAAAGAAACTTAAAAACTTAGTAAAAAATATAGTAGAAGAACACAAGAACATCTTAAAAGTATAGCAAAAGAACATATAGGAAGACATAGTAAGATGCATATATGAGAATATGGTATAGAAAACACAATAGAAGAACGGAATATAGAAAGCACAGTACAAGAACATATGTGGTAAAAGGAAACCATAAGAACACGGTAGGGTCAAATACACACGAAAGAAAAGGAGAAAAAGATCAGATAAATAATTAAGCATTTTTAGAAACCCATATCGTAAAAAAAAGACCTTGGAAAGTAATTTTTGAAAGAAAAGTTGGGGAAATCATTTGAAAACTCAAGTAACGTACAGATACACAACGGATTTAAGAAGATCAAAGAAGAAAACCTCGAAGGATTTGGGTTTCAGAAGAACCCTAAAATAAGAAAGGCTTCGAAAAGGTCAGGATCGGAGTCCGAAAAGCCAGAACCAGGCTCAAACAACCTTGATACGCCAGAGCAAGGCCGAAAATGACCTTGAGACCTCGAACCGGCAAAGGGCTGAGTGAAAAACTTCAAGGTATGGCCTTGAATCTTCGAGTATTAAGAACATCGGATCAATAGGAGATGAGTATAGGACTCCCATGGCCTGAGAAGCCATCAATTCCGACGAGTTTCACGGTGGAAGTGATTAGAAGCGGCTAGGATTAGGAAATGTTTGAGAGAGTTTGAGAGAGGAGAGAGGCTTCAAGGGCGGTGTCTTAGACGAAATGATTTAGGGTTGGAGGGATTGGGAAATTAAAAAAGGTAAGAGGGAATCGTGGCCGTTAATCATTTTGATCAACGGCCTGGATCAAAGGGGAGCCGCGCGGGTAAGAAATGAACGGGTTGGGACGGGTATTTTAGGATTTTCCGGTCCAATTGAGATTAAAACTAGGGTTAAATAAGAGCTATATTTGTGCTAAAATTGAAATGAAAACGGGCTAGTATTTAAATAGCCACTTTCCCCCTTTTTATTTTATAAAAATAGCAAAATGATTTTTGAAAATAAATTAAATGTGCTAATTGAATTAATAGTATATAAATATTTGACTAAAAATACCGAAATCAAATTTGTAATTATAAACGCAATTAATTTTTCATATAGGCTAATATTGCAATTAAGTGCAATTTAGTTTTAAAAATACCAAACTAATTTGTCAAAATGTGTAAAAATTACCTTAGCTATATTTTGGTATAAATATAATAAAAAAATAAACTAATCCCCAAAAATAATAATTTGAGGAATAATTATTGGTTTTTGTACTGTTAAAATAGGGTAATAAATTGGTTTTAAAATCTTTTAAAAATTGAAAAAAGTAATAAAACACTTGGACATGCTTATATATGCCTATATATACTAATTTGAAAGTATTTTGCATATAAAAATATACAAGGAAAAATTGGATATCAACAACTGCCCATCTTTACCCGGGAAGGATGAAAGAATTGTCGGGTAAAGATATGATGGCCAATTTTGACCGGGTGACATGGTTTAAAAAAGTTGACCGTGCTCTAGTTCCTAAGCTATCTACATATCCGTGGTCTTATAGGAATCAGGCCATATGTAGCTCAGGATCTGTCGATGGAGTATGCCGCTGGAGGTTTTCCAAGAACGGACGCGACGTTTAGGTTGGGATGGATGGTTAAAATCAAATAGGGCTGCGAGAACTGGAGTGGGATTGCTCCTACTGAGATAGCTATTGCTAGCTGGTTTACCTAAAAATAAGTAATGCAAGCATATATTGTGCAGAAAAATAAAACATTATGCATGTTCCCGTTGGACCATGAATGTTGTCTTTGGACGGTTAAGATGACGTCCTTATACAATGATGTCCTAGGCGATGAAGTGGAAAATAAAAAAGGATTCACATGCCATGAAATGATGCTCTTGGGCTACTAAATGATGCCTCCGAGCTATGATGCCTTTAAATAATGATATGCAAGAGATAAAAGGGGTCCTCATGCCATGGCATGGCGTTCTCGGGCTATGAAGATGGTACCTCCGAACAATGATGCCTTTGAATAATTTGGCGATCTTTCAGCCCATGAGATGTAGAAGGTGGAGATCTTTCAGCCAATGCAAAATGTAAATGAGGTGGAGATCTTTCAGCCAATGCAAAATAAAATAAGTGGCGATATTTCAACCATGCAAGTGCAAAATAAAGTGGTGATATTTCAACTATGCAAGTGAAAAATAAAGCGATGATATTTTAGCCATGCAAGATGTAAATGAAGTGGTGATCTTTCAGCCATGCAAGGAGTAAAATAAAGTTGTGATATTTCAGCCATGCAAACAAAATAAAGTGGTGATATTTCAGCCATGCAAGTGAAAAATAAAGCAGCGATATTTCAGCCATGGAAGATGCAAATGAAGGTATCGGTATTTTAGCCGATGCAAGATTAAAATGAATTGGCGATCTTTCAGCCATGCAAGGAGTAAAATAAAGTGGTGATATTTCAGCCATGTAAGTGCAAAATAAAGTGATAATATTTCAGCCATGCAAGTGAAAAATAAAGAAGTGATATTTCAGCCATGCAAGATGTAAATGAAATGGCAATATTTCATCCATTCAAGAAGTGAATAAAAGTGGCGATATTTCAGCCATGCAAATGGAGTAGAGCTTAACCTCGGAAGGCAAAATGGTAGCCTTAGGCAATGCAGACAAATGCAAATAGAGGTAGAGCTTAACCTTGGAAGGCAAAATGGTAGCCTTATACAATGCAGGAAATGCAGATGGAGGTAGAGCTTAGCCTCGGAAGGCAAAATGGTAACCTTATGGAATGAAAGAATGCAGGTGGAGACAGAGCTTAGTCTCAAAAGGCAGAATGGTAGCCATATGCAATACAGGAAATGCAGATAGAGATAGAGCTTAACCTTAGAAGGCAGAATGGTAGCCTTATGCAATGCAGGAAATGCAGATGGAGGTAGATCTTAACCTCATAAGGCATAATAGTAGCCTTATGCAATGCAAGAAATACTGATGGAGACAGTGGTTGGTCTCTGAAGGAAGAATAGTAGTCTCATGCAAGAGATAAAAAGCGAATAGTAATAAAATTCTTACCTGATAGTTCATAGCTGATTGTGATATTACAACTTCTAGGGATAATGTGCGTGGATAACAACTGCAAATAATTGTGACGGCTTTGGGAGTTGCATTCTTGAATAGTATGTATGATAGGATTTTTTGACTTGAGTTCCTGCATCCAAAGAAAAATTGTGAGTTATGTGAAAGGGAAAGATTAGTTCGTGTCCCCGCTGACCTTGCTTGAATTGATTGTCCATGTTCTAATAATATGGTATGTATCATTGGGGTAGCATCGCTAAACAGAGCAGCCATACATGAGTTTGTAAAAAAAATGATATGAGTATATATTTAAGAAATAGTTTTATATTAACCGATGACTGTGACGTGGTTCAGGACATCGCGACCTCTCTTGCTTCGGAATTTTGAGGGTCCTCCTCAAAATTTTGCCCCAGTTTACTAGGTTGCTGCTCCTGATTGTTCCTTGCGATGTTCGGCTAGAATTAGTATGGAATTTTGAGGGTCCTCCTGAAAATTATGCCTCGATTTCCAATTGCGGTAGGGGGATGAGAATTTTATTGAATTGTGGCCGAACCCATAGGGCTGTCTACGTATCCCCTTTTAAAAGGGAATCAGGTCAGACATAGTTCAAATTACATCATATAGAAAAACAGAAGATTACACGTGGTAGCGCTTGACTGCATCCGAGTTGATTGGTTTTGGCCAAGCTTCTACATCCATTTCTGCAAGTATGAGGGTTACTCCTGCCAGAACACGATGAACCGTGTATGGACCCTGCCAATTGGGAAAGAATTTCCCTTGTCTTCATCTTGATGCAAAAACATTTTCCTTAAAACAAGCTACCTCGGTGTGAACCATCTTGGTTTGACTCTTTTGTTGAAGGCTATGGACATTATATTCTGATAAAGCTACCTGTGGCAGATTGCGTTCAATCTCTTTCCATCTATAAGAGCTAGTTGCTTGTAACGACTCTTTACCCACTCTATGTCGTCAAGCTCGGCTTCTTGTATGATCCTCAAGGAAGGAATATTTACTTCAGCGGGAATGACTACTTCTGTACCGTAAACCAACATATAAGGGGTTGCTCAAGGTTATGTGCGAACTGTTGTGCGCTACCCAATAAAGCAAATGATAACTTCTCATGCCATTGCATATGCTTCTCTATCATTTTCCTTAGTATTTTCTTGATATTCTTGTTGGCGACTTATACGGCTCCATTCATCTGAGGTTTGTAGGCTATACAATTCTTGTGTTTGATCTTGAAGGTTTCACACATGGCTCTCATCAAGTCACTATTTATATTGGAGCCATTATCAGTAATGATTGACTCCAGAATTATGAACCGACAAACAATACTGTTGCGGATGAAGTCTGCCACAACTTTCTCACTCACTACCCTGTAAGATGCCGCTTCGACCCATTTGGTGAAATAATAAATTGCTACTAGGATGAACATGTGTCCGTTGGAATTGATAGGTTCGATTGGTCCAATAACATCCATTCCCCACGTAGCGAATGACCATGGTGAGCTTGTTGCATTAAGCTCGTTTGAGGGTACCTTGATCATGTCTGCATGTACCTGACAGCGGTAGCATTTCTGAATGTATTGGATGCAGTTTTTTTCCATAGTCACCCAAAAAGTAACCATCCTAGAGTATTTTCTTGGCTAAGAGAGAACCATTCATATATGGACCGTAGGTCCCAGCATGGATTTCTTCTAGTAGCCTGGATGCTTCGTTTGTGTCGACATACCTTAGTAATCCCAAATCCAGAGTCCTCATATACAGGTTTCATCTGCTTGAAAGAAATTGTTGGATAATTGCCAAATTGTACACTTCTGAGTAGGTTTTGCAAGTTTTGGATATTCTTCTTCTGCCAAGTATTCCTTGATATCATGAAACGAAGGCTTTCCGTCTGCGTCTTCTTCGACATGAGCATAGTAAAATGGCTATTTAAGAATTTTCATCAGAATGGGATCAATGAAGTTTATATCTGGATGCTGTATCATGAACGATAGGGTAATTAATGCTAGGAACATGCTGGAACTCTGTCTTTATGAACATTTTCCTCAACTCCCGCACATGGTGCAAATAAAGGAGTATCTTGGAGTTCTTGGTTTCCCATTCTTCTCGACCTGATGTATACGTAAGTCTGAATCCCCAATTACTAGAAAATCTTGGATTTTCATGTCAATGGCCATCTTGATCCCGAAGATGCAGTCTTCGTACTCGGCCATATTATTGGTGCAAAAAACCTGAGTTTAGCAGACACTGGGTAATGCTGGCCAGTTTTTTATACTAGGACCACTCCTATGCGGACTCTTTTGAAATTTCTCGATCCATCTAAAAACATTCTCCACCTACCATACGATTTTGCAATATCTTTTCCTAAGAATGATACCTCTTCGTCAGGAAAATATGTCTTTAAGGGTTTGTATTCTCCGTCCACGGGATTCTCGGCAAGGTGATCTGCTTGTGCCTGTCCTTTGATTGCTTTATGAGACACATAGACAATGTCAAATTCACTCAACAGGATTTGCTACTTAGCAAGCTTTCCCATGGGAATGGGCTTTTGAAAGATGTACTTTAGCGGATCCATCCTTGATATGAGATACGTGGTATAGGCACAAAAGTAGTGCTCAGCTTCTGAGCTACCCATGTCAAAGCACAACAGGTGCGCTATAACAGAGAATATCGGGCCTCCTACGGGATGAACCTTAATGAGATAGTATATAGCCTGCTCCTTCCTCCCTATTTCATCATGCTGACCAAGAATGCAACTGAATGCTCCATCCAATACTGCAATATAGAGTAATATGAGTCTACCTGGCTCGGGTGGGACCAAAAACTTGTGGTGTTGACAGGTACTCCTTGATTTTGTTGAAAGCCTTTTGGCAGTCATCGGTTCATTTGGTAGCGGCATCCTTCTTCAATATATTAAAGATCGGTTCGCAGATGACAATAGATTGTGCTATGAACCGGCTGATGTAGTTGAGTCTCCCCAATAAACTCATTCACGTCCTTTCTTGTTCATTGGCGGTGGCAATTATTGAATAGCTTTGACCTTTGGTGGATCCAGTTCTATTCCTCGGTGACTCAGATAAATCCAAGTAATTTTCCAGCAAGAACCCTAAATGTACATTTCGAGGGATTCAGTTTCAGGTTGTACCTTCTCAGTCTATTGAAGAACTTTCTCAAATCTTCCATGTGATCATTTCTTGGATTTTATGATGATATCATCTACATACACCTCAATCTCCTTATGTATCATGTCATGAAAAATAGTAGTCATGGCTCTCATGTTGGTGGCCCCTACTTTTTTTAACCCGAATGGCATCATCTTGTAGTAGTACATCCCCCATGGCGTAATGAAAGTCATTTTCTCAGCATCTTCTTCATCCATCCAGATCTGATGATGACCAGCGAAACAATTTTCGATTGACTGCAACTCATGCTTCGCGCAGTTGTCAATCAGGATGTGTATGTTCGGTAAGGGGAAGTCGTCTTTTGGACTAGCCGGGTTGAGATTCTGGTAGTTGACACAAACTCTACCTTCCCGTCTTTCTTTGACACTGGCGCAATGTTGGCTAACTATTTTAGATGTTCGACTACCCTGAGAACTTTAGCTTTGACCTGCTTAGTGACTTCTTTCTTGATTTACAAACTCATATATGGTTTGGATTTTCTGATCTTCTGTTATATCGGTAGACATGTCGGATCGGTCGGTAGGTTATGTACCACAATAGATGTACTCAGACCAACTATGTCGTCATACGACTAGGAGAATATGTCCTCATACTCTCTTAGAAAATATATGTATTCTTCCTTTTCTGATGGTGACAAATGTACATTGATTCATGTTTCTTTGATGTACTCTGCATTTCCCAGGTTAGCAATCTCAGTCTCGTCTAGGCTAGACTTAGGTCTGTTCTCAAAATTCTCAAATTCTTTAACAATCTCTTTTGGTATATCATCTTCCTCTGAATCTATGTCTATTTGTTGTGTTGTCTCGCTGCATGTCACATTCATTGGTTCAGCAAGGTAAGTAATTGTAATGTTGTATAAATAAAGTAATGAAATAAAATAATAAGGGTAAGATTATAAAGGAAATTGAAATGCTTTGATAAATTCCATAATTGTTTTTGAACATTGGAGCTCTTTCTTAGAAAAGTTAAAAAATGCAAAAGGAAAGTAAACTAGTAAAGTAAAATAGTGCATGATGCTTGTTCAACCTTGCTACCCCGGGGCTCACCAAGCTCTGGTGGTTCTGATAGTCTAGTTATTGAGGCATGCCCCTCTGCTCACAACTTGTATGGAAGGGCCTTCCTTTTCCTCCTCCTCGAAAATAACACAACAATCTATGAAGTCGTCTTCTAGGAACAAATTCATCATCACTGCCAGTGCTTCCTCTTCTTCTGACCCGTAGACAACCTTGGCCGGCTAGAAAGTCTGCTCCAAATGGGGTATTGGTTGCTACAAAGGATAGTAAGGACCATGCCTTGGTGGAGACCAATGATTGAATTCCTCCCAGGTGTACTCATATTCCAATCCCAAAGTGGTGCCATATTTCTTGAGCTTGATGGGCTTAGTGATTCCTTGGAGATTCTTGCCAAGTCCCTTGCCAGGTTCATACTCGCTCCAGTTTAATATGCTTTCAATCTTGTTATCCAACCATTTGTCCTTGTCAATGGTATTTACTCGCTCGATGCGGTAGTAAGTTTCTATGCCTATCCTTCTCTTGCCTCCTATTGTTGGGATAGTTTGGCTACTGTATATGGGATTACTAGCGTCATCGTGAATGACCACCTCTTGGTGGTTCCACTCAAATTTCACTGCCTGGTGTAGAGTTGATGCTATGGCCCCAGCGGCGTGAATCCACGGTCGTCCCAACAATAGGTTGTTAGATGCTGGTACGTCTATCACTTGACAATAAACATCAAACCAAGTAGGCCCCATTTACAAACACAAACTAATTTCCCCAATAGTAGACCTTTGGGATCCATCGAAAGCTTTGACATTGATGGCTCCGTCCTTGATGTCGTGCAATCCCTTTCCTAATATCCTGAGTGTTACCAATGGACAAATATTGAGGCTAGATCCTCTGTCAATCAGGATTCTTGTGATAAAATAATCTTCGCATTGCACGGTGATATGCAATGCTTATTGTGACTCAATCCTTCTGGTGGCAGCTCATCATCATGAAAAGTGATATTGTGACTCTCCAATTCTTTTCCTACCATGTTTTTCATTTCTCTCCCGTGATGTTGCTCGGCACATATGCCTCACTCAACACCTTTAACAAAGCATTCTAATGTGCATCAGAACTTTGGTAGCAAAGCCAGGATGGAGATTTTTGCTGGTGTTTTGTTTAGTTTATCAATGACTGAGTATTCCTTTAAGTGAGATTTGTGTTGATCAATGCTTGTATCTTTCTCCAGAGATCATCTGGCCCAGTTTCAGTGATAGTCGGCCAATTAGAGGCCTGCTTGCTCGACTCAGCCAAATGCTCTAGGGTATAAACCTTGTCGGTTCTTGTCATATCCTGTGCCGCAACGGCTTCCCCGAACTTGACTTTCCCCATTCTTCTGGTTGCCGCTGTGTAGTCCCAAGGTATGGCATTTGTGTGAAATTCTATGATTGCTGATATTTCCACTAGAACTGGCGTGGCTATCTTTTCTCCGAACGAAGCAGGCCCCTTCGACGGTAAAACTGCAACTTTATAGGGTGTAGGTGTGTTTGCTGGCAACATAAACTCAACCTCAATTGGTGTTGGCGTCTTTGTAGAGGATAGTGCTTTAAACTCGAGTGGCATGGACAAGTGTACCTCGGCATCCCCGGAAGGCTGAATCTGGACTACAATCGGATTAAGGGTGACTATTGGTTTCTTTGGCTCGTCACCTTCTGTGATTAAACTGATCGATCCTTTGGGATTCCAATCATCCTCTATTTGAATCATGTGTACACCTCTACCCTTATAGTCTGGCAAAGGTTTATGACATGCATTCAGAGCAGGCTCCTTTTCCACGATGATCTTGTTATCAATCAAAGCCTGGATCATATCCTTCATAGAGCAGAATTCATCATGCAGGATTTTTAGGAGTTACAGTAGGGATAAGAGTGACATAACCAGCAGCTTTAAGCCTTTCGCATATCTTGTCAATTTGTTCGGCAATGGCAGTGTACTGTTTGGGAGGTCTGCGGTTTCAAATTGACCGAAGTGTAGGAAAGTTTTGGGGGGGGGTGGGGGGGTGGAGGGGGTGACTGATAGTGAGGTGGTTGAGTATTGTAGTCTTGGTAGACATATGCGAGTTGGGAATATTAGGGTGAAGAAGGTTGGCATATGGGGGGTGCAGATGACTAATAAGTGGGTGGTGGAGTATGATAAGAGGGTGAGGGTGCTTGGTAATTTAGGGTATGCTGATATGTGATTTGAGGTATTGGGTATGTTTGGTATTTGATAAGGGATTTGGTCGTCTGTTCAACCATTACAGTGCTTATGTCCCTTTTCTTGGACGTACCACCAGACTGTAAAGCCTTGTTGGGTGCTTGAAAATCTTCAAAGTTTGTGACCATACCACTTTTAATGCCTTCCTCGATCCTCTTACCTAGCTTAATGATGTCAGAAAATTTCTAGCCTTTAATCAGCATCTGTCTTTCATAGTATTGGCGGTCCTGAGCCCGGACGAAAAAATTTGTTTATTTGTTCTTCCTCTAGAGCAGGCCCGACTTTAGCAGCTTCTGTCCTCCAGCGAGTGGCATACTCACGGAATGTTTCTATGGGCTTCTTCTTTAGGTTCTGAATGTAGAACACATCATGTGTTTTTCTGTATTGAACCTAAACCTATCCATGAAATCTTATGCCATACTCACCCAATTTTACCATTTCTTCGGATCTTGGCTGATGTACCAAAACAGAGCATCTCCTTTCAAACTCCTCATAAAAAGCTTCATGTGGATTTTCTCGTCTTTTCCTACTCTGGCCATCTTGTCACAATATGTTTCAAGTGGAACCTTGGATCCCATATACCATCAAACATTTTGAACTTAGGAGCTTTGTATCTCTCGGGAAGTTCAACATCGGGTTGTATGAATAGATCTTCATAGTTTAGCCCCTCAATTCCCTTACTACCTTCAACGCCTTGAATTCTGCTAGTCAACCTTTTATGTTCTTCCGCCAGGTTTTTGATGAACATGTCCTTGTCATCGGACTCGGGTGTGCTCGAGATGGGCTGGGTGGAGTGTGGCACAATCTCCACGTAGACAGGGGTATTGTGTTGGGTGTGGCAGTGGTCATTTGTTGAGTTCTTGGATGATCAAGGGGGTGTTATTGCAGGTATGGCAAGTATTGCAGTGGTGGTGAGGAGCAGGGTGGTTTTGTTGCTTCTGAATGTTTTGTGGAGGTACAGGATTCTGAGTAGTTAGGAAAGTAACCTCTGGAGTGGTGAGGAAAAATGACAAACTTGCCAAATTTCATACTTGATCAAGTTACTCCTAATACTTCAACAACTTTTGTTCTAGGTGGGATGCACTTTCGTTAGGAAATAGAGCACCATGTGTGATCTCTACCCGTTCAGCTGAACTGTTAAATCTTCCATTTTTCTTTTGTTTTTGTGTCTGATAGGACTGGGAATAGGAGTAGGTGGAGGAACTCTGAATCTCGTAAAATATGATGATGTTTCCAGAATTACAAACTAACCTTTAGGGAGGGGAATAAACAAAAAAGTAAAAATTAAAAGGTAACAAGTTAGTGAGGATCAAATGTTGCAATATTTAAACATGTAGTGCTGAATAAAGTGTGTCCTAGTTTTGGGGGCCTCGTTGGGCCCGAGGTAGGATAGCAACAAATTGATTTGGAGAACTTAGAATGCTAAATGACTCATCTTATTGATAAAAGGTAGAAGAATCCTTAAAACGACACTAAATAACAAGGAAATAAAAATCACTGAAGCCGTTAGCCTTATTATATTTTATAAAGCCGAAATGCAAATTCCTATATATTTGGTCCTACAGGGGCCTTCCCCAAACTCGGCATCATTGGCTCCATCGAACATCTTCCCTATCTCATGTAGTCCCAGGAGAAAGTAGGCTTTGGCCAAGTGTTCACCTTCATTTCCTTCAGTAGTCTGGCAGTCTTCGACGCTCTTCAGAAACTTCTTTTCCAACTCTACTATACCTCGATCCAAATAGACCAAACGTTTGTTAGTGCTGATGGTCATATCCTTCCATTCGTCAATTAGTTTTGATTGGCTTCCTATATCTCACGGTGCTCACTTTCGCATTCTCGAATTCTCTTACGCAGATTAGGGGTGTTCATCGGGCGGATTGGCCGTATTTTTACTCTTAACAGTTTGGCTTAGCGGTTATCGTCTTTTAAATGTATTCATTTGTTAGCCACCCGATAAGATATCGGGCGGATTGGTATCGGGTTAGCTCTTATCGGGCGGTTACCTGGCGGTTTATCGGTTTAATACCTAAGGGCTCAAATTATTTGTACACTGTTCGTTAATGTAAGAAGAAGATATGGAGCACATATGGGACCAACTGGATAATACCTAAAAATACTCAAATCAACCACCTAATGATTACACGCTGCACAAATGGATAAAAACACAACGTCAATCCAAAGCACAGTTCAACGGATAACTCAACAAGGCCGATGTCATTCCTTTTATCCTACGGCACATCAGCTTACACAAGAACAACAGAATATTCAAGAACAAAAACAACTGCCACAGATTCAAAAAGGTCGTCATGTCCTAAAATAACTTACATTAAACGAAAGCCACCAGATATGGGTTTATTCATATAACTTAATATATGTAATTATGTAAGTAAAAATAAGTTATATATATATATATATATATATATATATATATATATATATATATATATATATATTTTTTTTTTTAACGGGTTAACGGATTGTCCGTTAAGAAATATGAATAATCCGCCCCCAAACCGATAAACCGTTAATAAAAAAATTTGTTCTCCGTCCGTTAAGCCGTTAAGCCGTTACAAATAAGCCATTAAGCTTCGGTTTTCGGTTTCGGATCGGTTTTGAATACCCCTAGCGCAGATTATTGTACTTGACCTGTGATTCGGCCTTTTCATATATGATCCGACTACCTCGAACAAACCCGGGTTGACCCAGACCATTATGATTATTGTGAGCATATGATTTTTGGCCTGTTAAGTCGACTCCTACAGGACTCTCAGGTTTAGAATTTTTCCTTTTTAATATTTATTTTTAGAATTTAATTGTGCGTGTTAGTGTGTTTTCAGTAACGCATGCGTCTCATAAAATATACAAATTTCATAAGCATTTAGGATTTAATTTCATATTTCTGCTAGTTTAATTGGTGAATAGGGTTATTTTTGCAAATGCACAAATCAAAAATTTAATTAGTATTTCCGTCATATTATTTGTGTTGCAGTTTTGTGTGTTTTTAATTTGTTGCATTTTTATTTCTGTGTGATTGCACAAATAGGTAGTTATTAAGTTGATTTATGTTAATTAGGAGTTTTTAAATATAATTAGGAATTATATTAAATAATAAAAGAGAAAAGAAAAACGACGAAAACAATATATGTATAATGATAGACCACCCAGGCTGGCCACAATTGGGCCAGACCTGGGTGGCCCAAATTCTTTTACCTTATAAAAACACCTATTCCCAGCCAAAAAATAAGTCTCCGACCAAGTCCACACACAACCCCCCAAAACGACACCATTTTGGGGGCCACTCATCTCAACCGTTGATCAACAGGCCATCCAACGACCCTGAAACCCTGCCCAAGATCACATATATATGTCCGAACATCTATATAGATTCTGAGATAAACCCTTCTCCTTCCTCGTACAAATATGACCATTGTAACACCACCCCATCACCATCCTGAGACCGTTGTTGACCACCCATCAACCACCCTAACACCGCCACCGGAAATCGCCTTACGTCGGCAGCCGATCACCAACCGCCTCAAATTTACACCACCGGACCTCCTTCACCCCTTCTTCCCTTTCCCATGGTCGGCTTCATTTGAACAAATCCCAGTCTTCTCAAATATTCAAAAGAAGACCCGCTGGAACCACTGCTTCAGGCGACCCAACCCCAAACCATCCCAAAATTACACCATCAAACCAGTTCCCCTTCCTCTTTCCAACCATCCAAACTGTGTCCTTCAAATCCAAATGAAACAGCTCGAATATTGAATCAAAGTTAGCCCTAAGCCCTAAAACCCATCGAAACCAGTTCAAATTAGTCTTCGATGACCCTCTTCTGTCCCTCTCCCCAACCCTACCACCCACGACCCTCAAACCCAACTAACTACAAAGCAAAACTAAATCTGGGACCTTACTTGGTCTCAGAATCACAAAGCCCCCCCCCCCTCTGAACCCTTTTTCCCTCTTCGATACTCAAGGCAAAAGACCTTAGAAATCAAAGACCTCCCAAAAAGGGTCAGAGAATCGTTTGAATTTGAAAAGTATCAAATTAGGGTTGCATGCACAAAAATGCTAATGTCCTGTCTTCAATGCTTATATTTTGTATATGTTTCTTGTTTAAATGCAGTTTTGTTTAAAATTTTACTTGTTTTATATGATCTCATTCTGTAATATGTTAAGTAATCATCTTTGCTTGCTATATTTTGTGGTTCCTTGGGTGTTACTGGTTTGAATTCATCCGTCTTCTATAATTCTCTAAGTGGTCTGATATCACGCTCATCCTGTCCTCTTGACTTGTCAGTTGTTTCACCTCTGAAATTTTGAGTGGTGTGTTGTTCTTTCTCTCTTGACTTTTACATGTTTCACCTCTGAAATTGAGATTCTGAATGGGTTTGTTAAATGCTTATCTTTTGGATCCTTTTGGTCTTGCATCATGATTCTGAGTAGTTGTCTTCTTTTTAAGAGTTTCATACTAGTCATAGTTTCTTCTAGTAATTTGCATCTTCAGTATTTGCACATGTTAGGCTAATTTGTTTATCTAAACATTTTAATGACTGATATTAACCTTTAATCTCTTGGTTTTTATTCATGTATATCCTGAGTATTTACTCTCTAAGTTTTTACTAATTGTTGTAGTTTGGCCATTGTTCCTGCATAGCCGATTTGGTTTCCTTTTCTGATTGTTTGGTTCATCTTGACATATTCATAATATTCATATAACCTTGAAGTTGTGAAATTTTTTGCCTGAATCCGTGAAGTGCACTGTTTAATCCTTAAATTCTTTGAGTAGCCACTTCTACATAATTGAGCCTGTAGTTTAGATTCAGATTTTGACCTATACCATGAAGGCAATCAACTAGGGTCATATTTGACCAAAAAATTGAAAACCAAGGTTAAAAATCTTAGGTCAGTAATTAGGAAAAGGGATAGGGGTATAAAGGGAATTTGAATCTAAAGAATCTTGTAACAAATTCTAGAATATTCTAGTGAGGGGTTTAAGCATAATTTATGCCACAAACTTGAGGCACAAGTTAGAAAACTAAGGACTATTTAGGTAAAAATGAAAATTGGGTAAGAGACTAAAAGGAAAACAAGGAAATGGGTGTTTCCCTAAGGCTTCAATTATAAAAGAGGGCAATCTGAACATTTAAAGGGACTGGAATTCTGAGATTTTTGAGTAGATTTTTCTTTTTGAAGCATTTAGTGAATTAAGATGTATATAAATATATATTAGTCTCTTCAAACTTCTTCAGAAATCCTTTGGTGTTGTTCTATTTTGACTGAATCTTCCTTGATAACAAGTTTGAGCATATTAAGCTTCTTTAAAGATCAACTAGTATTACTTGCTTTTTTTCTCAAAAACCTTCCTGAATCTCTAGGTGATTATTGGTTGATTGGCTTTGCTTGCGTGCTAATTGCTTCATTACTCATACGCTTTCTTTCTTTTGGCATTCCAGGTATCGTTCCTTACTCAGATTCTGAAACTATAGCCCTGGATATTCAAGCTTGTAGCTGACCATGGAGTTAATACATTTTGTTTCCCAGTTCATACGATGATATTCATTTATTTTCTATTAGTACTATTGGCTTTATATTAAACATGGACATGTACTAATTGTGGACTGATGCCAGGGTTGTGCCTTTAATTCGTTTAAATTCCAGTACCTTTAGAAATAGTCTAGTCCAATCTATTTAGTACTTGCAACTTGAATTATAGTAGAGGTTTGATAAGTAAGTATATGTATACTCTGAATGATGAGTAGTCCGAGTAGTTTCTTTAAATATTAAGATGAAAATCTGATTTATAACTGGTTATGAGAAATCATCCGCATCAATTTTTCTTATTTAAATGCCTGCAATATACTTTATGATAACCAGGCATGTAGTTTTAATGAATGTGATATGATTGAAATGAGGGCTGACTGTTAGCTCTTATAATGGACTCATGGGTCAAACGCTTCTGGGCCCAATTCGAAGGCCCAGTAGCTGCCAGATGTAGTGTAAACACTACATATCCCTGGGCTAACCAAAATGAAGCCCAATATATAATTAGCCACGAATGAGGCTAAAAATTCCAATGTCGAATTCCTCCAAGTGTGTTATTCACGTATAAATTATTAGAACACCTCTAGATACAAGAATAATAGAACATTTAGTGTGCTTTAGGTTGCCTTTATAAAAAGTAAAGTGAGCCTCGCTAATTTAATCAAACACCACGCGAGGCTCCCTTATCTTATTAAAATACATAGAAAAATTTGAAGTGTCGTTTAGCGAATTTCACGTCCTTCCACGAATTTTTAAAGATGTAGTTGGTATAGGCGCGAATTTATTAATAAAAATACCTTTCTAAACTCGAGTGCACATTTATGTGACCCAAATCTAAATCTTAGTGGAGTTGAAATATGTCTAAAATTACGTGCGCATTTATGTGACTTGAATCACTACGTGATTTAACGACATTGAAAATTTCCTAAACATGTATATTAAAAGCGGTTAATAATTTAAAATTGCATTATAACTTTGAACATGTATAATAGATCAGATATTTAGCCACGTATAATAGTTTAGGAGACCGTGCTAGAACCACGGGATCCGAGGGTGCCTAACACCTTCCCTCGGGTCAACAGAACCTTACTCAAGAATTTTTTGTTTGCAGACTACAATTGGGCAGTCGAAAATTTCCTCGATTTGGGATTTTAAACAAATTGGTGACTTGGGACACCAAAAGCCAAAAAGGAGGTGTGGCAATTAATGTCACTTTGATTGGAAAAACTCCATTACACGTTTTATCCTTCGGGGTATGCGTGTAAGTAAAAAGGAGGTGTGACAATTATCCTCCAACCAACCTGAATAATAGGGATCACAACCCGCATGGTATCTGTCTGGTTCAATGGTGTCCCTTCCTATGATAATTTTGCAATGCCACATATGCTGAGCCTGACGCCTGTAAGGGCTATTTTTATTCATGAAATTACCCCGAAAGTAACTCATATTGTCGACCCTTGGTATAACCTGCTTCCTACCCGCTTGTCTCATAACCCAAAGAGGTGTGCATGGGTACGTTCCTCTTAAGACAATCAATATTAGGAAAGGTGCGTCCCTGGATTGGATGATGAACTCCTCGATTGGGAACCACTGAAACATCCATTGTACTCGGTCCTTAGTTAGATTTTTGAAGAGTTCGACCCATTCTCTGGTATTCTTCGGTTGGCGAACATAGTGGACATGTGATTCATTTTCTTTTGGTGATGGAAAGCGATATGATCATCCTACTCCCTTTGATGGATTTCCTATCGGTACTCACCCTATTGGAGATGTTCCACGAGCCAAAGTTGAAGTATCATATTACAACCCTCGAAGTGTCTGGCTCCTTGTTGACACTTTTGCAAGGCTCGGTATATTTCTGCAATGATCATTGGTACAAGGCAGAATGGTTGTCTGTCAATTCCCTCTATAAGAGTTTTGGTGACTAGAGCACGCCTGGTATGGATCCTTGCTTTCTTCTTTGAAAATACTATCATCCCCAAGAAACAAAACATGAAGACAAATACCCTTCAACGAATATGCCCAACGATGTAAGGGCGAACTCATCAGGGTAAGTACGGTAAGATTTTCTGTGACCGTACCTCTTGTACAAGTAGTCAAAGGGAATGTATGACTCTCTCAAACATGTCAAGTCAGGATTCTTCTTTAGATCCATCATTTTGAGAAAACCTCTGCATTTGCGGTTTTCCGGCATTTATAAACCTAGAGTTTCACACGGTATACTAGTTAGTCCTCCTATTTCCTCGAGCAGGGGTGTTATCTCAATGTCTCCGAAGAAAAATATAGACCTATTATAATCCCAAAACATAGTAGAAGCTTCTATGATTTTGTTGTTGAGTTGAATTTCCAAGAGTGAGGGTAGGTTCCCTAAATATTTTCGGATGAGCGTCTTATCACTGGAGTGAAAATCCTTCCACCAGCTTAGTAGTTTAGGGTGGATGTTGGTGACCATGCCGAATCTAGGGACCTCGTGCCTCATGTTTCCACAAAACAAAGGGTGGGGACCTTACCCCCACCAGACTCGACTACTAAATATCAATAATTGTCGTAGAAGCATTTAGTTCTCCAAATAAATGCACAAACGTGGTAGTGTACGTTTGGGTTTTGGGGAAACCCAGCGGACTTTGGACAAGGCTATCTTAAAGAGACATTATGTAGAAAACATAACTGACTCGTCTAGGTTTGACCATGATGCATGCATAATTACACAGAGTAAGGATTCTATAGAGTACTAGACTGGTACCATCGAGCGGACAACTCAAGAGGGAAAGGTGTAGAACTGTCGATTATACCGTTGATCAACTGGTTTTACCGTAAATATGCCTTTGCTGAATTTAGGGGGCGATAATATTGGAAGGGTGCAACCACACATTATAAGCGTTGTTATGGTATTTTGTTTGGCACGAGTGGACTATGATGTTGAAAATATGTAGTTGCAATAATTGAAAAGGGTTTTCATGTATTTGCACGTCATAATAACAGTAATTACAATAATTTAGAACAGTAATAAAGAAATGCACTAGTAAAAGAAATAAGGAAAAGAAATAAAAGACAAGTCAGTTCGTAGTAGGAGAAGGAATCAAAAGATTAAAAAGATTAAACAAATAAAGGAATATAAGAAATATAAAGCTACAGTAATAGCTTGAAATAATAAAATCCTAAAAGAAATCTCTAGCAGAGTCGCCACGCTGTCGCGCCCCCTTTTTCATGCAAAATCGGTTTTCTGACATTTGGGAAGACAACTCGTTCCATTTTGGGAATTGGGTTTAAGAGAGTTGAAAAGTCGCCACCTAATGAATATAGAGCATTAGGACAATAAGGAGGGTTCAATTTGGATAACCAGAGATTGGGTAAGGGCTATCAGGATCCACTAATATGGTTTCCGACCAAGCAATTGTTGTGACTTAAAGTATAAATAACACATAGGCAAGTAAGACTTCAAATAAGAGGGGATTTTTCACATAACCTTTAGAAATAAAAAAAAGTGGGAAAGCATAGGAGAGGGACTAGAAGAAACATTTTAAACGATTTAAAGAAACAAATAACAAGCGAAATGAGGTCCTAGGTTTATTAATAATATGGATCACGTCAATGCAATACCCAGTAATCATTCCTCAGAGAGGGGCTACACGTGGTATTAACGCACTAGACAGCATATCCATATCTACCCTTTCCCACTCTATTAAGGTATTAAAGCGCAAAATGGTCTTGTTTACTTATTGCATGCTATTACCTGCCACAATCCTATCAGTCTCGGAGGTATTAAGACTACTAATCCTAATAGGGAGGGATTTTAGGTTTTTTGTAGTTTCAAAGGAAAAATTCTAAGGCGACAAGCAAAACACATATAACAAGCTCGGGGAAGCATATAAACAAATGAAAGGCTCAAACAACCTCCTTTAAACCATAGAAAGCACATAGTTTAACATGTCTTGCACATACTGTTCAGGTCTGATTTAGTACTAAACATGGAAGAGCTTAAATTTGGGGGAGACATATTTACTATATAATTCAGATAGAAGCCTCAGTCAGGCCTGCTGGTTTTAGTGAATAAAAATATAATTCATCTTAGAAGTTTATCCTAAGGCTTTCCTGAGTGTTGGACAAAGCTCCTATAGGCACGACATCTATTTTTTATCAAAAAAGTTGAAGTATACTGATTTCAGAAAAGGTTCTTAGTTATTGTAGTCTAAAGAAAGGAAAATACATCAGAAATTGAAAATTACAACCATGGAGGGCTGATTCAAACTTCCTGTCTGATTTATAAAGTAAACCAACTCTAAGAATCATGTTTCAAAGCCTTTCTCTGGTTTGGATGTATTTGAGTTCCCTAAGAGCCTCATATGGACTCCGGGCATTGCTCACACCCAAATGCATTACAGGGTTAACACATAGCATAGTGTGGAAGGGCCACCCCTCAAGTGTCCAAGTTCAGAGGGGACACAAGGTCCCAAGGCAAGGCTCACAGGAGGGGGACAGAACTTAGAGACTAGGAGAGAATGTAAGTGCAGAGTCCTAAAAGAGGAAGGGGAAAGGGAAACATTACAGATAGATACACATACGGGTATAGGAAATGGGGAAATGGTAGAGAGGAAAATATAGGCTATTGGGTATACCCAGCAATGGGAAATGCTGACGCACCTCACAAGCTTGTTAGAACGCATTGTTTCAGAGGTTAGGATCCTCTAATGGATCAAGTTCAAACCATGGAAAATAACTTTGCATATTGCCCATTTTTAAACTGTAACCCAAAGCACATAAAAGGAAATAAGGAGCAGGTATTCACAGCAGAAACAAAGGCCAAAATTAATCAACATGCTATTTAAATATTTAACTCTGCAGCAGTAGAAAGTAGACATGGATATAGAAAGCTATAAGTAAACACATTGTGGAGATTCTGAAGCTTTAATGAGGACATACCATTTTCAAAGAAAACAACTAGAAAAAGCAATAGTCTTGTAAAATCCAAAGTGCAAACAGGAAAGCAGAATACTATAAGTGTGAGTTCAGAAAAGATTGTGAAGTTATAAAGTTTGAAGTGTGTGATTGTTAGAAATAGTGTATTTTTGAAAAAAAACAGGGCCATGTATTTATAGTGCAGAAGGCAGGCAGAAATAAGGTAAGAAAATATTTATAGAACTGATTGTCAATCAATTGCACAAAACTCCCTTTCATTAAGAGGTTTAGGTTCAAACTAGTATAAGCCAGTTAAGGAAAGAAATTAAATAAATGCTTTGTGTAAAGCATACAGTTGAGGAAAAATACATAAAGGTTATTTAAAGACATGGTCTTGACAGTACACGGTTTGTGCAAATAAGGAAAGGGAATCAATTAACAGCCAGTAAATCAGAGGTCAAAGATTTGTTATGAATGAACCATGTCAGAAAGGTTAAAAAGGTTTTAACATAAGAAAAATCAGCAAACAATTAATTAGGCTTATTTAAAAGGAATTCTGAATCAATCACAGGTTTCAAAATCCTTTTAAAGGGAGACTCATTACATATAAAAACATACAGACACGATATGCATGAAAGAAACTTGTCATAAAATCAGTAGAAACTCCCGTATAGGGGAGTTCTGCAAAAGTTCAGAATTGTACGAAAACAAAGATGTATAAATTCGGTTCAAAGACTCAAAGACGGTCTAAAATAATTAGGGGTCTTTGAAATAAAGGCCTAGTTTAAACAAACCAGAAAGCAAAGAGGAAAGGACAAGCAAATTGAATCGAGAAATGTGTAGAGGTTTAAGAAGATAAAAGACGCTTCTAACATGCCTCTTTCAGAACTCACAGTAGATGGATTCAAAGAACAAAATGGGAAATATAGAAGAAACATGCTTTTTTAGAAGAAACTTTAACCAAAGTTCAGTAAAGAAAAAAAAGTGAAAACACTTAAGAATACAGTAGAAGAAACATGCTTTAGAAGAATTCAAACAATGTTTAGTAGAAGGCAAACAAAGAAACTTAAGACTCAGTAAAAAATACAGTAGAAGAACACCAGAAAAGTATAACAAAAGAACATATAGGAAGACATAGTAAGATGCACATATGATAACATGGTATAGAAAACACAGCAGAAGAATGAAATATAGAAAGCACAGTAGAAGAACATATGTGGTAGAAGGAAAGCATACGAACACAGTAAGGTCAAATACACACAAAAGAAAAGGAGAACAAGATTAGATAAACACCTAAGCATTTTCAAAAACCCTAGATCATAAAAAAAGACCTTGGTAAGTAATTTTTGAAAGAAAAGTTGGGGAAATCGCTTGAAAACTCAAGTAAAGCAGAGACAGACAACGGATTTAAGAAGATCGAAGAAGAAACCCTCGAAGGATTTCAGAAGAATACTAAAATGATAAAGGCTTTGAAACGGTCACCGATCGGAGTTAGAGAAGCAAGAATCAGGCTCAAAGAACCTTGATACGTCGAAGCATGGCCGAAAATGACACTGAGACCTCAAATGGGCAAAGGTATGAGTGAAAAGCTTCAAGGTATGGCCTCGAACCTTCAAGTATCAAACACATAGGAGCAATAGAAGGTGAGTATAAGACTCCCATGGCCTGAGAAGCTATGGATTCCGACGAGTTTCATAGTGGAAGTAATTAGAGGCGGCTAGGGTCAAGGAAGGTTCAAGAGAGTTTTAGAGAGGAGAGGGTTTCAATGGTGGCATCCTAGACGAAATGATTTAGGGTTGGGGTTTAGGAAATTAAAAAAGGCAATGGGGAATCGTGGTCGTTGATCATTTTGATCAATGGCCTGAATCAAAAGGGAGCCGGGCAGGTAAAAAATGAACAGGTCGAGGTCGGGTAATTTAGGATTTAGGCCCGTCCAATTGAGATTAAAACTGGGGTTAAATGATGGGTCAATTTAGGCGAAAATTGAAATGAAATAGGGCTAGTATTTAAATAGCCACTTCCCCCTTTTTATTTTATAAAAATAGTAAAATGATTTTTGAAACTAACTTAAAGGTGATAAATGAATTAATAAATATAATGATTAGATTAAAAACACTACAATAAACTTTGTGATTTTAAACGCAATAAATTCTTAAAATAGGCTAATATTGCAATTAAGTGCAATTTAGTTTTAAAAATACTATAAAATGTGTATAAATTACATTAGCTATATTTTGCTAAATATGAGAACAAACTACATTAATCACCAAAAATGATAATTTGAGGAATAATTATTGGTTTTTGTACTGCGAAAATAGGGCAATAAATTGGTTTAAAAATCTTTCAAAATTTAAAAAAATAATAAAATACTTTGACATGCTTATATATGCATATGTATACTATTTTAAAAGTATTTTGCATATAAAAATATACAAGACAAAATTGGGTATCAATAATGACCCTTTGGTTCGTCACATTCTCCACCTCTAAAACAATCGTCCGTCCTCGAACGGACAGAAGAAAGAAGTACCTGAGTCAGGGAAAAGATGAGCATAACAGCTCCGTATATCGAACTTGGACTCCTAGGTCGATGCCTTAGGAGGCTGACCTCTCCACTGAACATGAATAGAAAGAAAAGTCTTCGGCCTCAACCGATGAACCTACCAGTCTAGAATAGCCACCAGCTCCTCCTTGTAAGACAAGTCCTTGTCCAACTGGACAGTGCTGAAATCTAACACGTGGGATGGATAGCCTGATACCTCTGAAGCATGGACACATGAAACACCAGATGCACGGCTGACAAGCTCGGCAGCAATGCAAATCTATAAGCCACCTCTCCTACTCGATCAAGAATCTCAAATGGACCGATGAACCTAGGGCTAAGCTGCCCTTCTTCCCAAATCTCATCACGCCCTTCATAGGCAACACAATACCGCTCACCAACCATAAAATCCACTTCTCGAACCTTGCGGTCTGCATAGCTCTTTTACCTGGACTAAGCCGTACGAAGCCTATCCTGAATGATCCTGACCTTGTTCGAGGCCTCCTGAACAGATCCGTACCCAACAACCTACCCCCCCTGATAAAACCTTCCAACCGGAGATCGACACCGCCTACCATATAAAGCCTTATAAGGAGCCATCTGAATACTCGATTGGTAGTTGTTGTTGTAGGAAAACTCTGCTAAAGGCAAGAACTAATCCCATGAGCCTCCAAAGTTAATAACACAAGCTCGAAGCATACCCTCCAAAATTTGAATTGCCCGCTCGGACTGCCCCGCCATTTGAGGATGAAATGTTGTACTTAACTCAATCTGAGTGCCCAACTCTCGCTGAACTGCTCTCCAAAAATGCGAGGTAAACTGCATGCCTCGGTCAAAAATTATAGACACAGGTACACCATGAAGAAAAACAATCTCCCAGATATAGATCTCAGCTAGCCTCTTGGATGAATAGAAGATTGCCACATGAATGAAATGCGCTGACTTGGTCAACCTATCAACAACGACCCAAACTACGTTAAACTTCTTCCGAGTCTGCGGAAGCCCAGTAACAAAGTTCATAATGATCCGCTCCCACTTCTACTCGGGAAGCTCAACCTTCAGAAACAATCCACCAGGCCTCTAATGCTCATACTTAACATGCTGACAATTTAAACACCAAGCCACATGTGCAATGATATCCTTCTTTATTCTACGCCACCAATAATGCAATCGTAAATCCTGATATATCTTTGCGAGTCCCGGATGAAAAGAATACTGGGAACTATAGGACTTCACTAAAATCAACTCTCGAAGCTCGTCCAAATTGGGCACACAAACTTGACCCTGCAATCTTAAAGCTGCAGCAGCATATAGGGTAACCTGCTTGGCACCTCCACATTGCACTATGTCTCTAAGGACACACAAATGGGGATCATCAAACTACCAATCACGAATACGCTACAATAATGAAGAACGAGCAACCGTGCAAGCTCACACTCAGCTAGGCTCAGAAATATCAAACCTTACAAATCGATTGGCCAAAGCCTGAACATCCAAAGAAAGCAGCCTCTCACTGACCGGAATGTAAGCAAGACAGCCCATAATGGCTGACATTCTACTCAAGGCATTGGCCACCACATTGGCCTTTCCCGGGTGATATAATATAGTAATTTCATAATTCTTCAACAACTCCAACAACCTCCTCTGCCTCAAATTCAACTCTTTTTGCTTGAACAAGTACTGAAGACTCTCGTGGTCAGTGAATACCTCACATGCCATGCCATATAGATAGTTCCTCCAAATCTTCAACACGTGAACAATGGCTGCCAACTCTAAGACATGAATCGGATAGTTCTTCTCATGAATCTTTAGCTGCGTCGCATCATAGAAAATGACCTCGCCATCCTGCATCAACAGTGCACCAAGCCTAACACGGGAAGCATCCCAATAAACTATATAAGGCCCTAAACCTGTGGGCAAAACCAATACGAGTGCCGTAGTCAGAGCTGTCTTGAGCCTCTGAAAGCTTATGTCACACTCATCCGACCATCTGAACTGGACACCCTTCTGGGTCAACCTGGTTATCAGGATGCGATGGATGAGAATCCCTCCACGAAACGACGATAATAACCTGCCAATCCCAAGAAACTCCAAATCTATATGGTTGATGTCGGTCCAGGCCAGTTCTTAACAGCCTCAATATTCTTCGCATCAACCTGAATACACTCTGCTGATACGACATGACCCAGGAATGCAACTGAACTCAACCAGAACTCACACTTCAAAAATTTAGCTTATAGCTGACTGTCCCTCAATGTCTAAATAACTACCCTGAGATGTTGCTCGTGCTCCTCCCGTCTGTGGGAATATATCAAAATATCATCAATAAAGACTATCATGAATGAATCCAAATAAGGCCTGAACACTCGGTTCATCAAATCCATAAAAGCTGTTGGGCCATTTGTCAACCCGAATGACATAACCAAGAACTCATAATGCTCGTAACGAATGCGGAAAATTGTCTTAGGGACATCGGAAGCCCTAATACTCAACTGATGGTAGCCAGATCTCAAGTCAATCTTTGAAAATACCTTGGCACCTTGAAGCTGATCGAACAAATCATCAATCCTTGGCAGCGGATATTTATTCTTGATTGTTACCTTGTTCAACTTTCGGTAATTAATGCACATTCCCTTCTAACCATCCTTATTCTTAACAAACAATACCAGCGCACCCCAAGGCGATACACTAGGTCAAATGAAACCCTTCTCAAGAAAGTCCTTCAACTATTCCATTAACTCTTTCAACTCGGCGGGCCATACGATATGGCGGGATAGAAATGGGCTGGGTGCCCGAAGCCACATCAACGTAAAAGTTAATATCCCTATCAGGAAGCATACCCCGTAGGTCTGAAGGAAAAATATCAGTGAACTCGCGAACAACGGGAACAGAATCAATAGAAGGGACCTTAGTACTAAAATCACGAACTTATGCTCAATAGGACAAATACCCCTTCTCGACCATACGCCGAGCCTTCACATAAGAGATAAAGATATGGTATAATGACCATGAGTCCTTCTCCACTCTAAAAGAGGCATACCTGGTAGAACTAAGGCCACAGTCTTGGCATGGAAATCCAAGATAGCATGGTAAGGTGATAACCAGTCCATCCCCTATATAATATTGAAGTCAATCATGTCTAAAAGCAACAAATCCACATAAGTCTCAAGACCCCCAATCACCACAATACAAGAATAATGGACTTGATCAACCACAATAAAATCACCCATCGGTGTTAATACATAAAAAGTAACACCCAATGCATCACTAGGCAAGATGACACATACAAATACGTAGACCCCAGATCAAACAACTCTAAAGCACCTCTATCACAAACCAGAACCTTACCTGTAATAACTGTATCTGAAGCCTCTGCCTCGGGCCTGGCCTGAAGAGCATAACATTGGGGTTGGGCCACACCACTTTGATCTACCTCTCTAGAACGGCCTGCAGTTGGCTGGCATCCACTTCTAGCGGTCTGAGCTCAACCTCTAGGACCTCTACCTACAACTCTAGCACCTCTACCCCCACCTCTAGCTAGCTAGGTGGGCTGTGGAACATCTGGTGCCTTTACCATAGCACGAGAACCCTAGTGTTGTGAGCTACTCGGTGCTCGAGGGCAAAACCTGGTAATATGACCCGGATCACCACAAGTGTAACAAGCCCTCGGCTGCTGAGACTGTTGTCCTTGTCGACCAGAATGACCACCTCGGAAACTCTAAAGTGGCAGTGCACTGATGGAAGCTGGTGTTGCAATGTAAGGCTGCTGGTCGGAATATTGCCCGCGAAAACCACGGCTACCTAAAGCACCGTGATAAACTTGGAGTGCTGACTAGAAGGGCCTAGGAGGATGAACCCTATCATATGTATCTCTGCCTCCAGATGAGGCACCACTAAATCTGCCTGACTTATGGGGTCTCTTATCTTCCCTATGACCACCCCCCAATGATAATACCATCTCAACTTTCCGGGCTATATTGGCCGCCTCCTAGAAGGATATCTCACTCCTAGCCTTTCTATCCATCTAGAGACGAATCGACTGAATGCGTCCATCAATAAACCGTCTTACTCTCTCTCTCAGTGGGGAGTATAATAAGAGCATGGCGAGAATAATCAATGAACCTGCTCTCATACTGGGTGACTGTCATTGAACCCTGCTGGAGGCGCTCAAACTGCCTCCGATAGGCCTCTCTCTGAGTAACGGGGAAAACCTCTCCAGAAACAACATTGTAAAATGCTCCCACATCAAGGCTAGCTATCTTGCTGGTCTAGCTAAGCAATAATACCTCAACCAAGCCTTGGCGGATCCATATAATCCAAATGTAGCAAAATCAACAACATTAGTCTCAACGATACCCGTGTTCTGAAGAACCTCGTGACAACTGTCCAGATATTCCTGGGGATCCTCAGTAGATGTGCTGCTGAAAGTAGAAATGAAGAGCTTGGTGAACCTGTCCAGCCTCCACAAAGTATTGGCGTACATAGTCGCTCCATCGCTAGTTTGAGCTACAACACCTGGTTGTACTACCCCAACTGGTTGAACCGCTGGACTTTGAATCTAAGGAGCCACCTACTCCAGAGTGCGAGTAGTAGGAGTTTGAGGTCCTCCCCCAGTCTGATAAGTGGCTGGTTCCGTTGGAAGCAAACCTGCTCGAGTGACACTCTTCATGAGGCCCACCAATCGGACCAGAGCACCTTGAAGAACTGGGGTAGCAATAAACCCCTCCAGGACCTGAGCTGGGCCCACAAGAATTGTTGGGATCGGAACCTCTTCCTCAAAATCAACCTGAGGCTCTGTCACTGGTGCGGCTGCTCAGGGCTGAGCTCTGCCCTTACCTCGGTCTCTAGCACGGCCTCGACCTCGCCGTCTTCCCCTACTGGTGGCTATTGCTGGGGGCTTTAATGGCTGATCGGTAGATGAGGCAACGCGTGTTCTCGCTATCTGCGAAAGAACAGAGTAGAAATTAAATTAGCATTGAGAAACCAAACCACACGACAAAAAAAGAACAAATGTGAAACTTTTCCTAACTCTGTAGCCTCTGGGAGATAAATACAGATGTCTGTGTACTGATCCTTAAGACTTTACTAAGCTTGTTTGTGAACTGTTAGACCCATGTAACCTAGAGCTCTGATACCAACTTGTCATGATCCATATTTCCTACCCTCGGGAGCCGTGATGGCACCTACTAGTGAGAGTTAGGCTAGCCAATCCTTAACCATTTACCTCATTAGCAAATTACTTGTTTTAACAATTAGAAAGGCAATATCAAAAAACATGCGGAACTTTAGATATTTAGGCAGAAGATAACAATTAAACACATGAAATCTACAATTATTACAGTTACATTAGGTCTCAACTATCCAAAACCTACTGTCACAGACTATCTGAAATTACTACATACAAGGTCTGAAGAAATAAAAGTACACTGTTTCTGAAAAGGAGAATGAAATAGGAAGCAGAGATAGAGGGAGATGCCAGGGCCTGCTGACGCCTGCAGGTCTACCTTGGGACTTCGGATGGACTGAAGAAAGCCCTCCAACTACTGTTGTTGTCCGATACCTGGATCTGTGTAAAAGAGCACAGAGTGTAGTATCATCACAACCGACCCGATGGCTGGTAAGTGTCTAGCCTAACCTCGGCGAAGTAGTGACGAGGCTAGGACCAGAGTACCAACTAAACCTGTGCACTAACTGTAGAAAATCTGCAACATTTCTAAGCCAAAAACCATTACGAAACACCTCCAAAATACTCCCGAGCCCTCAGGGCTCCTAACCAAAACATGCACTAACTCAACAACATCATACAAACTTATATATGCGATCACATCGCCTAAATAACCTCAAAAATATTGAATCAAACCTCAAAATCAAGAATTTTTCCAAAAAACATCAAGTATCAAATTTAGCAATTTAGGTCCAAATTACGTCAAACAAACTCCGTTTTATCCAAACCTTACAAAAATGATATAAGATCTGCACCGAGTGTTAGAACCAAAATACGGGCCCGATACCGTCGTTTTTTTATAAGATTTTATTTCAAATTTTCTTAAACATTTCCATAAAATAATTTACTAAAAAATTATTTCTCGGGCTCGGGACCTCGGAATTCAAACAATAAAGTCAAGTGTCAAACAACGATATAATATGACAATCAATCAAATGGCGAGAAGCATACTGATGACGGAATTGCATGAACAAGCCAAAGATGAGCTCAAAAAGTTCAAGACCGAAGACCCAAGACGTAGGTCGTTTGGTAGAACCAATGTAAGGACAACGTTTAAGTTATCTTATCCTTGGCTCAACATTAGGTCATCATAAACATGCATAAAATATTTTATTAAATCATATTTGTCTTTTAAACATGCATAAATATTTTATTAAATCATATTTATCATAAACATGCATCTTTGTGTTAAAGCAAAATGATGTTAAAGGTTTTAAACATGTCTTTTAAATCTGGGCCTCAACAATCGATTATTTGAATCCTACAATCGATTGTATTAAGACAGTGTGATCGGAAGTTTTTCAAAATAGCAAACAATCGATTGTCTACTATTAACAATCGATTATTTTGAGACAGTGTGCAACCGAAGTTTCTAAACATCCAAACAATCGATTGTTTTTGTCATACAATCGATTGTCATTTTCATACAATCGATTATATTTTGACCGTTCCCACAGAATCCTAAATTGATTTTTGAATGTTGAATACAATCGATTATTTAGTCCATACAATCGATTGTTTAGCCTAAAATCAGGAATCTGTCTTTTGAACGTTGGTCAAACAATCGATTATCTACTCCAAACAATCGATTGTTTGAGCACAGAATCAGGGATTTTATTTGTCAAGTAAGCAACGGTCAGCACCACTTTTTCACCTATAAAAAGAGGTCTTTTGAGCTGATTTTAAACACACAACTCCTCCATACATTGTTATACATATTGATCATTTTCAAGCATCATTTTAGAGCTTTTGTTGAGCCATTTGATAGACAACTTTGTGTTGTTCATAGAGCTTATTGTGTATCTCTTTATCCACTCTATTGAGAGAGTATTTGTTGTAAAAGAGAGTTGTTTGAGAAGAACATATCTTCTCATTTGTCGGGTTTGCTAAGTACCTAAAGTCTTAGTGGTTGAAGTCTTGGGGTGAGGTATCCTCAAGCAAGTGAAGTCTTAAGGTGTGGTATCCTTGAGCAACTGTAACGGTTTGTTAAGCACCCGTAAGCTTGATGAAGATAGTGGAAATCTCGAGAGAGTCTCTCAGGGACTGGACTAGCCACGGGTTGTGGTGAACCAGGATACATCGGTGCGTTCGTTCCTTATTATTTACTTATCGCACTTATTTCACTCCTGCAATTTTTAAATTCTGCAAGTTTATGATATTTTTTGTTATAACGCTATTCATCCCCCCCCCCCCCCCTCTAGCGTTAAGCGTATTTTCTAACAATTGGTATCAAAGCCTAACTCTCTGAACGCCTTAGCCGGTTGAGAGAAATATATATTTTTCTGTTGAGAATATTGAACGCAGAAACGATGGATGAAGGACAGTCCACCACTTGCCCTACACTATTTGACGGAACAAACTATACATATTGAAAAGAGCAGATGAGCATCTTTCTCAAAGCAAACAGTTTTCGTTTGTGGCAAATCATCAAAAACGGTGAACCAATGCCAACAAAGAAAGTTGGAGAAACCACGGTTCCAAAGAAGGAAGATGAATATGATGCCGAGGACATCAAGAAAGTTGAAAATAATGCAAGGGCCATCCATATATTATATTGTGTGGTGAATCCAGATGATTATCGAAAAATCTCTTGCTGCACAACCGCCAAGGAGATGTGGGATAAGCTCGAGATCATTTATGAAGGTACGCCTCAAGTCCGAGAAGCCAAAATTGATTTTCTAACACATAAATATGAAATCTTTAAAATGGAGAAGGAACCCATTGGTGTTATGTTTGAACGATTTTTAAGAATCGTCAACGATCTCCATGCTCTCGGGAAAGTTTACACGAACAAAGATCTTGTTCGAAAAGTCCTACGGAGTCTCACTCCCGAATGGCGTTCCAAACCCAATGCAATCCAAGAGTCGATGGAATTCACGGATATCACAATTGATGGACTAAGAGGTAACCTCGAAACTTATGATAGCACAATTCTTAATCCTTATCTTAGAAGCAATTCAAATTTTGCCTTCAAAGCCTCATCCTCTAAACGAGAAGAGGTAAGTGATTCGTAAATGGATGATGATAATATTTCAAATGATATAATTGAAAAGTCGTGTAAGTCTATGAAGAAGGACAAGAAAAAGAAGAAACACCATAGGCGCGTATCACGGGATTCGGACAGCTGGGGCGATAAAACTGCCGCATTATGCTTCATGGCCGACAAAGAAGAAGAGGTAAGTACTTCTAACTCTCACTCGTTTGAAGAATTACAAAATGCCTATGATGAATTGTATGGTGAATTTGTTAATGCTTCCAAAATGATAAAAGATTTGAAGAAAACACTTTATTTGCAGAAAACACTTTCTTTGCAAGAAACAGATTTTCAGAAAACACTTTCTTTACAAGAAAAAGAGTTTGAAAAATCCTCTTCTTTGAAAGAAATAGATTTTGAAAAATTGACTAATGAAAATGATGTTCTTAAAAATAAAATTGAAGTTTTAGAAAAAGAAAATAAATTTTTGAAAAATGACATTGTTGATTTTAAAAATAAAATCAAGAAATTGAATGAAGCCTCTTCTATTGATAAATGTTCCAATTGTTCTTCTTGTAGTTCTTTAATACTAGAGAACACAGAACTTAGGAAAGCACGAGAAACACGTAGTGTCGATAGTCCTAAAATTGAAGATATTAAAAAGGATGAAAGTAATAAGGTCGGACCATCTAGAAAGAATTCTAGGAACCTCACTAATGAGTCTAAGATTAATTGTTTTAGACCACCTAGACACAATTCTAGGAATTTTATAAATGAGTTTAGAATGAATAATTTTAGACCACCTAGACATGACTCTAGGAAATTCAACGCTTCTAGGGGGAATAACTTTAGATCACCTAGAACGCATTTGGCTCAACCTAGACATATGCACAATCCTAATGTTATATGTCACTATTGTAATCGGGTAGGACACATTGCACCCGTTTGTTTTGCTAAACATAGAGATTTATGTATTGATTATGACTATTGTTATCCTAACCCCCAAGGACCCAAAAGAAGTTGGGTACCAAAAACCTATTTTTAGGTTCTTTTTGCAAGTGTGCTTGAAGACTACAATATTGTAGTGGATGCACCAAGCACGAAACCTTAATGCATTAAGGGGGAACGTCGATTAGTTATCGTATTTTGAATAAAAACGCAATAAGTTGATATGTGCAAATAATCTATATCAGTTTTGGTTGATACATGCTTTAACAAGTTTTATTTTTGAATAACAATTAGTATCAATTGGTTTTATAATAAATGATTGATTCATGTTTTGATGAATATTTTTAGTTTAAATAACAATTGGCATAGTTGAGAAAAATGATCGTTATTATTAGTATGCCATTTACTAACTTTTTATATGATCTTGTCTATAACGATTGGTATCGTCAATGGTTTAAATAACTTTTGGTATACTCTTTTTGCTAATGCCAAAAGGGGGAAGAATATGGGCGATATGCATGCTTTAATTGAGGGGGAATAGTAAATTAAGGGGGAATTATATTGAATTGATTATATTGAATTGGTTGCATAAATTGAATGTTGAGATATAGCATGAATTTAAGGGGAATTCAATATGCATATCTTCCGTCGTTTGTCATTATCAAAAAGGGGGAAATTGTTGGAAATCATGTATATCTATGATATGTGCGCTTTGGTTGTATGAGCATGATTTTTAGGTATAGGTTTTGATGAATGACAAACAATAAAGTCAAGTGTCAAAAAACGATATAATATGACAATCAATCAAATGGCGAGAAGCATAATGATGACGGAATTGCATGAACAAGCCAAAGATGAGCTCAAAGAGTTCAAGACCGAAGACCCAAGACGTAGGTCGTTTGGTAGAACCAATGTAAGGACAACGTTTAAGTTATCTTAACATTTGGCTCAACATTAGGTCATCATAAACATGCATAAAATATTTTACTAAATCATATTTGTCTTTTAAACATGCATAAAATATTTTATTAAATCATATTTATCATAAACATGCATCTTTGAGTTAAAGCAAAATGATGTTAAAGGTTTTAAACATGTCTTTTAAATCTGGGCCTCAACAATCGATTATTTGAATCCTACAATCGATTGTATTAAGACAGTGTGATCTGAAGTTTTTCAAAATAGCAAACATTCGATTGTCTACTTTCAACAATCGATTATTTTGAGACAGTGTGCAACCGAAGTTTTTAAACATCCAAAAAATCGATTGTTTTTGTCATACAATCGATTATATTCATAAACAATCGATTGTCATTTTCATACAATCGATTATATTTTGACCGTTCCCACAGAATCCTAAATTGATTTTTGAACGTTGAATACAATCGATTATTTAGTCCATACAATCGATTGTTTAGCCTAAAATCAGGAATCTGTCTTTTGAACGTTGGTCAAACAATCGATTATCTACTCCAAACAATCGATTGTTTGAGCACAGAATAAGGGATTTTTTTTGTCAATTAAGCAACGGTCAGCACCACTTTTTCACCTATAAAAAGAGGTCTTTAGAGCTGATTTTAAACACACAACTCCTCCATACATTGTTATACATATTGATCATTTTCAAGCATCATTTTAGAGCTTTTGTTGAGCCATTTGATAGACAACTTTGTGTTGTTCATAGAGCTTATTGTGTATCTCTTTATCCACTCTATTGAGAGAGTATTTGTTGTAAAAAAGAGTTGTTTGAGAAGAACATATCTTCTCATTTGTCGGGTTTGCTAAGTACCTAAAGTCTTAGTAGTTGAAGTCTTGGGGTGAGGTATCCTCAAGCAAGTGAAGTCTTAAGGTGTGGTATCCTTGAGCAACTGTAACGGTTTGTTAAGCACCCGTAAGCTTGACGAAGATAGTGGAAATCTCGAGAGAGTCTCTCGGGGACTGGACTAGCCACGGGTTGTGGTGAACCAGGATACATCGGTGCGTTCGTTCTTTATTATTTACTTATCGCACTTATTTCATTCCTGCAATTTTTAAATTCCGCAAGTTTACGCTATTTTTTGTTATAACGCTATTCACCCCCCCTCTAGCGTTAAGCGTATTTTCTAACAGGCTTTTTCTTGAGAAAATAATGTTATATACCTATTCTATCCAAAAATATTACTCGACTTTACCTATTCTAGAAATAATTAAAGTACATACCTATGCAATCAAAAATAGTAACCCAACCATCTATCTTCCTATTTTTGTTTTCTCGGCAGCTAACCTTTCTCCTCCTTTTTTCTTTCATCCCCTATCCTCCTTTCCTCTCTTTCTCTTTATTCTCTCCCTGATGTTGCCAGTATCCCTACATTTTCTAAGTAGATGTATGATCTATCCACCTTTCCTTTCATGTCTTTATCATCCATTCCAGGGAAAAAAAGGCTAACAAGAAAATCTACAAAAAAAAATAAAAATTTCTAAGGTTTTAATTTGCCATAAAATTGTAAGGTTGTATAGGTAGTCATCATTTGTAATGACCCAATTGACCGTTTTATGTATTTTCGCCTTCTTTCCCCTTTTGATGCTTTGCACACGTGTAATTTTGGCCTTACACCTTGCGAGGTCTATTTTCATTCCAAAAAGGTTTCGGGTTATTTTGGTCCCTTTGGTTCTTGGTTTGGAAGCCTAAATTGGAAATGTTGACTAAAGTTTGAGTTTTGTGAAAACAATCCTGGAACAGTATTTGTCTGGAGTCGAATTCAGAGGTCCGGGGGTTGATTTGTATTGTTTTGCCGAAAATTGGCAATTTAGGCTTAGAGGATTTTCCAAGTTGACAAATTTTAGATTATGATGCATAGAATAGAGTTAATTAGATTATATGACAACTGATATTATTTCAGTTTAATAATAGAATTAAATCTTTTTTAAACTCTTAGCATACAACTGTTATCATGTTTGTATATCTATATACTATACTGGTATCATACGTTAATTGAAACCTTTTTTGGTTGTATTCGTTATATTTAATTGGTACAATATTTGAAGTTTCTTTAGTAATAGCAGAATAGTACATATATAGAATTTTTTAAATTTTCCTTTATACATGTTTATTATGTAATCATTTTAATTTTTTCTCTATGCATTTGTTTTATGTAATAGTATTATAGTACAATATCTTTAAAGATATTATTATATTAATATGCGGTATACTATTTTTTTATTTTATTCTTTATACATGTGTATTATGTAATAGTAATATATTCATATATAGCTGCCTGGAATTAATTCGCAGAACCGTATACCCTATTAGTATAATTATATGTCATATTGGTATTATATGCTAGTTGAATCATTTTTTGGTTGTATTGGCTGCATTTAATTGATATATTATTTGATTTTCTTTTAATAATAGTAATATAGTACAATATCTTGAAATATTTTATTACATTAATACTTGGTATACTATTGTATTATCTTTCTCTTTATGCATGTGTGTTATGTAATAGTAGTATAGTCATATAGTGGCCAGAAATTAACAAGTAAAATTGTATACCATGTTGGCATAGTTATATTCCATACTGGTATCATATGGTAGTTTGAACATTTTTTTTTTTGTTTTAGCTGCATTCTTAAGTGGATTCTATTCTAAAATTATTTATATGAACATGATTTGCAGTACTGAAATTTTTTTGTGCCGATAGACATAGATTATGTGTATTATGTAATAGTTTATATAGTTATAGGCAATTATTGAAATAACCACATATAACTATATATATCATGTTAGTATACGAAATGAGCAAGTTGCTTTAGAATATTTGGCTTGAAATTCGAGCATGTAATTTTCTCATACTTATATTGCATCCTTTAATATTTTGGTACAATAGTATAGTCGCGGATAATTATTGTAATATTCTAAATAAATCATACACTTTGTTGGTATATATGTATACCATATTAGTATCATACGGTACTACAAGTCTTTTTTTCTACTAGTACTTTTATTGTATTTTCTATATTTTATTATCATTTATATTTTAACTAGTATATAAAGAGATTTGCTGGTCGTAGATTATGTTTTCTTGCTCCATAAGTGATTGTGTTACTGCTAATGATAGAGTGTGTACTGATATTTGTAGGAAAGAGATCAAAGTTTGCATGGCAATCACATATTGATTCTTAGAATTTGATTATGTAATTTATTGTGCTTAGCAGCATTAAATTGATATTCGGTGAATTAAATGAAGTGCCAACTCATAGTATTTCAGTTTAATAATTGAATTAAGAAAATAAAAAAATACAAAAAGTATGTTACACTAGTTATATTAAAAAGAGTGAATAAATACTTACTATATCAGTTAATTTTGTCTTATTGTAAAAAAATAAGAATAATAAAAATGGTAAAAACAGTAAATGAAACTAGATTATGAAAAGAAAAAATATATAAAAAAGAAGTTAAAAAAAATTAGAAAAGGAAAAAAGACAAACAAATAAGAAGAAAAAGAGAAAAAAAAAAGAAAAAGAACCATAAAAATAAAAAGAATTAGAGAATAAAGAAAACATTTTTCCTAAAAACAACTACGGATAGAAAATATAATTAATTTATAAGTAGAAAAGTAAATAACTAAATAAAAATAAATAATTTTATTTTTATGAGTAGTGTCAAAACGCCTTTTTCTTCTTTTACAAAAATCACTTACCTAGGACCTAACGCCTAGGGAGGAATGAGCTGTTTGTTGATAAACCTGTCTGACAGGCCAACCGATCCGGTCCGGGCAATTTTTTTGACTCGTCCGGGTTCCGGGCCGGGCCGGGTTGCACAGTAACGGGTTCGTAGCGTGCTGGGTTAGTTCGGGTAAAAATTGAACCATACGGGTTATGGGTTGAGGGGGGCGGGTCGGACCGGGTTTAGTATATTAGCACTTTTTTTGGAATTATGTATAGTATAACTATTAAGTTATATTAATACTTTGTAATAATTGAATGAATACAAGTAAGATGAGAAAAATCGCACTTATTGCAAGTGCTACTTTATTTCTTAATTTCAAATTTAAAAAGTAGAAAATGAAATGTTTACATTTTTCTAACAAGTAAACCAGTAAAGTAGTAATTTCAAATGTTTAGCATCGCCCTAGCAAGTTTATCATAATCAATATGAACCGGTTGACCTTCTTCTGGCGTGTTAAATTTGGATGGATTTTCATGGGTTAATATATCTCCAAGTTCCTCGTCTTCTGGGCTATCAACATCTTCCTTTCCTTTAATTCTTCGTTCCGATCTACTCCAATCTATGAAACATACTAAAACTTCCAAAGCATTGCGTCCCAATGAGTGGCGGGTGTCTCCAAGTTGTTGTCTTGCTTGGCTAAATGCACTCTCCGATGCAACAGTAGAAATTGGCACATTCAGCACGTCCCAAGCCATAGCGAAAAGAACATGAAATTGCTTTTCATTTTCATGCCACTATCCCAATGGTGAAAATTCCTTTGTGCGAGGCTCCTTTTGCTTCTGCAAGTAGAATTGAAGCTCATCAATATTCCTGCTTCTGGTTTGAGTATTAGAAAATGTAAATATTCATTTAACCTGTTTATAGAATCATATAAATTTGGGGTTTCAGTTTCTCCAATCTCCATATAAGTATATAAAGCATTCATTAATTGATGACAATCAGACATTTTAATAGAAGGATTTAAAATTGCACCAATTAAGTAAATCGGAGGAATTGGAAAGAAATATTTTTTGAATTTTGCTTGTATTTTTTCAACAACATCCTTAGATTTTTCTTTCTTCTTAAATTCAGATAGTATAAAAGAAATTTCAGCTATATGTACTAAAGTCATAGTAACAGTTGGGTAATATGCGCCAGAAAATACAACAGTAGCAGCATAAAATTAATGTAAAAATTTAATAACATCATTAATGACCTCCCAAGTATCACTTGGCAACATACGCCTAGGATCAGTACAATGTGCATTAGCAACTTCAGTTATTGGAAATCTATATTTGTAGCAACATTTTAAAAATATATATGTATAATTCCATCTAGTAACAATTTCGTCTGGCATGAATCTAGGTGTAAGGTTATACTAGACACACTTAGTCTTAAATTTTTTTATTCTAGATTGTCTATTATTTCCCTGAATAACACCAACTGCTCTTCTAACATGAGTAATCTCAACTGAAAATAAATCAGGGCCACTTTTAACAATTAAATTATAAATATGACATGCACACCTAACATGAAAAATATCATCAAGAGGTGGTTGCAAATACAATTTTAAAATTGAAACTGCGGCATTATTGTTTGAAGCATTATCAAAAGACATACACAAAACTTTTTGATTTAGATTATAAAATTTAACAACTTCAACAATAGTACTAGTTATAAACGTAGCAGTATGATTCTAATATTCATGATATTTAAAAGCGATAATACGTTTTTGCATACAAGTATTATCATCTATCCAAAAGCATGTAATTTTCAAATAATCACTTCCATTAACAGCATGGCCAATATCAGAAGTTAGACATACTCTAGAAGGAAGGTGGCTAAACAAATAACGTATGTATGTTTGATATTGTCCATGAAGTCTAAAGATATCTGCTCTACAAGTACTTCTAGGGATATCTTTAAATAAAGGATTGTAAATCCTTTGAATATACATAATAAGATACGATGAAGAAGCAAAAGAAAAAGGTAGACAACCCAAAGCAATCAATTTTGCTAATTCATCACGATCCCTCATTTTATCATATTTTACTAGACCTCCAGTAATAGGGTTAATAGTTTTTTGACTTCCATCCCCATTATTGCCCCATTCTATGGGATGGTCGGATCTCATATATCTTGTAAGTGTCCCAGTCCCCCCTAAATTTCCTCCGGTCAAGTGTTTAAAAGTTTCGTTACAAAGTTTGTACTTAACTCTATTAGTTCCTTCTATTATTTCAAAAAATTTCCATACTGGACTTCTTCTTTTACGATTAGAAGTCGGAGCCACTGGTGGTCTACTACCCCTTGTAGCACTAGCAACTCCAACTCCAATACTACCAACATTTTCACTAGTAGGTGTAGGTGGTATCTCATCTTCTATTCCAATTTCATTATCTTCTATTCCAAAATCTTCTTGTAATTGTTCATAATCTATCTCTACATTATCATTAGGCGATGATTCAGAAACATGTGTTATTGGGTCATTACTATTATTACCGGAAGCTACAGGATTACCTTTTTTTTATTTCCACCCCTACCAGTAACTTTTCTACACGCTCTTTTAGCAGTACTAAACATATTGTAAAAATTAAAGTATAAGCTAAAATTAAATATGCAATTAAAATATTAAATAAGAGAAAGAGTTGGAGGGGGTGCACCAAATTTGACAATAAATTGGGCACTTGATTACACAATTCCAGTGTTACCACGAACAAACATCAACCAAGTATATTAACTTTGAACTTCGAACTTCGAATTTCAATTTCCAAATGACAATTTTCGGTAAATTAAACTCAAGAAAAGAGAGCCAAATAAAAATTATAAAATTAGAATATGAAATCTTGCAAATTGAAGGAATGAGAGAAATTGAGAATTTGAGAATTGAGATTGAGATAAGAATTTTGAGTGAAGAAACGAAGAATAGTGGGAGGGTATTTATATATTTTATGAAGGGTTAATATTGTAAATTCATAAATACAACAAAATAACCAAAAAATGACCAATTTTGCAAAAAAATCCGTGGGCCAACAGATCTGAAGCAATTTCGACTGTTCCTTGTGGGCCCCACAAAGTCAGAAAATTTAAATAAAAAAAGTTACCGTTGTGCCGGGCCGGGCCGGGCCGGGTTACCCATTACGGTTCACTGTGCATGCAGATCGGGCCGGTCCAGTCCGGTTCCAACTAAAAAAAATCAAATGGTCCAACCCCCTCCCCCACGAAACCAGCCCACCCTGCCCCTTAGTAACCGGGCTGGTCCGGTCCAGGTATACACCGGTCCGACCCGACCTGTTAGACAGTTCTATTTGTTGATAAGAAACCACCCTCATATTATCTTCTGCCAAAAAGTAACGAAAACAGATCCTAATTCCAAAAGCTTCAGCAGATCCCCCCACACACGCACGCACAGTAAGAGAACTTAGAGGAAAGGGATTCGTGGGTCTCATTTGTTCTGATTTTTAACTTTTTTGTTTTCGGATTTGTCGAGTTTTTCGCCAAAACTAGTTGAGGTGAGTATTCGAAGTTTTGGATGTTTCGATCGCGATCCGAGATTCAATCCAAATTTCTGTTTTGTTAAAGATCCTTTGAGGTTCACTCTTGTCTTTTCTTTTCTCTTTTTATTTTCTTCAAGTTTTATTAACTTATATGCCTACCCGATCTTGTTTGTTAATATACTGTGGACTTGTATTGAATATCTTCTGTTCTGTTTATGGATTCTCCCTCGTGGACTATTAAATTAGTATTTGTCCGTATGATTGTCGTCTATATGCGCTAGAGGAGGAAATTGAAGAAAAAATTTTACTTGAAAGTTTGGTAGAACTTTAATTGCTTGTTAATTTGAATTAAGACTTAATGTGATTGAAGAAATTTTAGAATGGTCATTTGTCTATAAAATTTGATTGCACCTTCCAACCTTCCATTGCGACAAAGCCGAAATCATTGTTCTCAAAGAACTTCAATTATGTCCATATGCTTGTATCACAGTTACTTTGCGTCAGTGAGTTTTCTAAGTTTATAATGTATATCAAACATTAGGAAACGCACTAAGTTTCACGTTATTTTAATGGTGCCAATTACCATATGAAATTGAGCTGCGTGTGAAACGACTTTTGATATTCATAGTTTGCTTTAGGCACGCTTAAGATATTATCGTGGTCATGTATACGTTCGCGTAACATAATTATAATTCTAAAAATAAAAATAGGAGTATGCACTCGCGCAACTTTGGCCAAATTTTCTTAATTATAACAAAGCGTTATCAATTATGGATTTGTTTGCGTGACATGATTTTTGACGCACCAAACAAATGAGTACACGTATGCGTGATCCATTTCAAGATAATTTCTTAATTAAAAAGCGGTGAAAGGTAAATGCACGTAGGTTTTAACATAAGTAATTAAACAAATTTAATTAGTCAAGTATGATCAAAGTGACCATGCTAGAACAACGGAACTCGGGAGTGCCTAACATCTTCTCCTGAGTTAACAGAATTCCTTACCCGGATTCCTATGTTCGCAGACTATGTAAGGAGTTGATTTTTTCCTCGATTCAGGATTTAAACCGGTGATTTGGGACACCCTAAATTATCCCAAGTGGCGACTTTGTAATTTTTTTTAAGTAAAATAATTCCGTTTCGATTGTAATTTTGAGTTGACAAAAATTCCTTATATTTCTTCACGGAGCTATAGTGAAAAAAGGAGGTGTGACCGGGAGTATTTTCAATTTGGACTTATAGGTTAAAAAGTTATAAACTGTCGATTCAATTAACATCGGGAGTCCAGATTCAAAAAATTGAAACCTGCTAATTCAATTCAGACATTAATATCAAATCGTTATATCACTTTTCTGGGCATTTTCTTTTAATTTATTAAGCCTGAGAATTTAAAATTTAGAATTTAAAATAATTCAAAACAGAAAACATGTTCATAAATGTGAATCTGTCAATTCAGTTAACATGAAGAGTTCCTCTCACGTTTTCATGGGTAGATTTTCTAATTTATTCAAATTGAGAACAAATTGGTATATTATTTCAAAGGAGGAAACATTTACGTGTTTTGGGAATAAAAGGAAAATCCGACTTTTATTGTATGGTTAAAGCTTTTGAAGAAACAAATATCTTATCCAAGCCCTAGATAACTCTGAATTTTTAAACTTATAGTTAAAATTCTGAATCTAAAATAAAACTCCTATATTGTTGGAATGAATCCAAATAAAACACTTTAGCCTTCATATCGAATTACTTGGAACAACAACATAAGCGGAAGCGTACCTGAATCCATAAGTGGAAGCTCCTTAATCCTTCTTGAAGATTGTTCTAGGTTTGCCTTTGGAAGCTCTTTGATCCTTCTTGAAGATTGTTCAAGGTTTGCCTTTGGAAGCTCCTTGATCCTTCTTAAAGATTGTCTTGAAGTTTTGGCTTTCACTTGATATCCAAGACAAATGTGAGGATTGGTTTTTCACTTGATATGCAAGATAAAGTTTGTGCTCTCTCTCTCTCAATGGGAGGAAGAAGAAGAGAATGTCTTGCATTCTTGTGGGAACCATAACCTCCCTTATTATAACATGTGAGTTATGAAACTAAAAGGTCACAAGAATGTAACCTTGGTTACATGTATGTAACCTTAGTTAGCCCATCATTAACTAAGGTTACTCTTTAGGGTATCTACACATTAGTCCTACACTTTATATGACAATGTATTAGCCCCCTTAACAATAATGTCCATAAGACCACTAATATAGGCCAAACCAAAAGATAGCACATAACATATAATTAATCCATATATTGTCCATATGTATGTAGTATAAGTCCAAATGTCTAACAATCTCCCACTTGGACTATACATTCATGCATATGTACAAACCTTAGCATTATATGTTACATTATAACTTTATGAGCTCAGAATTGCTATCATAATAAAATTGTCATGAACAATGCGGTCCATCAATCATACCAACATAGGATCTAAGAGATCTTAGTTACTCTTGCGTAACTAGACCCAACATAGATCACGTATATCAATATAACCAACGACATGGATCAAGTATAGGTATGTAGCATGGAAATAACATAAAGTGTGGTCTGAAATAGAATGTCTATTTTCAACTGGTTCTCTTTATTGAGATCAATCATAAACCTTAAGAGTACATAAAAAACTTTAAAACTGAATATCTGCAGATATAACCTTAAAACTGAATTGCTGAATGTAATGGACAATACATAATTGTATAATACAAACTCCCACTACAATTCATAATCCTTAACCGATTTGACACCCATGCAAGCAATATGCTCATGAAATACTTTGGATGGCAATCCCTTAGTGAGCGGATCCACAATCATGGAGTTTGTACTGATGTGCTCTATGCACAATTTTCCATTATGTACTCTTTCTTTAACAACCCGAAATTTGACGTCCATATGTTTTGCTTTCGTCAAACTACTGTTATTGTTAGCATAAAGGACTGATGATCTGTTGTCGCATAATAGCCTGAGTGGCTTTCTAATGCTGTCTACTATGCGCAGTCCACTAACAAAATTTCGCAGCCATAATGCCTCATTGGATGCTTCATAACATGCCATGAATTCCGCTTCCATAGTGGAAGTGGCCGTAAGAGTTTGCTTGATGCTTCTCCAAGAGATAGCACCGCCAGCAAGTATGTAAATATAGCCTGATGTAGACTTCACACTATCCTGACATCCAGAAAAATCGGAGTCGGTGTACCCGATGATCTCAAGCTGGTCCGATCTCCGATATGTAAGCATGTAATCCTTTGTTCTCTGTAAGTACCTCATGACCCTTTTGGCTACCTTCCAATGGTCCATTCCCGGATTGCTTAGATATCTGCCCAGCATCCCAACAATGTATGCTATATCATGTCGTGTACATACCTGAGCATACATCAGACTACCTACAGCCGAAGCATAAGGTGTCTTTTCCATTTCCGTAGTTTCAAAATTATTATTTGGGCACTGTTTGAGACTAAACTTGTCTCCCTTAGCAACAGGGGTGTTGCCTGGTTTACAATCCTGCATGCCAAATCTTTTAAGAACCTTATCGATATAGCCCTTTTGTGACAGACCGAGAACACCTTTGGAGCGATCTCGTTGTATCTGAATTCCTAATACAAAAGAGGCATCACCAAGATCTTTCATTTCAAATTTCTTTGAAAGAAATTTCTTAGTTTCATGCAATAATGCTATATCGTTACAGGCAAGCAGTATGTCATCGACATATAAAACCAGAAAAATATATTTACTCCCACTGAACTTATGGTATATACAGTCATCAGCAATATTCGGTTCAAAACCAAAAGATGTAATGACTTCATGAAACTTATAATACCATTGACGGGAAGCTTGCTTGAGCCCATAGATGGATTTCTTTAATTTGCAAACCCGTTTCTTTGAGTCTCCTGAAACAAAGTTTTCAGGTTGCACCATATAAATTGTTTCCTCAATGTCACCATTGAGAAACGTTGTCTTAACATCCATCTGATGAAGTTCAAGATTAAATTGTGCTACTAGTGCCATTATAGTCCTGAAAGAGTCTTTCGATGAAACTAGAGAGAAAGTCTCTTTATATTCAATGCCTTCCTTTTGAGTGTAGCCTTTTGCAACAAGACGAGCTTTATACTTAATAACATTGCCCCCTGAATCCCTCTTGGTTTTAAGTATCCATTTACAACCAATTGGTTTAATACCTTCGGGCAATGTAATAAGCTCCCAAACGCCGTTATCGCTCATAGACTTCATCTCATCATTCATGGCATCAATCCACTTTTGAGAGTTAGAACCTTTAATGACTTGACGGAAGTTGATTGGATCATCTTCCTCAAGTCCAATGTCACTTTCTTGTTCTTGGAGAAATACAACATAATCATCCGGAATTGCATTTCTCCTCTCTCTAGTGGATCTCCTTAATGGCACTTCAGGTTCTTGAGGTTGTTGAGTTTGATTTTCATTAGTAATATCAGGAACATGATTAGGGAGATTTTCGAGATTGTCTTGAACTGGAGTTGTGTGATCCGTGTCAGGAATGAGAACACCCTGACCAAGATCAACAACTTGAGAGAAAGACACATGTTCTTCCTCAAAGACAAAATCTCTAACAACTTTATCTCCCCACCCCCCAAACTCAATATCCTCAAAGAATCGAGCATTACCCATCTCAAAAATAGTTCTAGAAGTGGGATCATAAAACTTATATCCCCTGGATCTTTCAGAGTATCCAACGAAATAGCTACTAACTGTTTTAGCATCCAGTTTCTTTTGGTTCGGCCTATAAGGCCTTGCCTCAGCTGGACAACCCCAAATGTGTAAGTGCTTAATACTGGGTTTATTTCCAGTCCAAAGTTCATATGGGGTTTTGATTGTAGCTTTAGTTGGAACTCTATTAAGAATATAAGCTGCGGTTTTCAATGCTTCTCCCCAGAGTGAGTCTGGCAAAGTAGTACGACAAATCATACTTCTTACCATGTCCTTAAGGGTTCGATTTCGTCTCTCAGCTACACCATTCATAGTAGGACTGCCTGGCATAGTATACTGAGGAACGATGCCACACTCATCTAGGAATTTAGCAAATGGCCCTGGACGTTGTTCACCTGAACCATCATATCTACCATAGTATTCACCACCACGGTCAGATCTAACGGTTTTAATCCTTTTGCTTAGTTGATTTTCAACTTCGGCCTTATATGATTTGAACACGTCTATAGATTGGGACTTTTCATGAATGAGATACAGGTACCCATAACGAGAGTAATCGTCTATGAATGTGATAAAGTATTGTTGACCATTTCTACAAGGTGTAGGGAATGGCCCACAAATATCCGTATGTATCAATTCTAAGACATCCGAAGCTCTCTCAGCACCTAATCTCGTCTTGTTTGTTTGTTTACCCTTGATACACTCAATGCAAATATCCGAATTTGAGGAATCAAGAGAATCAAGAATTCCATCTGACATAAGTTTCTGAATTCTTTGTTTAGATATGTGACCCAAACGTTTGTGCCAGAGTGATAAAGAATTCTCATTAGTTAATTTTCTTTTGGTACCACTTGAACTTGTATGCAAAGTTTCATTATGTGAGGTTATTATGTCAACCAAATATAGGATATCATATGTTGATAAAAGACCAGTACCGATAAGATTTGAACCTTGAAAGAGACTAACTTTATTGTCACCAAATGAACATGAATAACCGGATATGTCCAATTTGGGAACAGAAATTAAATTTCGTCTAAAAGACGGTACAACAAAAGTCTCATTCAAATTTAAATAAAAACCAGTCTTAAACAACAGCCTAAATTTTCCAATAGCCTCAACTTGAACCCTTTTGCCGTCACCCACATAGATGTATCTTTTACCATCATTTGGTTTTCGGCAGTTCAGGCAACCCTGCATAGATATACTTATGTGAGTAGTAGCAGCAGAATCTACCCACAAATTATCCTTAGGTACCGAAATTAAATTAACTTCAGAATAAACAAGAGAAAGAGATATACCCTTTTTTGCACGCCAAGCGTGTATTTGGTACAATCTTTCTTCATGTGATTAGTCCCCTTACAGAAAAAGCAACCTGATTCTGTAGTTTCAACCTTAGGTTCCTTATGTTGCTTCTTCTGGGGCCTTGCAACCGCAACTTCCTTATTTTTCCTCTTTTTATTATCTTTAGAAGAGGATGCCAAATGAGCACTTTCTGTCTTATCTTGCTTTATTCTCTCTTCCTCTTGCACACAATGTGAAATGAGCTCATTAAGAGTCCATTTCTCCTTCAGGCAGTTGTAAGTGACCTTAAACTGATTAAAGTGAGCAGGAAGAGAGATCAAAACTAAGTACACAAGCAGTTCCTCAGGTAATTCTAACTTGAGTGACTTTAGTTTCGAAGCAAGATGAGACATTTCCAAAATGTACTCCCTTATGTTTCCCTTGCCTTTATACCTCATGGAAACAAGTTTACTCAAAAGAGTACTTGTTTCCGCCTTTTCGTTTTGTGCAAAACGCTTTTCAAGGTTTTCAAGGAAAACTTTGGCATTATTTTCATCATTCATAGTGCCCCTAAAAGATTCTGGAATTGCACGTTTCATGATCATTAGACTCATGCGATTTGAGCGTTCCCACTTCTCCATCTCCTTCTTTTCATCAGAAGAAGATGTATCCTCAAGAGAAGCAGGTTTCTCAATCCGAAGTGCAAGGTCTAGATCCATGCAACCGAGAACTATCATAATGTTCTCTTTCCATTCCTTAAAGTTTGTGTCGTTAAGCACAGGGATGCTGTTAATATTTGCAGATATTGTAGCAGCTGAAGAATTCACTGAAAATAGAACAAGGACAACTTAATACATGCTTACAATTACTTGAATTTTAAGCTGGAGTTTACAGATTCAAAATAGGCAAATCTCATTACAAGATACCTAGCACAACATTGATTTTAGTCTTTGGACAAAAAATCAACTTGTAAGTGGTACTCTTGGTGTAGTAATCAAATATTGACAATAAACTCCTGTCAAATATCAAGCCTTCCTTTGGGCCGACTTAATATTCACATGGAAAACTTAATAATTGTCACATATTTATCACCACAAGCATGTTCGAATTCCTGCCAAATGACAACCTTCCTTTGGGCCGGTGTTAAACGCATGGAATACTAACATACACAGTCATCTTATACTTCAAAATCAATCAATCTACACAAAAGAGGTTACTTTGGTAACATAATATTTCAATGGACTAATTTAAAATATTAGATGCAAAACTAAATAGTTCTTTAAGCCATATATTGAACCTTAACTGAAAAAGTTACATGTTTGACATGTAAAAACTGAACATTAAAAACTTAATCTTAATTGTACAAAACAAAATCTGAAGCATGATGGACAAAAAAAAAACAATTAATCTTAAAACTGAATATTAATGTACAAAACATTAATAATTAAAAAAACTGAATATTAATTGACATATTATTAATGTACAATTAAAATCTGAAAACTTAAAAAACGTTTCAATTAATAATGAAAAACGTTTCTTTAATTAATTGAAAAAACGTTTCTTTAATAATGCAAGATTAATGTTTTAATATTAATCTTGCATTATGACTCCATTAATATCTTAATTAAAAAAAAATCGTTTCAATAATAATGAAAAACGTTTCTATTAATTAATATTGCATTATGGTTTCATTAATATCACTAGAAAAATATTTTTAATAAAAAAAATGTTATCTTTATTAAAAAAAACGTTTCTGTCCAGGATCTTTTGCGGCGACGAACGCTGCCACTAAACCCATAGAAGTCGCCGCTAAATGTATTAGTGACGACTATGTATTGAAACTGGAGTTGCCGTCACTGAAGGTTATTTGTGGCAACATTGCGACGAACGCCGCCACTAAACCCATAGAAGTCGCCACTAAATGTATTAGTGGCGACAATATATTGAAACTGGGGTTGCCGTCACTCAACGATAATAAACTTAATGGGGCTTTCAACAAAAGGCTTAATCAAGGAATCATGTTCAACAATCGAAATTAGGCAATTTATTTAACATTTCAATTCATATGATGATAACATGGTATCGAAATACTAAAGTTTATCATCAACAAATCATTCATGAAAGCATGCTTTATCAAGGTACTAGAATTTCAAAATCAAAATTCTATCTTAAGTTAATCAAAGCTTTATAACATGGATTTCATGAACTTCCAAATGATCCAGTACGAAGGAGGCTCTGATACCAATTGTTGGAATGAATCCAAATAAAACACTTTAGCTTTCATATCGAATTACTTGGAACAACAACATAAGCGGAAGCGTACCTGAATCCATAAGTGGAAGCTCCTTAATCCTTCTTGAAGATTGTTCAAGGTTTGCCTTTGGAAGCTCCTTGATCCTTCTTGAAGATTGTTCAAGGAGTTGCCTTTGGAAGCTCCTTGATCCTTCTTGAAGATTGTCTTGAAGTTTTGGCTTTCACTTGATATCCAAGACAAATGTGAGGATTGGTTTTCCACTTGATATGCAAGAACAAGTTTGTGCTCTCTCTCTCAATGGGAGGAAGAAAAAGAGAATGTCTTGCATTCTTGTGGGAACCATACCCCCCTTATTATAACATGTGAGTTATGAAACTCAAAGGTCACAAGAATGTAACCTTGGTTACATGTATGTAACCTTAGTTAGCCCATCATTAACTAAGGTTACTCTTTTGGGTATCTACACATTAGTCCTACACTTTATATGACAATGTATTGGCCCCCTTAACAATAATGTCCATAAGACCACTAATATAGGCCAAACCAAAAGATAGCACATAACATATAATTAATCCATATATTGTTCATAAGTCCAAATGTCTAACATATACAACTTAGTCTCCTACACAGTTTTTCCTACTTTTACACTTTCCAACTTAAAAATAATAGTAGAAATATTTAAATATTGATTATGTTGCAGGATGAAAGAGTGTCTTCCATGATGGAATCATCCTGAATATTCCCTAAAAACCCGCAAGAAATGAACCGAATCATTGTTGCAAAGTAAAATTCAAATCGAAGATGCACACAACAAAGATGAAAAGGTATAATTTAATTAAATATAGTTCTACATGAGTTTATAATTACTTTAGTTTTTCTAGAGTGTATTTTTATTTAATTTTTCTGCTCGTCATAGAAGTAAGAACAATCCAACATGTTGAATGACCCTATTCTAAGAATTCAATGAGCCAACTAATATGGTACGGATTGGATCTCTTACTTCTAAAAGGACGATTACGTTCAAATCTATTTCTCCCGGAAGACTTGCTAGAGGATTACAATTACAGAATAAAAATGATTTATTGAATGTAATTTATCATATACATATATCAATAGAGTAAGGATATATTTTTGTAATTTAATTTAAGAAACCATATTTACTCAAATTATTTTGGTAATCAATCAAAAAAATTTAATCTTATATATTAAGTAGTTATGAAAGAGTCTTATAGGTTGAGTTACGAACTAAGCTGATAATTAGATTTTATAACATGGAATAATTATTTACTCTAAGTTATATATATTTATATTTATAAAGGTATGGACTGTTATTTTATTCCCTGAGAAAAATCAAATATTGAAGAGAAGAAAAGGATGATTCTTTTTTAATATAAGTCATTTGCTAATAATAAGGTAAACCAAAAAAAATAATAGTCTACTTAATAAGATATGATTTTAGTTATAAAAATGCTGGGGAAAAAAAGATCATCCTTATAATAATGTTAACTTCATTTAAGTTAAATACCTTCTAATTCAAATGAAGATTATTTCCTATCATATTATTATTTTATTGTCAAAACGAATCATTATCTCATATATGACTATTTCTAAATAATATTTTACAAATGAACTACTTGATTTGTTTTATCACAAGTTACAAGTAGAAAAGGAAATGATGATGATGAACAAAGAACAAATGAGTTAAAAAATAATAAATAAAACTTTTACTATTCGCTCAGTTAAAAAAATAGTTGTATTGAGGTTAAATCAAGTGGTAACCTAACAAATAAAAACATTAGTTAACAGAAAGTTATTGAGCAATTTTGATATCTATAAGGTTATGTGATAAAAATTAATTTGAGTTGAAGGATAAATTTTTTAATCTATAGATGTAGTTTTTGAATCTGATTGAAATACAATTTTTTTAATAAAAATATGTATAGTAATTTTCTACCACATTATTCTTTTATCATCATTTAAGTTAAGATTATCATATTCTCATATGGAACTATTTCTAAGTAAACATGTATTTACAAATAAATTATTTTATGATTTTCGCCACGAGTTACAAGTAAGAAGGGATGACCCATATATCTGCGTAAAACGGGAAAGGAAAAGAAGCAAGAAGAAGACAAAAGGGAGAAAGAAGATATTCAAACTACTATAGAAAGATAGTGCTAACGTATATTTCCTTCTAAAGTTTGCCCAACTAAGTGACCATCTAGACATTTTATGTTAGTTTAAGTGAGCCTCCCCTCATGCTGACATAGCAAAATAAGTGCGTTTCACTTGTTTTTAGTGCGTGAAACCGTAAGGAAAGATATATTTTTTTCTTTTCTAAACTAACTCAATCCGTAAATATCATTAGAGGACGAAGGTCAATCCCCATGCTAGAATCGCCACCAAAACCAACACTTTAGTTGCAACTGTCGTTACTGGCGGTGTCGGTACCATCTTCCTCTATCTCTACTTTTCTCCACAAAAGACCACCATTGTTGTACGGGTCCGAATTTCATCGATCAACACCAATAATGAGTATGACAAATGACCGAGAACCTGCGAGTCAACAGAGGGGTCTACCTTGAGGTGAAAGTAGAGGCACTATTGGATCGGCATTAGATTCGGTATATAAAGGGGACTTAAGTCTTGTACACGGGGACTAGATTTTGGAGACAGAACTATTATCATCTCTCTCTACTATTATCATCTCTCTATCATTATCGCCTCCCCTGTTGTTATCATCCTAGAGTTTATTATCTTCGACTACGATTTACGCCTTCATCTTCGATTGATTTGCTTAAAATCTTTTGAGTCAAATAATTTGGCATTCTTTGTGGGGATTTCTATAGTCGAAATCATAGTTCTCATCTAGGTTCTTGAAGTGACGATTACTGTTCTTCAAAACCCATAAAAACCAACAATGGCGGAGAAAGAAGCGAGGCTGAAGATGATAGCAGATGTCTCAAAAAACATCCTAAGCTCCCTCAACGAAGCCGGTAGAGAAGACACCGAGAATACAATACCAAGGGATACACCGGAGGGGAGATCTCACCCTCTCCACATGAGGGTATGACGATCTTGCACGAAAGGATAGCTTCCACGTCCACGACAAGAGAAACACCACTAGCAATCAAAAAGCTGCTAGAGGAGTGGTTGACAAGTTCCCGAGTAACATCCTCGAAAAACCCCATCACGAAATGTCGAAGACTTACCAACGGCAGAAATCGCAGCTACCATTGGTGAGCCAGGCGCTACATGAACAAACAACACCTGCACTGTCATCGATGCAAGTGATGATACACTCATGACCATCCTAAGGAAAATGGGAAATATGAAAAACGAGAACAAAGCACTTCGTGATCAAATGAAGAGCACCAGGAAAGGGTTGAAAAAATTCCTAGCGCCCCTAAACTACTACCAGAACGCGGTGTGGGCCGATTCGTCGAACAACCATACAACGATGGAGCTGTCCCTTACCCTATCCCAAAAACCTTCAAAATGCCACCATACTTAAAAATATAATACGGGACCACGGATCCAAAGGATCATCTAATCCATTATGTCACTGCGGTAAAAGGCAATGACCTATTAAAAGAACAAGTGCCATCTGTGGTACTGAAAAAGTTCGATGAGACTTTGACCGGAGGAACATTAACATGGTACTCCCAGCTACCAGCACGATCAATATCGAAATTTGAGTAGATGGCGGATAAATTCGCCACCATTTATGCAGGGGCAAAGAAGGCTGAAGCTAGGGTCAATGACATCTTCGCCATAGGGCAAATGGCGGGCGAGGGACTTTGAGACTTCCTGGTCTGATTCAACAGAGTAGGGATGGGCCTACCAAAAATGCTAGAAGGAATGGCGGTAGAGGCCTTCCAAAATGGGTTACATAGGAACAGATCAAAGGCAACCAAGAAACTGCTTAACAAACTCAAGAAGTATCCCCCCACCACATGGGAAGAGATTCACAACACCTACTGCGCCGAGATAAGGGCAGACGAAGACAATCTAAATAGCCTAACTCAGAAACTAACGTCTGTTCAGACCGAGGAACGGAGAGATTGACGTAACGAGGGGTGAAGACATCAACCCTTGCATTTCAATCGAGAAAGGCATCATCCATATGTCAGAACATCTAACCCCCCTCCTCCAAGGCATACGGATGTTGTGCTACGACATACTGCATGCCTTCGAAACGAAAGAGGTATGCCTCCACTATTATCTGCTCATAACTTTTGTGTTTCTCCTTCAGAGATAGTGTACGCACTAGAGAAGCTAGGTACGTAGGTGCAGTGGCCACAATAAAAAATTAGACCCAAGCTCGAGAAAGTCAAACATCTTCTGTGGACTCCATCAAGAAATAGGACACAAGACCGAAGATTGCATAGGTCTATGGCAAGAGGTGGTTAGGATGTTAAACTAGGGGTACCTGAAAGAACTGCTCAGTGATAAAGGAAGGTCCAGCTTTACCATAAGACGTGACCCATTGTTGCGACGACTCGGTAATCAACCATGTGAAGTTCACCACCACGCATAAACTCAAACGAACAGTCGCTAATGAACGGTATGATGAATTCGAAGACAGCATCATCTTCGAAAAGTCAGATACATACGATTTTTCTCTCCCTCATTATGATGCTTTGGTTATAACTTTACACATCGTTGTTACAGATGAAAAAATAATCACGGTAGACGATGGAAGTTCCACGTGTATTATTCATCGAGGATTCTCATGCAACTGACACTCGAGGATAAGATAATACTGCATTGCATAAAACTAACAGGTTTTAACAATGCAATGGAGCAAACATCCGGGGAAATATACTGCCAGTACTAGCAGGAGGAGTCACGCTGGAAACAACATTCCACGTCATGAACTAGGAAACAACCTATAATGCCATTATACCATGGATAAATGCCATGCGAGCCATCCCCTCAAGCTTCTATTAAATGACCAAATTTCCCACCTCGTTGGGAATATTCAGCATCCCAGGCAAGCCGCATACTGCCCAGGAATGCTATCGGATCGCCCAAGATTGCATGCACACCAAATAACTAAAAGGTGCAAGTGCGGAGGCATAGCAATCAGCCATGTTGGGAACTAAACCCGACCCACCAATAGAGGCCATCAGAGACCCAAACATCATAGAAGCCTGCAAGGAAACTATAGAGGACCTTGACCCAGTCCAATTGGACGACGCCGACAGCAAAAAAAGGTCTATATCGGGCACAACCTCTCGGAGCCAGGTAAGTATCGTGAATTTTTAACTAACAACACTGATTTATTTTCCTTTTCTCACTCAGATATGCCAGGGATCCCAAAAGACATCACCACTCATAGGTCGAATGTCGACCCACTTTATCCGCTGGTACGGCAGATGGGGAGAAAATTCAATGCCGCAATCAATGAATCAGTCAGCGAAGAGGTGGATAAATTACTCACCAATAATTCTATCAGAGAATCAAAATACCCTCAATAGGTCGCCAATGTGATCATGGTCAAAAAGAAGAACGGGAAATGGCGAATGTGTGTGGACTTCACCGATCTAACCAATCATGCCCAAAAGACTACTTACCGTTACCCCACATCGACCAATTGATTGATGCGACAGCGGGGCACGAACTGCTTAGTTTCTTGGATGCCTATCCGGTTACAACCAAATTCTAATGGCCGAAGAGGATTAGGAAAAGACAACTTTCAACACTCACGAAAGGGACTTAATGCTATAAAGTGATGTCGTTCGAACTCAGGAACGCAAGGGCCACTTACTAGAGGTTAGTCACCAAAATGTTCAAAGAACAGCTTGGCAAGACCATGGAGGTCTATATCGATGATATATTGGTAAAGTCAACAAAAAAAAGAAGACCATACTAGCCATTTGAAAGAAGCCTTCGAGATATTGAGGTTGTACAAGATAAAGTTGGATCCAGAGAAGTGCACCTTCAGCGTGGTCTCAGTGAAATTCCTAGGTTTCCTCTTATCACAACAAGGGATCGAAGTCAACTCAAATCAAATCAAAGCCATCGACACAATACCTGAGGTACTGACCAGCCAAAATTAGGTACAGAAGCTAACAGGGCGAATAACTGCCTTGTCGAGGTTCATTTCACGATCCTCAGACAAATGTCACAAATTCTTCAACGTACTGAGAAAAGACCACTGCAATGGAACGAGGAATGCATCGATGCCCTGAGAAATCTAAAAGTGTACCTAGCCTCACTGCCACTACTCGTCAAAGCGTACTCAGGTGAGTGTCTGCTCGTATATTTGGCAGTATCCGAAGTAGTAGTTAGTGCAGTCCTGGTCCAAAAAAATAAAGGTACGCAATCTCCTATTTGTTATATCAGCAAAACCTTAATAGATGCCGAGACAAGGTATCTTGACCTTGAAAAGCTAGCTCTGGCACTGGTCGTAGCTTCACGCAAGCTTAGACCATATTTTCAATATCACCCTATAAAAGTAATAACAATCTCCCCCCTACGAGGTATCTTACATAAACCCGAGCTCTTGGGCAGACTTTCGAAATTGGCCATATAACTAAGCGAGCACGGCATAACTTACCAACCACGAACTGCCATTAAGTTGCCGGTGCGCACCGACTTCATCGTTGACTTCAACGATAAATATTGCTCGAGGCGGAACAAGAAGTGCTTTGTGCTTCCACATGTACCGACCTCTGGACTCTCTACACCTATGGCGCTTCAAATGCCTAGGGATTGGGACTAGACTCGTCCTAGAAGTCCCTACGAGCAAAGTAATTTTCCAGTCTATACGATGCCCCGAGATGACTAACAATGAGGCCGAGTATGATGATGTGATTGCAGGTTTGAAGTTAGCCCTCAAATACGGTACCTAGTGACTCATCCTTCACTAAGACTCTCAACTCGCTGTAAATCAAGTCACTGGCACTTTCTAAATCAAAGAGTAGATACTACAAAGCTATTAGTTGGAAATACACAAACTACTACCAGAGTTCAACGAATGCCTCCTCGACCAGATTTCTAGGGCGCAGAACATTGAAGCAGATGGCCTCGCCAAATTAGTCGCAACCACCAAGAATATTAACAAGGAAAACGTGATCACCCTCCTTCACTCAGCCATAGACCACGTCGAGGTACTTTCTATGAACCTAACTTGGGACTGGCATAACCGCCTTTAGCTTATTTACAGGGTGGAACACTCCTGCAAGACAAAAACAAATCCAAGAAACTCTGGGTGCAGGCAGCTCGATACCGCCTAGTAAATCACGACCTCTACAAGAGAAAATTTGGTGTCCCATAGCCAAATGTCTTGAACCGAACCAAACAAGGCAAGTGCTGGAGGAAGTACACGAGGGTCACTGTGGCATCCATACAAGGAATCGCACCCTCATTCGGTGCCTCATTTGCGTCGGCTATTACTGGACTACTATGAAAAAAGAAGTCACGGTCTATGTCCAAAGATGCGATTGCAAAAAGTACGCCCCTATGATACATCAAGCAGGAGAATTCCTCCATTCCATCACCTCTCCATGGCCTTTCACAAAATGTGGAATGGATATAATGAGCCCTCTGCTAGCAGGACGAGGAAATGTACGGTTTCTTTTGGTTTTAACTGACTATTTCTCAGAATGGGTGGAAGCAAGTGCGTCCGTTCAGGTACATGAATAGGAGGTCATCGCCTTTATATGGAAAAATATTTTATGCCATTTTGGCATCCTCAAGGAAATCAGCTACGACAACTGACCTCAGTTTATCAGAAAGAGAACAACTGAGTTTTTCGAAAAATGAAACATTAAGCAGATACTCTCCACGCCATATCATCCCGCTGCTAATGGCCAAGTTGAATCCTCTAACAAAGTAATACTGAACATATTGAAAAAGAAGCTCTAGGAAGCTAAAGGTCTATGGCCCGAGCTACTACCCGAAGTATTATGGGCATACCGCACTATGCCAAAATCCAGCATGGGAGAAACGCCATACTCACTGGTCTATGGGACCGATGCAGTCATACCCGTTGAGGTCGTAGAACCCAGCCTGAGATACTCTAATGTAAGCGAGGTAAATAACGGCGAATGTAGATTATTATACTTAGATGAAGTTGAAGAATGAAGAGACATGGCCCATATAAGAATGGTAGCCCAGAAGCAACAAGCAGAAAGATACTACAACAAAAAATCCAAGGTACGATCACTCAAAGTCGGTGACTACGTCCTCAAGGCCAAAACACAGGCATCAAAACATCCAAATAAGGGAAAATTAGGAACAAACTGGGACGGACCGTATAAAATCATAATATTAGCAAACAAAGGAGCATTCCAACTAGAAATAATAGAGGGAAAACTACTCCACAAAAGCTGGAACGTCGCCCACCTCAAGTACTTTCACTTCTGAAAGGCATCACCTAAGTCGTACTCTTTTTCTCGGGGAGGTATCTAACGAGGGGGTGAAGGGGATTCCCTATGGATCAAAACGTTGTTCATCACCTCAGCCCGTCGATACAATATTCGAGTCGAAGTAATAAAGGGACTACATAGATAATCCAATCTCCATTGTATGAAAAGAATTCAGTCTCCATTGTATGAACAGAATTCAATCTCCATTGTATGAACAGAATTCAATCTCCATTGTATGAACAAAATTTAATCTCCATTGTATTAAATGCAAATCTCCTAATGGCCAAGGCCATTGACACAAGTTCGATCGAGTTCGAACCACGGTGGGATACCACTTTGACAACAGTCAAAGCAACATCGTAATAGCCAAGGCCATCGACATTAGTTCGACCTCGTTCGAACCACGATGGGATAATACTTCGACGACAGTCAAAGCAACATCCTAATGGCCAAGGTCATCTGTCACGCCCCATTTTTCTCGCGAAATCAGGTTTATGATATTTGGAGGGACAACCCGTTCCTTTTAGGAACTAGGTTTACATTTGAAGAGTCGCCACCTAATGATTAAGGTGCAATAGGACACCAATAGAGATTAATGTCTAAGTTTATTTAAATAACCAGAGATTCGGTAAAGGCTTGAAATTAACCCAAGGGGAAGGTGTTAGGCACCTCTCATAATCCACTAGTGTGGTTCCCGGCTAGATAGTTATTGTGAATTTAGCAAACAGACATGTATGGGCTCAAACATTAGGGGGCTTTGAACATATAAAAGAAAGAACAATTGAAAGAAAGAGTTTATAGAAGGAAGGAGTTTGCAAATAAAAGGAAAGGGATCCTAGGTTTATATTTAATATGGATCACCCCACACTATGTCCGGTAATCACTCTTCAACGAGGTGCTACACGTGACATTATCGCGTGGTCATCATATCTATATCTACCATTCCCACCCTGTTAAGGTATTAAAGCGCGGATTGGTCTCGATTACTATTGCATATATTACCCGTCCCATTCCTATCTGTCCTGGAGGCACTAAGGACTCTCAATCCTAAAGGGGGGATGTTAGGCTTATTTGAAGTTTTAAAGGTAAAAATCTAAGGATACATACAAACATATAAAACTGCACGTCAAAGAGGAAACACATAAACACATAAGGCTCGAGCATACCTCCTCAAACAAAAGAACCCAATAGCATGACTTAAAAAAACGTATGGTCTAATTCTAAAAAGTATACATGAGGGAAGAGGAGCTGTTGTAACTGAAGCAGGCCTGGCTTGTTACATGACTCAATTAGTAAACAAGAATCGTGCTTGCTTACTGATTGTAGCACTTAAATAACTAATAGAGGTGAGTTTAGTTTTACACTGCCTAAGGCTTGCCTAAGTATTTAAACGGGGTCATATAGGCATGATATCTACCTAATTTAGAACGTGGTGAAACAGTAATAACTCGAAACAAATTGTTTGAAATCCTATAGGCATGCTTGCTAAACTTTGTTAAGTAAAGGAATTAGGTTATTAAGAAAGGTTAATGAGAGATGAATTTAAATTAGACTAGTTCCAGACTCTGCAGGTGATGATATCTAATATTATTGATTTGAATCCATAGGAGCATGATATCTAATATTGACAGAGAACGAAGCGAATCAGATTTATTTAAGAACTCCTATAGGCATGATTTCGATATGTTGATGATTTTAGTCCTTTATAGACATGATACCTAGAAATGAACATGACTTTACTTAAGAACCCCTTTAAGCGTAATTTCTATATGTTACTGATGACAACATGACATTTTATTTCAGCCGTTTAGAGCCTAAAACAGTATATCTAAGTGTCATGCAAATCTTTAAATATTTCCTATAGGCATATTATCTAGGTGTGACATTGATCGTAAGGAAATGAGATAAACCCTATAAACATGATGTCTAACTGTAGTTCGAACACAGAGAATTTAAACTACCAATAGGCAGGTTATCTAGGTGTGACATTGTTCATAAGAAAATGAGATAAACCCTATAGACATGGTGTTTATGTGCAATTTGAACATGCTGGATTTAAAACACCCTTTAGGCATATTTTCTACCCTTGACATGCATAAATACCCAACCCTTTTCACTAGCCAGCTCCAAACATTTATTACAAACTCATTACAAACCAGAAATACTAAATACATCAAAAATAAATAAAATACAACTAGAGGAGATTAGATTCTTGGTTCCTCCCTGAGTTATGGAATAAACTATCTTAAGCTGCCATTGCTTCAAAGCCTTTTTCAAACTCGAATGTGTCAGAGTTCCCTAATGGCCTCAATAGAATCGCGGGCAGTGCTCACACCCAAATTACATTACAGAATAAGGACAAGTGCAGGATGGAAATACCAGTCCTCATGTATCCAAGTTCTGAAGGAGCTCATGGGTTCCAAGGCGAGGCTCACATGAGGAGGGCAGAACTTAAATCTAAGAGGAGAGTGAAACTGCAGAAACCGAGTTTTAAAAAAAGCAGAGGGAATAAAGGAGAAGGGAAAGGGTAATGGGAAACAGCCATCAGTACTTCAAGGAGTTGATAATTCCAGACCAAGAGGGTCAGGAGATTGGAAATACATTGCCAGGAGCCTATGTACTTAGGCATGAGTTAATTCTGGGCATGCACAACAATATGGAGAACTGTTATGCTTGAGAAATCAACCAGAACACACAACAAATAAGGGTATCATGGAGGTTATGATCCTAGGAGGACCGAGTTTGAGTCATACTCAGCAATATTCGATGTTGTCATACCCCAAACAAACCATAAGTATTAAACACATGGGGTAGGGATTTATGATTCATATTACATTGATTCAAAACTTACAGCATTCTAAATGAAGGTATTGAAATATATACAAGCATTATACAAAACAGAATGCAAGAATATCAAGTAACCATGTTGTTGTTGATACTGAAAGCTTAATTAGAACATAGCAGTTAAAGAAGCACAATATAGTAAAGAACAGTAGTAGGACTTTCAAATATAGCCTTAGCTATTAGCCGGCTAAACATGTCACAGTGCAAGTAGTAAAGCAAGAGAGTATTTGAGCGTAAATGTGATTTCAGAACTAAAAGTGTTCCTTTTTTGTTTGTGAAAGACTTAGGGTATTTATAGTTGAAAGTAGTAAATGAAACAAAGTTAAAAAAATCATAGTAGTATATTGATTTAAGAACTCAGAATCAACCAATTAGAGAATCAAGGAAGTACTCTCTTAAGTTAAGGGAATCAAGAACAAATGGAAAGATTCAGTACCATATAAGGCAAGAAGAAAAATCAGCGCATGATTAAATAAGGAAGGAGTCAAGGTTCAGTAGGTATAGAGTAGTCCATTAGGACCAAATTTAGGAAAAACCCAATTAAGGAAAAGCTTAGTGAAACAAGGTATCATAGCAGATAAGGTAATGAAATTAGTTAAATTAAACAGACGAGTAGAATTCTAGGGCTTTGAAAGAAAAATTTCAATTACCAGCAATTAAGGAAAATCAGAGTCAATCATAGGAAGTCATGGTTCTGTATTTTCAACATATAAATAGAGTTGAATGAACAAGAGTAGTAAACAAAGAGTTGAATGAACAAGAGTAGTAAACAAATTCAGCCACATAAACAGAAAGAAACAAGAGATCAACAAACACAATCATTCAAAGGTGGTATATGTAGGCTGAGATTCACTAGATCATATTCGAGGCCTGGTGACCACGAGCCCTTACCAAGAATCGGGTAAGCAGGCTAGCACATAGAACCAAGGTAAAGAAAATCATGTTAACACACATAACCAAGACAAAGAAAATCAGGCTAACACACATAACCAAAGCGAAGAAATCATGCCAACACACAGAAACAAGGTAAAGAAAAGCAGGCAAACACACATAACCAAAGCAAAGAAAATCTTTAGAAATTAGGGCTTCTAGCTTAGTCAAGATAAAAGTAGCAGGAGCATAAAAATAGGTCAAAATAAACAAGGAAAATGTTTAATCATAAAGAAAGCGGTTAGAACATGCGTAAAAGAACTCCAAGAATCCCTAGTTTTTCAAAGAAAGTAAAAACAATTCAAAGCAGATGATCTTTCAGAAGAAGCTTGAGAATAAGAAGATCATAGAAGAAAACATGCATATAGCATGAGAGTAACACCATTTTGAGAGATTCGGAGAGAGTTAGGGTTTCAAAAATGAAACCCAAATATAAATTAAAACAACTTGTTGTAACTTCACAAATCCCAACACATATGGTGTGATTTTCCCCAAGATCACACCAGAGAAGCCTCGAACAACAGAACCAGAAACCCTAGGTCTAAATCGACATGGCTCAGGAACCTTGAGAACCATAGATATGTTGATCAAGGCGATGAGAGACCCATTGGAGATTTGGGGTTAAAAGGAGGTGGCCAGATATGGCTAGAGAAGGAGGTGATTGATGAAGTCTAGGGTTAGGTTTGAGAGAGGAGAGAAGATGAGAGCATCTGAAGGTGGCATCTTTGTAAAATGGCTTAATGTTTGGGGGTTGTATGAATTAAAATGGTAAAAACAAATTTTGGCCGTTGATCTTTTAGATCAACGGTCCTGATCTAATGGGTTATTTGGGTCGAGTAGACATGTAAAGGGTCTGGGTCGGGTGATTGTGTCATAAGAAATAAAATATTAGGCTAGGAATTGGTCCGATTTTGGCCACAATTGAAAGCCAAATTTGGCTACAACTTAAATAGTAGTTTTCCCCTATTTTATTTATAAAAAATAATAAATTAATTTCTATGAATCAATTAAAAGTACAAAAAGGATCTATAACATATAATTAACTATTTAAAAATATCAGACCTAATTTTTATGATTATAAACATAATAAAATCCTGAAAGGGCTAATATTGTAACAACGTACAATTTAACTTTAAAAATACTTAATGACTTTGCAAAAATATGAAAAAATTATATTAGTCATATTTTAGCATAAATATAAAAATCCAATAAATAATTCACCAAAAATAATAATTTTGGAAATAATTATTTGGTTTTTATGGATAAAATAGGGTAATAAATTAATTTAATTTTTTTTAAAAAATTACAAAAATAGTAAATATTTGAGCATACTTACATATGCATACACATGCTATTTTGAAAGTATTTTGTATATTAAAAATATATAGGGAAAATTTGGGTATTAACAATTGGCTCTCTTTACCTGGGAACGATGAAAGAGTTGTCGGGTAAAGATATGATGACCAATTTTAACCGAACGAAATGGTTCAAAGAGGCTTGTTCCATTCCATGTTTCGTGAGTTGTCTACATATTCTTGATTTTACAGGAATCAAGCCATATGTAGTTCAGTAACAGTTAGCGGAGTATGTCGTTGGAGACTTTTCAAGAACGGGTGCAATATCTAGGGCTGGTTTAGTGAGTAGCTTACTGGAATGGTTAGGATTGATGCGGTTGCGGGTATTAGAGCGGTGTAGCTCCGACCAAGACAGTCGTTGCTCTCTGGTTTACCTACAAATAAGCAATACAAGCATATGTTGTGTGTAAATTTAAACATGATGCAATTTCCCGTCGGACCATAAGGATTGTCTTTGGACGGTTTGAATGACGTCCTTAGATCATGATATCCTAGGCCATGAAGCGTATAGTAAAAGATTCGCGGGCCATGAAATGATACCCTCGGGCTATGAGGATGATGCCTTCGAACCATGATGCCTTTGAATAATGATATGCAAAAGATTAAAAGGGGGTCGTCAAGCTATTATATGGTGTTCTAGGGCTATGAAGATGATGCCTCCAAACGATGACGCCTTTAGATAATTTGGCAATCTTTCAGCCCATGCAAATGTAGAGGTGGGGATCTTTCACACCATACAAATGTAAAGGTGGTGATCTTTCAGCCACGCAAATGTAGATGTGGCGATCTTTCAGCCATGCAGATGTAGAGGTGGTGATCTTTCAGCCATACAAATATAGAGGTGGCAATATTTTAGCCATGCAAATGTAGAGATGGTGATCTTTTAGCCATGCAATGTAAATAATGTGGCGATCTTTCAGCCATGCAGATGTAGAGGTGACGATCTTTCATCCATGCAAATGTAAATAATGTGGCAATTTTTCAGCTATACAATGTAGATAACATGGAGATCATTCATCCATGCAATGTAGATAATGTGGCGATCTATTAGCCATGCAATGTAGGCAACATGATGATCTTTCAGCCTTGCAGATATAGAGGTGGCGATCTTTCAACCATGCAAATATAAATAATGTGGCGATCTTTCAACCATTCAATGTAGATAACATGTCGATCTTTCAGTCATGCAATATAGATAATGTGGAAATCTTTCATCCATTCAATATAGATAATGTGGCGATCTTTCAGCTACGCAAATGTAGAGATGGCGATCTTTCAGCTATGCAGATGTAAATAATGTGGCAATTTTTCAGCCATGCAAATGTAGACGGCGGTAGAGCTTAACCTCGGAAGGCAGAATGGTAGCCTTATACAATGCAGGAAATACAGACGGAGACAATGTTTAGTCTCGAAAGGAAAAATGGTAGCCTTATGTAAGAAATAAAAGGGCAAATGGTGATAGAGTTTTCTTAGCTAATAAAAGAATGTGGTATCGTGACTATTGAGGTCATTGTGATACGGAGTATCCCCGGCGTGTGTGGATAGCAAATATTGGTAAGTGAGATAGTTTGAGAATTATATTTTCGAAAAATGTTTGTCTCGTGAGTATATAGTATGTCTGATGCTTTCGTAATCCCATTACCTGCATCCAAAGAAAAATCGTGAGTTTTGTAGGTGGGAGAGGTTAGTTTGTATCCTCGCTGGATCTACTTGACCTATTTGGCTTTGATCTGGTGATATAGTATGTATCGTTGGGGTAGCATTGCTAAGCAAGGCGATTTTGATAATAAACATGCATGAATTTGTAAAAATATGACATAAGTATACAATTAAGAAACAGCTTTTAGATGAACCAACGATTATGACATGGCTCAAGACATTGCGACCTATCTAGCTATAGAATTTTGAGGGTCCTCCTCAAAATTCTGCACTGGTTTAATGGGTATACTTTTGATGGTTGTTTGTGATGATCGGCTGAAATTACTTCGAAATTTTGAGGGTCCTCCTCGAAATTTCCCAGTTTCTAATTGCGGAGGGCGGGGAGGGGGGAGGAGGTGGATGAAAATTTTATTGAATCTTGACCGAACCCATAGGGCTTCCTATGTATCCCCTCTTAAACGGGAATCAGCTCAGGAGTAGATCAATTACATCATATAGGAAAACATATAGATTACACATAGTAACATTTGGCTGCATCTAAGTTGATTGGCTTCTGTCAAACTTCTCCGTCCATTTCTATAAGTATGAGGGCTCCTCCCATTAGAACCCAATGAACCATGTTTCGATCCTGCCTGTTGGGAGAGAACTTCCCTTTGGCTTTCTCCTAATGCGAAAAAAGTTTCCTTAACACCAGCTGCCCCGGTGTGAACTCTCTCACCTTAACGTTTTTGTTGAAGGCTTTGTACATTCTATTTTGGGAAAGTTGACCATGGAAAACTACATTCTTTCTCTTGCCATCTATAAGAGCCAATAGTTCGTAACGACTCTTCACCCATTTTGCATCGTCAAGCTTCGCTTCCTGTATGATTCTTAAGGAAGGAATTTCCACTTCGGCAGGAATAACAGCTTTTGTACCATAAATCAGCATATAGGGGGTTGCCCAGTTGATGTGCAGACTATGGTGTGATATTCTATCAAAGCAAATGATAGCTTTTCGTCCCACTACATATGCTTCTTTATCATCTTTCTCAATATCTTCTTGATGTTCTTGTTGGCGGCTTCTACAGCTCCATTCATCTAAGGCTTGTAGGCTATAAAATTCTTGTGTCTAATCTTGAAGGTTTCACACATGGCTTTCATCAATTCACTGTTGAGGTTGGAGCCATTATCAGTAATGATCGATTCTAGAATTCCGAATCGACAAATGATGCGGTCGTGGACAAAGTCTGGTACGACTTTCTTAGTCACTGCTATGTAAGACATTACTTTGACTCATTTGGTGAAATAGTCGATTGCTACTCAGATAAACATGTGCCTGTTTGAAGCGGCAGGTTTGATAGGTCCAATAACATCCATTCTCCAAGCAGCGAACGGCTATGGTAATCTTGATGCATTAAGCTCATTTGGAGGTACCTTTATCATATATGCATGTATCTGATAATGATGGCATTTCTAGACAAACTAGATGCAATCCGTCTCCATAGTCATCCAAAAGTAACTGGCCCGGAATATCTTCTTGGCTAAGAAAAAACCGTTCATATGTGGACCGCATGTCCCATCACGAATTTCCTCTAGTAGCCTGGATACTTCCTTTGCGTTGACACTTCTCAATAATCCCAAAGTAGGAGTCCTCCTATACAAGATTCCTCCGCTGTGAAAGAAGTTGTTGGATAATCTCTGAAATGTGCGTTTCTGAGTAGGATTTTGGGTACTCTCCTTCTGCCAAATATTCCTTGATACCATGAAACCAAGGCTTTACGTCTGCCTCTTCTTCAACATGGGCACAATAAGCTGGTTGATCATAGATCTTTACTAGAATAGGATCAATGAAGTTTTTGTCTGGATGTTATATCATAGATGACAGGGTGGCTAATACATCACCAAATTTCATTCTAGATTTTGGAACATGCTAGAATTCCCTCTTCGTGAACCTCTTTCTCAATTCCTATACATGATGCAAGTGTGGGAGTATCTTGGAGTTATTGTTTACCCATTCTTCTTGGACTTGATGTATGAGTAAATCTGAATCTCCGATCACCAGTAACTCCTCAATGTTGATGTCAATGGCCATCTTGAGCCCTATGATATAGGCTTCGTATTTGACCATATTGTTGGTGCAGGGGAACTTGAGTTTGGCAGATACTGGATAATGATGACCGGTCTCTTATACTAGGACGGCTCCTATGCCTACTCCTTTGAAATTTGCTGCTCCATCAAAAAACATTTTCCAACCGTCACACGATTCTGCAATGTCTTCTCCTATGAATGGTACCTCTTCGTCAGGAAAATACATTTTCAAGGGTTCGTATTCTCCATTTACGGAATTTTCTACAAGGTAGTCTGCTAGTGCTTGTCCCTTGATTGCTTTCTGAATTACGTAGACAATGTCAAATTCAATCAACAGGATTAGCCACTTGGCCAGCTTTCCAGTGGGCATGGGCTTCTGAAAGATGTACTTCAAAGGATCTATCCTTGGTATGAGATATATGGCATAAGCACAAAAGTAATGCCTCAGTTTCTGAGCCACCAAGGTTAGAGCATAGTAAGTGCGCTATAAAAGAGAATATCGTGCTTCGTACGGAGTGAACTTCTTGCTGAGATAGTAAATGGCTTGTTCCTTTCTCCCTGTTTTGTCATGTTCCCCAAGACGCAACCAAAGACACTGTCTAGTACTGCGATGTAGATTAGGTCTACCTGGATCCAGCAGGACCAAAACTAGCGGTGTTGAAAGCTTTCTGGTAGTCATCAGTTCATTTGGTGGCGGCATCCTTCTTTAAGATTTTAAAGATTAACTCACAGATAACTGTAGATTATGCTATGAACCAGCTGATGTAGTTAAGTCTTCCTAAGAAACTCATCACATCTTTCTTGTTCTTTGGTGGTGGCAATTCTTGAATAGCTTTGACTTTTGACGGATCAAAATCTACTTCCCGGCGACTCATAATAAACCTAAGTAATTTTCCAGCGGGAACCCATTTTGTAGGATTTAGTTATAGGTTTTACCTTCGCAATCTATTGAAAAACTTCCTCAAATCGTCTATGTGATCAGTGGCCTTCTTAGACTTGATGATAACATCATTTGCGTATACCTCGATCTCCTTGTGTATCATATCATAAAAAATGATAGTCATGGTCCTCATGTAGGTGGCCCCTGCATTCTTTAACCCAAACGACATCATCTTGTAACAGTACATTACCCAAGGTGTAATGAAAGCCATTTTCTTCGCATCTTCTTCATCCATCCAGATTTGATGATAACCAGCGAAACAATCCACAAATGACTGCAACTCATGCTTGGCACAATTATCGATCATGATGTGTATATTTGGTTAAGGGAAGTCGTCTTTTGGACTGGCCCGGTTGAGATCCCGGTAGTCGACACAGATTCTAACCTTTCCGTCCTTCTTTAGCACTGGCACAATGTTGGCTAACCATATCGGGTATTCTACTATCCAGAGAACCTTAGCTTTTAAGAGCTTAGTGACTTTTTCCTTAATTTTCAAACTCATATCATGCTTGAACTTTCTGAGCTTTTGCTTTACAGACAGACATGTTAGATCAATGGGCAGTTTGTGATCCAAAATAAACGTACTCAGACCCGTCATATCATCACTAGGAGAATATGTCCTCATCTCATAGAAATTCTTTGTATTCCTTCTTTTCTGATGGTGATAAATGAACGTTGATTCGTGTTTCCTTGACATTCTTTGTATCTCCTAGATTAACAATTTCAGTCTCGTCCAGGTTGGACTTCAGTCTATTCTCAAAATACTCGACTTCTTTAACAATCTCTTCCGGTATGTCATCTTCCTTTGAATCTATGTCTATTTGTAGCATTGTCTCATTGCATGCCACAGTCATTGGTTCATCAAGATAAGTAAAAGTAGTGTTGTATAGGTAAAGTAATGACAGAAAATAATAAGAGTGTTGATTTATAAGAAAAATCGAAATGCTTTGATAACTTTCATAACTATTTTGAATATTGAAGATCATATTGAAGATCTTATTGCGGAAATCAAAAATGAGACAGGAAAAATTAACTAGTAAAATAAAAGAAAATGCATGATGCTTGTTCAGCCTTGCTACCCCAAAGCTCGTCAAGGTCTAGTGGTTCTGATAGTCCAGTTGTTAAGGTATTATTCCTCTATATGTGGCTTGTATGGAAGGACCCTCCTCCCCCTCCTCCCGAACACCACACAACAATCCATGTCACCGTCTTCTAAGAACAAGTTCTTTACAGTAGCAAGCGCCTCCTCCTCGTTTGTCCTATAAACAATGTCGGCCAGGAAAGTCTGCTCCAAAGACGGTATTGGTTGTTCCAGTGGGCAGTAAATACTGTTCCATGGTGGAGAGTTGTTGAATTCTTTCCAAGTACACTCATATCCCATACAGAAAGTGGTGCTGTATTTCTTGAGTTTTATGGGCTTAGTGATTCCTTGGAGGTTCTTGCCAATCCCCTTGCCAGGTTCATACCCACTCCAGCTCAATATACTCTCAATCTTATTGTCCCACCATTTAAGTCAACATCATTGACTATCTCGATGTGGTGATAGGTTTCCCCACCTAACTTTCTTCTTCCCCTTATTGTCAGAATGGTCTGGACAATGTATATAAGATTGCTAGCATCTCCGTGAATGATTACCTCATAGTGATTCCCCTCAACCTTTAACTATCTGATGTAATGTTGATGCTACAGCCCCAGCAACATGAATCCATGGCCGTCCCAACAGCATATACTACAATGCTGGTACGTCTATCACTTGGAAATAACATCGAACCAAGTTGGCCCCATGTGTAAACACAAACTAATTTCCCCAATAGTGGACCTTTGGGAACCGTCGAAGGCTTTCACATTTATGGCTCCATCCTTTATCTCGTGCAATCCCTTATCCAATGTCTTGAGTGTTACCAGCGGGGAAATATTTAGGCTGGACACTCCATCGATTAGGACTCTAGTGATAAAATAGTCTTCGTATTGCACGGTGATATGCGATGCCTTGTTGTGACCCAACCCTTCAGGTGGCAACTCATCTTCATGAAAAGTGATCTTGTGACTTTCCAATACCAATCCTACCATGTTATCCATTTCTTCACCGGTGATGTTGCTTAGCACATATGCTTCACTCAGCACCCTCAATAGGGTATTCTTGTGTGCCTCGGAATTTTGTAGCAAAGAAAGGATGGAAATTTGTGTCGGTGTTTTGTTCAACTGGTCGATGACCGAGTATTCCTTGGCCCGTATCTTTCTCTAGAGATCATCCGGCCCCATCTCGATGATGGGCAGTCGGTTAGAGGCATGCTTTCTTTACTCAGTCAGATGCTCTAGGGTATAAACTCTATCGGTTCTCGTCATACTTTGTGCCGCAATAGCCTCTCCGATCCTGACCTCGCCTTTCCTTCTTGCTTCAGCGGTATAGTCCTATGGGATAGCCTTTTTATAGAATGGCGTCGTGGTCTACATTACCGTTGGGATCAGCGTGGCTATCTTTACTCCGAACGGAGCATGTACCTTGGGTGGCAAAACTGCAACTTTGAGTGGTGTAGGTGCATTTACTGGAGACAGAAATTCGACCTCAATTGGTGTTGGTATTTTTTCAGAGAACGTTGCTTCAAACTCAAGTGGCATGAACATATTTACCTCGACGTCCCCAGAGGGATGAATTTGGACCACGATCGGATTAAGAGTAACTATTGATTTCTTTGGTTCATCACCTTTTGTGATCAAACCGATCGATTCCTCGAGATCCCTATTATCTTCTATTTCAATCATGTGAACACCTCCACTTTTATGGTCTGGCAGAGGATTATTGCGGACATTTGGAACAGGTTCCTTTGCCACGATAGTCTTGTTATCTATTAAAGTCTAGATCTTGTTTTTCAGAGAACGACATTCACCAATGGTGTGTCCTTTCATGCCAGAATGGTATCCATAGAATTTGTTTGTATTAACCCACTAGGAAGGGTTCTCAGGAGTTGCAGCACGGATAGGGGTGACATAACCAGCAGCTTTGAGTCTTTCGTACAACTAGTCAATAGGTTCAGCAATAGTTATATATTATTTCGGAGGCCTTCGATCAAAGCTTGGTCGAGGTCTAGGGACGTTTTGGTGTGCGGTAGGGGATTGATAGTGGGATGGTTAAGCATTGTAGGCTTGGTAAACATGTGAGGGTTGGAAATATCTAGGTGAAGTAAGCTGATATGTGGGAGGTGGAGGTGATTGATAAGTGGGTGGTGGAGTTTGGTAAGAGGGTGATAGTGCTTGGTAGTTTTGGAGTAGGCTGATATGTGGGTGGAGTCATGGGTAATATTTGGTTCTCTATGCCACCATTACGGCTTCAATGTCTCTTTTCTTGGACATACCATCTGACTGTAAGGCCTTATTTGTAGCTTGCAAGGCCTCGAAGTTCGTACCATACCGTTTTTGATCCCCTTTTCAATCATTTCTCCCAGCTTGATGATGTCAGAAAATTTGTGACCCTCGATCATCATTAGCCTTTCATAATATTGTGGGTCTTGAGCCCGGATAAAGAATTTGTTCTTCATCTAAGGGAGGTATAACCTTAGCAGCTTCGGACCTCTAGCGAGTAGCATACTCGCGAAATGTTTATGTGGGCTTCTTCTTTAAATTTTGAATATAGAACACATCCGGCGCATTCTCCGTGTTGAACCTGAACCTGTTCATAAAGTCAGACGTCATGCATACCCAGTTCGGCCACTTCTTTGGATCTTGGCTAATGTACCAACATAAAGCATCTCCTTTCAAGCTCTTCATAAAAAGCTTCATGCGAATTTATTGTCTTTTCCTAATCCAACCAACTTGTCATAGTACGTCCTCAAATGGACCCTCAGATCCCTTGTACCATCGAACATCTCGAAATTAGGAGGTTTGTACCCCTAGGGCAATTCGACATAGGGATGTATGCAAAGATCTTCGTAGTTCAGCCCTTCAATTCCTTTACTTCCTTCAATGCCTTGAATTCGGCTAATTAATTTCTTATGTTCTTCGGCCAAGTTTCTGATGAGCAAGTGATTATCATCAGACTCGGGGCTTGATATGGTTTGGGTGGAGTGTGGCATAGTCTCCACGTAGATGGGGGTATTATGGTGGGTGTGGCAGTGGTCATTTGTGTAGTTCGGGGGCTCTGGGATGAGTAATGGGGTATTATTTGAAGTATGGCGCGTATTATAGTGGTGGTGAGGAGCGGGATGCTTTTGTTGGTTTGGGATATTCTATGGATGTGTAAGGTATGTCCTTCTGTTCCTCAATTAACCTTTGATTAGCTTCCTATATCTCACGGTGCTCGCTTTCACACTCCCAGATCCTATTGCGCAGTTGGTTGTATTTGACATGTGTCTTGGTTTTTTCATCTATGATCTTGTGACCTCGAACAAACCGAGGCCACCAGCCTGAATAGTAGGGAGCACAACCAGCATGGTATCTATCTGGCTCGATGGTATCGCTTCCCATGAAGATCTTGCAGTGCCACATATGCTGAGCTTGGCACTTGTAAGGACTATCATCATCCTGGAAGTCAGCCGGAAAGTGACTCGTCTTGTCAACCCTGGGTACAACCTGCTTCCTACCCGCTTGCCTCATAACTAGAGAGGGATTTAAGGGTACGTTCCTCTTAGACCGATCAATTTCAGAAAAGGTGCATATCTGGATCAGGCTTTGAACTCCTCGGTCGGAAACCATCGAGTATCCATAGCACTTGGCTCAGTCTGATTTTCGAAGAGCTCGACCCATTCTCTGGTATTCTCTGGTTGGGCGAACATATTGGGTATGTAGTTTATTTGCTTCGGATGATGGAAAGCAATATGATCATCGCAGTCCCTTTGCTAAATCTCTTGTCCGTATTCACCCCTTTGAAGATGCTCTGTAAGCCAAAGCTGAAGTAGCAAATTGCAGCCTTCAAAATGTTTGGCTCCTCATTGACACTTTTCCAAGGCTCGGTATATCTCCGCAATGATCATGGACACAATGCTAAATGGTTGCCCGCCAATTCCTTCCATTAAGGTCTTAATTACCATAGCTAGTCTAGTGTGAATTCTTGCATTCTTCATTGGAAACACAATCAATTCTAGGAAACAAAACATGAACACAAAGGCCCTTCGGTGAATATGCCCTAATGATATGATGGCAAACTCGTCAGGATAGGTACAGTAGGATTTGTTGTGGTCATGCCTCTCGTACAAATAATCAAAAGCGATGTAGGTTCTTTCAAACATATCAGTTCTGTATTCTTCTTCAAACCCATCATTTTGAGGAAACATCTACCATTGCGGTTCTCGGGCATTAACAAACCCGGAGTCTCCCACGCTATACCGTCCAATCCTCCTATCGTTTCTAGCAAGTGTGTCATTTCAATTTCCCCAAAGCAGAATACGGACCTCTCACAATCCCAGAACAAAGTAGCAGCTTCTATGATCTTGTTGTTGTGTTGGATTTCCAGGAGAGAAGGTAGGTTTCCCAAATATTTTCGGAGAAGACTTTGATCACTGGGGTGAAGATCTTTCCACCAGCTTAGTAGTTTTGGGTGAATGTTGGTGGCCATGCCGAATCTAGGGACTTTGTGCCTTATGTTTTTGCAAGACGAATAAGGTTATACCCTTACCCCGCCGGACTTGACTATTTAATATCAACAATTGGCATAAAAGCATTTAGTTCTCCCAATAAATGCACAGAATGTGATGATGTCTGTTTGGGTTTTAGGGAAATCCAGTGGACTTTGGACGAGGCCATCTTAAAGAGTAATTATGCAGACAACATAACTGACTCGGTCAGGTTTGACCATGAAGTATGCACAGTTTAAACAAAGTAAGGTTTCTATGAGGTTTTAGACTTGTACCCTTGAGCGTACAACTCAAGGGGGAAAGGCACGGAACCGTCGACTACACGTTGATCGACTGGTTTTACCGCAAATATGTCTTTTCCGGATTTAGGGGTGATAATACCGAAAGAGCGCAACCATTCATTATAGCATTGCTATGGGATTTGTTTGGCACGAGTGGAATATGATGTTGAGCATGATTATATAATAATTAAAAGCATGTTGTCACGTATTTCCACGTTAAAGAAGCAGTAAATACAACATGTTCATAATTTAAAGCAAGAATAAAGGGAAGAAACAAAAAGATAAGTCAGTTGTTGCAATTGAAAAGGGAATTGAATGCTTAAAGGAAGTAAACAAGTAATCGCACATAAAGGAGCATAAATTCACAATGATAGTCTGAAATAGTAAAAGCCTAAATATCCCCAGCAGAGTTGCCATGCTGTCGCGCCACCTTTTCTCGCGAAATCGAGTTTATGATATTTGGAGGGACAACTCGTTCCTTTTGGGAACTAGATTTGCATTTGAAGAGTATCCACCTAATGATTAAGGTGCATTAAGACACCAATTGAGATTCAATTCTAAGTTTGTTTGAATAACCAGAGATTAGGTAAGGGCTTGAAATTATCCCAAGGAGGAGGTGTTAGGCACCCCTCAGGATTCACTAGTGTAGTTTCCGGCAAGGCAATTATTGTGAATTTAGCAAATAGACATGTATGGGATCAAACTAGTGGCTTTGAACTCATAAAAGAAAGAACATTTGAAAGAAAAGAGTTTTAGAAAAGGAGTTTGCAAATAAAAGGAAAGGGGTCCTAGGTTTATATTTAATATGGATCACCCCACATAATGTCCGGTAATCACTCCTCAACGAGGGCCTACATATGACATTATTGCATGGTCATCATATCCATATCTACCCTTCCCACCCCGTATTAGACCGCAGATTGGTCTGATTACTATAGCATGCTATTACCCGTCGCATTCCTATCAGTCCTAGAGGCACTTAGGACTACTAATGCTAAAGGAGGGGGGGATATTAGGCTTATTTGAAGTTTCAAAGGTAAAAATCTAAGGCGACATACAAAACATATAAAACTGCACGTTAAAGCGGAAACACATAAAGCTTAAGTATACCTCCTCAAACAAAACAACCCAAAAGCACGACTTTAATAAAAGAGTAAGGTCTGATTCTAAAAAATATACTTGAGGGAAGAGGAGGCTGTTGTAATTGCAGCAGGCCTGGCTTATTACATGACTTTATCAGGAAACAAGAATCAGGCTTACTTACTAATTGTAGCACTTAAACAAATAACAGAGGTGAGCTCAGTTTTACTTACATTGCCTAAGGCATGCCTAAGTGTTTAAACGGGGTCCTATAGGCATGATATCAACCTAATTCAAAATGTGGCGAAACAGTAATAACTCAGAACGAATTGTTTGAAATCATTTAGAGCCTAAAACAGGATATCAAAGTGTCATGCAAACCTTTAAATACGTCCTATAGGTAGATTATCTAGGTGTGACATTGTTCATAAGGAAATGAGATAAATCCTGCAAACATGATGTCTAAATGCAATTCAAACACAGAGAATTTAAAATACCTATAGGCAGGTTATTTAGGTGTGACATTGTTCATAAGAAAATGAGATAAACCCTATAGACATGGTGTCTAAATGCAATTTGAACATGCTAGATTAATAATACCCTAAAGGAATATTTTCTACCCTTGACGTACATAAATACACAACCCTTTTCACAAGCCAGCCCTAAACATTTATTACAAACTCATTACAAACCGGGAATACAAAATACATCAAAAATAAATAAAATACAACTAGAGGAGGTCAGATTATTGGTTCCTCTCCGAGCTATTATAAATTGTCTTAATCTTCCATTGCTTCAAAGACTTTCTCAAAGTTGAATGTGTCAGAGTTCCCTAAGGCCTCAATAGGATCCGGGGCAGTGCTCACACCCAAATTACATTACCAAAATAAGAACAAGTGCAGTGTGGAAATACCAGCCTCATGTGTCTAAGTTCAGAGGGAGCTTATGGGTCCCAAGGTAAGGCTTACATGAGGGGGCCAGAGCATAAATCTAAGATGAGAGTGGAAGTGCAGAAACTGAGTTTTAAAATAAGTTGAGGAATAAAGGAGAGGGAAAGGGTAATGGGAAACAACCATCAGTACTTCAAGGAGTTGATCATTTCACACCAAGGGGGGCAGGGGATTGGGAATCCATTGCAAGGAGCCTATATACTTAGGCATGAGTTAATTCTAGGCATGCAATACAATAGGGAGTGTCGTTACGCTTGAGAAATCAACCAGAACACACAACAGGTAAGGGTATCGTGGATGTTATGATCCTATGAGGACTAAGTTTGAGTCATGCTCAGCAATATTCGATGTTTTCATGCCCCAAACAAACCATAAGTATTAAACACAATGGGGTAGGGATTTAGGATTCATATTACATTTATTCAAAAATTACAGCATGGTAACTGAAGGTACTGAATTAGATACATGCATTATACAAACAAGAATGCAAGAATATCAAGTAACCATGTTGTTGTTGATACTGAAAGCTTAATTAGAACATACCAGTTAAAGAAGCACAATATAGTAAAGAACAGTAGCAGGAGTTTGAAATATAGCCCTGGCTTTGAGCCGGCTAAACAGCACAGTGCAAGTACTAAAGTAAGAGTGTATTTGAGAGTAAGTGTGATTTCAGAACTAAAAGTGTTCGTTTTTTGTTTGTGAAAGACTTAGGGTATTTATAGTTGAAAGTAGGTAAATTAATAAGGTAAAAAAAAAAAATAGTAGTATATTAATTTAAGAACTCAGAATCAATCAATTAGAGAATCAAGGAAGTACTCTCTTAAGTTAAGGGAATCAAGAACAAACGGAAAGATTCAGTACCATATAAGGCAAGAAGAAAAATCAGTGCATGATTAAATAAGGAAGAAGCCAAGGTTCAGTGTCCATTAGGACCAAATTTAGGAAAAACCCAATTAAGGAAAAGCTTAGTGAAACAAGGTACCATAGTAGATAAGGTAATGAAATCAGTTAATTTAAACAGACGAGAAGAATTCTAGGGCTTTGAAAGAAAAATTTTCAATTACCAACAATTAAGGGAAATCAGAGTCAATCACGGGAAGTCATGATTCTGTATTTTCAACATATAAATAGAGGTGAATGAACAAGAGTAGTAAACAAAGTCATCCATTTGGATAAAAAGAAACAAGAGATGAGCAAACACGATCATTCGAAGGTGGTATAAGTAGGCTAAAATACAACAGAACATATTCGAGGCTTGGTGACCACGAGACCTTAACAAGAATCAGGTAAACAGGCTAGCACGCATAACCAAGGCAAAGAAAATCAAGCTAACACACATAAACAAAGCGAAGGAATCATACCAGACACAAAAACAAAGGCAAAGAAAAGCAGGCTAACACACATAACCAAAGCGAAGAAATCTTTAGAAATTGGGGCTTTTAGCAGAGTCAAGTTAAAAGCAGTAGGAGCGTAAAAATAGGTCAAAATAAATAAGGAAAAGATTTAATCATAAAAAATCAGTTAGAACATGCGTAAAAGAACTCCGAGAAACCCTAGTTTTTCAAAGAAAGTAAAAACGGTTCAAAGTAGGTGATCTTTCAGAAGAAGCTCAAGAATAAGCAGATCATAGAAGAAAACATGCCTAAAGATGAGAATAACACCATTCTGAGAGATTCAGGAGAGAGTTAAGGTTTCAAAAAGTAAACTCAAATAGAAATTGAAATAACGTGTTGTAACTTTACAACTCGTAACACATATGGTGTGATGTTGCCCAAAATCACACCAGAGAAGCCTCGAACAATAGAACTGAAAACCCTAGGTCCAAATCGACATGGCTCAGAAACCCTTGAGGATGTTAGAGATGTTGAGCAAGGCGATGAGAGACTCATTTCAGACTTGGAGTTGAAAGGAGGTGGCCGGAGGTGGACGGAGAAGGAGGCGATTGACGGAGTCTAGGGTTAGGTTTGAGAGAGGAGAGAAGATGAGAGCATCTGAAGGTATTGTCTTTGGAAAATGGCTTAGGGTTAGGGGGATCGTATGAATTAAAATGGCAAGAACAAATTCTAGCCGTTGATTTTTTAGATCAACGGTACTGATCTAATGGGTTTTTTGGGACGGGTAGACGTGTATAGGGTCTGGGTCGGGTGATTGGGTTATAAGAAATAAAAAATTTGGTTGGGAATTTGTCTGATTTCGGCAACAATTGAAAGCCAAATTTGGCTACAACTTAAATAGCCAGTTTTCCCCTATTTGATTTATAAAAAATAATAAACTTTTTTCTGGGAATAGATTAAAAAGTACCAAAATGATCTATAACACATAACTAAATATTTGAAAATACCAGACCTAATTTTTATGACTATAAACATAACAAAATCCTGAAAGGAGCTAATATTGTAATTACATACAATTTAACTTTAAAAATATTAAATGACTTTGTAAAAATATGAAAAATAATATTAGCCATATTTTAGTATAAATATGAAAATCCATTAAATGAATCACCAAAAATGATAATTTGGGGAATAATTATTGGGTTTTTATGGATAAAATAGGGCAATAAATTAATTTAAAAATTTTCAAGAAATTAAAAAAATAGTAAAACATTTGGACATATTTATATATGCATGCACATGGTATTTTAAAAGTATTTTTCATATTAAAAATATATGGAAAAAAATTAGGTATCAACACCATCGATATTAGTTCAACCTCGTCGGAACCACGACAGAATACCACTTCGACAATAGTCGAAGCAATATCCTAATGGCCAAAAAGGCCATAGACATTAGTTCGACCTCGTTCGAACCACGACGGAATACCACTTCGACAACAGGCGAAGCAACATCCAAATGGCCAAGGCCATCGACATTAGTTCGACCTCGTTCGAACCACAACGGGATACCACTTCGACAACAGTTGAAGCAACATCCTAATGGCCAAGCCCATCGACATTAGTTCGACCTCGTTCAAATCACGACAGGATATTACTTTGACAACAGTCGAAGAAACATCCTAATGGTAAAGTCCATAGACATTAGTTCAACCTCATTCGAACCACGCGAGATACCAATTTGACAATAGTCGAAGCAACATCCTAATGGCCAAGGCCATCAATATTAGTTCGACCTCGTTCGAACCACGACGGGATATTACTTCGATGACAGTCGAAGAAACATCGTAATGGCCAAGGCCGTCGACATTAGTTCGACCTCATTCGAATCACGATGGGATATTATTTCAACAATAGTCGAAATAACATCCCAACAATGACACAAGCGTCACGCAATAAATAAAATGGGAAACGACAAGTAGACAAATTGACAAAAGTAACGTTTATATTACAACAAAAAATCATTTGCATTCGTCTCTTTGAACAGGACCTAGCACGGCCTACGCCTAAAAATTCCTAAGAAAAAAATAAATGTAAAAATCAAAATTAAACGTTGTCCCCAGCAAGGTAGTCATCTTCATACCATGAGTCCCAGTCAAGGTGATTCACGTCATCATGAGTGACTCCCTCCCCATCAGGAGCGAGAGGGCCATACCTATATGACTCACGTGCTTCAGCATGCACTGCCTGAACCTTCGCCTATATCACCCTGCCCTTTGCATGAAAAGCTTTATATACATCGAGCTGAGCCTTTCCATAGACCCACAACTCATACAAGCAACGAGGCAAGCCCTGACCGGCCGAAGGATGAGATGTTAAGGCTGAGAATGACGATTTTCCTCCACTATCCTCAGTGAAGCCATTTGCCTTTTCAATGCGGCCATCTCCGCCTCTAACTCCCCAATACGCCTTTCAAATCGTGTGACTCAACGAACCCCCGAAAGTTCTGACCTAGATATGTGGAGGGCATCCTCCAAAGAAACCATTTCAGAAATAGCAACGGCCAACTTGTTGGCATTGGCACTCAACTCGCCCTTAAGTCCATCGACCTCTACTGCCTTGGCACTTAGCTTAGTGTTCAAGCTGGATACCTTCAGCTATAAGTCGGTGTTCTCCGCCTTTATCCCCTGACTCGGCTCGAGCTCATCCTCATTCGCCTTAAGAAGGGCCTCTAATTCACTGTTACATGTGATAGCCCTCACAATCTCCTCGTCCCTCTCCTTCAGCTCCTCTACCCTACGCTCCAATTGGTCCTCCCGCTGCTTAAGTCCCTCGCAGAACACGTGGAACTCGAGATCCTAATGATAGATATCAGACATCGCCCGGTGCTTAGCATGGTACCTATGGTATTTCAACGACATCTTCTTGTAGAGGCCCGTTCTTCTTCGTTCACGGCAATCTCTCTCTATCTCTAGGACGAGGGTCTAATAAAAGAAAAGCAGAGTTAGAAAAAACTACATCATTGCCACACCAACCCCACGACGCAAAGAAAAGAAAAATGAACCTACCTCTAAGGCCATACCGGTGACTTTCCAAGATAACTCTACGTCACTCATCGCCCCAAGCGTCTCACTTTCAGGAGCTGCACATAAAGGAGCAAGGGCCGGCGCAACCTGCTCACTATTCAGGAGCAAGTTATAACTCCCCGAAATTACCACGTGGCGGTCGGACCCATCCGTCCTTCCACACGAGTATGGTAACCCAAAACTCATCAACGTCCTCCAGGGCAATATCGGAACTCGATTCATCCTCCTCCACACAAGGTCCTTCGACATTGGACGACGCATCCCCTTCAGCAGAACGTACTAAACTGGCTCCCGGGCCAAATCTCTCCACACGGGGTGACCTCCCCGACAAAACAGCGTCAGCCATAAACACGGGCACCGGGGCCATCCAAAACACTCCACTTCCGTCAGCTTAAACAGCCACACACTTTCCCAGCTCCAACCTTCTCTTTTTTCTCTCTAACGTCTCATCACCATTAGAAGATTCATCAATAGGATGTGGGCCGGTGCCAATGATGTGGTATCTCATATGGTCGCAGTTCTAGATGCGTCCACCTGTTAAAGAAGTAAAGGGCGACCTTCCTAGACAGGCTCGCACAAAATGTATTGAGTGTCCGTAGTAGCAGCGGATCACCGGAAAGTAGGGAATGGTGTCCTCCGCCTGGAAGCTCCTTGACCTATTGTGACAAAGGATCATATGGATAAGCAGGGTTGCGCGATCGACGAGTTAGTAACACATAAATTTACCTCAGCAAACTCTAGGGCCATAACGTTGTATGAAAGAAGACCAAGTTCGAGTCTCCTCCGCATGGCGCAGCAGGCCAGCGACCCAGTTCCTGAGCCCTGTAATGAGCTGGGTAGACGACCCATAGCTACAAACAACAAGTGACAAAAGGTTACAATGATTGCAGAAGATGGGAGGACCTAATGAACTATGATACTTACGAGCTTTATTCCACCGCTCTAGAAATCCGGCGAGGTCAGAGACGATGTGCTTGGTCTTGATGAATAAGTACTTATGCCAAAACTTACGGCTCACTTGGTCATCCGTCCTGACCACCATCCCTTTTGTACCATAAAGCCTCAGGTGCACCATGGTTCCCATAAGGAAGCCAGGTGAAAATAAGTGCAAGAAATGAAGAACGGAGACGTTGCACTCTACCAATTCCGCGTACTAAGCCAGCAGCAGAAGCACCTTGAGTGTGTACGGCTTAAGATGAGCCGAGCAAACATAATAAAACCTGTAGAATTCGTCCTCTAGAGGGAAGAGGGGAATGGTGTAGCCGATCACGAAAGGACATTCGTAGAAGGCACACTATCAAAGCATGTGAATGTCAACGTAATCTCCCTCCGCCAAAGTCATCTCTACGTGGGCAGTAATACCATATTTTATGCGGAGGGCATCGAGGTGGTCTTGATTCATAATAGAAAGCACAAGGTCCGGAGTATGGGTCGGGTCCTTGAGGAAATCATTCCGAGACAGGGGATGCCTAGGTAGTAACACCTCCACTGTGAGAGGGCTATCAGCCTATCTATCTCCACCTCTCCGTTGTCGGAAAGAGGTGTTGCGTCCGACGGAGCAGCCTCAGGAACCTCCTCATTATGTGATGAGATCTCAGCATGATTTTGTTTAAAGAAAGTAAGTTGCACAAATAGCATGAAAGAGAAGATAACTTCTGGCCAAGAATGGAGACAGAGAAATATGAAAGTAGAAGAAGGAGACAGGAAAATTATCGAGAATGGCCAAAAGTTTTTCAAAGGAATCGAACCCTTTACCTATTTATAGGGTTGGGTGGCGCCAGGATTGAGGCGACATGTTTCAAATTAGCACAGGAAATCAAGTGAAAACCCATTAGTCTTTGCCTCGAAAATCTGCGTAATAATGACGCATGCAAAAGCTAACGTCACCCGGGTTGGCGTGTACTCTTAGATATCCCGCCAAGACATGACTACCACCTCTCACTAGTCACGTCGTAATATCTCGACGAGTTAAATTCCTCATAAGAGAGGTATCAAGTCCGCTCACCGAGGACTTATCCCGTTATGACCTCGAAGAGCGGATGGACTACCTGTATGGGTCCGAATTTGATCGACCACGGCCTATAATAAGTATGACAAATGACCGAGAACCTGCGAGTCGACAGAGGGGTACGACCCCTAAGGTGGAAGTAGAGGCACTATCGTATCGGCATTAGATTAAGTATATAAGGGGGGCCTAAGTCTTGTACACGGGGACTGGATTTTGCAGACAGAACTATTATCATCTGTCTCTACTATTATCATCTCTCTATCATTATCCCCTCCCCATTATTTTCATCCTAGTGTTTATTATCTTCGACTACGGTTTACCCCTTCATCTTTGATTGATTTGCTTAAAAAGAGCTTAAAATCTTTTAAGTCAAACAACTGTAAACCATCAGACTACTAGTATTGATCACCACCCTCTTATTACATCCTTTTCAACACCATCCTATACTCCATACAATTATTAATTTCCAGAACAGCAACCATTGTTTACTATAACACCACTGGCGAATGTGAAGAAGAAGAAAAGGGGGAACAGGGATGGGGATGGGTCCTCTGTGGAGAGCTTAATTTCCGGTAAAGATGGATAGGTTGGCCACCAAAACCCAATTTCTTGATATTCTTTTTGAGTTTAAAAGATCCAACTTGATTTTAGAGAGGAAATTACCACAAAATCATAGGCATTAATAGGTTCAATAATGAAAAGAGGAAAAAGAGGGGTAAATGAGCTCGTTGAAGAAGAAACAAATTTTAAGGTTGAACAGTTGCATACTGATTTTATCTGTAGGAAGAAGAAATAGATTGGCTTTTTTTTGGGGGGGGGGGGGGGGGGGGGGAGGCGTCGCAAGCAACCTCTCAAAGAATAGGGAGTGAACAACCTTTCTATTTAGATCGGTGATTCCATTCGGCCGAGCCAGCTATCGAAAGTCTTTCAAGCAACGTACCCTAAGCTAAGCGAGCTAGAAGCTAAAGTGAATCTTTTTTGGCATATGTTTCTTTGCTTTGACCTCGACTTTGTTTGGGTCTTCCTCTTTCCTTCGCCCATTTTTCAAAGCTAGCAAATATTTTGAGCCTACGGGATCTCTCTTGAACAGCGTTCGGTCAGTCATTTTCTTGTTGATGATGAGACTGATGCTTTGAATGTCTCCCATATCATTTGATAATAAAGATCCATTACTTGCCTTGTCGATGCTAAACTCAGTACCCACTAGACCCATACTCATAATGAATGTGTTCACCATACATCTGACTTAGCAACCTTTTGCTTAAACCGGCAACAATAAGGAAGGAGTGCTTTTTTACTTGTCCATCTGACAGGTCATTCGCGTATGTATTACACGCGACAGACTTGTTGGATCCGAGTGTGTACGAGGCTCACTTAAGCCAACATAAAGTGTCTAGATGGTCACTTGGTAAGTTGGAATGTGAGATAGATATCTTGGGCCAACTTTAGGTGTCTCTTTGTATTTTGCCTATTAAATATATTAAGTTCTCCATATGCTTTCCATTTCAGCTTCTTATATAATCTTTCATTATTGACAATATTTCATATTTTATTCAATTTTTCTCTCATATGGCTTTCTCTGTTTTCTCCTTATTTTCACCTTCCATCATTTTCTTACCTTCCAAATTCTTCTCCATATTCTTGACACTCCTATTTATGTTCTCTGATTAAAAGTATTAAGTTTGAGGTATGAAATTAACCACTGCCATTTATATTAAGGTATGTTGCCTACAACACACTTTCTTGATATGCAGTCCTTCCCCTGACCCTATGAAAAGGTGGGTGCTTCGTGCACCGAACTGACATTCACAATTAAAAGCACAATGTTCCCATTTTGTTCCTAAAGTAGTTTGCATAATTGAAGAAATACTTCAAGTACTATTTTAAGCCAAGAAAATTTAAGACAATTCAGTTCCACATAGATATATACCACTGCTATAATTCATCATTTTCAAGATTTGGCAAAGTAACCAAACCATTCATTACACTTCAACCTTCGTGTCCCAGAAATCCAAATTACATAGTAAATTTTATGATAATTATATTACACACGTACATACTGCTAAAAATGCAGATATATAACACATTTATCACATCATAACAGAACTATGATATATAATAGTGCTTAAAATGCATTTCAGAAGATCATAATTGAACTGATTAAGTACTCTTGTTGTGAAGGAGGAAGCTGAGGAGAAGTTGATTAACTTCATCAGGCATTTGTTCTTGAACAAAATGAGTTCCTTCAGGCATAAAGATTATCTCCAACTTTGGTACCAAACTTTTCAGTTCGTCGCTCCTAATATAGTCTTCGATTCCTGGAAATTTCAGGACGTAATCTTTCTCGCCCATGATCAGCATTGCAGGAACTTGAACCGGTCGTGCTGTTACATTCAGTTGTTCGGCCATTGCCCTATAGCCAAAAGAAGTTTAAACTAAATTAAATTAAGAATATACCAGTGAATTGTTCAATATAGCTAATCATTGGTAAATGGTAAAGAATCCCAAAGATGAATCTGCTGCGATTTACCGAATGTTCAACCTAGTTAAAGATGCGAGAACAACCATAACAACAACAAGAAGCCCAGCGTAATCTCACACGTCAGGTCTGGGAAGGTTAGTATGGACGCAGACCTTACCCTTAACTCGAGAAGATAGAGAAGTTGTTTCCTATAGACCCTCGGCTCAAGAAAAGATGAAAAAAGAAGTAGTAGCAACAAGTTGTAACAACAACAAGATAATAAACATCGAAGCGAAAGACACGTTAGATAGTAATAAAAATATACAGAGTAAGAAATATCTAGTAATAAAGCTGCGAGAACAACTTGCATAAAACAATAATATTGTCACTTTCATGGATCTTGTTATTATTGAGGCATGCATGCCAGTTTCACTTTAGAGCGAGTTCTGCTTAACCCGTTGCTTTCGGTCAAACAACATATACATGCACGAAAAAAATTTAAACTGAATACTTATAATGAAGCTCACACATTCTAAACTCACTGACTCTAGATCCTGCCAAGTCGTTAGGAATACCAGCAATTTGTTACCTATAAGGAACCTGCAAAGCAGTTCGGAATCCAGATTTCTCGTATTTTGCACCATAGATTGCCAGATCTTTTTCACTGAACCAATAGGGCAGAGGAGTGCCTGGTTCCACCAAATCCAAGATTTCCTGATTTTCATCAGCTATTGGTATTTCACTTCTAGAGAATAGGATGTAGATTTTCCTTACAACTGTTTTGGCATCAAATCGACCGAAATCAGCTTCAGCTCGCCCAGGCTCCTGCTAAAAGAAAAAGAATCTCGAATTGATATTGAGGTCGGCTACAACTTTTACTTTTATGCAGCCCGTTGTACAAGATATCCCATATTCACGCAGGGTTTGGGAAAGGGCCGTACACCAAGAGGTATAATGTAGACAGTCTATCCTAATACAAGCATTAGTGACTGTTTTCAGGGCTTGAACCCGTAACCTATAGGTCACATGGAGACATCTTTACCGTTGATTCAAGGCTCCCCTTCCGATCATAAAGGAAATTAAATCATACCATCCATCTTGTGATATAGAAACCTTCTGGAAGGCCGTAGTCGGATGGACCTGGGAGCATAAACGGCACGCCCATGGTAACAAATCCAGAGACCTTTTCCTCGTGCAAAACGACGAATAAGGAAATAACAAATGCAGCAAAATCTTTACCAACGAGAAAAGCCTACATAAAAGCGCGAGCATATACATTAGTGAGGATGAAAGAGAGGGAAAACGAGAGTACTAGAGCTGAGTAATGTACTTTACAAAGTATTATTCCTGCCAATATTGATTAGTACAACAACAACTATGCCTCAATCCCAAGAAAATTAGATTGGCTATATTTATGAAGTCTAACTAACCATATTTCTATTATTGCGCCATTAAACTCATCTCATACCAATATTATACAAATTAAAAAGCATAGAGGTTCACTATGTTGGTTAGTGCTAACTGAAACTTCGTATAGGAATAACCATAAAAGATTTCATTTCTAGGTGAACTCATTCACATTGTAGTTTTAACTGACCTTGAAAATTTCTCACTTAATTACTCGCCATTAAAAAGGATACAAATATGCTCTATAGCAAGATGAAGAAAGTAAGTTTGTTTGCAGCTAAGATATCTCATCACAGATATTCAACCAACTCGATATATACTGTCAACTTAAAATCTATAACAATTTAATTTTAGAATGTTTATTTTACCTTTAATGAGATGTTTTATAGTTATACAGATATTTTATGGATCATTTTAGACTACAAAAATTTCAAGTCTTTTTTTCATTTTTTTAAATTTCGTGCCAGCCAAACATTGTCACATAAACTGAGACAGAAGAAATGATAAATAACTTGATTGTGTAAAATAACTTCATACCATCAACTCATAGAACATAAAATCTTTAAGATATGCATTATTTGGTAACCTGACATAAAATATTATAATAGGTCTCTTAAAGCACTACGAAATACTTCTAAGAGAATGTTTGGATTGACTTTTAAAAAGTAGCTTTAAAAGTGAAAGTCAAAAGTTATAAGTTGGTAATACTTAACTTTTAATTTTTGGATTATTTTTATACTTTTCATGCCATCAAATAAGTGCTTTTAAGTTTTTATTATTGCCAAACACCACATAAATTTCATTATTTTGCATCTTTTTAACTTGTTAAAAGCTATGTTTCGTGATCGCTCCAAAATAATGCTACACTCGTTTCACATCTTCTAAAATATATTACATTTGGAGTATCCGACTCAAATCCTGCAACATTTTCGAAGAGCTAATATATGTTAAAATAGTTTAGATATCATCACAAAGATGGTACCTTCGGAATGTTGAGAGCATGGAGGAGTCCAAGGAGGTCATTGTCAAAATCCAAGAATGTTATTTTTTCAGATTCTTTTGGCTGTTCAGACAAACCATAACCTCTATAATCAAAAGCAATGGCTCTATAACCAGCTTTAGCCATAGCTATCATTTGGTATCTCCAAGAATACCATATTTCAGGAAATCCATGTAAGAATACAACAGCTGGAGATGATTCACTTCCTATTTCAGCTACGTGAAGTTTCAGCCCATTCACTTCTATGAATTTATGCTTTATTTCTTCCATTCTTTTTTAACTTTGTAAGTGAATAGTTTTCTTTACTAGTGTGTCTATGTGTAAGAGATAGATGGCTATTGCTCTCCTTAAATAGTATCGGATATTACACCATGGCTTGCCACGTGGGATACATGTTTGGTTAGAGGACATCTTTTTATTTTTATTTTTGGAAATTTTTTTAGTAAATTCGCAGTTGCTATCCTTTGGAAGCGTATTGGATAACTTATTCACTGTGCAGTAGCTGGCAAACCATAGAAAATGTCAATCGCAACCGACAAGCTCGATGCAAACGAGCTCATACTGAGGAGACTATTGATAGGGAGAATCCAAATGCGGATTCAAGACTTAAATTTTATGGGCTCGATATTTAATATTTTTAGCACTGCATCCATCATATTTTCAAAGTTATGGTCATATTTACCAAAGACAGAGCTAGATTTTAAGTTTATGGGTTAAAGATTCTAATCATTTTAAGTTACTGGTGATGGATTATAATTAGCAGCGGAATCAATCTCAATATCAAAATCACATATAATCTAGACAACTAGCATAAACGGGATTTCACAGGTTACCTCTTGAAGCGTGAACAAAACTCTGTTATCACGTGAACCTCCAACTGCACATCAACTCAATGAATTTTCCACCACCCGCACAATCACAATCTCCGAGCGTTCCAGGGTCTTCTCTAGTGTTACCCAAATAATATCCGAAAATAACAATTTCGTGTGGGCGAAATTTCTAGAATAACATGGCAGAAAATTTCAGCCACCATGTACTACCCCCTCTAGGTGCAAAACCTAATATATTTATAGCACAAGTTTTAAGGGTTAAAACCATTTTCCAAAACCTGTTAGTTTTTCTTTCCACCAGAAAAAAAGATTCCTTTATTTCCTGTTATTTAGGCGCAACGGAGACCATAGAATTTAATTAACAAGGCTCCAATTATGGAATTAATTTCTAATTTTCGAAATTAATATCCACCATAATTAATTATGAATTATTCCACTAAAAATTCGTAGTTGCACTTCTTATTCAATTTCGAAAATTATCCATTAAATCTTATTTAATTCCCTATGTTAAGATTCAGATACTAATCAATTAAATTAAATTACTAATGATTCAATTTATTGATTATTTCCTTTAGACTTTCGCTTAACTTATTTCATGTGTCGAATACAATATCCACCGGCCGGGTTTATACATGAAAACTTATAAGATTTCATAAAGGTGTATCATCAATCTTTCAACCGAGACATGGATTCCATCTACTAACTATTACTTCGCCAATGTACATTATTTTTATTAAATTTACCAGGCATATTGACTCACGAAAGAATCTCGCCTTTTAATAAATCAAAATAATGAAAATATACACTATAAAGAGTAAGAGTATAAGTGCATTTAATGGCTAGATAATTTTTTTCATTAAATCAGTATAAATTACTTATCTATACTTGATCCGTTCAATACATAAAAATTGTACTAGCACAAGAAGTTGGAATTAAACTATTCCCATTATTAAGATAAATTATATTTAATCTTGGCCTACAGTCATTCCTAATGGTTTATCCAATTCCATCATTAGATTGTGAACTCAAACTTTATACTTATAAGAATCGATGATTTTATCTTCTCTGTATAAGCTAAACTCTATACACTAAATCATCTACTATATATGCAAAGGACACTGACTAATATATGATCTATTAAAACTTTATTAAAATTGAATGAACAATATTATCATAATAAGTATTATATATAAACCAAATCCATGGTCAATCGTATATATCCCAATAATTGGATTCTAAATTAATAGTGTATGCATGTTTAATGAATTTTTTAAAATAAATACAAGCTCTGAATCAAAGCTACTGAATTCGGTCGAACTCGTTCCCGGCATTCTAACTCCACCCCTGATATTCACTATTTCTTACAATTTTTATAAATTTTTACACATAAATCTATGTATCATCTCAAAGTTATGTGTTCAATTGATCGAGTAACTACACTACTAGATAAGCCCTTGAGAGAATCCATCCAAGATTTCACACGTGCGAAACTACTTGTCCAATCAACTCAATCAACCTTACTGGCAAGATTTTTTAATATTAAAAATCTGACTACAATAAGAAGAGTAACGTACGATATTATAGTAATAATTTTCCTTTTTGTGACATTTAAAAGACGTGATACGAGCCTTCTATTTCTATGGGAGCCAATTACGTAGGATATTACTACAAATAGGGAGCCAATTACGTAGGATATTACTACAAATAGGGAGCCAATTACGTACGATATTACTACAAATAGGGAGCCAATTACGTACGATATTACTACAAATAGGGAGCCAATTACGTACGATATTACTACAAATAGGGAGCCAGCCACTTTCTAAATATTGTGTTTTTTCTCTTCAAGTTTCAAACAAATTAGATTTCCCTTTGCTTAGAGGTTTGCATTCTTCATTTTGTCACGGCAGCCACCACTTAATTCAAATCCTTCATAAATCCTTAATTATCTTTATCTATTTTTTTTCTATTTTTATCATGATCCTAATAATTCTTCTTGTATCCAACTCAGCTATACCTATTTTTATCTTAGTAGGTAGTATACCACTAATTTTAATTGGAACTCCTTTGATTCTAGCGGCCAAATTCAACTAATACAGTACGATGTCCCTAATCTTTAGTCAACCATTAACCAGCTTCTCTCTCTAATTTACATCAACTTCACACTGCTTTGCCAACTTATTACCTTATGATACGATTAATTTGATATGATCGCATTGTTACCTTTTTTTTCTCTTATCTTATCCTTCCTTCTATTTTATAGTTTGCCCTACCTTTTTATATAGTAATAATTTTACCCGTAACTTTTTTTCTTTGCAATATTATAAGTTTATTTTTCATATTGCTGCATGATATATAATATTATAAAATAATGAAAAACGATACAATCTATTCAGATATTATATTCATTAGAAACAATACAATATAAAATAATATGATACATTATGACATAATATGTAACAATCATCCAAACAAGTTGTTATAATTATGGGTTCAGTTGGCTAAGGAGTGTGAAGTTGATGTAATTAGAGAAAGAAGCTGGTTAATGGTTGGCTAAAGATGAGGAATGTTATATGTGTATTAGTTTCAATTTGGTTGCCAGGATTAAGGAGTTTGAATTAAAGTTGGTACATGGTATACTACCTAATCTAATAGGTAGTTGAGTTGGATAGAAGGATTATTATTACGACAACAATAAGAATTGGAATTACAATTACAAGACATATCTATCCCATTCAAACTTACTACTTGGTCGTCCACTATAACTGTAGTCCTTCAGTCATAAGAGACACATAAAGCGAAACTGACAAACTTTTTTAGCTGTTCTTTGGTTAGTTAACCAAAAACAAAGTAATATTCTTTAAATTCTATTTTTATTTTTTATTTTTTTTTGCAAGATTGTTAGTTCTGGTAAAAGATTTTCTTTATTTCTCTCCCTATTTCTTTTGGTTTCAATTTTAAATTCAGTATTGAATTAGCTAATAATTTATTTAGTATTTGGATTAGCTGAGCACTTAATTTAATTATGAAAAAATTTCAAACTAAAAAAAAAAGAATGTAAACCCCATGGAGAGAATCTCACTTTATACCCATTAAATTTAAATTATTTATCCTTAAATACCCATACCTAAACTATTTACTTTTCCTACATATGCAATCAATACTATTTACCCGCCTACATGATTTCTTTATATCAGATCCAAGTCACATTATTAAATTGATCCAGCATTGCAAGAATCGAATGGGGGTTTAAACGTGCAAAGGGCATTACTACTCCATTGGTAAGTGGTAACATTTCAGTAACTTTTGCAGCATTAACATGCGAAGGGCATTACTACTTCATTGGTCTCCAATTAAATGTAGTGAATATTGTTCTTTGATGTGTAGATTGTACCTTTGATGCTGGTTTTTGGAGATTTATTCTACAAAAATATAAATCCACCATTGACGGATTTTGAAGCTTGAAACTCATAACTTGGTTTGTTTGAATATTTAATTATTTTGATCTGATCCTGTATGGGTTAGTTCGGAAAGTTGATTGGATGTTGTAGCTAAAGCTTTAGTCAATTTGGTGAAGATTTTGTAGTAAATTTTAGAAATTTGAGTTGAAATATAATGCAACCAGAGAAGAAGATGAATTTGTATTGTATGCCCAACTAGTATAAAAATATACCATTTTAATATACAATTCATTCCAACTATATACCCTATTGGTATAGCAATATGTTATAGTATCATATGCAAGTTGAATTATTTTTTATTGTATTAGCTACATTTAATTGGTACAATATTTGATTTTCATTTAATAATAATAATATAATACAATATCTTGAAATACCTTATAATAATATGTGGTCCACTATTTTTTTAATTTTCACTTTATGCATGTGTGTTATGTAATAGTAGTATAGTCATATAGTTGCCAGAAATTAACTAGTAAAACAATATACCATGTTGGTATAGTTATATGTCATATTGGTATTGTATGGTAGTTTGAACATTGTTTTGGTTGTTTTAGCTGCATTTTAAACGAATTCTACTATGAAATTATTTATATCAACATGAGTTGCAATAATGCTAGAATTTTTTTGTGCCGATGGACATAAATTATGTATATTAATAGTTTTATAGTTATAGGCAATTGTTGGAACGACTCCATATAACTATATACCATGTTAGTATACGAAATGAGCAAGTTATTTTGCGAATATTTAGCTTGCAATACGAGCATATAATTTTCTCATACTTTTATTGTTTCCTTTAATATTTTGGTAGAGTAGTATAGTCGCAGATAGTTGTAGCAATATTCTAGAGAAGTCATATGCTTTGTTGATATATATATACCATATTGGTATCACATGGTACTATAAGTCTTTTTCGCTACTTATACCTTTGTTATATTTTTAATATTTTATTATCATTTTTATTTTAACTAGTATATATGGAGATTTGGTTGTTGTAGATTATATTTTTTTGCTCCATAACTAGTTGTATTACTGCTAATGGTAGGGTGTGTATTTATATTTATAGGGAAGGAGATCAAAGTTTGCATAGTAATCACGTGTTGATTCTTAAAATCTGATTATGTAATTTATGGTGCTCAACATCAGTCAATGATATTAAGTATACTAGATCAAGTGACAACTGATATTATTTCAGTTTAAAAAATAAGAAAGAAAAAAATAAAAGGTATATTGTACTAGTTATATTAAAAAAAAAAAGCGAACAAATATTTACTATATTAATTTTTTTATTGTGTAAAAAGGAATAACAAAAAATAGTGAAAACGGTAAATGAGATTGGATTACGGAGAGAAAAAAAATAAAAATAAAAAGAAGTTAAATGAAATTAGAAAAGAAAAAAAGAAAGAAAAAAGAAGAAAACGAGAAAAAAGAAAAGCAAAAAAGAAAAAAAGAAAAGAAAAGAAGCATAGAAATAAAAAAGAATTAGAGAATAAAGCAAAAATTTCCTACAAAAACTGCAACGGGTAGAAAATGTAGGTAGTTTATGGTAGAAAAATAAATGAATAGACAAGGATAAATTGTTTTATTTTTATAGGTAGCTGTGTCAAAACCTCAAAGAGAAATCTAGTAGGCATTTGGATATAAAAAACTAACTTTTTGAAGTTACGTTAAAAAAAGTAATTGAAAATTAAAATTGTGTTGGACATATATTTTATTTAAAAAAATATTACAACTTTATGAGAAAAAATATTGTTTACTTGAAAATTGATAAAAACCACTTTCGAAAATTTAAAATTTATATTCTAAAATTTTGAAACTCATATTTAGTGAAATATATAATCAAATAATATTTAAAGATGAGTTTTAAAAAAAGGAAAAAATTAATATGGACAAACGGGTTCCTAATTTGAACTTAAAGAGAAATGCAAAGACCACCTATTATTAAATTTTGTGGTGAGATAAGAATAAGTAAAAAAGTTCACAAAGACTTTGTTATCAAAATACATTGAACCTTGTAATTCAATGCATAATCACGAAAATCACCATGTTTAAGACGTGGAGTAAATCTATTTTTGCAATAGTCACCTAAATTAGAATAACAACAACACCCAAAAAAACATAAATGATCATACGTAGGTAACTTACCAAAAAGAAATTCAATTGAAATTTTATAAGTAATTTAAGGAAGAATATTGAGGAGAACGTAGGGAAGAAAACTTAGACAATTTATACTGTCAATACCAGTGTTTTAAAAGGCTTGATCGTAAGGAACATGGCTGAATTTATAGAGAACATTTATGATTCCTTTCCAATTACATATCTTATTTACATATTTACTAAATTTAGTATAATAAGAATTATCCGTGCTCATGCTCTAAGAAAGTTGTGTTATTTACAAATCCAATTTTTTTTCTCCTTTTTTAGTAGTGTACCCATGGACTGCAAATCCAATTTCTTTCCTCCTTTTTTTAGTAATGTACCCATGGACTATAAATTCTAAATACATCTCTGGCGAGACAAGACGTTTATAACGCGGGACGTAAGCTCCATAGATATTTAATTATTAATATTTTACAAATAAATAATATAAATACATTATATTAAATTATTTAAAAATCAAGAAAATTACAAGTTTAGTAGGAAAAGTATATATCTATTATAAACATGATAATATATACACGAACATACTAGAGAATTTTTTTTTTACTTGAAAAAATAAAAGACGTAAAGATTATACCTATAACATGACTATGATGAACAATATTTAGAGTTGTAAAAATGATATTCTAGTTCCTAATAATTCAAAGAATAAAAATGATAATAATATAAAATTATTATTTAAAATTATCAAACTAGATAACGAATCACAAATGCTCGTTATAATAAAAATAGACAAAATAGAGACTTCAAAATAATATCTAGAGTAGAATGATACCAAAAGAAATTCTAAAGCGAAAAACTAACTTGAAAGATATAAATTAAAGAATGAAAACAAAAACCAAACTTGAAGAAAATGAAGCATAAATAATGAAAAAACAAATTTGAAGAAAATGAAGCATAAAAAAGGACAATGCCATCGTGGAAGTAATTCATATAGGGCAAAAAATCACGTGCACACAATAGTGACAAATTTAACAATATGATACAATAAAAATAAAATCTAGATTGTTTGACTCAAAATATATTGGAACTATTTTTAACAAATTAATCAAAGAAAATGAAGGGGTAAATCTTAGTCATACCTAATGAATCCCAGACCAATGAACTAGTTGGTTGAATTGCACATAAATAGAGATGAATATGAAGATCTTATTGGAATTTTCTAGTATTGTTCCCCTTCATCAATAGAGGGGAACATGTTACATATTACATCAATGTCTGATGATTGATTCGTTCACCTTTCTATTTCTCCGAGAATTACAGAAGGGAGACAGTTGAGGAGCTGGAGAGCTGGAGAGAAAAGTCTCCCTCTTTGAAGGTTTTTCTCTTCTATATATAATCAAAAGGTCTGGGCTATTTTCTTTGTCCGATGCTTTCTCTCTGGGTTTGCCTAGCCATCCTCTAGGTGTTGTTTTCTCTGACTCGACGCGTATCGAGAACGTAGCATGTGGAGTGGACTGTGTCGCCTTTTGCCGCCTTGCTGTCTAGACGAAATATTGATTTGTTTGACCGCACTGGTTAGATTTTGACCAATATTTTAGTCCCTCTGTCTATCAGGGTCGTCCCCTGTCGGGCCAGACAGACGGATCATGAGTGCTACAATTTCGAGAGAAGTCTAACTTCTGGTTCCTCGGATATGCTATTGTAGGTTTCAAGTGAGATGACGACACCATTTATATGTCCTCAGACCGTTCGATTGTTTTTGAACCAAAACGTCGTTCGGTATTAAAGCGTTCTTTCGTTGTTGCCACCATTATGACACACGTTCTTGGGAACAAAATGTCTCGTGCCTTTCAGATTCGACTGGTGACTCTTGGGTTTCGTGCTTGGGGGGATTTATCTCTTATAAATAGAAGGAACTTCTCATTCGAATGACACATTCACCTACCATTTGCTTGAAAAGATTTTTGTGAATATATTTTCTTCCCCATACTTTGCATTTTTACTTTCTCCCAGTTAACCGAAAACCTTCGTCTCTCCTTTTCTCTGCCTTTTTTCTTTACAAATTGGCACAATGGATGGTGATTCTTCTCGCGCTGACTTTCCGTTCCAATTCCGGCATCGGAAAATGATACTCCAGCCACCAAAGGGGCAGAACTGGTGGAGGATGAGGAGGTCCTACTAGTAGCAGAGATCTTGCCTCGCCCTGGAAGAGCATGGACTAATTTCAGCAGTCTCGTCGGGGAGGAGCCGGAACCTATCCCCTCAGTGATCAAGGAGGAGAGTATTGTAGATCTGAAGGCTTGGTGGGGAATTCCCCGTTATGCTGAAATACGGCGGCGGTAGGGGACAATATAGTCCATTTCGATCGTCCCGGTTACTACCTGTTCTACGCCTAACCCTTCCTTATTGGGTACACACTTCCCCTTCCTCTTCTGGTGGTGGATTTCTGCCGTTTTTACAAAGTATGCCCTGCTCAACTTTCACGGTACCCGTACACGTTGTTCCTTATATTGCTTAAATTTGCAGAGCTTGCTGGTCGTGAGATCACTTTGGAGAAAATGCTCAACATCTTCGCCCCTCGGCTTAGTCGTGGTATGGTGATTCACATGCGTCATCGGGGATTGAAGAGCCTGGTGGTGAAGATGGACGACATGGCTCATCGTTGTTTCTACGAGAATTATTTCTACTTGCAGATCGAGCACCTTGTGACAGATCCAACGAAATTCCCTAAGAAGAGGAACTTTGCACGTAAGTTTCTATGTTTTTCAGTCGGAGTGGTGCTCTGCCGCTTGCTGTTATCATATTAAATACTATTATATTTCTGTAGCTGCAAAATTGTCTCTTCCACCTGTCGAAGGTATTCGTAAGTGCGCGAATGCTATCCCCCCTCATACAGCGGCGGTTCGCACCTGGTCAGTCTTTTATGATATATATAGGCGCAAACCTCTTACATATGAGATATTTCTTGTATGCTATTTATCCTTTCTTTTTACCTAGTTTCTCATGTGCCGCTTGCTGATGTCTAGGAGAGTGCGGAGAGCAAGGGCCCCTTCATTAGCTTTTTGATAGTCGATATCATCCATTCGTCCTACTACAGTATTTATTGCTCGAACTTTATCGGGGCTTCTTCAGTTGAGTCTGTGGCTGCGATTATACCTATAGAGGTCGTACCACAGACCGGGGCCCCGTCCAGTGCCGCTTCTTTGACAGGCGAGTCTCCCCCTGCCGAGGAAGGGGAAGGGCCGTCCAAGAGGCGGCGAGTGGAATTTGAAACAACAACCCCAACCGTGATATATTTTGACGACTTTCCCTTGACAGGATCTGGGGCGTGGGTCGTTCCACTCCTCCCAGATAGGCAGAACTAGCCGTCATATCTGCCCCGTCAAATATTATTGCCATTGTAGCTGATCATCAACACGTCGTGATAGGGATCTAGGTTCCTACGCGGCCGTTGTGGTTTCGAACGTACCTTCGTTCTCTGTTACCTGGTCGTGCTTCTTCCTCTACTACTAAAAGAGAAAAGAGCATTGTGGTCGACGACTATGAATCAGAATTCGACCTCGATCTTGATGGTATTAGGATGTTTGAGGAGAGTATTACCCATTCAGTGGTTCGTACGGGGGCCCGGTTTATGTTTTCGATATCTCTTCGGATATCAATCTGTTAGGGGATACAGAGGATTTGGTGTCGTAGTTCGATATTTTGTGTTCCGCTACAAAGAACGAGGCTCTCTGGAGCGTGCCTAATATTGATTTGATGAATGAGGTGGCCGCTATGGGCTTGAGGGTACATTATACTTTTTCCTTTACACCTCTTCTCGTTTTTCCTGGTAATATGGTTCTATCACATCTTCTCGTTTTTCAGACGTATTTGGTGGAAGTGTAGAGTATGTTCAAGACCGACATTCGGGCCAAGATTTTCTTAAATATTTTGGATATGTATCTATGTTATCACAATAAGTGATGTGAGATGCACGAGCGGTTGACGGAAAATCACAGTGCTCGATCCCTTGGCGAAGAATTGGAGAAGAGAGATCGGCAGTTGATGGAGGCTATTAGTAGCAAGAGCGATCTCGAGGAGCAACTTCGTGCAAGGGATGAAGAACTAGAGTTGGGCAAAGGGGTTGCCACAGAATGTGAGCATCTTCAAGAGAAGTTGAGGTCGATGCAATCCGAGATGGATCAGAACCTGGTCAAGGTCAAGGTGATGAGTGTTGAGTGGATGGGCAAATTGGCCGAGTTGGAGAGAAAGGTTGCTGGTTGGAGAGTATTGACGGTGCCTGGTCCTCGGCTTTGGCAAGGGCGGCGGCTCTGAAGAACACCATCCATGTCTTCTAATCCGAGCAGGAATCAGAGAGGTTGACGACTACATTAATGCAGGCGAAGCTTGAGGAGCGCATAAGTGAGATTGACTGGGAAGCGTCAGTTTTGGGGGATCGAGTCGTAGCCCTGGAGGCTGAAAAGAAGCGACTGTTAGCTCAAACCAGGTCCTCCTTCTTTGTTGTTCCTCGCCAATCGCACGAGCTTTAGGTTCATGCCAAAAACCAGAAGGATATATACAAAAGATTGTAGGAGGCAGGCAACGTGATCGTGCCGCATATAAAGAGGTGCAGTCGAAAGCGCGAGAGGCTCGCGTCAATTGTGGCTATGACTATGCGACTCCGGAGGTTGATGAAGGCACATATGGTGAGGGGGAGTTCCTTGGAGATGATGTCGATGATGGTGATGGTCATGACACCAAGTGAAAAAATGATGTATTTGTCTATTTTCTGTGTGTTTTTCTTTTTATTCATTGTTGGTTGTCACTGTTCTTTTCTTCTTCTTTTCTCTCGTTGTTTGTTTCTCTTTTTTTATTTACATTTTTTACTTGGGCTTCATGTAATCAGCGGCTATGTGCGTGGAGACTTTGTATAAAGGATAATGTTTTGCTATTTTATGTCTTATATTTACCCTTGTTTTCGCCTTCCGTAATTTCGGCGTGAGATAAATTCCCCACGATGAGTCCTAATATTTTCGTTCCTTCCAATGGCCCTTGGCCAGGGGAATATTTCAAAATTTTTCATTGGTGATGGTTTATGACTGTAGAGGTATTATTTTGACTTATCGAAATATTAACTTGTTGTCGTTTGATCGAGGTCGAACTCTTCTCTTTGGTGAAGGCCCTTGGCCTTAAAGGGTGTTATTTCGACTTATCGAAATGTTAACCGTCGTTTTTCGATCGAGGCCGAACTTTTGTTTTTGACGAAGTCCATTTGCCTTAAAGGGTGATATTTGGCTTATCGAAATATTAATCGTCGTTGTTCGATCGAGGTTGAACGCTTCTTTTTTGGCGAAGGCCCTTGGCCTCAAAAGGGTGTTATTTCGATTTATCAACATATTAATTCATATTCGTTCAATCAAGGTTGAACTCTTCTTTTTGACGAATGCCCTTGCCCTTAAAGGGTGTTATTTCGACTTATCAAAAAATTAACCTGTCGTCATTCGATCGAGGTCGAACTCTTCTCTTTGGCGAAGACCCTTGGCCTTAAAGGGTATTATTTTGACTTATCAAAATATTAACCCGTTGTCGTTCGATCAAGGTCAAACTCTTCTTTTTGGCGAAGTCCTTTGGCCTTAAAGGGTGTTATTTTGACTTATCAAAATATTAATCGTCGTCGTTCGATCAAGGTCGAACTCTTCTTTTTGGCGAATGCCCTTGGCCTTAAAGGGTGTTATTTCGACTTATCGAAATATTAACCCGTTTTCATTCAGTCAAGGTCGAACTCTTCTTTTTGGTGAAAGCCCTTGACCTTAAAGGGTGTTATTTCGACTTATCAATAATTAACCCGTCCTCGTTTGATCAAGGTCGAACTCTGCTTTTTGGCGAAGGCCCTTTGACTTAAAGGGTGTTATATCTACTTATCAAAATGTTAACCATCGTTGTTCGATCGAGGTCGAACTCTTCTTTTTGGCGGGGCCCTTGGCCATAAAGGGTGTTATTTTGATTTATCTAAATATTAACCCGTCGTCGTTCGATCGAGTCGAACTCTTCTTTTTGGCGAAGGCCCTTGGCCTTAAAGTGTGTTATTTCGACTTATCGAAATATTAACCTGTCATCATTCGATCAAGGCCGAACTCTTCTTTTTTGGTGAAGGCCCTTGGCCTTAAGGGTTGTTATTTCGACTTATCAAGATGTATAACGTCGTTGTTCAATCGAGGTCGAACTCTTCTTTTTGGCGAAGGACCTTGGCCTTAAAGGGTGTTATTTCAACTTATTGAAATATTAACCCGTTGTCGTTCGATCAAGGTCGAACTCTTCTTTTTTGACGAAGGCCCTTGGCCTTATAGGGTGTTATTTCGACTTGTCAAAATATTAACCCATCGTCGTTCGATCAAGGTGAAAATCTTCTTTTTTGGCGAAGGCCCTTGGCTTTAGGGTTTTAACTTATCAAAATATTAACCCGTCGTCAGCCCCAGCTTTTTTGAGAATTGGGTGTCCTTTGAGGGAGTCCTAGTTAGCTATATATTGTTCGCATCGGAGGGTGTGACACTGGAGAGTACGAAACATCGCATTTCGCTTATATTTATTTGGTGCATTCATATGAGTTTCCTTGCCTGACTCTTGCCTTTCGGTCCGGAGATACCACTAGCGGGCGATGCTTCGGTTACCGTGCGGTAGTTTTCCATTTTCTAATTAAAGTGTTTCGTTGCTCACTTGCTCGCGCGGCGTTTGTGTTTTTGCTTGAGGGGAGAGCAGAACGCAAGTTAAATCGATCCTTTCCTTACCCCAATCTGATGGATCGACGAATCAGAGTAGGGTTATGACGTAGCCTGTTTTGTCTGGTCTTTCGATGGTTGAAGGGGCGTTCCCACATTTGGTGACTGTATTTAGTTTTCTTCCCTTTCTAAGCTGCGCCTTTCTTATGCTTAGGTAGGGCTTTATCTTAGCGCTCTTCCCAAGGGATAATCATGTTCTTTGTCTTTGGTCTGGAAGAGACTAGGAAATTTTACTAAAAAATCCCCACAGGCGGCGCCAAATTGTTTGACTCGAAAGATATCAAAACCTTTTTGAACAAATCAATCAAAGAAACAACAATAACGATCTTGTATAATTCCACAAGTGGGGTCTGAACAATCAATCAAAGAAAATAAAGGGGTAAATCTTAGTCATACATAATGAATCTCATACCAATAAACTAGATGGATGCATTGCATATAAAAAGAGATGAATATAAAGATCTATTGAAATTTTCTAGTATTGTTCCCCTTCATCAATAGATGGGAACATGTTACATATTACATCGATAGCTGAAGATTGATTCGTTCACCTTCCTATTTCTTGAAAATTACAAAAGGGAAATAGATGAGGAGCTGGAGAGCTGGAGAGCTGGAGAGAAAAGTCTCCCTTTTCAAAGGTTTTTCTCTTTTATATATAATCAAAAGGCCTGGGCTATTTTCTTGGTACGATGCTTTCTCATCGGGTTTGCCTAGGCCATCCTCTAGATATTGTTTTCTTTGATTCAATGGGTATCGAGGATGTCGCATGTGAAGTGTACTGTGTCGCCTTTTGCCGCCTTGCCGTTTGGATGGGATGTTGATTGGTTTGACCGCAGTGGTGAGATTTTGACCAATTCATAGGTAACAATCAACCAAACAAGCTGTAAAATTTTTCAGATCATTTAGAATCCATTTGTCTATAAATTTTCCCTCCATTTTTCCAATATTTTTTCTCAAAAACATGTTTGTCCCTTAAATTTTGTAAGTTTTTAAAGATTTTTCGAAAATGAATTTTTCAAAAGACTATTTTGAAAATTTTCAGGAAAACTATTTTCTCACTCATAAAGATACAATATTTTTATGTCCGTATTTGATTTTTTTAGCTAACGCCAAATATTACTTTCTTAAAAAAATTATTATTTTTATGTCCATACGCTTACTAAAATCCCCAAAATTGAAAACAGAAAACATTTTCTAACAGTGTAAACACAGTAGTATCACTTTCTTCTTTTTTTCAAGCAGTAAAGTATATAAAGAAGCAAGATCCAAATACAACAGAGAAAGAAACACATATATAAGAAGAGATCCAAATAATGGCTTCGTTTGATTCCTTCAACATGGATGGCGGCTATGAAGACGTCGCAGTGGATCACGTCGATCCCTACGGGTTCGGGTCGGATCCGTACCCGAACCAATCATCAACTCCGATCGACGATTCCTCCTCGGAAGTTCTGATCTCCAACGGAAATAGTGGGGCCTACGATCTCGGAGATGGAATATTCAGCTCCGATGGACCAGTACTTCCTCCTCCTACTGAAATGCGCGAGGAAGGCTTTGCCTTACGCGATTGGCGAAGGTTAGCTTTCCTTTTTTACTTCGGGTTCCAATTTATCTGACACTGTTTGACTGGACAAATTGAATTTTAAAGTTTTAATAAATCGAATTTTAAAGTTTATTGTCCAAAATAAGCCATAGATATTTGGATACAGAGCCCGAGCCAGGATTTGAATGTTATGAGTTTTGAAATTTCAATAGAACTGATTAAGTAGGCGTTTGGACATAAGAATTGTAAAATTCCTAAAAATGACAAAAATTTTCAAGTAAAAATGATATTTGAAATTTAGAGTTGTGTTTGGACATAAATTTCAGTTTAGTTTGTTTTTGAAATTTTGCACGCGATTTGAGTGAAAATTTTGAATAATAGTTTTTTGGAAATTTTCAAAAATTTCAAAATGCATCTTCAAGTGAAAATTTTTCGAAAAAAGTGATTTTTTTGGAGAAAAGGAAAAAAGAATTATGTCCAAATGGGCTAATCGTCCTTTTAATGAGTTTTTAATTGAATGTTTATGTATATTGAATGGTTTCTACTAGAAATACATCAGGTAAAACGGAAATTTTAAAGTTAAATTATTTTAAATATAAAAATATGTCGTTATTATGATACATACTAAAAAGGAAAGAGTCACATAAATTGGGACTCAGAGTGTTCTACGATAACTACTTCTTGTTCCACAACTGGCCACGAGTCAACTATATGAATCCTTATCGGTTCAATATTGTGCAATCTTTTGATTAAAAAAGTTTATGCTGTCAGAAACTGATCTAAGATTTGAACTTAATTGGTTCGAGTTCGAGATTCTTCTCATTTGATTTACTGGGTTCGAAATTAATTGTTTCTACTTATTTAGTGAATTGTTTAATGCATATACAAGGTCGAGCCAAAGTTACTGCCTAGAACTCTACATCCTCCACTGCATACCGTTAAAGTTTTCTTTTTTGAATTTGCATCGTGTTTTACATATGCTTTCCTTAGATATAAACCATAATGGTAGATTTGTTGTTTTTTGCTAATTGTTAGAATTAAAATAAGTATCAATAAGATAGGCTTTATTTTTGCATTCTTAATATCTGGATTGAGCTTAAGTTTGCAAGTTTAAGTTGCTTGGACTAATCAGTTGCCAAAATAGTTATTTGATTCACCATTTTCTGTAGTTATTTCTTTTCAGGGTGCAATATGCAAGTCTGTTTTCAGATATTAGTAGTTCTTCTAGTTCATTGCTTGTGCTTCTGTTTTATTGGCATTTTTGGGGGTAAAGCTCTTCATTTATTATATAGAACAATAACAATAACAACCCAGTGAAATCCTACTAGTGGGGTATGGGAAGGGTAGTGTGTATGCAGACCTTACCCCCACCTCAAGGGGTAGAGAGGTTGTTTCCAATAAACCCTTGGCTGAAGAAATTCTTCATTTGTTATATCCGGGCAGATGGAAAATGAAAAAAACTGTATCTTTCACATAGAGAATATCCACGAAATACTAACAAAATAAGTAAGACTTGGTAGATAGAGAATCTTTTAGTATTTCATGGGTCTCCACAAAAACTCTAGTTGTTTTTGAGTTTTTACTGTGGTTGAAAATACATATTTTTTTTTTTTGATAAGTGTTGTGGTTGAAGATACAGTGTAAGAGCACAATACTATTACTTTGAGCTTATTTTTTAATGTTATTGTTCTGTAGTTCTTAGAGTGAACGCAGTGATATTCATTGTGACCTGATCCTCTTTTTTAGCTAGGGAAATGATCCGGAATTAAAATGTGGTTTTTTTGGATTCAAAAAACCAAAATGTGTGGAAAAAAATTTGGTGACCATTTTATATATAACGCCCTTTTAAAGCACGATATACCTTAAGGTTTGCGCAGTTAAATATAGTGTCCTTTTAAAAGGAGCTATATGTATAAGCATTTTTGAAAGACTCTATATATATTATATGGGCGCACCAATAATTCTTTTGGGCTTAACCGACTAGTTTAATTACTAACATTTTTATGATGTTTTTATTTCATGCATAATATTATTTTTTCATCAATGTTAGTATTTATTTCATTTTGATTTTTAAAATAAATAGATTTTTCATTTTACATGGTACTTGCTATATGACATGCATTTATTATTTTTGTTATCATTAGTTATATACAGACAAGAGGGGTTGCTATGATGGTAAGCAACCCCTACTTCCAGTCGAGAGGTTGTGAGTTCGAGTCTCCCCAAGAGCAAGGTGGGAAGTTCTTGGAGGGAAGGATGCCGGGGGTCTATTTGGAAACAGCCTCTCTACTCAAGGGTAGGGTTAAGATCTGCGTACACACCACCCTCCCCAGACCCCACTAAGTGGGATTATACTGGGTTGTTGTTGTTGTTGTTATCATTAGTTATATACATACATGGCTTACGTTAAACAATATTTCATTATTAAGGGAATTTTTTCAAATGAACTAATAATATTAAATATAAGAAAAATACATTAGCTCAAATCATTTTTTATATACTAATTGACATTGCAATGATGATCCAATTGTATAAGACATACTAGAAATGTATTTACATACTTAATTATTTATGTGTCACCATTAACGATTAATTGAACAATATTATCAAAACATATGCCTTTTCAAATTATATTATTAAATTATTCACAATTTTATCTCCAACACTATTTCATATTAAGAATAATACATAAAAATATAATTCTCGCAACAAATAATTTATGCTACATGCTTTGTATGACCTTGTAAGTATTTATTTATTGTCAGGCTCTACATCTATGCATAATTATACGTACTACATCTTTCCTGCTATTAACTTATGCACAATATTATGAACTATTGGTGCGGTTAACGTGGATTAGGTATTTGAAGTTAATAGTAAAAAAATTTATAGATGGCGAAAAAAAAAGAAACATAATAGGATGTTTTAAATATTTATAAAGTTGTATTTATGAGATGTTATTGTGAAAAAATTGTCTCCGGTGAGTTAAGTAATATCAGTTATTATCACTTTATTTCAAATACCTAGTGTTATGTATGTGTATTTATGTAAAAATTAATTCTTATTATTTATTATATCAAAAAATATAATATATTAATATACTATTAATTATATTACTTTAATGAATAGATATAAAATACTTTATTGCTATTCACAGAAATTTTATTTAATATGAAACTTTATTAAAATCTTTCATTAATTGCTATGCAATACGATTCAAAAAAAAAATCAAACTACTTCTTATGTCTGGATAATAATGTTTGCTTAATATAAATAAATACTATGGTAATTAGTAATAGTATGTTAAAATTTGCAATAGTATATCATTGAATGATTTATAACATCGACCTTTTAAGAACATTACTCAAAAGATTGATTGTAGCAGACAGGAACCGAAGGACATCCAAAACCAAATGGTACTAGCCTACACTAATGAATTGCAACTTAAAGAGAAGGAAACAGTATTGAAGTTGGAAAAGTGGTCATTAATTGAGGAAGGAATGCTACAACAGAAGTCCAGGGCTAAACGGATACAACTGGGAGATTCAAACAACAAATATTTCTCTGCTGTATTGAAGGAAAGGAATTAACACAAGAGTATTACTGAACTGGTGTCAGCAGGGGGGTCCAAAATTACCAATCCTGATGCTATTAAAAAGGAGGTCACTGATTTTTATAAGTCCTTAATGGGTACAGCAGCTGCCTCACTTCCAGCTATAAATAGACTGTATATGGCCAATGGTCCTATGCTAACATTTCAACAGAAGAAAGACTTAGTTGCTGAGATCACAAAAGCCCCGGGAATTGATGGGTATAATGCACTATTCTTCAAGCAGACTTGGAGCGTCACTGGCAAACAAATCACTGGTGCAGTCAAGAATTTTTTCCAGACCAACAGGATGAACATACCAGTTAACTATGCTTCCCTTACATTGATACTTAAAGTTCCTAGTCCAGCAACAGTCAAAGAGTACAGACCAATAGCTTGCTGCTCAGTGTTATATAAACTGATTTCCAAGATACTAGCCAACAGAATGCAGAAGATCATAGCTAGCATCATCTGTGATGCACAAGCAGGATTTCATCCCAGGCAGGAAAATTGCAAACAATGTTATATTGGCTCATGAGTTAATCAAAAATTACTCAAGATCTCATATAACTCCTAGATGCATGATCAAAATCGACCTGCAGAAGGCATATGATTCTGTAGAATGGATTTTCTTGCAACAGGTGATGGATGCAATGGGATTTCCAGGCAGATTCACAAAATGGATTATGGAATGTGTCCAAACAGTCAGCTACACAGTGATGATCAATGGGGAAACAACTGAGCCTTTTAAAGCAGCTAAAGGCCTTAGACAAGGTGACCCAATCTCTCCATTTCTCTTTGCTATTGTAATGGAATATTTAAGCAGATCTTTGGCTGAATTGAAGAAAGACCAAGAATTTATATTCCATCCAGGCTGTAAGAAACTGGGCATCACTCATATCAGCTTTGCTGATGACCTGCTGTTGTTTGCTAAAGGTGATAAACAATCTGTTCTTACCATGTTCAAGTACTTCTCTCAATTTACTGAAGCTTCTGGGCTGAAAGCCAATATGACCAAAAGTTCAGTTTACTTTGGAGGGGTAAAAACTGAAGTCCAGCAACAAATAACTGACCATCTAGGCTTTGTATATGGAGAGTTACCCTTAAGATATTTAGGTATACCTCTATCTACAAAGAAGATGACTATGATCCAATGGCAGCCACTGGTTGATAGAATTACTGCTAGAATCACATCTTGGACTGCCAGGAAACTGTCGTACGCTGGAAGACTTCAATTGGTCCAATCTGTGGTCTTTGGTATTCAAGCCTATTGGGCTCAACTTTTCCTCATACCATCAAAAATCCTAAAGCTTATTGAGGCAATGTGTAGAAGCTTTATATGGTCTGGGGCAGTGGGTATCACTAGGAAAGCATACATTGCCTGGGACAAAATGTGCCTGTCAAAGTCAGCTGGTGGTCTGAATCTCACAAACCTCCTGCTGTGGAACAAAGCAGCCATTGCTAAGCTATGCTGGGACTTGGCTCACAAGAAGGATACTTTGTGGGTTAGATGGATTCACATAGTATATATAAAACAGCAGCAACTAGAGATCATGTCTATACCCAAACAAGCTAGTTGGATGGTCCGTAAGATTATTGCAGCAAGGGACTACTGCAGCAATATCAGAGTCTGCACAGACCAGTGTGCTCCATCAGACTATTATATCTGCTTCAGATTGGACTCCCTAGAGTTACTTGGAAGAACTTAACTGCTCAAAACTATGCTAGGCCAAAAGCTGTTTTTAATCTATGACTGCTTCTTCAGAATAGACTGCCTACCAAGGATAGGCTACTACAGTGGAGTATGAATGTAGATAACATCTGTGTACTGTGCCAGCAAGCTCCGGAGACCAGAGATCACCTCTTTCATAGCTGTCCCTTTGTTTCTCAGCTAAGGCATCAGACACTGTCATGGATTAGGGAAACTCACCCCAATTTCCTAAATTGGGAACACTTTGTTCAACGGATTATTGGTCATGCTAAAGGGAAATCGAGCCGGGCTCATATATTCAAAATGGTTGTAGCTGAACTCTTCTATGCCCTATGGTTAGAAAGAAATGCGAGGATCTTTGAAAATGTCTTTTGTAGCACTGATAAACTACTTAGGACCATTGCTTATACTTGTAATATTAGAGGTACCCCCAAGGTTAGATTACAGCTTCAGCAATATCTTCTGTAAATAGAGGGATAGGTATAGCGATAGTTGATAGAATTTAGATATGATAGTCAGCTGTGTAATAGCTGCACTATGGCTTTGTACTGAAATATCTTTGGTGATTAATACAACTTTTAATTACCAAAAAAAAATATTGACCTTTTTTCACCATTTCATCTTTAAATATGGCAAAAATCTTTTATGACCAACGTAATATGTTTAACAAAATATGTATGAAACAACAATGCAAAAAAACTTAACGAATAAATATTTCAGAAGACTTGAAAATATTTATGAATGGATTTTTACAAAATCCTTGACCTTTTTAAATAAGGCGAAAAACCAGTCTGGGATACAATTATTTGAGTTATAGCGTCTCAAATAAGGGCGCTATACCCAGTTGAGCTATTGATATGTCAGTTAAGGCGAGAAGGATTATTGGTGGGCCCACATAATATATATAGCGCCATTTAAAAAGGCTTTATACATATAGCGCCCTTTAAAAGGGCGCTATACTTAACTGAGCAAACGGCCGATAAAGTATAGCGCCCTTTGAAAGGGCGTTGTATATAAAATGGTCACCAAGTTTTTCTTCCGCACATTTTGGTTACTTGAGTCCAAAAAAACCACATTTTGGTATAATGTTCTTTTATGGCATGAGATCCTAGGCTAACTTCATATGCAAACAACAACAACTACCCAGTATAGTCCCACAAAGTGGGGTCTGGGGAGGGAAATATGTAGACGAGCCTTACCCTCTACCCGAAAGGGCAGAGAGGCTGTTTCCAATCGACACTTGGCTCAGTGAAGGAAATGAAAAACAAAAACAAAAACAAAAGATCATTAGTAACTCCAGCAGAAATAGCGTAAATAATTATCTAAACATAAGAAACATAAATAAAATAGCATGCAATAATATCATACAGTAACTACCATAAATAACTACCATAAGGGAGACTCAATCCAAAACAAAAATCATCTATGGATATCCATGCCAAGCCTCACCCAACCCCGGGTGAGGAGTACAAAAAACTCTAGGAGCCTCTATCCTACAATCCTGATACTAAACCTCCAGACTTTCCTATGCAAAACTAAGTAAAACTTGTGCTAGGTACATTCATGATGCTTTTAAGTAACACTAAATAGGTTGTGTTTGTGACAAGGTGTTAAGATATATAAAAAGTTCCACATTGATTGTATAAAGTTTTTTAAAGGGGTTTATAATGGTTTTGGACTGCTCAATCCATAGTCGTTCAGCAATCAAGCAGTGCAAAATTAGATGACTACCATTCTCTTCTTCTTTTGTTGCAAAAGTAGCATCTGTTACACATTGCAAAACCTCTTCTTAAAATATAAGTGTGTCAAAGTGCAAAATATAAACCCAAATCCAAAAACAAAACAAAAAATCTTAATTCCATGTGTAAACTGGAACATCAGGTTATACGTACAGAAGGGTATTGAGGACATGCAAATGTCAACATCAATTGTATGAGAGTTTCCCAAGGGGTTTATAATGGTTAGGACTTACTCCACTCATTCTCTTAAGATTGTGGATGGAATACTCAAATTTGTTTACAATGTTTTAGGTAGCATTATTCTTCTAAAATTGATTTACTGAGAATAGGAATACATAGTGAAAAAACTTTAGAAAATCTCAAATGTGATAATTAGGAAAAAATTTTAATCTTATTTGGAGATAAGCTTATAGGTTGCAACCTCAACTTAGGGATATAGAACAACTTTTCCCACTCCATGTTCTGGTTGTTTCAGCAATTTATTCATCTTGGGAATAATTGGTTATGCAAAAGCCTCTTCTCTTTTTGATCTTTCAGACTAATTTAAAAAGAAATATGAAGGAAAAGTACGGGTGAACAGTGAGGTCGATGTGATAAGTATCCGGGTCCATTGGTAGTGTTGGCTGGATTTAAATCAGTTTTTCATTTTCCTATTCAGAGAACAGTTCATATTTGTTCTGAAAATAGTAATGGTTCTCGAGTAATACTTTTCTTCCGTAAATTCCTTACAGTTTGTGTTTTGGTTGGGGACGCAGACAAAACGCTATCCGTCTTGAGGAGAATGAGAACAGGGAAAAAGAAATCAGAAACCAAATTATTGACGAAGGTGAAGAGTTTAAGAAAGCATTCTATGAGAAAAGAAAGCTTAATATTGAGACCAATAAGACCAATAACCGAGACAAAGAGAACGTAAGTCTTTTGGAAATTGCGTTAGATCCGCAATACACATCTTACAGAATTGCCTGTTTCTCTAAAATTGACTTCTTCTTTTTTTTCCTTGTGGCAGTTGTCCTCAATTAATCAAGAAAAGTTCCATAAAGAAGCTGACAAACAATACTGGAAAGCTATAGCGGAGCTCATTCCTAATGAGGTTCCTAGTATCGAGAAGAAGGGACGCAAGAAGGATCAGGAGAAGAAGCCATCCATCGCAGTCGTCCAAGGGCCCAAACCTGGAAAACCTACCGATCTTGCAAGGATGCGACACATCTTAGTGAAGCTTAAACACAACCCACCACCTCATATGCTACCACCACCTCCCGCCCCTGCCAAGGATGGAAAAGCCGGGAAGGACGAAAAATATGAAAAGGGTGGGAAAGACGTCAAGAACACTAAAAAAGAAGTGCTAGCTGACGGAGCCACATTGGCTGCTGGTAATGCACCTGCTAGCGATTCCAGTGTTACTCCTCACACATCGGAAGAAGCTGCTGCTGCTGTGCATGATCAACATGCTACGTAATTTTTATCCGATTGTATATGTGTTGTGTGTTTTCTACAAATTTCTTTCTTGGTCATGATTTTTTTGACACTATATATTCTGTGCTTTCCTCATATCCCATTAGTTCGAGGCAGCTGCAGCAGTATTTTGTTATTCTGAATATCATAATCTTTTATTGTATTATTGGAGTCCAACGATTTTCATGTTCATAGGAAGTTCTCTCTCTAATGATTTTTTATCTTTCTTTAACTTTTCTTGTGGATTTTGTGGTTGAGTTAAAGCTCCATTTTGTATCCTTTCTTTTTATGATTTTATTTCTTTTTATGTCCGTCCCAATATAATTGGTAGCTTAACATTTAGTAACAATTTTACTCTGAAGCCGTGGCTACTACGCTACATCTGCGCTGCCCCTGAATGACACAAATCCTATTTCACAGGTAACATGATGTTTGTTAATACGAGGTAACGTATTTTGAAAAGCTTACTTTGACATTGGTATGGAATTGGTATAACACCAGAAGTTGGAGCATTTGGTAGGTGGAACCCTCACTTGGTACATTTATATAAGTATGCATGCAAGGAATTGAGCCCTCTGTTGCTTTTTCTTTCTTTTCTTTCAACAAGAATCCAAATAGTACAAAGACGAAAATACAGCAGAAAAAAGTGAAAAGGAAAGGGAAAAAAAAATAATATACAATATCACTTCTTTAAACAAGAATCCAAATAGTACAAAGACGAAAATACAGCAGAAAAAAGTGAAAAGGAAAGGGGAAAAAAAGAATAATATACAATATCACTTGTCTGATTTTTATGCATGTTGTCAGTAGATATAAGAGACTGTAGCCTCCAAACCATGTTCACTCTCAGTAAAAGGAAGAAAAAAAGTGCCAGGCAAATTGACAAAAACACGAGCTACTTTAAGGATAAAGCCAAATAAATAGGAAAAAAATAGAGAATATGATTTATTGAAATACTTTCTTCCTAATATTTTTTTACACTAAAGAAATTCTCTATGGCTTCTGCCCCTACTCCAATTTGGTGGCACATATTTGAAACTCTGGGGAGTACAGGCATGCCCTGTACCCTCTTCCCAACTTAAATACCAAGCTTTGTTCGCAAAAAGGTCGAACTAAATCCCCACACAATCATGTGTCGAGTCCTTATCATTTAACCAAAGCCTGGCAATAATTTCTTCCCAATTCATCTTCTTTTGTAAAACTAAAGCTGTCAACCCATCCAGGATGAAATGTTCAACTGTCATTCACTATTGATAGATTGATTATCTAGGGATCACCTGAGTGATGGTAAGGGGAACGGAACTCATTTGATAACTTGTACTGCTTTCAGATGACTTCAGCTTTGATTGTGTGCCACTAACCCCGCCTGAATCTTGGAAAACCCCTGGGGGTGTGAGTTCTTTCTCGTTTAGCTTGATGTTTCTTGTGAGCATTTCAAGAACCTGGCTCATCATTGGTCTTCGATTTGCATTTTCTTGTGTGCAAAAGAGAGCTACTTTAATGTACTTGACGACTTCTTTTTCTGGAAAATCTCCCAGTTCTGGGTCAACTAATTCCAAAAGCTTTCCCTCTTCATAGAGTTCCCATGCCTGATGCAGAATTGCAATTAGATTTGTCATTAGATAACAAAACCTTGAGCAGTTTTGTAAGAATTCTGGATGCTGTATTATCAAGAGTGGACTTCATAAATTTACGAGAAGCCAGAAAGGGGGAAGGAACAAATTGTATTCGCTATAATTACCTTGAAAGTTTCTCTCTATTTAGCCTGTGATAAGAATGGACCTTGGGCCTAACTCAACCCTAAAAGCTAGCTTATGAGGTGAGGATTGCCCAAGCCATATAAGGAGACCAAAGACCTCAAATCCCTCCGATGTGGGACAACTTATCACCCCCTCACGCCCAGATCTCTGGAGCGTAGACAACATAAATGGGGGCCCAACATCGGTAACAATAATTGGGATGGGCCTGGCTCTGATACCATGAGAGAAAGCACGGGAGAAGAATATAACTCTTGATATTAAACATGATACAATGAGCCCTATATATAATACGCATAACCTAATCTACTCCTAATACAGTTTGGACTAGAGTTCTACTATAATTAGACTTCTAACATGTGAGAAAGCACGGGAGAAGAATATAACTCTTGATTAAACATAATACAATGAGCCCTATATATAATACTAATAACCTAGATTTCTACTATAACTAGAGTTCTACTATAACTAGAGTTCTACTATATTTACATATCTAACACTCCCCCTCAAGCTGGTGCATATAAATCATATGTATCGAGCTTGATACATATGTAGTTTAACATCGAACCCAGGTTTCTAGACCCGAAAGCATCGATTCCCAAATTCATCGTTGAAAATTTGCTAAAACAGATGAAGGAAAACTGTTTTTTTTTTGCCGGAAAAACACTGTAGATGCCGGAAAAACTTCAAAGTTGTCGGAATTGAAAAGTAAAAACATGGGTAGGCTCGGAATTTGAGGGCGATGATACTGTCCTGAAGAAACTTTTTTGAAATTCTGGCCGGAAAGTCTCTGTAGCTGCCGGAAAAGTCGCCGGAAAAACTGAAAGTTGTCGGAATCGAACGGAACAAGGATGGGTAGGGTCGGAAATTAAGTCCGACCAAACTGTCCTTCTGGAGCGAAGCCAAAAACTGGCCAGAAACAGCCCCACGCGCCGGCGCGTGGTCTGACGCGCCGACAGCTGTGGTGGCGCGTGGAGGCGCGTGACGGGGAGTCTGCCGGAGAAATTTCTGGGGTTTGGTCGGAATTCTATTCCGAGTCTTGCGGTGGTGTTGGTTTTTTTTTGCACAACACTGATAATTAGTGACTTTGACGTAATTAGTCACTTAGGTCACCGGAAAATTGCACGGTGATCGAGTTATTTCTTCCCGGATGTCGTTGGAATGACGCACAACGATAATTATCTCACCAAAGCTCTGATACCATGTGAGAAAGCACGGGAGAAGAATATAACTCTTGATTAAACATAATACAATGAGCCCTATATATAATACTAATAACCTAGAGTTCTACTATAACTAGAGTTCTACTATAACTAGAGTTCTACTATATTTACATATCTAACAGCCTGAACAACAACAACAACTACCCAGTATATTCCCACCAGGTGGGGTCTGGGGAGGGTAATATGTAGACGAGCCTTACCCCTGCCCGAAAGGGCAGAGAGGCTGTTTCCAATCGACCCTCGGCGAAATATCTAACAGCCTGAAAACTAGCAAATTTCAACATATCTAAGTATATCTTCACATTTCTTGGTGTTGCTTGCTCTTTGTTTATTGAAATGACTGGTCAATGATGTTCAAGACAACAATATGGTTGTTCCCCAACTTACAGCCTTTACGCTACTACTATAATGATGTGAAAGGTTCAAATTTTTATAGCAGTTTAAGCTAATCAAAGGGAGACATCGAGAAGTAAAAAGATTCAAATTCACAAGAAAAATGAACTTCAGCAAATATTCATCATTTACAACAACAATGACCCAGTAAAATCTCACTAGTGGGGTCTGGGAAGGGTAGTGCGTACGCACACCTTATCCATACCCCAAGAGTAGAAAGGTTGTGTTGAGACTGAAAATTGAAATGCCTCCGTAACCTTCCTTAACACCACGGACCCACATTTCTGAACAATCACATGAAGGAACATCACCTATTTGGGACAACAACTTGGACCATTGGACTTGGATCCTTTGTCGCAGAATAACATGAACCTCTCATACTCAGCACAATCTCCTATTGTTGTAAAGTAGCATCTTTTTTTCCTTATGACAGTTGTGTTCGGGCCATCTTGTACTCATCTCGACTATTCCACTGGATACCTGCTACATCCCACCAGCAGAGGTACTATATAACTTTGACCACCAGGGCTTAGACAAATAAGAAAAAATCACCTAGTTTTTTTTTTTTGGTTGCTACGGTTAGGATTTGAACCTGAGACCTAATGATTCACCTCCCACTTCATTGACCACCGAGCCCATACTTTGGGTAACCCGCATCTTTTACCAGCGGGTACCTTCTTGGATCAGCTCAACTTTGTAACAGCACGTTCTAATTGTATCTCCTGCCATGATCCAAGTTGGACGAAACAGGTTCAAATACACTATAGTATTGTTCATGCTTTTATCCCGTGCTGAATCTAAAAATCTCATCTTGCACATTTTTATTTGAGACTCTTTCAAGTAACTATGCCTTAGGTTGAAGTATATTAATTCTCTATATGCATTCCATTACTGCTAAATTAGAGGTTCTCGAAATCTCACACCTATCCTTATTCTAAAATACAAATCTCTAATCAGACTAAAAAACAAAAAGCCTACAAGACTAACTGGTAATCGATGGAACTAAAGTAAGAGTAAAATTTTTTATAAGGAACATAGTGTAAAGAGTAATAACAACTAAACCTTAATTCAGACTAGTTTGTATTTGTCTATGTAAATATGTTGCTTGATAAACCGCATTGATATCGGTGAAACTCCAACAACTGTTAACTTTGCACAACTCTGGGAGAAGGAAAAGGATAATCATATACTACTTAATCAGAGATTTTCACAAGACAACTTATTTACAGTAGAGGAGTAAAATGTGTCCGGATAGAGCATATCCATATGTCGTTCACATAACCCTCCAAATTAGTTTGAGATTGAGGTACATTTAATTTATTGGTTGATATATACTTATCAGAGATGCATTCACCCCTATTCTCTACAAAATCACATCTTGATGTGCCTGACAGTTTTCTTATTTCAGATAGCACTAATCAATATATGTAAATACGAGTTGCAAGTGCAAGTAAACAAACCATGCAATAGACTGTTGATTCTATTGGGGAAAGGAATGGTAGATCTAGAAAGAAATTAAGGAATTTAAAAATTCTACCCACCAATTCCAGGAGTAACTTCTGCCCTTTCCATGTACCGCTGCCACTGCTCCTGCCACTTACTGTTTCAAGTATTAGGACCCCAAAACTGTAAACATCAGCCTTGGATGTTAACTGACAGCCTATTACATATTCGGGTGCCAAATAGCCACTGCGCGGAAGAGAAAAAGGTACAGAAGTAAGAACACTGCTTTCAGTTACCCCATGGTACCATTTAAAACTTTAAAGCAGGACATCTGTTGGAGACCTATCTAAACCATAACACAGAACATTCAAAACACTGTAGTTTGAGCCAGATGCTACAGAATCCGGTGCCTTTCTAGTAGACACAATGCGTACAATAATTGGGCAAACAATAGTGAATCTCAGGAAAAATACACATTTATCAGGCAAGGGTAGCAAGATGCTATGAAGAACATGTACCCTTAATTCTTCTGCACTGGAAGAGGTACAATATAAGCAACACAGTTCAGACAAGCTAGTTCTTTAAAAAGGAGAATCCACTTAGATATTGCAATTGGAGAGGTATCGGTGGGTGTACAATTGCCTTCTAAATTTTTTAACAGGTATATCTAAAAAGATTTTTAACGATGCCAAACCTCTACAATCCTCCACACCCACCGTATTCACAGATGAATGGTGATTTCAAGTTTACTAGCTAACGCTCTACCCATGTGTATGTGCACCCTTCCTATTGACATCCACCATAATTTTGTTATCTACTTCTTGACTTACATCCACTAAGTCAAGAAGCACTTGATTACCAAATAGGCTAATAAATACTGAGAGAAAATAAACAAGAACAATTGAGAGATACTGATAGGCAGTTGAAATTGGAGAAACCAGGGGAAGAACCTTGAGTGGAAAATATTATGTAAGCTATAATTGTATGGTAAACACTAAACAAAGCTAATAATATTTAGTGTACTGTGGGAACAATAATGTTTATGTGAATGCCCAATCCAAAATTACCACTCTTCTCGTGAAGTTCAATTTCTATCTTCCCCATATCAACCTCCAATTTTCCCGAAGTACCCTTCCCATCATGAAGGTACAGTAGAGCAGGGGCAAATAGTCTCTTGAACAGTGGAAATTGCCATCTCTAGACTCCATTCTGCAACCCTACCCCAGCTTCTATCCATAGGAAGTACTCCCTATACCTACACTTCTCACAAATCATATGTAATAAATTTTCTATCTTATAGCAGTTACAAGAATCTTCAAAGACAAAGACTCCAGATAGAAAAATGGCACATGTTGAAACCCCAAGGCAAATCTATATACTTGGGGACACTCGTATTGAGGCACTATCTTGCACTCCTTTCTTCACTTTAGCTACAACTGCAGCAGGTTATAGCATCTCACGGGAAGTATTAACTATACTAAATCTCTCTGTTAAACAAAGTCCAATTTCACGTAATGGAAAACATTGAAGCTTCAACAATAAATTCAGAGGACATACGTAGTTCCTTTTATCTGCGTGGTGATGTGAGTGATATTATCTGGAAAAAGCTTTGCAAGTCCAAAATCTCCAATTTTTGGCTTATAATCCTTATCAAGCAGTATGTTACTAGCTTTGATGTCCCTGTGCACTATATGCGGCACTAATTCTTCATGTAGATAAGCAAGACCTCTAGCGGTACCCAAGCAAATAGCAGCCCTTGTGTCCCACTCTAATTTAACATTCCTAGCGCTGGAACCTGCAAAGCAAGCACCATTTCCAGTAACCAGTTCATAGATGGTGAAGTACTTTTTAAATTTCTAGCAAATTTACCAAACAGTGCTCGATCGAGGCTCCTATTTTCTAAATATTCATAGACCAAGATCCGGTTACTTCCTTCAAGACAGCATCCAATCAACTCAACTAGATTGGGGTGTCTGACATCAGATATGGTTTCAATCTCTGTCAAAAACTCACGCAACCCCTGCCTTGATTCGGCAGAGAGTGTCTTCACAGCAACTTCTACTCCTCTTTTTAGAGTTCCCTACAAAGTTGCACTAAAATTAATAACCATTCAACTACCATGTGAATGCACCACAAGAGTTAAGTCCAAGGACCTTGTTATTCTCTAAAATTCTTGATCTCATATTACATATATGCCAAAAATTGAACCGACACTTACAAGAGTAAAATGTTTACAAAGCATAACTGTCTTTAAGAGGTACATAATTACAAGTTAATGATGCAAAATTTTAAAGAACTGCAGATAATATATCTCTACCTATAATTAATAACACAAAGGTCTAATAGTTCCAGGCCTTCCAGCAATGTAATTCTGTAAAATAGCCCCATGCAAATTACATGCAAATGCAAGTTGTTCGTGTAATAAATCTCTGGCATAAAAAGGAACAGAAGTATTTATAGAATAGCGTTGAACCTTGTATACTGTCCCAAAACCTCCTCGCCCTATTTTGTTACTTTGATGGAAGTTGTTGGTTGCTATTCTTAATTCACTATATGAAAAATTCCTTGTCTTTGCAGTGGAGCCGCCTGACAAAAAGGAAATATTAGCGTGGACATGAAACTGAAGAACAAAGGGGAATGATTAAATTGTTGCAGGAAAAAGATGGATAGAAGGAAATTTTCAGCAACAAAATGTGATGCATCAAGTCTTTGACCAAGAATTAAAGTTCCCCAGAAACTAAACTAGATGGAACTTTTTCATCCTTTAACTGTCTCATCATTGATGCAGGGCTCTGTATAACTTCTCACATATCACTTGGTATAGTGAACTTTTTTATCATAAAAAATACTCCCATTGTTCCAGTTTATGTGAACCTATTTCCTTTTTAGTCCCAAAAAGAATGAGTCCTTTTGGAAATAATTTAACTTAAACTTCCTACTATACTCTTAATGAGAGGCTTTTTAAAACACACAACTACTATAACATGTTTAAAACCACAAGTTTTAAAAGAATTATATCCATACAAATGCTATGGCGTGTTTAGGACCATACGTCTCAAAAGTCTTCATTTCTTTCAAACTCCGTACCCAGTCAAACAAGTTCACATAAATTGAAATGGAGAGAGTAATAATTGTGCCACTTAACTGGTTGCCTCTTATCCTAACCACTCATAAGATGATTTTAGACAGATACCTGAGCAAGCTAGGGAGCAGGGAATACTCAAAGTTTCCCTTCTCGACCCTTATAATGCTATTCTATGATTAAGCCTACCACATCAGTTCATGTTCGGCAACTACTCACTATTCAGATCCTGGAGCAAATTTGACCAGTTCTTAGTTCTAGTTAGGAAAAAGATGAAATCGTGTTTTTCTTTTGAAATCCACCTCTGCGGGCCTTGTAAAGCATACCGTGTCCCAAGCCGGATAATAAATGAGAAGGGTTGGAGTCACCTAGCAACCAACGTTAAAATAGTCTAATTACAATGAATTCTCCAAATACTGGAAAGAGCAGCCACATTTTCAACCCCATAAGTAGGATTGAAGTGTAGTTGATCAACTGACGTTTTCTTTTCTTTTGGGATCAAGGGCCAAGTACAAATTGGCCCCTTGGATCAAACTCAATCCAATGCCAACTGCTTCTAGAACATGTCATTATAGCAAGCATATTAATTATATTTATCAAGTACCAAAAGATTCTTGTAGAAATCACTCCCTTTTAATGCTGCAATAAACTAAATTATGCTCGACGCTCGTTCAATCTGGTGTATAAATTATAGAAGGCAGGTGAATTAGCTCAAAATAAGTAATGATAAGTGCACCAGAGGTGTTAAAGAGCTTGTATCCACTAACATTGGGTGTAAGACAATTTCAGAATAGCAAGTATATAATTGCAGAAGCATAAACAATTTGATAACTAGAAAAAGGAAAGAGAAAGATGAATTGGAATTATTCACAGAATATTGCAACCACCATGATAAAATGACAATGCCACATCCAGACCAACTAGCTATGTAGGAGTATGAGGGTTAATGCTGAAGGCAATAAAGTTGCGAAAAATTCATCAAAGGACTAAATAAATCATGCAACTGAGAAAAAACTGATCAGCTAAAATCCAAGTTCCAAGTATGTACTAACTTCCAGTGTCTGGTGTTTCTTTATGAACATGATCAACACCCCTTTTCTGCCGCACAGTTGAGGCACCAAAGCAGCTGCAGTTCATTCCAATCCGTACTTGAGTAGGACAATCTTCTTACTTGACAGATAATGCCTCCTGACCTGTGAATTACATGTTAGCCTTCCGCAATTTTTCTGTGACAAATGAAAATGCTTCTGTTTTTGAGATATATCCAAATCAAATTGTTGTCAGTTAGCTTGCTTTAAAAAAACTGAGTAGTGGAATGAACCGGACCAAATGGAGCAGAATGGATATAAAATTCATATAACCAACACGAACTCGTTTGTAATTGAGGCGTACACCAATTTTAAAAGAAACACATCTTATAACCAAATGCTATGGCTCTACTACTCAGGTCAACCATTGAAATTTACGCATTCTACAGAAAAATATTAAGTTTGGTGTAGTTTCTTTTGAATTAAGTATGAAGGAAACAATTAACTAAAATTCAAAATTCCCGGCAGCAGAAACAAAAAAACTACATGAAGTACATATATGCATAAGTCAGTATATGCATATGCATCACATCCTACCAAACAACAACCCAGTGGAATCACATCCTACGAAAATGATTTATTAATAAGATCACTTTTGAACCCTAAAAAGATAAATAAATGCATCATGTATAAGCTTTTTTTAATCTAAAAATAAATGAGCACATCCTATAAATAATATCCCGCTTCAATTTATGTGAATCTATTTGACTTGGCACATAATTTAAGAAAAAAAGACTTTTGAAAGTTGTAGTTGTAAACATGCCATAACATTTGTCTGACCATAAATATTTTAAAACTTGTGGCATAAAACATGGCATAACATTTGTGCGGTTGTGAAAGCTTCTCATTAAGGATCATATTAGAATCCCAAAATTAAGAGTTTACTTATTAGGAATGAGTTCATTCTTTTTTAAACTGACTTAAAAAGAAATAAGTTCATATAATTGAAGTAGGCAATAACATATTTTAAAATTTTAAGTATTCTAAGCAAATGTACCAAAAATCAAAATTCTTGACTAATCATAGCATTCTGCAATTGGCTCTAAATTAAAACCTCTAAATTAGATTCAGCTTAACCACTTCAAACTTAACTGACTATAAGCTAATTAACTTATCTACTATTGATCAACAGAGCCGGCAATTTTTAACAATAGCGAAAGAAAACAAATTGTAGCTAGCCCAATTCAAATTCTGAATAGCAATTCAAAGTGAGTGTGTGTGTGTGTGTGTGTGTGAGAGAGAGAGAGAGAGAGAGCAAGAATTTTTACGTACCATAAAAATTGAAGGAAAAAAATACCGAGTTTTGAAGCCGTGAAAGTGAACAATTTGAGAGGACGATGAAAGAAAGGGGTAGAAGAAGGTGACAAAAATGCGGGCGTAGGTTTTCTGGGTGATTTGACCTGCGAAACGACGTCGTGCAGAAGAAATGAGATGATCACCAACAGTAGCAGACGAAGAAGACGACTTATTAGACCTTTGGTTTTGAGGGTGTAGCATTTTCTTTTGCATTTAGTTGAAGTGGAACGACACAATTACAAACTCTGGTGTGAGTTGGACTATCCCGAATAGCAAGTTGGGAAATTATTGGAGGGATGAATGCTGTGTTTCTATTTGAAAATTCTGCAACTCCGGGTAGCGTAAGGTGTAGACATTATCCACTATTATTATTTTTAGAACTCACTAAATAAGATTATTTTGCTTGTTGTTATTGTTGTTGTTGTTGGTTGAATTGGAGATGTGAAAGCGATGCTCCTCTAATTTGCCAATCGCTGTATTCTCAACTACCTTAGGGCTCGTTTGGCAGAAGAAATAAAGAATTATTAATTCTGGAAGTAAATTTAAAAAGAATTTCTTTTATATTTAATTAGTAAAAAATTATAGTATAATTAATTTCGAAATTAATTATTCTGAGATTGTAATAAGATTTTTATTCCTATAAAAAGTTACAATAAATAATCCCAAAATAACTAACTTTTGAATAACTTCTTTCCAACCAAACAAGTCCTTAATATATTCTCTCCTCCACACCTCCTTTCTCTTTGTTTTTTTATCTTCATTTTTTACCCAACAATCATCATTATGAAGATTATGAATATATACAGATAACTAGTATATATACTTGTGCAATGCACGAAAAATATTTATTATTTCCACACTAAATTTCACTTGCAACAAATAATAATCTAAAGAACTGGGCCAAGAATGGAAATGAATTTATGAATTTCTATTTGCTAATATCATCTGTCCACTTCCTTTTTAATGAATTGGAGTCTCTTTTATAGCCAAAAACTAAGGCAACCCTCTTATTACAATTTAACTACTAGTTCCTCTTTTGATTTTCGGATTTTACCTACTTAGTTATTTATTTTTGACTTGTTTCCCAAGTTACTACACTAAACTACTCATTTTTAAACTAAAGTCCCCTTCTAGAAGGGTCTAAAAGATTCTAGCATTGTTCTTTACTTGTAAGATACATATACTACACTTGTTTTATTCCAAAAACTACCAAAACTAAGTTAAAATTCTATATTACCCCTATTTTATTCTAAAATTATCAGAACTAGGTGGAAACCCTATATTACCCTTTTGCTACTGAAATTACTGTTTTACTAATCTTGTAATTAATTACTAACAGCTAATACTAAATCATGTAGTTAACTACTAACAACTATAACCAATCCCTAATGTTCATTGAACTATTAATCAGGAATAATCGACAGTCAATCTCTGCAATCAAACACAACTAAATCAAGATATCAAATCAAATACTAAAATTAAAAGAAGAACATGGAAGGCTACAACTATCATGCTATTAACATAATTGAAGCGAGTCAGAATCAAAAGCTGGGAGCTACTATGCTGGACTAACAAAATTAAAAACTAAAAGCGACCCAAATCAAACGTGACCAATTCCTAATTACATGTGAACCATTAATTAATACGCAAACTCAGGAATCAAGAAACTATTGAATCAGGAATGCTGAAATTAAGAAGAACATGGAAGCTATTATACTGGATTTCAAACTAACAAATTTTTTTTCAAAAAAAAAATAACAACAGCTCAAACAAGAACAAATCAGAGCTTGGTCATTGAATCATATTGGCTAGCTAAAAACTCACAATAAGCATGTTCGGGGTTCCTAAAACTAGCAATTACCATGGAGTCGTTCACACAATAATAAAATAAAATAAAATAAATAAAAAAATAGAAGAAGAGGGAAAAAGAAAGACAAACTTACTGGTTGCACTTCAATTAAACCCAGTTGAATTCAATTTGAGCCTCCAAGCAGATTCACCGGTTTGTTTTTGGGCCAAAACAAACGTGTGACTCCGTTTCGAAACCCAAACGGTCTTTAAGGGTCGAACTGAAAACTAGGTCAGGCTGGTTTCGAAATTGGAGAGGTCTGGGAGTTATTTGAAAGGAACTGGGTGTGTTTTTGGGTAGAGGAGGGCCAGAGGGGCGGGTGGTGGTGATTTGGAGGCTATAGGAGCCTGGTCACCGTCGTGCATGAAGGAGCTGCCCAGTTCCAATGGATACTCGAGGAGTTGGGGCCATATTCGAGGGTGCCTGATAATGGGGTTGGAAAGAGGGGAGCGAGAAGAGTGTATGGTGTTATTTTGGAAGCTATTCCCCACCGGACGCCGCCGTGGACGGCGGAGCTTCCACTTCAGATGGATATTCGACGCGTTTAGGCGAGTTTTGAGAGGCGATCTTAGGAGGGTTGGAAGGATGGGAGTGAGGGGATTCCGGGGTAAAATTTTGGAGGCCAATGGAGTTACGCCGCTGCCGCCGGTGGGTGGTGGAGATAAGGTGGTGTTACACCGGCTGGATTAGGGTATTATTTAGACAAGGTACGAGGTCTTTGATGGGAGGGGATGGGGGTTAGTTCGACACTTAAATGGGGGGATAGACCTTGCATCTTGGCCGTTTGATCAAGGATGATCAACGGCTCAGATGCATTGGTCAAAACGACGTCGTTTTAAGCACATGTGGTTTTTGGACCGGGCAAGGGGGCTTGGCTTGGGTCTGTTTCAGTGGGGTTTAGCTACTTGGGCTGGGTTTATGAACAGAAAATGGCCCAAAATCAAAGTCCAACATATATACAAATAATTAGTCCCTTTTTTGTATTTTCTTTACTATTATTTTTTTCCAGATCTTTTTAATTATAAAAATAGAAGTAAAAATAGCCAAAAGCATATTCAATGAAGAAATAAACTAAATAAACTCGTAAATTCTAGATTTCAAAGAAGAATTAACCAATTTTGTTATTATTCCTTTTCATTTTCAATATTAACTTAACATGCAAAAATTAAATCCTAAATGCAACCATGCCATTTTTATATTTTTTATGAATTATGAAAATTAAAACATGCAACATGCAAATAAACACAAAATTATGCAATTAATTCCTAAAGTTCAAACAAACACAAAATCACGCAAGTGAATCCTAAAAATTCAAATAATAACAGAAAAATGTAAATAAGTACAAAATCACACAATTAATTCCTAAAAATTCAAATAATAAAAGAAAAATCCTAATTTAGTGAATTTTATGGGAACATGTCAAGCGAGGAAAAAATCACGTGCTCATAACTGCCCCTCTTTGCTCGGAGATACGATGAATTTTCGGGCAAAGATAAATGAGCAATGTAGAGATTTTTGCCTGCTTTGAATTCCATGAGAATCATTTGAAAATTGTCTGACCGAACCCTGCTTCAAAGGTTGCCTACATATCCTTGGCTATAAAAGAATCAGGTTAGTGTAGTTCAGGAGTGTTTGGTAGCTAGGACTACCATGAGCTGTGATTTCGCTGCTGATGCTGCTATTACTACTTGGTGACCTCCTTATTACACCTCGTAAGAAATAAGAAGAAGACTATACTAAGTTATGAACTACGGGTTACAAAATAACCTATCTATGTCTTCAATCTTGCTCTTGATCCTTGCCGCTTTGTTGCATTGTATTTCTTCCTGTGAACTCCTTGTTGCCTTGTTGACTCCTTGCCTTCTCTTCTTCCATGTTTGATGCCGAATTATTGGACTTGACGTGTATTCCCTTGTTTTGCAGGTGGGTGCCCGATTACAAAACTTGAAGCTTGAAAATATTCAATATTCCCTTGTTCTGCAGGTGGGCGCCTGATCGCCAAGACTTGCATCTTTGAAAAATATTCCCTTGTTCTCCAGGTGGGTGCCTGATTGCCAAAAACATGAATTATATTCCCTTGTTCTCTAGGTGGGTACCTGATTGCTGAACTCGAATTGTGTTCCCTTGTTCTCTAGGTGGGTGCCTGATTATCAAAACTTAACACTTGAAAAATATTCCCTTGTTCTACAGGTGGGCGGCTGATTGCCAAAACTTACAATTTTGAAAAATATTCCCTTGTTCTACAGGTGGGCGCCTGATTGCCAAAACTTGAATTTTGAAAGGATATTCCCTCGTTCTATAGGTGGACGCCCAATTACCAATCTTGAATTTGAAAGATATTCCCTTGTTCTACAGGTGGGCGCCTGATTACCAAACTTGAATTTTGAAAGAATATTCCCTCGTTCTACAGGTGGGCTCCTGATTACCACACTTGAATTTGAAAGATATTCTCTTGTTCTACAGGTGGGCTCCTGATTACCAAACTTGAATTTTGAAAGAATATTCCCTCGTTCTACAGGTGGGCGCCTAATTACCAAACTTGAATTTGAAAGATATTCCCTTGTTCTATAGGTAGGCGCCTGATTACCGAACTTAAATTTTGAAAGATATTCCCTTGTTCTACAGGTGGGCGCCTGATTGCAAAAACTTGAATTTTGAAAAGTATTCCCTTGTTCTACATGTGGGCGCATGATTACTGAACTTGATTTTTGAAAGTTATTCCCTTGTTCTACAGGTGGGCGCCAGATTACCAAACTTGAATTTGAAAGATATTCCCTTGTTCCACAGGTGGATGCCTGATTGCTAAAACTTGAAAATTTGAAAGATATTCCCTTGTTCTACAGGTGGACGCCTAATTTCCAAAACTTGAATTAATACTCCCTTTTTCTCCAGGTGAGCACCTGATTACCAAAACTTGAAAATTTTAAAAATATTCCCTTGTTCTCCAGGTGGGCGCCTGATTACCAAGACTTGAATTTTGAAAAATATTCCCTTGTTCTACAGGTGGGCGCTTGATTACCATACTTGAATTTTGAAAAATATTTCCTTGTTCTACAGGTGGGCGCCTGATTACCAAGACTTGAATTTTGAAACAAATTCCCTAGTTCTATAGGTCGGCGCCTGATTGCCGAAACTTGAAATTTTGAAAAATATTCCCTTGTTCTCAAGGTGGGCGCCCGATTACCCAAACTTGAAATTTTGAAAAATATTCCCTTGCTCTACAGGTGGGCGCCTGATTACCAAAACTTGAAATTTTAAAAAATATTTCCTGAGACTGTTGCTTGTGTACCTGATCACAACAAAACCAACAAAACACAAAAATTCTTCCTGCCCCAGTTTGGTGCTGGGCGGATCCGTGAGTGTTAATCAAATCCTCTTACCAAATATCTCTAAATCTAAGCTAAGTCCCATTATCCAGGAGTGTCCTGACAGTTCTTAACTGATGACAACTTTAAGACTATGTTATGTTTCTCAAAATGTATTATTTTCCACTATGTCTTGTTATGAGTTATATCTGCTGGGGGTCTGCTGGTGACTGGTGATTGAAACTACTTTCCATTATCCAACGGGTCCTGACAACTCTTAATTTGATGACAAAATATGACTGCTGAGGGTTAGTATTTAGGGCAACGTCCCATTATCCAGGCGGTCCTGATGACTCTTGTTGGGGAAGTGTTTGGATTTGACTGTGCCACCCGACTATTTGTGTTCTAAGCTAAGTCCCATTTTTCAGGAGGGTCCTGACAACTCTTAATTGAACCCTACTTCGACATACAAGTCATTTTATGCCATTTGTTATCCATGATTACTCCTAACCGTAAAATGGGCCCCATTTTCCAGGAGGGTCCTGAAGGTTCTAATTGAAATGCCAATTCCAACTTCTGGTTGTTTCTGCTAGTGATTATTGTCCAGGAGGGTTTCTACGACTCTTAATGGGGGAGGTGTTGGTACCTGCCCATGTTACCCGTACCTGTCTGAGTTCCAAACTGCGTTCCATCTCAACTTCCATGCTTCTTTTAACTCATAATTGTTCCTATTAGGATCTGCTAGTCAAAGTTTGTCCCCTTGTGATCTTTGATGGGGAGGATATTTATGATGGACTATTCCCCTTTTGAGTTTTAACTGAGTCCCACTTCCAGGTGGGCCCTGAGATTTTGATCATACCTGCCGTGTGCCTACCTTCTCATGTGGATGGCCTCCCTTAGGCTCTTCCAACATTTTCTGCCCATGTGTCAATCAAAGAAAACTTGTCAGTTTGAAAAGTGGTGGTTGTCTTGCAGCATTCATGTTGGAGGCGGCCTCCTCACTGTCATGTATTGATGATGAGTCGCTTGAATTGCTCGGCTGACCCCTCGAGACCTCCAGGCTTTATTTTTCCCCCATCATTGTGTTACATTTCTAATCCTTTGCCGAAACTCTTTATGTCCTCGATGATTGATGAGTTGATATATCATGCTTTGGTCAACCCTCCGAACCTTGGGGCTTCACTTTGTCCTTCATCTCCGTGTTACCTTTCCATTCCTTTGCCAAAATCCTTGCACCCTTTCTTGAAATCACCCAGTTTGTCTATGATGTTTTGTTGGACTTTGCCTTTTGTGCCTTTATTTTTCTCCCTGCTTGGTGTTGACCTTTGCCTTTTGTGCCTTTATTTTGCTCCCTACTTGGTGTTGCACTTCCGACCCTTTACCAGAATTCTTTTATGCCTCTTCCCGACGATTGATGAGTTGATGTATCATGCTGGGTCAACTCTCATGGCCATTTCCACCTTTGTGTTGCACTTTTGCTTCTTTTGCCAGAAGCCTTATACCCCTCTATGACGATTGCTGAGTTAGGGTGTTATGCTTGGCTGATCCTCTGACCCTTGTAGCTTTTTTTGTTTCTCATCTCGGTGTTACATTTTTGAGCCTTTGATAAAATCTTTACACCCTTTCCTGGGATTACCTGGTCCATTTATGATGCTTGACTGACTCTCGATCTTTGTGGTTTTCCTTTGCATCCCCATATTGCGTGGTTGTTCCTTTACTTGCCAACTCTTGTCTCTTTAATCAATTACAGTTTTTGTGAATCCTTCCCCTTGCTGTTCCACACTTGTTATCTTTGTTTTGCTTTGGGCGACATGCGCTTTGTCCCTTTGGGAGCTGATAATCGGCTTTGAAATTCCTCTCGTTCGCTTAAATAAAAGACTTTAGAAACTCGAAAAAAAATTAAATGCAATGACTCCGAACGGTATTTAGGGTAGGAAGTTCCCAATTTACTGACTGTTGGAAAGAAAAGAAGGAAAACTTATCTGAAGAGGAATAGCTAGTTCTCATGATCATGACATGTACTTTGGCCTAGTCGACACAGTCAGCTTTGATGACCGACCTTCTGTTGCCGTGATTTTGTTGTTGTGACCTTTATAACCCAATTCCTTCAACCAAACCCTAGCTTGGCCTGCCTTAAAGTGTTTATCCACCGACAACCCCTTTATCCACTGATAGCCCCTTTCTAAGTTTTGCTTTTGCCTCACCTTCGCCTCACGGTGCCCATGAGGGTTTTCACCAGTGAGGCTCTCTCATTTTTATTTCTCTCAACTCTCGTCGCCTTAAGGATCCTATGAGGGTTTCCATCGATAAGACTCTCTCATATTATTTTCTTTCCTACTTGGCTCGGAGTGCCGCCGCTGACATGAATCACCTCGACTTGCTTAACTCAGCACTTTTTAAAGACTGAGGTCTTTCTTTGGACCGTAATGTGGGCTTTTGGATAGGGTTATAAGGAAAGAGTATCAAAGCCTCAAAACAATTCAAATGTGTCAAAAGCTACAACTTTCAGAATCATATTCTTGCAATGACCATAACTTCTGCCCTAGTTTCGTGTTCGGGGACTTTTGCATTTTTTTTATGAGACCGAATCGTGAGGCTGCCTACGTATCCTTAAAAGGAATTAGGTCCAACGTAGTTCATAATGATTCCTTGTTTTTGCTATAGTTTTTCTTCTCCCCCATTTTTTTGTTTTCCTTCTCTCTTTTTCTTTGTTTTGTTTTCTTTTTCTTTCTTTCTTTTCCCTTTCCTCCTTTCTATTTTTCTTTTCTTTTCTTGTTTCTCCTTTTTTTCTCTTTTTCTTTCTCTTTTTTTGTCTTTTTCTTTTTTCATTCTCTTCATCCTTTCCTTTCCTTTCCTTTTACTGCCTACTCATACTTACGCTTCTGACTTTTGTTACTGATTCCGAAAGAGGGGTATGAAAGAAAATAATTAAATCTCAAAGAGATTTGCAAAGGATAAAGTGTTTAGATAGCAGAATAAAATTCCTTCGTCATTAAAATTTTCAAAATATGCCAAGTACAAACAAATGTCGAGTATAGAAAATGATCTAAAAGAAAATCATACATAATATCTTTTGACGGCATCCGAATTGGTAGCCATTTCCACACATTTCCCTTCCACATCTGTCATATATAATGCTACACTAGACAATACTCTTGATATGACGAGTGGTCCTTGCCAGTTTGGAGCGAAATTACCCTTTGCCTCGGCCTGGTGAGGGTGGATGCGCTTTAATGCCACTTGACTTACTTCGAACTTTCTGGGTCGCACTCTCTTATTATATTCCCTAGCCATCCTTTATTGATACAACTGGCCGTGACAGATCGCCGCCAATCTTTTCTTGTCAATCAGACTCAATTGCTCCAAATTATCTTTGACCCATTCTTCATCGTCGATTCCTGCTTCGGCCACGATTCGAAGAGAGGGTATCTCAATTTCAGCCGGAATTACCGCCTCTGTGCCATACACCAACAAGTACGGAGTGGACCCTACTGAAGTGCGGACGGTGGTGCGATAGCCTAACAATGCAAAAGGCAGCTTCTCATACCACTGCCTGGATCCCTATACCATTTTTTGAAGTATCTTTTTTATGTTCTTATTGGCTGCCTCAACTGATCCGTTTGCCTTGGGGCGGTATGGAGTAGAATTTTGATGCATGATCTTAAATTGCTGACATACTTCCCTCATTAAGTGACTGTTGAGGTTTGCCCCATTGTCCGTGATTAGAGTCTTCGGGATCCTGAATCGACAAATGATATTTTCATGCACGAAGTCGACCACGGCCTTCTTGGTCACTGCTTTGAAAGTTTTGGCTTCAACCCATTTGGTGAAATAGTCAATAGCAACAAGGATAAATCTGTGTCCGTTAGAAGCTGCTGTCTCAATGGGCCCGATGACGTCCATGTCCCAAGCAACGAAATGCCATGGTGCAGACATTGTATGCAACTTAGACGATGGAGAGTGAATTAGGTCTCCATGAACCTGACATTGGTGGCACTTGCGCACAAATCTGATACAGTACCGCTCCATGGTGAGCCAATAATATCCTGCCTGGAGAATCTTCTTTGCCAAAACATATCCGTTCATGTGTGGCCCGCAAATGCCAACATGCACCTCATTCATGATGGTTGTCGCCTGCCCAACATCTACGCATCTTAGCAAACCAAGATCGAGTGTTCTTTTGTACAATATTCCTTCACTAAAGAAAAACCCACTCGACAAACGACGGATTGTTCTCTTCTGGTCACTCGTGGCTTGTACCGGGTATACACCTCTCCTGATATATTCCTCGATGTCGTGGAACCAAGACTCACCGTCAATCTCTTCTTCCACCATGTTACAATAAGCATGCTGATCGTGGACCCGGATATGTATCGGGTCAACATAAGCCTTAGCCAGGGCATCAGCAACCTCATTGTGAATTCTAGGGATGTGCCTGAACTCTATTGACCGTAATCGTTGGCAGAGAATCGTTGGCAGAGATCATGCAAGCATTGGCGGTATGGTATGAGTTTTAAATCTCTCGTTTCCCACTCCCCTTGAATCTGGTGTACCACAAGGTCCGAGTCTCCCAAGACCAAGACTTCCTGGACACCTATGTCTACTGCTAATCTCAGACCCAAAATGCATGCCTCATATTATGCCATGTTGTTGGTGCAATAGAAGCGAAATTGAGCTGTGATTGGGTAATGATGACCTTCTTCGGAAATGAGCATCGCTCCTATCCCAACGGCTTTCATGTTGGCAGCCCCATCGAAGAACAATTTCCATCCCGACTTCTCACTCCGTTCCGCTTCATCAATATACATAACTTCCTCATCTGGGAAGTATGTGTTCAAGGGCTCATATTCTTCATCTATCGGATTCTCAGCTAAATGATTGCCAATGATTGTGCTTTCATGGCAGTCCTAGTTACATAGATAATGTCGAACTCAGTGAGCAAGATTTGCAATTTCGCGAGCCTTCCTGTGGACATAGTCTTCTGGAAAATATACTTCAATGGGTCCAAACATGAGATGGGATAAGTGGTATATGATGACAAGTAATGCTTTAATTTTTGGGCTACCCACGTCAAGGCGCAACATGTCCTTTCAAGATGAGTATACTTAACCTCGTAGGCCGTAAATATCTTGCTGAGGTATTATATGGCATGCTCTTTTCTTCTGGTGACATCGTCCTGACCCAACACGCACTCAAATGAGTTTTTCAAGACTGTCAAATATAAGATCAGAGGCCTTCCTAGTTCCGGCGGGACCAAGATCGGCGGGTTCGACAAATACTCCTTTATCTTGTCAAAAGTTTCCTGGCACTCTCCCGTCCATTTCACCACAACATCCTTTTTAATAGCTTAAAAATGGGTTCGCAGATGGTTGTGAGCTGAGCAATGAACCGACAGATGTAATTCAATCTCCCCAATAGACTCATCACTTCTGTTTTATTCCTTGGCAGCTGTAGCTCCTGTATAGCTTTGATATTTGATGGGTCTAGTTCGATGCCTCGGCGGCTGACTATGAACCCTAACAACTTTCCCGAAGGGACCCCAAATGTACATTTCGCCAGGTTGAGTTTGAGGTCATACCGGCGGAGCCTTTGGAAGAATTTCCTTGGGCCTTTGACATGATCGGAATGCTTTGGGGGCTTGACTATCACATCATCCACATAGACCTCAATTTTCTTATGTATCATATCATGAAAAATGGTCGTCATGTCCCTCATGTATGTTGCCCCGGTTTTTTTCAAACCAAAAGGCATGACTCTATAACAATATGTTCCTCATGGTGTGATGAAATCTGTTTTCTCCGCTTCTTCTTCATCCATTAAGATCTGGTGGTAGCATGCATAACAATCCACAAACGATCCGATCTCGTTCTTCATGTAATTATCAATAAATATGTGAATGTTTGGTAGGGGGAAGTTGTCCTTCAGACTTACTTTATTGAGGTCACGATAATCGACACACACTCTGGTTTTACCATTCTTCTTTGGTACGAGCACAACATTAGCTAACCAGGTGGGGTATCGTGTGACTCAGATGACTTTTGTCTCAAACTGCTTGGTCATTTCTTCTTTGATTTTCACGCTTACATTAGTTTTAAACTTTCTCAGCTTTTGCTTGACAGAAGGGCATGGTGGGTCAGTGGGTAACTTGTGAACCACCAAGTCAGTGCTCAATCCGGGCATTTCGTTGTAGGACCAGGCAAATACATGTTTGTACTCAAGAAACACTTCAATTATTTCTTCCCTAAGTTGTGGCTCCAGATGGATACTTATTTTTGTTTCTCTGACATTATCCGGGCTTCCTAAATTGACTGACTCTGTATCATTCAGGTTTGGTTTGAGTTTCTCTTCAAATTGGGTCAATTCTTTACTAATCTCATCCCATGCCCCTTCCTCATCATACCGTGGTTCATCCTCATGTCCTATTTCCTGAATTATTATTTTTGAACTAGACTTGTTTTGAAGACTGGGCCGAGGAGTCCTTAAGCATGTCAGATCACTGCAACCAACATAAAAATAACTGTACAAAATAGAAAAGAAACAAAAGTAAAGAGAAATGGAAATAATCACCATTGTTGAAAGGGAAATTGCATTTCATTAGAATCAAAGATAACAGGGTTTACACATCCAAACGGACGCAAATAACAATTGAATTAACAACTCTGATGCTAATCCAAACTAGACCGAAAGGAAAATCAAAGCCGACTACCACGACTCCCTCCGAGTGGGAAGAGGAGTGGCTTCCGAGTTATTGATTTTTGCGCATGCTCCCACAAACTGCACATCCACCCTGCTTGATCCTTCTCCTGCCTGGACCATATTCGCCTCATTGAACAGTCTTTCTAACCCCTTATCAAGATCTCCATCCGCGTCGATCAGCGAGCCGAAAATCTTTGGTATGGGGCCATTGCTAGTGCTGAGCTTGACGAATGATCTGGACAACCTTGGGATGGGCTTTGGGAGAGCCCAAGCCTTCTGCCTTAGCTTCCTGGCTCGCCTCATGTCTGCGACTGTGGGCTTGAACCCTAGGCCGAAAGAGTCCAGATTTTTAGGGAGAGACGCTGGTTGCACAATGCATTGCAGAGAAGCCCCTAACCCGTTGCTGGGCATAAAACCATTTCTTAGCATTTCTGAAGCCACCATGACGGACGCGGTTGCTATCTTTGAGGTCATGACAACCTCACCTTCTAGGATCTTCTGAACTGACACAGTATCAAACACCTAGTAGACCCATGGCCCTTTGTTGTCCTCAGATTCAATGAAAGGTACGATCGCGTCACCTGAAGTGCACTGATTGTCTTCACCGTGCACCACAATCTCTTGCCTATCCCATTCAAGTTTGACCATCTGATGCAGTGTAGATGGTACTGCTTTGGCTGCATGAATCCAAGGCCTACCCAATAGCAGGTTATAAGAGACTACTACATCCAGCACTTGGAATTCCATGGTGAACTCAACGAGCCCTATTGTTACTTCCAACACTATATCCCCCATAGTGTCTTTGCATCCGCCATCGAAACCTCAAACACAAATGTTATTCTTTCGGACCCTTTAATTTTCCACCTTCAGCTTGGTCAATGTGGAGAGTGAACAAACATTTGCACTGGACCCATTGTCGACCAAAACTCGGGTGACCACATCATCTTCACATTTCACAGTCAGATAAAGAGCTCGGTTGTGCTCAGTTCCCTCCATGGGAAATTCATCATCAGAGAATGTGACCTGGTTTAACTCGAATATCTTGTTTGCAATCTTTTCCAAATGATTCACCGTTATCTTGTCTGGGATATGGGCTTCATTCAAAAGCTTCATCAACTCCTGACAGTGTTCATGTGAGTGGATTAGTAAGGATAATAAAGAAATCTGAGCTAGCATCTTCCTCAACTGCTCTATGATGGAGTAGTCCTGCATTTTCATTTTCTTCAAGAATTCCTCCGCCTCTTCTTCTGACACAGCTTTCTTCACTGGTTCTGGGTTATCTTTAGAGATTCTGCCCTTCCTCAAGTCTTTCGGTGCAAAGTACCTTCCTGACCGAGTTAAACCCCGGGCCCCACACACTTCTTCCCTAACTTCTCTTCCTTTGTACATCACTATTGCTTGCTCATATCTCCAAGGAACATCTTTGCTATTGATGATTGGTGGCTGGATCACTAGTTTTGTAATAACTGGCTCTATGCGAACACCTTCCACAACCACGACAGGTTCTTTAGCTGTCCTATGTACTGTTACTTTCGCCGGATCCTGCTTTAGCGCAACCGCGCATGCTGAGCTCCCCTGAGCTATGACAGGTTTTCTGCCTCTTTTTTTTGCCCCGGTTACTAGCTTCTCACCGCTTGCATTCTCAGTTGGCTTAACCTCATTGGCTTTGATCATCATTACTATTTGTGAGGGCCTTTTGGAATCTCCCCTTCTTTCCACAATCTCAATCATATTGGTTTCCTGATGGGTGGCAGCGGGTTTTGGTTATATTGGACGCCTCTGGTATCTGTACCTCAATCTGGTGTGAGTCAATAAGTTCCTGGATGGCATTCTTTAAATGCCAACACATTTCGGTGTCACGCCTTGGTGCACCGGAACAATATTCACAACTGACAGAATAATCTAGATTCTTTGGGGGAGGATTGGCAATTTCTCTTTAATATGTCTCAACATATCCAGTTTGTCACAGCTTGTGGAATAAGCTAGTGTAGGATTCTCCCAGCGGAGTGAAAGTCTTCTTTTTCTGCACCCTTACATTTCTTAGGACTGGGTTGGATCGGAAGGCGGGCTTCGAGGGTTGTTGGTAGGCTCTTGGAGGTGGGTAATGATTTTGTAGAGTTGGGTCGGTATTTTGTGGGGGTGGCGCATGCCATTGTGTGTGGGCAGGGTTGGGTGTACGCTTGCGCGTGATGGACTGAGAAGCGAGGTTCTGGTGGTGGATAGTAATGTTGTGGTAGGCCGTATGGAGTATGTGGGTATGTTTGGTGGTGAGGACGAGGCTGGGCATAATGGGATGGCGCCTGAGGTCTGAACCAAGTTCCCGACTCCACTGTCGCTACTTCCTCTTTCTTCTTCTTTCCGAAGGTTCCCCCAGCTCCACCCTTGATGGTCTGAGTAGTTTCCTTAATTGCAGAGTAACTCATGATTTTATGTGATTTTAGACCTTCCTCGGCCATACTTCCCATCTTGACCACTTCGTTGAAAGACTTTCCCACTGCTGACACCAAATGTCCAAAATAGGTAGATTCCAGAGCCTGTAGAAAATAATCAACCATCTCACTCTCCTTGATGGGAGGATCAACTCTGGCTGCTTGTTCCCTCCACCGGAAATTGTACTCCCTGAAACTCTTGTTGTGTTTCTCCTCCAGCTTTGTCAGAGATAAATGATCCGAGACAATCTCGAGATTATATTGAAAGTGGCAGGAAACGATTGTGCCAGGTCATCCCAAGTATACCACTGATTGTGATCCTGCCGAGTATACCACTCTAATGCCGAACCACTTAAACTCTGGCTAAAGTATGCCATTAGCAATTCATTTTTCCCCTTTCTCCCCTAATATTGCTGCAAAAACCCCTTAGATGCGCGACCGGGCATCTTGAAACCTGGAGGCAACTACACGTTCGGAAATAGACAAAGATCCTTGAACGCCACGCTCACTTGTCCACCTAATCCCTACATGTCCCTGAATGATTGTTCCAGACTCCGGACCTTTCTAAGCATCTCTTCCTGCTCGGGATTTTTGATCGGTTTTTCAACTCCCGCCGGGATTTCGGGATGAGGAGCATAGGAGTAATGCTCTTGTATGAAGGTTCTGGCGGATAGTATTGAGGGTCATACGCTTGAAATAGGGGTTCGCTTGATGAACTATGGAGTGCAGGAGGCGGAGGTGCCACATAGATAGGGGCAATTGGCGGAGGAGGGTGAGGAATGACTTTGGGTAGTGGAGCTGGTGGTGGTTGGGAAGTAGTACCCTGATGCTGTGAATAGATAGGAAAGCTCGAGGGTGGTTCAGTGGCGGACTAGTCAGGTGCTTGGGCCAGTGACGGGATAAAGGTTGGATTAGCAGGATAGGTCGGGGGCGACTGTCCTCTTGCCCATGCCTGGTACATCTCACCCATTTGGTGTTTGAGCTTATACATTTCCTCCTTCATAGCATTAACGTCCAAATCCTCTTCCTCCTTCGAGGGGTCAATAATGCTGACATTGGTTTCCTAATTGGCCATGGCTTGCTTGCTCTTAGACCGCATGTTGTAGGAGTGGGTTTCCAGAATGCCCAAGTACTAATCACCTGTCTAGTCTGAAACTGGAACATCACCAAAAACTCATTAACGGTTAGGTTCCGACACATAAGCAACCACATATTGGGTATGAATGCACATAAATAACAGTCAGTCACTGCATGCATTGGTTGCCTGTGTCATCCTGGATTTTATTTTTTTGTTTGCGAAGCCCTTTAGTTTTAGCCTTATTCTCTCCCTCTCTCCTATTTTATTCAATTTCAAATTTTATTCAATTATGGTCGAATCCTATGTAGACTACCTACGTATCATGGCCCCGCATGAATCAAACCGAGCGTAGTTCTTGCAAATAAGAAGTGAAGCATAAAATATTTTCGGAAATTTCCATTCTCAAAATAACAAACTTCAATTACAAGGACTCGAAAGACTGACAAACCAGACAACAAATAAACAAGCTTTGATAAAAACGAACTACAGACTCGAAGAATAGCTAACTATGCATAAAAGAAAAAAATGCAAACTCCGGGTTAAACTGATAGCCTTTTAAATATATTTTTGACAAAAGGAAATACAATCTTCAGGAATACATTAATGCTTCAAGTGCTCCTGGGCCCTGCGAGACATCATTCGGCCTTGCTGCAGGCTTGTGTGCTAAAATCCCTTGGAGGTGGTGGAGGTCTTCCATCACTTTCCAAACAAAGGTCATGACGGTGTCGAAGAACATGGATCTTGTCATATCCTCACAATGGTTGCACTTTGTGGTGATGTAGTCTGCGATTGCTCGTACTCTTTCCCTAATAACACCCTTTTCTTGCAACAATCGCGCAATTTGCTCAGTCCTTGCCTCTAGAGTTCGCTCAGCTGCCTGACTCAGTTCGTGGAATTGTCGCAAATCTATCTCTAGCTTTGCTATCTCTGCATAACAATGTTCTCTCCCGGCTTTGATATCCCCGGCTTGCTTGGCCATTCTGTTCTCAGCCATGATGACCTTCCATTTTAACCTAGCAACCTCATCGTCATGCCTTTCCCTTAATTGCTCAATGATGCGCGCTCGTTCCTCCGCACTTTTAGCTAATATTTCTGAACCCTGGATAGCTCGCCTTCTGCCTTATTCAAGTCAAACCCTTGCTCAGTTACTTTTCGCCTCAAATTGTCTATGAGTTTTTCATCCTTCGCGCTCCTGGGGGATTTTCTGCGGTTGCTTTTATTTTCTGGATTTGGGCTCGCAATGCCTCATTTTCTTTGGTTAATCTTTTCTTTTCTCCCTCATCTGCTGCGGCTTGCAAACCATTTTCAAATTGAAGCTCTTTGACCAGTTTTCTAATCTTCCTATGGTGGCCCTGTATTCATTTTCCTTGGCTAGCCAATCCCACTGTTCTCGTGATGTCTCAACAAATTTCTGGAGGTGCGGTCTTTTAGCTGGCCTTCCAGGCTCAATTTCTTTTTTATACCAAGCAATGTATCCCGGTGCAACGTCACCTTTACATATGTTGCGTACTCGGGTACCCACTGTCAAGTATTGACATTCGCTCCAGATTTGACGAACGAGGACTTTAGGGGATTGACCATTGGGGTTAATCTCAACCGCATGGCGGCTAATATCCTCGTCCGTGGGAATCATTGGGCATCTACATAGTTGCCTCAGTACTCTATATGGCGCATAGGCTTGGATACTTTGGAGACCCATCAGAAGGAAATAAGGCCCGATGGCTGGCATATACACGATTTCATCCACGGGGAGCCACCCGAACGTCCACTCTATCTGGTTTGCAGTGACAACCCGGAGATACGACAACCATTCTGTGACACCCTCAGGTAACCTAAACCCATCAACCTTGTTGAAGAATTCTTCTATGCAGCTCTTTGTTGACGACCTATAATTCATGAACCGAGGCTGGTGGCATAAGTGCTCTATCATCCATATTTGTAACAATAGGTTACATCCTTCATAGAAGTCTCCTCCCGCTTTACAGGCGGTGAGAGCACGTAAGATCTCGGATAAGACCATAGGATGAGGGTGCTCTTGGCCTGAGTTATTAAAGCGATGACGACCTCTGCTATCCTGTGTCAATATTTCCATCCTTCCGCGGAAATACCAAAAGATCCAAGAAAAATACCATGAATGCAAAATATCGATGCTTCTCCCATTTGAGTTGGTTTCCTTTGCTACAAATATGGTTTTCCGGGTTATCGAATCCCCCTAAGTGCCTGTACATCTAATATATAAATTGGGGGGTACAGAAGCCAGCTGACAGGTCTAGGTTATGAACCTTCCTACTGATTTTTAAGGAGTCCAAGAACTTGTGCACGGTGAGGGCTCTTGACGCAATGAGGTATTGGTGCCTCAGGGAATTGTAGAGGTCCCAATATATATAGTTATTTCTTTCAATGTCGGTGTAAATCCAAAATTCGAGAACTGGAATACATTGTGAGCCGAGTCCCAGAATGTGATCAATGCTCTCCCCTCGGGTTAATTTTCAGCAACCCAGTAAGTCCTCCCAAATGCATGTTGACCCTTTTTTGCCCCGCTTCCCCAGGTCATTCCACCACATGTGTAGCTCCAAGGGAATTTTGTTCATGAATGTTATCGGCAAATACTCATCCGTGCTCATTCTACACATTTATTAGGGTGAATTAGTATCTCATGATTTTGCTCTATTTGACTCTACAAAACATTAAAAGTGACCTTTTTCTTTAATGAAATTTATTTTCTAAAACCAGGGCCCAGCTTTGAAAATACGACCTTTCAGCACTTCCGAAGGAAGATTTTAAGGCTATGCTTGCTGACCGGCCAAAATAAGACTTAGAGGTGGCCATTTGTGCAAAGTCAGCCTTCCGGCGTTCCTTTCGGTAATATTCAGCTATTCTTGGCAGTAACGACATCACCCGATTTATTTAGGAAAATAAATAACATTGGACATTTGTTTTTCCTTGTTTTGGTTATTTTTGCAAAAAATGAGGTCGGACCCGATGGGGGTTGCCTATGTATCTCGTGCATGACGAGAATCAAACCAGCTTAGTTCGGGCAAAACAATTTGTCAAAACCAAAATTTTGTTGAAAAGCCCCTTTTTTCTTTTGTTTTTCCCTTTTCTTTTTTCAAAAATCCGGCAACATTTCGGCGCTATTTGAGCATTGGTTTTACAAGATAAATGATTAATCTCAGCCAGCCCTAGTACTATCATTTTCTCAATTCTCTTTCCTTATTTGCAAGCCGGTCAACTTGCAAATCCAAAGCAGCTAAATGCACAAGTAACACGTAATATGCATCAGGATGGTCTTTTCATTTCAGGTCACCTATCCTAGACGGACCCAACCCCTGTGTTGAGTCCCCTAAGTCAAATGCATGATGCAAATGAGCGTTCCTACTAGAGATCCGATATGAGGTTGAGTTATTCTAGGTTAAAAACCTTGGTATATGTTCTAGACAGTGTACCCGAGCGGATAACTCGAGTCGAGGAGGGGGCTACGTACCGGGAACCAAAAGGCCATGCGGCTTAGTAACTTCTCCAGCCTCTTTCTTATTTCAGGGTATGACACAAACAGAATAGGGAGTCTCAACCAGTAAGCACATCCCCGGAGGTGAGAAGAGAAGGATTTCGTAGCAGTTTATATGTACAGTTCAGATAATATCAAAGCGGTAAAAACATCATTTTGCATATTAAGCCAACATGTAAAATCAAATAACAAACAAAGCCAAATACAATAATTATTCTAAGCTCGAATTCTTGAACCCTGAACCGTAGATTCTGGGTTCAGTTCCCCAGCAGAGTCGCTAGAGCTGTCACACCTCTTTTTTGAATGAATTGGAGTCCCTTTTTATAGCCAAAAACTAGGGCAACCCTCTTATTATAATTTAACTACCAGTCCCTCTTTTGATTTTCAGACTTTACCTACTTGGTCCTTCATTTTTGACTTGTTTCCCAAGTTATTACACTAAACTACTGATTTTTAAACTAAAATCCCCTTCTAAAGGGTCTAAAAGATTCTAGAATTGTTCTTTACTTGTAAGATACCTATACTACCCTTATTTTATTCCAAAAACTATCAAAACTAATTTAAAATTCTATATTACCCCTATTTTATTCTAAAATTATCAGAACTAGGTGGAAACCCTATATTACCCTTTTGCTACTGAAATTACTGTTTTACTAATCTTGTAATTAATTACTAACAGCTAATACTAAATCTTGTAGTTAACTACTAACAGCTATAATCAATCCCTAATGTCATTGAACTAATAATCAGGAATAATCGACAATCAATCTCAGAAATCAAACACAACTGAATCAAGATATCAAATCAAATAATAAAATTATAAGAAGAATATGGAAGGCTACAACACACATGCTATTAACAGAATTGAAGCGAGTCGGAATCAAAAGCTGGGAGCTACTATGCCGGACTAACAAAATTAATAACTAAAATCGATCCAAATCAAACGTGACCAATTCCTAATTACATGTGAACCATTAATTAATACGCAAACTCAGGAATCAAGAAACTATTGAATCAGGAATGCTGAAATTAAGAAGAACATGGAAGCTATTATACTGGATTTCAAACTAACAAATTTTTTTAAAAAAAAAACTAACAGCATCCCAAACAAGAACAAATCAGAGCTTGGTCGTTGAATCATGTTGGCTAGCTAAAAACTCACAATAAGCATGTTCGGGGTTCCTAGAACTAGCAGTTACCATGGAGTTGTTCACACAATACTAAAATAAAATTTAAAAAAAATAGAAGAAGAGGGAAAAAGAAAGACAAACTTACTGGTTGCTCTTCAATTAAACCCGGTTGAATTCAATTTGACCCTCCAAGTGGAGTCACAGGTTTGTTTTTGGGGCAAAACAAACGTGTGACACCGTTTTGAAACTCAAATGATCTTTAAAGGTCGAACTCAAAACTAGGTCAGGCTGGTTTCGAAATTGGAGAGGTTTGGGAGTTATTTGAATTGAACTGGGTGTGTTTTTGGGTAGAGGAGGGCCAAAGGGGTGGGTGGTGGCGATTTGGAGGCCATAGGAGCCTGGTCACCGCCGTGCATGGAGGAGCTGCCCAGTTCCACAGATATTCGTGGTGTTGGGGCCATGTTCGAGGGTCCCTGATGATGGGGTTGGAAAGAAGGGAGCGAGGGGAGTGTATGGTGTTATTTTGGAAGCCATTGGCCACTAGACGTCACTATGGACGGCGGAGTTGCCAGGTTTCAGATGGATATTTGATGAGTTCAGGAAAGTTTTGAGAGGCGATCTTAGGAGGGTTGGAAAGAAGGGAGTGAGAGGATTCCGGGATGTAATTTTGGAGGCCATTGGAGTTACGCCGCCGTCGGCGGCGATTTCCGGCCGGCGGTGGGTGGTGGAGACAAGCTGGAGACAAGCTGGAGGCACAATGGTGTTACACCCGCTGGATTAGGGTATTATCTTGACAGGGTACGAGGTCTCTGATGGTGGGGGGGGGTTAGTTCGACACTTAAATAGAGGAATTGACCTTGCATCTTGACTGTTTGATCAAGGATGATCAACGGCTCAGATGCATTGGTCAAAACGACGTCGTTTTAGGCACCTGTGGTTTTTGGACCGGGCAAAGGGGCTGGGTTTGGGCCTGTTTGACTGGAGTTTGGCTACTTGGGCTGGGTTTATGACCAGAAAATAGCCCAAAATCAAAGTCCAGCATATATACAAATAATTACTCCCTTTTTGTATATTTGCTTTACTATTATTTTTTTTTCAGAACTTTTTTAATGATAAAAATAAAAGTAAAAATAGCCAAAAACATATTCAATGAATAAATAAACTAAATAAACTCTTAAATTCTAGATTTCAAAGAAGAATTAACTAATTTGTTATTATTCCTTTTCATTTTCAATATTAACTAAACATGCAAAAATTAAATCCTAAATGCAACCATGCCATTTTTATATTTTTTATGAATTATGCAAATTAAAATATGCAACATGCAAATAAACACAAAATCATGCAATTAATTCCTAAAATTCAAACAAACACAAAATCACGCAAATGAATCCTAAAAATTCAAATAATATCAGAAAAATGCAAATAAGCACAAAATCACACAATTAATTCCTAAAAATTCAATTAATAAAAGAAAAATTTAGCAAATTTTATGAAAACATGTCAAGCGAGACAAAAATCACGTGCTCGCATCATCATTTTGATTTACGTTATCATTCGTAATGACAATTTTCTCAGTTTTCATATGTTTTTGTGGTTTTGATATATTATATTATTATTTTCTTTATGTGGCTATTCATTATTAGTTTATATTATAACTATTAGCTCAAATAGTTTAAAAAACCAAAGAAAAAGAAAATAAATGCAAACAAAATATAACACTAAATATCTTTAATTTGCGTAGTGCTATGAGATTGTGAATAATGTCGAAAAAGAACCCTTGTATATTCATAATATATTCGGTCATTTCTTGAACGGGTGATTTGGTAAAACTCTTTTAGGTATTCGATTCTTCATCGTAATTGTTGATGCTTTAAATATTCCTTTCGCATTTCTGAGATATGTGAAAATCTCAGATTCCTCCGTTAGAATTGTAGCAAAAAAGAAAATGTAATGTTAATTATAAATAATAACAATAATAAACTAATAATAATTAGTTAAATCAATTATGAATATATACCTTGATAACCTATTAAAACTTCTTTATATTTTTCAGATTCTCCATACTTGTTCATTTTTGATATATTCATTTTACATTTGTGAAATATTTCTATACATAATAGTTATGGAATCTTCGGTTTCCTTCGTTACATCTATAATAAAAAAAATATCATATTAATTGTAAAGCACAATAATACAATAACAATAAAACAAAAATTTGAGGAAAAAGAAGTGACCACTTTAAATTAAAATTAATATAAGTAGATAAGTTGAAAAGGCAACTCCTAGCCTTAATTTCTCTAAATAGTTAAAGCATCTGCAATGTATTCAACTAAAGAATAACACGAACAATGTAGTGTTCTCCTGCTGAACGAAACTTGAATACTAAAATAGGACATCCTAAACAGGTGTTTCTCTTTGGGAAATGGATCCCCAACCATATGAATAATAATAACATTGAATATTTCCTAAACTCTCATATATTGATCAAAGCATGATCAGATCTAGCTTCAAGAATATATTTACCACTTCAAACCTTTTGCTCTTCACCATTATTGAAAATCATCAAGGTATAGACCACCTAGTGATGGATCCCGAAAAATAAATTGTTGATCAACCAACCATATCAACCTTAAAGGGCATCAAATTCATCACACTCTCTGGTGAGGAAAAGGTATGAACCTATGACCATGAAAAAATTCCATCATAGTAAAGTTAGTGGGCAAGCGGATGTTACACCAATATCTAAAAAGAAAAATTCAAGAACTACGGAAACCAACTGAGAATTTCCAGCTGATTGACCTTGGAGTAGACTATTACATAATCAAATTCAAGAAAAAGGAAAACATAGACAAGGCAATGCTTCAAGGCCCTTGGTTCATTAACGTACATTTTCTTTCCATTACTAGATGGAAATAAAACTTTGTTGCCACATCAGAGAAGGTCACAAACTCAGCGGTATGGATTAGACTTCTTCAACTGCCTACAGAATTTTACGATGGAAAAATTCTAGAAAAAATTGGTAATGCAACTGGCCGGCTTCTAAAAATTGATGTTTACACATCAATAATTCTGAGTGGTTTCTATGCAAGATTATGTGTGAAATTACCATTGAAAGTCCCAGTTCAACCATTCATCTATGTTGGCCACCATAAACAGGCAGTACACTACGAAGGTGAAAATATTTTTTATAAAAACTGTAGACGGTTGGGGCATATAGCACAACAATGCTCCTTTATTAATCAGACTAATAGAGATAGCAATAATGAAGATACAACTAAGGAATTATCATCAATTACAAAGGATGAGGAAATTGACCAATGGACAACAGTTTCATTTTTCAAAAGAAGACATCAAGGTGCAAAAGACCCTAAACAATAACCTATTCCAAATCCGATTAAGCAACCTAATGGCCCAGGTATCTCTGTCAAGCTTTTCAATGCCAATACCGGTAAGTATCTAGACACTCAACTATTACAATATAAATCAAAAGATCATAAAAATACTACACCATCAACACTAGGGGTGTGCATTCGATTTATCGATTCGATTTTGACCCTTATCGATAATTACTTATCGATTATCGATTTGTACATATGCTTATCGTTATCGTTTCAATAAGGTTTCGATTATTTCGATTTCGATTTATTGATTTTGGGGTCTTATCGATTCGGTTATCAATTACACCAATAAGAAAATTTGCGGGATTCCACGGAAAGTATATCTCTATAAACGCGCCTAAATATGGACAAAAAGAAGCTAAATAAGACGAAACCATTTATAACATAAAAATTGTATTAACAAGCACATGCAAGAAAACTAATGTAAGGAATCAAATGTATGCCACCACTACTCCAACGATATAAAAAAATAAAACAAGACAAAGTACATCATCATGACTAATTTTATTTTCCATTAATTTGAACTTCATTCCCTTGATCTTTAAATATGGTTATTCCTTAAATGTGGTAGAGGAAATAATAGGGTAAGGGACTTAGAGTAAATGAAATAGTATAGATTAGGGAAAATGATATTGTATAGCCGCTTTCAAAATAGTAGCGGAATATATATACATTCTGTATGTTATATTAATCTACACAAATAGGTAATTATTCGTTTTATAAGTGTCTACAGTGATAGGGGTGTGCATTCGATTTATCGATTCGATTTTGACCCTTATCGATAATTACTTATCGATTATCGATTTGTACATATGGTTATCGTTATCGTTTCAATAAGGTTTTGATTTTTTCGATTTTGATTTTTTCGATTTCGATAACAAATAATCGATTCGATTTATCGATAAACCGATTCGAATGCACACCCCTAATCAACACACACTTACAATCTTCAATCTTCGTTTTTTTGCTTTGTGATCAAAATATATTGACTACGAAAAATAACTTTTCTATCTTATCTGAAAAGCCTATCGTATTGAACAAAACTACTAAAGATTCTATATCTAGAACATATCTAAAAATTCTCAATCAAATAACTTCATATTGTCCCATATAGTATTTTGGAATCAACTTTAGATTCCACCACGTTGAAAAGTTTAGATTTGTGTAGTCTCACCAAAGAATTCATATCCCGGTGTAAAAATATCGGAATTGCAAACCATTTGATTTTAAGAAAACTAGACTTCAAGATCTAGAGTATATCCAAAATTTTAAATCAAAAACTTACTTTAACTAAAATCTATTTACCCACTTTAGAAACCTTCTCGACTCTATAAATTGAGAAAAAATCTAAAATCTACAATGAAAAAGTCACTAATTTACAAACGAAAGACAAATAAAAAAATAAAAAGTTATGACTTAAGCTAAACTAATACAAATTATAAGAGAAGAAAGCTTATAAAATAAATTAATAATTTTAATGTAACATAAAATAAATGATTTAAGTTGAACTAACAAATTTTATATAATTTTAAAGATTGCACTTGCATATATTTAGCAAAAATAATGTAAGATTTCATTTTGTAGAAAAGTTTGATCCTTCTAAAGTAAAACAAACTTGTAAAATATTTTTTTTCTAGATTTTAGTAAAAGAGATGAAATGTAAAACAAAAATAAAGTACAAAAATAGAGATAAAAACTAAAGCACATAGAGGAAAAGGAAGAATGAGCCAACTTTCTTTTTTTTAGAAGTGAAATTTGATTAAAAAAAATGGCCTAGAGAGAGAAGCTCCTCCTTCTCTCTACCTTTCTTCCCCAACCCTACTGTTCATCGCCTTTCCTCCATTGCAACTGCTAAGGTGAGTTAACCTAGCAGACTGAGTCATGGCAAAGAGAAGAGGTCGCCCAAGAAAAGAGTTAGTTCCAATTTATGCGAGTGATTTAGTCTTCCAAAAAACAGTTAACACTGTTCCATCGTTTGGCATCACTGTTCCATCGATTTCATCTGTGAATACTGTTCCATTGGCTCAACCAGTCTCAGATTCACAAGGTACAATGTTACAAGCAACTACTGTTCCATTGGCTCAACCAGCTCCAGATCCACAACCATCTAATATCCCTATGTTACAAATAGCTCCTGCGAGAAGTATTGTACATACAGTCATACCTATGGAACGCCCAAAGGAGAAGGAAAATGGAGAAAAGACGTGCATGCAACAACCAACTACTGCAGATTCTACTAAGGCTGCAGCAGAGGAAATCTCAAATCCACCTAAACAGTGGAATAGCCTCTTCCAAAGCAACAGATTGGCTGCACATGGTATGTCATTAGAATATATTCCTCCTATACTAGTCAATGGGAAACCAGTTGGTCAATTGGTAAAGGAAGAAGTAGAGGAGGAAGAAGGGAAATGGAAAAGTGCTCTGGTGGTGTTTGTGTTAGGCAATAGCCCTGGGTTCAATGGAATGAAGAGATTTATTAATCTCCATTGGTCGCATGTGCCTGATCCTGAATTGTTTTATCATGAGGAGGGGTATTATATTGTCAAATTCAATTGCATTGAAGATGCTAAAGAAATATTGTGTGGAGGACCATATACGATTGCTAATAGACCAATGATTTTGAAACAATGGTCTGCAGATTTTGATTTTAAAGCAGCTTTTCCTACTGAGATTCCTTTATGGATAAAATTCCCTAACTTACCAATGTCTTGTTAGGGTAGCAAGTCCTTGAGTAGGATAGCTAGTGTTCTTGGGAAACCAATATATGCTGATGAATGTACTACTAAACAGACTAGAATCTCTTATGCTAGAATGCTCATTGAGGTAAATGTATCAAAACAGCTGCCTTGTGAAATAGAGATTCTTGACCCAAATGGAAGGAGTTTCATACAGGATGTACTCTATGAGTGGAAACCTCTATACTGTGAGAAATGCTTGGAGGTTGGACACAATTGTCTAACCAAAATTTCACAGCCTATGCAAAAAGCCAAGGTAACCCAAGAATGGAGAGTGAAAGCACCAATTACAACAAGCCAAAGCTGCCAGGAGCTTCACACCCAGAGTCAAGTGGCAAGTAAGGAGATCATTCAACCTCCTACTGTGATTGAGGAAAAACAGAAGCAAGTTGTCCATGACTCTCCAGTTTTCAATATAACCAACTTCCCTCCATTGTCCCCTCTTGTTTTGTCCAATAGATATGAAATTGGGTTAGTTAGATGGTCTGATCATCCCCAAGATGAAGGGGGAACAAGTAAAACCCAATGAAGTGGATCTTTTGGAATATTAGAGGTGTAAATAAAAGGTTCAAACAAAAAGAAGCTCAGAATTATCTTAGGAATAATAAGTTTGACCTGGTTGGACTAGTTGAGACCAAGGTTAAACAACACAATGCAAATAGAATAGCTAGTTTTCTATTACCTAACTGGAGTATGCTCACTAATTACAACAGTGCAGTAAATGGTAGAATTTGGATCTTGTGGGATCCTTCAAAACTTGTGGTGTCTGGTCATATAGAGGAGGCTCAGATCATTCATTGTAAAGTCCAACACATCACTGGGGAGATTATCTGCTGGCTCTCAGTAATCTATGGTTTCAATGACTGTGATCAAAGGAAGCTACTATGGAGTTCTATTGTGAATCTATCATCTGGTATTACTGATCCTTGGCTCATTGCAGGGGACTTCAATGCAATTCTATCCACTAAGGAGAGGCAATCCAGCCAACAAGTGAAGCAAAGGGAATTGGTGGACTTTAATAACTGCATACAGCAATCAGGGCTTATTGAACTACCTTGGAAGGGGAACTTTTTCACCTGGTCTAATCAACAAAGTGGTAATGATAGAGTATGCAGTAGATTGGATAGAGTGTTTAGCAATTTTGAGTGGCAGATGAAGTGGAATCATGTACATACTATATATGGTCAGCCACTTATATCTGATCACAACCCTATGCTACTAACTCTTGCAACTGATACAGCAGTAAGGAAAACTCCATTCAGATTCTTCAATGCTTGGATCCAGCATAACGAATATCATGGTATTCTCTCAATGTATTGGAGCAGCAAGGAGAAACACAACCTTCAAGGAGTATGGAATAATCTTAAAGCACTTAAACAGCCTTTAAAATCTCTTAATGTTAGAGACTTTAAAAACATTTCCCAAAGGATTGAAAGTAGCAGGAAAGAATTGATAGATATGCAGCACCAACTGGATCTTTCTTATTCAGACAATCTCCAACAAAAAGCAAAGGAAATGGTGCAGCAACTGGAGAAATGGTCACTTGTAGAAGAGTCAGCCTTACAACAAAAATCAAGAGCTAAGTGGATCAAGCTAGGGGATTCCAACAATAAATATTTCTCAGCAGTTATGAAGGAGAGGAGCCAATATAAAAAGATCATTGAACTATCCACAGAAGGAGGTCAGAAGATAAATGATTCTGAAGAATTAAAGAAGGAGATCAGGGATTTTTATCAAGCTCTGATGGGAACAGCAGCCAACACACTTCCAGCAGTAAATAAGCTATATATGAGGAATGGACCAAAACTATCTCAAACTCAAAGGAAGGAGCTTATAGCTGATATATCTGAGAGGGAGATAGTTGATAGCTTGAAGGCTATTGGAAATGATAAAGCTCCAGGTATAGATGGTTTCAATGCCATGTTCTTCAAGCAGTCTTGGCATATCATTGGGAGGCAGGTGATGTTAGCAGTTACAAATTTTTTTCAAACTTCCAAAATGTACAGTCCAGTCAATTGTGCAACAATTACTTTGTTACCCAAGGTTCCCAATCCCCAAACTGTGAAGGAGTTTAGGCCAATAGCTTGTTGTTCAGTCTTGTATAAGATCATATCCAAGCTGTTGGCTAATAGACTCCAAAAAGTGATGAGTAGTATTATATGCAACTCCCAGGCAGGATTTATACCAGGAAGAAGAGTAGCAGATAATGTGATATTAGCTCATGGGCTAATAAAACAGTACTCCAGACAACACATCTCTCCCAGATGCATGATCAAGATTGATCTACAAAAAGCCTATGACTCTGTGGAATGGAGCAGTCTACAACAGATTATGGAAGAACTTGATTTCCCTAGCAGGTTTATTAAATGGATCATGGAATGTGTTCAAACTGTTAGCTACACTGTTGTAGTTAATGGTGAAACAACAAAGCCCTTTCAAGCTGCTAAAGGATTGAGACAAGGAGATCCAATATCTCCCTTCTTGTTTGCTATCATTATGGAATATCTTAGTAGAGCTCTGGCACAATTGCAGCATACTAAGAACTTCACATATCATCCAGGATGTAAGAAGCTGGGAATCACTCATTTGAGCTTTGCAGATGATTTGTTATTATTTGTCAAAGGGGAACCTCAATCAGTAAGTGCTATGTTTCATTTCTTCTCTCAATTTCTAGCTGCTACTGGGCTGAAGGCTAACCTAAACAAAAGTGCAGTGTATTTTGGGGGGGTTGCAATTGAAAATCAACATCATATCCTCAATCTTCTTGGTTATGTTAAAGGTGATCTTCCTTTCAAATACTTGGGAGTCCCATTAACTACCAAGAAACTATCAGTTACTCAATGGCAACCTTTGGTTGATAGGATCACAGCAAAGATAACATCCTGGACAGCAAGATATCTATCCTATGCAGGCAGGTGTCAACTGGTTCAATCTGTTATTCTTGGAGTCCAAGCTTATTGGGCTCAGCTATTCATTATGCCTTCTAAAGTTGTCAAGCTATTGGAATCTATCTGCAGAACCTACATTTGGTCAGGGTCTGTGACCATCAACAAGAAAGCATATGTAGCCTGGGAGAAAATATGTATGCCAAAATCTGTTGGGGGACTTAACTTAACTAACATCTCATTGTGGAACAAAGCTGCAATAGCTAAGCTAGGATGGGATTTAGCTCACAAGAAAGACTTGCTATGGGTCAAATGGATTCACAGTGTGTATGTTAAACAACAACAACTGGACAGCCTCACTATTCCAAATAATGCTAGCTGGATGGTAAGGAAGATAGTGGAAGGAGTAAAGCTACTGCAACTTCATAATTTGCTCAATGAAACTGCCTGCACTATAAGGAAGGTGTACTTGCAGCTGCTTGGAGATTCAGCCAGAGTTCCATGGAAGAATTTGGTTATGCAAAATGCAGCTAGACCAAAGGCTATCTTTAGCGTATGGTTACTGCTGCAGGATCGACTGCCTACCAAAAATAGACTGCTGCAATGGAAATTGAATATCTCAGGGATGTGTGTTATGTGCCAGCAAGAAGAGGAAACTAGAGATCATGTCTTCCTACATTGTATCTATGCTACACAACTGAGACACAAAGTACTACAATGGCTGAATATGGATGACTTCAATGGACATAACTGGATGCAATTCTGCAATTGGATCATTCTACAATCCAAAGGGAAATCTGTCCGAGCTCTCACATTCAAGATGACTATCACAGAAATGTTCTATAGTATATGGTTGGAAAGAAATGCAAGAATCTTTGAAAACACTTACTGTAATTGTGACAAACTCCTAAGTAGTATAGCCTATATTTGTAATGTTCGAGCTCATCCTAGGCTTAGTATACATATTCAGCAGTTCATGATATGAATACTGAATATTAGAGTAGCATAGATTTCGTGTTTTTACTAGATAGACAGTTGAGTTAAAACTGTCTTTGATATGTAAAGACCTTTTGGTGATTAATAAAAATTTTAATTACCAAAAAAAAAAAAAACTTTCTTTTTTTTGGTAATTAAGGATTTTAATAATCACCAAAGAGATTTCAATACAAAACCATAGTTCAGCCATTGCACAGCTGACTATCATATCTAGACTGTATATCAACTATCTCTATAACTATCCCTCTATTTACAGAAGATATTGCTGAAGCTGTTGTCTAATTTTAGGGGTTCCTCTAACATTACAAGTATACGCTATGTCCCTGAGTAGTTTGTCACTGCTGCGGAAAACATTCTCAAAAATCCTCGCATTTCTCTCCAACCATAAAGCGTAGAATGATTCAGCTACCACCATTTTGGATATGTTAGCCCTACTTGATTTTCCTTTAGCTTTACTAACAATCCACTTTATAAACTGCTCCCAGTTCTGCATACTGGAGTGATCTTCTCTGATCCAGGACAGTGTTTGGCCCCTTAATTCTGTAGCAAATGGGCAAGTATGGAAAAGATGGTCTCTGGTTTCCGGAGTTAGCTGGCACAGAACACATTTGTTATCCACAGTCATACCCCAATGCAGTAGCCTATCCTTGGTTGGTAGCCTGTCATGAAGTACCAACCATAATTTGAAGACAGCCTTGTGCCTAGCATAGTCCTGAGCAGTTAGATTCTTCCCTGGGACTCTCGGGAGTCGGCCAATCTGAAACAGATAGAGTTTCCTAATGGAGCATACTGGCATGTGCAGACTTTGATGTTGTTGTAGCAGTCCACTTGCTGCAATTATCTTTCGTACCATCCAACTAGCTTGCTTGGGGATAAGAGTGTTCTCCAATTGCTGCTATTTTATATAAACAGTGTGAATCCATTTGACCCACAATGTGTCTTTCTTGTGAGCCAAATCCCAGCAAAGTTTAGCAATAGCTGCCTTATTCCACAAAAAGAGGTTTGTGAGGTTCAGCCCACCAGCTGTATTCAGCAAACACTTTTTGTCCCAGGCAATGTAGGCCTTCTTAGAAATAACAACTGACCCAGACCAAATAAAACTTCTGCAGACTGCTTCAATAAGCTTTAGAATCTTTGTAGGGATAAGGAAGAGTTGTGCCCAGTAAGCCTGTAGACCAAAAACCACTGACTGTACCAATTGCATCCTCCCAGCAAATGACAACTTTCTAGCAGTGATGTGATCCTAGCGGTGATCCTATCTACCAGAGGTTGCCACTGAATCAATGCCATCTTCGAGGTGGATAGAGGAATGCCCAAATATTTGAAAGGCAAATCTCCATACACATAACCTAGGTGATCAATAATCTGCTACTGAACTTCAGTACTAACCCCTCCAAAGTATACTGAACTTTTGCTCAGATTGGCTTTCAGCCCAGATGCTTCAGTGAACTGGGAGAAATACTTGAACATGGTAATGACGGACTGACTTTCTCCTTTAGCAAACAGAAGTAGGTCATCAGCAAAAATTATGTGAGTGATGCCCAGCCTTTTATAACCTGGATGGTATAAAAATTCTTGGTCTTTCTTCAGTTCAGCCAGAGATCTACTTAGATACTCCATGATTATTGCAAATAGGAATGGGGAGATTGGATCACCTTGTCTAAGGCCTTTAGCAGCTTTAAAAAGTTCAGTTGTTTCCTCATTAGTCATCACTGTATAGCTTACTGTTTGGATACTTTCCATGATCCAGTTTGTGAATCTGGCTGGAAAACCCAATGCTTCCATTACCTGTTGCAAGAAGATCCATTTGACAGAATCATAGGCCTTCTGCAGGTCAATTTTGATCATGCATCTAGGAGTCACATGGGATCTGGAATAGTTTTTGATCAACTCATGAGCCAGGATAACATTGTCTGCAATCTTCCTGCCTGGGATGAATCCTGCTCGGCTTCACAAATGATGCTAGACATGATTTTCTGCATTCTGTTGGCTAAAATCTTGGAAATCATTTTGTACAAAACTGAGCAGCATGCAATTGGTCTGTATTCTTTGAATGTGGTTGGGTTAGGGACTTTAGGGATCAAAGTGAGAGAGGCACAATTTACTGGTTTGTATATTTTGGTAGTCTGGAAGAAATCCTTGATTGCACCTATGATCTGCTTGCCAATGATGTACCATGTCTTCTTGAAAAACACTGCATTGTATCCATCAATTCATGGGGCTCTGTCATCCCCAATTGCCTTTAAACTTTCCAGAATCTCAAGTTCAGTAATATCAGAACTTAACTCCTTCTTCTGTTGATGTGTTAAGGTAGGCCAATTGGTCATATACACTCGGTTTATGGCTAGCAGAGAAGCAGCTGATGTGCCCATTAATGACTTATAGAAGTCATTGATCTCCTTTTTAATGTCATCTGGATTAGTAACCTTGAGACCACCAGCTGTAACAAGCTCAGTGATATGCTTGTGTTGATTTCTTTCCTTCAGGACAGCAGAGAAATACTTGTTGCTAGAGTCACCCAGTTGGATCCATTTTGCCCTGGACTTCTGTAGTAGCATACTTTCTTCAATCAAGGACCACTTTTCCAGCTTCATTGCTATTTCCTTCTCTTTAAGTTGCAACTCATCAGTGTAAGCCAGTTCCATCTGATTCTGGATGTCCTTCAATTCTTGTCTACTATGATCAATTCTCTAACTAATGTTCTTAAAATCTTTAGTGTTTAAGGATTTTAAGGGGCCTTTCAGTGACTTGATATTGGACCATACTAATTTCATAGAAAACTGATTATTACTGTGCCAGTTGTCTTTGACCAGCTGATAGAAGTCTTCATGATTGGCCCATGTATTGAAGAATCTGAAAGGAGTCTTCTCCTTCCTAGTAGCTTCTGCTAGTGTAATCACCATAGGGTTATGATCAGAGATTAAGGGATGATCATATACAGTTTGCACATGACTCCAGTTAATCATCCACTCATAATTGCCAAAGACTCTGTCCAGTCTACTACATACTCTATCACTGCCTGTCTGCCTATTTGTCCAGGTGAAATACTCCCCTTTCCAGGGAAGTTCTGAAAGTCCAGCCTGTTGTATACATTGAGTGAACTCTTGGATCTCTGCTTGCTTCACTTGATTACTTGACTGTCTCTCATTAGCATACAGAACAACATTGAAATCACCAGCAACTAACCAAGGTTCAGTAATAGTAACAGAATAATCCTGCAGATTTTTCCATAGTGATCTCCTCTGGTCAGTCCCATTAAAGCCATACACCACAGTGAGGTAACAGATTGCATCTCCAGAAATGTTTCTGACTCTTCAGTGAATCAATTGAGCTTCCTCCTGGATACCAGTGACTCTGATCAATTGTGTATCCCATATAATCCATACTCTACCATTTATGGAGCCCTGATAATTTGTTAGTAAACCCCAACCAGGAACCAACATCTTAGCAATCCTGTCTGCATTCTTTTCTTTAACCTTGGTCTCTACCAGACCAACAAGGTTAATATTGTTATTCCTAATATATTCCCTAACTTCTTTTTGTTTATCCCTTTTATTTACACCCCTAGTATTCCAGATTAGCCACTTCATTGACAGTTGCTAGGTCCTCCTTCATCCTCTGGAGGATTCTCAACTCTACTAATAGAAATTGTTTCAAATCAATTACTAACCACAATATGAGATAAATGTGGGAAGTTGGTGAGGTTGAATTATGGGGATTGAACTTGCTTCCCTTTGTCTTCATGTTTGTTCTTTCCTGTTACAAGTGATGGAGCGTCATGAGTCTCTCTCTGAATTACACTGCTCTGCCTTGTCTCAGTTTGCTGTAGAGGAACCTCCTGCTGATTCTGAATAGTCTGGATTGGAGCTTTGGTTCTCCATTCCTGAATCACTTTAGGTTTCTTCACTTGAGGAGGCTGGATTGGTTTAGGATTCATCAACAGTTGTGCCCAACCGTGAGACATTTCCCACAGTAAGATGGTTTCCAGTCATAAACCACTTCTTGCAGAAATTTCTTCCCATTTGCATCCATTAACCATATATCCCTAGGTAGCTCTTTGATAACATTCATCTCTATGAGCATTCGAGCATAGGAAATTCTAGATTGTTTGGTTGTACATTCATCCGTAAAAATAGGTTTCCCTAATACACTGGCTATTCTACTCAAGGATCTCATTCCCCAACAAGACATAGGAAGTTTAGGGAATTTGACCCATAGTGGAATCTCAACAGGGAATTCCTCAGTGAATTCAAAATCTGATGTCCATTGCTTGAGAATCATGGGCCTATTGTTATAGAATAAGGACCAACACATAAAACTTCTTTGGCATCATCAATTGTTCGGAACTTCACTATGTAGTATCCCTCCTCATGATAAAACAACTCTGGCTCTGGTACATGTGACCAATGGAGGCTGATGAATCTCTTCATCGCGTTATACCCAGGCCCATCCCCTAAAATATAGACAATTAGGGCACACTTCCACTTATTTTCTTCCTCCTCCACCTCTACTTTGTTCAGCTGGCCTACTGGTTGACCTTCAATCATTACCAGTGGGATGTATTCTAGTGCCATAACATTAGAAGCAAATCGATTCTTCTGAAAAAGATTAGCCCAGTTCCCCTTTGGTACATCGATTTTGCTTGAAGGCTCCTCCACTGGCTCCGTTATGCCCATCACTGATTGAGCTTGGGCTAGTATAAGCTTCTGCATGTGTCCATTTTCACCGGCCATCTGCTTCATCGGAGTTAACAATGCTTCAATCGAAGCAAGATAGCTTCCTTCCATCTCCATTACCTCATTAGATTGCTGTGAAGTCAAAGGATTTCTCACCTTCGCATGACGAATCGATTGTCTGCTCAGTTGCACCAGTGGTGGTCAGTTTCTCCGTAGGTGGTTGATTTATGGTTGTGATGATTCTATCTATGGTGAAAATCGGAATTTTTCAGGGCCGTCCCCTACCTTGACCCCTCCCTCTCGCCATAGATACGAGCTCGACATACGTTAACTAACGTGCGCCGAGAGAAGAACGAAGAAGAAGGGTTTAAGTATTCTTAATGTTGAATTCTTATTGAATATAGTATGTACTCAACTAACGTCACTCATGAATCAGCCAAGTTTCGAACTCACAACTTATACTAAAGTTTTAACACGCTTAATCATCTTTCCAAAGAATCATCTTCTTCAAGTTGGTTCAGCAAAGGGTTATATTTATATTTTACAGAATTTAACCTATATAAAATACCAAATATTTTTAAAGAAAGGGGTTCATATGAACCCTCTTGGCTCATGGTGGGTCCGCCCTTGTTTACTACTCCGACCCATGCCCCCCAAGCTATTTACCTGCCTTTATTATGTTCCTCTTCTTCTTCTTCTTCCTCATTTTACCTTTCTCCAATTCTCCGTTTCTTTTATATATCTTCTTATTTATTCTTACTGTAATCACCACTAGCTAGTCACATCAGCAACACGTAATATTCGTTCTTATTCGGCCTTAATTTAGTTTTAGTTTCAACGGAATCTTAAAAATTTGGATATTATTTTTTCTCGCTCAGATTTCTAATGGAGTACTCATTAATTGAAGTGGCGCTATTATTTTGAAGATTTATTGTTTAATTTGATGTAGTGATATAAAATATTGTTTATAGTATCTTCGAGTAAGCTTCCCAAATCTAAATTTTTATGTGTATTTGAATATCCACCATTGTTGGGCTTGAAGCTCAATTTAATTTTTGAAGATTCCTTGTTTGATTAGAAGTGGATACTGTTAAATATTGCTTATAGTACCTTTTGGAAGTTCATAATAAAATTTGATAGTTTTGGAGTTGATTTGAGGTGATTGAGATCAAAATTTTCAATTAAAAATCGAAGAACACCGCTACGGTATATAATATGTTGTAGGAGTATATAGTTATACTGCAACACTATACTATTGTAGTTTATAAAACAGTATACCGCTACAGTAGACTAATATACTACAGAAGTATATAGTTATACTGCAACAATATACTATTATAGTATATAATATATTGTTATGGTATACTGTAATAACATGCAAGATATTGTAACAATATGTTGTAATAGTATACAATATACTATAATAGTATTCTTACTACCCGTAAATTCACTTGTTTTTTCCCTTTTAATTTATTTTAAACTTTTACCTAGCGTGAACGGCAAAACTGAAAATGAAAGAAAATTTATAGTATGTATATGATGTGACGAAATACTCTTACAATTATATCCCTTTTGAAATTTTTAATTTTTTTTTGACAACTGATATTATTTTAGTTTAATAATTGAATTAAATTTTTTACTCTTTGCGTGCAATTTTATACCCTATTATTAGTATCAAGGGCGGACCCACCATGAGCCAAGAGGGTTCATATGAGCCCCCTCCTTTAAGAAATTTTGGTATTTTATATAGGTTAATTCTGTAAAATATAGATATAATCCTTTGTTGAACCAACTTGACAAAAGATGATTAAGCGTGTTCAAATTTGTATAGGTTGTGAGTTCGAAACTTGGCTGATTCTTCCTTTTCCTCTATGTGCTTTAGTTTTTATCTCTATTTTTGTACTTTATTTTTATTTTACATTTCATCTCTTTACTAAAATCTAATAGAAAATATTTTACAAGTTTGTTTTACTTTAGAAGGATCAAATTTTTCTACAAAATGAAATCTTACAATATTTTTGCTAAAATATGCAGGTGCAATCTTTAAAATTATTTAAAATTTGTTAGTTCAACTTAAATAGTTTATTTTATATTACATTAAAATTATTAATTTATTTTATAAGCTCTCTTCTCTTATAATTTGTATTAGTTTAGCGTAAGTCAAAACTTTTTTTTTTATTGTCTTTCGTTTGTAAATCAGTGACTTTTTCGTTACAAATTTTAGATTTTTTCTCAATTTATAGAGTCGAGAAGGTTTCTAAAGTGGGTAATAGATTTTAGTTAAAGTAGCAAAGGTGAAATTTTTTGAAATAATTTTTTTAATTTAAATAGATAAATTGTTAATATTTTTACTTAAAGTAAGTGGTCACTGATAAATATTTTAAATATTTTGTTCAACTTTCTTTCATAGAAAAAGGGGATGTTGACTGCAACTTTTTAAAGTAATTCATTTTGTGGCAGCATTATAAATTTAATGTAAAAAAAAGGCATCGGAAAAATCTTACTTCCCGGTGTTGAATTATTTTTTTTGAACCCGCTTGTTTGAAATTTTAGGTCTGCTACTACTGATTAATATAGTTATATACTATACTAGTATCATATTTTAGCTAATATTTTTTTAATTGTATTAACTATATTTAATTGGTACTTAATTTGATTTTTCTTTAGTAATAATATAAAAAATAATGAAAACAGTAAATGAAATTAGATTATGAAGAGAAAAAGAATATAAAAAACAAAAGTTAAATGAAATTAGAAAAGAAAAAATATAAAAAAAATAAAAAGAAAACGAGAAAAAAACAAGAGAAGAGAAAAAAAGAAAAAAGAAAAGAAAAGAAGTACAGAAATAAAAAAGAATTGGAGAATAAAGAAAAAATTCTCCACAAAACCTATTATGGGTCGAAAATATAATTAGTTTATGATTAGAAAAATAAATGAGTAGACAAGAATAAATAGTTTAATTTTTATCAATAATCGTGTCAAAACCTCATCAAAATAGGTAATACGGTCCAAACAAACTCAAAATTTGGAGATTGTCCATTTTTAAAAATTTGGAAAATTTTAATCTATTAATTTAAGAAATATACACCAATTTTCACGCCTTTTTTTTCTTTTAAAAAATGCAAAGATATTATTTTTATCATTAATAATATTATTTTTATCGTAATTTTTTTCCCGCTTGTCAATGGGCAGAATTTTAAGCTTAACAATTGTTGTCTTTGCTTGTCCCGTAAATAATACTTTGACTTTGACTTTAAAATTTTGTTTCAAACAAAGGTCAAAAATGAAAGATTACCCTAAAAAGTGTCATATTTCTCTCTTTTTTTATTTATTTGCTGAAATATGGTCAATGTCTTCCTTTAGCCCGGATAAAAGGCCAAAAAATATAGTGTTGCACTATACTTCTGCATATTATTGTGCAGATTTAGGTATATCAGCTCATGTCAGGCGTGATCAATTCGTTATTTCCAGACACTTCAAGGTATACATGCCCGGCGATCGCAGGCCTCGAAGTCACCTTCTGCCGTTCTCTTCTATTGTTTATCCTCTATCCAGATAGGGTTGCAATTGAGATTTTAGTACATTTCTGAAGAGCTTAAGACTCAGCTCCAACGGGGTTTGGGAATAATATATTTTAGTTCAGTATGGAGATTTTTATGAGACTTATTAGTTTATATCATGTTTTTAGTTGTTACTTTTTGTTAGGCTTACCTATTCATAGAGAATAGGTGCCATCATGACATCCTAAGGTGAAAATTTAGGGTCGTAACATTGGTTTTCAAGCGCCTCCTCGCACGTTGACCTCTCCATTAAACTTTCAGTGATGCAATCTCTTTCGACCCCAACTTCCGAACATACCTATCGAAAATAGTCACCAGCTTCTTCATAAGCCAAATTCTCATCCAACTACATTGAGCTAAAATCTAACATGTGTAATTGATCTTCATGGTACTTCCGAAGCATAAAAATATAAAATACAGAATGAACTCCCGAAGATTAGCAAAACAAGTATGCAGGCTACCTCAACAACCCTCTTAACACCTCAAGTGATTTTATTGGTGAAGAGTGTGAGGATTTCTTGATAATTTAATTAATATATAATGATAATTGTTACAGTCAAATATTTATAAATATTTAATAATTTTTTACGCATTTAAATGTATACAAAAACTAATGAATTTCGTAAAACCCATAAAATATGCTCTAGATCTGACACATCATATAACGTATTGTGAGGGTGTTTGGCAAAATTTATAGGCCAGTCAAACTGGCTTATAAGCACCTTTTTGCTTATCTACGCATTTGGTAAACACTCAAAGTGCTTCTTAGCCAAATGCTTTTAAGCTAAAATAAGCCATAAGTCATAAGCTAGTCACCCTCTTACGACTTAAGACTTTTATTAGTTTATCCTTAATAATATTTTCCAATTCACAAAATATTTTTCCCAAACTAAATTTTCTAATTTTCTTTTCATTCCATATATGTTGTTCATATGTTTCTTTACAAAGAAACTTTTTAATCTATAATCTTTTATAAATTTTTTAAGGATATTTAGTTATTTTAATAAAAGAATAAGTTATTAGCATTTTTCTAACATAAGAATTACTTATTATCTATTTCAGCATATATATCCAAATACATAGATATTTATTTAAAAAATTAATTTCATATTTTAAAATATTTTTCAGAACTTTAAGCTTATCAACTATTTAAAATTAACTAATCCAAACGGGCTCATTGTCTTTTGTACCTTAATTCATGTCGGCTATTTAGGGGGAACTTTGCTTATCAAATATGTTCTATATTACTTCTGAGTTTCCCTTTCATTTTTTTGGCATGAAAAGTGTGAAAAGTTTTTTCGTTAGATTTTTTGTGGTTTTCTAAGAAAGAAATAAATGGATTTTGTTTACAATTAGTAATAAGTGTTCTAATTATCTTTTTCCAGAAGTGAAGCACCTAATTTGAATTGTCCCTTTTTAATCCCATTGATGCACACTTTTTCCTTGTGTACTGCATCTCTAAAAGGAAAATCTGATCTGTTGAAAGTTTATATAATTTTATTTGAGAAAAGGTTCTAATAATTTCTTTCGTCTTGGTGGTTCTATGATGTAGTGGTTCGCACTCTGGTCTTTGAATCCAGTGACCTGGCTTCGACTCCTGGTAGGACCTTTTCTTGATTAATTGTTTTTTCAAATCTCCAAAGTTTATCAAAATTGAGATAAAATTTTCAAAGTTCATACACACAATTACATTCAGCTTCAAATTTTCTCAATGAAGAAAAACAAACCTTCAAGAAGACAAGAGAGCAGTAATTTCACCATTTACAGCCACTAAAAATATTGAAGCTTTGAATTCAAATTTGGATTTTCAAAAATTATTATTTTGATTGGGTGCTGTTGAAAATAATTGGGAATATATTTTGGAGTTTATATATCAATTTTAGGGGTTTTGGTAAAGATTAGGCTTGATTTTGACTAAAATTCAAATTGAAACTCGAAGAAGAAGAGAAGAAGAAGAAGAAGAAGACGAAATCAAGTCAAAATCAAGCCTAATCTTCTTCTTCTTCTTCTTCTTCTTCTTCTTCTTCTTCTTCTTCTTCTTCTTCTTCTTCTTCTTCTTCTTCTTCTTCGAGTTTCAATTTGAATTTCAGTCAAAATCAAGCTTAATCTTCACCAAAACCCCTAAAAATTGATATATAAACTCCAAAATATATTCCTAATTATTTTCAAGAACACCCAATCAAAATAATAATTTTTGAAAACCCAAATTTGAATTCAAAGTTTCAATGCTTTTTAGTAGCTGTAAATGGTGGAGTTGGTGCTCTCTTGTCTCCTTGAAGGTTTGTTCTTCTTCATTGAGAAAATTTGAAGCTGAAGGTAATTGTGTGTATGAACTTTGAAGATTTTATCTCAATTTTGATAAACTTTGTTGTTCTTCATTGATGAATTTCAACTGGAGTAAAATGGGGAACCAATTTTGTTAAAATGATTTCTTCAATTTTTTGTGAATTTAGAGGGAGAATTTGGTTTCAGAAGATGGAAAATAGTAAAAAGAACGTGGGTAGGTAAAATGTGGGTGAGACTGCGGGGTTTGGAGAGAAAAACGTGCATATTCCTTTAATTAAGGAGTAAAAAATGTACAGTTAATTATACCCTTAATTAATCATGGTATAGAATTGGTAATTTAGAATATTAAGTGTAATTAAGTCAAACCTTAAACATTGACGGTAATAAAGTTTTCCATGTGTCATAGAAATATAATAATTCCTTAATATAGACACGTAAACCTAAATATCTAGTTAATGAATTTAACTTTTACACACTTGTGACCCACCCCCACGTCGATTTCCCCATCCCCCCCCCGCTCCCCCCCGCCGGCGACCCCACTAATGTCGGTGCCACCTCTCTCCGGCGACCCTTCTCCCGCCGGCGACACCAACAAGTAAACCCTTTTCTCCCTCTCTCGCCCTCCCCCCTCCCTCTATCTAGCTCAGCTTCCTATCCCCCACCTAACCGCGTCGTCTTCCCCCCATCCTCTGTGAATAGTATTTTCGTCACCGTTTTTCGGCCATAACTCCGGCGTCCGGAGGTGGATTTTCGAAAACTTGGTGTCAAAAGAAGCATCTTCCCATTGCGCACAAACCCAAATTGATTTTATCCTCAAATCTATAACCAATTAATCAGGATCTTAATTTTCATTTCGCAAAATTATTGTAGCAAATAGAATTTCTGTCACTTTTTTTTACGCTAGATTTGGCGATTTACTTTAAAGTTTTTGACAATTATAAGCTTGTTATAAAAGTTTCAGCATATTCAATTTAAAGGAATCAAAAGATTTCTTTATTTCACACTTATTTCTTTCCTTTTCTTGAGTGTCAAAGTAGATTTTGAAACAGAAAATAGTTTTATTTTGTTTTTGACTGTTTCTGCTATTAAGAGGTTGATTCAGCTCAATCTGCTTTTATTTTGTTGTTGCTCTGTTGCTACTGTTGTTCTTCTTGCTATTGCCTACGATGCTTTATTAAACTTGGATTCATCTGCTGCTACTGCTTTCTATCAATTTTCTGCTCTTTATTCTCATCCGTAAGTTAATTTTCTTTTAATTCTTCTTTTCTTTGATGTTACAGTTCTAGTTTTCTGATCAACGTTGATTTATTTTTTCTGCCTGCTTTGGTTTTTATAGTCCTCCCCCAATCTGCTTTAGCTCTTCCATTAATAAGCTTTTCCCATTTTTATATGAAAATAGCTTCAACGCAAACTTTAACCTGCTACTATACTGCACAAGTCTGTCCGATTTAGCCTTTATTTGGCTATCTAAAGCTTGTTTTGTTTCGAGTTTTCTAGATTTTTTTGAATTCTTGCTTTTCGCCGACGATTTTTCCGGCGACTCCTACTCTTTTCCTCCTATTCTCTCTTCTGCTTTTTGTGGGTGTGTATGGGTGTGTTCTCTTTTCTTGGACAGGTGCCCTATTTTTCCGGCGAGGATTATCAGCGGCGAGGCCAGTTCACGGCGTTTGGGAGTGAAGAGCTAAACAACACCGGCCGGGATGTGCAAAAGTCGGTAGTAGTGGACCTTGGGCGCATCAAAGCCTACTTTCAGGTTTTTCCACCGGGAGTTGGTACCTCCCGCTCTCTTGTTTACTTTGTATACCTTTTTACTCATTTTAGCTAGCATTCCGTGTGAGGTTTACTCTGTTGCTATCTAGTTTGCATCTTTTTCCGTATTCCGCTGTAGTGCATGTGTACGTCACTATTCCCCATAGTCGGTTGGAGGGATAGTGGCCGCGGTGGGGGATGATAGTATAAGGTCATGACCTCGGGGGGTAGGGGCGATGGCGGGGGTGAGTATGGGGGCTGGGAGTGGTCCTGCGGGTAGGGCGGGAGGTAAGGGTGGGAAGAGGGTAACATACGCTCATAGATTAAGGATTGGGTCGTGGAACATAGGCACTCTGACGAGTAAGTTCATTGAGTTGGCGAAGGTTCTTCAGAGGAGGAGGGTTAACATAGTATGTGTCCAGGAGACTAGGTGGAAAGGGACGAAGGCGAGGAATGTAGATGGGTTTAAGCTGTGGTATTCTAGGGTCGTAAGAGGTAAGAATGGAGTGGGCATCTTGGTAGATAGAGATCTAAGGGAGTCTGTGGTCGAGGTTAGGTGAGTGATTGATAGGTTAATGTCAATTAAGTTGGTTATTGGGGGTTGCGTCCTCAACATCATCAGCGCTTACGCACCACAAACCGGCTTAGACGAGGAGGCTAAGAGGCGTTTTTGGGAGGGCTTGGATGATCTGGTGAGTAGTATTCCCCAATCTGAGAAGCTAGTTATTGGAGGAGACTTTAATGGTCATATTGGGGCTGATGCTGGTGGTTATGGTGAGGTGCACGGTGGCTTCGGCTTTGGGGTTAAGAACGGAGGAGGCACGTCACTACTTGATTTCGCGAGGGCTTCCAAGCTTCTGATTGCGAACTCGACATTTCAGAAGAGGGAGGAGCATTTGGTCACCTTCAAGAGTTCGGCGGCGAGGACTCAAATTGATTACCTCCTCCTCAGAAGGAGCGATAGGGGTCTGTGCAAGGACTGCAAGGTGATTCCGGGATAGTCCCTTTCGACTCTTCATAGACTCCTAGTGATGGATGTCGGTCTCTGGGTGAAGAGGAAGAGGAGGGGTGCTCAGGGACAACCGCAGATTAGATGGGGTGCTTTGACTAAGGAGAAAGCACAGGAGTTGGAGAGGAGGTTAGCTGAGGGCGGAGCTTGGCGAAGTTCTGGGGCAGCGGACGCTATGTGGCCAGAGACGGCGAACTTGGTTAGGGAGGTAGCACGGAATGTGCTCGGGGTGGCCAATGGTTATTCAGGCAGACATCATGGTGACTGGTGGTGGAATGATGTTGTCGAATGAAAGGTGGAGGTGAAGAAGGCGGCGTTTGCTAAGTTGGCAGGGAGCACAAGCGAGGAAGAACGAAGAGCGAATAGGGAGATCTACAAGGTAGCGAGGAAAGAAGCAAAACTGGCGGTTACGGAAGCTAAAAACGCGGCATTTGGTCGCATGTACGAGGAACTAGGGGAGAGAGGCGGGGACAGGAAGTTATTCCGGTTAGCTAAAGCAAGGGAAAGGAAGGCACATGATCTTGACCAAGTTAGGTGCATCAAGGGCTAGGATGGTAGAGTTCTGATGGGGGATTCTCAAGTCAAGCAGAGGTGGCAGGTGTACTTTAGAGACTTACTTAACGAGGAGGGGGATCGTAACATAGAGCTAGGGGAGTTGGGGCATTCAGAGAAACATAGAGACTTTGGGTACTGCAGGCGCATTAGGGCGGAGGAGGTCATGTGGGCTTTGCGTAGGATGAGTAGGGGTCGAACGACCGGGCCTGACGAGATCCTGGTGGAGTTCTGGAAGTGCATGGGTAGGTCAGGAGTGGAGTGGCTCTCCAGGTTGTTCAATGCGATCTTCAGGACCAAAAGTATGCCGGATGAGTGGAGGTAGAGTACAGTGGTGCCCTTGTACAAGAACAAAGGGGACATCTAGTGATGCAACAATTATTGGGGTATCAAATTAATAAGTCACACCATAAAGGTCTGGGAGCGGGTGATCTAGGCATGGGTGAGGGATATGACATCTATATCTGTGAACCAGTTCAGTTTCATGCCGGGTCGCTCCACTACAAAAGCTATCCACCTTGTCAGGCGGCTAGTGGAGCAGTTCAGGGATAAGAAGAAGGACTTGCACATGGTGCTTATCGACTTGGAGAAGGCGTATGACAAGGTCCCAAGGGAGGTGCTATGGAGGTGCTTGGAGGTGAAGAGCGTGTCGGAAGACTACATCAGAGTAATCAATGACATGTACGATGGATCTAAGACTAGGGTTAGGACGGTGGGTGGCGACTCGGACCATTTTCCAGTGGTTATGGGGCTACATCAAGGATCGATGCTTAGCCCTCTCTTGTTTGCCTTGGTGATGGATGCTCTAACCCGACATATTCAAGGGGATGTGCCTTGGTGTATGCTATTTGCTGATGACATAGTCTTGATAGACGAGACGAGGGTCAGTGTTATTGTGAGGTTAGAGGTATGGAGATAGACTCTCGAGTCTAAGGGTTTCAAAATAAGCAGATCTAAGACTGAATACCTGGAGTGCAAGTTTAGCGCCGAGCCGAGCCGAGCGAAGTAGGCAGAGACGTGATGATTGGATCTCAGGTCATCGCCAAGAGGGACAGTCTCAGGTATCTTGGGTCGGTAATGCAGGGGGACGGAGAGATTGACGGGGACGTCACTCATCGCATATGAGCGGGGTGGTCAAAGTGGAGGCTTGCATCAGGAGTCCTGTGTGACAAGAAAGTTCCACTGAAACTCAAGGGGAAATTTTATAGAGCTGTGGTTAGACCTGCAATGTTGTATGGGGCGGAGTGCTGGCCAGTGAAGAACTCTCATGTTCAGAGAATGAAGGTTGCGGAGATGAGGATGCTCAGGTGGATGTGCGGGCTCACCAGGTTAGATAAGATTAAGAATGGAGTTATTCGAGAGAAGGTGGGGGTGGCCCCGGTGGATGAGAAGATGCGAGAAGCGAGGCTGAGTTGGTTCGGGCATGTGCGGAGGCGAAGTCCTGATGTCCCGGTGAGGAGTTGTGAGCGGCTGGCAATTGTCGGCGTTCGGCGAGGCAGAGGGAGGCCTAAGAGGTATTGGGGAGATGTGATTAGGCATGACATGGCTAGAATGCGGGTTTCCGAAGACATGACCCTTGATAGGAATGTCTGGAGGTCTAGTATCAGGGTTGTAGGATAGGGGCTCCTAGAGTTTTTTGTACTCCTCACCCGGGGTTGGGTGAGGCTTGGCAGGGCTATCCATAGATGATTTTTGTTTTGGATTGAGTCTCCCTTATGGTATTTATTTATGGTAGTTACTGTATGATATTATTGCATGCTATTTTATTTACGTTTCTTATGTTTAGATAATTATTTACGCTATTTCTGCTGGAGTTACTAATGCTCTTTTGTTTCTGTTTTTGTTTTTGTTTTTCCTTTCCTTCACTGAGCCGAGGGTCGATTGGAAACAGCCTCTCTGCCCTTTCGGGTAGGGGTAAGGCTCATCTACATATTACCCTCCCCAGACCCCACTTTGTGGGACTATACTGGGTAGTTGTTGTTGTTGTTGTACACTGTGACCTGCAATATAACGTATATATTTGCAATTTCTAATTAAAATATAAGGACAATAAAAAATTCCTTACACTATCTATATATAAATTAAATCCTAGAATAAATATAAGAGATCAATCTCTTATAGATAGTATATAAATTTCCTTACACCATCAAATTAATTCAGCTTATTTTATGTAACATTATTTCTTTATGAGGCTGTAAGAAAAAGACATATTTTAATATTTTCTTTTGATTATAAGCTTTATCTTTTACCTTTAAAAACATGTTTTTATAGCAATAAAATTCTCATGTCTTATTTAAGATCATTAATCGTAAAATTTTTTCTTTCTTTCAAATTACTGTTATGTTGACGAGCCAGACGTTGCCATATAAATTAAAATATTGGGAGTAATTAACTCTTTTATAATAGATTAGATATGATAATCCAAAAAGTATAATATGTAATAACATGTTTTAACTGTTTTTTTAACAATTTATTATAACTATTTAAATGTATAATATTATAAAAATTCTATTATAAGTGCACTTAGACAAGAGGGGTTGCTATGATGGTAAGCAACCTCCACTTCCAACCGAGAGGTTGTGAGTTCGAATCTCCCAAGAGCAAGATGGGAAGTTCTTGGAGGGAAGGATGCGGGGGGTCTATTTAAAAACAACCTTTCTGCCTTAGAGTAGAGGTAAGGTCTGTGCACACACTATCATCCCCGGACCTCATTAAATAAATTATACTGGATCGTTATTATCTATTATAAGTGCACTTATATGACTCAAAAAATGGAGTATAGACAATTGCAAGTCCAAAATAACATAACCACTTGGATCCACCTGGGCCCCACAATCCAGAAATAGAAAATCAGTGGAAAAAAGCTCACCCCTTTACAGTATACCTGCTATTCCGGTAATTCTCCCCGCCCATAAATATCTCAAATCTTCCCCCGCCATCCTCAGTCGTCGTCATTCCTTCGACGACCACCGGATCTTCCATTACACGTTTGTTCCGGCAATTCAAATTCTCCATATTACCCCTCCTCTATTCCTCTAATTCCTTTTTTGTCCTTTCTATTATTTTCTGTCCCTTTTATTTCTCATATTTTGCATGGCAATAAATTTTCTAAATCGGGAGGTATCAGATTTATGTCTTGGAAAACCGGCATTACGGCCAATAATTTCGGCGACCGCCACATTAGCGAAGGCGATAGCGGTTTTGAAGAGATCCGGCGAGACTCATGTGAGCGTGTGGAAGGTTCTGGAAAAAGATGATTATTCTGTTGAATGCCAATGTATTGGGAAGGTTTCAATGGTGGATGTGATTTGCTATTTATGTAAACAGGAAAGTTTGATTGATTCTAATAAGGTACTTGAGGTTGGTGTATCTATGATTTTGGCTAAAGGGGATTCAGTTGTGAAGCATTTGGAGCCCAATTCAAGGTTTGTGATTTTTCTTTACTTGGAATCCTGCTACTTAAGTGTCATTTAATTTATATTTTGATATTAGTTGGAGAGCCAAATATTGTTTTAATGTATCAAATACTCTTGACATAGGTCACGGGTCCGGATCGTAGAATCAGCAACCGATCTACATTACACCTCCTTTAGGTGCGCCCCATATCCAAATCCCGCACAAACGCGGGATATTTTGTGGAGTTATCCTTTACTAAGAAAAAAATAAAAGACGTTTGAAACTTGAATCGCGAATATGCCGTCATGTCAAAGTTTCTCATTAAGGATAAAATAACAAATTGAGGTTATTTTGTAGTGAACAATAGAAATAGTGTCACGTAAACTGAAACGGAAAGAGTAGTTCTTAAATACTTTTAATTAGAAAATATAACGAATTTGTTGTTGTTGAACAGAATATCTAACTTTTCTTTAAATATTTTGAAGTTTTGAAGAGTCGATGACCAAATCACATTAAAATTAAATTAGTTGAAGAATTCACTTTTCTTCCACCTGATTGAATTGTCCCATGTCATGTACTCTCTTCTTGCATTTAATTAATTTAGTAGGATTTTACTATGATTACTGCTACTAATTGCTTTTAATTTTTTCTCTTCTGAGAATCGCTTTTCTTAGCTCGTTTTTTAGTTTACTATTTTTGTTTTTTGAAGTTTCGTGTTAAGAATTTATGCAGTCTTCATCTTCTACTCTGAAATTTTGTGGCGGAGAGAATTTAAAAAATCTTTTCTTTTCTTTTTTGTGGTTCCAAATATGATAAGAAGATTAAGGTGATTATTTTTAGGTAAGAGTTCCGAATTCTTGATGCTTGAACGTATGACTTAGTATCCACAGAGGAAAGCTAATAAATATTGAGAGTGGATGTTCAAAAATAACAATGCTAAATAATTTGTTGAAAAGGAACAATTTTTAGCTCACAAATCACAGTTTTTTCATCAAGTGGAAAACTTTCAGTCGGTTTATCAACGTGACATTTTATCGTCTTTTTTCCTTAAAATATCAGCTACAAGTTCATTTCATGCATCATCAAGTGGTTTTAATTTGTTTGATCCGTTGTCTTTAATTTTTAATTTTTCTTTGGCGGAGGGTTTATCGGAAACAGTTTCTCTGCACTCTCAGGATATAGATAAAGTTTGTGTACACATTATCCTTCCCAGACCTTACTTGTGAGAGTTGACTGAATTTGTTGTTGTTGTTGATCCTTTGTCTTTGTCTTTTTCTGGTTTAGATATGTAGTTTAGATGAATATCCTTGGGCACATGAGAGGCAACAACTTTTTAAGGCTCTTTTACGAAAGCATCTTGTATTTACATCAAATCAATCAACGACATGTTTTTCATACACAATTTACCATTTAAACCATAGTTACATGACATGTATTCTCATTTTAATTTGCAATTGCAAAGGTTATTGGTTGATTTTTGTGCAAACACGAGATAGGGATATGTACTGTACCCTGATAATGTCAAACTATATCTTATAAAAAGACACACACGGACGTAACAAATATATTCTGAGTATTTCTGCCCAGAGTCGAACCACATGGAATTAACCTATCAATTTTGTCGAGCTTACTAAATTCACGGATCAATTTCCCAAACTTTGTAATTCACAATTGATGATATATCTAACAACTAAACTGAAAATAAATAACAGTTGAAAGTTAACTAATCTTGATTTATAAACAATTGGAATAAAGTCTATGGTAATGGTTTTCCCCCTTGTTGATTTTCTTGGTTGAATATGTTTTACAACTGAGACTTAATTGTCTCCATCAATCATAAACGCTCCAGCTACATAAATCTTTCTCAAATAATTATGATAATTTACTAGACGCACTTTCTCAAGCTACGCTACCTAGATTCACATTATGGTTCACTTAGATTGCACTCGAGGTATCGTTATCTCTAATCCAACCTCTAAGCCCTCGGTTATGACTCTCGTCTATACTCCGGGAGTGATGTTGTTCATACAATCACCTAATTATGCACTCTCTCTCAAGCAGATACATACTAATAGGGGCGGAAAATTGAGGGCCTTTCAACTTAGCACAATCAAAACATGGATGAACAAATAGAGATTAACAACCAATTCAAAACTATATTAATATAACAGCCAAGTCATTCCCAATGGGTTTCACCAAAATCTTAGATTAAAGTATTTAGCTACTCATAGCAACGTAAGATAAAACTACTAAATTATTCATAATGGAAGAATTGCAAGAAAAATAGAAGAGATAAAGAACTATGATGTTTTGGGTAATCTCTCAATCTTGTTCTTCTTCCAAAAGTAATCTAAAAAATAAGCCTTTCCCCATCTTGGACGAGTTTCTACATCTTATAATGATTTTACCAAAAGTTTGGCACTTTGGCCCATAAATTTTTGGATCGTGAACATTTCACCACGGCCACAGCGTGTACCGTGGTCGACCGCAGGGAACACTGCCTGGGTCTATTTTGTCTTTTGTCTCCGCGCTCTACTCCGCTGTCCAGTCATTTCTTTTGTTCTTTTGTGTTCAAGTACTTTTTGAGTGGCTGTTTTCTTCACATTATTGCCTCCAAGCACTTCATGTTCCTTCCTCGCATATAGTATTCCTGCGAAACCAATTAGCACCATTTAAAGTATTTTATTGGCAAATTACCTTATAAAACAACAACAAAGCATGGGCAATTAAGGTGTAAATATTAACTATATAACCTATTATCACGCTCGCACGTCTCTATAAATTTTGATTGATACATTGAGGGACATTACTTATTAGGTGATACCAACTAATTGGTAACGAGGCTTAGTCGGGTTAGATACTTGTATGGCAGTGTCGGGATTAGTGTGAGATTTGAAGAACTGCTGGATGGATTTGGACTAGAAAAGCTTTGCTTATATTATGTTTTTATTTGTATTTGATTTTGGGAATTGATTGAAGATTATGGTGAGAGAGTTTGTTCTTATTTTGATTATTCTTTTGCTTTCATAAACAAAGCAAAAGGTATTTTGGACAAAAAAAATAGAAAATCTGTGCAAGACAATAGTACAACTTGTGACAAACAGAAATCCTGCTTAACCTGTGACAAACGGAAACCCTGCTTACTGTTAGAGAACCCGTTACTGTTGTTATTGCTTGCTGCAACTACTTCTTTTTCCATATTTGGATGAGCCGAGATTCTATTGGAAACAATCTCTCTACCTTCACTAGGTAGGAGTAAGGTTTAGGTACACAATACCCTCTAGAAACCTCACTTGTGGGATTATGAGGTTTTTTTTTTTTGTTGTTGTAGTATTGATACGACATTCATATAGAGGATTTATAGCCGATCGAACTAGCTTGAGATTGATGCACAGTATGTTGATTGATTTATTGTAGAGAGCTGTTATTGGTATTCTTCTGAAATTTCTTTATTATTTGTTCAGCTTACTGGAAGCAATAGATCACATTCTTGAAGGTAAACAGAACCTTGTTATACCGATTTATAACTACAAAAATTCAAGGAGAAAGGCTTTGAGTAAATCTTCCTCTCTGGAATCCACGCATCATAACGGAGTTGAATACTGTTGGCTAACACAAGAAGACGTTGCTCGCTTCCTTCTCAATTCCATTGGAGTCTTCTCTCCTATGCCTACGTTTTCAATTGAATCACTCAACATCATCGATCACAACATCTTGACTGTTCGTTGTCATGACCCTGCAATCTCTGCTTTGGATTCCATCGCTCTAGCACATATTGAACAAACAGCAGTGGCAGTTGTCGATGATGGAAACAGACTAATCGGGGAAATCTCCCCCTCTACTCTTGCCTACTGTGATGAATCTGTTGCAGCAGCAATCACGACTCTTTCAGCAGGCGACCTTATGGTGTACATTGATTACGGTGGTCCTCCAGAGGACTTGGTTGAATTGGTAAAAATGAGGTTACAAGAGAAAAAATTTGGTCTGATGCTAGAACTGATGGACAAAGAATTTTCAGTGTCGTCTTCATCATCTTCAGCTTCTAGTTGTTCATCTGATGATGAGTCGGGGTCAAGTAGAAACGGGTCAGGACGATATTCTTCAGCAAGAAGGTCAGAGGCGATCACCTGTTATCCGGGGAGTTCATTGGTGGCTGTGTTAATTCAAGCGCTTGCATATCGTGCGAGTTCCATTTGGGTCATTGATGAGGATCAAAATTTGGTTGGAGTTGTAACTTTTAAAGGAATTTTGAAAGTTTTTAGGGGTTTAGCGAATACAAGGTGTAAACCTGAAAGGGGGAATTTATCAACTCACTAATAACCTCAGCTTGTATCCATATAAGTAGTAGATTATATTTACAGCCTATGTTACCAATTTTAATGATAAACCTTATCTTTGGATTTATAAGTTGATTTTGAAGGAAGTAAAGATATTATATTGAATTACAAGAAAGTCATCTTATATTGAAAATTTGACATTTCAATACATAATTTGATAATTTTATTTTCCACTAATGTATAACCATTGAAATTTTTAGCAGTCAAAACATTGTGTTCGTTCTAATATATAATACACTCTTCATATAAAAATTGTTTGGCGCTTTTCACTTATAATTAATCCATTTGACCAATTTTAAGAGCTAAAATTGGACTTGGAGGGTGTTTGGCCAAGCTTATAAGTTGGTCAAACTGGTTTGTAAGTACTTTTTGACTTATTTACGCGTTTGGTAAAATTAAAAGTGTTTATAGTGCTTATAAGCTAAAAATAAGTTAAAAGTCATAAGCTGGTCTCCCCCAACTTATCAAATTTTAGCTTATAAGCACTTTAGATTTGACCAAGATATTTACTATTGTATCCCCAAAATACTCTTTTTAAAAATAAAACTCTTCATATACCTAGTTCTTCAGCTGCTTATTATTAATTTCAGCATTTTTATCCAAACACATAACTGCTTATTTTTTAAATTAAGTTCAGCACTTAAAAGTATTTTTCAGCACATAATGCTTATGAGCTACTCTAAATCAGCTAAGCCAAACGAGCTCTAGATTAATTTTTTTTTAAAAAAAAATGAAATTTAAGTATTCATGAACTATATGAACATTACTATAAGTTACAATTCTCTTCTATCTAACAAGCAAAAGAAAAATAAATTTAAAATATTAGTGGGAATTTAATTTACAATAAAGTTGTTTTTCGTGTAGCCTATAAATTATGAGTTCAAGTCGTAGAAGCGATCATTAATACTTATATTAGGTTAGACTATCTACATCATATTTCTTGGGATAGGCTCTTCCTTGGACATGTGTGTGTGAATACATAATATCTATTTTTTTTATACCCTGCATAAATATGAGATGCCAAAATATCAAATATTTATTAGAGAGAAAAGACATTATTATTATTTTTTCCAAAGGTATAATAATCTTTCTTATTTGAGTTACTATCTCTTTTTGACTCCGCCAAAAATTATTTATATTTAGCTATATAATGTTCCTTTATAGAGTGTCATTTACCCTTCTTTTTCTTCCCACGAGCGTCAAACTTTAGACAGATAGTCCATATGTTCATTTTCTTTTGTAGGTCCCATCCAAAATATCATTATTTTATTGAAACTACATCTTCTTTTATTATTTTAAAAAATCAAAAACAAACCGCAAATTTAGCTATTAAACTATACTAGAACAGAATCAAGAAAATCAAAATATCCATACAAGGGAAGGGTGGTTCAAGACGGAGAAGTAAAAAGAGAAGCAAAAAATGGGATTTGAGGGGAGAAAGAGAGAAGAAGAAGAAGGTGTATTTATGGCTACTGATTTCTTTTGGTCATACACAGATGAACCTCATGCTTCTCGTAGAAGACAAATCCTCTCTCAGTACCCTCAAATCAAACAGCTTTTTGGCCGTGACCCTTTTGCTTTTCTCAAGGTATATTCCCTCTTTCATAAATATACAAACTTTTGTTCCCTTCTTATGTTTTTTTCCAAATAATGCTTATATGATATTGCTGTATTAATGGTGTTGCTTAATTGGTCATTTTAGATCTGGCTTATAAACATGGGTACCAAAAGTTTGAATCTTTTTAATCGTTTTGGGGTTTTTACTATGTTAGCTTGCTCTGTGTATAATGCATTGTGTTTTCAAGAATCTGCTGTTGATCAGATTTGGCATTGTAGAATGTTTGTATATATTGGAATCCTCTCAGAATTTTATTGGTTAAATATGCAATTTGAACCTGATAATTTAACTGTGAAATAGGGTAGGATTTGATTCTTTTAGCTCTTGCTGTAAAAGTGATTGAAAATCCTTTTTTTTTTTCAGTTTCTTGAAAAGGGTAAAAACTTTTGCCTTTTCAGACATTTTAGAGGGTAGGGAAAAGCTTGCATCTAGATTCAGATGGTTTGGCATAATGTCATGTTCCAATTTGTGGTGTCATTTTCATTGTTTTCAACAAGTTAATTGTTAGGTTATTCATTTGTTTATTCACACTGTAGATGCAATTTGACAACGAAAAAAAGAATGAACGTAAATAATGAAAGAAGTGCCAAGGGAGTGGCCTAGTGATTACCCATTATCCGTCAGAGCAGGATTGGAGCACCGGCTTGGAGTGGATGGCTGAACCAGCATTCTTTTAGGCAAAAACGCCACCACCTTACGCGGTAGAGCTGTGGGAACCACTGGATTTTTGAATGATGAATCCTGTGGTTCCTATAACTCTGTCGCGGAAGGTGCAGTCAAGGATGGAGCTAGAGTGTCAGCCATGGGTTCACGTGAACGCAGTTGCTTTTGTCCAGACCTTATGTATATATTAAAAGATTCACTAAATATTTGTAATTATTTGACTTTGACCTCAATTGTTATTGTACTATTAACTTTAGGTTGCTGTAGGATCCTATAAACTTCAAATACTAGATCCTTTCTCTGGGCTGGCGGTTTGTTTTTGCCTAAAAGATTGCTGGTTCAGTCATCTGCCCGAGCTGGCACTCCAATCTGCTTTGTCCTTCTGTCGGTTAAGGGGCTAGCTGAGGAGTTAGTAATGATCCATTCAAAGGTGCTCCTTTTAAGCTGGAGTAAGGAATTGTCCACCTCATCACCCCGAAGGTGAGGGAAAACCATGGGGACCAGGATTCGTTTCCAGTAACGATATAGTCGCTAGCTGATTTTTTGTACAAAGAGAAGCAATAACTCTCTTAGCAATTTTGTGCTTCTTCACAGCATTTAGATTGGATAGGAGCATCTTTTCTTACCAATTTCTGTTGCAACGCTATGATTTATCCTGATGTCTTTCGTGAACTTCTTAACTTATATTGACAATAGAATCTTCCGTGCGAAGTGCTTTGAATCTTTTGGGTCTTCTTAGTATTTCCCTACAATTTAACAAGCTTTCAGGCATATGATTTTTCATGAGTAATTAGATTTTACCATCCGCTACAATTTTCTTTGTTTGTTTATCGATTTTCAAATTTTGCATTGCAGATATCGATGGTTGTTTTGCTTCAGCTTTGGACAGCTACCTTCCTCCGTGACGCTAGTTGGCTGAAGATATTGATGGTCGCCTACTTTTTTGGCTCTTTCCTCAACCACAATCTCTTCCTAGCCATTCACGAGCTTAGTCACAACCTCGCTTTCTCTACTCCAGTTTACAACCGTTGGCTTGGGATTTTCGCCAACCTTCCCATTGGCGTTCCCATGTCTGTTACCTTCCAAAAGTATCACCTCGAGCACCATCGTTTTCAAGGAGTCGATGGAATCGATATGGATATCCCGAGTCTTGCTGAAGCTCATGTTGTCAAAAACATCATAGCAAAATCAATATGGGTCATTCTCCAACTCTTCTTTTACGCTCTTAGGCCACTTTTTCTCAAACCTAAACCGCCCGGCATGTGGGAGTTCACCAATTTGATTATCCAACTATCCCTCGATGGAGTTATGGTACACTTCTGGGGTTGGAAATCTTTAGCTTATCTGATCCTCTCGACTTTTGTTGGGGGTGGAATGCACCCAATGGCCGGTCATTTCATCTCCGAGCATTATGTGTTCAAGCCCGAGCAAGAGACATACTCCTACTACGGTCCACTTAACCTTATGACGTGGAGCGTAGGTTACCACAACGAGCACCATGATTTCCCTCGGATTCCTGGAAGCAAGCTCTACAAGGTGAAGGAGATTGCACCAGAATACTACGAAAACCTAGAATCTTACAAATCTTGGAGCCAGGTTATCTACATGTATATAATTGATCGGACGGTTGGCCCTTTTAGCAGAATGAAGAGGAAGTTGTCGACAAAGACGGACAAGAAATCTGAATAGGTACTGTTAGTGTTCTGCTTCTTTTTCCACTTCCTTCCAATCTTGATATGGATATTTTCTATCCATTCTTTGATTCTTAATTATTTTGTTTGTAACATTATGATAGCAATCCTGCATCATGTGCACAATAGATGTAGTCTATGTACGAGTACTACATATTCATTTTTATAGAATTTTTGTGTCAGTAACACTTAATTTTCTGTTGATGATGATGTGAGTTGAGCTTAAAAAAGGAGTAAGGACTCATATACGCGACCCCAACTTGTTTAGGACTGAGGCGTTATTGTTAGAAAATGGTGGGTGGCCTGTTGCCAGATTACCTCCTTCTTAAGAAGCAGATTTATCTTAAGATATTATTTTACCTAAAAAATCGAGTTAATCTTGTCATAAATGTGAAAGTGAGATATTGTATCTTGTCTATGCAGCGATTTCTCTACCTTCATAATTACCTTTCCCAGACCCCACTTGTGAGATATTAATTTTTTTTTCAAAAAGTTTCAACTATGAAACATAAATTTTTGGAGCATTAGTTTGCTTTAGAATGGTTGGATTTTGGTATTTCTTTTCCTATTTTGGGATATGAAGTTCTTCAAGTGAAATAAAGAAAAGATTAAATTGAGACATTAGGAGCTAAGAAAAGATTAGATGAAACATTTTCCATTTATTTCAAAATATTTGAAAAAATAAAATTTACGGCTTCAATTGGCCATTCTGCTACTTTAAGTTTCAAATCAGTTACATGCTGGAAAAAATGCATTATTTATGGTACTTATGTGTCTTATTATGTAAGCAAATATGGTTGATAGTCCTTTATGTAAAAATTGCACGATTATTTTTTTAAAAACTTTTAACTTGTACTCACTTTTTAAAAAACTTCAACTCCTTTCTCCTCCTTCGTTTTCTTCTTCTTCTTCTTTTTTTTTTTCCAGCTTTAATTTTAGTCCAAAAGTTAATCTTTTTTTTTTTTTTTTCAGTTTTAATCTTTATGTGGTAATAGATGAGGAAAATTGAAATTCTCTATTGTAATAGTATAGAGTTCTTAATTAACTTACGTAACTCAGTAGGTGAAGGAATGTTGGCACCTCTTGAAAATAGGAATTGAGTTTGCATCACTTAAAAGTAGGGGTATGCATTCGATTTATCGATTCGATTTTGACCCTTATCGATAATTACTTATCGATTATCGATTTGTATATATGCTTATCGTTATCGTTTCAATAAGGTTTTGATTTTTTCGATTTCGATTTATCGATTTTGGGGTCTTATCGATTCGGTTATCGATTACACCAATAAGAAAATTTGCGGGATTTTACGGAAAGTATATCGCTATAAACGCGCCTAACTTATATGGATAAAAAGAAGCTAAAGTAAGATGAAACCATTTATAACATAAAATTTGTATTAACAAGCACATGCAAGAAAACTAAAGTAAGGAATCAAATGTATGCCACCAACATTCCAACGGTATAAAAAAATAAAACAAGACAAAATACATCATCATGACTAATTTTATTTTCCATTAATTTGAACTTCATTCCCTTGATCTTTAAATATAATTATTCCTTAAATGTGGTAGAGGAAATAATAGGGTAATGGACTTAGAGTAAATGAAATGGTATACATTAGGGAAAATGATATTGTATAGCCGCTTTCAAAATAGTAGCGGAATATATATACATTCTGTATGTTATATTAATCTACACAAATAGGTAATTATTCATTTTATAAGTGTCTACAGTGATAGGGGTGTGCATTCGACTTATCGATTCGATTTTTACCCTTATCGATAATTGCTTATCGATTATCGATTTGTACATATGCTTATCGTTATCGTTTCAATAAGGTTTCGATTTTTTCGATTTTGGTTTTCTCGATTTCGATAACAGATAATCGATTCAATTTATCGATAAATCGATTCGAATGCACACCCCTACTTAAAAGGATTCATTGGTCTTGTTAAGATGGAGTTAGGAGATTTTTTCGCCTTGAAGTTTTCGGCTGTGATAAAATCAAGAACCTAATACCCAAATGGTTGCTGCAATGCCTCCTAAATCTGACTGAATTCTCTGTAAAATGGTACAAGGAAACGCATAGATAAACGGAACTTCAGCTCTACAAAAACTTCAGTTCTAGAGGTAAAGTATTTTAGTTACAATACAAAAACTTTAGCTCTTGAAGTTTCCCAATTACAACACAAAATTTTTAGCTTTAGAGCTGGAGTTTTCCGGTTACAACACAAAAATTTCAGCTCTAGAGCTGGAGTTTCCCAGTTACAACAAAAGACACTCTAAAGCTGAACTTCAGGCCCGGCTACTAAAAACCTGAAGTTTTGCGTGATTGCCTTTGCTACTTCAGCCCCGTGTGCTGAAGTTGTGTAAAAAAACGAGTACGCTTGCAATTTTTTTACAAAACGAACACAAATTAAAATATGGCATAAAAAGCGAATATAAATATAAATGCCCCGTCTTTTATATAGTGTCGACACCATATATGGTAGTGACGGAATGGATATGATCCCCCTTTAATTAAAGGTTTTGAAAAATTCTGAGTATGGAAAAAATTGTGGTAGAGAGTGTTTTCTTTGATAGATTTACACAACGTGATCCCAAAGCGAGTATTGATATCGGTGGGGAAAAAAAAGAAGTTATTGAGTGACAACATTGGTGCAAATATTAAAGATATCAAAGGAACAAGATGAAGGGAAAAAATCAAAAGTACTTTTTCATATAAAATAAAAAATTTGAATAAAAACTCTCTTAAAATTAGAAAAAATTTCAGCATAATATGCTTGAGTTCAAATTTTACAAATGAGATTCCAGTATAATATGCTGGAATTTCATAATGTGCTAAAGTTTCAATATAATATGCTGGAAGTTTATACGCAGGAGCTTCATAATCCAGCAGTTATGCTCGAACTTTCTGTGTTTAAGCTAGGGAATTTTTTTTTCTGAATTTTATCTTTATATAAAAAATAGTAACTATTTTTTGATAATTTTGTAAATGCTGATTATTTTTTAATTATCAATTCGAAAAATAACTATCCCGTACTATTTGCACGAAAATAAAAGAAAATCTCAAAATACAACTACATGTTTGTTCTGTCGTTAGATTAAGTGGCTCAATTTTCTTTTCCTATTTTTCTTTTGTTTAATTATTCGATATCTGATACTCTATTGATTGACTAATCGGATTTGCATCGTGTAAAGCCTTTAAAAGAGATAAATTAATTTGTAATGTGTTAAAGCACAGTAAGAGAGAAACTGCTTCCAAGGTTGGATTTTCAATTGAAAATCTCCTAGAAATTTATTAAATGTTTGATAGCAGAGGCGGAAGGGGTTCATCCGAACTTTTTTTGTTAAAAACTTTTACTATATATAAAGCAAAATTTATTTTCTTATCTCAATATATTATTATCCCCTTAATATAATTCAAAAGCATAACTTAATAGTAATAGGTATTTAAAATCTTTATAAGGTTGTCTGTTCAATTTTTACTATCTACGATCTCATTTAATTTTTTAATTTTTTTCTTTTTTTGAATCGTTAACAAAAATTCTGCCCCATCACTATTTGATAGTGTAGGAACTATTTACAGGAAATATCCAAAAATAGCTGGCATGGATTCTCATGATTAGATTATGTGAAACAAGGGGTCTATTAACAACAATCAAACAACCGATTTTGGAGAAATCAGATAACAAAGCTGTACAGACCGTCGATACCACAGTTGTACCTGAGCAAGATGCAAATGAGATGACATCGCATCAAGATACAGTCGCAAGGAAGCTTGATTTGCCTTCAGTAGTTCCGAGTGAAGTCGGTCTGGCTCCACTAGTTCCGACTCAGGTGATTTCAGACCCATTGAAAGCATCAACCAGTGGAATAGTAGCCATGCAGCAGTCTATTCAAGGTCAATCAGCTATGGAAGTAAAGGAGAACCCAGAAACCAGCAGAAACAGTGTGGAGAAACCCAAAAAGGTTTGGTCTACTCTATTTCAGAAAAATAGGTTTGCGACACACGGAATGACGTTGGATTATATACCTCCTGTAATGATTGATGGACAACCTGTGGTACAATTGAATAAATCAAGTAGAAGAGGAAGAGAAGAAATGGAAATGTGCTTTAGTTGTGTACATTATAGGGGATGGGACTGGTTTCAATGCGATGAAGAAGTTTATCAGTCTTCACTGGTCACATGTCCCAGAACCAGAGTTGCATTATCATGAGGAAGGGTATTATATAGTTAAATTCAGAACGATTGAAGATGCTAAGGAGATCCGATGTGCAGGGCCTTACTCAATTGCTAACAGACCTATGATCCTTAAGCAATGGTCACCAGATTTTGATTTTACTGAGGAATTTCCTTCTAACATTCCTCTATGGGTAAAATTTTCGAAGCTCCCAATGTCTTGCTTGGGAATGAGATCACTAAGCAGGATTGCTAGTGTCTTAGGAAAACCTATTTTTGCAGATGAATGTACAGCTAAACAGACAAGAATTTCCTACGCTCGAATGCTTATAGAGGTTACTCTCAATAAAAAGTTACCAGGGGATATATGGGTCATGGATCCAAATGGAAGGAAGTTCTTACAGGAGGTGGTGTATGATTGGAAACCTTCCTACTGTGAAAAATGTCAAATGGTTGGCCATAATTGTGCAGCAAAGCAGAACTTCAACCAGCCTAATCAAGTGAGGAAGGCCAAGGTGGTTCAGGAATGGAGGACTAAACTTCCTGCCCAAACTGTGCCCATACAAAGAGAGACAACAGTGAAACAGATTTTGCCAAATGAAGCTCCTATAGAGGTTAATGTACCTCAACTTCTGGTGACAGAGAAAGATAAGCAAGAAGCCACTGACTCCCATCACTGTTAGTAATAGATTTGAGGCAGTTTCTGGTAGTAAGCATGATGATCCACCTGGGGAAAAAGGGGGTACCAGTTTTCATCAATGAAGTGGTTATTCTGGAACATAAGAGGAGTTAATAAAAGATACAAGCAGAAAGAAGTTAGGGAGTATATTAGGAGAAATAAAATTAGTCTTGTTGGTTTGGTAGAAACGAATGTTAAGCAAATAAATGCTAGTAGAATTGCTAAGCTACTGGCACCTGGATGAGGTACTTTAACAAACTATGTTTCTGCTCAAAGTGGTAGAGTATGGATACTATGGGATCCAAACATATTTGAAGTTGAGGGTATCCAGGAAGAAGGTCAATTGATACATTGTAAGGTTAGTAGCAGAACAGGAGATATTACATGCTTTCTTACTGTGGTATATGGATATAATGGAATGGAAAGAAGATCTCTATAGAGTAGTTTACAGACACTTTCATCGGGGATAACAGAAGTATGGGTAGTTGCAGGGGATTTCAATGTTGTTTTATATGATAAGGATAGACAATCCTGTAATCCTGTCAGATATGCTGAAAATCAAGAATTTAGTCAATGCATTCAACAAGCCGGACTGTCAGAACTACCTTGGAAGGGTGACTACTATACCTGGACAAACAAGCAGACTGGCACAGATAGAGTTTGTAGCAGACTGGATAGAGTTCTTGGAAATTTTGAGTGGATGCTTAAATGGAGCCAAGTGGAAACCTTATATGATCAACCACTATTTTTCTGATCATAATCCCATGATAATGGCATTGGCATCTTCTTCCTGGAAAGGTAAGATTCCTTTCAAGTTTTTCAATGTCTGGACTGAACATGAGGAGTTTTACCAGATTGTGGCCAGTGTCTGGTTGTCTGATAACCCAGGAATTATGAAGTCAGCGTGGTTCAAACTCAAAACATTGAAAGGTCCCCTAAAGTCCTTAAATGTTAAGGAGTTCAAGACTATCCCTCAGAGGATACAACTTTGCAGAAGAGAACTTATAGAAATACAAGAACAACTGACAAAGGCATATTCTGATGAGTTGCAGCAGAAAGAGAAAGAGATAGTTCTGAAAATGGAAAAGTGGTCACTAATTGAAGAAAGTGTCCTACAGCAGAAGGCCAGAGAAAAATGGATACAACTTGGAGATACTAATACCAAGTACTTTACTGCAGTCTTGAGGGAGAGAACTCAGAATAAACATATCATAGAACTTATAAATGTAATGGGAGACAAAGTCACCACAGCAGCATGTATAAGAAAGGAGATCACTGGTTTTTATAAGAATCTTATGGGATCATCAGTTTCTGTCCTTCCAGCAATAAATAGAAGGTACATGGCAAATGGCCCAGTCCTAAGACAGCAGCAAAGAAAGGAATTGTGTGTGGATATCACTGATGCTGAAATTGTGGAGAGTCTAAAAGCAATTGGAGATGATAAAGCCCCTGGTATTGATGGTTATAATGCTGTTTTTTTCAAGAAGTCTTGGAACATCATTAGCAAGCAAATTATCTATTCCATCAAAGAGTTTTTCTTAACATCCAAGACGTACAGGCTTATCAACTGTGCAACCATCACTCTAATTCCTAAAGTGTCCAAGCCTAGTACAGTTAAAGGGTATAGGCCAATTGCTTGCTGCTCAGTCCTCTACAAACTGATTTCAAAAAAATTGGCCAACAGATTGCAAAAAGTAATGTCGAGCATCATTAGTGAAGCCCAATCAGGTTTTATCCCAGGTAGAAAGATAGCTGATAATGTCATCTTGGCACATAAGTTAGTCAAAAGCTATACCAGAGCACATGTGACACCTAGATGCATGATTAAGATTGATCTCCAAAATGCCTATGATTCAGTTGAATGGATTTTCCTACAACAGATTATGGAGGAGATTGGCTTCCCAAGCAGATTTACCAACTGGATTATGGAATGCATTAAAACAGTGAGGTATTCAGTACTAGTCAATGGAGAGGCAACAGAACCCTTTGATGCTGCTAGAGGACTTAGGCAAGGGGACCCAATTTCCCCCTTCTTATTTGCACTTGTCATGGAGTACCTGAGAAGATCTTGCAATGAACTAAAGAAAGACCCAGCTTTCCAGTTCCATCCTAGATGCAAAAAGCTAGCAAATTACTCACATGTATTTTGCTGATGACCTATTACTATTTTCTAAAGGAGAGATTGCATCTATCAGAGCCATATTCACATGTTTCTCACAATTCTCTGAAGCCTCTGGTCTGCAGGCAAACCTGAGCAAAAGCTCAGTATATTTTGGAGATGTATCATTGGAAATGCAAAAACAGATTATAGATCACCCGGGTTTTGTTCATGGGGAGCTTCCTTTCAAATATCTAGGTGTGCCTCTTTCCACCAAGAAGATTGTCTTGATCCAATGGTAACCTCTAGCGGAGAGGATTACTGCCAAGATTACTTCTTGGACTGCCAGGAAACTATCTTACACTAGAAGGATTCAACTAGTCCAATCTATCCTATTTGGCATTCAAGCTTACTGGGCACAGATATTTATTCTTCCTGCTAAAGTACTTAAGATGATTGAAGCTATTTGCAGAAGTTTTATCTGGTCTGGTATAAATTCCATCACTAAGAAAGCCTATGTCTCTTGGGACAGAATATGCACCCCCAAATCAGCAGGAGGGATGAACCTTATTAATCTTATGCTCTGAAATAAAGCTGCAATTGCAAAGACTTGCTGGGGTCTTGCTCACAAAAAGGATAAACTGTGGATAAGATGGATTACTGCTTATTACATAAAAGATAAGCTGATAGAGGACATGCCAATTCCTACACAAGCCAGCTGGATGGTCAGGAAAATTATAGACTCAAGAGCTATTCTGCAGACTTTCCAGCACTGGAGGAGTCAGAATTGTTCCATTAGACAACTATATCACTTGCAGCTAGGAGATCTGCCGAGAGTTCCATGGAAGAATCTGATCATCAACAATCATGCTAGACCAAAAGCAGTCTTCAATTTGTGGCTGGCTCTACAAAATAGACTACCAACTAAAGACAGATTGGCAAGTTGGGGACTGAATGTTGATCAGGAGTGCATATTATGCCATAACCACAGAGAGACTAGAGATCATCTTATGCAATCATGCCCTTTCTCTGCTGATCTTTGGGGGCAAGTTATGCAGTGGCTACATGAGAGTTATTCTCCAATATATACTTGGGATCAAAAACTACACTGGCTCATAAGTAAAGCAAAAGGGAAATCTTGTAAAGCAAATATTTTCAAAATGATAATTGCTGAAGTCACATATGCTGTCTGGATGGAGAGGAATTCGAGAAATTTTAACAACACTTTTCGTAACTGTGTAGTTTTATTGAGGGAGATAGCATACATTTGTAATGTTAGAGGTACTACTAGAATTAGAAAAGTATTGCAGCAATTTAACATTTAGTATCATTAGGAGAGAGTGTTGATTCTATGTAGTGAGTTTTGATGAATAAGAGATAGTCAGCTGAGTATAAGCTAGACTATAGGTTTGTAAAGCATATACGTTGGTAACTAATAAAACTTTAATTACAAAAAAAAATGTCTATTATACCTAAGAGTTTAAGTTGTATACCTTTAAACAATTTTTACTATCCGGTCACCCACAGATATTTACAGATAAATCTTTTTGAAATATGAGTTTTGTAATTTTAAAAATAAAATATATTACTTACGGTAACAGATAATATAATTTAGTAATACTAAAATTTGAATATATAAAAGTTATACGAAAAATACTAGTATAAAATAACAATTCTTCTGATGTTAAGATGATAAAAAGATATATTTAAAATATTAATCAAAGTTAATATAATTTCAATCTCGAGATTATTAAATATGAATTGACAGCTCAGTAAAAGAAATAAATGACATGATATAATTGCTTTTATTGCACTGATTTTATAAGTTAATGTTATTCCATTTTTAGACTCTTTAAATACATCACCTAAAAAGTTACCAACCACCAAGTCAAACAAAATTGCATAATCATTATCCTCATACAACTTTATTAGTAGAATCAGATATTTTTTATCCTATTCCGGAAAATTAGAAAAACTCCAAACCAATAAACAAACTTCTTTACATATAAATTCATAAATCAAGAAACTCAAGAGAAATAAAAATGGAACCATCAAAGAATGAGATTTTAGATGCTCCACTTCATGAAATTGGCTTTAAGATCTCAAAAATCTCCCCTCAAAAAATCACAGGATACTTTTCGGTAACTGAAAAATGCTGCAATCCGTTCAAGGTGTTGCATGGCGGAGTTTCAGCATTAATTGCTGAAGCTTTGGCGAGCATGGGCGCCCACGTGGCATCCGAACTTCAAAGAGTGGCTGGAGTTCACTTAAGTATTCACCATCTCAAGAGTGCTCATCTAGGTGAAATTGTTCTAGTTGAAGCTACTCCTCTTAATCTCGCAAAATCTATTCATGTTTGGGAAGTGAAATTATGGAAAAGTGATGATATTTCAAAATTGGGACAAGATAGAATTTTGATTTCATCATCAAGAGTTATTGTCAAGACTAATATGGCTGTACCAGAAAATGTCAAAGATGCTGCTGTGAATCTCAAGAAATATGCCAGGCTATGATTTGGGCGCATATCACAAAAAAAAAAAGGCAGATTTAAAATTTAAAGTTTGATAAAATCAAGTTAAAATTTTCTTAATAAGAATTTGTCTTACTTTTGAAGTTATGAATTTGAAATTTGAAATTTTATTGGATTTCTTTTTTGTTTTTATTAGTTGTATGTCTTTTTCTTTTTTCCTTTGTCTTCATCAGTTCGATAATATTAGTGTTAGTTTATTATCTTTTTATTCTTAGATTGCTATTACTTTCGTTGAATTGCTACCTTAGCTTCGGACCTCTTTTTCTCTTGTTGTTGTTGCTAATACCTTTTGTCATTATTTCTTTTTATCTTTTCTTTAGTCGAGGATCTTTTGAAAATAATATCTCTGTCCATCAGGGTAGGGATAAGGATGCAACATTTCACTTTTTCCAGATCCCTTTTGTGAGTTGTGAGAATTCACTGAATTTTTATTGTTGTTGTTTATTGTTGTTGTTGTTGTTGTTGTTGTTGTTGTTGTTGTTGTCTCTTCCTTTCAATTTATGTAGCATAATTGGACTAAGTACATAGTTTATGAAAGAAAAATACTAAAATTGTTGAAATTATATAAATTGATCAAAAATAATTAAAATAGACTAGTTTTAAAAATAAAAGTCAAAAATGGTATTCAAGAACATTGGTTGTCTTGCATGACAAAATTGATTTGTATAAGTTTGAATTTTCTTACATACCATGTTTGATTATTTTTGTATGCCAATGTTGAATTTTTGGTGTAAGGTTTTAGTATAAATAGGTTGTAGAACTCATTTGAAAAATCATCCCAAAAACTTGTATTAGAAATTATAAGTGTAGTATTGTAAGCTTTGCGTTTGAGTTAGCAAATATATTTTTCTTTCTCGGTATTTCATTTTTCGGTTTCAAATCCCAAAGTTTATTTCCGAGGAATCATTATTTTTTTGATTTCTACATTTGGTATCAGAGCAAGGTTGAGTGTTGTGAGGTAGAAAAATAATGAATCATGTCGTCTAGTAACATGATTCAATTTCAGCTTCCAAAACTCACCGGGAAAATTACAACAATTGGTCAATCCAATTGAAGGTATTTTTCCGATCTCAAAATTTATGGGATTTGGTGGAGAGCGGCTACACAGAGGTAGCTAATGCAGTTGCGTTCGAGGCTATGAGAAATTAGGAGAAAGAGATATTAGTTGAAACTCGTAAGCGGGATCAGAAGGCATTATATGCCATCTTTCAAGCTGTTGACGAGCTGGTATTTGAAAGAATATCAGCGGCTGAGAAAGCTCACCAAGCGTGGGTTATCTGGCAGAAAGCCTACAAAGGTGATGAACGAGTGAAGCGGGTCCGATTGCAGACGCTCCGGGGCGATTTCGAGTCATTGAGAATGACAGACTCGGAAAGTGTTGCCAGTTATTTCGACCGAGTGCAGTCCATGGTGAATCAGTTGCGGTCCAACGGGGAAGTGTTGGATGAGCAGAGAGTACTAGAAAAAATACTACGATCTCTAACCGCAAGATTTGACTATGTTGTAGCAGCCATCGAGGAAGGCTAAGATACATCAACCATGTCAGTTGACAGGTTGTTGGGTTCATTAAGTTCTCATGATCAGAGAATGAACTAGAAGGATGGAACCTCTCAACCAGAGCAGGCATTGCAGAGTAATTTCATACCAGGAAGTCGCGGTGGCAATGACGGTCACATGCGCAATGGCGAACGAGGCGGCAACAAACGAAAGACAAATAATTCTTCTGGAAGGATCTTCGATAAATCAAAGGTCAGATGTTACAACTGTCAAAAATTTGGACATTTTAAAAATGAATGTCCAAATTATCAGAACGGACGGTCGCAGCAGGCACACGTAGCAGAAGCTGGTGAAGATATGGTTCTAGCATGTGACGCTGGTGAACAAGTGGCTAGAGGTCCAAATGTTTGGTACCTGGATAGCAGGTGCTCGAATCATATGTGCGGGCAGAAAATCTATTTTCAAAGTTTCACGAGTACGAGGGCGGAGAAGTGAAATTTGGGGATAAGACGAAGATTAGTGTGAAAGGCAAAGGTGACATCAAAATTAAAGCCAAGGATGGCAGCGATATTACTATTGCAGATGTTTTTTTCGTACCTGGTCTTTTCTGGAATCTATTGAGCGCTGGCCAACTTTCAGAAAAGGGGCACCAGATTCTCTTTCAAGATGGAGTTTGCACGATCTGGAGCAAAAACAACAAGATGATTACTGAGGTAAACATGGCAAAAAATCGGATGTACTCTCTCACTCTCAATAAAGGAATGATGAACTTTCAAGCAGTGGCGACGGATAGCAACTGGCTATGGCATCTTTGATATGGCCATTTAAATTTCAGAGGGCTGAAATTATTGTCCCAAAAGAAAATGGTGACAGGATTACCGGTGATCGATGCTCCTGATCAGTAGTGTGAAGGATGTCTTCTTGGGAAGCAGCACAGAGATTCTTTTCCAACTGGAAAATTGAAGACATCAAAGAAACCTTTGGAGTTAGTGCATACAGATTTGTGCGGCCCAGTCGAGGTGGAATCTCTAGGAGGTAAGAGATACATGCTTGCTTTTGTAGATGATTGTACCAGAAAAACTTGGGTTTATTTTCTCCGAGAAAAATCAGAAGCTTTTTCAAAATTCAAAGAATTTAAAGTTTTTGTTGAAAAACAAAGTGGCTTTAATTTGAAAACTCTGAGATCTGATAGAGGTGGTGAATTCACTTCTAACGAATTTCAAGAGTTTTGCAAAAAAGAAGGAATTCTTCATCAGTTGACATCCAGTTATACACCTCAACAAAATGGTGTGGTTAAAAGGAAGAACAAGACAATCTTTGAAATGGCAAGAAGCATGCTGAAGGGGAAAGGTTTGCCGAAGGAATTTTGGGCAGAAGCTGTTGCCTGTGCTGTGTACGTGTTGAACAGGTGCCCGACAAAGATCGTGAACGAGAGAACTCCAGAAGAAGCTTGGAGTGGCAGTAAGCCGAATGTTTTTTCATTAAGGGTATTTGGGTGTATAGCTTATCCCCATGTACCAGATGAGCGGAGAAAGAAGCTGGATGATAAAAGTCAGAAGTGTATCTTTATTGGGTACAGTGAAGTCACGAAGGGTTATAAGTTATATAATCCAGTCACGAAACAATTGATCGTCAGCAGAGATGTTCGGTTCGCTGAAGATGAAGCGTGGAGCTGGAGAAAGAACGATGATGCTGGGAGAGGTATACTGATCGAGTCAGAAGAGCCAGAGGAGGAAGAATCTCAACACCTGAACCACCAGCTAGTGATCCTCCATCTCCTCAGCCAGCAGAGCCGGTAGAACAATTACGGCGTTCGGGTCGAACGAGCATGCCACCAGCTCGCCTCAATGATTATGTTGTCACTAAAGACAATGAAGGCGATGATGACATCACCGATGAAACTCTGGTGAATTTTTGTCTTTTTGCTGATTGTGATCCAGTGCATTATGAAGATGCAGCAGGTGACGAGAAGTGGATCAAGGCGATGAATGAGGAAATTCATTCTATCGAGAAGAATGACACGTGGGAGTTAACTTCTTTGCTAGAAGGAAAGAAGACAATCGGTGTCAAGTGGGTGTACAAGACAAAGTACCGACCCAACGGAGAGGTGGACAAGTTCAAGGCAATATTGGTGGTCAAAGGCTACAAGCAGAAGCCGGGAATTGACTACTACGAGGTTTTTGCACCAGTTGCCAGAATGGATACTATACGGATGATAGTAGCCATTGCAGCCCAACACAGGTGGAAGATACATCAGATGGATGTATAGTCGGCATTCTTGAATGGTTTTTTGGAGGAAAAAGTCTATATCGAGCAACCACCTGGATATGCCAAGAAAGACAGGAGAACCAGGCGTACAGGTTGAAGAAGGCGTTATACGGTTTGAAACAGGCTCCACGAGCTTGGTATACGCGTATTGATACTGAAACTCGGAAAAGCACTTCCGGTTATGTATTCTTTCTCGAGGGAGGCGTGTTTTCGTGGTCTTCAAAGAAGCAACAAGTAGTTGCTTTATCCACAGCAGAAGTAGAGTATATGGAAGCAACCTCTGCAGCATGTCAAGCAGTTTGGCTTCGAAGAACGCTCGATTAGTTGAACCACGAGCAAGATGGTACGACAAAGATTATATGTGATAATACGTCACCGATTGCATTAGCCAAGAATCCAGTATTTCATGGCAAGAGCAAGCATATCGGGATTAAGTATCACTACATAAGAGATCTTGTCAAGAATGGAGAAATCGAACTTAAGTTCTGTGAATCAGAAGATCAGATAGCGGATATTCTGACTAAACCGCTGAAGGCAGAAACGTTCAAGAGATTGAAATCGATGCTTGGTGTACGTAAATTATTTTGATCAACTTAAGGGAGACTGTTGAAATTATATAAATTGATCAAAAATAATTAAAATAGACTAGTTTTAAAAATAAAAGTCAAAAATAGTATTCAAGAACATTGGTTGTCTTGCATGACAAAATTGATTTGTATAAGTTTGAATTTTCTTACATGCCATGTTTGATTATTTTTGTATGCCAATGTTGAATTTTTGGTGTAAGGTTTTAGTATAAATAGGTTGTAGAACTCATTTGGAAAATTAGAAATTACAAGTGTAGTATTGTAAGCTTTGAGTTTGAGTTAGAAAATATATTTTTCTTTCTCGGTATTTCATTTTCGGTTTCAAATCCCAAAGTTTATTTCAGAAGAATCATTATTTTTTTGATTTCTACAAAAGCGTATGGTTTAATTTTAAACATATCACAATATTTGTATAATTATAAAATAATTTTTAATATAGTAAACAAGTAAAAGTAAATGAAATGAGTATTAAATTTTTAGAAAAAACTGTCGCATACTGGTGATTTAATTTAACTTTGGAAGAACTAATTGAATTCTAAACAAGGCAAAATATTGTTGATTTTATTAATTTAACACTAAATAATATCAAATAGAGGCGGATCTAGTTTTACGTTTATAGATTCTTGTAGTGTTCTCAAATTAATATAGGAATTTTTACATTTTTATATAATAGTAAACTATATTATCTTAAATGTTTATGTTTAATAAATTATTTTACCTATACGAATTTTGTTTACGAAATATATATATTCTATCTTAAAAAGCTCCCTATTCATTATTAGTACCTTTAATTAAGGTATTTAGTTACACCTTTTTTTTTTCTCCTTTTCTCTTTCCTTATGTTTCCACTCATATATCACAATTCCGTGGATCTTACCCATTTTTTTAGGTTTAAACTTTTTGTTTCATTTTTTTTTACTTTTTAGCTTTTGCGCTTCCCACCAACAATCATAAACTGCTTCTAGATTCCCCTGACATCTATTACCATTATATTAGAAGTGCTTGAAATAATGACAAATAATAGAATCATAAAAAGCAACTTATGGAGCAGGAACCAAACCTTCATCGGATGGACTGTTTGGAGGCTCATCTGTAGAAGTGCTTGAGCATGTCGACTCTGCCTTCATCTTCCTTATTACCTTTTTGACATTTTCAAAAGTTCAATATCCAATTATATCAAACAGATTAACCATGTCAAAACTTCTAATTTAGCTTTCTCTTTGTTGTTACTACTTTTTATTTCAATTTTTACTTTTTTACTCTTTTCTCTCCCCTTCAATCTTCCTTATTACCTTTTTGACTTTGCCAAAAGTTTAATATCACATTATGTCCGAAACTTTTTACTTCCTTTATATCCAAATTAACCATATTCAAAATCCTAATTTAGCTTTCTCGGTAAAATTATCAAATATAAATTTTATACAATATATCTTTTATATATTTTCTATCTAATTTATGCATAGTAAGAATAAATTTTATACCGTAGACCTGTAATTTTTTATCATCCTCAAGATTTGATACATTTTAGTGTTAAATATTTGGTTTATGTCTAATATTGCTATTTCAATTAATTTTGACTCTTTTGTTTTATTTTATCTAAGGGAATGACAACTACCACAATATTTTCCTTTATTCTAGCTAATTGATATTTTATCTAGTTACTCTTAATTTATCTTACTTTCCATAAAATTTAAAATACTAAAATAGTCTTGACATTTTTTTCTTCAAAAGATAAAAAGGCAAGGTTTTAAAAAAATATATTCTTTACATAGTTTAGTTATTAGTAGTATTCTGTTTTCTTTAGTATAGCTAATTTATTTTTTCTTTAATACTTTTTTAGATAATTAATATTTTATCTAGAAAATTCTAAGTCTATCTTATTTATGAAAATTAAAAACCACAAAAATAGTCACATAATTGGAGATTTTACTACACTATTATTAACCTTATTAGTTAGTATTATATATATTTTCTTTTTTTAAAAAAAGAGAGTGAATATTTTCTTAGCCTAACTAGTATTGATATCATTTTGAGTTATTTTTATCGTATTATTTAAGTTACTGTTATTTTAGTTTTTTTTTTCGCACTTTGGCTCTCGTTTTATTTTGTGTGTGCCTAATTGATTTATTACTATCTTATTATATTTTCAATTAGTTAATTGTTTTTTTTTTGTTTTTTTAAAGTTCTCTTTAGGTATTTCAAAAGGAAAAGCTCATGAGTTTTATTTCTTTTTCTAACAAGTTTCTTTTTGAAAGAAAAAGTATTTATTATATATATAAGGCTAAGTAGGGAGGGTTGTCTTCTCCCTATAGATATTGTTTATACATGCATTACTTTTGCCAACCATTAGGTCATCTATGGCACCAATATTTTCTAGAGCAGCTAGAGTTTCGCATTGTTGGGTACTACAAGATCTTACATAAACATAGTCCTCCATATCTCTTTCATAGAGATCGATTACAAAATTAGAAGGCTTAGAAAAAATACATAGTTTATCAAAGGTCTTGTTTCTTAGAGCTTCATTTGCCAAAGTGTGAGCCACGCCATTTCCTTGTCTGAAGTTATGCATGAATGATATCCTCCCCTGCTTGGTTTCCTCCTCCACTGATGATCTGCATTCAAAGGAAAGTTTGTCGTTAGTAAGGGTGTTATTGTATATTATGCTTAATATATCCGTTGCATCAGTTTCCACTTCCACGGGGAAGAGGTCTTCCTTGATTATTAATTGAAGACTGTGGCGTAGAGCCATAAGTTCTGTTTGTAATTGTGATGTTGCAAGAATTTTCATCGATGATCCTACACACCAGCGTCCTTTCGAGTCACGTATTGCAGTTCCAATGCCACCTTCCATGATTTTTATGTTAAAGGCACCATCAATATTTGCTTTTTACCACCCTAAGGGTGGTTCCATCCACTTTACTTGTAATAATAGTCCTCTCCACTATCATATTTTTATTAGTGTAGAAGTAATATTCACTTGTGTAAGCAAATATTTTTTTAGTATTGATAGGGTTGTTATTATTATTAATATTGTTTTGATTCCAGTTGTTCCAAATTTCCATATTATAAAAGGAAGTAATTGGTGCCAATGTACATATTTAGGGCTTATTTTTGGTTGTGTGTTCAAGAGGAAGTCCATCCAAAGTTTATTGCTAGAGTTGTCAACAGTGTTGATACCAAAGTTGTGCCAAAGGTGTTTGGCTATATGGCATTCCCAAAATATGTTGCGAATAGTTTCTTTGTTATTTTTACAAATTGGGCATAAAGGATCAATATTTATACCAATTTTTGATAATAAACTTCTTGTGGGAAGGCGTCCATTATATATTTTTCATAAGAGGAATTTTATTTTGTTAGGACATTGGAGCTTCCAGAGCCAGATGTTATTTAAGGAATTGTTGTTGTTATTATCAATTAGTTGGTAGGATGAAGAGGTTGTAAACAGTTCATTTGAGGTGAGACTCCAACATATATTACTTAGGACAACTGAGTTTTCATTATTACAGGGAATGGAATTGATACAATTCTTTAAAGGGGTTGGTAATTCTAAAGAAAATTTTTTAAGCACCAAGTGTTATTATCCCTAATATTGTTGATTTGTAGTTTATCCTCTCCTTTTGGAAGAAGCCCTTGTATACTCTCCTAAGGTTCTTATAATTAGGGATCCAATTTGTGTCCCAATTGTTGTGACATGAGTTGTTATGAACTGGCATCTAATGCCTTTTTTACAGATATTGCATCCTTCCAAAAGACTTTTCCAAGTGATTGAAGAGCCAATTGTTTTCTTTTTTCTTCCATAAATACTAATTAGTACCTTTGCCCATAAGGAGTGAGTATTTTTGAGGATTCTCCAAGCTAGGCCTGTGATTAGGGCTTGAGTTTTTTGGTAGACTTTTCTTATACCTAACCCCCCCCCCCCCCCCCTTTGGAAACTTCCTTAGTGACAATGTCCTAGTTAATTAGGTGTAGTTTCTTTTGGTTCTGGGTAGTACCCCATAAGAAATTCCTTTGGATTTTGTCGATTTTCTTTAAAGTTCTTTTAGGAAGAATGGATGTTTGCATTAGGTGATTGGGAAGAGTGTTAAGGGTAGACTTTATGAGAGTACATCTACCAGCCATACTCCATTTAGCATTCCAGTTGTTAATTTTAACTCTCATTTTATCAAGAAGATGAAGGTAGTCTGTATGCCTTGGGATTGTATTTAGCATGAGAAAACCTAAGTAGTTCCCAAAGCTAGTACTTGATGTTATTCCCAGTGTATTTGTTAAAAGAGTCTTTGTGTCATTACAACAATTATTGGACACTATTAATTTAGATTTAGCTTTGTTAACTCTTAGGCCTGAAAACTTACTAAAATTTTCTAGGCATTGATTAATGCTGGGATGGTCTTATAGTTTGTTTCTCCCATAAAAGTTATATCATCCGCGAAAAAAAGGTGGGATATACTAGGTGCCAAGGAATTAAGTCTAAGTGGAGTCCAGTTCTTGATATCCACATCATGCTTATTATTGTTAGATAACATATTCATACATAGAATAAAAAGGTAAGGGGATAGGGTACCCTTCCTGATTCCTCGAGAAGGGGTAAATTCGTCAGTTTTATTTCCATTGGCGAGGATTAAGAATGAGCTAGTTGTGACAGCATTCATTATGAGATTTGTAATGTTTTTTGGGAAATTATAGTACCTAAGTGTTCGATAGATATAGGACCATTCGAGCTCATCGAAGGCTTTCTCTAGATCAAACTTTTGGATCATTTTTCCTTTTCCCTTACATTTGTTGAAGTATCTTAGGATTTCATGAATTATAATAGCATTGTCACTTCCTCTTCTTCCCTTTACAAAACTAGTTTTCTCAATGTTTATAAGGTGTTCTAGGAAGGGCTTTATTCTATTAGCAATTATCTTGGTAATAGTTTTGTAAATAACATTGCGTAAACTTATAGGAAGAAAGTTTTTTAATAGGTTAGCATTGTTTATTTTAGGAATTAAACAAATGTACGTGTTGGTTTATCTCTGGAGGAATTTTGTTGGTAGCAAATATATTGTGACAAAGCATGATTATTTTCCCTCCTAATAGATGCCAAAGTTTCTGGAAGAAGAAAGTATGAAAGCCATCCGGTCCTGGTGCTTTGAATGGTTTAAATGAAAAGATAGCTTTTCTAATTTCGTGGTTTGTGAGGGGTCTATCAAGGATTGATAGGTCACAATTGTGCGAGTAATAAGCAGTGTCATTGTATTTGATAGAGCACTTATGGGAGGTGGTGAATTACCCTTTGAAGTAATTTATGACATGATTTCTTATTAGCAAAGGGTTTTCTATCCATTTTCCTAAGTCATGCTTAAAGAAAACTATGTTGTTTCTTCGTCTTCTATTTGTGGCCTTGATGTGGAAGAATCTAGTGTTAGCATCTCCTTCGCGTAACCAATCCACCCTTGATCTTATCTTCCAATAATCTTCCTCTAGTCTCATGATTGAATTAAATTCCTCAACTAGTTTGGTTTCCAAATTCCCGAGGAAACTGTTTGTTTGGTAGTTTGGGGAATTTGGGTGCCATTGATTCTATTTAGGAGCTTCTTTTTCCTAGTAAAGATGTTTCCAAAGGTTTGGTTTTTCCAACTTATCACCATATTTTTGAAACTTTCCGTTCCTTCTAGTAAGTCTTTGTCACCCCAATTGACAGATATTAAGTTGCTAAATTCTGGATGATTACACCAAAAACTTTCCAGCCGTAAAGGTTTATTCCTAATGGAATTAATGGTGTTGTTAAAGTTTATCAAAATGGGATTATGGTCCGAGTTGACTTTAGGGAGGTGGGTGACAGTGGCATTGGTGTAGGCTTCTAGCCAACCTTCATTTGAATAGACCCTATCAAGTCTTTCCACGACCAACCCATTATTATTTTTTCTAAAATTTATCCAAGTGTATTTGCACCCTTTAAAGCCTAAATCTAATAGGTTACAATAGTCTAGGCAATTTCGGAGGGGTTTTGCTCTCCTTTGATTAATAGCCCTGCCATCAAACTTATCCGATATGTTTATTATTTCATTAAAATCCCCGCCTATTAGACAAGGCCCTTTGTAACTATAATACATCTTACTTAGGTTATCCCAAAGCATACATCTATAATTAACATCATTGCTAGCATATATAACACTAATTAGCCAAGTTAAGTTTTTAGGTCTAACCTCAATTATGGCATGAATAGCTTGTCCATTTCTATTGAAGTTTTTGACAGTGACCACCTCGTTGTTCCAAAAGATCACAAAACCTCCACTTTGTCCATTGGAAGGCACCTCTATCATCTCTGTAAAACTAAATGCTTCCAGTATTGAGAGGTGACTTTCCATTGTTGTTTCTAGAATAGCGACTAGATACGGCCTATGTGAGTCCATTAGTTCCCTAAAGTTTCTGGTGAAATTTTCATTATTTGCACCTTTAACATTCCAAATGACTACGTTATTGGGATGGCGCATGGGAATATTATTTGGTGGATTGGTGTTTTGCATCAATCTTTGGGATGGAATCATAATCACTACATTTTTTTGTTAGAAACACGTTCTCAATGCAATATACTAAACGTGTACTCTTTTGTAGGTTTTGATGAATGACAAACGAAGCAAAAATTGATATATGACGGAATTCAAGTACAAGCGCACAATGGTTGCGAATAAGATTGAAGTTCAAGATATAGCTTTTAATTGTTATTGAGTTGTTCTAAATTGTAATCTCGATCCTATAACTTGACTCATAGTATGGCCTCTCTCATAAACCTATTTTCCAAAATCATGCATATTTAACTCTGTGTCAAAAAGATTTTAAATCATGCATATTTACATTAGACAAAATGTTTTCTAAACATGCCTCAAAAATCTGGGCTAAAATAATCGATTATGTACTTATGATAATCGATTGTTTCTGAGCCAAGACTGCATGACAATCGATTATGAATTAATGGTAATCGATTGTGAGTAAGACAGTGAACATCAGGTTTTTCCAAATCTGCATGATAATCGATTGTGAACAAATGACAATCGATTGTTGTTGAGGTAAAGTTTTTCAATACTCAAAATAATCGATTATGAACTAATGGTGATCGATTGTGTTGAGTTGATGTCTTCCAGTGATTTTAAATTTAATTAAGTAATCGATTATGTCTTTAGATAATCGATTATCACTGAGACAGTAAGTTTTATGATTTTCAGAAAATAACAAGTAATCAATTGTTGCAAAGGACAATCGATTGTTGAAGCTGTCCGTTGTCAAATGATTTTCAAATACCATAAGGTAATCGATTATTGATTCTAGATAATCGATGTTCTGCTTAAAATCTGGAAATGATTTTTAGAACGTTGCTGAAGTAATCGATTATTGATTTTATATAATCGATGTTTTGCTTAAAATCCGGAAATGATTTTTAGAACGTTGCTGAAGTAATCGATTATTGATTTTATATAATCGATGTTTTGCTTAAAATCCGGAAATGATTTTTAGAACGTTGCTAAAGTAATCGATTATGAACTTAGTGTAATCGATTATCTGATTTTGAATATTGCCAGTAATCGATTATAGATTATGTATAATCGATTGTGAAGCGTTAAATCTGGGATTGATTTTTAAAATGACTGGCAGACAATCGATTGTTTGGTCTTAATAATCGATTATCACTGAGTAATTTCAGCAACTCTTAATTGGCAATTAGACAACGGTTGAACCAACTTTTTCAACTATAAATACAACTTCATTTCAGTGTTTTAAAAACAACAACATACACAAACTGATCATTACATTGCTATAAGCTTTCATTCAATTGTTCTTCATTTTCTACTCATTTCATAAAGCTTTTGAGAGCCATATTATTGCTTAAAGTTGTTGTGATCTTGAACATATTCTTTTACTCATATCTACTCAATAAGGAGTACTTTAGTTAGGTGAGTGTCCAAGTATTTGATATACTTGTAAGAGAATTGCGATTCTCTTGTTTCAAGGAACTTGCGTTTCCTTGGGTGAAGTCTTTGAGATTGCGATCTCCGAGCAACTGTTTGAGGCTTGTGTCCTCAAGTGTGTAACGGTTTGTTGAGCACCCTTAAGCTTAACAAGATAGTGAAAAATCTCGAGAGAGTCTCTCGGGGACTGGACTAACCACGTTGGTGGCCAACCAGTATACATCTTTGTGTAAGTTATTTTTCTGCATTTATTTTACTTCCTGCAAAATTTAAATTCCGCAAGAAAACGCTAAATTCTATTAATACGCTATTCACCCCCCCTCTAGCGTAAAGCGTAGTTTCTAACAATTGGTATCAGAGCCCAACTCTCTGAAAACTTAACCGTTTGAGAGAACCATCCATGGCTTCTACTCTTGACTCTTTTGCAGGAATTGAAGAAGGACAATGCTCTACACGACCTCCTCTATTCAACGGCACAAACTACTCATACTGGAAGGAGAGGATGCAAATCTTTGTGCAATCAAATAGCTTTCATTTGTGGAAAGTATTCACCAATGGAAACCAAATTCCAACCAAGAAGGTGGAAGACGAATGGGTTCCAAAGACCGAAGAGGAATATACCGCGGAGGATATTCGTAAGGTTCAAAATAATGCCAAAGCTATAAATTTATTATATTGTGCTGTTAATGCTAACGACTACAGGAAGATATCATGTTGCAAAACAGCAAAAGAAATGTGGGATAAGCTTGAAGTGACATACGAAGGAACCGACCAGGTACGAGAAGCTAAAATTGATCTCTTAACTCACTCTTATGAACTATTCCACATGAAGGAAGGAGAGAAAGTAGACGAAATGTTTGAGCGATTCTCAATGATCGTGAATGATCTACACGCCCTCAAAAAGACGTTTACGGATAGAGAACTTGTCCGGAAGATCCTCAGAAGTCTCACTCCGGCATGGCGATCAAAGGCCGATGCAATCCAAGAATCCATTGGCATCACAAATGTCACAATTGACGCATTAAGAGGTAATCTCAAAACCTATGAATCAACTATACTTAACCCGTTTGTTGATGATCAAAGAAGGCAAAGGATTGCTCTAAAGGCTAGCCAACCACAAATTGATGAGGAAGGTGACAACGAGTTTGGACTCGTTATCAAAAGGTTTCAAAAATTCATGCGCAAAGAGTATGAACGCAAGAACAAAAAGCAAGGCGATCAACTAAAATGCTATGAATGCGGAGAAACCGGGCACATAAAATCAAATTGCCCTAACATCAAAAAGGAGAAGAAACCCTTCAAAAAGCAACGTGCATACATCTTTTGGGGAGGAGATTCCGGAGATGAAGCAAGCGAAGAAGAAGACGATGAAGCAGCAAATTTATGTCTCATGGCTCAAGAAGACGGCAAAGACGAGGTAAGTCAAATCTCTTCTCAAAATTTCTTTACTCTTGATGAAATGAGAAATGCTTTTGATGAACTATATGCTGAATTTATCAAAGCTTCAAAAACTGTCAAAAGTGTTAAAGAAAGCGCTTCTCTAAAAGAAAAAGATTTTCAAACACAGCTTTCATTAAAAGAAAAAGAATTAGAAAAACTGGTTTTCGAAAATGAGAAGCTAAAAGAGGAAAACAAGTTTTATGGAAAAAGAAGTGCTGATAAACCTGAAGGTTCTACTAGAAACTGTTCTTCTTGTGTGCTTCTTAAGAATGAAGTAGCTAGACTTAAAGGCACATTAGATAAGTTTAATTCTTCGCATAAAAACTTGAATGATGTGCTTGTTAATCTAAAATCAACTAAACATGGAATAGGATTCAAGAATGAAGAAAAGGTTGGTGCTAAACCACAACAATCTAGAGCTCAACCTAGGACTAATAACCAAAATGCTTATCCTAGAAGTAGAAATCCTAGAAATAACTTGCATGTTAGACCAAATAGTGAAAATGCTAGAAGACCTAGAAATGATGCATATTTTAGGCCAAACCTTGAACAATTTAGAAGACCAAGAAATGACCCTCCACCTAGAAATAGATATTCTAGAAATGATGCATATTTTAGACAAACTTGTGAACCTCCTAGAGCTCATAATAGGAGAAACAATGGTGTTCAAAGTAGAGTAAGCAACCTTCATTCATCTAGTTACTATGTACCTAGAAAAATGCATAATCCCAACGTGACTTGTCATTATTGTAGACGTATTGGTCATATTGCTCCCGCTTGCTTTACTCGTCATAGACATATAAATCAATTGCATCATTATAACATGCCTAACCCTCAACGACCCAAGATGGCATGGGTACCTAAAGAACATCAATTTGTTTTGTAGGTGTGCTTGAAGGGATCAAGTGTACTATGGTACCTTGATAGTGGATGCTCCAAACACATGACGGGAGATGAATCCAAATTCCTTCAACTAAAGCACAAAGAAGGAGGAAGTGTCACATTTGGTGATAACAATAAAGGAAAAATCATCGGCATTGGTTCGGTCGGTAAGGACGAAAACTCCTCTATTAAACATATACTACTTGTGAAAGTTTTGAAGCATAATCTCTTGAGCATAAGCCAATTATGTGACAAGGGAAATTTTGCTCTATTTAATTCGGATGAATGCCTTGTATTTAGACGTAGTGATTTCAAGATCATACTTCGTGGTTTTAGAATTGATAATATCTATATGGTTGATCTTGCAAACTCCTCACCCGAATATGTTGATTGTTTAGTAAGCAAAGAGGATAACTCTTGGCTATGGCATCGTAGAGTAGCACACATGAACATGCATCTTTTGAACAAGCTTCTTTCTCAAAACTTAGTAGTTGGTCTTCCCAGTTTAAAGTTTGAAAATGATTCTATTTGTGATTCTTGTCAAAAAGGGAAGCAAACCAAAGCATCTTTTAAATCCAAGAATATTGTTTCAACGTCTAGACCTTTGCAATTACTTCGCATGGATTTATTTGGTCCCTCTCGTATTGAAAGTCTTGGTAAAAATAAATATGTTTTTGTAATTGTTGATGACTTTTCTAGATTTACTTGGACTCTATTTCTTGCAAATAAAAGTGATGCTTTTCAAAATTTCAAGTATTTCCTTAAGCGTGTTCAAAACGAAAAGGAATCGACAGTCACTTCGATTAGAAGTGATCATGGGGGAGAGTTTGATCACAATCTCTTTGCGGATTTTTGTGACGAACTCAGAATCGAACACACCTTTTCCGCTCCACGGACACCACAACAAAATGGGGTGGTGGAAAGGAAAAATAGGTGTCTCGAAGAGATGGCAAGAACCATGCTCGACGAAGCTAAGATCCCCAAATATTTTTGGGCGGACACCGTGAGTACCGCTTGCTATGTTTTAAATAGAGCAGCAATTCGGCCGATACTCATGAAAACCCCATATGAACATTATAAGGATAGAAAACCCAACATTTCTCATTTACGTGTTTTTGGTTGTAAATGTTTTGTTCATAATAATGGGAAGGACCAATTGGGTAAGTTTGATGCTAAATTGGATAAAGGTATTTTCATTGGTTATTCCTCACGTAGCAAAGCATATAGGATCTTTAACAAAAGAACCCAAATTGTGGAGGAATCCCCTCATGTTGTGTTTTCCGAAGATAATACTCGCTTGGCGAGAAAGGAATCCGATTTTGATCTTGCAGGTATCTTGGATAGCTTGAAAGATAAAATCCAAGAAGAACCTTCAAAGGAAAACAAAAATGAAATTGGGGAACAACCAACGGAAGAAGCGCCACAATTAGAAAAAGGAATAAATACGCCTAACGAGTGGAGAACGATCAAGGATCATCCTCTCGAACAGGTAATCGGTGATGTTGGAGAAAAGGTAAGTACCCGAAACTCCCTCAAAAACACTTTAGAACTTACTGCTTTTGTTTCTCAAATTGAACCTAAAACCATCTCCGAAGCAATTGGGGATGAATTTTGCACCTTGACAATGCAAGAGGAGCTTAACCAATTCGAACGCAATAACGTTTGGGATTTGGTGCCAAGACCCAAAGGTCATTCTATAATTGGTACGAAATGGGTTTTTCGCAATAAACTAGATGAAAATGGTATAATCACTAGAAACAAAGCTAGGCTTGTGGCAAAAGGCTATAGTCAAGAAGAAGGTATTGATTATGAGGAAACCTATGCTCCCGTAGCTAGATTAGAAGCTATTCGTCTATTACTTGCTTTCGCCTCTTCAATGAATTTTATTCTATATCAAATGGATGTGAAAAGTGCTTTTCTAAATGGTTTTATTGAAGAAGAAGTTTATGTCAAACAACCCCCCGGCTTTGAAGATTTTAAATATCCCGATCATGTTTTCAAACTCAAAAAGGCTCTTTATGGTTTAAAACAAGCTCCTCGAGCTTGGTATGAAAGGTTGAGTAAATTTCTTTTGGAAAATGATTTCATTAGGGGAAAAGTTGACACAACCCTCTTTGTCAAGCATAAAAACAATGATATTTTATTAGTTCAAATATATGTAGACGATATTATATTTGGTGCTACTAACAATGTTTTATGCAAGGAATTTTCCGATCTAATGACTAGCGAATTTGAAATGTCTATGATGGGCGAGTTAACATTCTTTTTGGGGTTACAAGTGAAACAAATGAAAGAAGGTACATTCATATGCCAAGCCAAATATTGCAAAGAACTACTAAAACGCTTTGAAATGAACAATGCAAAAGAAATGGCTACTCCCATGAGCACATCCGATCATCTAGACAAAGATGAAAAAGGTAAGGAAGTCGACACTAAAAAGTATCGAGGTATGATTGGCTCTCTTCTTTATCTTACCGCTAGTCGTCCGGACATCATGTTTAGCGTGTGTTTATGTGCTCGCTATCAGTCATGTCCGAAGGAGTCTCACCTTACTGCGGTGAAACGGATATTAAGGTATCTCATTGGTACTACAAATGTGGGTCTATGGTACCCCAAAGGCTCTTCATGCCAACTTATTAGATATTCCGATTCCGATTTTGCTGGATGCAAATTGGACCGCAAGAGCACAAGTGGCACTTGCCATTTGCTCGGTAGCTCTCTTGTCTCTTGGTTTAGTAAGAAACAAGTAAGTGTTGCGTTGTCTACCACCGAGGCTGAATATGTAGCCGCGGGGAGTTGCTGTGCTCAAATCCTATGGATGAAACAACAACTCTTGGACTATGGCCTAAGTCTTGATCACATTCCTCTTAGATGTGATAACACTAGCGCCATATGCTTGACGAAGAACCCCGTTCTTCATTCGCGAACAAAACACATCGAAATTAGACATCATTTTATTAGAGATCATGTACTCAAAGGCGATGTCGAAATTGAATTTGTTGAAACCAAAAGCCAATTGGCAGACATCTTTACCAAGCCTTTAGAGAAAGAGTCCTTCTTCCGAATTCGCAGTGAACTCGGGATCCTTGACTCCACTTTGATCTAAGTCATGCATTGCATTTTCTTTCCTACATGATTTCTAACTTGAGCGTCGGAGGCGTCTAACTTCTTTTTGCAGGTATCACCCTAGAGCTAAGAGCAATTCTTAAGCAAACCGCGAATCTGCAGCAATGTCCCTATAAAATTCGATTATCCCGTATCAATAATCGACTACCCTCTAATTTTTTCCAATAAATAAACCTTGTTTATTTCATCTTTTTGCATCTTTCCTTACTATTGTTTTTGCTAATGGCAAAAGGGGGAAGAAAACGGAATATCGGGTATGCACCACCTCTTAATTCATTGATTGCTTATAAGCTAAAATTGAGGGGGAACTCTTAAATTGAGGGGGAACAAGAACAAAATTGCATAATTGTTACTTGTCTTGAATTTTCAATATCTTTTGCCTAAATTGCATATCCCGCTTAATGTTTGCCATTATCAAAAAGGGGGAAATTGTTAGAAACACGTTCTCAATGCAATATACTAAACGTGTACTCTTTTGTAGGTTTTGATGAATGACAAACGAAGCAAAAATTGATATATGACGGAATTCAAGTACAAGCGCACAATGGTTGCGAATAAGATTGAAGTTCAAGATATAGCTTTTAATTGTTATTGAGTTGTTCTAAATTGTAATCTCGATCCTATAACTTGACTCATAGTATGGCCTCTCTCATAAACCTATTTTCCAAAATCATGCATATTTAACTCTGTGTCAAAAAGATTTTAAATCATGCATATTTACATTAGACAAAATGTTTTCTAAACATGCCTCAAAAATCTGGGCTAAAATAATCGATTATGTACTTATGATAATCGATTGTTTCTGAGCCAAGACTGCATGACAATCGATTATGAATTAATGGTAATCGATTGTGAGTAAGACAGTGAACATCAGGTTTTTCCAAATCTGCATGATAATCGATTGTGAACAAATGACAATCGATTGTTGTTGAGGTAAAGTTTTTCAATACTCAAAATAATCGATTATGAACTAATGGTGATCGATTGTGTTGAGTTGATGTCTTCCAGTGATTTTAAATTTAATTAAGTAATCGATTATGTCTTTAGATAATCGATTATCACTGAGACAGTAAGTTTTATGATTTTCAGAAAATAACAAGTAATCAATTGTTGCAAAGGACAATCGATTGTTGAAGCTGTCCGTTGTCAAATGATTTTCAAATACCATAAGGTAATCGATTATTGATTCTAGATAATCGATGTTCTGCTTAAAATCTGGAAATGATTTTTAGAACGTTGCTGAAGTAATCGATTATTGATTTTATATAATCGATGTTTTGCTTAAAATCCGGAAATGATTTTTAGAACGTTGCTGAAGTAATCGATTATTGATTTTATATAATCGATGTTTTGCTTAAAATCCGGAAATGATTTTTAGAACGTTGCTAAAGTAATCGATTATGAACTTAGTGTAATCGATTATCTGATTTTGAATATTGCCAGTAATCGATTATAGATTATGTATAATCGATTGTGAAGCGTTAAATCTGGGATTGATTTTTAAAATGACTGGCAGACAATCGATTGTTTGGTCTTAATAATCGATTATCACTGAGTAATTTCAGCAACTCTTAATTGGCAATTAGACAACGGTTGAACCAACTTTTTCAACTATAAATACAACTTCATTTCAGTGTTTTAAAAACAACAACATACACAAACTGATCATTACATTGCTATAAGCTTTCATTCAATTGTTCTTCATTTTCTACTCATTTCATAAAGCTTTTGAGAGCCATATTATTGCTTAAAGTTGTTGTGATCTTGAACATATTCTTTTACTCATATCTACTCAATAAGGAGTACTTTAGTTAGGTGAGTGTCCAAGTATTTGATATACTTGTAAGAGAATTGCGATTCTCTTGTTTCAAGGAACTTGCGTTTCCTTGGGTGAAGTCTTTGAGATTGCGATCTCCGAGCAACTATTTGAGGCTTGTGTCCTCAAGTGTGTAACGGTTTGTTGAGCACCCTTAAGCTTAACAAGATAGTGAAAAATCTCGAGAGAGTCTCTCGGGGACTGGACTAACCACGTTGGTGGCCAACCAGTATACATCTTTGTGTAAGTTATTTTTCTGCATTTATTTTACTTCCTGCAAAATTTAAATTCCGCAAGAAAACGCTAAATTCTATTAATACGCTATTCACCCCCCCTCTAGCGTAAAGCGTAGTTTCTAACAATTGGTATCAGAGCCCAACTCTCTGAAAACTTAACCGTTTGAGAGAACCATCCATGGCTTCTACTCTTGACTCTTTTGCAGGAATTGAAGAAGGACAATGCTCTACACGACCTCCTCTATTCAACGGCACAAACTACTCATACTGGAAGGAGAGGATGCAAATCTTTGTGCAATCAAATAGCTTTCATTTGTGGAAAGTATTCACCAATGGAAACCAAATTCCAACCAAGAAGGTGGAAGACGAATGGGTTCCAAAGACCGAAGAGGAATATACCGCGGAGGATATTCGTAAGGTTCAAAATAATGCCAAAGCTATAAATTTATTATATTGTGCTGTTAATGCTAACGACTACAGGAAGATATCATGTTGCAAAACAGCAAAAGAAATGTGGGATAAGCTTGAAGTGACATACGAAGGAACCGACCAGGTACGAGAAGCTAAAATTGATCTCTTAACTCACTCTTATGAACTATTCCACATGAAGGAAGGAGAGAAAGTAGACGAAATGTTTGAGCGATTCTCAATGATCGTGAATGATCTACACGCCCTCAAAAAGACGTTTACGGATAGAGAACTTGTCCGGAAGATCCTCAGAAGTCTCACTCCGGCATGGCGATCAAAGGCCGATGCAATCCAAGAATCCATTGGCATCACAAATGTCACAATTGACGCATTAAGAGGTAATCTCAAAACCTATGAATCAACTATACTTAACCCGTTTGTTGATGATCAAAGAAGGCAAAGGATTGCTCTAAAGGCTAGCCAACCACAAATTGATGAGGAAGGTGACAACGAGTTTGGACTCGTTATCAAAAGGTTTCAAAAATTCATGCGCAAAGAGTATGAACGCAAGAACAAAAAGCAAGGCGATCAACTAAAATGCTATGAATGCGGAGAAACCGGGCACATAAAATCAAATTGCCCTAACATCAAAAAGGAGAAGAAACCCTTCAAAAAGCAACGTGCATACATCTTTTGGGGAGGAGATTCCGGAGATGAAGCAAGCGAAGAAGAAGACGATGAAGCAGCAAATTTATGTCTCATGGCTCAAGAAGACGGCAAAGACGAGGTAAGTCAAATCTCTTCTCAAAATTTCTTTACTCTTGATGAAATGAGAAATGCTTTTGATGAACTATATGCTGAATTTATCAAAGCTTCAAAAACTGTCAAAAGTGTTAAAGAAAGCGCTTCTCTAAAAGAAAAAGATTTTCAAACACAGCTTTCATTAAAAGAAAAAGAATTAGAAAAACTGGTTTTCGAAAATGAGAAGCTAAAAGAGGAAAACAAGTTTTATGGAAAAAGAAGTGCTGATAAACCTGAAGGTTCTACTAGAAACTGTTCTTCTTGTGTGCTTCTTAAGAATGAAGTAGCTAGACTTAAAGGCACATTAGATAAGTTTAATTCTTCGCATAAAAACTTGAATGATGTGCTTGTTAATCTAAAATCAACTAAACATGGAATATGATTCAAGAATGAAGAAAAGGTTGGTGCTAAACCACAACAACCTAGAGCTCAACCTAGGACTAATAACCAAAATGCTTATCCTAGAAGTAGAAATCCTAGAAATAACTTGCATGTTAGACCAAATAGTGAAAATGCTAGAAGACCTAGAAATGATGCATATTTTAGGCCAAACCTTGAACAATTTAGAAGACCAAGAAATGACCCTCCACCTAGAAATAGATATTCTAGAAATGATGCATATTTTAGACAAACTTGTGAACCTCCTAGAGCTCATAATAGGAGAAACAATGGTGTTCAAAGTAGAGTAAGCAACCTTCATTCATCTAGTTACTATGTACCTAGAAAAATGCATAATCCCAACGTGACTTGTCATTATTGTAGACGTATTGGTCATATTGCTCCCGCTTGCTTTACTCGTCATAGACATATAAATCAATTGCATCATTATAACATGCCTAACCCTCAACGACCCAAGATGGCATGGGTACCTAAAGAACATCAATTTGTTTTGTAGGTGTGCTTGAAGGGATCAAGTGTACTATGGTACCTTGATAGTGGATGCTCCAAACACATGACGGGAGATGAATCCAAATTCCTTCAACTAGAGCACAAAGAAGGAGGAAGTGTCACATTTGGTGATAACAATAAAGGAAAAATCATCGGCATTGGTTCGGTCGGTAAGGACGAAAACTCCTCTATTAAACATATACTACTTGTGAAAGTTTTGAAGCATAATCTCTTGAGCATAAGCCAATTATGTGACAAGGGAAATTTTGCTCTATTTAATTCGGATGAATGCCTTGTATTTAGACGTAGTGATTTCAAGATCATACTTCGTGGTTTTAGAATTGATAATATCTATATGGTTGATCTTGCAAACTCCTCACCCGAATATGTTGATTGTTTAGTAAGCAAAGAGGATAACTCTTGGCTATGGCATCGTAGAGTAGCACACATGAACATGCATCTTTTGAACAAGCTTCTTTCTCAAAACTTAGTAGTTGGACTAACCACGTTGGTGGCCAACCAGTATACATCTTTGTGTAAGTTATTTTTCTGCATTTATTTTACTTCCTGCAAAATTTAAATTCCGCAAGAAAACGCTAAATTCTATTAATACGCTATTCACCCCCCCTCTATCGTAAAGCGTAGTTTCTAACATTTTTCCCACTGTTGGATCCTGAGGTGGACGGATGTCCAACGAGCACTTGTACAATGTCATCGGGCAGCTGAAGATATACTTCCTGTCGAGCATCTCCCTGAATATCAATATTTTTACCTCGTTTAGACTTGAAAGAGTGAGAGTTGGTTCCACTAAGTGTGCTAAGTCTTCCACTGCCTCGTCTCCCTCTTGGTTCCCTACTTGATTTGGTACGTTCATTTGTTGAACTTGCCCTTCCATGGGATCTGGTTGTGGGTCTGGATGGTTGGGAAGACTGGAGCATTCCATTGTATAAAGACTGGGTTGAGGAGCATCATGTCCTCCGGTGCAAAGAAGGGTAGATTTAGGGGAGGGTTCTGTAAGACTTGTTGGTTTGGGTGATGTGGAATGTTCCACATTTGCTGCATGTTGTTCACCAAGTTTTGGTTCATATTGGGAACTAATGGTTGGAGTAAATTGTTTAACCACATTTGGTTCATATAATTGTTCATTGCTAAGTTCATACTCTCCGATATGAGTTGGGCAAGGAAGTGAGTGTTTTGTATCACTAGGATCGATTCCTGGACATTGATTTTCATATTGAAAGTTACTGCATGGCCTTGGAGTCCCAATTCTATCCACGACCGGGCAAGGTGATTTGGTGGTGTTGGTGGTTGGGCATTGATTGCCGGATTTTGTTGAGGATGGGGAGGGAAGTTGGGGAGGTTGTTCATATTTTGGTTGCGTGATAGGCAGAATATTTGGAGGTGTCGGTATCTTCTCCTGAGGGGTAGGGAGGTTCTGGCCATTTTTTGAAGATGGGATAATATTTATAGGGGGTGAAGTAGTGGACGAAGTAGTAGTAGTTATAATAATTGGCTCTATTTGTGATTGGGAGGCACATACTTGCGTGTTTCTTATAGCAAAATCTCTCATGGAGATGTCATTTTCCACTTGGCCGTGGAGATCATCCAAATGTTTCTCATTTGATTGGGTAGTGGTTAACAGACATGCATACATGTGGGTAAGATGATCATTAGGATATAAGTTAGTATTATTAGGGGTAATGATAATATTGTTATCAATCTTATTGGATGGGTTGGGGGTGGAGTCTATTTCCAAGTTATTATGCATTCTTTTGTTATTCACTTTATTAGCTGGATGGGTGGACATTCTTGTGCCATTTGTCACTTGACTTGCATGCAAAATATTAGAATTATTTTTAAAATTTTTTTTGTTGTAGATCATTCAAAACCATGGGCTGGTTTTGTGTGGTTTTGAAACTACTTTTGTCTTCCTCCATTTGGTCCAAATACGTGTAATTATTGAATAAACTTTGATCAATGCTAGCGGATGAATTAGCATTTATTGATAGGGCTTTAGGAGGGTTGGTTAATAGTTGCTTGTTAATATAGTATAAGTGTTGTGTTTTGAGGTACTTACCTGATCTTGCATCGAACAAGCAGACATTCATACCCGGAAGGGGATTTGGTTCAGTTGTGGCAGTGTGGGCATTTGCCATTTTGGCTTTACCTTTTCTTGGGAACTTGACTGTCATCCATTCTCCTTCTTCTTTTGAATTTTGTTGGCTGTTACCTTGATTTTCTGCATGGATTTCCTTTGCATTGGTTTCTCTTGCTGTGGTTGGCAGCTTTCCTTGTGTGCAACATTGAGTCATGTCTCCTAGTCTGCCACAAGATTTGCACAATATATCATTGCCCTCATACACGATTGGTTGTTTATGTTGTCTAATGAGTATGTGGTGTTGGACATGCTGGTCAAGTGGTAGTTCAACACATACTCTGGCATAACGTCCCTAAGTGTAGCTGAGGTGCATGCATCCACTTTAAGAAGTTTGCCAATTGAATTACCTATTTTTGCAAGGACTATTCCATCATAGAACTTAGTGGGTAATTGTGGTAGTCGGATCCAAATGGCAGTGAAGTTGTGTTGTCCTTTGCTTGCAACAATGTTTGGAACCCATTTTTGAATGGATAGAAAAAATACCACTAACGAACCAAGGTCCATTATGTAGGATTTTTGTCATGTTTTCCTCACTAGTTAGTTTGGCTGTATAGTAGTTTTCTCCAAGATCAATTAGAGGGAAATTCTCGTGAGTTTCCATAGGTCTTGTAATTTCTTTTTGAGGTAGTGGTGCATAAGTCTCTTCCCTATTAGTTTGATGTTGATCGAATTTTTCCAAGGCATGTACATTCGATGAAGGTCATCTTGGCTGAGGTTTATTTGTCTTAATGAGTTAGTTAAATTATTTTGGCTTGGATCATCAACTTGGATTTGGTCAATGTCCATACCCATATGATTTTCTAACTCTTGAGGTGGAGGATTTACTGCATGGTACTGAATTCGTCTCTTAGGAGGGTTTCATTATATGAGGTAGAGTTTTTGTAGTTTGTGGCTAGATTTATCCGAAGGCTTTCGTGGGATATTGGTGGTAGTAGATGGTGGTTATTGTAGTGAGAGGTTGGACATTCTCTTACTAGATCATATTCTTTTTATAACAAGTTACACCTCACTATACTTTTTTAGGATAAGATTTTTCATATTCACTTATCTTGGGATCATTTTTTTTAAGAATAGTTCGAAACTTTTTTAATGATTTTTTGGATAAAAATATGTTTTTACAACTAAAAAATAGTTACGTTGTGAGCATGTGATTTTACCCCGTTGAGATGACTCCTACAGGTTTTTCAAGTTTAGGATTTTTTATCTTAAATATTTATTTTTTTAGGATTTAATTTTAAGATTTAATTGCGTGTGTCAGTGTGTTTCCATTAATGCATGCATAAAAAATTATAAAAATATACAGAATTGCACAAGCATTTAGGATTTAATTTCATAGTTTTGTTAGATTAATTGATAATTAAGGTTATTTTTGCGAAATATAAAAATCAAAAAAATTAAGTAGTTATTCTGGAATTTTAATTATTTTGCATCTTTGTGGTTAATTTTATTGTTGCATTTTAATTTATTTTCGCACAATAGGTAGTTATTAGGTTGATTTAATTTTAATTAGGATTTTTAAAATACAATTAGGAATTAAAATAAATAAGAAAAAAAACAAATTGGATTTTCCTAATAAACCACCCAGGCTGGCCACAATTGAACCAAACCTGGGTGGCCCAAACCAATTAAACCCTGTAAAAAATGCCCCATGTCCAGCCCAACAGTTGGTCCCCGACCCAGTCCACAAGAGATGTCCCAAAACGACACCGTTTTGGGGTAATTCATCTTAATCGTTGATCATAGGGCATCCAACGGTCCTGAAACTACTCCCCAAGTCACATATATATGTTCAAACCCCTTTGTACCCTCAGAGACCATTGAACCTTCTTCCTCGTACATGTAACGCCGGTGTATCACCACCACGTTAGCGTCATAATACCACCATCTACCACCCATCAACCACCCTAAAAACGTCGCTGGAAATCGCCTCAAGGCGGAGGCCGGTCACCAAACGGCCTCAGATTTACACCACCAGACCACCTCGACCCCCTCTTTCCCTTCCCATTGTTAGTTTTCTTTGAACAAGCACCCAACTCCTCGAATAGTTGACAGAAGGTTCGGCGGTACCACTGTTTCCGGCGACCCAACCCAAAATAAAGCCCCTTAACCAACCTCCCCTCCCTCTTTCCAACCATCTAAACCACACTCTTCGAATCCTAACGGACCGGCACGAATATCAAATCGAAATTAACCCCAAACCCTAAAACTCACCAGAACCCCGTCAAATTGGTACCAGGTGACCGTCTCCTATCCCTATCCACAACCTTACCACCCACAACCCTCAAACGCCACTGTGCGTGACTGAAAATCCAATCTAAAAAATCTCACTAGGTCTCAGAACTAGATAACCCCCTGAAACCCTTTTCCCCCCTCTCCATTATGAGAGGAAAAGACCTTGAAAGGTCCAAGGACCTCAGAAAAGGTCAAAAATCCAAAGATTTTGAAAGCCCTATGATTAGGGTTGCGTGTGCTTGATTCTTTATGTGTGCTTTCATATTCTAGTTGATTTCATTTGATTTTTCATTCGCTTGAGTTCATCTGTTCATTTTTGAAGTTATATGCCTTCTCCTTCTTGTTAATTGCTACTCGTTCTCTATCTCTCTGCATCCAAGCAAGTCTATTTTCGGCTTTTCTAGAAGCTTCTTAAATAGTCATCAAATATTCCCTACCCAAAAATCGCCCAAATTACCCCTAAACCCCTGGTAATTTACCTTTAAAACCTACCTAAATTGGGCCAACTGGCCGAGCTAATTGGATCATTGATCCCAATTGAATCCCTATTTGGGCATGTTGCTATTTACAAATTAGGGTAAACTATTTAAGGGCCCCATGATAGAACTTTATCCCATAATTTCCACATAAAGGAATCCAAAACCATTTTTGAGAAGCAACCAAAACAAGAACAAAGTTTACTGAACTAAATATCATTGTAATTTAATTAAGTCAAAGCCCTAAATTTCTTCATTGGTGATAAAACGTGACAATGAAACTAAGACAGAAATCATGCCATGACGAAAATAGGATTGAATAACAGCCTAAAGAAAAACAACCAATAGTTACCCATTTCGACAAATCTCGATACAAACTCTGACTGATTTTGTCAAGAAAAAAGAAGCAAAGGAGAAGAATAGAAGCTGGAATATTAAGATGCATCAAACACAAGAAGAACTTACCTCACAGCACTTGACTTTTTCTGACTTCAATGCCAATTAATATTAACCGCTTATTCTTTGTCAATAACAAGTGGATAACACTATATAGCTGTAGAATCATCTCTAATACTTTAAGAAAGCTGGAGCAATCACCTTGCATGCTTCGAACTAGACTTGGCTCTTAAAGACTCTGATTTCGGCTTTAAAATTTGAGAGAATTGGGGAGGATTTGAGGGAAATGGTTCACAGATTCAATATAAGGGTGCTCTAGTGGTTCCGTGGGATCATTTTTGTAGAGTTTACGAGCTGAGGTACCAAATAACCGTGGTGGATTAAGGTTAAGAGATGTGAGAGATGAGAGATATAAGATAGAGAAGATGACGCGTTCTCTAATGTTGTTCAGACGGATATAAGGGGATTGAGGTATTTAGCTCCTGGCCGTTGGATCAAATAATATAAATGGCCAGATTAATTATGACCTAAAGGGTGTCATTTGGGACTGGGGTGGAAGTGGACTCGATCAGGGGTAATTTGGGTGGGTCTTAGGAGAAGAAGTGGGTTGGGCTTAGGGTTGAAATTGAATTGGCCCAAATTTCCCTTTTATTAACAAACCCCTTCTTCTCTTCTCTTTTTTCATTTTCAAATTTTGCTAATTATAAATAAAAATCTAGAAAAAACCTGATTTAATCCTAAAAATTAAATTAATAACTAATTGCTTCTCAAAAATCAATTAAGTCCTAAATTAAAAGAAAAACTATAATAATTCGAAAATGGAAGAGTAAAAATGCAAAAATGAACTATTTTGGTATTTTCTTTCTTCTTGTAGCATTAATTAAATAATTAACCTGAAAAATATAAAATTGGATCCTAAATGAGAATGCAATGTATTTTTTTGTTTTTTATGAATTAAATGCGCAAACAAAATGCAAACAACTAACAGAAAATGCCACAAAAATCCACAAAATTGCAAACACTGAAAGAAATTACTTTGTGTTGAATTTATGGGAGAAATTTGTAAATGGTAAAAATCACATGCTCACACCAAAATCCAAACACACTGTCTAATTGTGAAATAATGAACCAAGAACCGGAATATGATGAAGGAGAGGCTTTTAGGGAAATAAATCGAGAATTGGAACAATTTGAGAATAAACCTAAGTCGAACTTAAACGATACCAAGCCGGTTAATTTGGGTAGTTCTAAAGAATGTCAAAGAAACCAAGATAAGCATTCACACAGATGAAAGAATCCAGGACGCATTGATCTAAATTTTTTGAATTCAAAGATGTGTTTGCTTGGTCATACGATGACACGCTAGGACTAAGTGATGATTTGGTGGTTCACAAGTTGCCAACTTACCCTGACTATCCCCCTGTCTAGAAAAAGCAAAGAAAGTTCAAAAATGATATCAGTGACAAGATTAAAGAGGAGCTCATAAAACAGTTGAAAGCGGGGGTGATCCGAGTGGTTCGATACACCATATGGTTAGCCAATGTAGTTCCAGTTCCAAAGAACGACGAGAAAACTCGAGTGTGTATAGACTACAGAGATCTGAACAAAGCAAGTCCCAAGGATAATTTCCCTTTACCAAACATCTATATCCTTGTTGATAATTGTGCCAAACATGAGATACAGCCTCGTGGATTGTTATCTAGGATATCACCAGGTGTTGATGGATGAAGAGGATGCAGAAAAGACAGCTTTCACCACACCCTGGGGCACCTACTATAGGGGCATGCCTTTTGGTCTAAAGAATATTGGGGCAACCTACATGAGGGCCATGACTGCCATTTTTCATGACATGATGCACTAAGAGATAGAGGTGTATGTGGATGATGTAATCATCAAATCCAGGACCCGGGACAACCATGTTCAACACTTGAGAAAATTCTTTGAGCGGCTACGTAAATATGATTTGAAGCTAAACCCAGCCAAATGTGCATTTGGGGCTCCATCTCTCAAACTCTTGGGATTCATTGTCAGTCGGAGGGGCATCGAGTTAGACTCAACAAAGATAAAGTCTATTCGAGATGCCTCCTCCAAGAGCCAAGAAAGAGGTTATGAGCCGGCTAGAAAGGTTGAACTACATTAGATGATTCATTGCTCGGTTGACTACATGTGAATCCATCTTTAAGTTGTTAAAGAAAGATGCAGCAGTTAAATGGACAGATGAGTGTTAATGAGCCTTTGACAAGAATATCTGTCCAACCCGCCAGTCTTGGTCCCACCTGAACCTGGGAGGCTTTGTTTCTTTATTTGACAATCTTGGAAATTTCTTTTGGATGCATCTTCAGATAGCATGACGTGATCGGGAAAAGAGAGCAAGCGATCTACTATCTGAGCAAGAAGTTTACCAGTTATGAAGCCAAGCACACTTTATTGGAAAGAACTTGCAGCGCTTTAACTTAGGTCGCTCAGAAGCTGAGGCGCTACTTGCTAGCCTACTCCACTTACCTCATAGCCATGTTGGATCCTCTAAAGTACATATTTCAAAAGCTGATGCCCACATGGAGGTTAGCAAAATGGCAGATACTGCTCACCAAAATTTTGACATAGTTCATGTCACCCGCATGGCAATGAAAGCCCGTGCTTTAGTGGATTATTTGGCTGAAAGCACTGTTGATGATAAATACCAGCCTTTGAGCACTTACTTCCCAAATGAAGATTCAATTAAGATAAGATCAGAAGACACCAATGCTTGGAAAAGTTTCTTCGATGGGGCGATGAACACAAACGGTGTTTGAATTGGGGCAACCTTGATCTCACCCATTAGTCAGCATTATCCAGCTACAGCCCGGCTTTGATTTTTCCGCACAAAACAACACTGCCAAGAAAGAAGCCTGCATTATGGGTATGAACATGGCAATCGACCAAAATGTCGGAGAATTGTTGATCATGGGAGATTCGAACCTGATTATCCGACAAGCTCAAGGAGAATGGGAAACTCGAGAAGTAAAACTTATTCCCTACAGGAAACACGTGGAAGATCTTAGCAAGCGGTTCAAGTCAGTTGAATTCAGGTACATCCCTCATTTTCACAATGAGTTAGCTGATGTGCTCACTACTTTGGCCTCGATGTTGCCATACCCAGGCAATGCCCACATTGATCCGTTGGAAATCCAAAACCGGGAAAGGCATGGTTACTGCAATATGGTTGAAGCAGAACCAAATATTCAGCCATGGTATCATGATATCAAAAGATTTCTAAAAACTAAAGAATATTACGAGCAAGTCAGTGGAGACCAAAAGAGAACCATTAGAGACTCACAAGTGGTTTCTTCTTGAGCGACGAGGCCTTGTACAAAAGGACTCCAGATTTCAACTTGTTAAGATGTGTTGATACCGAAGAAGCCGAAAGAATTATGTATGAAGTGCATGCATGAGTGTGTGGACCCCACATGAATGTGTATGTTTTGGCAAAAAAATCCTCCAAGCAGGTTATTATTGGATGACTATGGAAAAAGACTACTTCAGTTTCGTCCGAAAATGTCATCAATGTCAGGTGCACGGTGATTTGATTCATGCACCGCCTACAAAATTGCATCCCATGTCAGCACCTTGGCCATTTGTTGCCTGGGGCATGGACGTCATTGGACCGATTGAGCTGAAAGCTTCAAATGGACATAGATTCATATTGGTCGCTATTGACTACTTCACAAAGCGGGTTGAAGCAATTACTCTCAAACCTATAACCAAGAAAGATGTGGAAGATTTTGTGCATTCTAATCTCATATACCGTTTCGGTATTCCAGGAACTATTATTACAAATAATGCTTCAAACTTGAATAGTCACTTGATGAGGGAGGTATATGAGCAGTTTAAGATCACGCATCAAAATTCTACTCCTTATCGGCCCAAAGCCAATGGAGCCGTCAAAGCAATAAACATGAACATCAAAAAGATCTTGAGAAAATGATTCAAAGTTCCAGGCAGTGGCATGAAAAGTTGCCAGTTGCATTATTGGGATTCTGCACTACTGTGTGCATATTAGTTGAAGAAACCCCAATATCTTTTTGTTTGAGTGGGTCAAAACCCGTTTGTAACAGTTAACCCTAATCGAGTAAAATCAAATGGCCGCAGTCTGCCACGGGTAGTTGTATTAACAAAGAATAGCTCATGTCTACAACAAGAAAGTGCAGTCTAGAAACTTTGAAATGGGGCAACTCGTTTTAAGATGTATTCTTGCCCATCATCATGAAGCAAAAGGAAAGTTCTCCTAATTGGAAAGGACCATATATTATCTGAAAAATGTTGCCAAAATGGGCATTATACCAGGAAACATTAGAGGGAATGACCCCGAAACAGTTGTAAACGCAGATGCAGTCAAAAGGTACTATGTCTAATCCTTCTGTAGTAACAATATTATCCAACTAGGATGACGAAGGCTTTCATTCTCGCTACCCCAAACAAACCAACCCTTTGCTAATCTGTTGAGCCGATCACCTTTCATTCACTACCCTCTTTGGAACTTAAAGATGTTGAAAAAAAAAAACGAAAAAAAAAACAAAAGAAATAAAAAGAAAACAAAAGCAACAAAACAAAATATTTTTCTGAAATACGTTCAACTTGATTCTGAAAGGATATGTAGGAAGCCTCTCTCTGGGATTCAGTCACACCAAAATAAAAATCCAAAGTCCCCCAAAAGTGAAACTGGGGCAGAAGTTACAATGGTTCGGCGATGATCCCACCTGAATGGTTCCAAAGTAGTAATTTAATCCAATTTCTTTATGCCCAATCCTTGTTCAAGTCCTTTAGATCAATCTGTGAAAGGTGTTAAAAATTGGAGGACGCAGTTGTTTGAATTTGATGCAATCAAAATGAGAGAAATAAAATAAGAGAGTCTTATTGGTGAAAACCTATGAGCACCATAAAGCGATGGTGAGCAGAGAAACTGAAAATGAGAGAGTCTTGTTAGTGAAAAATCATAAAGAGCACTATAAGGCGAAGATGAGAAGATAAATGAGAGAGTCCGATTGGTGAAAACACGTAAAGGGCACCATTGATTGAAAAGAAGAAACCCCTAACCACCATTGGTACTGAAAGAGTCCTGGAAATGTTAATCGGCTTATAAAACATGGATCCCAATAACTTTATGAGAAGATGGATAGTTGGGCATATCTAGTCCAAGAATCATGTCATATCTATTGAAGTCTGCATGCACCCTAGATAAGTCCTTCTTTCCTCCCCGAAAGGAACAGTTATCTTTAAATTCACTTTCATGTCTTTTGTTTACCTTTCTTTGAATCCTTTTTGGTCTAAATCTTTTCTGAAGTTAATACAAAGAAAAGATGGCAAGATTGGTTTTACAGGGTTCTACTTAATAAAAGCAAAGTTCAAAGAAAAGTATCCAGCTTCAGCAGGTGCATCAACTCGATCCCGACTGGCCATGATGGTCGCTGCTATAAAATCAGAGTTATTGAAAATGCAAAGAAATCCAAAGTCAAAAGCCCTTAGAGGCAGAATAAGGTGAAAGGGTCAAAGCCACACACGGTTGAACCGTCATCTAGAATGTTTGGAAAGTTGAGTTCCTCGATTTAGAGAGAGATCAATCTTCAGAAAAGTCATCAAGCAGTAGAGGTTCTCACCAAAAGAGTTGGACCGAGATCAAGTGATCAAAAACAATCAAGGCCACAAAACCAACCATAGTTTCAAACTAACAATTGTTCTTTATTTGAAAAAAAGTTGAAACAGGTGCAGTCCAAAGCAACCGTGCAAGAAGCAGGTGCAACCAAAAAGAAAAAGAAATACGCAAGTGTTAGAAAAATCTTTGCAAAAATAATCAATCCAAAAGGGAAGTTCCTCCAAATTCTTTCCTGTATTTGTACTAAAAAATGAAAAAATGAAATGAAATGACAAAAAAAGAGATAAGAAGAAAATTCAAACAAAAATGTTATTTTAGAATCCCCAATCTCAGTCTTTTACGCTTTTGCCAACATAGGGTCTCTAACCCATAGTTGAGATTTTTTAGACATAGGGCCTCCATTCCCTAGTCGCTTTTGCCAACATAGGGCTCCAATCCCTAGTTGAGATTTTTAGACATAGGCCCTCCATTCCTTAGTCACCTTTTTCTAACATAGGGCTCCAATCCCTAGTTGAATTTTAGACATAGGACCTCCATTCCCTAGTCGCGTTTTGCCAACATAGGGCTCCAATCCCTAGTTGAAATTTTAGATATATGGCCTTTAGTCCATAGTCGTCTTTTGCAATATAGGGCTCCAATCCCTAGTTGAGATTTTTAGGCATAGGGCCTCCATTCCCTAGTCGCCTTTGGCCAACATAGGACCTCTATTGCCTAGTTGCCTTTTGCCAACATAGGGCTTCAATACCTAGTTGAGATTTTTAGAGATAGGGCCTTCATTCCCTAGTCGCTTTTTGCCAACATAGGGCTCCAATTCCTAGTTGAGATTTTTAGACATAGGGCCTCCATTCCCTTGTCACCTTTTGCCAACATAGGGCTCAAATCCCTAGTTGATATTTTTACACATAATGCTTCCATTCCCTAGTCGCATTTTGCCAACATAGGGCTCCAATCCCTAGTTGAGATTTTTACACATAATGCTTCCATTCCCTAGTCGCATTTTGCCAACATAGGGCTCCAATCCCTAGTTGAGATTTTAGACATAGGGCCTCCACTCCCTAGTCCCCTTTTGCCAACATAGGGCTCCAATTCCTAGTTGAGATTTTTAGACATAGGGCCTACATTCCCTAGTTTCCTTTTGCCAACATAGGGCTCCAATCCCCTGTTGAGATTTTTAGATGTAGGGCCTCCATTCCCTAGTCGCCTTTTGCCAACATAGGGCTCCAATCCCCAGTTGAGATTTTTTGACATAGGGCCTACATTCTCTAGTCGCCTTTTGCAAACATAGGGCTCCAATCCCTAGTTGAGATTTTTAGACATAGGGCCTCCATTCCCCAGTCGCCTTTTGCCAACATAGGGCTTCAATCCCTAGTTGAGATTTTAGACATAAAGCCTTCATTCCCTAGTCGCATTTTGCCAGCATAGGGCTCCAATCCCTATTTGAGATATTAGACATAGAGCCTCAATTCCTTAGTCGCGTTTTGACAACATAGGGCTCTCATCTCTAGTTGAGATTATTTTTAGAAATAGGGTCTCCATCCCTTGTTCGCCTTTTTCCTACATAAGGCTCCAATCTCTAGTTGAGATTTTAGATAGAAGACTTCATTGCCTAATCTCTTCCTCTTAAAGACACACAATCTTTATTTTATCGCTTTCAAAAATAAATAAATAAATAAATTAAATAAAATAAAAGAAATTTAGATCTTACTTACAAATAACTCACAAAATTTTTCTAGTGAAAACTGGGACAGAAACATTTCGTTCGCGTGTTTTTTTTGGTGTCTGAACAGGTTTTACCTCGAGATACAGGGTTCAAGACGACCAAAAGAATTAGTCTCAATTCAAAATAAAGAAAAGAAGAAAAAGAGCAAAAGAAATGGATTCAAGGGCTGAAGTGGATAAGCATGCAGCCTGCTCAAGATATGATTGAAATCACAAGCTTCGCATGTCCCGCCTTGATCCAAAGCTGAGCAGTGAACCAGTGGTCATACCTGACGAGCATCAAGATTCATATCGGAGTGTGCAGCAAGAACTGCCAAGACTCAAGATCAAACTTCAAGAAATTTATATATAGGAATCTTTTAACTCTTACTTGATTGGTTTAGCTAGTTTAGCTTTTTATTTTTTATTTTGGTGTAATAATGAGTTCAGCAAGCAGCAACAACAACAGTAAGATCACAGCTTTCTGGTAGTCCCAGCAATCTAAACTTCCAGAACTACACTGACCTGATTCCTTCATAGCCAAGGATATGTAAGCAACCTTTGAAGCAAGGTTCGGTTTGGCTCTTTTCAAAAAATGCTTCTCATTGAGTTTTAAATGGGCCAAAAACCCCTTGTAATTGCTCATTTTATCTTTACCCAAAAATCCTTTGTGTCTCCAAGCAAAGAAGGGCAACAAGATATGATAACAAAACATTAAGATAAAGATGACGAAGTAATATCAACTGCGGAGAGAAAATCCAAGTGCGAACAGTATAAATAACAAAGGGAGAACAAAGGTAGTAACAAACAAAAACAAAGTGAATCAGATAACACAAGCAATTCAACACTGACATAACAGAACATATCCAATTAAAGAAAACAATATCAACTCAATCAATCACCTCATGTTTAATACACCATCCTGATCTTTTCAATTCTCGATTCCTCATATCATAATCTCAACTTTTGAACTTTCAGCACATATGACACCTCGTGCCCACGTATTTTCCATCTCACTCATAACAACAAAATTCACATGATATACAATACAAAATGTCCTTACAAATGCACTTCAGATGTTCAAGAAGTTCTAGGTACATAATATAAATTAAATTTCAATTTCTAAATAATTTTGGAAATTCGTCGAGAAATGATGAAGTTATTTTTAGAAATTATTCGAGTAAGAAAGTACCCCTGTCAATTTAAAATACAACATCAGTATTACCTTTAACATGGTAGTTAATAACTTAAGACTTAGTAGAAATTTCTTTTTAAGAAAAATACAGCCTCGGACGATTTAAGGGGTATACTTGAGAAACTAATCGAATTGAGGATGTAACGATTATTGAAGATTGAAGTATTGGAACGTATAAATATATCTATATAAATACGGTGAGGTATTGAAAACATTCTAGATTCTAAATCAAAGTATCACGGTATTAAAGGAACTAAATAGTTTAAACATTTCAAGCGATAACAACGAATAAACACAATAGCAGAAAGCGTACGACATCACTGTTTGTGCTTTTACTCTCATTCTCATCATAAGAATCAATATTCACTTTTATTATTTCTTGTTGCGGCATGCAACCCGATCCAAAACATATAATATTATTTCGGCGTGCAACCCGATCCAAAACATATAATATTGTTGCGGCATGCAACGCAATTCAAATCATATAATGATGTTGCGGCGTGCAACCCGATCCATATAATATTGTTCCGGCCTGCAACCCGATCCATATAATATTATTGCAGCGTGCAACCCGATCCATATAATATTATTGTGGTATGCAACCCGATCCCAATATACAAATCAACACCAATCAAGAAAGAATCATGACAAGGGAATAATAAGGAAACAACAATATTCCAGCGAGGGAGTCAACAACTAAAATAAACACGTCCCGACAAGGGAACCAATAATAAGAATTAAATATGTCCTGGCAAGGGAATCAGCTATAACCAACCTTATACCAACAATTAACTTCACGATAAAACCTCAACTATACAACAAGACATAATAAGCACGTGATAACTACATCGGCAACCACAAAATTGTACATGTAAACTATTTTCACGAAGTCATAGAGGATCTCACAACCAAGAAGTATCAAAAAATAAGGAAGGCAATCACTTCAATTAATGCAATTTAGGGTCAATGTAACACGTAAGAATTAGAGAAAATCCAATAACGTCATATGGAGCATATGGAGGCAATTTGAGCAACTAAGAAACCCAATCATAACATGATACTTTCCACATAAGGACCTAAGAACCCTAGAGCCAAATTTCCTACAAATAAGTCCAAGTACAAAGTTGTCACCTCGCATGCATGGACTACAATTATTCCAAAGGAGAAGTCACCCACACAAGGTTAGGCAAGATACTTACCTCAAAGACGATAATTTGGTACTCTAAAATGGACTTCTCGGGAGAAAAGACCTCCGGATAGCTCAAATCCAACTATAATAACTCCAAAACACACATAAACCGAATAAGGAACTATACCGAATCATAGAGTTTCAATCTTTACCAAAAACAAATCAACCCATAAGTCGACCCTCGGGCCCGCACCTCGGAACCCATCAAATTTTACAAAATCCGATCACCCATCCTAAAATGAGTTAAACCATACAAATTTTATCCAATTCCGATACCATTTGGTTCCTCAAATCATTATTTTTCATTTTGAAATTTTTCTTCAAAGACCAACTCTTTCCCCAACCCAAAACACAATTTAAATTATAAAAATAAAGACCAATTCATGGAATATAATTCTAAGTTAAGAACACTTACCCAATCAGTTTGCATGAAAACCCCATAAATAATCGCCCAAAATCGAGCTCTAGAACTCTTAAAATGGTGAAAATGCCAAACCCTCTAAATAGAGTACTATTTATCCTGCCCAGGTCTTAAAGCATCGCGAACGCGAAGGAAGTATCGCGTTCAAGAAGAAGAAAAATGAAGGTTGCCTAGGTTACTCATCGCGAATGTGACTGTGTGTCTGCGAATGCGAAGAAGGAAAATCTGATGGCCCAAAGACTTCTCTACACAAACGTGTGAACTTGAACGCGAACGCGAAGGGCGGGATGAGATAACTACGTGAACGTGGGGGAGAAATGTGAACGCGAAGAAGGAAGAGATAGAGCTCCGCGAATGTGACACTTTTAACGCATTCGCGAAGAGGGATTTCTAGGTGGTCAGCAACAAAGCTTCACGAACGCGAAAGGCGGTTCGCGATCGCGAAAGAGGATACTAGAAGCAGAAACAGAAGTTCAAAAATAAGGAAAATGACCCGTAGCCTATCCGGAACACACCCGAAGCCCCCAAGACCCCGTCTAATCTCACAAACAAGTCACATAGCCTAACGCGGACTCACTCGAGGTCTCAAATCACATCAACAATGCCAAAATGATGAATCACACTATGAATCGAACTATGAACTTCCAAATAAGAAACTCGTGCCGAAATTGATCAAATCAAACCAGAATGACGCCAAATTTTGTAGACAAGTGCAAAATAACATTACGCAGTTGCTTCAACTCTCGGAAACACATTCCAACCTCGATATCATAAAAGTTAACTATGGGTCAAACTTCTCCATTTTGTAAACTTCAACATTTCCAACTTTTGCCGAAATACCTCAATTTACCCCCGGTCTCCAAATTTGAATCCACACATGCGCCTAAGTCCAAGATCATCATACGAAGCTATCGAGATCACCCACAACCCATTCCAATGTCGTTTACTCAAAAGTCCAATTCCAATCAAATTTTCACTATTTAAACTTCCAAAACTTGGTTCCCTCTTCCAGTTTAACTCTGATTTATCTGGAAAGTGTATCCAACCATACACACAAGTAGATATACATAAATCGAAGCTGCTCGAGATCTTAAATTACCGAATCGAGCAAAATTGCTCAAAACAGCCAGTGGGGTCGTTACATCCTCCTCCACTTAAAAATACATTCGTCTTTGAATATGCCCGAATTCTCCCCAAAGCCATCGAACCATTGCATGAGCTCACCATACATACACCCAGGGGTGATTCTCCATCACCCAACCTAAGCAGAATTGACAATGCAACTTAGTTGAAGATCTCAGCTCCTCCTTAGCCCATATCCTTAGAATATGACCCAAACCTCAACATTTGAATTTCATCATCGGATCTGAATTCCACGTCATCACAGTGCATGAGCCTTAACAAGTTTAATCAAGCCAAATTCCAATCCAGAATACAATCACATGCTGCTCCACACAACTCAAATGCCCGAAGCAATAACATCTTACCACCATAACCACTCAAATAACATCCTGGATGCCGACAATATACTTCACATCGAATACAACCTTGTTCCGGACCTCCACATCACTTTTCATGATAAAGAAACATGCGAGAACTCATAGCCGCCTATGAAGTCAACAAGTCAAGAAATCCTCTCGCCCGCCAGGGCCATTACCCCAAATCATAGAAGAAACACCCACATACTTCAACAATCCTCACCCCCAAATATCATAGTACCACTCTCAGGTCTAACAACCACATCTCGGACAATACAAGTAGCACAACTAAATACTCATTAAGGAAACACACAAATTCTTACACTACACAGCTCGTACATTGAACCGGCAATAACTCAATTACGTAGAACAAATAAAGAAAAATAAGGTATAAGAATTTTCTAACGAGAACCACATGTATAATAACAAAAGTATAGTGCTCATAAAATCGTCCCACAGAGGGAAACAAAACATCAAATAATCACAAGGAAAGGGTATCCCACATAACATTCGCTGCGGCGTGCAGCCCATTCCCAAATGCTCACCGAGCCATAAATGTTGCGGTTCACTGATCATATACCTACTGATATCAAGCACAACAGTGTGCACAAATAAATTTGTGGAAAGATGAATAGAAGTAGGTACAACTAATGTGCAATGAGCAAATTAACATCACAATTTCTATCTCACCCGCATCGTCATAAGGCCTGAATAAAATTACAACATGCCTAGGGAATAATCATAAAATCTCACTTTGTGGCATAACATAAAAGAATAGCACATAACATAGGCTATGGGCACAAATAATATCCATCATGCCTAGTAGCATGATCAAAATGACAACCTCATAAGAGCACACAAACTGAACCTGATATAAAACACATATTCTCGCTGATCCTCCACATAGCTCACAACAGAATCCTGATCCTTACCAATTAGATAAATATTCTTCGGAAGAACAACAACAAACTACCAGTAATACATGCCATTAATTACCCCATTCTCAACATTTTTTCACAATCCACTAACAAGAAATAGCCCACACACGGGGACACCTAGTCCCAAAACCTCAGGAATACTAAAAATTTCATACATGGACTCAACTATGCAGATGAAATGGCTGATATATCACTTACCTTCCATCATCCAGTCTAAGAACCCATATAAGATTCCGAACGCTCAACAAAACATGAACCTCGAAAGCCTCAAAACCCAGTAATCACCCGACTACCAGCCACACACTGCAAAACAAAACTCAGGATCCTTTCCAAAAATGCACGCCCTTCATATATGATAGCCGACAATGTCCACGCTCAATTAATTTTAGATACTGATTTAGGAGAAACCGCAATGTACCACATATTCTTCATGCCCATAGTAGACACTCAACTCAAGCCGTAGTCAAACCCTAGAGGTCTGCCTGCACGGAGCTAAGCCATCAGAACTACACCTCCCCTACTCAACCGAGCCACACAAAGCGTCCAATCCAAGGGTACTGCCTTAAATTCCAGTAGATAATTCCCATTTCAAAGAACCATTTACTTCCATAGCTATGCTGACCTAACACTATTAAACTGACTCATTCTTTGAGATAGTCGATATGCAATAACTCCCATCAAAGCCCCACATACAAATGACTCTAGCATGAACTACGTAGCAAGAAACTCATAAACCACCACATTTCCTCTAAAGCACCCCATTCTACTGCAGCCACAATGCCCACGTTAAATAGACCTCCTATGAATTTGAAGTTGTTCCTCCGACTCCCCTTGATGCTAATATGTAGATCCGTTTTTGACATTGAAATACTATAAGTCCCAATATCATCTTGTGCAAAATCTGAAACACTAATCATACCCCAAGTTCGGGAACCTACCGATACCACATGTACAGATACCTTAGGCCAAAAGTAATAAAAATTTGACTATTCAATCTGAATGCCACTACTGGACTCCTCTACTTGGCGCAAAGCCATAGAAAACAACGTCTGATGATCCCAAAAAACTAACCTTCATAACTCGTACAACACAAATCACAAGGCACTTTAACACCACCAGCTATCTTCAGTCAGCATCCACCTCGTGACCCTGATGCGATCTCGACGACTAGCCGACCCATTAAACCTTCCCAAGCTCGTACTCATCAATCAGATGCCGAAACTGTTGTGCATCCATATGAAGAATTGAATAGCCACTCAACACCTCTGTATCTTCAGCCTGGACAGCACGTTGAGACAATGCCTGAGCATCCTTGACTCCTTCATAGCCCAACTATAGCATCACGAACCATTGGAACATGGCGAACGCTGAGAGAATAATATTATACACGAGTGGATGTAAATGAACATAGCTATATACTTCGATCTGAATCAATATCGCACGATAAGGAATGAAAGAAGTGGAATTTCCTAACAGTTCTGTAGCCTCTCGAAGATAAGTATAGATGTCTTTGTACTGATCTGCAAGACTCTACTAAACCTGGTGTCAATGATCTTAGACTATCCGCAAATATATTATTTTATAAAGAAAAAAATGTATTATTTTATAAGTTGTTTGATAGTGGTACGCCTGTGCGCCATGATATTGAGTTTGATAAAGTTATGCGCCATGATGTTGAATTTGATACGGCTATGCACCATTAAATTGAGTTTGATACGGTTGTGCACCATGATATTGAGTTTGATACGGTTGTGCGCCATGATATTGAGTTTGGTACGGTTTTGCGCCACGATATTGAGTTTGACACGGCTGTGCTACGGTTGTGCGCCATGATATTGAGTTTGATACAGTTACGCGCCATGATATTGAGCTTGATACGGTTGTGCGCCATGATGGTGTGTTTGATACGACTATGTGTCATGATATTGAGTTTGATACGGTTGTGCGCCATGATTTTGGGGCATTGTGTATGTCTTTGTACATCATTCGAGCATTGTGTATTCTTTGTTACATATTTGAGGCATTGTGGTGTCGTTGTGGACTCGTGGTATGTTGGTAAATTTCTTTCACTACAATTATGATAAGTCCTTAGTGGTCCTTGTTGGTTAATTCTTACAAATTTGTTGATATACAGATATTGAGTTATTGTGTAATTGTCATAATTACTATATCATTCGTGTTATGGTGTGTTTGTATTTTTTAATACTTGTTCCAGAGGTATTTAAAGTGGCAGGTCAAGGATCTTACTGGGTTATATTTATGTATGACTCACTTCTTTTCTGTATCTCTATGCAGATAGTGTTATGGGAGATAGAACTAGTGGCTGACAAGTTTGTTCGAGTGGATCCTATTGCTGAGGTGAGCCACATCATTATTCATGGAGGCTTTCATTTCAGAATTACCTAGCTCGTGTTAGTTATTTCCTTTTTCTTTGGGGTTCGCATACCCGTCAATAAACTCATGTTACTTTGTTAGATGTTCCATGGTCTTAGTGTGGGATTTGGGCTAGAGTTTTATTATTTGAGTGATTGCTGTTTTTCTGACTAAGATATTGGCGATAATCGTTTCCTTTTTAATTATTAATAATATTATTAGGTCTGCATTTTATTATCTTAGTGTTTGTGTAAATAGTTAAACATTAGATAAATGGGTTCACTTGGCGGATTGTGTTAGCTGGGTGCCAGTTATGTCTAGGGCGTAGTTTGAAACGTGACAAAGTTGGTATCAGAGTCTAATCTTTGTGTTCTGAATTTTGGAGCGGTGCTTGATAGATTCTTGTTCATAAGTATGTAGACGTCCATATTTATGACCTTAATGCTATTGAACATTTAGGATATTTTTCCTTTTTTCTTTCCTTATTTGTGCGTTAAGTTGTATCGAGTTTAAACTTTGGATGCCTCTTTCCCAAAAGGTTAGGACATATATATATATCCTCTTCTGTTGTACGACATAGTTGACTTAAAAGTTTTGAATATCATATGTGTGACTAAGAGTGGCCTTGAGTATATGTAATGTTTGGTGCATTGATTGCAGCTGAGAATGGCCAGGTTGTAATCTTATTTTTGGGATAACTTTATTTCTAAAGAAATCTCTGCCAATTTTTTTAAAGAAGTTGGAGAGTTAATCAAAATTTTGGACATTATTATAAAATAGTCTAAAGATATACTTTCTCTAAAACTAACTTATTCAAAATTTGAGATTGTGAATACAATTCTCTTGTATTAGACTAATCAGGGGAAAGAAGATTTGAGCAGAAAACTAATAAGTGTCACAGTTTAGCCACATCTATGATATAGGATTGGTAGTGAAAATTATTTTGAGGAAAATGCTTAAACAGTTCTCAGTTTGATGCATAATAAAGTTATTTGATAGAATTAATGATATTATAATGGTGATATTATGAGTGTGATTGTGACGTATGATTATATATTTAAGTACATTGAGTTTAAGTCTGATAGTGGCACTATATGAAATAAATTTGTAGTAAGTGTCTGCCAGAAAATTTTTGGGGAAAATACATAAGTACCCCTTGATCTAAACCCGAATTTCCAGCTACATATTTTTTCTTTGTGGAAATTTTATTATACCTTTCTGCAAAGTTATTTTAAATGAAATTGTTTGTTTCCTTAACGCTGACGTGGAAGAATGTGTGTATTTCACTCTCCCAAAAGAAAATGAGAAGCAAGAAAAAATGATTTTCAGATTATTTTTTATTTTTTTTTACCAGTTTTTCTTACTTCTTTTTCCTTTTCCTTTTTCTTTGTCTTCTTTCTTTTACTTTTTTTCGTTTCTTCTCTAATTCCGATGGATATTCATTCATCAGGACTTTGTCCAATTGTTTTTCTTTCATTTTTTTTTCACTCACAAATTAAACTCTCAAAAAGATCTATTCATAAGCAAAGCAAAATACACTAGATTTGGAGGCAAAAATTCATCATCGAAAAATCATCCCACGCTGGAGAAAAAATAATGTATTAAAATTTTAACTGGAAAAAGTTTTTGTTAACATATTAATTGACGGATTAAAGAAAAATCAAGGAAGAAGAAGAACAGTAGACGATGAGAGAGAAGAGAGGAAAATTGAAGAGCATTTCTGATTGAAATGAATTAATGACCGTGTCTCGAAGGTTCCCCATCTAACTCTGTATATACAATTAAAATGAAAATTGTAAAGTGTAGTGTGTGTAATTACAATTGTGTCCTTTTCTTCTATACAGAATTATACACTCAAATAAATATACAAATGCCCTTGGGCTCTTGGATTGTGCAGCTAACTTGGGCCAGCAGTTGTAGTATTGGGCTGGTGCCAATGCTGAAGTCCAACACCCCCCTTCAAGCTGGAGGGTGAACAAACACCCAGCTTGGACAAGAAATGATGGTGTAAAAGCCCTGTCAGTGGCTTGGTAAAAATATCAGCCAATTGCTTACCAGTTGCAACATGATGTAAGGAAATGAGTCCATCTTGAAGCTTGGTACGAATGAAATGACAATCAATTTCTATATGCTTAGTCCGCTCGTGAAACACTGGATTTTTGGCTATATGAAGAGCAGCCAGGTTGTCACAATACACAGGAACAGCAGAACCAATGGGAAAACCAAAGTCAGAAAATAACCTGACCAACCAGGTAAGCTCACCAACAGCCTTACCAATGGCCCTATACTCAGCTTCAGCTGAAGACAAGGAAACTACAGGTTGTTTCTTAGTCTTCCAACCAATCAAGGAACCCCCCAAGAAGATGCAGAAACCAGAAACAGACCTCCTAGTGTCAGGGCAAGATGCCCAGTCACTATCACAGAACACAGACAAAGATAGATCAGGAGTGTTGTTCAGGAAAACACCCAGGTCAGAAGTACCCTTAAGGTATCTAAGAGTGTGTAAGGCAGCATCCATATGGGCTGAAGTGGGCTTTTGAAGAAATTGGCTAAGGTGTTGCACAGCAAAAGCCAAATCAGGCCTAGTGTGAGTGAGAAAGTTGAGCTTGCCAACTAGACTTCTATAAGATTCAGGAGAGGAAAGGGGAGTACCCATGTCAAGCTGCAGTTTAACAGAAAGATTGAGAGGGGAGGTGACAGGAGTAACATCAGAACAATTGTGGGAGATGAGAAGATCATTGATGAACTTCTTCTGATGAAGAAGAAGGCCATCTGGAAAATAGGCAACTTCAATACCAAGGAAATATTTAAGAATACCAAGATCCTTTATCCTAAAAGTAGAATCCAAGAAAGACTTCAAAGAAGTTATCTCCTCAAGATCATTGCCAGTGAGGATTATATCATCAACATAGACAGCCAGAAGTACTACAGAATGAGCAGATTTCTTGTGAAAGAGGGAGTAATCATTAAGGGAGGAGGAGTAGCCTTTAGAATAAAGAGCCTGAGAAAGTTTGGCATACCATTGCCTAGAGGCCTGCTTGAGGCCATATAAGGATTTTTGAAGGAGGCACACAAGAGAAGAGGAAGAAGAAGAAGGTGAAGAAGAATAAGAAGAAGAGCAGACAGAAGAAGGAGAAGAAGGAAGAGAGATACCAGGGGGCAGCTTCATATAAACCTCCTCATTGAGGTCACCATGGAGAAAGGCATTATTAACATCCAATTGAAAAAGAGGCCAAGACTGCTTTACAGCAACTGCCACCAAGGTTTTTATAGTGGAGAACTTCACAACAGGTGAAAAAGTTTCATTGTAATCCACACCTTCAATTTGAGTATCACCTCTCACCACCAACCTTGCCTTATATCTTTCTACACTCCCATCAGCCCTGTATTTTATCTTGTATACCCATTTACACCAAATAGGCTTTTTGCCAGGAGGAAGAGGAACCAAAGACCAGGTGTCATTGGCTGCCAAGGCCTCAAATTCCTTGGCCATGGCATCCTGCCAGGCAGGATCAGAAGCAGCCTGTTTGTAGGATGTAGGTTCAACCAATGCAGTGTTAACAGTGTTATTGCAGCAAGAGGAAAAAGAGCTGGTGCCAGAGATTGAAGGAGGAAGGTCACAAATGTATTGAGAGAGGTGAGCAGGGGTAGAATGGGGCCTGCTAGACCTCCTTGGAGCAGGCAGAAGGTTAGGAGGAGAAGGAGCAGGAAAAGGATTGTGCAAAGGCATACTAGGGGAAAGAGGAATAGGAGAAGTTTGTGATGGACTGATGAAAGAAGGAGTAGGAGAAGAAGAGTGGACAGGGCTGGGAGGAGGAAGAGGAGAAGGAACAGGTACAGAAGGATTGTCATCAGGAGGAGGGGGGATAGAAGATGGGACAGTGGAAGTACACCAAGGATAAGCAAAAGGGAAGATATCTTCATGGAAGGCAACATCCCTGGAGAAGAGAGTAAGCTTAGTTTGGAGGTTGTATAGTTTGTAACCCTTTTTACCCAGTGGATATCCAATGAAAACACAGGGATCAGCCCTTGGTTGGAACTTATCCTTATGTTGCTTTGGGACAGTGACAAAACAAAGGCAACCAAAAGTTCTGAGATGTAGATAGGAAGGACTCCTTCCAAACAGAAGCTCATAAGGGGAAGCATTGTTAAGAAGTTTGGAAGGGAATCTATTGATAAGGTATGTGGCAGTAAGGACACAATCCCCCCAAAATCTGAGAGGTAACTTGGACTGAAAGAGCAAAGCCCTGGCTGTTTCTAAAAGGTGTCTGTGTTTTCTCTCAACAACTCCATTTTGTTGTGGAGTGTGAGGGCATGTTGTTTGGTGAAGAATACCATTATCAGTGAAGAATTTTGTACCAGCATGGCTGGACCCAAGTTCAAGAGCATTGTCACTTCTAATAGATTGGACAACACTCTGAAATTGAGTTTTAACCATAGCAACAAAAGCTTGGATAATTGGAAAAGCATTGCTCTTGGACCCCATTAGGTGAGTCCAAGTAGACCTTGTGTAGTCATCAACTATGGTCAAGAAGTATTTGGAACCATTGTGAGTAGGGGTGGCATAAGGCCCCCAAGTATCCAAATGGATAAGCTGAAAGGGATGAGAGGATTTAATGGAACTTTCAGGAAAAGACAGCCTGGATTGTCTAGCCAGTGGACAAATAGTACATACAAAGGGTTGTTTATTTGCAAATTTATAGGGAATAGAAGAGATATCTTTCATTCTAACAAAAGGAATGTGTCCAAGTCTATTATGCCACAGTATTTCCATTTTATTCAATGCAGTATGAAAAGTATAATGAGAAGTAGAGTTAGTATCTAATGGGAAATGGGAAGGTGGAGGAGAAAAAGAAAGAGATGATTGTACAAGCCTGTAAAGACCATCATCCAATTTACCAATTTCCAGTGGCCTCTTCAGAGAAGGGGCCTGTATTAAACAAGAAAATTTAGTAAATGAGACAATGGAATTCAGTTGTTGAACAAGCTTGGAAACAGATATCAGATTGTATTGAAAACTAGGAATGTATAGAACATGATGTAAAGTGAAGCAAAGAAATTTAAGGGACCCAGTACATGTAACTTTAACTTTATACCCATTGGGAAGTGTAACTAGATAAGGGACAATTAAAGGTTTGATGTCAAACAGAAGGGATTTATTTGAAGTCATGTGATCAGTGGCACCAGAATCAATGATCCAAATACATGCACTAACTCTAGTTAACATGCAAGCACCATAAGAAACATCCTTTAAAGGTTGAATAGAGGAAGAGATTGTACCAGCAAAGTTGGCAGACCCCATCACAGTTGGTTGATTTTGAGATTCAGACACTTGAGTTTGTTGAAGAAGAAGCAACAGCTGAGAATATTGTTCCTTGGTCAACCCAGGAATCCCAGAGTCTAAAGGTGCAGAATGTTGAGCATCCTCACCCACATTAGTATTTTCCACAAAAACCACACCTTTGTGTATATCAGCAGTAGCAGCAGCTCTCTTGTCCCTGGTAAACTTAAAATCTGGAGGAAACCCATGCAACTTATAGCACTTTTCAATGGAGTGACCTGGTTTTTTGCAATATCTGCAAACTATGTCTGACTTGTTTGCATCAAATCTAGCTTTGTGAGAAAATTGTCTGGGATTTGATTGGGCTCCATAAGGTTTTTTCATAAACTGAGTACTGAAGGCACTAGACTCAGTGTGAAATTGAGAAGGTGTATGAGTAACTTGTCTTTGCCTTTCATCCTGAAGAAGAATGTTATAGGCAGTATCTAGAGAAGGTGGTGGCTTCATCATAAGGATGTTACTCCTAACTCCTATGTATATCTCATTCAACCCCATTAGGAACTGATGCAATTTATTTTCATCATCCTCCTTCTGAATTTCAACCCTAGCACTACATGTAGCACTACAACCAGATATAACACATCTTGAGGTTCTCATAAAAGCCAATTCATCCCATAACTTCTTCAACTTATTGAAATAGGAAGCTATGTCTAGAGAGCCCTGGGTGGTGGATGCAAGTTGTTGTTTCACCTCAAAAATCTTAGTACCATCGACTGACCCATATCTATGATTGAGTTGGATCCAGATACTATGAGCAGTGTCGGAATATTGAACACTCTCTGCTATTTCAGGAGTAAGAGAGTTGGTGAGCCATGATATAACCATATTGTTACACCTGTCCCACTGTCTAAACTGTGGGGAATCCTCAGGGGGTTTGGGCACTGAGCCATCTATGAAACCTATTTTGTTCCTAGCAGACAAGGAAACCATCACACTTCTTCTCCAACCCCCAAAACCAACACCAGAGAAGGGATTGGCAACCAAAGAAATACCAGGAACATCAGACGACATGAGGAATAAAGGGTTCGAGGGACTAGGAACAAAACTAGGAGGAACAGAAGGAATATCATCAACTACATCGGCCATTTTTTTTTTTTGACTGCTAATGGCGTTTAAACACAGAAATACAACAAATCGCTACTACACCAAACGATTAGCACATGAATCAACTGAAACACCAAAAAATCTACAATTTCTGATATCCAAAAAATACATGCAAACCATTATAATCAACCAAATACAAGAGATTTTGAAAGAAAACTAACCAATCGAAGAAACCCTAATTTGTGAACCAACAGAAACCTCAACGAAACTTGACGAGGGTAACATCGATCGAAAGGTCTTGACGAGTAGAGTCGGAATATACCTGCTTTGATACCATGTTAACATATTAATTGACGGATTAAAGAAAAATCAAGGAAGAAGAAGAACAGTAGACGATGAGAGAGAAGAGAGGAAAATTGAAGAGCATTTCTGATTGAAATGAATTAATGACCGTGTCTCGAAGGTTCCCCATCTAACTCTGTATATACAATTAAAATGAAAATTGTAAAGTGTAGTGTGTGTAATTACAATTGTGTCCTTTTCTTCTATACAGAATTATACACTCAAATAAATATACAAATGCCCTTGGGCTCTTGGATTGTGCAGCTAACTTGGGCCAGCAGTTGTAGTATTGGGCTGGTGCCAATGCTGAAGTCCAACAGTTTTCTGAGCTTAATTTTATTTTTGGGATAACTTTATTTCTAAAGAAATCTCTGCCAATTTTTTTAAAGAAGTTGGAGAGTTAATCAAAATTTTGGACATTATTATAAAATAGTCTAAAGATATACTTTCTCTAAAACTAACTTATTCAAAATTTGAGATTGTGAATACAATTCTCTTGTATTAGACTAATCAGGGGAAAGAAGATTTGAGCAGAAAACTAATAAGTGTCACAGTTTAGCCACATCTATGATATAGGATTGGTAGTGAAAATTATTTTGAGGAAAATGCTTAAACAGTTCTCAGTTTGATGCATAATAAAGTTATTTGATAGAATTAATGATATTATAATGGTGATATTATGAGTGTGATTGTGACGTATGATTATATATTTAAGTACATTGAGTTTAAGTCTGATAGTGGCACTATATGAAATAAATTTGTAGTAAGTGTCTGCCAGAAAATTTTTGGGGAAAATACATAAGTACCCCTTGATCTAAACCCGAATTTCCAGCTACATATTTTTTCTTTGTGGAAATTTTATTATACCTTTCTGCAAAGTTATTTTAAATGAAATTGTTTGTTTCCTTAACGCTGACGTGGAAGAATGTGTGTATTTCACTCTCCCAAAAGAAAATGAGAAGCAAGAAAAAATGATTTTCAGATTATTTTTTATTTTTTTTTACCAGTTTTTCTTACTTCTTTTTCCTTTTCCTTTTTCTTTGTCTTCTTTCTTTTACTTTTTTTCGTTTCTTCTCTAATTCCGATGGATATTCATTCATCAGGACTTTGTCCAATTGTTTTTCTTTCATTTTTTTTTCACTCACAAATTAAACTCTCAAAAAGATCTATTCATAAGCAAAGCAAAATACACTAGATTTGGAGGCAAAAATTCATCATCGAAAAATCATCCCACGCTGGAGAAAAAATAATGTATTAAAATTTTAACTGGAAAAAGTTTTTGTTAACATATTAATTGACGGATTAAAGAAAAATCAAGGAAGAAGAAGAACAGTAGACGATGAGAGAGAAGAGAGGAAAATTGAAGAGCATTTCTGATTGAAATGAATTAATGACCGTGTCTCGAAGGTTCCCCATCTAACTCTGTATATACAATTAAAATGAAAATTGTAAAGTGTAGTGTGTGTAATTACAATTGTGTCCTTTTCTTCTATACAGAATTATACACTCAAATAAATATACAAATGCCCTTGGGCTCTTGGATTGTGCAGCTAACTTGGGCCAGCAGTTGTAGTATTGGGCTGGTGCCAATGCTGAAGTCCAACAGTTTTCTGAGCTTAATTTTATTTTTATTTCTTTTCCTCTTCCTCCTACACCCAAAATTATACTTCAAGAAAAATTTTTATATATATATATATATATATATAAAACATACTTAGATCGGGATAAAAATCTACATATTGCCGGAAAAAAATTCACCGGAAAAAATGGTGTATGTAAAATGTCAACAACCACTATTTTATGCCACCAATGACCAAACAAAAAGAAAGAGAATGAAATAAACAAAAAAAAAGAGAATAATAAGAAATAAGAAAAAGGGATAAATAAAAGAAGAAAGAATAAAAAATATTAAAAATACATGTGGGAGCACGTGTAGCTCACCCCTTGCCAAGAGTCTGGTTACAAGCCTCCACTTATAAGGTGTTACTTCAATTCTAAGATAAGACTTGTGATCAGACATCTTGAATAAAAAATAGTGTTTGATACTTTGAATACATGTTTCGAAACCTCTTATGGTTAGTAATTGTGATGGAGTAGATAAACTAGGAATTCAAACTGTTCCTTAGCATTCTTTTTAGTATATTCATTAATGACACATGTGATGGATAAGACCATGTGCAATAATTAAGGAGGGTCCTATGACATTGGGATAATATCGACTAATACTGGGGCTATAATTATAAATTTAAATACTTATATTATGATATTTTGGTCCTGTGATGTCTAATAAAAGGGTGATAAACCGATGGTATTCTGCTTGCTAAGGCTAGAACACAGCTGATATCATAATTGTCTTGGTTTGAGCAAAATATTTATTAGTGTGAGAACCCGGACCTTATTAGAGGGATTAGTCATCAGCTCAACCCACTTGGAAGTGAATAACCATAGAACACTATAGCTAAAAAGTTGAATGTGTATACAACCATGGAGTGATATGAGGAGATTAGTACTCCAAGAGATGCAATGCTTATAAAATTTAGTAACTCCAAAATCCACAAATATATCTTGAAATTAGAGGATGAGAGCTAACAATGACAATGGGTGATACGAAATATTGTTGTTTATTATTTGAATTGTTTATATATTAACTACAAATGTTAGAGACTCAAGGAATTACCGTAAATATGGTTAACTCCGAAATAAAATGAAAATATATCATCGTACACTTAGTGGTTAGTCTATCATATTAGTTGAGAAAGTTATAATCCAAGTTGCACTGATTATGATAGGCTCGTCGAGCATGCCTACTTCAGTCTAAATTACTTATACATCCTATAGAGTGATATGTTAGAGATGCTATAGGACCATGGTTGCGGCGATTGTATATGTTCGAGCAAAACAGATGCATAAGAGAGCATGGATATCCAGTCCCAATACTAGCTGGATAGGTATCATATAACGAGTGGCTCATAATCAATTGTTTTTTTAACCGAGTACCTGCATGACAATAGATTACTCATTCGATATACACATCACATCATTTTTAGGCTTGATGTCGTGCTCTTTGTGGTTAGGAATGTGGTAAGTCACAGATGTTGGGTCTTAATTTGATTTAGTAAGGAATTAATGATGTTGCATTGAGTACTGGGGTAGTTTCAAATATTATATAGTATACATAACTCCTACGTTGACAAATAAGATCGTGATTTTAGAAGAGTTTCTCAGGTAAAGAGTTACGAGAATTTTAGATCAGATTGGATTAATGACACATAAACTTGTTTTGCCTTCAGGACTGAGTTGCGAAAATTGTATTTTATGCGTTCAGGGTGAGAGGCTTATGATTCATCCAAAGATCCGAAACCTAGAGAAAAATTTAACATAAGAAGGCCTCATAACTATTATTGATAGACAAGTATGATAGTTGTCTAAAAGAAGGTTGTTTAAGTGACAGTATTATACTGAACATCCAACACATGAGGAGTCTCAGGCATACATGAAAAAAAAGTACATGCAGTTGTTTAAGATGTCATTACACTTTCTAATTCGTTCGAAGACAAACGATTTTTTTTAACAAGGGAGACTGTAATAGCTCAACATATCTAACACTGATCTTGTTAATTATACATCCTTATTTCTTATACATATAAATGATAATGATTTATTTTGCATTGTGGGATATATATATGTATATATCATGTGACGTAAAATATATAAAAAGCTAGTAGATTATATTTAATGAGCTGATTACAAAGTTAGTTGTATAATAGAGTAGAACATATAATGATAATGTAAAAAAGGTTGGGCCAAGCCCATCCTTTATTGCTAGCTCACATGACAGATGACCTAAAGGACTAGTATTAAGGGACAATTGGTTATTTGGTTCATCTTGGGAAAAGAAATAAGGATTTTGTATCTATGTCATATAGCAAATCTTATTATGAAAAATGTTCATAATATTGTATTTACCCGCCTAGTCCATAATTTTGCTACAAAATTAAAAATAAATAGATTCTACCCTAAAAAGGCGCCAAATTTGTAGGAATCAGATTTAATGGTGATTCTATCACAATTAATTTCGACATTTAAAACGGAAGAAAATCCATTGCAGCGTAATTCTCTCTTTTTTCATATATTTTCCACCATTGATAGACATTAAAAAGCTTGAAAGCTTTGAATTTAAATATGGATTTTCAAAAATCATTATTTGTTTGGATTGGGTGTTGTTGTAAATAATTCAAAATATGTTTAGGAGTTTATCTCAATTTTGAGGGGTTTTGGTGAAGATTAGACTTGGTTTTGACTGAATTTCAGATTGAAACTCGTCGAAGAAGAAGAAGACATATTTTTTCAGAAATTATAGTTAAATTGTAGTTAAATTGTAGAATTGTAGGTAGAAAAAATGTAGACAAAATGTAGATAAATTATAGATAATTTGTAGATAAATTGTAGATTGGGAAGACTATAACTTCTACAAGTCTTCTACAATTATGTCGAAAATGCCAATTATGCTACAATTGAAATGAGAATTGGAATATTAAAATTCAATGTATTCAGTTTGTACATACGATTTCTACAAATAAGCTACAAATCAGTTTAAGTATTGTATAAAGTTGTATTGTTACATTTATACTACAATTAAACTACAATTCGAAATATATTTAGGAGTTTATATCTCAATTTTGAGGGGTTTTGGTGAAGATTAGACTTGGTTTTGACTGAATTTCAGATTGAAACTCGTCGAAGAAGAAGAAGAAGACATATTTTTCCAGAAATTGTAGTTAAATTGTAGTTAAATTGTAGAATTGTAGGTAGATAAAATGTAGATAAATTGTAGATAATTTGTAGATAAACTGTAGATTGGGAAGAATAAAACTTCTACAAGTCTTCTACAATTATGTCGAAAATGCCAATTATGCTACAATTGAAATGAGAATTGGAATATTAAAACTCAATGTATTCAGTTTGTAGATAGAATTTCTACAAATAAACTACTAATCAGTTTAAGTATTGTATAAAGTTGTATTGTTCTATTTATACTACAATTAAACTACAATCTTGTGTCAAAAAAATTTAAGCATACGAAATTTTAATTTATGTACCAGAATTCAAATTAATGGTATAATTACTGCTTCATTTATTCTAGGCATGATTTTAGCAGCATATATTCCCTTTAGGTGTATATTTAACTTATACCTTCAAGGCTTAATCTTTTGGATAGTTCAAAGTAGAACTCATCGTAGGATAATATCCATTTCTAATATGAATCTAATTCCTAATAACTTACTAAGGATTAATACAATAGGCGTTTGGACAATATTTGGTAAACGCTGAAATTTAAAGTTGACAATAAAAAGAGTATTTGTAAATTTGAGCTTACATACAATACAAATATCACTTGGAAAACAGTGAGTAATTTTCTGTTCATTCGAAATAAAATATTATAATTTGGTAACTTATACACCTAATAAATTTAATAGTGATTACCGTAAATTAAGGTGGAGGAAACATAAGGAAAGAGAAGAAGAGGAAAAAAAGGGAAAAGGAATATATGCTCCTTAAATCATGCCTAGAATAAATGAAGCAATAATTATACCCTTAATTTGAATTATGGTACATAAATTGAAATTTGATATGCTTAAATTTAATAAACATAAACCTTAAACATGGAAGATAATAAAGTTTGTTATATAGTATAAATAGGTAAAAATCCCAAGAAATAAAGTACAGGGTGTCCTTGGGGAAAAGCTATGACGTCCGCGTGATTACATAAAAGCTAGACTACTTCTCATTTGATTTTAATTTCCAGTAAGTGTGTGATGGAGAAAGTCCAATAATAAGGTACGCTTATATGCAATTCTTACTACAACAGCATATTTAATGGAATTGAGATAAAGTGATCTCATTTATAATGATAGGTTTCACTGATTTGGTAACGATGGGCTCTTAGGATTAGATACAAAATTGAAGTTCTAACAGAGAATTCTCACGTATCTACGCGGCGATAATTGGGAATCTATCGCACCTTAATTTATTTTAAGCTAATTTTTTCAAATATTTATTATTAAATATAAATAGGTTTTGACTTTTAGTCTAGTTATTATCATTGATATTCATAACTAATTTATAGAAATTAAAGCTAAGTATCATATTTAGGTTGATATGCCAGAATATAATTTCACTTTAAAAATTTGTAACTTAAGGTGTAACATTGAGATTTAGCTTCAAGTCTGAAATTAAGAAAAACAAACAAGATTGAGTTGTGATCCATTAAGTGATCTCTTGTATCAATATGTTTTATAGATTGAGACCATTAAATGCAGTTTAGTTGGTGTTTTAGAGGTTGCAGGGTAGAACTTCTTGTAAACGTGGTAAGTGAGACTTTAAACATTGATACTTATTTTTCTAAAATTTATTTTGGAAGTATATTTTCTCTGCCTGGCTTATGTGTTGGGACAAGCATGCACTTAGAAGGATCGGTGGTCTTAAACTAGCCGCAAATATACAATTTTATAAAGAAAAAAAATATTATTTTATAAGTTGTTTGATAGTGGGTACGGCTGTGTACCATGATATTTAGTTTGATATGGCTGTGCGCCATGATGTTGAGTTTGATACGGTTATGCGCCATGATATTGAGTTTGGTACGGATTTGCGAAATGATATTGAGTTTGATATTGTTGTGCACCATGATATTGAGTTTGATACGTCTGTGTGCCATGATATTGAGTTTGATACAGTTGTGTGCCATGATGTTGAGCTTGATACGGCTGTGCACCATGATATTGAGCTTGATACGGATGTGCGCCATGATGGTGAGTTTGATATGGTTGTGCGCCATGATGTTGAGTTTGATACGGCTGTGCGCCATGACGTTGGGGCATTGTGTATGCCTTTGTACATCATCTGAGTATTGTGTATGCTATGTTACATATTTGAGGCATTGTGATGCCGTTGTGGACTCGTGGTATGTTGGTCAATTTCTTTCACTGAACTATGATAAGTCCTTAGTGGTCCTTGGTGGTTAATTCTTACAACTCTGGTGATATACATGTATTGAGTTATAATATAATAATCATAGTTACTATATCATTCGTATTGTGTTGTGTTTGTATTTTTCAACACTTGTTCCAGAGGTGTTTAAATGGCAGGTCGAGGATATTACTGGGTTATATTTACGTATAACTCACTCCTTCCTTCATCTCTATGCACATACTATTACAGGAGATAGAGCTAGTGGCTGATGAGTTTGTTCGAGTGGAACCTATTGCTGAGGTGAACCACTGCATTATTCGTAGAGGCTTTCATTTCAGATTTACCTAGCTCGTGTTAGTTTTATTTCCTTTTTCTTTGAGGTTTGCATACCCGTCAATAAACTCATGTTACTTTGTTAGATGCTTCATGGTCTTAGTGTTGGATTTGGGCTAGAGTTCTATTATTTGAGTGATTGTTGGTTTTTCTGTCGATTAACTAGGGTATTTGACGATAATCGTTTCCTCTTTAGTTATTAATAATATTATTAGGTCTGTATTTTCTTCTCTTAGTGTTTGTATAAATGGTTAAATATTAGAGAAAATAGTTCGCTTGACGGATGGTCACATTCGGAAGATATTTTGGGACATAACAATATCAAATGGATAGAAATAAATATTGGCAAAATTGATAAAAACATACCTTCAGGTAGAAGCAATGTGAGGCAGACGAAGAGATATCCTAGAAGCAATCTAAACTCTAAAAGTTTATTATATTATAAAAGAAATTGAAGGTATGTTTTCACCATAATGGACCATCTCTTGCTGGAAGAAAAAAAATAGAATAGAGGTAATGAGTATCTCTTTTCAATAACTTGCATTGTTCATAAACACAGCTATACTGCCTCATGCATCAATCAATTGAAGAAATATAAAAAAAATCAATTGCATCATAGATTATTTTAACAACAAACGACATCTAATGAATATGCTCACAGTTTTAACCATTGCTTTGTCATTTGCTTGTTGAGACACATCTCACCCAAAATTAAGAACATGATCACCATGTCTCGATACCATGAACATACAAATACCAAAATAAAGCAGTATTTTTTTTTAGAAGCTCAACATTGAGAAAAGATGGTAAAATGGGGCATCTAAATTAAGATGAATCTTCAAGCAACAATTAACTTAACCTCAATTTTTAACTCCTTTGATACAGAAAATGCTTAAAAGGCTTTTAACCACTTTTTTCTTTTTCATAATTTCTTTCCAAATAAATAAACCTAAGAAGATAACAGAGAGAGAAAGGTAAATAAACCTTAAAGGCAATAACAAAGTCTTCAGAAAATCATTTCTCCGCTCAGTATAAGGATGACGGTAAGATGACTTTTTGATTTGTTATTTGCCCATTAATTTCTACTCAATGAAAATTTATAGAAAAACTATACAGAAGTTGTGCATCAAGAGATCCCTGACACTATTAGATATAATAATAGGATCATACCTAACCAACGTATCAAACTGAAGAATGTACTCTCGAACACTCATGTTACCTTGTTGAAAGGTCAAGAACCTATCAATTCTAGCCCGTCTAAGATCCGGTAGCAGTTAATGACGAAGAAATGCTTTTGTAAACTCCTACCATACTGCTGGAGGGGCATCCTCATTACTGGACAATTTCCAAGACTCGTACCAATTAACTGCAACATCTTGAAGTCTATAGGAAGCTAGCTCAACTAACTCAATTGTAGTGGCCTTCATTGCCCTCAAAGTCCTCTGCATTCTATCGATATACACCTAAGGTCTTTGTTTGGATCTGCCCCAATGAATACCTGTCACGACCTAAAGCGAAAGGTCACAACGGGAACCCGGTTCGTTTCTCAACTATGTACCAACGTAACATATCTTTCTTATTATAAAATCATTGGTAACTTGGCCAACATGGTTGCAACTCGTAATGTATAACTATAAGTGAGAAAGCACGTTATCACTGAACCCTTTCTCTTAAAACATAAATACATATGGGCATCAAGGCCTCTCATAATGGACAAAATGAACCTCTGTCTACAAAGCCAAAATGATAACCTCGTCTACTATGAGGACTCATCAAACTGATTATCTATACTAAGTATGTAAAGCACACAAATAAGTATATATAAGAGACATGGAGTAAATGACTTAATTACGAAATACTTATAGTGACATGCATATGCGTATGAATGTCATGTCGTGTATAGGTACATGTGTTCATAACATCATCAAGCCTCTAATAACATCCCATCATAATAATCTAGGCTACTGTGGGCAAAATTATCAATGTATACCAGCTGATAAGGTGGTAGTGCATATATGATACCGTAACTTTTTTCATATCCCATATACATATAAAATGCATATATACGTGTATATAACACCATCTGGTCGTGGATCAATGTACATGTATAAATGAATGCAATTCATGAGAAGTATGTCAATAGAATCTTTCGTAACGAAATAAGATCATTATGCCTTTGATTAATATCATGAAGTAAACTTTGTCAACTTACGTATTTTTTGGGACCCATGAACATATGATAGAATAATAGGATACATGGAGAATAAAGAACATAAGCATCTCTAAAAATCTATGAACATAGTAATTTATGAAAGTTGTGTATTTGTTCATTTCATTTGTATCATGCGGATCCTGCCAAAAGGAAAAAAGGAATATCCTTAACATACCTGAGCCGATTCTCTTGACATTCCCTCTAACACACATCAATTGCGACAGCACGTAATGGCGAATCAAAGTAGGGATTCGTTTGATATTCTTGAAAAAGATTGTAATGTGCTCTCTTAGAATAGCACATCATGCTGTCGTAGCGTTATTGTCACGACCCCAGTTCGCCCTCCGTGAACTGTCGTGACGGCACCTAGTCTCTACGACTAGATAAGCCTAACAAGTGCAGAAAATAAATTGAAACTTGTGGAAATATAAATCTAAAACCAAGAATAACTAGAATGAAACGGTATATAGAATGTCGTTACGCATACACAGAATACCTCAAACTTCTACATCACTATCCCAAAATCCGAAAACTTACGGGAATACAAGCTGAAAGAAATATAGTGAAATGCTCTAACTCTGGAATGTCTGCATAAACAGGATGATAGAAGGTCTAATACTACAAGATAGAATAAATATGGAGACTCTTCGGTCTGCGAACGAGGCAGATGTACCTCGAAGTCTCAAAAAGCTCTCCCTGCCTCAAGGATGGTAATCCTGTGCAGAATTACTTGGATCTGCACATGAAAACTATGTGCAGAAAGAGCATGATTACACCACAATGGTACTCAGTAAGTGCCAAGCCTAACATCGGTCGGGTAGTGACGAGGAAGGGCCCTACTGAGGTAAATAATAATAAAAATTGACAAGATAAAATAACAGTATAATTGAAAATCTATAGTAAGAGTCTATACATGATAATAAGAATGCAATAACGAAAAATAGAAATAAAGGCAGAACACAAGGAAATACCACTCACAACAAGGATAATAACCGGAGATCTCTTAGTATCCCAAGGATCTCTTGGTATCTCGAGGATTTCTTGCTATATATATGCCAGGGATCTCTTGATATCCTCGATATAAATGTTAGGGATCTCTTGGTATCCCGAGGATCTCTCTGTATCCTTAATATACGTGCCAAGGATCTCTTGGTATCCCACACCTCAGTCCAAATCATAAGTTTATACAGGGGATCTCCCGAAAAGATGTCATATATTCCCAATTTAAAATACACAACAACAACACAAGAATATTAAATTAAATGCCAACTTCATATAAGTAAACTGTTAATTCTAGCCTAACATGATTCACATAATGCAACTAAGGCAGCTAAGAATATAGGCAATTAAGTAAACTAAGCATGCTTTTCTAACTAACAACAGGCTAAGTTTGCAAGTAGAATAAAACAGGAAGGAAAGGAACTCCACTTAAATACTTAAAGTAAAAAATCAGATTTTTCAACAATTAGCTCAAGTAAGCGCTCATCACCTCACATATAAGGCATTTCAATTATCAAATATCATATCCTAAGGGGAAGGTTCCCCACACAAGGTTAGACAAGCCACTTACCTTGAACCGACTCAAAATCAGCTAGAAACCACGTTCGCGCCACGAGTATCCAACTCTAAATGCCCCAAATCTATTTAATTTCATTTCATAATGTAAATAATACTTCAAGAAGCTAATTCTACAATTAAATTCTAAGCTAATACGAAAATTATGTAAAATGGCCAAATTTCCCCTCAGACCCACGTCTCAGAATTGGGTGAAAGTTATATTTTCAGAAACCTCATACTCTCACGAGTCTATACATAATAAAAACACTAAAATCAGGGTCCAAATGACCCCTCACATCTTCATTTAAAGGTCTCTTAAACTCAAGCCCTAATCACCCCTTTTTCCCAAATTTCTCACCATTATTTAAGTCTTTAATCATATGAAAATGAGTTTTAAGGTCAAGAACGTTATCTCCAAGTGATTCCCTTTTGTTATCCTCAAAAACCCCTATTAGAAGCTTCAAACCTGGATGAAAATGGTGGAAGAATGGCTCAATTTTGCAAAGGCAACTATTTATATGTTCTGCCCGGCGACTTCTGCATTTGCGGCTATGGAACCGCATCTACGGTCCCGCTTCTGCGGATAACACGTCGACTCTCACTAAAAATCCAGCTTCCGCATATACGGACCTCTAACCTCAAGAGCGGTTCCACTTTTGCAAGCCTCACACCGCATCTACGGTATTTGAAGAATCGACCCAAAACTGCTTCTGCAACGCCACATCTGCGGTCCCCAAACTGTAGATGCGAAAATACCAGAAGAACAGTTGTTGCACAGCTTCAACTCCAAAATGTTTTCTCCGCTAACCATCTGAATTCACCTCAAGCCCCCGGGACCTGAACCAAAAGCACCAGTATCCCCTACTACCTTATTCAAACTTGTACAAAACCTTAAAACACCTAAAAACAACATCAGAACCTTGGATTAATCAAGGATTTAAGTCTAAGAGCTCCAATTTCCTAATAATACGCTTTCGATAAAAAACATAACCAAAGCACCTCTGAATAACCTTAAATTTTGCACACACATCCAGAATGACATAACAAAACTATTGCAACTCTCAGAATTTTATTCCGACCCTCTGATCACAATCTCAGTATCGAACTGGAAACTTCCAAAATTCAAATCTTCGACATTTCAAGCCTATATAAGCTATGAACCTCCAAAACACTATTCGAACACGCTCCTAAATTAAAAATACCTGAAGGAGCTAAAGAAACCATCAGATTTCATTCCGAGGCCGTCTTCACACTGTTCTGACTATGGCCAATTTTCCAATACTTAAGCTCTCGTTTAGGGACTAAGTGTCCCCAAAACTCTTCGAAAACTCAAAATCGAGCATCCCAACAATCACATTAGCATAAATAAACTTGGGGAAAATAGTTAATAGGGGATTGAGACATTAATTCTTAAGAAGACCGACGGAATCGTCACAGTTATAAGGCTTCATATCAGATTATTGAGAATATGTCTGTTACTTAGCATATCTATGTATCTCACTCAATAATATAGGAAAGACTTTTTAACATTGTGGGTTGTGGGCCCCGCTTTGTATGGTGACTAAACCAACTAAGCTCACTAATTTTACCACCTTGAAGTGTGACTTAAGAGTCACTTACTACCCACTCCCTTTGCTGCCACGTTGAGGTTATCTTAAGCTTATCCAAAATTCTAATTAATTATACACTAATCCCTTGATTAACTTGCCAATTTCTCATTAACCAATAATTGCCCAATTATTCACATAATCAAGAATTATCTCAAGTTACTTAAAATACTACTAACTTTTTGTACACAAATCTATCATGGTCATGAGGTACCTTGTATGGCACTAGTCCATAAATACGAGGTATTATAGATTGGACCATATTTTATTCCCAAATTGCCAAACTTTGACGAAACTCATTTTCTTATCCTCTCGCCTTCATAAGTTTACTTATCACTTGTTTGAATTAGCGTAACACTTATAATCTCAAAGAAATCTCATTCCCGAACTTACGTCGATGAACTTACGACGAAACAAAAAATAAGAAAATGCAGGGTGTAACATCTCATTTCCGAGCTCCCTTCAATCTATTTATGCCATATTTCCACGTACGAAACATGGGGTGTAACAGTACCGGAGGTTCCAAATTAATGAAATCATGAACCCTCACACTGACGGACCTATCTGCATGAACAATACCTACTTCCTGACGCTGAGCCTCTGCGCTGCTAATCAAGTTAATAGCTGAATAGCATCTCTCATCTCCTGACCCAGTGCATATAGCTAAGGGGCTGAACTTACATGGGCGGTTACTGAAGCTGGTGTCCCTCGGAGCTCTTCTAGAGAGGGTGTGATATGTGAAGTCTGAGATGAAATCCCACTATGAGACTCTCCCCGATCCCTAGTAACTCGTGGCTCTCGACTAGTAGTCTTGCTAGCCACGGACTTTCCCTTTTGGGCAGCTGTAGTCTTTAGAGGCATCGCTGAAAATATAACATATCATTAGGAACATGAATTCCTATATTGCATGATATAAGATAAGAAGAGAGGATAACATCATATATGTCCTGTAGCCTCCTATTTATAAGTGTGGTGCACCACATACCCATAACATCATCAGGCTTCTAAGGGCATCCCATCATATCATCTCAGCCACTATGGGCAAAATCACAACGTATACCAGCTGATCAGGTAGTGGTGCATATATAACGCCATAACCTTTTCTTATATCTTATATATATGTATATACATATGTACGCGTATATAACGTCATCCGATCATGTGTCTGTATAAATGAATGCAATGTATGAGAAGTACGTCAGTTAAATCTTTTGGAGTGTCATAAGATCATTATAACTTTGATTAATATCATGAAATCAACTTACATATTTTTTGATATCCATGAACGGGGAATAGAATAATAAAACATATTGGAATCAAGAATATAAGCATCTCTATCATTTCTATAAATAGAATAATTTATGGAAGTTGGGCGTTTGTTCGTTTTGTTTATATCACTTTGATCATGCCAAAAAAAGTGAAGGGATAACCTTAACATACCCGGAATAAACCTGTATGATATTATTGAGAAGAATTACACTGTACTCCCTTAAAATTGAAAAATATCACGTTGCTTAAGATACTACAAAATCTCTATTTGAATTATTGAAGATTCATACCCTTCTACATTAGCTTCAGATTGCATTCTATGTTGGCTTTGGATTGCCTTATACGTTAGCTTCAAATTGCCCCAATGTAGAGCCTTTTGCTATTCTTTAGAATGTTGAAATATATGAACTCCATCTTTTAATTACTAAAAGATATGTTACTTTCTTGGAATTACAAGGCTTGTTTGAATTGGTCGCCACCTAAACCAATATGACTAAGAGTCATATGTCTTAGCAGTGGCTTGCTGCCACGTGGGGTTGTGGGTTTAATCTTATCCTATGACTTATTAATTAATAGGTAATGTTCTGTTATTCGATAATTGATCAGTTACTCATATAATTAATAATTATATTAAATTACTTAAAATATTACTCATTTTTAATACACTTTATATATCATTCTATCATGGTCATATGGTACCTTATATGGTACTAGTCCATAAATATCGGGTATTATAGCTCGGATCGTATTTTATCCCAAATCGACAACTTTCAACCAAACTAATTTTCTTTGATTCGTCTACCTTGTTTCTTCCACGGCACTTACTTATTGCTTGTTATAAGTAGAATAATTCTTATAATCTCAGTTCTAAGACTTGTCCCAAATATTCTCCTTGTGTTGGAGCTCTTTTTCTATTATAAGACATTTTTTGATTTCCAATTAAAGCTCATTAAGCTTGTCTTGAAATTTTTTTGTTTGAGACCTTGTCATGGGCCTTCTTGGAACTTCCAGAGCTTCATCCTTCTCCTTTAATGATGTTGATCTACCATGGATGCTATCAACATCCGTATATGTAAGTAACAATATTAGGACTTCAGGCACATAACTAATTTAGAAATTTTTTTTATATAGATACATAGAGGTCTAGAAGAAGGTAGATATGTCATACCCAATATTATACACGTGATACTGTTTACTAAACTTCTAAGAATACAACCACAATATGTATAAATCGGGATAAAGCTCCTTGCATCCTCATAAAACAACCTAATATATTCAAAACCCTGACTTGGTAATACTTTAAAAAGAAGTGGAGCTCACCAATCAAAAGCTGACATCTGGAGGAAGTCAATAGTAGATGATCCTTGCCTGATCCTATGCGAGAGCCTCGATCAAACATACTTCGAAGCGAAATCTTCATATTCTTATCATTTACCTTCTTCCTCTTGGCACGACTACTATCCTCTTCCTCTACACATCCCATAATATATACAAACGAACCTTGATTGACAGACTCCCAAGACTGTGGACTATCTGGGGCTTCAAAAAAGAAGAATTGGTGTCTATAAATACTCTAACATAGTTTTGAGCATAAGGGGAACATGGTTGTTCCAATCTGTGCACCACTCCCCTTATACCCTAATCAACGGCCTTGATAATTAAGCTAAGGAAATTGGTGAGTTTGGAACTCCTTTCACCCCATCCGCCGCTGGTGAGATCGAAAATGCTCTAACACATATCCTCGAAAGGATCTTCCTTAATAGAACCCATAATCTACGATGGATCTGACTCCATAGTGTAATTTATATCGCCTTCTAACACCTTCCTAGCCATCTGACCCGTGCTAGCGGTTGGTGCATGTCGTCTAGTAGTAATAGGCATCACTAAAAACATAAATAAGGCAAAGATTAGGAGTGGATATTTATGACTTAGTTCTGTCGCACAATCTAGATTAGAAAGAAAAGTAACCATCCTAATTATCCTGTAGCCTCCTGTTATAAGTGTGGTGCACAACACACCCATAAACAAGACTCTACTAGACACGATATGTAGACAACCCTTGTGATAGAACTGCTCTGATTCCACTTTTGTCACAACCCAAATCGATGGGACGCGACGGATGCCCGAGTCATACCAATCGAACACCCTTAAGCATTGCATCTAAGATATAAACATGAATAGTGTATGTGAGGGAAACCTATTCAAAAGTTATATACATAAACATGCGGAATACAGTGGGTTGAGCCAGAAAGGCTGGTATAGACAACTATATATCCAAAATTGGAAGCCGTCAAGGCCACATAGCTATACATATTGTCTACAAACCTTTAATAGAATATACAATTGTACAAGAACTGAATTGGGCCATGTCATACCCATACATGTATACAAGCATGTCATACCAAAATCAAAAGCAGCTCCTGATTAAATGGAGCACGCTAACTCTCGCTGATCAAGGATCCTACAAAGGGGGACCGTCGGCTTGTTTACCTGCTCCTGCGGGCATAAAACGCAGGCCCCTAGAAATAAGACGTCAGTATGAATAATGTACTGAGTATGTAAGGCATAAAAATCAGTACATAAAAGACATAGATGAAACATGGAACAAAGAATTCCTCCTGTAAGTCTAAATAGCTTTGTAAATTTTGAAACGTTTACAATGTCATGCATATGCGTATAAATTTCATGTCATGCATAGGTATAGGTGTATCAAGCATCTGAGGCCATCCCATCATATTATCTCGGCCAACGTAGGGAAAACATCAAAATATACCAACTGATCAGGTGGTGTTGTGTATATAATTTTGTAACCTTTTTATCGTATCCCATATACATATATGCGCATATATAATGTCATCTAGTCATGTGTCAATGTAAATAAATTCAATGCACAATAAGTACATCAATTAAATCTTTCGGAGTGTTATAAGACCATTATGCCTCTAGTTAATATCATGAGATAGACGTCATCAACTTACGTATTTTTTGTGACCTATGAACATGATATAATATAATAAGACTTATGAAAAAACAAAAATATACACATCTCTAGCGTTTCTACGAATAAAGTAATTTATGAAAGTTGTGCATTTACTCATTTTATTTATTTTATATAGATCCGTCAAAAAGAAAAAAGAAATAGCCTTAACATACTTAAATCGAGTCTCTTGATAATCCTCTATCACATGTTAATTAAGGCAAAACGCGGAATAAGTCGTATGAAAAGCTCGATGCAACCACATCGCTATGCAAAAAAAATCTTGGCCGAAACTTTTCCTTAAAAACTTAGAAATAACGTTGCTATGCAAGGAGATTTGGAAAATGATTTGACATTACTATGTAAGGAAGCTTGGACTCTCAGAAAGAACGTTACTATGTAAGCGATATTTGCTGAAAACTCTTTAGCAATTCATTTTGAGCAATCTTGAAGTTGAACTAAAGAATGTTACCTTCATATTTAGGTGGGCCCTACTTAGGATGACTAAGCCACTTTAGATCCTCCAGGGTGTGACATTTAGGCAAGACTTAAGAGTCATCTTAAATTAAAAGGAGGCTGCCACGTTCTTGGCCTTTTAGGCTTATCTTAAAGATTTAATTATTAATTATTTACTATTATCTTATTTAACTAACTAATCCCTCAATAATCAATAATGAACCAATTATCTATATATTTTAGAATTATCTCAACTTACTTAAAATAATACATACTTTTAATATATTTTATGTACCTTACTATTATAATTATATAGTACTTTATATGACACTATTTCTTAAATATCGAATATTGTAATTTGAACCGTATTTTCTCTTATATTGACAAACTTCGATAAAACTTACTTTTTTTAATTTGTTTAACCATTATCATTCACGGCACTTACCTCTTATTGTAAAATATATAATTGCTTATAACTTCAAAATAATCTCATTATCGATTCTATGTTGATTAACTAACGACAAAACTTTTACGTACGAAATACGGGATATAATAGGAGCATTGAGGATTTATTGAGACAGAGAATTAATGGGAAAGGTTGAATTTTAAGCACCTTACTTGAAAAAATTCAATCACTTTCCATACTTGTGTATTCCAACAACTTTAAGGAAATTATTTCAACATACAAGCATCTTTATAAGAGATTAGAAGGAAAGCAAGATCATAATAATCCTTATAACTATTCAACAAAATACACTATGCGTATTAATATATTAAATAGATTAACTACAATTATATCCTAAATTTATACTTCACAATAACAACCATAATGCAACGAATCCAAACCAAGCATCCAGATAAGACGCGAATTAACATCCACCGATATGGTTGATACAGAATCGTACCGAAAATACAGATATATAAAAACATACGGAATTAAAAAGATCAAAGATTAGAGTTTAAAGTAGAGAAAGACAAGAACCTAACTATGAACTAGTTAGACCCCTTAAATGTACTATGATAAACACTACTCGAATAAGAACAATAATAAGAAATACGGATTAAGTTAAGTAAATAATGCAATCCAAAGCCCTTAAAAGGTTATATCAACTAGAACAATAAATTGACATTCAAATACAAAAGATAGTCCAAGAGTATGAACATGAACTCATATGTGATAAATCTAACATAGATAATCTAGAAAATATGGTAAATAACGACAAATAAAAGATACCCTAAACCTCTCAAGGTTTGGTCTTTGTTTCTCAATCCATCATCAAAAGCTTCCTTTTAAAATGAGAGGAATGGACTATTTATACTAAGTTGCTATTTAGGCTAGATGACTAAACTAACTTTAGGCCATTAAGGAAGCTAAGTAGACCTAAATTATAAAATAGCCTAAATAGCTAAATTGACGATATAGTCTTCTTGATCTTGACTCCTTTAAAGCACTCCAATGCTATGATATTGACTAGGAAATCATTCTCATTAAGCGTACGGCTTGTACCATCCTCCCCCTCCCCCCAAAAAATCCGTCCTCCAATTTGGACCTTGCAAAACCAAGAAAGGGGCAAACATAAGTTCCAAGCCAATCCTAATCAAAGCATGGTATGTCCAAGCTAAAAGATCAAAATTCTAACATTGCACTCAAAATTAACACTCTTATGATATAGCCAAGTGTCATAATCTATAAAGAATATGTCTTCAACACAAATGACGCAAACTTGACTATAAGAAAAATAATACTCATGAGAAGAACCAAGAGAAGATAAAGTCATATGCCTCCAATAAATCCACAATCTTGTAAATGTCTCAACAAAGTGCACACTTTTATGATATAACCAAGTGTCATAAGAAGCAATAGAAATCATACTCTCTCATCCAAAGAAAGACACTTTATCACAATAAGAAATAACTCCGGGGTCAAAAAAAACTTTAATCTCCGAGTATCCCTATACTTACCAACAACAACTTCACATGGGAACTTAAGAGATAGGCCAAGTTCAACATGAATAATCATAGGAAGGATATTAAAATACTCAAAGGTATACATCTTTACCTTAATGGTGTTAGATAAGCATAAGATAAGCATAAGCCAAATGTATATACCATTCTTGTTTTCCAGCAAAAGAAAATGCTCTTGACAAATAATATGCCATAGTGTTATTTCAAAACTTTCCTTACCCTTAGCAACTTTTCCTTGTTGAACCTTCACAAATAGTTAATAATTTAGGTTCTTTTTGCTCACAATCATCAATCAAACCACCAAAAGTAATATTCTTACCTTTTCTCATAGAATCATTAGCAAAATCTAACGAGAATGGTCTTTCAAAAGTAGGAATAAGATAAGTAAAGCAATTAATACTAATGTTAGATAAGTAAAGCAATTAACACTAATGCTAGAATCAAAAACTTTAATTTCCTTTTTAGTATCAACCAAATCACCACATTCAAATTTGCCCATTTCATCATAAAAATTGAATCTTTGTTCTAGATGAATGAAAATAGAATCAAAATATTCATCAACACATTCTTCTTGACTCGTTTCTACGTAAAGTTCAAAACTTTCTACCGACAAGGTTAAAGTGGAGTCAAAAGAATCATCACATGCATCATCCCATAAAGGTGGACTATCATAAGACTCAACATCATCACTAGCTAAAGAGACACTAAACAAAGAACTAGAATCATCAATAATCCACAAAAACTCTTAGCTAGTTGCAAGCCACAATTATTTTTCTTATCACAAGATAAAGAAATATCAAATTCATCAATATCATAGCTATCTTTCAAACTCAAAGTGTCACCACAATCAACTAAAATATCAAGAGCAGAAGGATAAGCTATTTTACCTTGAAGCACTTCTAAAGTATTATCTTTAACTTGAACTTGCTCGATAAATTCCATAAGTTCTCTTGAAAAGATATATTGATCTTATTTCAAGCTATTCAAAGTTCGTTAAATGTCACTTGATGGCTCCTCTCCAAAATGCCCTACACAAGATATAAGACAACTAGAGAAAGAGAAAAGATTAGTAGTATTAGAATAAGAAGAATCCTCACTTGCTTTTTGTTTTTCCTCTTTCTTTTCTCTCACTTTCTTGTCTAGCTCTTTCTCTCCTTTTTCCACCCTAGAGTTGTTACTTTTCTCTCCTCACTCCTCTCTTTCTTTTTCCTCCCCTCCTTACTTTTTCTCTTTATATTTTTCAAGGATGATCTCAAACTCATTTGCGCTTTCAAGACTTGACTTGGTTCCAAGGGTTCAAGTGTCACCAACTTGCCTTTCCACTTAAGAAAATAGTGATTCTTTCATTCCTTGATGCAAAACATCTCTATCATACAACCACGGTTGCCCAAGGACGATATAGCAAGCATGTAATGGAACAACCCCACAAATTACGTCATCCTTGTAATCCCCAATTATGAAAGGAATCTTCACTAATTTGTTCACTTTAAGTTCGCCAGAAGCATTCAACCATTGCAACTTACAAGATGTAGGATGATTAAAAGTTTCCAACTTTAACTCTTTCACCAAGGTAGCACTCACCAAATTGTCACAACTTGCTCTATCAATTACCAATGTGCACATTCTATCCAAAATCAAACATCTACTGTAAAAAGTATTATGCCTTTGTGTATTTTCCACTTCTTACTCCGTAGAAGTAGATAAAGCCTTTCTCACCAACATATCTTCTTTTCTCATATATTCTCCATTAGAAACTTGTTGGATGTCTTCCAACTCAGTCAATGTGATCTCATGATCATGTTGAATAAATGGGTTGTTATTCATTCGAGGCTCGTGAGGTGGTATGGGTAGTGGAGGAGGGAGATTGTCCCTCTTTAGTGGTGCTTGCATATGTTGTGAAGCTAAATTTAGTGGTGGTCTAGGTTGTAGGTGAAGTTTGATAAGTGTGAGAAAGCACGGGAGAATAATATAACTGAGATTAAACATGATACAATGAGCCATATATATACACACATAACCTATTCTACTCCTAATAAACATTGGATTAGGCTACTCCTAATACACATTGGATTAGGGTTCTACTATTACATATTCTAACACTCCCCCTCAAGCTGGTGCATATAAATCATATGTACCGAGCTTGTTACATATGTAGTTTAACATCGAACCCGGGTTTCTAGACCCGAAAGCATCGAGTCCCAAAGACATCTTTGAAAACTTGCTGAAATAGATGAAAGAAATACTGTTTTTGCCGGAAAAACATCAAAGTGGTCGGAATTGAAAAGTAAAAATATGGGTAGGCTCGGAATTTGAGGGCGATCCAACTGCCCTGAAGGACCTTCGTCAGAATCTCACCGGAACAGTGCTCACGCGCCGGCGTGTGGGGCGCGTGAGTCGGATCTACCTTGATACATCTGGCGTGTGAGGGTGCGTGAAGGGCAGTTTTCCGGTGGGTTTTGCTGGGGTTTGGTCGGATCTCTCTTGAGAACCTTGTGGTGGTGTTGGTTTTTGCACAACACTGATAATTAGAGACTTTGACGCAATTAGTCACTTCGGTCACCGGAAAATTGCACGGTGACTGAGTTATTTCTTCCCGGATGTCGTTGGAATGACGCACAACGATAATTATCTCACCAAAGCTCTGATACCATGTGAGAAAGTACGGGAGAATAATATAACTGAGATTAAACATGATACAATGAGCCATATATATACACACATAACCTATCCTACTCCTAATAAACATTGGATTAGGCTACTCCTAATACACATTGGATTAGGGTTCTACTATTACATATTATAACAATAAGGTTGTAGTTGATGTACTTGTAGTGGTTGAAATGTAGTTGGGGGTTGTAGTGGTGTTGGTAGTGGGATAGTTGATAAGTGTAAGGTGCATTGTAACAAGCATCAAAAGACACTACTTGGCTTGACATAGTATAAGCATCATAATCTCCACTTGGACTAGGAGAAGGACTTGCGAATTGCTTTGCACAACTCCACTTCTAATATCTATCCTTTCCAATAACTTATCCTCGAAGTGTCTAGGAATAAATGAATGCACCCTTCCATTTATATCAACCATATACCTATTCCATTCTACATCAATAAGAAGATTATGATCAAGAAACCAAGGCTTTCCCAATCGTACATGGCAATACTTCATACGGTATACATCACACCGAACCACTTCTTTAAAGTCTTCTTTAGTTATAGTAACCATCACACCTCTATCAACCAACTCACCCCGAAATTTACAAGATGATTCCCTTGAAATACAACTCAATCCCAACCATTCAACAAACGAAGAAGCAATAAAATTGGTCGCATAGTGAGTACTTATAGCAACCAAACAACTTTCATAGTCTTCTACATTCGCTACATGATGCCTCAAATTTATCTTTCTCCCACTTCCATCTTAAAATATTTCAACACTTGGAGGAGCACAATTAGTTTCATAAGAAGAACTGTCATAACCATCCATACTTCCCTTATGACTCCTTGTACCTACAAAAGAAAACTTGAAGCAAGAAAGTTGGTTAGTCAAAAATAAGACCTCACTGTTCACTCCCTTAGTGTAATATTCGATATATATGTCATCAACACTCGCGTTTACAATCAAAGGTCAAAAGCTTTTGCGACCTCGCTCAATTGAACTCACCACTCAAGCCTTTTCCACACAAGGGTATCTAAAAGTTTTCTTCGCAACCAACGTTCACAAATCAATCCAAGTAGGTAATCAAGTATCGGCTCGGAATGGAATATATGTGACACCAAAGAAAGCACAATTAAAAACTAACGGAGTTGAGCCAAACAATGCACCACGAAATCAAAAGAGAAAAGCACGAAAAATTGGCACAAAATGAACACAGTACACAAAGAAACTAGAAATAAACTCAATATGAACTAATATCAAGTTAGTTTAGTTGAGAATTTGGTTTACCACAAACTGGAGGAAAGAAAACAAAAGAAACTACAAAACTAGACTCTTTTTTTAAAATTTTGGTCATATTTGCAATGCAGAAGTTATGCTGTCGAAAAACAGTCCAATTCTTGCAGAAAAACGTCCACAACAAAAAACTGCAGAAAAAAATCTAGATGAATTTCAGCCCAAAAGAGACTCACAACTTAACAAAAATCCTCCTCAAACTTCAGCGGCAGAACTGGTTCACAATGCAGCTGGTAGAAACATTACTCAACTGTAATTTTGTTGTTAAACAATGTAGAACTCTGCTCAAACTTAGTAGAAATTTTAGCTTCAAAATATTGCAGGAATGCTGTCAAATACTGCTCAATTTCAGCGGATAACTGGAGCAAATAACTGGTGCAAGTTCTGGACAGAATGCCTAAGCTGAGGAGACTTTATCAGCACATATGTTATCCCAAACCTGAAGCAATTCTCTGCCTTTCTTCAAAATGCAACAGTATTAACAGAGTATTTTAGTAACAATCACTAAGACTCAGTTACCTCAACTTAAAGCCTTTCAAAATAGAACCGAACCAAACATACTCAACTCCAGAAGCTATTTTTAATTCCAGAATTTCAGAATTCAACCAAAGTTATATCTAAAGAGTTCATAGGGCAGAATGAATTAAAACAAGTCGACTCACAAAACCAGTTCAATAATTCTGAAATAAATTTACAGCAGATCGTTTCAAACCAACACTCAACTCAAACTTTGCATTATTTAGCTAACACAATTGAGTCGCAAATAATGCTTTTCAAACTGGCAAGAACTGGAGCTAAACAAGCTGAAAAATTGGCAAGAACTTCAGCAACTGAAGATTTCACTCCCAATAATAGCCATTGTTCATTACTCAGTTCGAAATTTCGGTTCACAACAACATTATTCATCACGTGAAACTTATAAAATCAGTCAATAATCCCAGCTGAATTTCCAGAAGAACAAAACAGTAATTTGAACCAATTAACAATCTTGAGTCGACTTTATGAATTCAACAAGAAGATAACCAAACCCAACAATAGCTTACACCATGCACTCGATGGATTAGGACTACAACAACAATTAGAAGCTATATTCAATTCCCAGAACTTGGAGAACACAGCAAGAAGAACTCAAACCTGAATCGTTGCGACAAATGAATTGAAAGCACTAGCTCTACAGGTGTTCTTCGTCGATTTACCAGCTGCTCGAATCGAGTGTCCGCGAAGTTCTTCAAGTTTGCAACTGGTGTTCTTAGCGTCCTCGAGCCTCAGTAGTGATATTTCTCCCAAAGCTCAACCAAGTGGAATCAATTTTGAATTATGAGCTCTTTTCAAGCAGAGAATCAAACTCCCAGAAACTAATCTCAGCAAGCAGACACGAAATCAAAGCAAGAACACGTCGTCCTCTTCGGCGAGTCAATATCGTAAATTTTCGTACTCAAACAGTTCAAACAAACTTCAATCGACTCCAAATTTCAGATTCAGCTTCAGAATAGCTTGAGAATCAATCCCAAAATCAGAAGACTCAGTGTCGTCTTCCTCGTCGACAATCCGTTCAAAGTTTCGAACCCAAAACCCTAGCAACCAGCTCGAATTCAGTTGTAATCGAACGCTAACTTCAGATTTCACCTCAATCAAGATGTACCAACAAGATTAGAACACACCCAATATATTTCGAGCTCAAAATTTCGATTCGAAGCAAAAATCTCCAAAATCGCTTCTGTTGTTCGATGTCTTAGGGTTCAGAAGCTCAACCCCAGCTTAATCCAAACATAAAAAGTAATTACTCGAGCTATGAATCGATCAATGCTCAAATCTTCAGAAGTTTTCAGAATTTTGGAAGGTTTTTCGAACAGTAACGTTAGGACGCATCGAAATTCTAATTCTTAAAACAAAACATAGCACGGATGAACAGTAACCCAAAGTAATTTTTTTTTTTTTTGTGATTTTCTGATTTGATGATAATCAAAATAAACCCAAGGATTGATATACGATTCCTTGACCTCCGCTGTGATGCCAAGATGATAGGTAATCGTACAAAAATACATATAATGCAATAATATACGAAATCAAAAAGATAAAAGATTATGATTTAAAATAGAGAAAGACAAGAACGTAACTATGAACTAGTTAGACCCCTTGAATTTCCTATGATAACACTAATCGAGTAAGAACATTAATAAGAAATATGGATTAAGCTAAGTAAATAATGCAATCCAAAGCCCCTGGAAGGTACATCAATCAGAACAATGAATAAACATTCAAATATAAAAGATAATCCAAGAGTATGAACATGAACTCATACATGATAAACCTAACATAGATAATCTAAAAAACATGGTAAATAAAGAGAAATAAAAGATACACTAAACCTCTCAAGGTTTGGTATTTGTTTATCAATCCATCATCAAAAGTTTCATTTTGTCAAAATGAGATGAATGGACTATTTATACTAGAGTGTTATATAGGCTAGATGACTAAAATACCCTTAGGCCATTAAGGAAGCTAAGTAGCCCAAATTATAAAATAGTCTAAATAGCTAAATTAGCAATATATCCTTCTTGATCTTGACTCGTTTAAAGCACTCCAATGCTATGATGTTGACTAGGAAATCATCCTCATTAAGCGTGCTCATCCGGCTTGTATCAACGGTTTGCTCAATGTTGCAATATTTCCGGCATCAATAGCATAGCAACCGACTCAGCATTAACAGGCTTCCTCTCCTCAACAACTTTTTGCTCAATTTTGCTATAGCTTGAGCCTCAATGCCATCAACAATATCATAATCGACCATCTTCTTCTTCTTCAAATTATCTCTTCGCATTTGAGCAGCTTCCAATTTTCTTTTAAGACTACTAAGCATAATCACAACTCTTGGAGATAATTCATCATTCTGCCACTCCCAATAATCATATGATTTCTTATGTAAAATTAATACAACAAAAATAAACTCAAATATTTCATGAGAATCCTAAGAACGCTAGAAGTTAAGCTTTTGAGAATTGAAAGAACGTTATTAGCTATAAATGAAGATAAATTACCTCAGGTTTTGGGCACTTAAAAAAGCTCTTACCCATATTTTCAGAAGTATATGCCATAAAATGGTGGGTAATAAGACCATAAAGGCACCTCTTCTTCGACCCATATGATGAACTAGAACAATTGGACATGCTTATCAATAAACTAAAGGATTGACCAAGTAAATAGGCTGAAAATAATAGTGGAAGCTTCATCTAATTTGAAATTGAAGAAGACTTGAAATATTGAACTCTGGCAGAAAAACTTTGGGGAAGTCGTTTGATTTGGTGTTTGGGTAAATGGCGGGGAGGGGTGGGTAAACCAAGTCAGGTGGGGGCTGGTAAAAAAATATTGGGATTGACTAATACACGTGTCATATCCTGATTTTTTTGGACAAAGTAAATATTTTAGGAGTAGCCGTTGTGGAAAAGGATGGCATTACACTAATTCTTTAACGGCAAGGTCATTAGTTGAAAAGGGGATTATAACTGCCTTTTCCCTATTTGTAAAGATTGTAAGGGATCAAATTTAAATCTGAGTCTTTAAAGTATCTTTTTTGTTAACTTTTTGCTACGCATGGCGAAACAATCCTATAAAAATAAAAACTAAATTCAATTCTTTACAACTTCTAGTCTAGTTGTGGAAATAGAATATAAAAGATGAATTAGGATATGAATAAGATAGACACACACCCCTTCAACAAAGCTACAGTTATAAAGGACTAAAATAAGACAGAGTGTTATAAAACAATAAAAGAAGAAGAATATTGTAGAGCAAAGTAGATAGAAAATTCTTATTGAATTTTGGGGTGGTTTATAATGGGGTAAGACCCCTCTACTTATAGGAGGAAAAATAACTTAGCCTCAAAGTAAAACTCTCTACAAGATAGACATTCACTCTAATTAGAATTCTATTCTTAACACTCCCCCTTGAATGTCTACTCAATAAGTAATGTGCCTCATTAAAAACCATAACTAAAATAAAATCCAATGGGAAAAAAAATCCTAGAAAAGGAAAAAGAGTACACATATTTTGTAATGAGCCTATTGGTTGCCTCGTTAAAAACCTTGCAAGGAAAACCCAGTGGGACAAAACCTTGTAAGGGAAAAAGAGTGCAACGCGCATTAACTCCCCCTGAAGAGAGCATCAATTCACATCCTTGAGCCTTTGCATTCCAATCTTGTGCACCATCTTCAAAACGATCTTTGGTAGAGATTTGGTAAATAAATCAGTCACATTAACTTGAATGAATATTTTGGAACCTTGAAATCATAGTCGTGATAGATATACAATGTCTTTAAAAATATCGTGGAATTGCTCTTCAATATCTCCATAGAGGTATCCTCGCTATCACATTATCATGCTTATAGTTATAGCAAGATATATTTGTGCATAAATTACACTGAGGAAGTGGTACCTCAAGATCAAGAATGGTAGATGCTTCAAGCAACTTAAATCCTTCATGGATTGTCATATAAGTTAAGCCATATAAGCCATCTAAAGAGGTTTTAGTGCATATCAAGTTTTTATGTCTTGCATAGACATATAAGATATCGAAAACTGATTGCACATACCATTGACTTTATACTTTTCAAGTATTTGAACTACATGTCCAAAACTACATGTCTTTCATATGGAATCAATTCTACTTGAATTGTATCTCTTCCATTTGGCCAATACTTTTTGCTGTATTCGACAAACTTAAGATCATCATCGATATTTAGCACTATGATAGATGTCGTCGACGAACATGCTATATCGGTTCCAATAAATTTTCATAAAGACATAACATAGAGATCTCTTCATTCATATATTCAAGTACCTGAATCTCTCATGAGATTTTATGAAGTGTTATGTCATGTGATCTTCTAGATCACTTGCCTCCTTATTATGATCACTTTGATCATTTGCTCATCTTCTTTATTAAGAAGTTCTTTTTGAAACCGATTTGTCAATACGCTTTAAGCGTATCAAAGACTTTGTCCTTCTAGGACTTAATATGAGCATTTGCAGTGAGAATATAGTTACTTTCTTTGGGTCAGCAAATGCGTATGGCATGCTTTGCAGTATGTTGCAATTGAATTATCTTTTTATGAACTTCAAGTTCATATTATGATATTCGAGGATCTATATATACAAATGATAATTCGTTCCATGTAACTTTTTCTCAAGTGTTTATCATGTCTCCCCCTCATGTTAGAAAAACTAACTTGTTTCCTCAACTCTAGAAAATCATCTTTGTGCATTATCATGTTAATATACACTGGACATCAATAATAATAAGATGAAATTATTTGGTTCCTGACCCTGAACCACTTGTGAGGGGAGAATATAATATACTCTCGTGTATAACGTATATCAAATTGATATAGATAACTTTGTTCTCATAAGCAATAATTTAGCTATTAAGTGGAGGCACTCAATAAATTATTTTGCTAAACCAACTATGATGTAAACCACCTTATCAAGATGAACTATCTTGAATAGAAAATCTGGAAATTATGCTCGAAATTAGATTACTGAGCAAGTTACCTCGCAAGCACCGGCCATGTTGCAGGTTAATAATAATCGCACATGTAACCATATCATGGATGCATCATATGTGGTATACATGGCAGGCGAATGGGCCCATATTCGCCTTTGATATTTCCAGAATTTATGGGATTCAACCCCAACTTTAGTTGGTCAATTAATTAATGAGAACAAGTAATATAAGAGAATTCGTAAAGAACTTTCTAGTTATTTAATATTTACCCATTTGAATTCTCTATTATTGTTGCACATCATACTTAAATTGATATGGCTAACCCGAATGCCAATTGAATAAATTATCAATATTGATAAAATTCAGGTTTACATCATGACATGTGCAATTATCGATAAACTCTAAGTTTATTATGATATGGGTTTTTATATCAATAAACATCCACTTTATTGTGGCATTCTTTTGTTTGTATAGTACAAATTGGAGAATAAAGCTGGTAGCTTTTCACATGCATATTATCATGCTACAAGTTGTAGTAATAGAAGATATCAAATCTTTCTTTTATTTATAGTCTCAATATAATCAATCGCTTCGCATATACTTTGGAAACTGAATAAGTTTCTTTGAGACTTACTACAATACAATACCTTATTGGTAATCAATTATGTTTCTCCAAAATAATATAATTGGCTCTTAAAGTTGTACCATTATGGTCATGTCAAAATTATATGCAATATATGTTTCTTGCATTATTTTAATAATCATATTGCCAAAATATTTTGGCGTACAATAGGTACGTGACCAATGACCATTCATGCCATAATAATGACATTATTTTCTTATATCATCTCAACCCTCCTTCTAGAGGTGAGTGTGGTATATTCAATACCAATAGCATGTTCATATTCTTCCAATAATGAATATGTATTCATAAATCATATGTTGTCACGTTCACACTATGAATGGATCATAATCATCTATATGTGCTGTATAAAATCTCATGTCAAATCGATGACATATATTACTTTCACAGAGTGAAGGAATATTTTGAGAATCCTTATTATTCTTATTATCACAATGATGACGATTATAATTTCGTCTATTGCCACGTCCATATCCATTGATACCTTCACGGTAATAATTTTGTCTTCTTTCAGACTTATTACATAGTGCTATCATATTTTCTGCGGGGATATGTAATTTTGTTATCCTTTTCAAATCCGTAAATGCGTCTGGCATTTGATTTGCTATTCTTTGCAAATGGATAATATTTTGCACCTCTTTTTCACAAATAGAGGTATGTGGATCAAGATGAGATAATGATGGATTTTTCCACAAAATTTCCCGTTTGGTTTCACCAACTTCTCCCCTTAATTTTGGGAAAAGTGTCTCATTGAATCTACAGTCTGCAAATCGTGCAGTGAACAAATCCCCTGTCAATGTTTCGAGGTAGCGAATAATGGAGGGCGATTTAAACCCAACATATATTCCTAACCTTCTTTGCGGACCCATTTTTGTGCGGTATGGCGGTGCTACAGGCACATATACTGCGCATCCAAAAATTCTTAAATGGGATATATTAGGTTCATGACCCAAAACTAATTGCAACGGGGAATATTTGTGATAATTCGTCGGTTTGAGACGAACTAGCATTGCTGCATGCAAAATGGCGTGACCCTAAACCGAAGTGGGCAGCCTCATTTTCATGAGTAATGGTCTTGCAATCAACTGCAGATGTTTAATTAGATTCTGCAAGACCATTTTGAGTGTGAACATGAGATACATGATGTTCCACTTTTATCCCAATTGATAAGCAATAATCATTAAATGCTTGGGATGAAAACTCAGCAGCATTATCTAGTCTAATAGACTTAATTGGATTATCAGGAAATTGTGCTCGTAATCGAATTATTTGTGCCATTAATTTTGCAAACGCAAGGTTGCGTGATGACAATAGGCACACATGAGACCATCTAGAGGATGCGTCTATTAAGACCATAAAATATCTAAAGGACCCACTAGGTGGGTGAATAGGTCCACAAATATCCCCTTGTATACGTTCGAAAAATGTAGGTGGCTCAGTTCCAACCTTTGTTGGTGATGGTCTAATAATTAACTTGCCTTGATAACAAGAAGTGCAAGAAAATTCATAATTTAAAAGAATCTTTAAATTCTTTAATGGATGCCCATATGAGTTTTCTATAATCCGTCTCATCATAATTGATCCAGGATGTCCCAATCAATCATGCCAAAGTACAAAAGTATTGGAATCAGTAACCTTTTGGTTTATTGTGGAATGTACCTCAATTGCACTAATTTTTGTCCAATACAGGCCACAAGATAAAGATGGGAACTTCTCAATAACCCTTTTTTGGCCAGAGACATTCTTTGTAATGATGAGGTATTCAAGATTATTCTCATCTATTGTCTCAATATGATATCCATTTTGACGAATATCTTTAAAACTCAACAAGTTCCTCTTGGACTTGGAAGAGAACATTGCATTCTCTATGATAAATATTGTTCCTTTAGGCAGAGTTATAGTTGCTCTTCCGGAGCCTTCAATAAATTTACTACTACCAGAAATTGTAGTAACATCTGCCTTACACATACTTAAATGAGAGAAATATTTCTTCTCTTTGAATATCGTATGTGTGGTACATGAATCAATTAAACAAATAATTTAAAATAATATACACAGTCATGCCTTAAGTACTGATTCACAGTGACAACTTGCAATACATTCAAAGTTCAAAACGTGTTCATGTATTGTTAATTGACACCAAATATAGTTCTATACATGTATATGTCTAAATGTGTTAATAAGAAATTTTACAATATTGCATACAATTTTGTAAAGTTTTAAGACAAATATGATTTTAGTTACAACTTAGACAGTGCAACAATTCCATGTGAAAAATAAATGTGCCATAATGTAGACTACACAAATAAATGCCATGGGTACAAAAACTGTTGAATATACACAAGCACAATACTTATAATTGTAATCAATATAGTAAGGAAACAATTTGTAGTATTATAGTACAATGTCTTTGAAGAACGCAAAAATCACTGTAGTATACATAGATAAGATTACAACACTAGTTACTCATTGTGTACAATATTTTGCTATATGTACTGTTTTTGTCTAACATTTAACAAAGTCTAATGTTTTGATAAACGAATAAATTCTAGCTAGCACAGAACATTGACTTATGAAATAATCACACTAAAGCATATAGATAGTATGTGTGATCTAAAGTTATATATTTTAAAATCATACAAAACTTAGCTCTATTAGCTTAAAGCAGAAAATATAAAATTTGAACCATATCACAATAATAGATAACTTATGTAAACTATGATAATTGTTTATTCATTAACTACTACAAATAAGTAAAAATAAAAATATCAAACTGCTCAATCTTCTTTAACCATGGATCCATCACCGATCAAGTGATCTATTTTCTTTATGTGACTTATAGATAGAAGACATAAAGCTGGGCAGGAATGTGATCGAGTGGCTGCAAATTCTAGCAGCCATGATGATCAAGCAAAAGACATAAAAGATGAAGTCAATAAGTCTCAAGTCAACTTAGTTTCATTTCATAACTTCTGTTTTCAGAAACGGATACTCTTACCTTAATAAATCTAAGTTCAACAGCTACATTGATTGACAAATTTATCAAAAAGGGCTTTTGTTTTATTGCTTTTTTTTTTTTGGTTCTAACACCAGATCTCAAATAGAGACAACAAAAAGCAGAGCTTCCTCATTCAAAGCATGCATAACAAAGTAAACACAAACGACATATTATATCATGGAATTATTAGCTCAAAAAGCACAATAACTTAAAAATTGACACAAAAAACACTTCACTCATACTAATGACAGATACAAAATAATACTAGCTTTTATCAATCATGTACAAAATAATAGTTTATGCAAATTGATTGCGTCAAGTAAAATAGCATAACTTACCTTTTTAGGTTGACAAATTGATTGCAAATTGATTCAGAGTACTTTTTGAAACCTTTCTCTCTGTACTTAATTTTCTCAAAGAGATTCTTGAGATAGTAGAGCTTCGTGCTGATAACGTGTTATAAAACAATAAAAGAAGAAGAGTATTGTAGAGCAAAGTAGAGAGAAAATTCTTATTGAATTTTGGCGTGGTTTACAATGGGGTAAGACCCCTCTATTTATAGGAGGAAAAATAACTTAGCCTCAAAGTAAAACTCTCTACAAGATAGACATTCACTCTAATTAGAATTCTATTCTTAACATAGAGCATGAATATTTATTTAAGAGAAAAATCTTATCCAAGGTTACAACCGCCAGCATATATGGTTTGATTTGGATCGATTTTTTTCTAAAAAAAAATCAAATCAAGTAAGTCAATTTTTCAAATATTAAAACCATACCAAATTAATTAAGTTGTTTTTTCTCGATTCGGTTTATGTTTTATTTTTCGATTTTTCAATTTTTTGTCGGTTTTTTCTTAAATATAAGCCATACACTACCAAGCACATATTCCAGCAATCACATTTTCAACGGAACACTATCAATCAATTGTCATTTGAGAAATCTATTATTTACAAAAATATATTAATGATATTGAATTAAATAGTGATGAATAATTTAAGGCCTCAATTAAAAATATATTCTTTTAACATTAAATGAATTCTTACACTTAACAACAAAACTACCAATCAAACTAGATATAAAGATAAAAACCCGTACTAAAACCGCAACTGATTAACATTCCTCATAAAATTTTTGAAACTTTATATATATATATATATATATATATATATATAAATATATATATATATATATATATATATATATATATATATATGTGTGTGTGTGTGTGTGTGTGTGTGTGTGCAATAATAAATTTGAAATAACTATTCCTATAATCTTTTTGGCTCCCGTTTTTTGGTTATTTTTTAGTTAAAACCAAAACCAAATTAAATTTGATCGGTTTTTAAAATTTAAAATCAAAACAAAATCAAACCAAAAAGTATAATTTTTAATCGAGTTAGTTTTATTTTAAATTTAATTGGATTTTTCGGATTTTTAATAATATAATATCATAACATGACAAATATCAGTATCGACAGTTCCAAGGCCAAATCCTTTGATTTTTACCAATTCCCTCTTTTGTACTTTGTTTCCTTTTCTTCTCTTTTTGGTTTTTTTTTCCCAAGTTAAATTTCATAGTTTTCTTACTCCAAAAAGTTCTGTACTTTCAGCTTCGACTTCTGTATAATTTCGATCATACATCCGAATTCCAAAGATATGGCAAATAAAACTTCCGATCTTGTTGGGCGAGTAGACCCAGCTCAGAGTTTCGATACAGAATCGCTGCTCCGCTATGCCTCTGCTAATGTTGTTGGCTTCCCTACAAACCCTTCTCAATTTACTGTTTCTCAGGTCTTGTATGGTCGTTCTCCCCCCCCCCCCCCCCCCCCCCCCTCTTCTTTTTAATCGTAATAATTATGTGTAAAGAATCATCTATAATTTGCTACTTTGACAAGTAAAGACTTGGTCTTTTTCCTCTTTGTAATTTTGGTTAATGAATTAATCAGTGTGACAATTAAAAAGGAAGTTCCAGAAACTATGTTTTGTGATTGATTGCTGTAAACATACATATAAGGTGTTAAATGCTGGAATTAGCAAAAGAGGAGGACAAAGAAAAGACCAATTTTGGAATAGTGATAAATAGAAGAAAACTGTGTTTGACTCTAGTTGAGCTTCAGTTAGGCCGGATTATGGTTGCAAAAGGAAATTAAGATTAAGAAATCTTGAAGAAATCATCTGTTTTAGCTCAATGCAAAATTCTTTCTTTTTTCTACTTTCATTTATTTGCTTATTTAATTTAAATTTTTTTTTTTGGATTGGGCGTGTCAAATTGGTATAGATTCCATGGAAGGCAGAGAAATGTTTGGAGGGATTGTTGCCTGATACTAGGTGGTGTATTTATTCTTTATTGGAGGGAATTGTGGCCTAGTCACTCCAATTTTGTTTATCTAGTTAGAAAGAAAGAAACACGTGATATGAAGGTCAATATTAGTCTACACAATGAGTGGTTACAAAATATAGTAATGAAAAAGGAATGCTATAAGATTTAATTATTATCAATTTGTTTTAGGAAGGGAGAATTCTTAGTATGATAAACAAATGTTTTATAGAACTTCAATTTCCGGATGTGCTTGTTACTAACAGATCATCATCTAAATGCAATTTCATTATTATCTTGAGCAAAATTTAGAAGTTATCCAGAACAGATTTTTTTTTATAAGATAAAAGTTTAAATCCGGAACAGAACTTGGAAGAGTATCCCCAGATTAGTAATAGAGGTTCTAGTTCCCTTTAAGGATTTCTCCCTAAGAAAGAAGGAAGGAGAAAAGAATCAACTTCTTGGCAATCCGGAAATAACGAGCTCATTGCTAAACCTTCTGCTAATTAAATTATGTCAGACTGTATTGGTATTGGAACAGACAAGTTTCTTTACTTCTATCATCTATGTGGCTTTCATCTGTACCCAAAACAGAGGTATCCATGTCTAATAGTTTTTTGTTGCAAAGTTCTCACTTTTCATTTGTTTTTAAATGTCATCTTCATTGTGTTGCAGTTTGGGCATGGTCAATCAAATCCCACTTTCCTCATTGAGGTCTGTTCAGGAACCTTGGCAAAGAGATATGTGTTGAGAAAGAAACCTCATGGAACTTTGTTGGCATCTGCTCATGCTGTTGAGAGAGAGTATGAGGTTGTGGTGTATTCTTTCTTTCTCTTGTGAAGTAAATATGTTCAGTAATATGTCATGTGTGTGCATGTTTTGTTTTTAACTTTGGGATTTTGATGTTGACACGGCAGGTTCTACATGCATTGAGTACTCATACGGTGGTTCCAGTCCCAAAAGTTTTCTGTTTGTGTATGGATTCAAGTGTGATCGGAACTCCATTTTACATGATGGAGTACTTGGAAGGACGTATCTTCATAGACCCTAAGCTCCCAGTAGGAATTCTGTTTCCAAATATTTATCCAATATTTTACAACAACAACAACAACAACTACCCAGTATAGTCCCACAAAGTGGGGTCTGGGGAGTGTAATATGTAGACGAGCCTTACCCCTACCCGAAAGGGCAGAGAGGCTGTTTCCAATATTTTATCCAATATTTATCCAATATTTTAAACTTATCAAAAAGAAAACAGTGGCATCACTAGAATAATATTGGATTGATAGGTGGGCATATTATTTTCATTGATTAAAAGATAAAATGTACCTTTTTTATATGGATTAGGATGTGCAGCCCGAAAGAAGAAGGGTCATATATCGTGCTGTTGCTCAAGCTTTGGCTGTTCTTCACTCTGCTGATGTTGATGCAATCAGTCTTGGTAACTATGGGAAGCGGACAGACTATTGTAAGCGACAGGTAAAGAAAACCAGATCTCTGTCCCAAAATAGTTGGGTTCGAGAACATGAATTTATTTGCTTTTGGTTGGTCTATCACTCTTGAGCATTGAAAATCGTAATGCAACTGGAAATGATAGATCAGTTTATGGGTTTGTTACCTGACTAGTTCAGTTACTTTATTCATGACACTTTTTTTTGGAGGGTGATTGTTGGTAATAGTATTTACTTTTCAAATATATTTTTATATTGTCTGATAATTTACCTAACCTAGTATAGGTGGAGAGGTGGGCCAAACAATATCTATTGTCTACAGGTGAGGGTAAGTCCAGGAGAAACCCTAAAATGTTAGAGCTGGCTGATTGGTTGCGGCAACATATTCCCCTTGAAGATTCCTCTGGGGCAACAGCAGGTCTAGTTCATGGTGACTTTCGGATTGATAATGTTGTGTTTCATCCTATTGAGGTGCGATCCTTGGAAGCGTCTGATACTTCCTTCTGTTCCTTGTAGCAGCTGACGCTGTAGGTGTTATTTTTCATGTGTGCCGCCCTCCCCCGGCCCAAAAGCTCCTATAGTGCAACTGACTATGTTAGTTGATGTTGCAGGATAGAGTTATCGGTATTCTTGATTGGGAGCTCTCCACTTTGGGTAATCAAATGTGTGACGTCGCCTACAGCTGCTTGGTACTGCCACTCTTTTGCGAGTTCTACTTAATTTTTCGATATTATTAGACCAATGACAAGCACCATCCTGAGAGTCATGTTTCTGTAATTAGTATTCCTTACCATTTTTTTGCCCTGTAATTATATCCTTCACTAAGATATTAAGTTTCACATGATTGATATATAGACCCTAATAAGAATTTTTAAAGTTGTAATATTTTATCTTTCTTATCAGGGACATATTGTGAATATAGCATCAGAAGATATAGAAGAGAATAATGGCTTTGAACTCACCAGCTTCCCTGAAGGAGTGCCTTCACTTGCCAACTATCTTACAGATTACTGCTCAGCAGCTGTAAGGCCTAATTATCTGCGACTTTGTTAGATAGCCATTATTGAGCAAGGATTTCTTTTACTAATCTTTGAACGGACTAATAGAGAACAACAGTAGTAAAATAAAAAAGCATGGCCATATTTGTTCCTTTGTTATGCAAGGAGTAAACCTGACTGGAATATAGAGATTGTGATGCCTTTGAAAATGTCAGCCTTGTAGTATCATCCTATATTTAAAATGTTAAAACATCTGTGTGCATGGTTTATCATCTAATGTTATTTTTGGGTGTGGGGAGGGGGGTTAAAATTCAAGAGAAAACCAGCATTCTAATACTGTGCAACGACTTGTCTCTGAATCCTCCTGCCTTGCTTTTTGCATTTCAGGGAAGACCTTGGCCAGTCGATCAATGGAAGTTCTACATTGCTTTTTCCTTATTTCGTGGGGCTTCAATATATGCTGGTGTACACTCCAGATGGATCATGGTAATCATATTTCTTACTAATATTGTGGGTGACATCGACAAGAGGGGTTGCTCTGATGGTAAGCAACCCCGTCTTCCAACCGAGGAGGTTGTGAGTTCGAGTCTCCCCAAGAGCAAGGTGGGAAGTTCTTGGAGGGAAGGATGCCGGGGGTCTATTTGGAAACAGCCTCTCTACCCAAGGGTAGGGGTAAGGTCAGCGTGCACACTGCCCTTCCCAGACCCTACTAAGTGGGATTATACTGGGTGGTTGTTGTTGTTGTTGTTGTATTGTGGGTGACATCATTTTTGATGTTTTGGCCAACAATTATGTTATGTAAGATTATCTGTATTACAGATCTTTAATAATTGCTTTGCAGGGTAATGCTTCAGGAGGTGAACGTGCCCGACGCACTGGAGAAAAGGCTGATTCCTTCATCAGAACTGCATGGTCATTTATCCAAAGAAAATCTGTTCTCCCCCAGCACCCTCCAACCGGTAAATCCTATAACTTAACAACTTCTTTACTGTTTCTAATTTAGTTAATCTCTCCAATTTTGGATGGTCATTCTAGAATTATAGTATCATCTACACTCTTATTATTCGTAATTCTTTGAATATCATAGCCCTATGTTTCAACTGTAATTTTGCTCCAGCTCTACACTCGAAACTCTTGTGTGACATTAAAATTTTGAACCAAAGTTCTCCTGTCATCTGTGTTCAAACTCCACTTTTCAGTGAAATTGCAGATGATTCTAGTCAGTAACCAACCTTTAACATGTCTCTGCAGAAAAAAAGAACAAATTTGCACTTGAAAAACTGCAACCTTTTGGCATTCACATTCATTTTCATGGGCATTGAATGTCCACAAGAACTGGTTCTTTGTCAACTTGGTGCTGAATAAAATCTGATAGGCTACTATGACTTTACTGGTCATGTCACTTGAGATAGTAAAACTCAGTTGTAATACCTGTTCCCTCAATCAAATTTTTCTGTTGTACTCAACCATGCAGAGACAAGTTCAGAGCATAGCCCACATCACGGAATGCCAATGGGAGGGAGATTTATGCCCAGTGAGAAGGTTCAGAAGTTGAGGCAGAAATTGATAAAATTTATGGAGGATCATATATATCCATGGGAAAATGAGTTTTCCAAGCTTGCACAGTCTAACATGCGTTGGACGATTCACCCAGATGAAGAGAAATTAAAGGAGCTGGCAAAAAAAGAAGGATTGTGGAACTTGTGGATACCAGTGAGTTTGTAAAGCTCTATTCTGGCATAAAGGAGTGGAAGATTCCAGACATTTGCTTTCTAAGAATGTACCTTATGTCTTTTTTTCTACTAATATGCAGTTTGATAGTGCTGCTCGGGCAAGAGAACTGATCTATGGCAGCAGAAATGGTCTAAGCAACAATGATTCTGATAGATTGTTGGGTGCTAGCCTTTCCAACCTGGAGTATGGATATCTGTGTGAAATTATGGGTCGGTCTGTTTGGGCGCCCCAAATTTTCAACTGTGGGGCACCTGATACAGGAAATATGGAGGTAAAGTAAACATTACTTAATGTTTTGAAAGAGATAGTTTGCAGGCGATTACTACAGTTTGTTCTTTTAACTAAAATCAACAAAAGACTCAGTTGCAAATATATGATAAATAGAATGCTTAAACTAACTCGTGCAGTTGTGCTGGAAAATTTAACTGGTGAAAAGCAAAAATGAGGTTCATAGAGACAACTTGCAATGCCCTTCGATGCATAATTTTTTATGTTCTAACTTATTTTTTTGGGAGTGATTCATCTTTTCAGGTGTTACTTCGGTACGGGAATGAGGTACAGATGAAGGAATGGCTTGTTCCCTTGCTTGAGGGAAAGATACGCTCTGGCTTTGCAATGACAGAGCCTCAAGTTGCATCCTCAGATGCCACCAATATAGAGTGTTCCATTAAAAGGTAGACACAACCCCCCCCCCCCCCCGCTCTCTCACACACACACAATATGCTGAAGGGTGTAAAGGTAGGCACCAGCACCTTAGGTAAGTCTACCAAGGTATTCAACAACAACAACAACAACAACTACCCAGTATATTCCCACCAGGTGGGATCTGGGGAGGGTAATATGTAGACGAGCCTTACCCCTGCCCGAAAGGGCAGAGAGGCTGTTTCCAATCGACCCTCGGTGTATAGGATAAAAAAAAAGGGAAAGCTGCATTAAGAAAACAAAGGTAAAATTACAGACACAAGCAAGACAAAACAAAATAATAAAGCGTAAGTACTCCCGCAAAAATAACGTAAATAATTATGAAAGCATAAGCAACATAAATACAGTCGCATGCAATAATAACAAGCAGTAACTACCATACTAAAACACTAATCACCTATGAGCCCCTAGCCTACAATCTTGATTCTAGACCTCCAGACTCCCCTCTCAAGGGTCATGTCCTCGGTAACCTGCATTCTGGTCATGTCCTGCCTAATCACCTCTCCCCAATGCTTCTTAGGCCTCCCTCTCCCTCGCCGGCCACCAACAATCTCCAGCCGCTCGCAGCTCCTCACCGGGGCATCGGGGCCCCTCCTCCGAACATGCCCGAACCACCTCAGCCTCGCTTCCCGCATCTTCTCGTCCACCGGGGCTACCCCTACCTTCTGACGAATAACTTCATTCTTGATCTTATCCAGCCTGGTGTGCCCACACATCCACCTAAGCATCCTCATCTCCGCAACCTTCATTCGCTGAACATGCGAGTTCTTCATGGGCCAGCACTCCGCCCCGTACAACATCGCAGGTCTAACCACGGCTCTGTAGAATTTCCCCTTGAGTTTGTGTGGAATTTTCTTGTCACACAGGACCCCTGAAGCGAGCCTCCACTTAGACCACCCCGCTCCTATCCGATGGGTGACGTCCCCGTCAATCTCTCCGTCCCCCTGGATCACAGACCCAAGATATCTCACACTGTCCCTCTTGGCGATGGCCTGAGAACCAAGCATCACTTCCCTGCCTACCCCACTCGCTCGTCGCCAAACTTGCACTCCAGATATTCTGTCTTAGATCTGCTTATTTTGAAACCCTTAGACTCGAGAGTCTGTCTCCATATCTCTAACCTTCCACTAACACCGGCCCTCGTCTCGTCTATCAATATTATATCATCAGCAAAAAGCATACACCAAGGCACATCCCTTTGGATATGTCGTGTTAGAGTATCCATCACTAAGGCGAACAACAGGGGGCTCAGCGCCGATCCTTGATGGAGCCCCATTACCACAGGAAAATGGACTGATTCGCCCCCCACCGTCCTCACCCTAGTCTTAGCTCCATTGTATATGTCCTTGATTACTCTGATATAGGCTTCTGGCACACTCTTCGCCTCCAAGCACCTCCATAGCACCGCCCTCGGGACCTTGTCATACGCCTTCTCCAAGTCGATAAGCACCATATGAAGGTCCTTCTTCTTATCTCTGAATTGTTCCGCCATCCGCCTGACTAGGTGAATCGCTTCTGTGGTGGAGCGTCCCGGCATGAAACCGAATTGGTTCCCAGATATAGTTGTCGCCTCTCTCACCCGCGCCTCAATCACCCTCTCCTAAACCTTCATCTTGTGGCTTATTAATTTGATGCCCCTGTAATTGTTGCAGCACTGGATGTCCCCTTTGTTCTTGTACAGGGGCACCACTGTACTCCACCTCCACTCATCCGGCATCCTTTTAGTCCTGAAAATCGCATTGAACAGCCTAGTGAGCCACTCCCCTCCAGCTTTACCCATGCACTTCCAGAACTCCACCGGGATCTCATCAGGCCCGGTCGCTCGACCCCTACTCATCCTACGCAACGCCCTAAGACCTCCTCTACACTAATGCGCCTGCAGTACCCAAGGTCTCTATGGCGCTCCGAATGCCCCAACTCCCCTAGCTCTATGCTCCGATCCCCCTCCTCGTTAAGAAGGTCCCGAAAGTACGCCTGCCACCTCTGTTTGACTTGCGATTCCCCCATCAGAACTCTACCATCCTCGTCTTTGATACACCTGACTTGGTCCAGATCACGAGGCTTCCTCTCCCTTACTTTAGCCAACCGGAATAACTTCTTATCCCCACCTCTCTCCCCTAGTTCCTCATACATGGGACCGAACGCCGCGTTTTTAGCTTCCATGACTGCCATCTTAGCTTCTCTTCTCGCCTCCCTGTAGACCAACCTGTTCGCTCTCCGCTCCTCCTCGCTTGTGCTCCCTGCCAACCTAGCGAATGCCGCCTTCTTCACCTCCACTTTTCCTTTGACTACCTCGTTCAGAGTGACATAATTATAGCCATCATATGTTATCACAAATAGCAGTTGATACAATCTTTTCCTCTTCTCTTGGTGACTTAGTTAGTACTCCCTCTAACTTTTTATTTCCATGGTTCAATTAGATGTATAAAATGAGGTGCAAATGATATATGTCTTGTTAGTGGTAGAGGAAACCATTGGTTCAATGGTCATATTATTGATTTAATCTCAAGATGGTAAACCTAAATTTCTCAGAATTTCGTCAAAATATTGAAGAATATCTATGTGTCCTTTTTTGTTGAGAAAGGTAACATTGAAGCACATTTTTGCGTCTTAAACTACTTAATAAATATTTCTAGGGAAATTCGTAACAATGGGATCAAAATATTGTGCAAGATGTTGAACGTGAACATTGAGGATTCTGATGGAACCTCTATTCAAGTTAGAAGGGTCGTGTTCAGCTTAATCATCCTATGCTTTGTTAAATACACAGGAACCATTAGAGAGATTTTGGTCATATTAGAGTCATACGACTAGGACTTACACACCCCCAAGCCCAAAAGAAAAAAGAGAGTCCAATGCTGAGATTTGTTAGATTAAAACAAAAATAACGGTGGGAAGAATGCATTGTACAGGCATGGGGGCTCGTATATCATCAACGGGACAAAATGGTGGACCAGTGGAGCCATGGACCCCCGGTGCAAAATTCTCATTGTGATGGTTAGTTATTTTTTCTCCTCAACGAGAAATAATTTGTTTCTGTTTATACTTTTGTGTTCAAGCCAATTAGACTGGGTGAATGGCAGGGTAAAACTGACTTGGCAGCTCCAAAGCATAAACAACAATCCATGATATTGGTGGACATCAACAGTCCTGGTATTACCGTGAAGAGACCACTGACAGTATTTGGTTTTGATGACGCCCCTCATGGTCATGCAGAAATATTATTTGAGAATGTATGCGTTCCAGCCATTAATATCCTTCTTGGCGAGGGGCGTGGTTTCGAGATTGCACAGGTAAGAGTGTTAACATATCTTATGATATTTAATGAGCTGATATTTTTATGCCTTATAATCATCAGAAGTTCCTAAATCTGTTTTATTCAAACAATCATTACGCTTTAGCATTCTCCTCGAATTTGATACATCCCAGGAAAGTAATTTAATCTCCGTGCATTTATATGCTTTGATATTAGGATGTCACCCTTTGTTATTCAAAATATTAAATATACGGGTTTGAGGGGGAAAGAAAGTGTCACGACCCAAAATCTAATCATGTCGTGAAGGCGCTATTGTGTTACAGGGCAAGCCTATTTCCCCAAATATTACTACTAAATTGATTATAAGAATTTAATACAAATATTTTCAATAATTTAATTCATGATAAACTAAACCAACTCTAAATATAAATAATATAAAATATGGAAACGGGCCCCAAACATTGGGGTGTCACTAAGTCATGAGCGTCGAAAACTATGAACTAAAATATATAAACTGTCTAACTATTCAAAAGAAGAAATAACAAAAGGAGTAACAAGCTCTTGCTGACACTAGCAGCTGCCTTGCAATCTCTACATATAGCCGGCGCGCTCTAACTCACCTAGATCTGCACATAAAATGCAGGGGGTAATATGAGTATAAACCGACTCAGTAGTAACAGAAATAACTAAGGAGTTGAGCAGTAGTGACAAGTTAAGTAAAAAAATCCAATTATTTATTTTTCACAATTTAAAAATAACAGGAATGAACAAGCAAATTCCATAGCTTAGTAAATGCCACAAAGAAATTTAACAGATAAATGCAGCAACACCGCAAATAATTACAACCTCACAGCAATGTCACTCCATCACTCATCACTCGCACCCAACACTCAATACACTCAACACTCTGCGCTCATTGTGTGTGTATACAGACTCCGGAGGGGCTCTCAAAGCTTAAGCGCTAAACACGAACAACTCACGTGCCATCATATCAATACCTGGATCCGCACGGTCAACTCACGTGCTATGCGGACAACTCACGCGCTATAGTATCAATACCTGGACCCGCACAGTCAACTCATGTGCTAAGCGGACAACTCGCACGCTATGGTATTAATACCTCACAATCAGGCCCTAAACCTCATTCAGTCAGGTACCTCTCTAGCCTCACAATGCACCACAAATAAGGGGGCACAGCCCACGTCAAGTATCACAACATATCAGCAAAATAATAGAGACTGAAGTAAACATGTACAATAATTTCTATGATTGAGTACAAACACATGGGCATGAATGAAGCCTAAACATGATCTCTAGCATGAAGGCAGACAAGTTCAACAAGTAACTACGTAAACACAAATGATGGTCATGAGGCCTCACGGGACGGACCAAGTCTCAATACCTCGAGGTATACACCCACACACCCGTCACCTAACGTGGGTATCACCTCCAAACAATCACATGATATCAAATTCTCCAGGTTTATTCCCTCAAGGCCAGAGTTAAAACTGTTACTTACCTCAACAGCATAAAATCCTACTCTGGGATGTCCTTGCCTCTGGACTCGGTCTCCAAAAGCTCTGAATCTAACCATAATCAGATTAATACCATCAACATTTGCTAAAGAATCGAATTTTACAATAAAAACTAAAAAATATACCAAAAATTCGAAATCGACCAATGGTCCCACATCACGGAATCAGTCAACAAAGGCAGAATCAAAACTCTCATCCTCTCCTGAGTCTAACCATATAAAATTTATCCAAATTGGACTCTGTTTGGTCCCTTAAATCCTCACTTAAAACTCTCCAAAACTCAAAACCTAACTCCCTCAATTTCACTTTGAAATCATCAATCAAATCCCAGAAACGAAGATAGATTCATGAAATATAGCCAAAACCAAATAGAAAATACTTACCCCAATCCATATGGTGAAAATTGCCTCCAAAATCGCCCAAATCCGAGCTCCACAACTCAAAATATGACCGAATGAACAAGCCTTAGTTTTATATTTTTTTTGCCAGTTATTCTACCTCTGTTCTCATGCCAAACTATCCCGAAACTCGCTTTTTATGCCTCCAGTGGATTCCTTGTGAAATTTTAGTCAAGTTAGGCTTTCGAATCACTCAATTTGACCTTATAATGAATGAGATATGTTGGTTTCAAGTGATCCTTTCTTTACGAAATCCTCTGTCCGAAAAGTTGGATAGTATATTACAACTGCAAGTTAACAACAATGTGATAATTTCTTTATGAATTGAACTCTCTGAACTTGATCTAAACCACCAAATTAACTCTCTGAACCATGGGGTGTCTGTCTTCTCTCTCTTGGGAAATGCGAAACTGTTCATCTTACTCAACCAGAATCTGATCTCCATCAATCTTATTCTAACAATATCAATTTGATCACAAGTCTTTTTATTCCTTCAAACTTTTGTTTGAAATCTTACTCCCTCTATATCTAATTTTCTTCTGCCTTCTATCTTTCGGTTTTGTTCTTTCCTATCTGTTGCAGCTTCTCTACATCTTTTTCTTTTTGTCAGGGATCTATTCTGCCCCTACTTGTTTTGGCTCTTGTTTTTCTATCATTCTTCACTGAGTAACTTAAGCCTAGTTTACGGCATCGAGAAAGGTGAAGGTGGTAGTTTCAACAAGACATCATGGGCAGATCCTGCCTTATCTTTGCTGAAAGTAAATCTTTTGAAGTGATAAGAGTTAAGCATAAACTGGTATGAAGTGGTGGAGAGGCGTAGAAATTTCATTAGCAGAATAACCATAGACAGAAAGAATATCTTAGCACTCTGCTTACTGTATGGAGTTAGCATCTGAGAAGAGGAGAAAAAGTGCAAAAGCTGGAAAAATCACTGTCAGCAATACTCATATTTCTTCTACAAGAACTTCAATAACATGGGAAGGTATATCAGAGTGGCGGCAGTAAAAGGAAGCAGCAGAGTGGCAATAATCATTCCTGAAATCAGACAAGGTGCAGGGTGGTGGGATTTTGAGAAGAAAATCAGAACTTTTATTGAAACAGGGGCTAGGCAATATATACAGCAGTCAAGGAGTGTCAATGGTAGGAGTTACATGCAGATCTCCCAGAAGGAGGATTGGCCAAAAGATGAGGTCAAGACTACTATGGATGACTCCTTGAGCAAGAATCAATTGAGGGTCGATACAAGAACCATACACACCAGAGTAGAATACCATCGATGGTGTCTTCTAGGATATTTGAAAGAGGAAGGAATGCAACTCTATTCATGCCGAGAATTACAGGAATGGGCTAATAAGAACTGGAAAACTCCAACAGGTATCAAGGTCAAGGATCTGGATGGAGAGTATGTTTTATTTGAATTCCCGTCCCGAAGCGAAGCAGAAAGAATCAAGATGGGGAAATGGATGTTTGATAAAAAAGAGTTAAGATTGGAATGGTGGTCCTCGGTTACGACGTGTCACCGAAAAGCTGTAAACCCAAGTATATTTGGATTAAATTGACGGGCTTTCATCACATTTGTGGTCGGAGAACATCTTCAAAACTATCGCAGATAGACTTGGAGGTTTTATGGGCATCGATGAAGAAACAAGATACAGAAATCATTTAAAGTGGGCCAGAATTTGTGTTAAAATGTCTGATGAGATTCCTCCAGCAAATTTAGAGCTTTTTGTTGATAATTTGAAATTCACAATTCCCCTGTGGGTAGAATCCTCATCATGGGTTGAAGAAATTGATCGGAGTTTGGTGGAAAGCCGCTGGAATATTCCCCAGAAGTTACAGAGTCGTGTTACTGAGGCGTGTCTTTCCAAGGAAGATGTTGGGGAGAGTTTGGACACTCGTGCCACTATTATTAAAAGGGGACATGGGGCAAAGAAAGGAAAGGAGGTGATTAGGGATGTGGAAGCTGGCCCGTCAGTTTTGAAAGAGTCTCTTAAAAAAATTGGTCAGACTCTTTTAAAGTAGCACCAAGGCACTCAGGCCCAGTTCAGAAAAGTGGAGAGAAAACAAAGGGGCCAAACAAAAGAGAAAATAAGGGAAGGTTTATTTATAGGCCCAAATGGACTGACCCATGTATCGAGGTCCAAAATTCTTTTACCCCTTTGGGATCTGGAGAACTCTCTCAGTTCGACCCATTTAGAATTGAAGTGGAGTCTATACACAGGGGTCTCACTTCATTGACCATATCGATGATGACTTCAAATCAATTTCAAGAAAGCTTCGATGGAAATTGGAGAAGTAAGGAGATTGCAGAAGTTGAAGAAGAAAATACAAGCCTAAGGACAGAAGATGAGAATGAAGAAGAAGTGAATGAAGAATGGAGTTTGGATCTTCTTTCAAATTGGAAGAACAATATCGAAATTCCATTTTCAGAAGAGCCGATTGCAATTGCTGAAGCACATGATATTCCGAGAATACAATGGCATGAAGATAGGATGATAAACATGCAAGAAAAGCTGAGTCAAATGGAAGCATCATACTGGCTGAAGAGAAATATGGTCAAAATCAGTAAGCAACTGGGAATAAAATCCTTTGACAAGAGGAGATTAAAGATTTCAGACCCATCAGCCTGTTGGGTAGTGTATACAAAATATTTTCAAAATTAATGGCAGAAAGACTTAAGAGGGTAATAAAAAATTTTTTTTTTCCCTAATCAGAATGCTTTCATCAAAGGAAGGGAAATTACTGATGTTGCTCTGGTTGCCAATGAGAGCCTTGATAACCTGATGAAAAAGAGGAAAAAAGGGGTGGCCTGCAAGCTTGATTTAGAAAAAGCGTATGATCATGTAAATTGGCAAAGCCTGCTGAATTTGTCGAAGTTGATGAATTTTGGTGATAAATGGATAAAATGGATTAGATTTTGTATTTCAACTGTGAAATTCTCTGTATTAATCAACGGTGATGCCCAAGGTCTTTTCAGCTCCCAAAGAGGCCTCCGGCAAGGTGATCCTCTATCACCATACCTCTTTGTTCTGGTTATGGAAATTTTTAGTATAACGTTGAGGAGAGTGGAAAGCTTGGGATGGTTAAATGGTTAAGACAGATCAAGAAGGCATGATGCTTACTCATATCTTATATGCAGATGACTCTCTTCTATTCTGTGAAGCTGATAAAACTTAAATGTTATATTTGAGAGGGGTGCTCCTGTGTTTTGAGACTTTTAGTGGACTAAAAGTTAACTTGGCTAAAAGTAGTATTTTTAGCATCAATGCTGATGAGTGTGTTGAGGATCTGGCAAATGTAATGGGTTGCAAAATAGAGAAATTGCCCACTACTTACCTGGGACTTCCTCTAGGGGTGAAGAGAAAGGATAAGACTATTTGATAAGGGTTATTGATAGATGTAGCAAGAAGCTAACTCCATGGAAAAAACAATATGTGCCTTTGGGGGAAGGCTTGTGTTGATTAACAGTGTCCTAGATGGTATTCCGACATACACCGTGTCTTTGTTTTGAATGCCCGCAGTAGTGGAGAGAAAATTGGACTATATTAGAAGACAATTCCTTTGGGAAGGAAATGCAAACAAAAGAAAAACTCATCTAGTCAAGTGGAATTTGGTCACACAAAAATAAAAGTTCGCTATTCAAATGGTTATGGAGATATAGTAGGGGGAGTGATGAAGTCTTGGCAAAAAATGTTGGATGCTATCTATGGGAAAAAAGAGGGTTGGAGACAAAGCTCTGGTCAGTTGAAGCACAGTGGGGGAATTTGGAAGAAAATAAGTGAAGGATGGGATGAATTCTCACATCATACAAAACTAGAAGTTGGCAATGGTGCTAGAATCAAATTCTGGAGAGATATCTGGAATGGAGATGAGTGCTTTAAAAATAGGTTCCTAGGTTTGTTTAGCTGTGCTTTAAATAAAGATGGTCACATTGCAGATTTTGACCTAACATCAGGTTGGCATATTACTTTCAGGAGAAATTTGAATGATTGGGAGTTGAATAGCTTCTGTCAATTGCTGCAACAACTGAACATCTGCTCAATCCAGCTGAATATAGTAGATAATTTGATTTGGATCAACAGCAGGGATAAACAATTTTCAGTTAATAATTGAGAAAATAAGTAAAGGATGGGATGAATTCTTACATCATACAAAACTGGAAGTTGGCAATAGTGCTAGAATCGAATTCTGGAGAAATATCTAGAATGGAGATGAGTGCTTTAAAGATAGGTTCCTAGATTTGTTTAGCTGTGCTTTAAATAAAGATTTTCACATTGCAGATTTTGACCCACCATCAGGTTGGCATATTACTTCCAGGAGAAATTTGAATGATTGGGAGTTGAATAGCTTCTGTCAATTGCTGCAACAACTGAGCACCTGCTCGATCCAGCTGAATAAAGTAGATAATTTGATTTGGATTAACAGCAGGGATAAACAATTTTCAGTTAATAATTGTTATAAAATGTTACTACAACAGAACAGTTAGGAGGACCATAATTGTCCTTGGAAGATGATATGGAAAACCAAGCGCCTATGAAAGCAGCTTGTTTTGGTTGGTTTGCAGCTAGGGATGCATGTCTCGCTCAAAATAAATTGCAAAGGAGAGGCTATTCATTGTGTAGTAGATGTTACTTTTGTAAAGCTGAACAGGAAAGTGATGAACACTTATTCCTTCATTGCAGAATCTCAAGACAAGGCTGGGAGCTCTTTCTTACTATTACGGGAGTAGCTATGGTCATACCACAGAAGATTACTGAGTTGCTAAAGATATGGCAAGCTCAGAAAATGAAGAGAAACTTGAAACAGACTTGGGAGGACTATTCCCATATGTATTGTGTGGACTTTATGGCTGGAAAGAAACAAGGCATGCTTTAAAGGGAAGAGGGTGCAGATTGCTAGAGTTAAAAACAAATGTATCAAGAATTTATTTTTTGTGGTGCTTTTGTAAAACTCTAGATACGATGGATCATTATTTGGATTTTTTGTATTTCTTGGGGGAATATGTAGCTTGATTGGGAATTTGTTGTAGTTTCAAGGTTTTTACCAACTTCCGTACCATCTTGGTACTTTCTTTTAATAAAAGCCTTTACTTATAAAAAAAAGAAAATTATGTTGGTTTCAATATTTGCAAATAGTGCAGTTTTTTAAATACACCGTCAGCGGCAATTTTGTAATTAATTTGAAAATCTGGCAACCTAATTTTTAGTAAAATTAACATAAAATCCTCATAAAATGTTAAATTCAACGATTATTTTTGCTACGAGTCCGTAATTACGATACAAATCTAATTCTTCAATCAAAAAAGAAATCGAAGTTCATTTGTTCAATATGACATCATTTATGCTTAAAGAAACGGTCGAAACATAAGAAAAACGAGCGCAACACAATCCAAACCTATCTGAAACTCATCCGAGGCCCTCAAGACCTCAAACTATAATTCCTACAAGTCATATATCACTTCTCTAACTTAGTCGAACCTCCGAAACACCCAAAATAACACCAAAACACCAAATCAACCTCGAATTCAAGCCTAAGAACTTCTAAACTTTCAACTTTCGCCAATTCAAGCCTAATTCTACTGCGGACCTCCAATATTTAGGACACACTCCTAAGTCTAAAATCACCGAATGAAGCTAATTGAATCATAAAAATTCAAATCTGAATTCGTTTACTCATAAGTCAACTTGACTTTTCTAACTTATCTTTCTAACTAAGAGACCAAGTGATCATTTCACTCCAAAACTATTCCGAATCCAAACCTACCAACTCGGTACAACTCAACACAACTGAACAACACATAAAGAAACAGAAATGAGGGAACGAGGCTATAACTCTCAAGAACAACTAACCGAGTCGTTACATCCTCCCCATCTTAAACAAATGTTCGTCCTTGAACGAGTTTAAAAACATACATGGAGTCTCAAATAGGTGAAACTTTCAGCAATACCTTCTCGTCATATTCAAATCATATGAACATATCTTGCGGTCATATCATACCCATCACGTATCCATCCAGCCACCATTTTCACTAATAGGGACATTACCTGACATATAGGTCCACAAGCACGTGCTCACACAATCAACACCTCAGTGCTCATTATACAGTCAAAACTCGGCTCAAGTCCTCCAGACTGGCCCAACATCAACACACAGAAAAACACATCTCGCACCTCATCCAGGATATCACAATTTGTCGATGACAACTGATATCAAACACTCATGTGCGCATACGAATGCGTGGAAGGAATTCAAAGAGTTACAATTCAAGTTGAATCAATACCGCACGATAAGAATTCTAGATGGTGAAGTTTTCCTAAAGGTTCTGCATCCTCTCGACGATAAGTACAGACGTCTCTATGCGATCCGCAAGATACTAAACTCGCTCATGACTCGTGAGACCTATGTAAACTAGGCTCTTATACCAACTTGTTACGATCCAAAATCTAATCATGTTGTGAAGGCGCCTATCGTGTTACAGGCAAACCTATTTTCCAAAATATTTCTACTAAATCGATTATAAGGATTTAATAAAAATATTTTCAATAATTTGACTCCTGATAAATTAAACCAACTCTAAATAGAGATAATATAAAATATGGAAACGAGCCCCAAACATCGGGGTGTCACTAAGTCATGAGCATCTAAAACTATGAACTAAGATATATAAATTGACTAACTGTCCAAAATAAGAAATGACAAAAGGAGTAACTAGGTCTTGCAGACACTAGCAGCTACCTTGCAATCTCCACAGATAGCCGGCATGAACTCAATGATCGTCGCGCTCTAACTCACTTGGATCTACACATAAAGTGCAGGATGTAGTCTGAGTGCAAACCGACTAAGTAGTAACAGAAATAACTAAGGAGCTGAGCAGTAGTGACGAGCTAAGTAAAATAGTCCAATTAATTATTTTTCATAATTTAAAAACAACATGAATAAACAGGTAAATTCCATAATTCAGTAAATGCCATAAAGAAATTTAACCGATAAATGCAGCAACAACACAAATAAATACAACCTAACAGTAATGTCACTCCATCACTCATCACTCGCACTCAATACTCAATACAGTGCGATCACTATTGGTGAGTACCGACTTAAAAGGGGCTCCTAAAGCCTAAGCTCTAAATACGGACAACTCACGTGCCATCATATCAATACCTAATCCGCATGGTCAACTCATGCGCTATGGTATCAATATCTGGACCCGCACGGTCAATTCACGTGCTACGCGGACAACTCAAGCTATGGTATTGATATCCTCACAACCAGGCTCTCGGCCTCACTCGGTCACGTACCTCTCCAACTTCCCAATGCACCACAAATAAAGGGACACAACCCACATCAAGTATCAAAACACATCAGCAAAATAATAAAGACTGAGGTAAACATGTACAATAATTTTTATGACCGAGTACAAACAATGTGAGCATGAATGAAGCCTAAACATGATCTCTAACATGATGACAAACAAGTTCCACAACAAGTAACTACATAAACACAGATGATGGCTACGAGGGCCCATGGGACGGACTAAGTCTCAATCCCTCAAGGTATACACTTACACGCCCGTCACCTAGCATGGGTATTACCTCCAAACAATCGCATGATATCAACTTATCCAGGTTTATACCCTCAAGGCAGAGTTAAAACTGTTACTTACCTCAACAAAGTTAAATCCTACTCCGGGATGTTCTCGTCTCTGGACTTGGTCTCCAAAACCTCTGAATCTCACCATAATCAGATTAATACCATCAACATGTGCTAAAATATCGAATTTCACAATAAAAGCTACAAAATATACTGAAAATTCGAAATCAGCCAAAACTCGGCCGCCGAGCCCACATCACGGAATCAGTCAACAATGCCAGAACTAAAACCTTCATCCTCTCCCGAGTCTAACCATATAAAATTTATCAAAATCAGACTCCGTTTGGTCCATCAAATCCTCATTTAAAACTCTCCAAAACTCAAACCCTAACTCCCTCAATTTCACTTTGAAATCATCAATCAAATCTCAAAAACGATGATGGTTTCATAAAATATAACCAAAACCAAATAGAGAATACTTACCCCAATCCATATGGTGAAAATCGCCTCCAAAATTACATCCGAGCTCCCCAACTCAAAATATGACCGAATGAACAAACCTTAATTTTATATATTTTTTGCCAGCTTGCTATTCTACCTCGATTCTCATGTCAAACAATCCTGAAACTCGCTTTTTATGCCTCCACTGGATTCCTTGTGAAATTCTAGTCGAGTTAGGCTTTCGAATCACTCAATTTGATCTTATAATGAATGAGATATGTTGGTTTCAATAGTTGCAAATAGTGCAGATTTTTAATTACGCCGTCAGTGGCAATTTTGTAATTAATCTGAAAAATCTGGCATCATAATTCTTAGTGAAATGACCATAAAATCCTCATACAATATCCAAATACAACGATTCGTTTTGCTACGGATCCGTAATTATGATACAAATAATTCTTTAATCAAAAAAGAAATCAGAGCTCATTTGTTCGATATAACATCATTTATGCTTGAAAAAAAAGGCGAAACATAAGAAAAACGAGCGCAACATAACCCAAACGGCCAAACTTATCTGAAACCCACCCGAGACCCTCGAGGCCTCAAACAATAACTCCAACAAGTCATATATCATTACCCGAACTTATTCGAACCTCTGAAACACCCAAAACAACACCAAAACACCAAATCAATCTCAAATTCCAGCCTAAGAGCTTCTAAACTTCCAACTTTCGTCAATTGAAACCTAATTCTACCACAAACCTCCAACATTCCGGACACACTCCTAAGTCTAAAATCACCAAATGAAGCTAATAGAATCATAAAAATCCAAATCCGAATTCGTTTATTTATAAGTCAACTTTCAGTTGACTTTTCTAACTTAGCTTTTTAACTAAGAGACCAAGTGATCATTTCACTCCAAAACTACTCCGAACCTAAACCTACCAACTCGATATAACTCAACACAGCTGAACAACGCATGAAGAGACAAAAATGAGGGAAACGGGGTTATAACTCTCGGAACGACTAACTGGGTTGTTACAGAAAGAGAGGAATCTTCTTTTGTCAAACAGGGAGGGAGGGAGGGGGAGGCAGGGGAGGGGGAGGGGGAGGGGGGGGGAGGGAGGGAGAGAGAGTCCCGCTCACTTGTTTAAGTTGGTACATCTTTCAAGGGGTCATCATCTTGCAATTCGACACTGAGGCTTATGGAATGGTAAACTGCTCATTCTGGTGAGGGAAGATATCTGCAGCATGTCAAATAGCATCTGAAACTTGGTTGTTGCTGTATTCTTATTCTTGTAGGGTAGGTTGGGACCTGGAAGGTTGCATCATTGCATGAGACTAATAGGTGCAGCAGATCGAGGCATGCAGATGATGGTTCAAAGGGCCTTTCAAAGAAAAGCGTTTGGAAAATTAATTGCTCAACAAGGCTCATTCCTTTCTGATGTTGCTCGGGTAAGTTTTTTTGCATTTAAATAATCCGCGATAACAGAAACTGCTTTGCTAGAATAATTTTGTCTCCATAAATGATAATGGACTTTACAGTGTCGAATTGATCTGGAGAAAACCAGATTACTGGTTCTGGAAGCTGCTGACCAGCTTGATCTGCTTGGAAACAAAAAGGCCCGTGGTACAATTGCAATGGCAAAGGTTAGTAACAGCATTGTGACAGTGATTTATGATTAGTGTTATATCTTGTTCTGAAAATACTTTACCATGACTATGGTTTATAGGTTGCTGCTCCGGATATGGCATTGAAGGTGCTTGACACAGCAATGCAAGTGCATGGAGCTGCTGGTTTATCAGGTGACACTGTTCTTGCCCATCTGTGGGCTACAGCTAGGACGTTGAGAATCGCAGATGGTCCTGATGAAGTACACTTGGGGACAATTGCAAAGATGGAACTGCAAAGAGCCAGACTATAATGATATAAATCCTTTTCTATACCGCTGGATGATCCAAACAGTTTGTTTGTAGATAACCTCAACCTCTACCCTCAACAAGAAGAGAATAATTGATAAATCCAAATTATTGGAAAAAAGCGGGCAGAGAGCATGAATCAGAAGTCTATAGATCATAAAGTAAAATAATCATGGTGAAAATGAGTATAGGCAATATGGTGCGTGGATTATATTATTTGTATTGGTCAATAATGGTGTCAGTTTGTGGCAGCTACCTAATCTTACCAACTGTTGCATGCATGATCTCCAAGTTTGAAATTCTGAGTTGCAACGTCTTGGTATTTACATGAGCTTTCCTCACTTTGTCTGTTTGAAATTCTTGAAGTTGTATTAGATTGCATAACATAACTAGTGTTAATTTTGAGCTTTCCTCACTTTTCTCTATTCTTTATTTTTCCAGTTTCCTTTTCATGATACGTAAAATAAGAGCACCTGCTTTGCCCATTCACAAGGACTCAATTTTATGTCCAAACATCTCGTGCCAGCAAATGTGGTACTCAAGATATTGTTTCTGGAGGTGGATGTATAGGATTATTAGTTGCTTTATCAGGACCTTAGCTCTTTTGCGAGTCAAAAATCCAATTTACATGTACCCCTTTTTTTATTCACGTGGATTTTATCAGCCTCGATATAGAAAGGAGTAAAGAAAAAAGAGTTGAGGATGTCTTAACAGTAAGAAGGAACCTCCTCATCTCGTGGATAAGAACATCTATGTAGATGAGATTGGATTTATAGTGCTAATTAAGGGTGGTATAATGATTCTAAAGGTCACTAAAATGAAATTTATAATAAGGTTATCTGTTTTTTGAAAAAGCAACTATGCATTATTAATAAACTTAATCAGTTTCATGCACTTTCCCTTTTTCATTCGAAAAAAATAACGAAATTTGAATTAAAAGATAATTTTGAATTTATAGATAAAGTCTTAAAATTTGAATTTAAATAAAAAATAAAATTTATCTTTTTTTAATCATGTATCATACTTAATTCGGTTGATGATTATATGCAATCATGTTACGAACTTTTGTTATTTTTATTATTATTTAAATATTACTTCGCCTCTAACAAAAATAAACTACTCCATACATATAAGTATAGTTCTTTGAAACACTGTAGTTTTTGAATAAAACAAAATTATTTTAAAATAAATATAATATATATGGTACACATTTATGCTTATCTAAATAACAAAAATGAGTTTACAAAATCAAATAAAAGTAACTTACATATATAATAAAGTAATACACATGCTGGAGAAAGAAACATCACAAAATCAGTCAATATTAAAAAAAAGTTATTTCTTTTTTCTTCTTGAAGAATATTTATTTGAAACTTTTTGTTGTTCAGGTCGATCACTGGTTCATTTTGTTACTAAAAAGGGAGTTACTTTGCACAAAAGAATATAATGATTCTAAAGGTCACTAAAATGAAATTTATAATAAGGTTATCTGTTTTTTGAAAAAGCAACTATGCATTATTAATAAACTTAATCAGTTTCATGCACTTTCCCTTTTTCATTCGAAAAAAATAACGATGCATGGTATCAAATATATATATATATATATATATATATATATATATATATATATATATATATATATGTATATGCGAAATTTGAATTAAAAGATAATTTTGAATTTATAGATAAAGTCTTAAAATTTGAATTTAAATAAAAAATAAAATTTATCTTTTTTTAATCATGTATCATACTTAATTCGGTTGATGATTATATGCAATCATGTTACGAACTTTTGTTATTTTTATTATTATTTAAATATTACTTCGCCTCTAACAAAAATAAACTACTCCATACATATAAGTATAGTTCTTTGAAACACTGTAGTATATATATATATATATATATATATATATATATATATATATATATATATATATATGCGAAATTTGAATTAAAAGATAATTTTGAATTTATAGATAAAGTCTTAAAATTTGAATTTAAATAAAAAATAAAATTTATCTTTTTTTAATCATGTATCATACTTAATTCGGTTGATGATTATATGCAATCATGTTACGAACTTTTGTTATTTTTATTATTATTTAAATATTACTTCGCCTCTAACAAAAATAAACTACTCCATACATATAAGTATAGTTCTTTGAAACACTGTAGTTTTTGAATAAAACAAAATTATTTTAAAATAAATATAATATATATGGTACACATTTATGCTTATCTAAATAACAAAAATGAGTTTACAAAATCAAATAAAAGTAACTTACATATATAATAAAGTAATACACATGCTGGAGAAAGAAACATCACAAAATCAGTCAATATTAAAAAAAAGTTATTTCTTTTTTCTTCTTGAAGAATATTTATTTGAAACTTTTTGTTGTTCAGGTCGATCACTGGTTCATTTTGTTACTAAAAAGGGAGTTACTTTGCACAAATGGACATCGAGCAGATAATAAAACTTTGGCTATATTATTGCTATCAATAATTACAATTTAACACACTCAAGGAATTGAAAGATATAAGTTGAAACCTCTTTAGCTGTAGTCAAGCCAATATTGCAAGGGTATACTATTTTCTTCGTTAAAGAATATTAGTTTTGAATCATTAGATTATGTGAAAGAATTTTTTTTTTCTCAAACTCAACAAGAGAGCTTTTCAATTGATAGTTTCTATAGCAACTATTAAGTGTACCAAAGAGTATATTATAAAGAAAAAATTGATATGACATAAGTTTTTTCAAATGTAAACAAATTATTTAAAAAAACTCTTCACTATTTTAAATTCAAAGATAATAAAAAGCTAAGATATTTTTGAACATTAGTATAGAGTTTTAAAACTATTATAATAGAAGTTATATCATGGATAAACTCAAAAAATCGAAATCTTATAGAATATTTACATAATATCCGATCAATTTATTGATTACATTTTATAGCTAATATAAATAGATGATATACCAACAACAGACGATTATACACATATTATATATGGATTATATATAAATTACGCATCATTTAGTGGTCGGGTGAGCACCTATTTAGGTTGATTATATAAAGCCAAAAGAAAATTATGAAATAGTTTCAACCAAAGACTAAAAATATAATTAAAGTTCATATGTAGATAATTTTTATTCAAATTTATCCTTTTATAGTTAAATAAATTAATTTTTTGTAACAAAATAAATAATGACATAAAAAATAAGATAAAAGAAAATAAATATTGAAAAGAATGTGAGAAAGTTCTAAAAACAAGAAATAAAATATGACAATAAATTTCTTCTTATGTTTCATCTTTGTTGAGTATAAAAAATTTGAAAGTTAATCTCATCGAATTCAACTATTGTTTTCAACTCAAATACATAGATTATAAGATAAGGATATCTTAGAATATATTTTTTTAATTTACATTATGTGTTATTTTAAAAAAATCACTATTACTAACAAACCGATATGATATTCGAATTTTAATTGGAATGCAATTTGAGTAGTTTGTATTGGGGTTAAGCAAAGTATGGTGTCGAAAAATAAATTACTTAATAGTTTTAAGACAATATATGTAATGTTTTATACTAATAATTAACTAATTTAACATTTAATGATCCAAAGAATAAATTTTTTGTATATATAGGGTATTAAAAGTTCAGATTCGGTGTTAGAGATATCAATAAACTTAAAGTGGAGTATACTGAAATAAATCCGGCCAAAGAATCATCTAAATTGTTAGATAGCCGATTAAATTGAATTTTAAATTAAGGGTAATATCTTCGCTTGCATCATTATAAAGATAATCATTATTATAATATATGTAAGTTTTACAAATTAAAATTTCAAAATAAAAATATTTTTTGAAAGATAAATCATACCAAATAAGAGTTCAAGTTGTTGTATAAGAGTCACGTCATAACCAAAGAATCATTCATATCGTGTCAACCTTCGTGGTTTGCCATGAATATGAGTTATTATTTCACTTTATAGCTATTTTTAGGTTCCAATGACACCTATGAGAATAGTGCAAAATAAAATTATCACAATGAGATTTGAGAAAATGTTAGTTTTTTTATTGACATATAATTCAAATAACTTAGATATTTAATAGGGTCAATGTCAAATATCAAAATGGAGTAAACAAAATTACTAGCTAAAGAATTTTTTATATTTTTAGATAGCCAACTAAAATGAGTTTTGAATTAAGAATAATATTTTTAATTATTATTATATTAATAATTATCATTGAAAAATAATATTTTAAGAACTGAAATTTTAAGGGAAAAAATATTTTTTTAAGAGATATTAACACACCAAATAAAAGTACAAATACAAATAATAGTAAAAGAGTTAAGTCTTTTCCAAAGAGTCATTCATTGTCTCGACATTTTATTGTTTTGCCACAAAATATGAGTTACTTTCTGACTATTTTTAGGATCCAATGATACCGGCAAGAATGTATGAAAAAAGAAAAATAGAAAAAATGATTAATTTTTTTTCCATGTAGTTAATATCAAAGAATTATCTATATTTCTGAAAAAATATAACTTTTAAATTATTTACATACAATCCAAATAATTTAAATATCCGATATGCGCATACACTTGGGTGCCAATACTAATAATTTTCAAAGGGGAAAGTTAGCATTGAACATTTTATTTATCACTTTATTTATTTGATTAATGCTTTATCTAACTCTGTACGCCTTAATACTTGTATCAATAACGTGATTACGTGAATGTTAACGAGTAAAAGATGATAATTTGCTGATATACACTTCTAAAGTTTTTTTGCTGATAATTTATAGATTGTGATATTCAAAGGGTAAATAATGCACAAGTTAGCAACAAACAGGAACAGAATTGACCAGTAAAATTCCATTTACCAAACCTTAATTGTAGGAAAAGTAAAGTTAAAACAGAACACTAATTAATAGCCTCGTCTTTGGTTAAGACCGTTTCACGTCCTCACATCCTCAACAGAAACCAACAATTTTCGTTTTTTATTACACTATAAATAGATTATCCATTTTGAACAAATATATCCTTCAGAGCCAAGGGGCATGTACCATCTCTAATAAGAAAACACCCCCAAAAGCTCTGCTATAATAGAAGGAAAAGAAAAAAAAGAAAAAAGAAAATTGCAAAATTATGGCTAACAAAATAGCCATTGCTGGCTTAGCCTCAATTCTTGTTGTGGCTTGTGTGGTAGCAGCAGCTGTTAGCATTACGAAAAGAAATAGCAGTGGTGACCCTGTTTCAAATGATAGCCAAATTTCAACCTCAACAAAATCAGTACAAGCAATGTGTCAACCTACTGATTATAAAGAAGCTTGTGAAAAAAGTCTTGCATCAGCCAAGAACACAAGTGATCCAAAAGAACTTATAAAAGTGGCATTTGAATCAACTATTACTGATATTAAAAATGCCATGAAAAATAGTAGCTTGATTCAAGAAGCTGCTAAAGATCCAAGAACCAAAGATGCTTTACAAACTTGTGAATCTCTTCTTAATGTCTCCATTGATGATTTAAGAAGGTCATTTGACACAGTTGGTACCTTTGATATGAACAAGATTATGGATTATACTGATGATTTAAAGACATGGATTAGTGCTTCAATTACTTATCAAGAAACTTGTTTGGATGCTTTTCAAAACACAACTGGTGAAACTGGGGAGAAAATGAAAAAATTACTAAAAACTGCAGGGGAACTTACTAGTAATGGTCTTGCTATGGTTTCTAGTTTTGGTGAAATGCTTACAAATTTGCATATCCCAGGTATTAGTCGACGATTATTGACAACAGATTCTGACTACACATCAGCCTTTGTTGAGGCCGGTTCTCGTCGGCTTCTTCAAGTTTCTGGTGCAAAGCCTAATGCTGTGGTTGCTCAAGATGGAAGTGGACAATATAAGACTATCAATGAAGCACTTAAAGCTGTGCCCCCTAAGAATAACCAGACCTATGTTATCTTAATCAAGGCTGGTGAATATAAGGAAATGGTTGATATTCCTAGGAGTATGATAAATGTTGTGTTTATTGGTGAAGGTCCAACCAAGACCAAGATTACTGGCAATAAGAATTTTGCTGATGGCACTGGCACTTATCACACTGCCACCGTTGGTAAGTCATTCAGTTCAATATATGAGTTTATGTTTTGTACACAAACGCCGCCAATTAAACTGCCCTATAGTGTAAGAATTTTTCTTTTACAATGTCAGTATATATAACTTAAACAAATAGCTGACCGGACTAAGTGTTTACTTTTTCAGCCGGTATACATAGATGATACTGTGAGTATACACGATTATACACATATTATATATTTGTGAGCTAGTTTTAGTTTAAACGGCTGGGTTGACAGCTATTTACGTTAATACTTCTAACTTAAACTCCTTATGAATACTATTTCACTTTGTTGCTAAAATTTTGAAGATATTACTACCTTTCATGTTACGAGTTAGAGTTTATTATAAACAGTTAACCAATACATAAAGTTTAAAGAGTCAGTGTATAAAAGTTAAACTCTTGTACAACGTGCAGCCGTGAATGGAGATGGATTCGTAGCAAGGGATATAGGATTCGAGAACACAGCAGGAGCAAAGAAGCACCAAGCAGTTGCGCTCCGCGTCTCAGCTGACAAGACAGTTTTCTACAACTGTAACATGGATGGATACCAAGACACACTCTACACACATTCCTACAGACAATTCTACAAGGACTGTACTATAACAGGCACCATTGACTTCATCTTTGGTGATGCATCGGCCGTGTTCCAGAACTGCAAAATGATTGTCAGAAAACCAGGTGAAAATCAAGCTTGTATGGTCACTGCTCAAGGAAGAAAAGATCATCGCGGAGTTGGTGCAATCGTATTACAAAACTGCGATATCACAGCTGAGCCAGCTTTTACTAGCGCGCAGCCACCAATTAAAGCTTATCTTGGACGTCCGTGGAAAGAATATTCAAGAACTATTATTATGCAGTCTTATATCGACGCATTTATTGATCCTGAAGGCTGGGCTCCATGGAATGGAGATTTTGCTCTTAATACTTTGTTTTATGCAGAGTATCAGAATAGAGGAGCAGGAGCAAATATTGATAAAAGAGTTAAATGGGGTGGTTATAAAAGAAACATTTCACCACAAGAAGCTGAGAAATATGCTCCTGCTCATTTTATTGACCAAGATAACTGGATTAAGAAGACTGGTATTTCCTACTAGGAAATTATATTGGCTGATGTTTAACTTAAAAATATCCTTTTAATAAGTTTATTTTTGTTACAGATAAAAATATGTACTCAATTATGTTTATTTAGTTTTCTATTACTCCTATCTAGTTTGCTTTTCTATTTTCTTTTTTCCTACCTTGCAATGTACTTAGTTTTAGTTTATTGTCACGACCCATGTTCGTCTTTCATGAACATGTCATGACGACACCTAATCCCTACGACTAGGTAAGCCTAACAATGCAGAAGATAAACTATAAAGCTGCGAAAAAATAATTAAAACTGATTTAGTAAAATAACCATGTGTTTAAGGTGCCGCTTGGCACATACAATAACAACTCTCGAAACTAACAGAATTTTCCAAAATCGGGAATCTCACAAATCACAGGCTAAGGGATACATAAGAGGCTCTGACTCAAGATCTATACAAAAGAAAAATACTGGAAGAGCTATACTTATTACAGAAAGCTGGAAAGGGACTCCTTGATCTACAGACGTAGCAGATATACTTCGAAGTCTCTACGGATACGCCTCCTTCCAAGGCTAACGGAACTAAGTGGAAGTACATGTATCTACACAATAAAAATACGCAGAACAGTAGCATGAGCACACCACGGCGGTGCCCAGTAAGTATCAAGATTAACCTCGGTGGAATAGTGACGAGGGACAATCAAGACACCTACCAGTCAAATAGACAGTATAATCATATGAATAATGAAAACGATGTATATGCATGTAAAGACTGCATGGATGACAAAAAAGGCTACGATTCACATTAAGGGAAAAAGGACAACAAGTAACAACACGAATGTAACAATGATGATACGAAATGACGGCAGAATCATAATCCAAATCCTAAGGTCACAACATAGTAAGGGGAAAAAAACAAGTCAATAACTCATATCCTACAATGATGATCACATAAGGTCTTATCCAACTCTCTCCGCAATTTTTTTTCAAAAATCTCGGACAACCACAACTCACGAAAACCCAGCATCTGAAATCTAACACTTGGCATCCTGTGCCCTATCAATCTCACGGTCATACTGACAACTAACGGGCTAACAAGGGCCACTCTCACATATATAATGGGTAAATGAAGTCGCATCTCTACCCTTAGCAAAATCGGAAAGAATTCACCTCTGATGGGGTGTCCAACTACGTGTATGCTTGTGTAAGTGGTTTTTAACAAGAATTCTATCATCTAGTAAACAAGAAAAGAGAACGGACCGCACGTATGATGTTTCCTCACAACTTTTATATGATAAAGCTCATACAGGTAAGCAACCCACTGTCACAATATTAAACAAAAAGGAATGCCTTCACATGCCTTCACAACCCTTTACAATCAACCCCTGACATAACCCACCTTATTTTGCCACGTGTGCTATTAATAACATAATAAGTACCGCCTTATTTCGCCACACATGCATCATAGTATTTCCCACCTTATTTTGCCACATGCGCAACCCACATATAAGCATATGAACACACCCTGCCTTATTACGCCGCATGTGCAATATATCAATAGCAACAGTGGTACGGCAAAGAGATCGTGCAAACCCTCAACAAAAATCACGCGGCAGAAACCTCGTGCACCATAATATCAACAGTAGCACGGCAGAAACCTCGTGCATCACAATATCAAGTACAACAACAACATTTACATTATATACATGAACCAGGAAGAGAATCAACTCAGATATTTCCGTTCACCAAAAGGCGGTATAACTAACTGACAAGGAATAACTATAACAGAGAAATACTAAGCGCAATAAGGACAACTCAACAAGGAATAAATGATAAGAAACAACGATTCCATAATACTCAGTTCAACAACAAGAAAGTTACACGAATCAAATAATTACAATTAAGAAAATATAAACTCAACATAAGATATCTAACTTCTTTCCCATTAAGACCAATTAATTATACACGAGATAGAAATAATGCTTTCTAAATAAAGACAAGCAATTAGGAATGATAATGTGAAATAGAAGGGTAAACGTCTACGGTTAATCAAATAAAAGTCGATTAGGCAGCAAGAACAAACCAAAAAGGGTAAATAAATTCCAAGTAAGACATGTAGAGGTGAAATTAATAACAGGGAACTCAATCGTATCAAGAACAACTTCATATTCGGTGATTACAAGGATCTAAGACCAAAAAAGGGACAAATTATTCACAAAAAAATTCGAGCACGCACTCATCACCTCGCGTACAAGGAATACAAGAAACAAAGAAGACTCAAGTCCCAAGGAGAAGTACCCCACACAAGGTTAGGCAAGATATTTACCTCTACCAGCTAAAATCAACTAGCAATCCCGTTCTTGCCACGGGTACTCGACTCCAAATGGTCCAAATCTATTAAATTCAATCACATATTGTAAATAACATCTCAAGCTACTAATTCTACTATTTAATTCAAAGCTAATACGCGAATTTAGGTACAATGACCAAAATGTCCTTCAGGCCAACGTGGTCAAAATCCGAGGTTCGAACCAAAACCCGGTTACCCATTTCCTCACGAACTCAAACATATGATTTGTTTTGAAATCGGACCTCAAATTGAGGTCCAAATTCTCAAGTTTTAAAAAACCTAGGTTCTACCCAAAATCCCCCAAGTTCACCCTTGAAATTTTTGATTTTAAGTGAAAAACATGTTAAATGATGCTAATGATTGAAAGAATCGAGTAAAAATCAACTTACAAATGATTTGGTGTACAGATTTATTTTAGTTGTTCAGTTTTAATTAATTACTCTGCAAGTTATGTTGTTTCCCGCATTGTCAGGCTTATCTAATTATAGAAACTATGTGTCATCACGGCATGTTCACGCAGGACGGACTGAGGTCGTGACAAGTTGGTTTCTTATTTCCGCATTCTTTTTTCTTTTTTCCTACCTTGCAATGTTAGTTTTAGGTTATTGATATCTATATTTTAGCTTCATGCAAATTCAAAAGTTAATTTAGCTCGACTTCAGCTTGTTCATTCTTTTTCCCACTTTTATTTGCATTATTATATCTCCCTAAAATCTATTTTATAGTTTCTTTTAACCGTAAAATTTTGGGTTGCTATGTGTTCATATATATATATATATATACTAGCGGAATTCTCTGCGCTTCGCGCGGTCATTACAGAAAATAGTAATTGTGGCATATGATCGTGTTATAAACTTAATCGAGATAGAAAAGATACAATTCATGCATTATATACAAATATAAATTTAGGTACAAAACTCACAATATCACCAAAAAAATTAACAAAATTCTATATCAATAAAACTGTAAGTATTTATATAGTCAAAGCCTACAAAAGTCGAAAATGGTATACATTATATTGTAGCATTCCCATGGTTGTGCATTGATTCCATTTAAAATTTTAGAAAGAAATAGTGTTTGTAAATGAATATACCAACACTTTCGCACACTTTATTCTAGAAAGACAAAAAAAGAAGAGTTGCAGTATATTCAAGAACAAATTTGTATTGAGAAATTGGATGTAGAATTGAATACTTTCCAGCAATAAGTCATTCCAAATGTTAACAAGACAAACTAGAGTTTTCAAGGCAGAAAGAAAAGAAAAAATACTCATTTTCCAACAGCATAATGCATAAATCTTCCCTCATTCGCTTTTGTTTCATCCCTTAACCTTCTATATGAGGTTAGTCTTTTAGCAATCCGTAGATCAAAACGCAAGTAGGATAAAAGAAAGCATGTATCAATACGGCAATATACTGGGAAGTTCTTGGAGGGAAGGATGCCGGGGGTCTATTTGGAAACGGCCTCTCTACCCAACGGTAGGGGTAAAGTCTGCGTACACACTACCCTCCTCATACCCCACTAAATGGAATTATACTGGATTGTTATTGTTGTTGTATCAATACGGCAATACAAGCCAATTTTTCTTTGACCATTGATCTTGTAATCCCTTTCTCACATTAAGTCTAAATTTCAATTTCCATTTGAAATATGAGTTTCGTGGTCATGCATCAAACTCCACCAAATTAAATTTGGATTCTCAGCATTCTTCTTGGTAAACCCCAGTCACGCTTTTCATCAAAACTTTTAGCTATTCTGTAATTTTTGGAGCTATGTATACTTGAAAAAACTCTTCAAACAAATATATTCTTCCTTAGCATCAAAAGGAAGCTAAAACTTCTAATTAAGTGATTATGAGAACATACACTCTGCAACCTCATGCATGGGAAGAGACCCTCAAAACCATTTCACATTTTTTTCTGATCCTCCGCATTCATCTCGTCTGTATATTCTTCTTATCTGTTCAGAGCTACATTGAACAGGTTCAGAATTAGGAATAAAAACTTATATCCATAAAGTCACAAAATATTTATCAAGAAAGAAAACAAAGATAAATAATTAATTATGGACTACTTATGATGGTAGAGTAGTTGTTTTCCCTATCCATCTGCATAATTGCATATAAAATCAGACGGTATACTCCATTTATTTAACTGCGCCATCTGCCAGATCTTCTTTGAACAAAAAATGACAAACCAAGTACATGTAATAATCATGGCCCGAGAACATCATGACATTAGCAAGCCATAATTTTTTAGAATAAACTCCATATTAGTCCCACATATTTAGAAAAAATTCTATATCTCACGTTTGTAAGCTGGAAAATGGTAATCCAAATTGTCTTCAGAATGAAGTTCTACAAGGAAAAGCAAGACTCATGAAAAAAAAAATTATAAAGGAAAATCAAAGATGGAAACTCCAGTTAAAATGAACTTCATTGCAAAGTCTCTATTTAGGCTGTATAGACCAGGATCAAACAACATGATTATGAAATAGGCGGCATGAATTTATTGAAAAATTAAAGTCAAACGTTAAGTTGTTTGCTTCATATGCCAACAAACGAAATGATTTTTTGAAAGTTCATAGAACCTTTCTAAAGAAAGTATTGAAGAATGACTCATTATATTTAGGGTTAGCATTTTATGGCATCACATTCTGATGCCTTCGAATAGAAGAAGCTGAGAACGATGTAGTGAAAGAAATCTGCAAGAAAGTGAAGCCAAGTGACCAAAAGATTGAAATTTTGGTAACGACATATAGTGACCAAAAGATTGAAATTTTGGTAACGACATATAGTGAAAGCGTCAACATCATTTTCCCTATTAAAATATTAAGAGCAAAAAGTGAAGAATATTATATTTGAAGCAGATATTTTGGATCAAAATTTCTAAATAAATATACTTTTTAGTTTTTGATCAATTTTAAATATTACCAGTCTTTTCCCCCATAAGTTACCACTTAATTGCCAACTAATTGAATTCCAACCCAGATGACATCCTGGATGTACAAACGAAGAGATATTAACTTATATATTACCAAATATTCTACAAATGTCTGATAAACTATGGAAGGAGTAAAAGACCATTATTCAATCACTGTTCTAGACTGACCATACTGCAAAATTTATAATATATAAACCTTACAAAAATATTTCTAGAAAAGCTAAATCGGGACTACAAAGAAGAGTTTGAATAGTAAATTATCAGTGATAATTATTATGCTCCTGTAAAATTATTTAACTCTTCCACAGACAATTCTAATTAGCAATAAATCAATCTTTAATCGAGCAAAAATGTATATTTTGGTTCTGAGAAATCCAACTTAAGCCAATACACTAATTGTCAAAATGTAATAACTGGTGAAAAGAGTGTCGTTTGCACAGTGTATATACCATGAAATTCATAAATAGAAAAAGAGTGAACCTTCTCGAAATCTATTGAAGGAGCCATGGTGCAACCGAATTGTGCTTCTTCGCCGTTGTTGTTCCTTTTCACGTTCTCCTTTGATATTCAATGATGATGATGAATGTTAGTATGCCTTGAAGCTTAAGTATTATTCTGTAGGTTCGTCGCTAATTACAGATTTTGAATCGAAGAGAGGGAAAAGAGATTACTGTCCTAATTGCCATAATAATTAATTAAAAGCAAAAGGCACGGTTTGGTTGAATTTGATCGGCTGCCACTATCAATGAAGGAAATAGAAACGGTTTGTGTAAGAAGGTTAATCGGTGACTTTATTTTGGGTTTTATTCGTTAATTAATAAGGTAATTGGGTAAGATATCGGAGAAAATCCCATAAAATGGAGAGAAAAAAAAAAGAAAAGAAAAAGGCAATTGGTGGTTAATGAGGCATGCCACGTCACCGGGCTTATGGCCCTGGATTATATAGATATATAGATGGGATTTTTACCTAAATATGTCATATAGTAAACCTTATTACCATTATTGTGCCTTGTTTGGTTATTACCCGCATATTCCATGTTTTCGTTACCAAATATGTACCAAACCATATGTGGCTGATTTTATAGCCAAAAATTGCGCCACATTTTAAGGCTCCCAATTAATATTTGATTCTGTCCCAATTAAAGCATCAATAAAAAACGGTAAAAAATCTTAGCCAGCGTGAATCTCTCCAGATTTCAGTTTCGAAAATCACTCATTCTTCTACAGCAAATACCGAAAATCATATACAATTTTCACCGTGAGAAATTGTAGTTCTCTCCAGATTTCTGTTTCGAAAATCGCTCATTCGTCTACATCAAATACCGAAAATCAGAATTTACAGCGTGATAGTCAATAAAATTGTAGTTCTTCTAGATTTCAGTTTCGAAAATCACTCATTCTTCTACTTCAAATACCGAAAATCAGAATTGACAGCGTGATAGTCAATCAGTGCGGAGGTTCTACAATGTCAAAAATCCCGATAATGCTGAAATCTAATGGTTATTGGGATAACTATGGCAGATTCCGAGATTTTGAAGTTGATGCGATTTTGGTTGATGATAATGCAAGCTACGGAATTCTCCAGTCTACAATTGCAGAACAATTATCGATTGATACATTGGATAAAATTGTAGAAATAAAATACTTGTAGTAAGGCTGTAGTTAATTGTAGTCAGTTTGTAGTTGCTTGTAGTCAGTTTGTAGTTAATTGTAGTCAGTTTGTAGTTACTTGTAGTCAGTTTGTAGTTAATTGTAGTTAGTTTGTAGTTAATTGTAGTCAGTTTGTAGTTAATTGTATTCAGTTTGTAGTTAATTATAGTCAGTTTGTAGTTAATTGTAGTCAGTTTGTAGTTAATTGTAGTGTTTAATAAATATGTCTGAAAATTGGATTTTTCTGTAGCTACTGGCTTGTATGTGTAGCTGAGAACTGCAAATGGCATTTCAAGACAACGTCTATTCATGATTCTTCATCGTTCAAGATAAGAAGTTTTAGCCGACAACACACATGCTGCCGAATGGACGAAACATTCATAAAGCGCAAATGTACTGCAACAGTAGTTGGTAGCATTGTCGTTCCAAATTGTGATCCTAAGACTGTTTACACGCCAAAGGACATACAAACTGACATGTTATCCGAACATGGAGTGAACCTAAGCTACATGCAAGCATGGAGAGCAAAGGAAAAAGCATTACAGTTTTTGAGAGGGAATCTATTGTGTAACTGTTGTACGTTTTGACTACAATAAAGAAGTTTACTCATATATTTGAGTAATGTAAACTGTTGGCAGATTGTAGTTATAATGTACTGTAAGTGTGTTCTAAATGTGTTACCTTGAATCACCTAATGTGAATTTGTAGTTAAACTGTATTTCAATTTATTTATATGCAAATGTAGTTATATTGAATTTTACTTAACAGTAGTTCAATTTTTGTAGTTATATGAACTTTGTAGCTAATTGTAGTCAGTTGTAGTTAAGTGTAGTATTTAATAAATGTCTGACTAATGTATTTTTTTGTATCTACTCGCTTGTATGTGTAGCTGAAAACTGCAAATGACATTTATAGGCAGCGTCAATTCATTATTCTTCATTGTTCAAGATAAGAAATTTTAGCCGAAAACACAACAGCTGCCGAATGGACGAAACATTCATACAACGCAAATGTACTGCAACAGTAGTTTGTAGCATTGTCATTCCAATTTGTAGCTATATGCGTTTGTAGTTATATGTAGTTCAATTGTAGTTAATTGTAGTCATTGTAAATAAATAATTAATTCCCACAATTATATAAGAACTGACAGTTATATAAAATGGCAACTGAAGGTATTATATAAAAGTAACTCCAACATTAATGTATAACATAATAAAAATTGTATATGCTATTAGATATTAGATAGCTAGAATACTCGAGTAGAAGACAAAGCTGTTACGGCAAATATGCTATTAGATAGCTCGAATACTCGTGTATAATGTATATTCATGAAAATGTGTTTATTACAACCAAAATGACCTAATGTTTACATTGTTTTCCAATCCAACTACCAAATATGAACAGTATAGTCTACTTCTTCTTTTCAGAATCAACAACAGCATATGCCAAGATAGAGAGAAAATGGTTTTGTAGAGGGTTTTCGACTTTGTTACAACAGTAGGACTGAAAATATGGCGGAAATTCTCGATATAAAACAGTGCAACCTTCGACAATGGCGGATGAAATTAGAGGAGAGAGAGAGAGAAATCTGTTTGGTAAACAAACGTGGGGGATGGTAATTAAAAAAGGGGAGAAAATCATGGGTTTTGTTTGTAAGAGAGAGAAAAACGTGTAGAATAAAATCTGAAAAGATTTTCAGTTCCACAAATCAAGGCTATAATTAATAAGTTGATATTTAAACCTTAAATATAATTTTGGTACATAAATTGAAAGATGATATACTTAAATGTAATAAACACAAACCTTAAACATGAATGGTAATAAGATTTGTTATATGGTATGTATATGTAAAAATCCCTATAGATTTGTCCCTACCTCCCATTTTTTTGATTCTGTTGTCGTAAACTAATATAAGTTATGAAAATTTTTGAGAATTATGTTGCACGAAATTAGCACACCACTCAATAAGTAACTATAGAAGTTAGTAGGATAAATGATGTACAAGCGTAAGTTGAGCATTTGTCTGAACTTCTCAATGTTATTATAAGACTAATTTGTAGATGAAATCACCAATATATTGGTTTATATGTTGTACAATAACAAGTACAGAAATATCTCAGGAATGCATAACTTCCCAAGTTAGACGACATGTGTTGTAAAATCAATTCTTTCCAGAATTATTGAGTCATTTTCCTATATATCCCCTAACCACCACCTACTGAATTAAAAATACGCAGTTCAGAATTCAAGAATTCAACTTATAAATTATAGTATTATAGGATAAAAGTGGAACAAAATTCACATCAAATGTAAGACGGTATAGGGAAAAATATACTCATATTAAATATTCGCATAATAAATATCTGTGAAGCCGAATGCATACAGAAAATAAGGCAAGTGACAATCAATTCTGAAGGCAACAATCTCATTTGTTCCTGAAGAGAATGTTGTTCATAAAAATAAAATAAATATCTGTGCATTTAATGAAAAATATTCTATACCATTAAGTATGTAGTCCGTTACATCGAATGTAGCATTCATTGTCTACCGTTACACATTCTTTAATGACTCTCATAATTGTCATTTAAGAGGACCTTGATCCTAGGACCTTGCTCCCTAGGAACAACCATAAATAGTGAGCTCAACAGTCATCGTAAGGGACGAATTCTCTAACAACCTTATGCTACATACTGTTCAGTGCTCAATAATATTTATCTTCTTGCTTATTAATATTTCGTATGTAAAAGTACACCATAAGTGAATTGATGAAAACTTGAAATGAGATGTTACATCCCGTATTTTTGTACATTAAAGTTTTGTCATAAGTTAATGGGCATAAGTTCGAGAAATGAGGTTATTTTGAGATTATAAGCGTTATGCTATTTCAAATAAGCGATGAGTAAAATTCTTGAAGGAGAGAGGATAAGCAAATCGAAGAAAATGAGTTGCGCCGAAGTTTGGCGATTTGGGATAAAATACGGTCTAAGTTATAATACCATGTATTTATGGACTAGTGTCATACAAGTACCACATGACCATGATAGTAAGATGCATAAAGTATGTTAAAAGTAAATAGTATTTTAAGTAATTTGAGATAATTCTTAATTATATGGATAATTGAATAGTTACTAGTAATGGAGGATTAAAAAATTAATTAAAAAATTAAGTGGATAATTTTTGAATAAGTCTTATAACCATTAACGTGGCAGCAAACCTTTCTCAAACGGATGCTCTTAATTCATTTTGATAAGGTGTCTTATTTGGAGGCTAAGTCATCACATTTGTGGGACCCACACCCACTAAGATATAAGACTTTTCTAATACACCTCCCTATGCCTCATTATAGAGAATAGGAATACTTGCTAGATTAAGGATGGAGTTCTCCAAAAATTATCTCATATGAGACTTTATAACGCTAAGGCAATGGGATTTTACGATTCTAAGGGAGTATGGTGCAATCTTTCGCAAGAATATTAACAAACTTTCCTCTACTTCGATTCACTATTATGTGAACGTGTATTAAAGGGATTGTCAAGAGAATCGGCTCAGGTATGTTAAGGCTATTCCTTCTTTCCTTTTGGCATGATCCATATGATACAAGCAAAATGAGCAAATGTACAACTTCCATAAATGGCTCTATTCATAGAAATGCTAAAGATGATTATATTTTTGATCCCCATGTGTCCTATTATTCTATCATCTGTTCATGGGTCTCAGAAATATGTAAGTTGATTTACTTCATGACATTAATCAAAAGTATAATGGGATATTTCGAGAGATTTTATTGTACTTTCTTGTGCATTACATTTTATATATATATATATATATATATATATATATATTTTGATCCATGACCAGATAACGTTATATACACGTATATATGTATATTATATGTATATGGAATATAAGAAAGTGGTTACGACGTTATATATGCACCACCACCTGATCACCTCGTATACGTTGATGATTTTGCCCACAGTAGCCGAGATGATATGATGGGAAGCCCTCAGAGGCTTGATGATGTTATGAACACATGTACCTACGCACGACATGACACTATAAGTTTCATGATTTATAGAGTTATACAGACTTACAGGTTGAGTCATTTACTCTATATTTCTTCCATGTCTTTTATGTACTTATTTATGAGCCTTACATACCGGTACATTATTTGTACCGACGTCCCTTTCGTCTGGGGATGCTGCGTATCATGCCCGCAAGTCCCGATAGATAAGTCAAGAGTACTCCAGTAGGTTATCAGCTCAGCAGAAGATGTTGGTGCGCTCCATTTGCTCCGGAGTTGCTTGTTTGGTCAGTATGTTTGAGATACGTATTGTTTGGTATGGCGAGGACTTATCCTGACATTTATGCTAGTGTGTAGACAGATGTCATGTATACGAATGCTTATGGCCTTGCTGGCCTATGTTTTGAGTTTACAAATGATCATGTTGACCTTATAGGCCTGTTATCACATGTATGAGTTTTTATATCAGGTTTTATCATCCTATATTGAGTATTGCCCATTTGGCCTATTTGCCAATAAAAGTACAATAAGAAAGATATACTATGTTAGTACTCGGTTAAGTTAGGTACCAGCTGCTTGTTGCGGCCCATAGGTTTGGATTGTGATAAAAGTGGTATTAGAGTAGTTCTGTCCTAGAGAGTCTACAACCGTGTCTAGTAGTGTCTTGTTTATGGGTGTGTTATGTACCACACTTATAAATAGGAGGCTACATGTCATTTAGGACTTCCACCCTTTTTTCTTACTCTAGATCGTGTGGTAGAACTTAGTTGTAAGAGTTAATTTTCTAAACTCTATCTTATTTGTACAACGATGCCTATATCTAGAAAGACGGTTGGTAAGAGATTGCATGTGGCTGTGAAAAAAAAGAGTCAAAGGAACTCGATTTTGCATCATGCTTGTCATATCTCCTTTTTGCTATCCAAAACCTGGCGAATGGCGTAGATAAGGGAGTTTTTCCAATTAAAGGACAATCGAAACGGGATTCAATTTTTAAGAGAGTTTCAGAGTCGCCACTTAGGAGATTTATGGTGTACCAAGTCACCGTTTAGAATCCCGAATCGAGGAAAGAATGACTCTATTTACAGTCCACGAACCAGAAATCCGGGTAAGAAATTCTGTTAACCCGGGAGAAGGTGTTAGGCATTCCCAGGTTCCGTAGTTCTAGCACGGTTGCTCAACTGTTATATTTGGCTTAATGTATCTGATTTTAGAACATGTTTTAACTTATGTTCTTTTTAACTTTAAACCAATTTTATTATAATTTTTAAGAAGAATCGCAAAGTCGTTAATACATGTCTCGAACCACGTCACATAAATGCACTCGTGGATTTTGACACATTCTAACTTCGTTGAGATTTGGATTTGGGTCACATAGATGTGCACCCGTATTTAGAAACGGTAAATTATTAAACTAACGCGCCTAAAGTAATTTTGAATTCGTAATTTGCGAGGGTCATGGAATTTACTAAGGGCACACCTCGGAATCTAAGGATCAATTTAAGGCTAAATCGAAGGCCATGCAATTGTTATTTCATTAGGTACTAACCATTGAGACTCGTCCCTATTCTAAAACTTGATATTATAGCTCAATGAACATTGGTTTTCACGGCCCTGCGGACCTAATACCTAGGTCCAAAACCAGCAAAAGCAATTCTCATTACTGGGGAAGGATCCTTGTTAACGGGTTAATTAATATCATAATCTTAGGCCTAAATAGAGGCCCAATTCTGCTGTAAGCACAATCTGCTTCAGAGGTATGGCATGTTAACGAAGCAAGGGCAATCCCTTGTGCCTTCTGAAGATCATTCCAGTTTTGATTGAAATTGTAACTGGATTTATGCTAGTTAAATATTGATATACTAATGCCAACTCGGACAAAGCCATTTGAGTTAGCTCCAAACACACGCAAGTCATTTGAATATGAAAACTAAATTAAAGACTATATAGACTATCACCACGTTGGTGTTTTAATAGACCAAATCCAACTACCCTTTTACCTGGAATGCATCATATAAAAGTTAATTACTGGCTGGCCTGCGACTTGCTAAATACTTCAGAACTTACACCAAACCTAAGAGTGAAATTGAAAGTCCATTTATACACTACAATAGCAGACTACATGAATGAATTAAAACAACGAAAATCCTAGTTAAACCTTATGTAAACGGGGTGCACAACTATAACCTAAACAGAATTTAGCAGCTAGAAATGAGACAAAGGGAAGAAGATTCAAAGCTATTAGTCCTTTGCATTCTAGAATCATGACTTCAATGTTACACTTGTATGGTATCCATAAGGTCCAAAATATACCTGAAAAATAGAAAGAAAGTGAGGGTGATGGTTCAGCAAATGCACATAAAAGTATCAGCAACACAACCAATCCAAACAATCTCAAATCCAGATCGCTGAAACTAAATAACAAGATGCTTTTTAACTAAAGAAATGGGGTAAAATGGAGCCTAGAAAATGATATAACCAACTCAAATCAAATGGTGCAAAACAGCTAAAGGGTTCATTAGAATGGGAAGCTTTGAAAATCAGCGATAGATCAATGTAACAGTAAAATTTGACTAGTTGTATATATATTCAACTAACGATCCCAGCCCCCTCCTCATTGAAGAAATGGTTGCCTTTGTAGGCAAAGCCATAGGGCAACTTCAGATTTTGTTTTTTTTCCTTTAAGTCCTTGATTTTATGACCTGCTAGCCAAGTCACAACTAAAGTTTTGCTAATAGACCCCTACTGGAAGCTTCTTGTTTGTTATCCAAGATTCTTCAATCCTTAGATGCCTAAATCCCCCCCCCCCCCCAGCACTCTATTTTTATCTTGACCTCCCCAGGCCAACTGGCTCAGCTAATTGGGTCATAACTCTGAATTAACTCCACAAATGGGCCTGATGTTGCCAGTCAAGCCCAAATTCTTTACAAAAACTCAAGCAACAATCATAATAAATACAAAACTTGATATCTCAAACCAACTACACCATCACAACATTAATTTACGACCCATTACAATACGATGCTCAACTCAAATATGTAGAATTTAAACAATCTGAACCTTAAGGTTATAGGGTTTATCACTGATCCGAACTAAATACATAATTAAAAGCTAATAAGTAAAGAAATGGAAATTCTAAGTCAGTATTAATCATTATAATAACATGTCTCAATTGGATCAAGATAAACAAGCATGTAGAAAACCTGTTAGCAATTTAAATGAACATAATTATGGATAGCACAACCAGCATTTCCAGTGTTATTTAGACTAATCCTACAAACAGGGACTTAATTACATACTTGTCGCAATTAAACTAAGCAACAACTAAACAAGTCCGGACCTAAGCTAATCGGCTTGAAACGAACACACAAAGAATGAAACCTATGTGATTGATTCAACAAGATGAACAAATTTCGGCTTATATTCCTACTAATGTAATTTCCATTACTGATGGACAAATCTTCTTATCCGCCGACCTATTTTAATTTGAGACTTGATGTCTGAATCAAAAGAAAAGAAGATGAGGAGGAGAAGAACAAATAAATGAAAAGGGTTTACTTAATTGAGAGTGCCTTGAGATGGAATTCAGTCACAACTCAAGATAGAACCCCCAAAAATCCGTTCGAGATTTGACCTCAGGAACCCTAGATTCAGGAAATGTATAGTCCTGGGTGGTTTTGAAGGAGTCCAGTGACATATTGGACATGAGGAAGGCGAAAAGGGTTATGGAGTGTTGACAATGTGGTGTTTGACGGTATTGGATGGCAGCCACCTCCGTGCATGGCGGAGCTGCCATCTTCAGGGGAATATTTGGCGAGTTGTGGCTATGTTCGAGGGTAACCACTGGCAAGGTTAGGGTGAGGGTAGTAAGGAGATTTATTGGTGTTGATTTGGGAGTGGTTTGTCGTGTAGACGACGGATCTGCCGTATTTTGATCTAATATTTGAGCACATCGGCGATGATTCGAGGGATGATCTTCATGGGATTGGGAAGAGGAGGGTGGAGTGCTTATATAGTGTAAATTTGGGAGGCATTGGGGTTACGCTGCCGCCGGCGATTTTCGGCCGGTGGCGGACGGTGGTGTTAGGGTGGCTCATTGGTGGTGTTACACCAGTGTGAAACTATACGAGGAGGAAACATTTGGTCTCTGGTTTTATTACACACGTTCAGACCATTTTATTTGAAATACCATGTCTCCTGTGGATCGTTGGATGATGGGCGACGGAGGGCTGAGATGAACGGGGACCAAATGACGTTGTTTGGCACCCCTGGGGTTGGACCGGGTGGGGGGACAATTGGACTGGGCATTTGGGCCTGGGTCTTCTATCACACTGGCCCAAAGAGTATATGTATTTAGCTTGAATTTTCAGGTGTTCTTTTAATCTTTTTCTTTATTATTTAATTTCTAAAATTATTTAAAACCTAAAAAATTCCTAATTAATCTATAAAACCCTAATTAACCACACAATAATTATTTCCACATAATAGATTAAAAGGAAGAATAAAATTACCTAAAATTAATCTTATGTGCGCATTAAACCATTTTTTTTTAATTTCCTTTTCCAACTACTAATTAATTTTTAAAAATACAAAATTACTCCTAAGTGAACATGCCTCATGTATTTTTGTATTTTCATTATTTAAAAATGCACAAAATGCAAACCATTAACAGAATAATGCCGCGAAAAATCAAAATTGTAAATAAACAAACGGGATTATTTTATTTTGAATTTATGGGAGTAATTCGTATAGGGCAAAAATCACATGCTCACAATGCTTATGATGAGTAAATGTGAGGTCTTCAGTAGACCATGCATATACTAAAAGGTGTAAGGTTATTGATAAGTAGCCTTAAGGCAAGAATACTTATCCACTCTTATGGTAAAAAAAGGAATAACAAAATCGGAAGGTAGACACAAGTTTCAGCAAATAAAAGAAGCAAAGTGAAAAATTGTACAAGGTACCTACCTAATAAAGATTATTATTATTTACCATTCAAGAAGGAAAATATAAGCATTTTGAGTTACCTTTAACAGTGACACATAGGTATGTAATTACCCATCTCAGTCTAACATGTGTAGTTTAAGAAATTGATGGGATATCAGGATCCGGCTGGGGTTAGAGTACCCTAAAATGGTGAATGGATTGTTTCTGTTAGTTGAAATTTCCAATGGATATTACAAATGTGCTAATAGATCTCCTTGTGAGATACCCAGATGGTGCACTCTAAAATAGTACAGCTGGAAATGAGTACTACAAAGATAGGCATTTGAATCTTTGAAGGGATAAATATTACCTTAGTGTGTCTTGTGTCCCTATTAGAGTGAGAATGTTAAACAACTCAAAAAGTTGCTGGATGGAGCAAGGGGAGCTAAAAGCAAAAGAGTGTCTTGTTCAAATTTTCGGAATTAAGTGACAGCCATAAATGCTAGCGGAAAATAAGAAGAGAGTTAATAAAGCATTATGAGTAAGATGTGATACATGGATGACAACGATAGGTTAAAAAGATGACAGTATTATAGAGTCTATAGTCAAGTAAAGGAAAAGAAGAGAGGTGATAGTCCTTGAGATAACAAAAAAGTATAGGCCATACAGTCATATCCTCACTTCGAGAAATAAGTTCGTGACTCCAACGAAACTACCAGAAGGAAAAGTTAGACCCCAGAATAATAGAAATCAGTATGAGCTGGTGAACAAGATAAACTAAACATGAACTAGGGTCTGAGTGATTGGAAAATAGCCGGCATCATAAGAGTTTCAAATTTCATTCCGGTGATAATAAAATAGACAACATAAGAAGATTCATGAGAAATTCAGAGAATGGTCATTTAGGAAGACACTTCCCTAAAGTAAGCAATGTGAGCAGAGTTAAGATTAAGGGACTATATGTGCCAGTTACACTAAATGCTACCCTCACGAGTAAGAAAATCTATTATCCTTGGTATAGAAGGATTACCGCGAGGCGAGTAAAGGTCATCGATGATGTGAAATATGCCAAAGGTGAAGAGGTAAAACATCTATACATTGATCATCGTAATGCTAAATCTTAGTACTTCCTTAAATGGGGGAATATAGGGTGATGTGGTATTAAGTCAGAATTAAGTGGTTCTAGTAACTATGAAATGGTAAAGGAAGAATGCGATAAAAATGAGAAAGGGATGAGATTGCACTTATTTAGATCCTAAAGAAATGCTATGATTCTAGGATATTATGCAAACACGACGTCAATAAAAGAAAGTAAGGGTTCGTGGCCGAGATGTTATCGATAGATAAGGATCCAGTGGACGTATGTTAAGACAAAGAAAATAACCCAAGAAAGATTACGCGGAATATTGATATGAGAATGGACCAACGAGTAGTTAATAGTTGATTTAGGAAGAGCCTAGTTATGGCTAGGTAAGAGGTTGCAGCAGATCGTGCAAGATAAACATAGAAAAACACAATATAGTAAATTCAGCCTCGCAGATGTGATATTGTAATACTTGAGATATATTCAGTAGGAGTTGAGGAAGTTGAAGGTACCATATATGTGTTATCACTGGGAAGACAATCAAAATATTAAGTATAGAAGCAATCATAAAAGCATAAGGACATGGAGATAAGTAACTACAGATAATTATAGGCAAGGAAAGACATCAAAATTCCATCGAGTATACGATGTAATAAGGTCATAGTTTTACAAGAGTCTGAAGGCCTTCCCTAATACTACAATGAAAGATTAACTGAGGAAATAAAGAAGAAAGCTTCGGCCTAAAAATGGTAACTTGAAAGAGAAATGGTCATGTAAAAAAAAGTAGTCTCACAACAACATTGTACGCACTCCAACAGAAGGTGGAACCTACTGTGTCTAATGAACAGGAAGTACAATCAAAAGTAATATTCGAGATCACATGTGTAGTCCCAGATCAGTCCCAACTCGCAAGGAAGCCCATCACTAAAACGACTACAACACAAAACACTAAAAAGACATACCCTTTTAGCACCTCAATAATGAGTATTAAGTGATACTTGAACAAGTGAGTACCTCTTCTCCTGATGATGGTTCTTCAAGCATAGAAGGTAAATCGAACAAATATTAACCTATAACACTAATCACCACCGAATATCGAATGAAAACAAAGCACAATCAATGGACATGCATCGCTTTGGATGGATTTTACTGGAGTCAAGTTTGGGGCTTAGGCTTTTTTTTGGTCGTTTGTCTTTAGGAATGTGTAAAATGAGAGACTTATTAGGAAGAGGATAATTATATTTGGTTTTCCCGACATAAAAGTCTTATGTATCATTGTAAAAAATGTGAACTTTTTTTATTGGTTACATAATCCAAGCTGGCAGCGCGTAATACACGCGTGAAATTTTTTTATAATCTTAGGTCGGACGTGCTAAACTGGTACAAAAAAGGTATAGTAAAAATGTTCCGACGAAAATCTTTGTTGAGATGTTCAAGTAAAATTTCTTTGATAACTAAAATGTATGTACAATAATTGATGGTGTCTATGAACAATGAAGAGTATTTTAGTAATATCATCATTTCATATGGGCATTTTGCCATTTCTCAATTGCAGCTCTTTCTATCATCACTCTTCGTGAGAAGTGTTTCAGTGTTGCTTCTAGGAACATTCTGCGTCTGCTTCTTCAGTGTTGCTTAAGCTCTCTACCAGCAGGTTCTAATTCTTTTGTTGAATACTAGTACAAAAAAAGTTTATAACAACAAAAGTTTGTGGAATAATCGACTTTAAAGAAGGATACAGAGTATGAAAGAATTTCCTATATTGCAAGCACATATTTCATAATTTTTTAGAGATCCTGTACAAATATTTTGTTCCTCAATGGATGCTTATAGTATGAAGGCTACTGACACTATGACAAAGTCTAGAATTGGTTGTATGAGAGGTTTCACCCACTGGATGTGGAGACTAATTCAATGGAGGTAATATTATTACAGAAAATCCAAAGCCTACTTTTTCCTCTATCATTGATGACTGCAGATTATTAATGCAAATCTTTGGGAGCCCGACAACACGACACAATTTCAGGTAAGGGAACATGGTGACACATCTTTTGTAGAAGAAGGGTTCCAAGCAGGCCAACCCTAATTTCATTGTTCATCATCTAGTTTTCCTCCATCTGTTAGTTTAGCTATTCTCGCATATAAAGAATTGACAAATTTTGTCAGACTCATTGGATAATATGTGCAATAATTTGGCCAGATTTGATAATGTAGCTACCCTTATGTTATAAGCCGTGGCGGACCCAAAACTTTTATCAAGCGGGTTCAAGATATAATGAAATAAATATACAAAAACACAAAAAATAAAATATTAAAAAGGTGTAATTTTCTTTCCTAAATTGTGTATATAAAGCTTTCCTAGTGTAAAAAAGAGAAATAAAAGCTTTCTTAATATCGTATGTATACGGGAGAAGTAGAATTTTGGCGTAATACATAAGGAGACACCTAAAGTTGGCACAATCTTTTACTTAGATACTTAAACTAGGCCTCTTTCCAAATAGACACGTTTCTTAGGCAATTCTCATACCAATTAGACACGTTTTTTCTAGTGGCATATAGCGTGACTTCAAACCTATTTAGGTGCGTGAAGGATTCCAATAAGTAATTTTTCCTTTCCCAATTAGATTCTAACACCATTGACGGAAAGAAGAAGAACCCCACAAGCTTATTAGATTCCATTATTGGTCCTATTCCTTCCACCTTTGGCAATTTGACTAGACTCTCAATTCTTGATCTTTCGAATAATAAGCTTGTGGGTTCGTTTCTGTTGAATTTGGTTCTCTTCAGAACCTTACTTTGCTTGATATCTCCTCAAATTTCTTGAATGGAACTATTCCTGAAGAAATTGGGAGTTTGCTTCAGTTGAAGTTCTTGAATCCGTCTGGTAACTTTTATCTTCTTTGATTCCCCCCTCCCCCCCCAACTCGGTAACCTTTCTAATTTGGTTGACCTTGACCTTAGCTCCAATAGTTTAACCGGATTGTTGCCTGATGCTTTGTGGTTAGTGCCTGGGTTGCAATTTCTAGATGCCTCTGCGAATAGCTTCATCGGTGTTCTGCCAAATGTTAGTTCCATTGTCAATGACACCAGCACGGTGTTTAATCTTTCTCAGGATATGTTTTATGGAAATTTGCCGTCTTTAAGCAGAAGCTTCAGTTTTCTAGATCTACCAGGAAACTATTTTCAAGGCAAAACCCCTGATTATGAACAAAGCAATTTGTCAGTTAATAGAAATTACCTCCAAAATGCAACAAGTCAAATGAGTAGGAGTGAGTGTGCATCTTTCTATTGCGACCGGGGCATGTCGTTTGATATTTTGGAGAGCCAAATGCCATTGAGGCGCCTCTTCCAGCTTCCAAATCCAACAAAAAGGGTCACAAAAATGTAATCATATTGGCGGCCGTTCTGGGGGTGTTGGATTAAGTGCACTTGTCTTTATCTGTCCAGTTCTGTTGTTTGTTTGCACCGGCAAAAAGGATGCCACTACTCAAAGAGTCGCGGTGAGAAATCAGTAGAAATACTAGATTCCAACATCATTGACCTAAAGAAGAAGAAGCTTAATAGTGATAGGACCTTTCTTCATTTTCTTCGATGGAAAAAGGAATGGTGGTAATATGTTTAGATCGTTTGTTTAGGGGTAGTTATTTGTATTTTAGTGGAAATAGCACTATACAGCTGAGGTGGACAAAAAATAATGTGGCACGATTTATAATGGTTACTTTTGCCACGTAGATGGAGATTGCAGAACACACGCCAGGTTAATTAAAAAGTCAGTAAAAATGTGTCTAATTGATATGAGAATTGCCTAAGAAACGTGTCTAACTGGAAAGAGACATAATTTAAGTGTCTAAATGAAAGATTGTGCCAACTTTAGTTGTCTCCATATATATTACAACAACAACAACAACAATAACCCAGTATAATCCCACTTAGTGGGGTCTAGGGAGGGTAGTATGTACGCAGACCTTACCCTACCCTTGGGTCCCTCCAAGAACTTTCCCTTGCTCTTTGGGAGACTCGAACTCACAAACTCTCGGTTGGACACCTCTTGTCTCCATATATATTACGCCTACAAATTTTCCTATATTGTATGTGTATAGGGTAAAAAGAGAGTGCTGTATGTAGGGTGAAAAAGAGTGCCCAAAATACAGGGTAGACTAAATTCAAACCTAGGCATTCTAGGAATTTTGAACCCACTTTTCCAGTGGACCGGCCAGTGATGTTATGCTAAGTATGGTCCAGAATAATTATATCACAGCATTTACTTAAAGAAAGATAAAATATACCTATATATAAATATTATTTTCCGATAAAACGGGTTCAGATGAATCCTTTTGACCCCATATGAGTCCACCCCCGGTTATAAGGAATGTTTTTTAAAGACTATTTGTAAGTTTTTGTTATGATAATATTCAAACCCCTTATTATCCAAAAATAGTATGAAGCAGAAAAACTTCTTTTCTTTCTCAGCAGACATGCTACACGATCGAAAAAAGTACAAATTTTCAGCATTAATCTTTTAACTGGACAAATTGACAACCAATGATGTCGTGCATATGTCCGTGCACAGCACATGCACCGTCCATCTAGTTACTAAATAAAGAATTTGGTGAAATTAAATAAAATGAAGAGAAAAGTATTAGAGTGCCAATTCAGATTCTTTGCTATCATTAGAAAAGGAAATATAGAGCTCTAGTAAAATAAAATATAACATTGCAAAGCGCAAAAAAAAAAACCTTAAACGAGGCAATGCAGGGCAAAAATTTTAAAAACACTAAATAGGGCAGGGCAGGGCGGATCAAAAGTTTAGCTACCAATAATTATCCCTACGAGTGTCGTGATCTAATTCCATCTAATTTATGTGGAAGTATCGACGTAATTTCATAGAGTCATTCGGTCTGAATGCTACATGAAGAACATAAGCCAGACGACGGAATGGGAAGACCCAGGATGTAGAAGATCATAACATGAGTGATTTGGCAGATTTGGATTGACATATATATATACACACACACACATATATATATATATATATATATATATATATATATATATATATATATATATATATATATATATATATATATATATATATATATATATATATACATATATATATATATACATATATATATATATCCACCCATGTGGTACTTCATTCTACGATATATATAAGATCCATCTGTATAGATATCATCATCTACATCCAGAAAGTCGTATGCTTTGGAAGAAGCTTGTACAGTTTGCGCAAGAGGATTTATTCAATCACATAGTTTGGGCTCCTAGAATATGGCGCCCTTGGGGCTTTCTATTTGATTGTATCGAAAGGCCCAATGAATTGGGATTTCCCTATTGGTTCAGGTCATTTCGGGGCAAGCAGATCATTTATGATAAAGAGGATGAGCTTCAAGAGAATGATTCGGAGTTCTTGCAGAGTGGAACCATGCAGTACCAGACACGAGATAGATCTTCCAAAAAACAAGGCCTTTTTCGAATTGGCTACAACTGAGGTATCCTAACAGATCGGTAGACTTGAACCTTGTTCCTACATGGCCTGATCAATTCGATTAGGCACTCGCCATCTATTTTCATTGTTCAAATCTTTGACAACACGAAAAAACCATTGTTCAACTCTTTGACAACATGAAAAAACCAAAAGCTTTGCCCCTCTCTCTATCTATCCAAGGGATGGAAGGGCAGAGGCCTTTGGTGTCCCCTCCAGTCAAGAATTAGGGCCTCACAATCACTAGCTAATATGTGTAGAGAGTTTTGGAGAAGTTGAATTGGTTTGAGGCTTCTCATTCAAATATATTGCTTACAAAGGTATATATAGAGTACAGGGAAATCAAAACCTACCAACTATAGGATTGACAATAATGAAGGAAAATAAAAACCTACCAACTATAGGATTGTACAATTAATGAGAGAATATTCTACCAATAATAAAAAGATACACAAAAGATATTTACAATATTTCCTAATAATATGAACCATGTAGTTCGCCATGTTGATGGCCATCTTATCCAACATTCGCATCACCTCTTTCGACTCTGAATCCATGGATGCTTACATACCGAGAGAATTGGACTTTGATACCGCTGGTATGATGCTAAAATTCGAAGATGGAGCTAAAAATTAGGTTAAGAACAAAGTAAAACTAATAGGAGCGAACAACATTCTCATTCAATCCTTTCTAGGTGTGAGCCCTTGCTCTTATAAATACTAGTCTAAGCTCCCAAAAAAAAGTGGTCACGCTTCTCTCCTCTAACAAAATTGGCAGGGACTGAATTGAAAAGGGCACACACAAGTACAAAAATCTATAAATAAAAGAACTTATATTAAAAAGCATAGGGACCCAATTGTATCGACTAAAACTTATAATAGCCTCTTTTAGTCTTTATCAGCCATAAACTTGCATTCTTTAAGCCTCTCATACAAATTGTGGAAGCATTAAATTTTTACCAGTTAGATAGTTAAATTCTCGAAACATGACGCGTGAATCAAAATTTGCATTTCAAGAGAGTTGAAAAAATATTATTTGATCGAGAGGTTCTATATATCTGCGCTTTTCCATCGATTTATTTAGATAAATATACCAATTTATTTAAGAGTAAATTTCATGAATGGTCATTCAAAATTTTTTTTTTCATTACTCAAAAGTCTTTTTTTTTTGTTACGTAAAAGTCATTCAAATCTGTATTCATTACCCAAAAGTCATTTTTCTTTCTTTTGTTACACAAAAAATATTTTACTATGCTCTAGTTTTCACAATAATCACTTTGATCAAATTTTACAAACTTTTCACCTAGAAAGTCTATTATGCCCTTGACATTATAAATCTTCCTATTTATATAATGTACTCGTACATTTAATTATTTTTAAATATTAAATTTTAAGATATGTAAGTAACATTATTAAATTTGTCAGTAACATTAGCGCGAAGAAAGCTCAAGTTCACATTCTTAATCATGCTTAGTGCAATATATTTGATGTAAATTAAAAATCCAAAAGCTCATTGATTTATTAGTCAAGCGATACCTATTAATTTAATAAATAAAATACTCATATTTAACAAAATGACACATCAGAATAACACTTTCAAATAAATAATATTAGCAGATAAAGCTTTAAAAGCTTGATATTAAATACAAATATCTTTAAAACTTTTTAAAAAACTTTATTGACTATAAAAAGCTATCATTTGTTAAAAAAATATGTGTTTATTATTTTAAATATAAATATTAAATATAAAATTTTTTTTATCATTTTTATTTTAAAAATATGTTCTGTTTGAATATGATTAAACAAATGGAGTTGCATGGAGAAATTAAATGTACAGATATACTATAAAAATAAGAAATAAAATAATTTAAAATTAATAGTATTTAAAATATCTAGGTAAAAACATATTATATAGTGTATAATATAGAAGTTATTACATAAATGAGAGGATTAATGTCACGGACATAATAGCTTCGAGTAAAAGTATTATAAAATCTAGCAAATGTGACTTTTGTGAACAGAGCAAAGTAAGAAAATTTTTTGTGTAACAAAAAAAAGTAATTTTTTCGTAATACACAAAGTTGAATGATTTTGACGTAATAAAAAGAAAAAGAAAAATGACTTTTGCGTAATAAATACAAAATAAAATGATCACCCATAAAATTTACTCATAAACAAATTGCTGGAAACGGAAAAGGTTTTACATTTTTGTCTAAACGAAAAGTATAAAGAAAATTAATTATGCATTCACTACTACCCTTGTCGGTGAACTTTTATTTTTAAAGGGATAAGTGACGATTTATACAAGTGATGGGAACTTGTTTAGGAGTAATGTATAGTTATTATTGGACACTAAATTATGAGATTATATATTGCTCAAGAAAACTCATATTATAACATGTTCTCTTATTCAATAATTAAAAAATTGACAAAGAAATTGGCCTGGATGAATGAGATAATTTTATTCAAATAGAGGAGGCAAAAATTGAGAAATTAGGTAAAACAAAATAGTAGTCCCAAAGGGACAAAACAGTGGGAAGGAAAAGAAAAAAAGAAAAGGAAATTAGAATAAACATAATGAAGTAGGTAATTTTGAAGGTTACATCAACAAAATTTACACCTTCATCATGCCAGCCTCATAGGGAATATCAGCCTTAGGAAGGAAGGTAGTATCTGTGGGATTAATAAATAGACCAGCAGTAAATGAATTTGCAACATCTCCTGAAATTTCCCTCTGGTAACCTCTCCATTGACTAACCCTTTTGTCAAGGCTAGCTCCTGGACCTCTATTCTGATACTCAGCGTACCAACAAGTATGTAGTCCAAAGTCAGTTGTATTCCATGGAGCCCACCCTGCTGGATCAATGAATCCGTCGATAAATGATTGCATGATTATGGTTCGTGAATATTGCTTCCACGGACGTCCAAGAAACGCCTTCACTGGTGGGTTTGCTGCTAGGAACTCTGGTTCTGCTTTGATCTCACAATTTTGTATAACGAATGCACCTTTGGAAGCAGGTGTGGTTCTTCCCTGAGCAGTTACCATGCAAGTCTGGCTATCACCTGGCTTCCTTACTATTAATTTGCAGTTTTGGAATACGGCGGCTGCATCACCAAACAGGAAATCTATGGTTCCTGAAATGATACAATCGCGATAAAACTGTCTACCAGAGTGTGCATATAGTGTGTCTTGATAACCATCGATTTTGCAGTTGTAGATAACTGCCTTGTCAGCATTCACTCGTAGTGCAACTGCTTGTTCTTTTGCTGATCCTGCTGTGTTCTCGATTCCTATATCCCTAGCCACGAAACTTTCTCCACTCACAGCTGCACGCAACAATTTGCACTATTTAGAAGGGAGCTGGTAATTTACTTTGAGGAAGAGAGAGAGAGAGAAACTTACCAACAGTGCAAGTATGCCAAGTTGAACCAATGCCAGGTTCATTCACGGCCTTGTTACCAGTAATTATGGTCTTGGTCGGGCCTTCACCAATAAACACAACGTTTGTCATGCTTTTTTGGACTTCAACGTATTCTTTGTATATACCAGCCTTGATTAGGATAACAAATGGCTCTGCATTCTTCTTTGGCACAGCTTTAAGTGCATCAGTAATGGTCTTATATTGTCCACTACCATCCTGAGCAACCACGGCGTTGGGCATGGCGTTAGAAATTTGAAGGAGCTTACGGTTACTAGCCTCAACAAACAAAGATTCATCACTAGTTAACAATTTTCGGGTGTGGCCTGTGGTTTGTGTGATCATTTCACCGAAGCTATTGACCATGGCTAGACCATTGATACTTAGCTCCCGAGTTGTGTTCAATAACTTCTCCATTTTCTCACCTGTATCACCATCTGTTTTTTCAAAAGCGTCCAAGCAAGTTTCCTCGTAAGCGACCACAGCGCTAAGCCATGTCTTGAGGTCATCGACGATGTCCTTAATCTTTGTAAGATCAAAGCTTTCCAATTTCGATACAGAAGTCCTTAGATCTTCAACGGCAAGATCAAAGAGCTCTTCACAAGCGTGAAGTGCGTCTTTGGTCTTAGGATCACTAGCAGCTTGCATGATCAAATCAGTATTCATGATTGCATTTTTAATGTCAGTCACAGTAGCTTCAAATGACGCTTTGATAAAATCCTTTGGATGAGAAGCATTTTTGGCTGAGGAAAGAGTTTTTTCACAAGTTTGTTTGTAAGATGTAGGTTGGCACATAGCTTCTACTGATTTTGTAGAAGTTGTGACTTGGCCAGAAGATGAAGTTTCATCATTTGTTGTGAGTGTAACACATGCTGCTACAACACAAGCCACCACAAGAATTGAGGCTATTCCACCAATGAAAACTTTCTTACTAGCCATTTTTTAAATTTTCTTCTTTTTTTGGGGGGATTATTCGATCAAAAGGGAGTTCCCTATGAAAAAACCCCTTTGGTTCTCCTTGCTGAAGAGAGAACTCTAAGGGGCTAATTGAGATGGCTGTGTTTATTTCGTGTTGTTGCTGGCTTGTGGTTTCTCTCTTATTTATAGTAAGGAGGAGCAATATATTTGTGTGGATTACCTTAAATTTTTGTTGGAATGTGATGATCCAAATCAACTCTGAATCCTCTCTACTTTTGTGGTATATTTTTACTTTGTCAATACCGTTAACTAAAGCTATTCATTCTACCAGTTTAATTTGTATGACCTGTTGTCTTCCTTACATTCGTCGACAAAATAAAATATGAGATCTCATTTCTTCCTTTACAAATTATTCGCCTCAAATTTAATGATATATGCATTTTTTTTAAATCTTCACTTCGATTATTCTCCCGACTCATTGATTTTTTTAACAATAACACATATGTATTCAGAATATTAATTAGTACAATGTTGTCAAAATTTTAAACCCACGTATTCTCAAAAAATGAGTGAGGACAAATTTTTTAAGTCAACAAAAATTAAGTGATTATAGAGATAGACTAAAAAAATATTCAATAAAGAATCACCAATAACAATGATGAACCTAGTTAAGCCAAAATTAAAGGGAGGAAATAAAAATGAAATTTGGGGGGGTCAATTGAATCATTGTTGTACGTACTTAAAAGCTTCTGTATTCGGCAAAGTGTACAGTAGTTATTTTGGATTGCTTCTCGGGGGAGTCATATACAATTATGCATAATTAAAATCAAGAGCTTTTTGTTCTCGTGTATTCTGTATAGAAAATCATTTTTCTTGGTGAACTTGGAATCCAATTGTAGTTAATTTTGATCATTAATTGCTCTTCAACCAATTTGCGAATTTGATTTACGACATAGTTTTGTAAAGCTCACAGTCAAAATTATGACAAGAGAATGAATAATTAATGAATTACTAACTTATATCACAAAATTGTCAACTGTGCTAGTTAAGTGTGATAATCAGCTTAGAACTTAGTACAAACATGGATACTAAGTGTTCAACATAGTCTGTGTAAATATAAGGAAGAAAAGTTCGGCAAGTTAGTTAGCTCCAAAATGTCGATCAAAATAACAAAGATTGAAACAATTCGTTCTCACGTATACAATAATTCAATGGTTAAGAGATCATAATTTGAACCGCACTTGTAATTACTCGATCTATTGTTTTGTTTTCTAAATTCCCGCACCTCTAAATAAGATTTTCAGTACTTACTTTTATTGATTTATGATTTGCGGGGATGGATAATTCGAAATTTGAAAGAGTTTAGGTTGAAATCAGAACAATTGGTTCCTTATGGATAGCGTAAAAGGTCAAGTTTGACTTCGGTCAATATTTTAAATAAACGACCTCGGAATCGGGAATGGTTTCATTAGGTTTGTATGGTGATTTCGGACTTGTGCGTATGATCAGATTGGGTTTTAGATGACCCGGGAGCGTTTCGGCGCCTAATAGTGAAAGTTAGTTCTTGAAGGTTTTGAAAGATCTTTAAATTTGGATTGGAGCGATTTTTGATGATATCGAGGTCCAAGCGAAATTTCGAGATCGGAATAGTTTTAAAATGTCATTTAAGACTTGCACGCAAATTTTGGTGTCATTTCGAGTAGTAGAAGTATGTTTCGGCGCATTGGAAATAAATTAAAGAGTTTGAAGTTCTTAAGTTTGATTCAATTGATTTTAGGGTGTGATTCTTAGTTTTAATGTTGTTTCGGGCGTTTCGAGAGTCACTACAAGAAAAAGTCTTATTTACGATGAACTTTTAGAGACGAGTTAATAATCCTATCGCTAATAATATATGTATTGGGACGGGATTATATTGCGGTCTTTAATGCTATATTTTATTGAAAAGGTATAAAATCTGGTCCAAATCTAATACCAAAATATTAAAAACTATTATTTTCTTAAAATTAGGCACCAAAAATAAAAAGTAAAAGGTTCTAAAAACTAAAATAAACCCTCTGTATTCTCAAAACATAGTACCATCAAAACATAGCAAAGATCTGCCCTAATCTCCGCCTAGCTTTAGCGCCTGTTTCCATCAAAACACAATAAACCCTCTGTTTATCTGTATTTTCTCAAAACACGGATTGTGAATCTGGTCGTGTGTGAATTCAACTCTGCCCTAGTTTCCATGTCGCTCGTCTGAGGATTCTAGGTATGCCTCCTCTTTCAAGTTGCTTTTTCTTCTCTAAGTGTTCTGATTTCGCTGATTGCAGCTTTATTCGAGTTCTTCTACTTCTTTTTTATCTTCTCTAACATTAAAAAGTTAGTAAGATTTCGTTATCTGTTATTTTTTCGTTTATATAATCAGTGAAAAGATAAATGGGTTGGGATTCCTGATTTGGTAATTTAATTTTCTGAAGTATATTCAAGTTTGTAGCCAAGAGTATGACTGTGCATTTTGAGTCATTTTAAGTCTAAGCAACTAGATAACAATTTTGACATGGCTGATAAATCTGGAAAATTTATCCACATGACTGAGGAAATAATAATACAGTCTGTGTGTGCCTCTATGTATGAATCAAAACGAGTGAAACGAATCTCTGATTGATAATTGTTGGTACTTTTAATTAGCAATTGGAAATTTAGTTGGCAACATGCGATGAAAATACCATAATGCTTACAGTTATTGGCTGTTGATAAACTAGTAACTATAGGTTAACGTCTATTTGATTACTCTCTGAAAATTAAGGACAAAGAAACTAGGGCTCGGCTCCAAATATCCAGTTTATTTTTCAAACAGTAGCTAACTCGTCATCAAATGGGTTTTTCAAAAGGGTTTGGTGACTCCTGTTATTTCCTGTTATTTCCTATCTCTCGTTGTCCCGATTATTTTTATCTGTTGTGGTGCCGATTATTTTCCTTTCTGGTATTGTCTATTACTGTCTTATAGGCTGTTCGCTGGCGATTTTTCCGGCGACCCCTGCTCTTTTCTTCCTATTCTATCTTCTGCTTTCTGTGGGTGTGTGTGGGTGTGTTCTATTTTATTGGACAGGTACCTTATTATTTCCGGCGAGGATTTCCGAGAAGCTACAGTACATCCGGCGACTCCCGTTCAGACTTTCGGCAGGACGCAATTGAACTACACGTTCCGATAAGCTTCAGGAAAACTTGCCCCAGGTACTGGTCGCGGCGGCGAGGCCAATTTGCGGCGTTTGGGAGTGAAGAGCTAAGCAACACCGGACGTGACGTGCAAGAGTCGGTAGCAGTTGACCTTGGGCGCATCAAAGCCTACTTTCAGGTTTTTCCACCGGGAGTTGGTACCTCCCGCTCTCCTGTTTACTTTGTACACTTTCTTATGTATTTTAGCTAGCATTCCGTGTGAGGTTTACTCTGTTGCTTTCTAGTTTGCATCTTTTTGTGTATTCCGCTATAGTGCGCGTGTGCGTCACTATTCTCCATAGTCTGCTGGAGGGATAGTGGCCGCGGCGGGGGATGATAGCGTAAGGTCATGTCCTCGGGGCGGTGGCGGGGGTGAGTAGCGGGGCAGGGAGTGGTCCTGCGGGTAGGGCGTGAGGTAAGGGTGGGAAGAGGGTAGCGGACGCTCATAGATTAAGGATTGGGTCATGGAACATAGGCACTCTGACGGGCAAGTCCATTGAGTTGGCGAAGGTTCTTCAGAAGAAGAGGGTTAACATAGCATGTGTCCAGGAGACTAGGTGGAAAGGGTCGAAGGCGAGGAATGTAGACGGGTTTAAGTTGTGGTATTCTGGGGTCGTGAGAGGTAAGAATAGAGTGGGCATCTTGGTAGATGGAGATCTAAGGGAGTCCGTGGTCGAGGTTAGGCGAGTGAATGATAGGTTAATGTCTATTAAGTTGGTTATTGGGGGTTGCGTCCTCAACGTCATCAGCGCTTACGCGCCGCAAGCGGGCTTAGACGTGGAGGCTAAGAGGCGCTTTTGGGAGGACTTGGATGATCTGGTGAGTAGTATTCCCCAATCTGAGAAGTTAGTTATTTGAGGGGACTTTAATGGTCATATTGGGGCTGACGCTGGTGGTTATGGTGAGGTGCACGATGGTTTCGGCTTTGGGGTTAGGAACGGAGGAGGCACTTCACTGCTTGATTTCGCCAGGGCTTCCGAGCTTCTGATTGCGATCTCGACATTTCAAAAGAGGGAGGAGCATTTGGTCACCTTCAAGAGTTCAGCGGCGAGGACTCAGATTGATTACATCCTTCTCAGAAGGAGCGATAGGGGTATGTGCAAGGACTGCAAGGTTATTTCGGGAGAGTCCCTTTCGACTCTTCATAGACTCCTAATGATGGATGTCAGTCTCTAGGTGAAGAGGAAGAGAAGGGGTGCTCAGGGACAACCGCGGATTAGATGGGGTGTTTTGACTAAGGAGAAAGCACAGGAGTTGGAGAGGAGGTTAGCTGAGGGCGGAGCTTGGAGAAGTTCTGGGGAAGCGGACGCTATGTGGTCAGAGACGGCGAACTTGGTTAGGGAGGTAGCACGGGCCATGCTCGGGGTAGCCAAGGGCTATTTAGGCAGACATCAGGGTGACTGGTGGTGGAACGATGTAGTCGAAGGAAAAGTGGAGGTGAAGAAGGCGGCGTTTGCTAAGTTGACAGGGAGCACAAGCGAGGAAGAACGGAGAGCAAACAGGGAGATCTACAAAGTGGCAAGGAAAGAAGCAAAGCTGGCGGTTACGGAAGCTAAAAACGCGGCGTTTGGTCGCATGTACGAGGAACTAGGGGGGAGAGGCGTGGACAGAAAGTTATTTCGGTTAGCTAAAGCAAGGGAAAGGAATGCACGTGATCTTGACCAAGTTAGGTACATCAAGGGCGAGGATGGTAGAGTTCTGATGGGGGAGTATCAAGTCAAGCAGAGGTGGCAAGCTTACTTTCGAGACTTAACGAGGAGGGGGATCGTAACATAGAGCTAGGGGAGTTGGGGCATTCAGAGCAACATAGAGACCTTGGGTATTGCAGGCGCATAAGAGCGGAGGAGGTCATGGGGGCTTTGCGTAGGATGAGTAGGGGTCGAGCGACCGGGCCTGACGAGATCGCGGTGGAGTTCTGGAAGTGCATGGGTAGGTCAGGAGTGGAGTGACTCTCCATGTTGTTCAATGTGATCTTCAGGACCAAAAGGATGCGGATGAGTGGAGGTGGAGTAGAGTGGTGCCCTTGTACAAGAACAAAGGGGATATCCAATGTTGCAACAACTATAGGGGTATCAAATTAATAAGTCACACCATGAAGGTCTGGGAGCGGGTGATCGAGGCGAGGGTGAGGGAGATGACATCTATATCTGGGAACCAGTTCGGTTTCATGCCGGGCCGCTCCACTACAGAAGCTATCCACCTTGTCAGGCGGATGGTGGAACAGTTCAGGGATAAGAAAAAGGACCTGCACATGGTGCTTATCGACTTGGAGAAGGTGTATGACAAGGTCCAAAGGAAGGTGCTATGGAGGTGCTTGGAGGCAAAGAGCGTGCCGGAAGCCTACATCAGAGTAATCAAGGACATGTACGATGGAGCTAAGACTAGGGTTAGGACCGTAGGTGGCGACTCAGACCATTTTCCAGTGGTTATGGGGCTCCATCAAGGATCGGCGCTTAGCCGTGTCTTATTTGCCTTAGTGATGGATGCTCTAACACTTCATATTCAAGGGGATGTGCCTTGGTGTATGCTATTTGCTGATGACATAGTCTTGATAGATGAAACGAGGGTCGGTGTTATTGAGAGGTTAGAGGTATGGAGACAGACCTCTCGAGTCTAATGGTTTCAAAATAAGCAGATCTACGACAGAATACCTGGAGTGCAAGTTTAGCGCCGAGCCGAGCGAAGTAGGCAGGGACGTGATGATTGGATCTCAGGTCATCGTCAAGAGGGGCAGTGTCAGATATCTTGGGTCGGTGATTCAGGGGGACAGAGAGATTGACGGGGACGTCACTCATCGTATAGGAGCGGGGTAGTCAAAGTGGAGGCTTGCATCAGGAGTCCTGTGTGGTAAGAAAGTTCCACATAAACTCAAGGGGAAATTTTATAGAGCTGTGGTTAGACCTGCAATGTTGTATGGGGCAGAGTGCTGGCCCGTGAAGAACTCTCATGTTCAGAGAATGAAGGTTGCGGAAGGATGAGGATTCTCAGGTGGATGTGCGGGCTCACCAGGTTAGATAAGATTAAGAATAAAGTTATTCGAGAGAAGGTGGGGGCGGCCCGTGTGGATGAGAAGATGCGAGAAGCGAGGATGAGGTGATTCGGGCATGTGCGGAGGAGAAGTCCTGATGCCCCGGTGAGGAGTTGTGAGCGTTCGGAGAGGCAGATGGAAGCCTAAGAAGTATTGGGGAGAGGTGATTAGGCATGACATGGCTAGAATGCGGGTTTCCGAGGACATGACCCTTGATAGGAAAGTCTGGAGGTCTAGTATCAGGGTTGTAGGATAGGGGCTCCTAGAGTTTTTCGTACTCCTCTCCCAGGGTTGGGTGAGGCCTGGCAGGGCTACCAATAGATGATTTGTGTTTTGGCTTGTGTCTCCCTTATGGTAGTTATTTATGGTAGTTACTGTATTATATTATTGCATGCTATTTTATTTATGTTTCTTATGTTTAGATAATTATTTACACTATTTCTGCTGGAATTACTAATGCTCTCTTGTTTTTGTCTTTCCTTTCCTTCACTGAGCTGGGGGTCGATTGAAAACAGCCTCTCTGCCCTTTCGGGTAGGGGTAAGGCTCGTCTACATATTACCCTCTCCAGACCCCACTTTGTGGGACCATACATGATAGTTGTTGTTGTTGTATAGGTTAACGTCTAAGCAATTTTGAAAGCAGTAGACTAGAAAGTGAATCTTACACTGTCATAGAACAACTTCTGGTTTGCTGCCTATTTTCTAAAATAATTATTCTCCTTCAGGCTCTTTTCTTGTTCTTTCACCCAAGAGCATGTTGTTCCATCAAACTAATCTGGTGTAGAGAAACCCAATTTATTCATATGAATATTCCTATATGTGCACTTGGTCAGTTCTTGTCTTTGAAGGCATATAAGTGCCTTGGACATGAGGATACAAATATGGCATTTGCTGTTCAAGTATTCTTCAATTCAAAAATCATTGCTTCTTAGGGTAACTTTGTTGGCACTTAATATTTAACTTTTAAGTTGTAACTCTGCTATGTGACAATTATTGTCCAAGTAGAACATTTGCAAACATTCAAAGGTGTAGTTGGTCCAAACTTAGCCTAAATTAAAATACTAATACATAACTGATTCAATCCTCTACAACTCAAGGTAGGTAACGGTAAGACAAGTGTGGTGGTATAGTTGGGATTCGTTCCCTTAAATCAAAGGTGTCGGACTCGAGCTTTAGTAATGGAGAACATCAGATCTGTGCATAAGTACAACACGGATCAATGTTAGTTGACAAAGAAATTTGGTTAAAAAAAATATGTTAACCAAATACTGGAGGTTTAGTATCAGGGTCGTAGGATAGGGGCTACTAGAGTTTTTCGTACTCCTCATCCGGGGTTGGATGAGGCTTGGCAGGGCTACCCATAGTTATTTATGGTAGTTACTGTCTGATATTATTGCATAGTATTTTATTTATGATTCTTATGTTTAGATAAATATTTACGCTATTTTTGCTGGAGTTACTAATGCTCTTTTGTTTTTGTTTTTGTTTTTTCTTTCCTTCACTGAGCCGAGGGTCGATTGGAAACAATCTCTCTGCTTTTTCGGGTAGGGGTAAGACCCGTCTACATATTACCCTCCCCATACCCCATTTGTGGGACTATACTGGGTAGTTGTTGTTGTTATTGTTTGATCCTAACTATGCATTTTGAATCTCTCGCTAATATGTGCTAATAGTTGTATTTAATTTGAAATTCTATCTAGAAACTATCCAGCAGTGGAACTATTTATGAAGTCTATTGAACCAGTTAATTTCCTACAATTATACAGAGCAAGTTAGGTAATTGAGCACATAAGTTTAGATAAAACAGCTAATACTGCTACTGTATGCTTATGGTAACTGGCAACATAAAACTGGGTGGAGTCTGGGAAGAGTAATATGTATACGAGCCTTACCCCTACCCGAAAGGGCAGAAAGGCTGTTTCCAATCGACCCTCGGCTCAGTGAAGGAAAGGAACAACAAAAACAAAAACAACAACAACAACAAAAGAGCATTAGTAGCTTCAGCAGAAATAGCGTAAATAATTATCTAAACATAAGAACCATAAATAAAATAGCATGCAATAATATCAGACAGTAACTACCATAAATAACTTCCATAAGGGAGACACAATCCAATACACAAATCATCTATGGATAGCCCTGCCAAGCCTCACCCAACTCCGGGTGATAAGTATGAAAAACTCTAGGGGCCCCTATCCTACAACCCTGATACTAGACTTCCAGACTTTCCTATCAAGGGCCATGTACTCAGAAATCCGCATTCTAGCCATGTCATGCCTAATCACCTCTCCCCAATACCTCTTAGGCCTCCCCCTGCCTCGCCGTGCGCCGACCATTGCCAGCCGCTCACAACTCCTCAACCGAGGCATCAGGACTTCTCCTCCGTACATGCCCGAACCACCTCAGCCTCGCTTCTCGCATCTTCTCATCCACCGGGGCCAGCCCCACCTTCTCTCGAATAACTTCATTCTTAATCTTATCTAACCTGGTGAGCCCGCACATCTACCTGAGCATCCTCATCTCCGCAACCTTCATCCTCTGAACATGAGAGTTCTTCACTGGCCATCACTCCGCCCCATACAACATGGCCGGTCTAACCACACCTCTATTAAATTTTCCCTTGAGTTTCTGTGGAACTTTCTTGTTACACAGGACTCTTGATGCAAGCCGCCACTTTGACCACCAGCTCCTATTCGATGAGTGACGTCCTCGTCAATCTCTCCGTCCCCCTGAATCATCGACCCAAGATATCTGACACTATCCCTCTTGTCGCTAAACTTGCACTCCAGGTATTCTGTCTTAGATCTGCTTATTTCGAAACTCTTAGACTCGAGAGTCTGTCTCCGTACCTCTAACCTCTCATTAACACCGACCCTCGTCTCGTCTATCAAGACTATGTCATATGCAAATAGCATACACCAAGGCACATTCCCTTGAATATGTCGGGTAAGAGCATCCATCACCAAGGCAAACAAGAGAGGGCTAAGTGCCGATCCTTGATGGAGCCCCATAACCACTGGAAAATGGTCTGAGTCGGCACCCACCGTCCTAACCCTAGTCTTAGCTCCATCTTACATGTCCTTAATTACTCTGATGTAGGCTTCTGGCACGCTCTTCACCTCCAAGCACCTCCATAGCACCTCCCTTAGGACCTTGTCATACGCCTTCTCCAAGTCGATAAGCACCATGTACATGTCGTTCTTCTTATCATTGAACTGCTCCACCAACCTCCTGACAAGGTGGATAGCTTCTGTAGTGGAGCGACCCGACATGAAACGGAACTGGTTCACTGATATAGATGTCATCTCCCTCACTCTCGCCTCGATCACCCGCTCCCAGACCTTCATGGTATGACTTATTAATTTGATACCCCTATTGTTGTTGCAGCACTGGATGTCACCTTTGTTTTTGTACAAGGGCACCACTGTACTCCACCTCAACTCATCCAGCATCTTTTTGGTCCTGAAGATCGCATTGAACAACCTGGAGAGCCACTCTACTCCTGACCTACCCATGCATTTCCAGAACTCTACCGGGATCTCGTCAGGCCCGGTCGCTCGACCCCTACTTATCCTACGCAAAGCCCCCATAACCTCCTCCGCCCTATTGCGCATGCAGTACCCAAGGTCTTTATGTTGCTCTGAATGCCCCAACTCCCCTAGCTCTATGTTACGATCCCCCTCATCGTTAAGTAAGTCTCGAAAGTATGCCTGCCACCTCTGCTTGACTTGAGACTCCCCAATCAGAACTCTACCATCCTCGCCCTTGATGCACATAACTTGGTCAAGATCATGCGCCTTCCTTTCCCTTCCTTTAGCTAACCGGAATTACTTCCTGTCCCCGTCTTTCTCCCCTAATTCCTCGTACATGCGACCAAACGCCACGTTTTTTGCTTCTGTAACCGCCATCTTTGCTTCTTTCCTCGCCGCCTTGTAGATCTCCCTGTTCGGTCTCCGTTCTTCCTCGCTTGTGCTCCCTGCCATCTTAGCAAACGCTGCCTTCTTCACCTCCACTTTTCCTTGGACTACATCGTTCCACCACCAGTCACCCTGATGTCTGCCTGAATAGCCCTTTGCTACCCCGAGCACATCTCGTGCTACCTCCCTAACCAAGTTCGCCATCTCTGACCACATAGCATCTGCTTCCCTAGAACTTCTCCAAGCTCCGCCCTCAGCTAACCTCCTCGCCAACTGCTGTGCTTTCTCCTTAGTCAAAACACTCCATCTAATCCGCGGTTGTCCCCGAGCACCCCTCCTCTTCCTCTTCACCCAGAGACCGACATCCATCACTAGGAATCTATGAAGAGTCGAAAGGGACTCTTCCGGAATAACCTTGCAGTCCTAGCACATACCCCTATCGCTCCTTCTGAGGAGGAGGTGATCAATCTGAGTCCTCGCCGCCGAACTTTTGAAGGTGACCAAATGCTCCTCCCTCTTCTGAAATGTCGAGTTCGCAATCAAAAGCTCGGAAGCCCTTGCAAAATCAAGCAGTGACGTTCCTCCTCCGTGCCTAACCCTAAAGCCCAAGCCCCCGTGCACCTCACCATAACCACCAGCATCAGCCCCAATATGACCATTAAAGTCCCCTCCAATAACTAACTTCTCAGATTGCGGAATACTACTCACCATATCATCCAAGTCCTCCCAAAAGCGCCTCTTAACCTCCTCGTCTAAGCCCGATTGCGGCGCGTATGCGCTGATGACGTTGAGGACGCAACCCCCAACAACCAACTTAATAGACATATATCTATCATTCACTCGCCTAACCTCGACCACGGACTCCCTTAGATCCCTATCAACCAAGATGCCCACTCCATTCTTACCTCTCACGACCCCAGAATACCACAACTTATACCCGTCTGCATTCCTCGCCTTCGACCCTTTCCGCCTAGTTTCCTGGACACAGGCTATGTTAACCCTCCTCTTCTGAGGAACATTCGCCAACTCAATGGACTTTCCTGTCAGAGTGCCTACGTTCCACGATCCGATCCTTAATCTATGAGCGTCCGCTATCCTCTTCCCACCCTTGCCTCCGGCCCTACCCGCAGAACCGTTCCCAGCCCCCTGCTCGCCCCTGCCCCCACCCTTGCCCCCCGAGGACATGACCTTACTCTACCATCTCCCCCGCGGCCACTATCCCTAACCGATTACGGAAAACATTGATGCACCCACGTACTACAACGGAATACGCAAAAGGATGCAAGCTAGGAATCGACTAAGTAAATCACACATAGGGTGCTTAGATAGAAAACGTAAAAGGGTGTACAGAGTAGAAAAGGAGGTCGGGAGGTACCAACTCCCGATGGAATAACCTGAAAGTATGCTTTGATTCACCCGATATCAACTACCGCTAGCTCTTGCACACTTTGTCCAGTGTTGTTTTGCTCTTCGCGTCCAAATGTCGTAAGCTCTCCTTGTCCGCCGCGGTTTGTACCTGAAAATCACGCACAAAAAAAAAGCGAGGGGGGCTGCCTAATGAATTTGCTTCTCTGGGTCAGTGAAACAACCAATACCTCTCTCTGAAACAAAATCCAGATGATTATAAAGCAAGAAAAAATGATCGTTTTCCACTTCCAATGTATATATCTGCAGTTATATGATAGCGATGTATGCTCTTATAAATCATGGTATGTCGGCCAATATAAACTCAACTCATATTCTGATTATTCTAGGATAAATTTGAGAGTGTTGACATGAATGATCATCGTGATCATATCTTCGGATGGATGAAAGAATTATGAGACAAAAGGATACTTGCATGCAAAATATGTGAAGGATAAGCCAATCCAACAGGCTCTTAAGAATATTCCAAAAAGACTAGACAAGAAAGAATGTGAGTGGTTAATAAAGGAACATTTTTCTTCAGAAAGTTTTCAGGTATTCCAAATGATTTAATAATCTATTTCGCTAAAGCATCTGTAGCCTAATTTCCCTCCCTAGCACTAGATATTTTTCTACTATATCTGGAACCTTAGTGTACTGTTTAAGTTTATTAAATTTATTACGTTTAAGCCTAATGTTACACAAATATAGGCGAGAAGCAATAAAAATGCAACAAATCGAGCTAAGCTGAAGATGTTTCATCATATTGGTAGCAAGCCTATTCGAGAGATTATTTATGAAAAGGTACTATCATAAAATCATTATTTTCCTAAGAAAAAATTACAGTTGTTATTTGACATGTTTGCTTTTAATGTAAATGGTGGAAAAGATGGCAATCCACTAGATTTGGCAATAATTTTTTTTCGAGACCCATAAAAATATAACAAGCTTGTTGAACCTGAAGCAATTGAAAAACATGAATGTTTGGTAAATTGAATTTGCAAATTACTTTAAAGTATTATGGATTCTGATTTAAATGTATTTTTATATATTTTGAATTTCCAAAAAATGCTATTAGATAGCTCGGATACTCGAGTATAATGTATTAAAGAAAAATTGTTAATTACAACCAAAATGACTTAATGATTACATTGTTTTCCAATTCAACTACCAAATACGAATTGAATAGTCTACTTCTTCTTTCGTTGAACTTTAGTCCTCTCATTCTTTGCCGGTGCACCCTTCTTCCTTGCAAGTTTGCCAGTAACCTCACTCTCTCTGATTGAACCATCTATTAGCTTCTTTGTGGCGTAGACCCATAATAGAGCTCCATTGCGTCTACGGTGTTGGTCAATATCAGTAAGATCTTCCTTTGGGATAGACAAATCATCATTGCTAATATACTCCGCTAAAGCAACCACAAATACACCACAATCCCTGCAGAATATGAGAATTTTTCATTATATACCAAACGGTAAAAAAAAATTAATTAATCATATAGAAAGGGAGATAATTTTTTTACAGTGAGCCTTCCTTTTGTTGTGGAATCTCAGCAACCATCCGTTGTATGTCGAGAGAGTCTGTAACTGGTTTCTCTATGTATGACTTTGTAGTCTTGAAGTCAATGTCTTTGCGTTTACCATAGAAACCAGTGCATGACAAATAAAGAGGAACAATGACTGAAAATTTTTCAACCAATGTCTGAACAGTTTGATTACGCTTTGCCCTCACCAATGAATCATAAACATAAAGTTGCCGGTCCTTTATGTCAAAAACTAGCAACAACCAATGAAAGTTCTCCACAAGGTTAACAGGCATTAGCACATAGTCAACAAGATCCCATGCTACATTAGCAAGAATTCTATAGCCCATAATATGTTCTCCAATATCATCCTCGGCTTTAACAACAAAATTCCTTTGATCCAGTGGAGAAGTAGTGAACTTCTCGTAGATTCTTTCAATTTTTGTCTTGAACAAGCAATCGGTTGTTGTAAACCTAGTTTGAATGTTGGGGCCATATTTCCCCTTTTTTCTCAGATAGTACATAATAACATCAATGTGCTGCAAAAGTAAAAGTGCAATTTACAATAAGTTGTAGTGTAGACAATCACATAAACAAAATAACTACATATTAATTACAATTAGAAATTATGAATAAATCTATCAGCTTGCTTCACTTTAACAACACCATATCTACAGATATATAACAGTTAACCGGAGTGCATCACAAAATGTAATTTGATTGCATGTAGCATGAAAGATATAGAAAACAAGTGCTATATCTACAATTGACCAATCATAATTACATAAGAACTACACATTACCTTCTTTTTTATACTGACTGAATGAGGTTCAAAAAAATAAAATTTTACAGTTGAAGAATAAATATAGTAACATATATATGATGTGTACAATATAACTATATTTAAACATCATAGTTAAAGACAAAACTGCAATTATAAACTATATACTTACTGTGCTATTGATTACTTGTCCGGGGTGAGCAAGGGCATAAAACCTGTCCTTATTAATTTTCTCACAACCCAAGTCCAACCAAGGATTGATTTGGTTATTCTTCTTTGAAAAGAAATCTTTCCTCCTATAATAATAATAGAATGAAACAAATACAAAAAAGTTTCAAAAAGATTTACAACTTTAATGTCTAAAAAGGTCGAAAGATATAGAAAACAAGTACATACATACAGTGTAAATTTAAGCACCATACCTCCTAGATGCTTTGTCAGTGCGATGGTATAACCAGGTTGTGAACCTATCTATTAATTCAGGATCAACATCTTCACATATGACACTTGTGAAGGGGTGCTTTATGTAAAAATATTTTGGCCCAACCCAGGTGCTGCCTTCAGTACTATAGAGTGGAGTGAATGATAATCGTGCATGTTTTCCGGGTAACCTTGTTCTTCCTTGATGAACGGGGGTTGAATCAACTTGTATGAGCTCGCCATACATGACCAGCTGTGATAGGTTTTCCGGAAGCTCAAAATCATCCAATGTCACACCTTTCTTTTCAATTCTCTCAGGCACAACTCCAGCCTCCTCTTTTTCTTCAAAGCATTCATGGACAACTTCAGTCACTGTTACACCATGAATTGGTGAGTGTAGAATGTTGTCTTCAACATCTGTTACATAAAAATGACATAGTTAACACCATTATACCAGTGTATAATCAACTATTTTCTATTAAAAACTACATTATTAAACAATACCTTCTTTTGCTACCTCAGCTGCTTCTTGGAAGTCAGCATACAAGTCAACATGTGGTTGAACATGTTGAGGAGAAGTGAGAGTTGAAAAACAAAGTGAAAAAATTATTAGCAATTCTTGAAGTTTGTAGATATGTATGTAAGAATTATGTAGATACCTGTATTACTTGTGCTTGCACGGAGTTGAGCACCAACATTGAACTGAAAATGATTGTTTTTGTCTCCTTGATTTTGTTCATTATATTTTGTTGAGCTACCAGCAAACTACATTTTTTGAGGAATATTTGAGAATGCTTTTTTTGTCATAAGTATTATATAGTCTTAGCATAAATTATATGTAAATTCTTACCTTAGACTCATCCAATTCATTCCTCCTGTTGATTGCATTCATTACACTTTTCAAAGATTCATCTATGAACTCTCTAAGGCTTGAGAGTTCATCAAAAACATCCTTCTTAAACTGATCTAACTTTCCACTAACCTAAAAATTAATTATGTCTATTAGTTGGTAAGAATATTCTATTAGTTACACTTAATTAAAAAGAAACTACAAAGTAGCAGGAATGAATTCAAGTGGTGCTAAATAATGACAAAAATATTATATTTTCTCACAATACCTGCTCAAGCTTCTTTTCCAACTTTCTGATCTTGCTACTGACAGATTCCGTGGCATTTCGAGAATTAGCTTCTTCGGGTTTAACTGTCGGAGAAGCAGCAGTTGGAACATTTGATGGTTGACCAGCCTTTTCATCTTCATATTCAATCTTCTCTGGGAGATTAAGCACTCCAATCTCTTCTCCAGATTCAACCATGTTTGAGAACTGAATGATGGAAGTGACAATTAATTCAATTGGAAAGAAAAATGTAAATGTAATGTAGTTACTATAACTGTAATTGAAGAATTATACAAAGGTTAAAAATAAACCTTGAGCCACTCAGGCTTGATGATCTTGTCTTCAATTACAGTTAACCAAATCTGTCCCTTTGTAGCTGACCATCTTAAAATACGAGGAGTCGATTCAGAGCACCGTGTAGCAAGCTCGGTGCTGACAGAAGAGCAACACTCGTATAGCCACACTTGTAAGGCTAATGAGCATCCACGTATAAGATAAGGATGTACGTTGAGATTAAGACGATATCTGACAGATTCAATAACCAGCTTGAAGGATTTTGTACCCCATGTGTACGACTCAAATTACCAGTCTCGATAAGAAAGAACATAAACTTGTCTATCAAAGTAACACTGTCTTTATCAGAAGGACAAACAAAGAATTTCAACATATAAAGGACGCACAACTGTACAACATCCACATCGTTTGTCCATGATTTCTTAGTCACTACATTTTTCAATAGCCATTTCTCAACCCTTTCTTTGTTAGGGAAATATGTAGTCATTAAATGGCTAACATAGTTCGAATTGTAACCATAGTCTGAGAAACTATTGACATAATTAAAACCAGTAATCAAACAAAAATCTCTCAAAGAAAAAATCAATTTTTGACCATTTAAAAGAACGGCAAAGTAGTTGTCAGTAGACTTTGACAACTCATACTTCATTAGAAGATGAATGGACTGCTTTTGCATATAGATTGGGGGCAGATCTAATAAATAACCAACACGTTTTCTTGAAAACACGTAATTGGTTTGGGGATAGTAAAGCCTTTTCTGGCTAGGTATTGTAGGATCATACAAGCTGTGGAATCGGAGTACATCATAATCAACATTTTGTTGAGCAAAGTAAGGTCCATTCTTCAAAAATAGTATATTAACTGTGGTTAGAATGGCGTTATAGATTTCAGCGTTACAAGATAGACTATAACATATCATACCTACAATTTTAATCAACAGACTATATTAAACTACAATCTAACTACATTTATAAATTGTATAAAAGGCATGCTCCAATTAAACTACAAAATTGAGCCAAATAATGTATAAAGGTAGGACCAAAACAAATTTTACAAAAATACACTTGAACAGACAAATAAGAACAAAATAACAGTTAACAGTTAGTTAATGTGACCTTGAAAAAAATGTAGTATAATTTTATTGAGCATGAAGTTAAATGTAACAGCTATTCAAGTTGCAATACAAAAAACATAGCTACAATTTACTTTGCAGACGACAAGTCAACTACAATGTAATAAATTTATACCCTGTCTTTTAATCACAGTTCCAAATAACCCTACAAATTTGCGACAAATAATCTACAAAATTGAGTCAATATCACATTTTGCCAAAAAACATTTCAACACCAAAAAAACACTTGCAGAATATCTTTTGGCAAAAAAAATTAAACTACAAAACAGTGAGGACAAATAATTTTTTTTTTACCTTTAATGAAATTTTTTGAGGAATCAATTTTGTAGATTTTTTTGAGGGTTTCTTCTTTTTTTATTGTTTTGAGGGGGAAGGAGACACCTTTTGTTTTTTCGGAGTTTGAAGTTTGGGTGAATATTCTACAAAATCATCATTATCTACCATCAAGTCTTTCCCCTTGCGCTTACGTTGTTTGTCGACTTATTTTTCTACTCCGCTAGTATCAACATTGTGCAAATGCTTGCTTCGCATATTAGCACGGATTTGTCTTTGAGATGCACGACCTCTATCTTTTTCACTTGCATGGAGAGATTGTTGGTTTTTGGGTGGTGATTTAGGTGTTAAAACACCCAAATCAAAAGACGCAATATCGGGTAATACATCTTTTGATTGTTGTTTTTTGGAGTATTTGTTTTTTTCACCATTTCTGACTTGAATACAAATTTAGGGATTGAAACTGTGGGCGATTGAAAAGAAATTCTCGAACTGGAATTTAGGGATGTGCGATAATGGTGGAACAACTTCAACCAGAGAGAGAAATCGTGGGTTTTGATAAAAATCGTGGGGGGGGGGGGGGAGGGTAATTAAAACAGGGGAGGTAAATCGTGGGTTTTGATCGACAGAGAGAGGAAGCGTGTGGAGATATGATCTGAGAAGATACGGTTCCAAAAATCATGCCTACAATTAATGATGCTATAATTAAAGACTTAAATAGAATTATGGTACATAAATTGAAAGTTGGTATGCTTAAATGTTATAAACACAAACCTTAAACATGGGAGGTAATAAGGTTTGCTATATGATATTGATATGTAAAAATCCCTTCTTCTTTTAAATGATCTTTGATCTGCCTAAATTTTGAGTCAATAACTTATAGCCCGTTTGGCCTAGGTTCTAAATGCAGCTTATTTTGAGAAGTGTTTTTCTCAAAAGTACTTTAAGTACTTTTGGTGAGAAGTAGTTTTTGTTTGACTAATTAATTTAAAAAGCACTTTTGAGCAGTAATTAGTTTCTTGTCAAGCTTTTGAAATTGCTTGTGCTTTTCGTCAAAATCACTTTTTTTCCTTCCAAAATCTTGGCCATACACCTCAATTTTTTTGCCAATAGTGCTTTTGGCCAAAAAGAACACTTTTGGCCCAAAAAAAAGCTTGGCCAAATAGGCTATCACTCTTTTTAAGTGCATATTTCTTATGGATTTTAACATATCTACCATATAGCGAACCTTATTAACTCCCATGTTTAAGTTTGTATTTATTACATTTAAGCATACCAACTTTCAATTTATGTACCATAATTCTATTTAAGTCTTTGATTATAGCCTCATTAATTGTAAGGCTGATTTTTGGAACCGTATCTTCTCAGATCATATCTCCACACGCTTCTCTCTCTTTCTATCAAAACCCACGATTTACCTCCCCTGTTTTAATAGCCCTCCCCCCCCCCCCACGATTTTTATCAAAACCCACGATTTTTCTCTCTGTTTGAAGTTGTTCCACCATTATCGCACATCCCTAAATTCCAGTTCGAGAATTTCTTTTCAATCGCCCACAGTTTCAATCCCTAAATTTGTATTCAAGTCAGAAATGGTGAAAAAAGCAAATACTCCAAAAAACAACAATCAAAAGATGTATTACCGATATTGCGTCTTTTGATTTGGGTGTTTTAACACCTAAATCACCACCCAAAAACCAACAATCTCTCCATGCAAGTGAAAAAGATAGAGGTCGTGCATCTCCAAGACAAATCCGTGCTGATATGCGAAGCAAGCATTTGCACAATGTTGATGCTAGCGGAGTAGAAAAAGAAGTCGACAAACAACTAAGCGCAAGGGGAAAGACTTGATGGTAGATGATGATGATTTTGTAGATTATTCACCCAAACTTCAAACTCCGAAAAAATAAAAGGTGTCTCCTTCGTCCTCAAAACAATAAAAAAAGAAGAAACCCTAATAAAAATCTACAAAATTGGTTCCTCAAAAAATTTCATTAAAGGTAAACAATTTTTATTTGTCCTCACTATTTTGTAGTTTAATTTTTTTTGTCAAAAAATATTCTACAAGTGTTTTTTCGGTGTTGAAGTGTTTTTTGGATAATTGTGATATTGACTCAATTTTGTAGATTATTTATCGCAAATTTGTAGGGTTATTTGGAACTGTGGTTAAAAGATAGGATATAAATGTAGTTGATTTGTAGTCTGCAAAGTAAATTGTAGCTATGCTTTTTGTATTGCAACTTGTATAGCTGCTACATTTAACTTCATGCTCAATAAAATTATACTACATTTTTTTCAAGGTTACATTAAGTAACTGTTAACTATTATTTTGTTCTTAATTGTTTGTTCAAGTGTATTTTTGTAAAATTTGTTTTGGTCCTACCTTTGTAGATTATTTGGCTTAATTTTGTAGTTTAATTGGAGCATGCCTTTTGTACAATTTATAAATGTAGGTAGATTGTAGTTTAAATGTAGTCTGTTGATTAAAATAGTAGGTATGATATTTTACCTTCTATCTTGTAATGCTGAAATCTATAACGCCATTCTAACCGCAGTTAAAATACTTTTTTTGCAGAATGGACCTTTCTTTGCTCAACAAAATGTTGATTATGGTGTGCTCCGATTCCACAGCTTGTGTGATCCTACAATACCTAGCCAGATAAAGGCTTTACTATCCCCTAACCAATTACGTGTTTTCAAGAAAACGTGTTTTGGTTATTTATTAGATCTGCCCCCAATCTGTATGCAAAACCAGTCCATTCATCTTCTAATGAAGTATGAGTTGTCAAAGTCTACTGACAACTACTTTTCTGTTCTTTTAAATGGTAAAAAATTGATTTTTTCTTTGAGAGATTTTTGTTTGATTACTAGTTTTAATTGTTACAATAGTTTCTCAGACTATGGTTACAATTCGAACTATGTTAGCCATTTAATGACTACATATTTCCCTAACAAAGAAAGGGTTGAGCAATGACTTTTGAAAAATGTAACGACTAAGAAATCATGGACAAACGATGTGGATGGTGTACAATTATGCATCCTTTATATGTTGGAATTCTTTGTTTGTAATGTTACTTTGATAGACAAGTTTATGTTCTTTCTTATCGAGACTGGTAATTTTGAGTCGTACCCATGGGGTACAAAATCCTTCAAGCAGGTTATTGAATCTGTCCTACATCGTCTTAATCCCAACGTACATTCTTATCCTATACGTGGATGCTCATTAGCCTTACAAGTGTGGCTATACGAGTGTTGCTCAGCACCGAACTTGCTACACGGTGCTCTGAATCGATTCCTCGTATTTTAAGATAGTCAGCTACAAAGGGACAGATTTGGTTAACTGTAATTGAAGACAAGATCGTCAAGCCTGAGTGGCTCAAGGTTTTTTTTAACCTTTGTATAATTCTTCAATTACAGTTATAGTAACTACATTATATTTACATTTTTCTTTTCACTTGAATTAACTGTTACTTCCATAATTCAGTTCTTAAACATGGTTGAATCTGGAGAAGAGATTGGAGTGCTTATTCTCCCAGAGAAGATTAAATATGAAGATGAAGAGGTTGGTCAACCATCAAATGTCCCAACTGCTGCTTCTCCGACAGTTGAACCCGAAGAAGCTAATTCTCAAAATGCCATGGAATCTGTCAGTAGCAAGATCAGGAAGTTGGAAAAGAAGCTTGAGAAGGTATTGTGAGAAAATACAATATTTTGGTCATTATTTAGCACCACTTGAATTCATTCTTGCTACTTTGTAGTTTCTTTTTATTTAAGTGTAACTAATAGAATATTCTTACCAACTAATAGACATAATTAATTTTTAGGTTGATGGAAAGTTAGATCAGTTTAAGAAGGATGTTTTTGATGAACTCTCAAGCCTTCAAGAGTTCATAGATGAATCTTTGAAAAGTGTAATGAATGCTGTCAACAGGAGGAATGAATTGGATGAGTCTAAGGTAAGAATTTACATATAATTTATGCTAAGCCAGATAATACTTATGACAAAAAAACATTCTCAAATATTCCTCAAAAAATGTAGTTTGCTGGTAGTTCAACAAAATATAATGAACAAAATCAAGAAGACAAAAACAATCATTTTCAGTTCAATGTTGGTGCTCAACTCCGTGCAAGCACAAGTAATACAGGTATCTACATAATTCCTACATATATATCTACAAACTTCAAGAATTGCTAATAACTTTTTCACTTTGTTTTCAGCTCCCACTTCTCCTCAACATGTTCAACCACAAGTTGACTTGTATGCTGACTTCCAAGAAGCAGCTGAGGTAGCAAAAGAAGGTATTGTTTAATAATATAGTTTTTAATAGAAAATAGTTGATTATACACTAGTATAATGCTGTTAAGTATATCATTTTTTATGTAACAGATGTTGAAGACAACATTCTACAGTCACCAATTCATGGTGTAACAATGACTGAAGTTGTCCGTGAATGCCTTGAAAAAAAAAGAGGAGACTGGAGTTGTGCCTGAAGGAATTGAAAAGAAAGGTGTGACATTGGATGATTTTGAGCTTCTGGAAAACCTATCAGAGTTGGTCATGTATGGCGAGCCCATACAAGTTGATTCAACCCCCGTTCATCAAGGAAGAACAAGGTTACCCGGAAAACATGCACGATCACCATTCACTCCACTCTATAGTACTGAAGGCAGCACCTCGGTTGGGCCAAAATATTTTTACCTAAAGCACCCCTTCACAAGTGTTATATGTGAAGATGTTGATCCTGAGTAATAGATAGGTTCACAACCTGGTTATACCATTGCAGTGACAAAGCATCTAGGAGGTATGGTGCTTAAATTTACACTGTATGTATGTACTTGTTTTCTATATCTTTCAACCTTTTTAGACTTTAAAGTTGTAAATCTTTTTGAATTTTTTTTGTATTTGTTTCATTCTATTATTATTATAGGAGGAAAGATTTCTTTTCAAAGAAGGATAACCAAATCAATCCTTGGTTGGACTTGGGTTGTGAGAAAATTAATAAGGACTGGTTTTCCCTTGCTCACCCCGGACAAGTAATCAATAGCACAGTAAGTATATAGTTTATAATTGCAGTTTTGTCTTTAACTATGATGTTTAAATATAGTTATATTGTACACATCATATATATGTTACTATATTTATTCTTCAACTGTAAAATTTTGTTTTTTTGAACCTCATTCAGTCAGTATAAAAAAGAAGGTAATGTGTAGTTCTTATGTAATTATGATTGGTCAATTGTAGATATAGTACTTGTTTTCTATCTTTCATGCTACATGCAATCAAATTATATTTTATGATGCACTCCGGTTAACTGTTATATATCTGTAGTTATGGTGTTGTTAAAGTGAAGCAAGCTGATAGATTTATTCATAATTTCTAATTGTAGTTAATATGTAGTGATTTTGTTTATGTGATTGTCTACACTACAACTTATTGTAAATTGCACTTTTACTTTTGCAGCACATTGATGTTATTATGTACTATCTGAGAAAAAAGGGGAAATATGGCCCCAACATCCAAACTAGGTTTACAACAACCGATTGCTTGTTCAAGACAAAAATTGAAAGAATCTACGAGAAGTTCACTACTTCTCCACTGGATCAAAGGAATTTTGTTGTTAAAGCCGAGGATGATATTGGAGAATATATTATGGGCTATAGAATTCTTGCTAATGTAGCATGGGATCTTGTTGACTATGTGCTAATGCATGTTAACCTTGTGGAGAACTTTCATTGGTTGTTGCTAGTTTTTGACATAAAGGACCGGCAACTTTATGTTTATGATTCATTGGTGAGGGCAAAGTGTAATCAAACTGTTCAGACATTGGTTGACAAATTTTCAGTCATTGTTCCTCTTTATTTGTCATGCACTGGTTTCTATGGTAAACGCAAAGACATTGACTTCAAGACTACAAAGTCATACATAGAGAAACCAGTTACAGACTCTCGACATACAATGGATGGTTGCTGAGATTCCACAACAAAAGGAAGGCTCACTGTAAAAAACTAATCTCCCTTTTTATATGTTTAATAAATTTTTTTTTATCGTTTGGTATGTAATGAAAAATTCTCATATTCTGCAGGGATTGTGGTGTATTTGTGGCTTCTTTTGCAGAGTATATTAGCACCGGTGATTTGTCTATCCCAAAGGAAGATCTAACTGATATTGACCAACACCGTAGACGCTATGGAGCTCTATTGTGGGACTACGCCACAAAGAAGCTAAAAGATGGTTCAATCAGTGAGAGTCAGGTTACTGGCAGACTTGCAAGGAGGACGAGTGCACCGACAAAGAGTGAGAGGACTAAAATTCAACGAAAGAAGAAGTAGACTATTCCGTTCATATTTGGTAGTTGAATTTGAAAACAATGTAATCATTAAGTCATTTTGGTTGTAATCAATAATTTTTCTTGAATACATTATACTCGAGTATTTGAGCTATCTAATAACATTTTTGCCGTAACAGGTCTTATAATTTCACTTTAATGTTGGAGTTATTTTTATATAATACCTTCAGTTTCCATTTAATATGTTTATATAACTGTCAGTTCTTACATGGCATAAAAATGAAATGTATATAGGTCTCAGATAAATAATTTTGCCATTCCTTATCAATAGTTATCCTGGGAAAAAATAGTTTATCTACAATGACTACAATTTAACTGCAATTGCATATAAGTACAAACTGAACTACATATAACTACAATTGCACATAACTACAAATTGGAACGACAATGCTACCAACTAATATTGCAGTACATTTGCGCTGTATGAATGTTTTGTCCATTCGGCAACATGTGTGTTTTCGGCTAAAACTTCTTATCTTGAACAATGAAGAATCATGAATTGACGTTGCCTTGAAATGCCATTTGCAGTTTTAAGCTACACATACAAGCCAATATCTACAAAAAAATACAATATTCAGACATATTTAGTGAACACTACAATTAACTACAAAATGACTACAATTTAACTACAATTGCATATAACTACAATACATATAACTAAAATTGCATATAACTACAATTGCATATAACTACATTTTAACTACAAGTTCCCATTAGGTGATTTCCAGCACTACATTTAGAAAACACTTACAGTACATTATAACTACAATCTGCCAACAGTTTACATTCATTGTTTTCTTTATTAACATCGGACGTTTTCCATATGGCTTTTACAAAATTCTAACTATTCAATAAAAAAGTGAAAAGAATTGATGCTTGACAGAATACATAAAAAATGTAAATAGTGCAAACACTTAAATATATGGTTATACTTCTTTATTATCGTCAAAACGTAGAACAGTTACACAATAAATTCCGATAATTTGGGCTCACTAACATTTATTTTGAATAACTATTCTAACTACATGATATTCATTTCTTTTTCGGCGCATTCTTGCAAGTTCTTTTGTTATGCCCTTCACCTCCACAATTGCCACATGACACCTTGTACTTCTTTGAGTTTATTTCATCAAATGTTTTATATCTTTCCTTGTGAGGTCTACCTGGCTACCTTTTATCTCCCGCCGGTTGCTTTATTACCTCATCCAAAATATGTTGCGGAATATCCCATTTGGCTTCATCAGGAAGACGATTTACTGGCATTTCATAAGTAAGAAGAAGGCTCTTCGTTGTGTAATACGGAGAGCAATAGTTGTCAGGCCTTTCATTCCTATGCCTTAATGCTGCCAAAGCATGGGCACATGGTAGTTCATCAAGTTGGAATTGCCCACAGCTACATTTCTTGATTTCTAGACATATAATGTATCGCTTCACACCATCTAACACAGTATGTATATGATCTGTTGAAGCCCGCACCTACAATTCAAGACCAAACAGAAAATAATAATACATCAATCAGTTAACTAGGTTAGCAACAATCAGTTAGCTACAAATCAGCTACAAACAAACTATATATAAACGATAACTACATTTACCCACAATTTGACGATATTTTAACTACAAAATGGAAACACTGCAGCTACTACTATTTTTGTTTTTTCTCCTGCACCAAACAAGAATATATTACATTTAGTTTCTGTGATATGTATTGTTATCTTCCAATTTTTTGTTGAATTTGTGACCAAGGAATGTGAAAGTACCCTTTGCCTTCAATAACTTTTCTTTTGTCCAACGTTCTAGAATAGTCCTCATATACTCAAATAGATCAAATATTGGCAGCTCTCTTGCCTCTTTTGTTACAGCGTTCAACGACTCTGCAATGTTTGACGTCATAGTAAAAGTTCTATTCACCGTTGCATGTACTCTTGACCATCTATGATAGCCAATATCATATAGGTAAGACGATATACGTGGGTCTACCTCTTCAATCTTCATCATCCTTTCATTGAATTCATTCAGAGTATATGACCGTGCTGTAGCAAAGTACAATTCATGTAATTGTAGATGTGCCTTCCTGAATTTTGACCTTATATTTGTCCATATATGCCACATGCAAAAGTAGTGTGTCATGCCCGGATAGAGAACTGATGTTGCCTTCGATATACTCTCATGCCTATTTGAGACAACACACATTGAAGGCCTTTCACCATATGCCTCCTTGAATTGTTCAAAGAACCACTTCCAAGACGCGTCGTTTTCAGAATCAACAACAGCATATGCCAAGGGCGAAATAGAACCTACAATTTGTAGTCATAAAATAAGATTAATTATTAAATACAAATATATATTGAGAATTTGGGCAATTTAACTACATTGATTTATATAAATACTAACTAACTACAATATAACTACAATTTACATATATAGTTTAAACTGTCTACAAAATAACTACAAAATTATTGCATCTAGTACCTGCTACATCCATGGTGCTTGCTGTCAGCATAATACCCCTATATGCTGATTTTAAGAATGTCCCATCAACCACTACTGCCGGCCTACAATGTTGCCAACCATTTATTGATTACAAAGAGCAACAAATGCATACAAGAAACAATCATCTGCTGCCTTATTCAATTTAACAACAGAACCGAGATAATTCTTCTCAAGAATATAAAAATATTTTGGTAATCTGTTGTACGAGTCACACAGATTCCCTCTCAAAAACTTTAATGCTTTTTCCTTTGCTCTTTATGCTTGCATGTAGCTTAGGTTCACTCCATGTTCGGATAACATGTCAGTTTGTATGTCCTTTGGCGTGTAGACAGTCTTAGGATCACAATACTTTGGAACGACAATTCTACCAACTACTGTTGCAGTACATTTGCGCTGTATGAATGTTTCGTCCATTCGGCAGCATGTGTGTTGTCGGCTAAAACTTCTTATCTTGAACAATGAAGAATCATGAATTGACGTTGCCTTGAAATGCCATTTGCAGTTCTCAGCTACACATACAAGCGAGTAGCTACAAAAAAATGCAATATTCAGAAATAACTACATACAAGCCAGTAACTACAAAATGACTACAATTGCATAAACAAACCTATCTTCAATAATACAGTAATTTTTCAAATTTATAAATAACTACATACCTTCTATTACTTGATCTTTTCACTCTGAACTGGAACTTGTGCATAACTGCATAATTCTTCATTGCAACAGCTATTGTTTTCTTGTCCTGGTACACTTGTCCTTCTTCAATACATGTTTGCGTAGATTCAATTAGTATTTCACTTTGATATTCCTCTATAGCTGGTGAGGATGGAATTTCTAGTAACCTTAGTGATTCTGAAACCTGCAGACAATAGATTCACAAATGTAGTAACTATGTAGGTAAATTTGAAAGCAACATCGCTGTGTCATTTCCAGTACTATATCATCATCATAGTTTAATTGTAGATACATGTCGTTGAATCATAGATTAGTAGGTAACACAAAAACACTCAGCATTGTCGAATCAAACATACCTGTACTGATGCTTTCATTGGTGATTGCCAATTCCATATTGAAATCTCTTACGCTAATACATAAGGGATACGAACATAAGTTTTTATTCTCTTTTTTCGCTTTCATATATACACGAACTCCCATATCATTCCTAATCTCCAATGGAGGACAATTATCACTGACAATGTATTTTATTTCTATAATTTTATCCGATGTATCAATCGATAATTGTTCTGCAATTGTAGATTGGAGAATTCCATAGCTTGCATTATCATCTACCAAAATGGCATCAACTTCAAAATCTCGGAATCTACCGTAGTTATCCCAATAACCATTCGATTTCAGCATTATTGGGATTTTTGACATAATTTTGTGTAGTTGATAGAAATACAGACGAAGAACAGATTTTGATTCGTCAATTTTTGTACTGATGACGACGAACAGCTGTATTCGACAATACGACAATTTCTGTGCTGATTTCGACGAAGAGCTGTAATCAACAATTAGAGTATTTTTGTACTGATTTCGACGAAGAACAGATTTAGATTCGACTATTTGTGTATTGATGTAGACGAAGAACAGATTTAGATTCTAGAATTTCTATACTGATGTAGAAGAACTGTATTCAACAATTTGGAAGTTCTACAATTTGATTGAGTTACAGATGAGAGCTATGTTTCTGTAACAGAATGAGAGAATCACACTGGTTTATGATTTTTTTCCGTTTTCAACCTCTCATATAATTGTGACAGAATCACATTAATTCTGGTAGCTACAAAAGTGGCGCTATTTTAGGATAGAATTCAGCTATTTTTGATTTGGTACAATTTTTATAAACAAAACATGGTATAGGCGGATAAATACCAAATCATACACAACTTTTGTAATAAGATTTGCTATATGGTATATATAGGTAAAAATCCCAAAGAAGAATTATAGGTTGATCCTGGACCATCTTACATTGAACATTTAACAAACTGACCAGTACCTCAAGGGCCCAGAGGCGGACCTACATGTATGGTAGAGGGGTCATAAGACCACGTAAATATCGAATTTTTTTTGTATATATGTATTATATGTATATATAACTTGAGAAGTAGCTTTATATTTAATTGTGCATCCTAAAACACAAAAGCATTATGGGGACACTGGTCAAATGCACTGCTTACTTTCATTTGTATGTACTGGGTTGGAATCTGGACTCCCTTACCCTCCTTTAATAAATTTCCTTTTGTTATATCTTGCTTTTTAGCTTAGGATTCAACCTCATTTTTGTCTTTTAATTATTTTTTCAAATGTTTTTTGTTTTGATAAAGCTCTAGCCTTAAAAACTCTAAATCACTTCCCTCTTTCCTCTTCCCAAACTACATACCCAACTTCACTTCCGAACTCACTTATATATGTCAGTAATTATTGAAAGTTTGTCGGTATCCGGCGGGATCCAACAACTATTTGTAAAGTTCTCCACTAATAGTACTCCCGTCATCTTTAAATTCTGGGTCCACCTCTACAAGGGCCTGACATGATCATACATATAGAGACCGCAAACAATAATGTCCACACACTTATTTTCTGTCAGGTAAAGCAGCTGTTTAATATCTTACAAGTGATTTCTCATCAATTATCAAAATTTGTCACTTGTTTCTTTCTGCGGCTTATTTGACTTGAATGAGTCAGGAAGTGGTAATATTTAAAACATGTGAGAATTCTAAGTTAGAGAGCCTAATGTCATGAACCGCCACATCAACGTGCAACGTAGATGTCACTTGACATATATATATTTTCATATGGAATAGTTACATAAGTTAGGGACTAGATCTTGGTGGTATATTCTAGAACTATGGAGAATTTCCTTGGAAATATTTTAGATATTTGTGCACTTGTAGGAAGATTCTACAGAAATATAGAGATTTCCTTAGGAAGACCCTAGAGCCCTATAGAATTGTTAGGAAAGTCTTTAGAAGATTTTAGCTATGTAGAATATTCTAGAGAAAGGAATTATTTGTAAATACAGGACTTGTAGAACAATTATTATTTGCATAGTAGCCTCTAGGTGATTAGTATAAATAGGGGTCATTCATTTGCAATTCATCAACTAAGCAAACAATTCAAGTTCTCTCTAATACAAAGCTTCCTTTAACAATTCTCTTGTGATTCTTTCCTCCATTCTCTTAGCGATCTTGAGTGTAGTAAGAATGACTTGGCATATTAAGAACGAGAGCAAGTTATGCAAGATCATGATGAAGTCGTCAAGTGTCGCACGTGTACTTAGTTAAAAACTAAGGACGTGACAATGTGGTATCAGAGTAAAAGTTATGACTAAAAAATGTTTGAAAGAATACAAGAGATCGCTAGAAGGAAGTTTTGTAAGGAACTATGGTTAGAATTACCAAGGGCTTTGTATTTGCGGAAGGGATCAACGTGAAGGTTCTTAATTTTTTACCACACCCAAATTCTATACTAGTTAGTGTAAATATTTCTTTTACGTCTAATCTTGATATTTTAAAACTTTTATCTTACTCTTTGTAGGTTTTATTTTAGAAAAAAAAAACATATACTAACTATATATTCACATTCTTAGAGTATAAGTTGTACTCATAGTTTTAAATAAAAGATTTAAAAAAAAAAAATCTAATTAGAGTTTTTAATGTAAGCCATAGTATTTTTCCTAGTATAATTTAAACTACAATGTAAATATTTAATTTTCTTATGTATATAATATTTAAGTATAAGGTAGCTAACTAATATTTTTAACTATGCATTTTACTTTCTAATTTCTTCATTAATAAAGAATAAGTAAAAGTTTAAACAAAAAAAATAAAAAGAAGAAAAACTAACGAAAAGCAAAAATAAAAAAGGCAAAGCAAATAATAATAATAATAATAATAATAATAATAATAATAATAATAATAATAATAATAATAATAATATAACATAAAAGGGATAAATCTTGAAAGATTCAAACAAAAATTATCCTACTCCAACTCTAACTCTTACCTCTTACATACCACTCACATTCCCTTTATAAAAGGGAGACATATCAACAACAACAACAACCCAGTATGAGGGTAGTATGTACGCAGACCTTACCCCTATCCTGGGGTAGAGAGGCTGTTTCCAAATAGACCCCCGGCATCATTCCCTCTAAGTACTTCCCATCTTGCTCTTGGGGAGACTCGAACTAACAACCTCTCGATTGAAAATTTGGGTTGCTTACCATCAGAGCAACCGCTCTTGTCAAAAGGAAGGCATATCATAAACTAAAAAAAAAAAGAGGAAATGTTGAAAGAAAAAAAAAAGCAGAGAAAATAAACGGAAGAAACCCCAGAGAAAAAGAAAGGAACGATAAAAAGCAGCAAAACAGAAAACAAGAAAAGAAGAAGTAAAGGAAGAAATGAAAAAAAAGGAAAAAAAAAAAGCAACCAAAAAAAAAAGAAGAGACAAAATAAAAGAACGAAACGATTGAACGTGAAAGAAAGGAAGAGAGTTTTGGAGACGGAGTTTGGGATTTCGTTCGCAGTTCTAAAAAAGTTAGTATTGTTAGCTTTGGAAATCAGCAGTTGTAGCCGTAATTTTGTTGAAATCTTCAATAAAAAAGATTTATCTATATCTCTTTTATATTTGGATCATACATGGTTAGATATGTTTGCTGATATCTTTTGCGTCATTTTATGTTTAAGAATTTGAGAAGTTTTTATCATATTCGATTTATGCATTCTCAATATTGTTTAGTATGAAGTTTGCAAAAAATATCGTTTAAAAGAGGACGACTTCTATGATAATTAGTAGATTCTTAGGTGAGTTTATTTTAATCTTTAATTTTAGATTTCCATGACAATTAAAAATTTTGTTCGATCTAATGTATATCGCTTGATTGTTTGCGACCTTAGTAAAATAATAACTAAGACGAGTTCTTTTTATTTTTTCTCTTTCTTTCAGTTTTAATTAGGAGGAGTGCCTAAAGAAATTTTTTTTACTTCGTTATAGTTTTGTTTATTTCTCTTAGAAGTTTTATTTATATTTTTGTTATAAAATAATGTGATTGACAAAATTTTGGTGGAACATGTGTTAGTTTATTATTTGAGTTGCTGAAATTTTAGTTCTTAATAGTTAAATCAAATTCATGTTCATATAGATGTGTATATCAAATTACGGCAAGTTAGTCACACGGAACAATATGATAGTTATATAATATTATTTTTTTATATTAAGTTCTATTGATAAATGTGGCTGGAATTTACATATTTTTTTGTTTAAATATCTCCAGATACTGATAAATCCAATATTATGTAGGTTTGTTTAAATTATAACGCATCAATAGCAAGCTTCGTTAATTTGGTTCTATCTTCTAGGCCAATGGTCATCTCTTAGTTATATTTTACTTTAAAACCTTAAGATTTATTATAATAGTTAAAAAATAACAATAATAAAATAGATAAATAAATATAATACTCTAAAAATGCCAGAAAATTTTTAGATGCACTTTAAAATACTAGCTCATGTGTTCATACCTGAACCTTGGATTGATAAGCTTAAATAATAAAAGGATCATCGGCGCATTCCGCGTCTTGATACTTTTTCAATAAAAAATAATTATGTTTTAACCATGTGTACATTTCGTACCTTATTTTAATATTTAATTTCAAGGAGGTACCTTGTGTGCGTATCGCATCTTGGTCAAAATAATTAATAAATAATATAATAAAATAAGTGAAGCGGTAATAAATAAGCCATAATCCATAAAAATACAAGAATAGCTAAAAAAATTGATTTAAGCCTTACATTAATCAATAAAAGCGACCGTGCTAGATTCACGGGACTCGAAGGGTGCCTTATACCTTCCATTCGGTCAATAGAATTCCTTACTCAGTCTTCTGTTTTCGTAGACCATAAATTAAGAGTCAAACCTTCCTTTTGAAAATGGATTCAATAAAAGGTGACTTGGAACACCAAAACTCAATTCCAAGTGGCGACTCTAAATAATAAATAATCCCTTTTCAAAACGTCACTTTAATTTGAAAAATTCTTCTAACTCAACCCGTAATAGGGCCGTGCGAAAAAAGATAGGTGTGACAACCGTGGCGACTCTGCTCGGGACTATTTAATAAGAATTCGAGCTTTGTATATTGATTCTTGTTTGGCTTTTATCATGTTTTGGATATTATCGTGTTTGGAAGCCCAATGTGCTATTTGTCGCTTATTTACCGCTTTAATATTTATTTGAACCATGATATAAATTATACCCTCTCTCGCACCCCTCTGAGTCTTCTGATAGATAGTTATGTTATGTTTGCCTACCAGCATCACAAAACTTTTGTCTTGAGATAAAGCCAGTTATCCTACCAACTTCTGGTGAAGGATTTAGTCACACATGTTTAGGCGGGAGAGCCGTTAGCTAGCCAGTGTTGTTCTACTAGTGGTGATGCTTGGCGTTCCTCGGCTCGGGTTGTCCACCCGGGTAAGCTAAGTCTAGATACCATCTCCTTTAGGATTTGAAAACTTAGAAGAACAAGCCACAAGCAATGAATATCCCTAGTAGGTTACGCTTTATTTGCATCATGTGCATTGAACTTAGCGGGAATCGGCACAGGGGCCGGGCCCGTCTAGGACAGGTACCAATTTTTTGGACCAACACGATCATATTTATGTGCTATATGTAACGTTATTTGGTAGGATTCGTTCAAATGTTGACCGACTTTACGATAGAATTAAACACGATCATAAATTTTTTTAAATTAAATTTTGGAAGGTTTTGGTATACAAACTAACACTTTTCAAAATAATTTTCTTTTTTAGTTATTTTAACCGAACTACGCGAGTTTGATTCTTACCGGATTTGAGCTACATAGGCAATCTTCATCAGGTTCAACCCCATTTTAAATAAACGTATGAAGAAAAAAAACGAGTAAAAAAGGTGTTCTTATGGACTATTAGCTATTATTTTTATTTTCTCAAATATTGATAATATAGTCAATTTTTCAAGTTTTTAACCAGTTTTGCTCTTGCATCCGGTCTTTTTGTCGAAATAGCCTTGAAACCTGCATCGAAAATGCGAAATGGGAGGCAAGTTTTATTTTTATTTGTTTTTTTTACAAAACAAAAAAAAATTATTTGGGCATTTTATTTTTTTATGACTATTACTAATTTTTTAGTCCCACAGTTCGGTTTTTATTTTTTTTAGAGTCAAACCCAAGAACTCAGAGTTTTTGTGTCAATAGTATATTTAACTAAAACCTAACCATTGTCTGGATAAAAAGGTGCATCATTAGTGGGCAAAGAGGTAAATCTGAAAAGAGACCCAGATAAGAAGGGATACTGGATTTTTTTGTTGTTGATCAGATACCACAATTATTGTGGGATTGGTGGAGAGATTTTAAGAATATGAGCGAAACCAAATAAAGGAGTACTTGGTATATTTGGTTCACATGATGACGATTAAGCCTAGGAGGGATGTGATCGAAGTTTTGATTCCGTATTGGGATCCTGAAAATAATGTGTTCCATTTTACTGACTATGAGATGACTCTGGTCTTGGAGGAAATCGCCTATTTCCAAGGGTGGGGCCGTAATCTTCACCGCCAGAGACCCATAGTGCCAAAAAATATGATTGATGGTAAGTTTCTGAAGTTCTTGAACATAAACTATGGACATTATGAAGGTTTCAGAGGCAATTTAGTTAAGTTGGGATTTTTGTTTCATTTGTACGGCCTCGAATGCAATTTTGAAAGGAATGTGGGAAAACTGTAATCAAAGGAAGACAAGGAAACATGGAAGATACACAGAAGGTTTGCATTTATGGTTGCTTTTTTGGGGCGTATAGTTTTTTTCGGAAAGGGAAGGACGTATTGACATCCGGTTGGCAGGTGTAGTTGAGGCGCTGACCTCAAAAGGGGACCATTATACTTTGGTCCCTATGATTCTTTCTTCCATTTTTCGTGCTTTAACTGGATGTAAATTGGGCGCACGAAACTTTGATGGCTGCAACATTTGCTACAAATATGATTTTTGGAGCATTTTTATCGTCATCCTATGATCTCTAATTTTAGTGATCTCTGGCCCAATAACACTTTTGATCACCAGAAAAGAATTGAAAAATGTAACTTACCTGAAGGGATTAACGCCTGGAAAGAACTACTTCTTACTTTGTCCGCAAAATAGATCACATGGAATTACGATTGGTTTTCCTCGAAAGAGGTCATTTGAATTTGCATACCATTATTTGGTTATAGGATTGGATGGTGTTCAGCCTTATGCTCTACTTCGGGTAATGCGCTAGCTTGCATGACGACAGGAGGTGACACCAACAAGAGATATGAGCAAGTTCTGTTATGATTTTGGTAAAGATCAACCTCATGACAAAGGGGAAATTATGAAAATTTGGTATGCAAGTAAAGTTATGGAGTTCAATAAGATGATAGAGGACCGAGATCATGGGAGGTGATCCCTGAATATATTACTTGGTTTCATGATCCTTCGTCGTTTAGATATAAGCCTGAGGGGTCGAACAGGAGGAGAAATGATCAAAGAACTATAGAAAAGCTGAAAGGGGAATTGGAGTATGCTCAGATGATAATAGCCAAACAAAAAGGCCAGCATCAGGCAGAAGTCGCTCATATTCGTTAAACATTGAGAATGATTATCAATCTGCTTTGCGGGTCACGGATAAAGATTTAAAGCATGCTAAATATGAGGCAGCCAACTTAGAATAAGAACTGGCAAACACGATTGGTTTAGTCAGAAGAGTGGAGGCGAACACAAATACTGAATTACATAAGTTGCAAGAAGACTTGAGTATCATTGAAGAAGATGCGCACCAGCAACAACTGGAGTTTGATTAGCAGAAATAGCAGTTTAAAACAGAAAGGGCCCACTCGATACGCTCAAAGAGTCATCCTTATGCACAATTAGAAGAAATAAAAAGGTAGAAGAGGGGTCATCAGCACACAGATTTTGAGGAAGAGCAGCGTCAGTGGATGATTGAGAGAGGTGTGTTAAACCATCGCATTGAAGAATATGAGGGACGTGAGGCTCAGATGGGGCATACCCTCAACACTACCCATATGTGGTTGCAGAATTGTCACATGAGTATGGGCCAAGCTAGAGAGCAGGTACTTCGATTGGCAGAAAAAGCATAATATGTTCATGATGATCATCGTCGTCTAAACAATGAGGAAGTTGGTCAACAAGCACGTGTCCTCATTCCACAGTTGTCGATGGTGTTTCAGGATTTGTACGAGACTTTAGGGGGACAGTGGAGGCCAAGAGATGCAGACAATTGATGATATGAGTTTAAGCAAGAAGACTATTGAAGCTTAAATTTTTAGTGCAGTCCATTAGTTCTTAGTTTCATTTATTTGTCGCACTTTTAATTTTGGAGATTTTTTTTTATTATTATCAAAGTTTTTTTTATTCCAATTATGTTTATGTCTATATTTCCTTTTCTCTCATTCTAAAAAAACAAAATATAATTGAAAAACATTATAGTTTGTTTTATTTATTTTTAAAAAAGAAGAAGAAGTCATTAGAATTGTTATTATTTCTCCTGAACTACGCGATGAGCTGATTCATGCGACGTCATAATACGTAGGCAATCCCTATCGGATGCGATCACAACAATAATTAATCTGAAAAAAATGATGAAAAAATAAAACAAAATAAAATAAAAGAGCAGTAAGTTCAAAAGGAAATAAACCAACAAGCCGGGATGAAGCATGAAGCCTTCCAATATCATTTTTGAAATGAAAATGGCATTAGGTGCATGGCATACAATGTGTGATTAATATATGAAAAATGCCTAACTCTAACACGTTTGTTGTTTGTTATTTCTAAAGAGATAAGGGTAAACAGAGGTGGTTGGTTTATGGTTTAAACTGACGACTCACTCTTGCAACACGAGGTCAAAAGAAAAAAGTAAAATGGAAAATAATAGTGAGAATGATTCAGATAATGATGATGTCCATGGACAATTGGTCGAACAAGGTTCAAGACTGGTTGAAGAAGTAAGAGTGTTGAAACAACAATTAGCAGATATGTACCAAGCATGGGTGAATGGACAAGCACCACCCTCACTATCTATGGAGCTTTGAATAATCTTCATAATGTTTCAGTTGCTAATCAAGAGCCTATCTCCATAATAAGTAACCCATTTTACCAACCTGGATTCAGTCCGAGCATTAACCTCCCAACTATCCCCAGTACGTCCATTCCACGTCCTCCAGTCGCATCCTTCAGAAATGACCCACATATTGTACTCATTCCTCAACCGGCTCTCGCTCAAAAGCTTAACAATGATCCACAATTGAATGCTCATGATACCTAACATTACTCTCCAGAACTGATTATCAAGGTTCCAAATTCATACAATCATACTCCTCTGAACATGTTCCAGTCGAGGTCGAAAAGCCCAACAAGAATATGGAACAAGAGGAAATGACCAGAAAAGTGAAGAGTTTGGAAAAAACCATGAGAAACATACAGGGTTTGGGAGGCCACAAGAGTGTTTCGTTCAATGATTTATGCATATTTCCCCATGTTCATTTGCCACCTGGATGCAAGACTCCTAAGTTTGACAAGTATGATGGTCACGGTGATCCTATGGCCCACTTGAAGAGATATTGTAACCAATTGAGGGGAGAAGGGGGCAAAGAAGAATTACTCATGGCTTATTTTGGGGAAAGTTTGACAGGAATTGCTTCAGAGTGGTTCATAGATCAAGACATATCTCACAGGCACGTTTGGAACGACATGGCTCAAGATTTTGTCCAACAATTTCAGTACAATATTGATATAGTGCCAGAACGCTCCTCTCTTGTCAACATAAAGAAGAAATCTACAGAAATCTTAAGAGAATATGCAATCAAGTGGAGCGAGAAGGCTGATAGGGTCAAACCACCAATGAAAGAGGCAGAAATTATTGACTACTTTCTCCAAGCTCAGGATCCTAATTACCTCCATTATATGTTGGCCGCCATTGGTAAGCCTTTTGCCGAGGCGATTAAGACTGGTGAAATAGTTGAGAATGGCATGAAGTCGGGCAAAATGGTGAGTCAGGCAGCCCTTAAGGCGACCATGCTAGCAATTCAAAGCTGGTCAGGCAGTTTTGGAAATCGGAAAAAGAAGTAGGAAGGATCCATGATGGCGTCTGGATTCGGTGGAGTTCAAAGAGGAATAGTTCCTTCATACGTGCAATTCCAACAAGGACAATCCAATTCTCCTCAACATTATTATCCGCCTCAGGGTCCCCGATACTCATTTCCCTCGCAACAATACACAGTGTATAATGCTCAGGCTTATGCTAGGCCTCCCAATCACTAATAATGGCGAGCATCGATTCCACAAGGCTCTCGTCAACTCCGGCAAAATTTTCAGGCACCATATAATCCTCGTCCCAGACAGGAATATGTGAGAGAACATGAGACAAAGAAAGAGTTCACCCCAATTAGAGGATCGTATACAAGACTATTTCGAAAGTTGATGCAGCTGAAATTGATTGAACCTATCATGCCACGTTACGTGAATCCTAATTCAATCCAATGTGAGATGGGAGTATCATTCTAATACTCAAGGTCATAGTACTGAAATTTTTTGGACATTAAAGAAAGCCATTGAAAATTTGATTGAAGCAAAGGCAATTGTGGCGACAAACAATGAAGATACTCTTAATATCACAAACAATCTGCTCCCAGCTCATGATAATACACATTTTATTAGGATGATTTGTGATGATCGTGATTATAAGAAATCTAGCAAGACTGAGATGATTGTTGGAACCATAGGGCCAAAGCCAAAATTTATAGTTAGCCCGCCGCAATTGGCACCGTTGATTGTGAAAGGTGCAAGTTCTAGTTCAAACTTGGCAGGTTTTGAAAAAACGGTTCTATTTGTCCCTGGAAGCACAAAAATAATTGAGGTTCAATTGGGTGGGCCAAAACATTATATACTTGGGGGCATTTAAAAGATTGTTCAGAATAATGCTTTGAGAAATATAACAGAGCCAGTTGTGATTCGACCTGTTGCACAAATTCCAGTGTCGAACCCAAAAGCTATTCCCTGGATTTATAATAAGACTGTAATGACATACAAAGGAAAATAGATAGTGGAAGAAATAGATGAAATGGGAGGCTTGACTCGCTCTGGAAGGTGCTATATGACAGGTAAGAAATTGTTGTTCATGAGGAGGACGACTCATCCGTCTATAATGACACGTCCATTCCATGTATCAAGGCTAAGGAAGGATGTGAATCCCTCATATATCAAACTTTTGAGGTGATTGAGGTAGACCAAGTGGAAAGAGGAAAACCAATTCTGCATCCCGATCTTTCAGCCACATCTATGATGGTAGCTTCACTGATGTTGAGGAACGGCTATGAACCAGGAAAAGGATTAGGATAATTTCTTTAAGGAATTGTGAACCCCATTGCTCCCTTTTCGAAGAAGGATACCTTTGGCTTGGGTTTTAAACCAACATCATCTGGCATAAACAGAGCCAATGCCCGCAAAAAGAATGGTTGGAATTTGTCAAAACTAATCCCTCACATTGCCCACTCTTTTGCCAAGCCACAATATGAAGAAGTCCAAAATATTTCTACTCAATATGACATTGATGAAGTTTGCCAGGGTCTCAAGGAGATGTTCTATGGAATCAACATAGTTCTATTTGGTGAGGGCCCTAGCCGTGCAAGTGTTCAGCTGATTGGCCCAGATACCTCGCTCGACAACTGGGGAGCAACTCCTCTTCCATCAGGAAGGAGTCTTGGTAGTCTGTTTTGTCGCTTTTTCTGTATTTGGATTATTTTTAGGGTTGTAATCCATATACTTTAGTTTAATTGCGTTGCTTTGATGTTAACCCTTCTATCCTTTCAAATTCAATGAAATTCTAGTTTCATAGTAGAATTCTATCTTTCCTTTCCCTAATTTTTGTTAATTTCTTATCTTTTTCTGTTTCGTTAATGTTGGCTTTAAAAACATGACATGCACGCGGAATTCATGCCTAGATCATAAAAGTTTGTCTCATATCGAAATAATGATGTTAGTATTTATGCCCGTCACTAGAGGGGGGGGGGGGGTGAATAGTAAGGCACGAGAATGTCGATAAATTTTGCGGAATTAAAATTGCAGGAGTAAAGTAAGTGCAGTAATTAAAAGAGTAAGGAGAGGACACACCGAATTTATATTGGTTCACCACGTGTGGTTTGTCCAGTCTCCCGAGAGACTCTCTCGAGTTTACACTAACTCCATTTAGCGTACGGGTGCCTAACAAACCGTTGCACTTGCTCGTAGATGTACACTCTACAAGACTTCAACTTGCTCGAGGATACCTCACCTCAAGACTTCACACACTAAGATTGAAGGTACTTAGCAAACCCAACGCTCAATGAGAAGGTGTGGTCTTTTCAAGAACCTTTCTCTTTTACAACAAGAACTCTCTTAGAAGAGTAGATAAAGAGATACAATATAAGCTCTATGAACAACACAAAGTTGTCTCTCAAATGGCTCAACAAAAGCTCTAAATATGATGCATAAATGTTATCAATATGTTCAAGAATAATGAGAGATGTTGTTCTTTCCAAATGAGTTCAAATGACCTCTATTTATAGGGTTTAGAGGTGATATGTCCGTTGCTCAATATTTAAATAATAATACTCAATTCTGACAGAATAATCGATTATTACATTTACATAAACGATTATCTTATTAAAACGGTCAAAAAACTAGTCGTTGGAAGGCAACGGAAATGAGAATAATCGACTATTGAAACTTGATAATCGATTATCCTACTTCTCTGGAATTTCCAGCAAAGCTGGAATATACCAGAATCAAAGCTGGAATATACCAGAATATACCAGAATCGAAAACTTACTTCAAAAACCATTTTGGTTAAAATGAAAACGTTTAAATCATTTTGTTTGAAGTATATTAAAAATGTTTATGATATATATGATTTAATAAAATGATTTTATGCATATTAATGATGACCTATGTTGAGCCAAAAGACGAGATAACTTAAATGTTGCTCTTACATTGGTTCTACCTAACGACCTACGCCTTGGGTCTTCGGTCTTTAACTTTTGAGCTCGTCTTGGCTTGTCTAAGCAATCCCTTCATCAATATGCTTCTTGGCATCCAATCTTGATTGTTTGATTCATCATCATTGATTCGTCAACCATCTCGATCGTTTGATAATGCATCTTCATCGTTTGTCATACAATATCGTTGTTTGACAATTGACTTCATTGTTTGTCATTCATCAAAGCCTATACCTGGAAATCATGCTAATACAGCCAAAGCACACATATCAAATATATCAATGATTTCCAAACGAGGTTAAACGAGGTCTTACAATTTCCCCCTTTTTGATAATGACAAACAATAGGAGATATGCATATCGGATTCCCCCTAAAGACATGCTATATCTCAACATATAAGTCATGCAAAATATTCCCCATTAATTGAGTATTCCCCCTCAAATAAGGCATACTAAAAAGTAGAGACATTCCCCTTATTAGATGCATATCGCCTAAGCTCTTCCCCCTTTTTGGCATTAGGAAAAAGATTATATAAAGCCTACTTCCCCCTTTTGATACTTCCCCCTTTTGGGTATACAAACTGTTAGTGTCAAAAATAAAATAGGAAATAGAATGAGGAATATACATGATGACGATTTTCAAATAATTAAGAATCATACCAACATAAAATGATACCAAATATTAGTAAAAACATAACAACCATATTAAAGGTTATTTTTAGCAAATCATATTACTTGAAAACATATCAACTGTTAATATTTAACAAACCAATAGTTTTATTAAAAACATGAATCATTTATTTTTCAAGAATATACCAACTGTTATTCAAACCATAAATAATATTCATCAAAACATGAATCAATCATTATTTTTAATAAAAATAATTGATACCAATTGTTATTCAAAATAAAAGTTATCAAAACATGAATCAACAAAAATAGTTGATACCAATTGTTAACAAAGACATATCAATCGTTAACACATATCAACTATTACGTTTTTATCAAAAATATGATAACTAACCGAAATTCCCCCTCGATGCAATAAGGTTTCGGTCTTGGTGCATCTACTACAATATTGTAGTCTTCAAGCACACCTGCAAACGTACCTAAAAATAGGTTTTAGGTACCCAAACACTTTTGGGACCTTGGGGGTTAGGCAAATAATAATCATAGCTAAAAGATAAATTCCTATATTTTGCAAAACATACGGGTGCTATGTGTCCTACCCGGTTGCAATAATGACATATTTCATTCAGGTTGTGCATATGTCTTGGTTGAGCCAAAAACGTTCTAGGTGATCTAAAGTCGTTATTCCTAGAAGCGTTGAAATTCCTAGAGTCATTTCTAGGCGGTCTAAAATGATTAATTCTAGACTCATTAATAAAATTCCTAGAATCATTTCTAGGTGGTCTAAAATGATTAATGCTAGACTCATTTACAAAATTCCTAGAATTATTTCTAGGTTGTGCATCACAATTTCTAACATGATTCTTATTCTTTTTACGCCTTTTATTTTTCCTGGGCCTTTTCTTTTTAATTTCTTCAACTATTTTAGGATTGTCTACACTACGTTTTTCTAGTGTGTTCATCTTCATGCATCTCCTTAATTTTATTTTTAAGATCAATAATATCATTTTTCTAAAAATTTATTTTCCTCTCCTAAAACGTTAATTTTAGCCTTGGCCTCTTTGGAGATATTTGAAGTCTTTTTCAATTCACCATATAATTCATGAAAAGATTGTTGTAATTCTTTAAACGAGTAAGAGTTAGAAGTACTTACCTCTTCTTCCGCGTTAGCCATGAGGCATAAGGCGGCAGTTTCATCACCAGAGCTGTCCGAATCCCATGTCACGCGCCTTTGGTGTTTCTTATTCTTCTTGTCCTTGGGTTTTGGACAATGTGACTTGGTGTGGCCAAGTTTTCCACAATTATGGCATGAAGGACTTGGTTCTTCCTTCTTCATTTCCTTCTTCATAAACTTATAAAACTTTTCAATTAAATCGTTGGAAATAGTATCATCATCGCTTTCCGAATCACTTAATTCTACTCTTTTAGAAGATGAGGCTTTGAAGGCAATACCTGGACTTTTCTAATCTCCAAATAAAGGTTTACGAATTGTGCTTTCATAAGTTTTGAGGTTACATCTTAGTCCATCAATTGTGACGTCCGTGATTCCTATCGACTCTTGGATGGCATTGGCTTTGGAACGCCATTCGGGAGTGAGACTCCGTAGGATTTTTCGAACAAGATCTTTGTTTGAATATACTTTCCCAAGAGCATGGAGATCGTTGATGATCACTGAGAATCGATCAAACATATCATCGATGCTTTCAGGCTCCTTCATTCTAAAGAGTTCATATTCATGTGTTAGAAAATCAACTCTAGCTTCTCGGACTTGAGGCGTACCTTCATAAGTGATTTCAAGCTTATCCCACATCTCTTTGGCGGTTGTGCAACAAGAGATCTTCCGATAGTCATCCGTATTCATGGCACAATACAACATATTGATGGCCTTTGCGTTATTTTCAACCTTCTTGATGTCTTCGGCATTATATTCATCTTCCTCATTTGGAACCATGATTTCCCCAACTTTCTTTGTCGGCATTTGTTCACCGTTCTTGATGATGTGCCATAATCGAAAGTTATTTGATTGGATGAATATTCTCATCCTCTCTTTCCAATATGTATAATTGGTTCCATCAAATAGTGGAGGCCTAATGGTAGAGTGTCCTTCGCTCATCATACCTGCGTTCAACATTCTCAACAAAAAAATATATATCGTTCTCTCAACCGGTTAAGTTTTCAGAGAGTTAGGCTCTAATACCAACTGTTAGTATTTATGCCCGTCACTAGAGGGGGGGGGGGGGTGAATAGTGAGGCACGAGAATGTCGATAAATTTTGCGGAATTAAAATTGCAGGAGTAAAGTAAGTGCAGTAATTAAAAGAGTAAGGAGAGGACACACCGAATTTATACTGGTTCACCACAACGTGTCGTTAGTCCAGTCTCCCGAGAGACTCTCTCGAGTTTACACTAACTCCGTTAAGCTTACGGGTGCCTAACAAACCGTTACACTTGCTCGTAGATGTACGCTCTACAAGACTTCAACTTGCTCGAGGATACCTCACCTCAAGACTTCACACACTAAGATTGAAGGTACTTAGCAAATCCAACGCTCAATGAGAAGGTGTGGTCTTCTCAAGAACCTTTCTCTTTTACAACAAGAACTCTCTAAGAAGAGTAGATAAAGAGATACAATATAAGCTCTATGAACAACACAAAGTTGTCTTTCAAATGGCTCAACAAAAGCACTAAATATGATGCATAAATGTTATCAATATGTTCAAGAATAATGAGAGATGTTGTTCCTTCAAAATGAGTTCAAATGACCTCTATTTATAGAGTTTAGAGGTGATATGTACGTTGCTCAATATTTAAACAATAATACTCAATTCTGACAGAATAATCGATTATTACATTTACATAATCAATTATCTTATTAAACGGTAAAAAAACTAGTCGTTGGAAGGCAACGGACATGAGAATAATCGACTATTGAAACTTGATAATCGATTATCCTACTTCTCTGGAATTTCCAGCAAAGCTGGAATATACCATAATCGAAAACTTACTTCAAAAACCATTTTGGTTAAAATGAAAACGTTAAAATTATTTTATTTGAAGTATATTAGGAATGTTTATGATATATATGACTTAATAAAATGATTTTATGCATATTAATGATGACCTATGTTGAGCCAAAAGACGAGATAACTTAAATGTTGCTCTTACATTGGTTCTACCTAACGACCTATGCCTTGGGTCTTCGGTCTTGAACTTTTGAGCTCGTCTTGGCTTGTCTAAGCAATCCCTTCATCAATATGCTTCTTGGCATCAAATCTTGATTGTTGGATTCATCATCATTGATTCGTCAACCATCTCGATTGTTTGCTAATGCATCTTCATCGTTTGTCATACAATATCGTTGTTTGACATTTGACTTCATTGTTTGTCTTTCATCAAAACCTATACCTTGAAATCATGCTAATACAACCAAAGTACACATATCAAATATATCAATGATTTCTAAACGAGGTTAAACAAGGTCTTACAAATGAATCAAGAAGTTGAGTATGATGAAGATGAGGCATTTAAGGAAATAAAAAGAGAATTGGATCAATTTGAGAATAAGACTAAGCCTAACTTAAATGAAATTGAGGCAATTAACCTGGGAACTCCTAAAGAAATCAAAGAAACAAAAATAAGGATTCATTTTTAACAAAGGACGAGAGATGCCATAATTCAAGTTTTGTTCGAGTATAGAGATGTATTTGCTTGGTCGTATGATGACATGCCGGGTTTGAATGCTGATTTAGTGGTCCATTAGCTTCCCACATATCGTAATATTCAACCAATCCAACAAAAACAAAGGAAGTTTAAGACAGATATGAGTGATAATATTAAGGAAGATGTCACGAAGCAACTAAGTGCAAATGTGATAAGGGTCGTCCGATATACTACATGGTTATAAATTGTTGTGCTAGTGCCAAAGAAGGTTGAGAAAATCAGAGTTTGTGTTGAATATAGGGATTTAAACAAAGCAAGTCCAAAAGATAACTTTTCCTTACCCAACATTCATATCCTTGTTGACAATTGTGCTAAACATGAGATCCAATCTTTTATGGATTGTTATGCCGGGTATCACCAAATTCTGATGGGTGAAGAAGATGCAGAGAAGACCGCCTTCACCACTCCATGGGGAATCTATTATTATAGGGTCATGCCACTTGGTTTGAAGAATGTAGGAGCAACTTACATGAGGGCCATGACTACCATATTCCATGACATGACACAAAGAGATTGAGGTGTATGTTGATGATGTGATCATTAAGTCTAGACCACGAAATGATCATGTGCAAGACTTGAAAAAGTTCTTTGAAAGGCTACAAAGGTACAATCTCAAACTCAATCCAGCGAAATGTGCATTTGGAGTTCCTTCTGGGAAGCTTTTGGGTTTTGTAGTTAGTCGAAGTGGCATTGAGTTAGATCCCTCCAAGATAAAGACCATTCGAGAGCTGCTTCCCCCGAAGATAAAAAAGAAGTCATGAGTTTGCTCAGAGGTTGAACTACATCAGTAAGTTTATTACACAACTTACAACCACATGCGAGCCTATTTTCAAGTTGTTTAAAAAGAACGTCGCTATCAAGTGGACAGATGAGTGCCAAAAAACCTTTGATAAGATGAAGGAATATTATTCAAATCCTCCTATTTTGGTCCCGCCAGAACCAGGTAGACCTCTACTTTTGTCAGTAACAGATAGTTCTTTTGGTTGTGTTGTGGGTCAACATGATGCCATAGGAAAAAAGGAACAAGCAATATATAATTTGAGCAAAAAGCTTACCACTTATGAGGCCAAATACACTCTTTTAGAAAGGACATATTATGCCTTAACCTGGGTCGCTCAGAAGGTTAGGCATTATCTTTTGGCCTATACAACTTACCTCATATCCCGAAAGGATCCTCTGAAGTACGTTTTTCAGAAGTCGATGCCAACTGGCAGATTGGAAAAGTGGCAAATCTTGCTCACAGGGTTTGATATTGTTTATGTCACTCGTACTGCCATGAAGGCACAAGCTTTGGCTGATCATCTGCCAGAAAACATGGTGGATGATAAGTATGAATCTTTGAACACAAACTTCCCAGATGAAGAGGTTAATTTAGTTGAAGAAGAAGTCCAAGATGACATTCAAGTTTGGAAACTATACTTTGATGGGGCTGTCAACGTAAAAGGAGTAGCGATTAGGGAAATTCTCATATCACCTACTAGGAAACACCACCCTGCCATAGCACGACTTCGTTTCTTCTGCACAAAAAATATGGCAGAATATGAAGCTTGAATCATGGGATTGAACATGGTAATAAACCTAAATGTGCATGAACTGTTGGTAATGAGAGATTCAGATTTTCTTATTCGGCAGGCTCAAGCTGATTGGAAGACTCGAGACATCAAGCTCATTTCATATCTACAATGCGTGGAAGATCTTAGCAAGAGATTCAAGTTTATAGAGTTCAGATACATTCCCACGTTTCATAATGAATTAGCTGATGCCTTGGACACCCTGGCCTCAATGCTTCGATATGCGGGTAATACTCACATTGACCCATTGGAAATTCAAATTCGGGATCAATATGGTTATTGCAATACAATTGAAGCGGAATTAGATGGTGAACCATTTTAGGGTGATATTAAATAGTTTTTGAAAGAGAATATCCGGAACATGTTGATAGGGATCAAAAGAGAACTATTAGGCGACTCTCTAATGGTTTCTTTTTGAGTGGGGAAATCCTATTCAAAAGGACCCCGAATTTTTATTGAGATGTGTGGATGCCAAAGAAGCTGAAATGATTATACATGAGGTGCATTCAGGAGTTTGTTGTCCGCACATGAATAGATATGTTCTAGCAAAGAAAATCCTTCGGGTAGGATATTATTGGCTTACTATGAAGCGAGATTGTTTTCGTTTTGTTCGCTAGTGCCACCAGTGTCAGATTCACAGTGATTTGATTCACTCACCTCCTTCAGAGCTATATCCTATGTCAGCTCCTTGGCCTTTGTTTCTTGGGGAATAGACGTCATTGGCCCAATCGAGCTAAAAGCTTTAAATGGGCACAAGTTCATCTTTGTTGCAATTGATTACTTTACCAAATTGGTGGAGGCTATTACATTGAAAGCAGTTACCAAGAGAGCGGTAGTATACTTCGTTCACTCCAACATCATCTGTCGTTTCGGTATTCCAAAAACCATTATTACAGATAATGCTGCTAATTTGAATAGTCATCTGATGAAGGAGGTATATGAACAATTTAATATTGAGCATCGCCATTCTACTCCTTGCCGACCCAAAGCTAATGGAGTTGTTGAAGCTGCAAATAAGAATATCAATAAGATTCTTAGGAAGATGGTCTAAGGGTCTAGACAAGGGCACGAGAAATTGCCTTTTGCTCTTTTGGGGTACCGGACAACTATCCGTACATTAGTTGATGCAATGCCTTACTTGTTAGTTTATGGCACTGAAGCGGTCATACCTGATGAAGTTGAGATTCCCTCTCTCCGAATAATTGTTGAAGCTCGGATTGAAGACACTGAATGGGTAAAGTCACAATTGGAACAGTTGAGTTTGATTGATGAAAAGCGTTTGGCGGCAGTTTGTTTTGGTCAGTTATACCAACAAAGAATGGCACACGCTTACAATAAGAAAGTGCGCTCAAGAAAATTTGAGCTAGGACAGATTGTTTTGAAACGCATATTTCCCCACGAGGAAGAAGCGAAAGGAAAGTTCGCCCTGAATTGGGAAGGTCCTTACCTCGTCAAGAAAGTATTGTCGAAAGGAGCTCTACACTTGGCAGATATAGAAGGAAAGGTGATAGACATATTTGTCAATGCATATGCGGTCGAGAGATATTATGTCTGACATGCTTCTATTGGGGAATTTGGTTTATACTTAGCATTCGCAGGCTGGGATGACGAAAGGCTATCATTCTCGCTACCCAAACACTGGTCAACCCTAGTTAGTCCTTTGAAGCCTTGTTTATGTTTCTTTGTGTTTATCCTCTTTTGGAACCAATGTACTTTAATACAATCATCAAAACAAGTTAATGTTGTCCTGAACTACGTTCGACTTGATTATGAAAGGATACGTAGGCAGCCTCTCTCTAAGGTTCAGTCACACCAAACAAAAATCCACATTTCCCCAATTTTCAAAGAAACTGGGGTATGTTTTTATTTTATTTTCGATGGTTGTTCCATCAGATAGTTCCAAAAGTTGTAATTCAGTTGAGTAGTTCTTTTTACCTTTCCCTTTTAAGACCTTCTGATCAGCTTTTGAGAATGCTAAGTCAGTACAGTGGGTGGCGCTTCAACCATTGCAAAGAGAGAAAAACAAATGAGAGAGTCTTATCGGTGAAAACCCTCAAGGGCACTATAAGGCGATGGCGAGTTGAGAAAAACAAACGAGAGAGTGTTATTGGTTAAAAACCCTCACGGACACTATAAGGCGATGGTGAGTTGAGGAAAAGACAAATGAGAGAGGTCACTTGGTGAAAACCCACAAATGGCATCATTGATCGATTTTAGGTCTTCTTATATCCTGGCACACACATGGTTAAAGAACTCAGCTTCAAAGTGAAGTTGACAACAGATTTTGAGAATTAGATGGTTTAGACGGATCGGGCATCCAGTCCAAAGTGCATGTCATGTTCATTGAACGCAACATGTTCCTCCAGATAAATCTTTTCTTATTCTTCTCCTGAAAGGGACACTTCTTGATTAAGTTGTAATTACTAGTTCACCTACTTGTTTTCTTTCGTACTATTATTTTTCAGTCCCTTTCAGTTTAATTTTCTCAAAGCAAAGCAAAGAAGAGGCCACAAAATTGGTTACAGTTTCCTCGTTATATGAACCAAACATTTCTGGGCATAAACAGTATGGGCAAAGCCATAAAGCCAACTTTGATATGTCTTGTCAAGCAAAGGGCTTGAAGGACTTAGTAATGTGTCAAAGGTCAACAAAAGTTACTCATCAAAAGTTATTTTGGGGAACAAGGTTGTATGCACCATAGACACAAATGGTGATAGGCGCAAAATAGTCAGGTATTGATGTTGAGAAAGAAGATCTTCAAAGAGTAAAGTCAGAATCTCCCAAAACTTGTACGATCATCGACAGGGTCGGTTTTCCAAACAAGTGCAATGGACACAAGGTCAAGTTGCCCAAGAAATCAAAGCCACAAACTGACCACCATTTTAAAACTAACGAATCTTTCTTTGTTTAGAACATGAACAAAATAGATTAGTGACACAATTCGTGGAAAGACGAACACCACCAAGTGAAGTTCTCAAATCTATGATTTCCTTCCAATATGCACGTAAGCATGTTATTTAGTTTCATTATAGGGGATCAACACCCTATTTTCAACACAGGGTACTACATCCCTTGGTTGCATTATTTCTCTACACAGGGTACGACATCCCTTAGTAGCGTTTCCGAGTGCCACAGGCCTCTTTTTATTGCCAACACATGGTACTACATCCCTTGGCTGCAGTATTTTCTACATAGGGTATGACATCCGCTAATAGCATTTCAGGGTGCCACGAGCCTCATTTTATTGCCAACATAGGGTACTACATCTCATGGCTGCATTATTTTCTACATAGGGTACGACATCCCCTAGTAGCATTTCAGAGTGCCATGAGCCTCATTTTATTTCCAACACAGGATACTACATCCCCTGGTTGCCTCCTTCCTGTTAACACAGGGTATAACATTCCTATTATTATTATTAAAAAAATCTTTTTCAATTCCTTATTCTGCAATAACAATGATAGTTTAATGTGTTTTCAATAACTCACAAGAATTTCCTAGTGCAAACTGGGGCAGAAAATTTTTTGTTCGTTTGTTTGTTTGTGTTGGCTTGTAGGTTTTTCTGCAAAGCACGGATTTGATGTGCAAAAATAAGATTTTAGTTCTCCGAGAAAGTGGAATGTTTGATTTCAATACCAGCCGCAACCAACTTTGGCGTAATGCATGCGGAGACATATGGTCAAGATCTTTCTTCCCATCGTTGGATCAAGAAACAAGCATGAAAGAATATTTCATAGTCTGTTGCATTGAGAGCATAAAGTTTCAATCCAAAGTCACTGGGAAATGCAAATCAAGAATCAAGATAAGATTCCACATGGCATTTCGATAGGAATTTTTGTAACTCTTAGATTTCAAGAGTATGTAATCTTTTTTTCATTTTGATGTAATAGTAGGAACCGCGGATCGGAACCTCGACGGAACCTCAGTGGACTCTCCATCTAAGTATACTCCATCACTCTTCTTTCTACTTGAACTACACGTGACCTGATTCCTTTATATCCCGGGATATGTAGGCTGCCTAAAACCAAATCTCGGTTGCACCTTTTTCTTCTATCTTGTTTTCCTTTTCAAATAATAGTGAGGTTAAAAATCAGTCACCTTGTTCATTTTTCTTTGCCTGAAAACTCTTCACGTTTCCAAGCAAAGAGGGGCATGCTGTGAACACCTAATTTTTTACCACACCCAGATTTTATACTATTTAGTGTAAATATTTCTTTTATGTCTAATCTTAATATTTTAAAAATTTTATCTTACTCTTAGTAGGTTTTATTTTAGAAAAAAAACTACTATATATTCACATTCTTAGAGTATAAGTTTTACTCCTAGTTTTACATAAAAAAATATAAAAATCTAATTAGAATTTTAAATGTAAGCTATAGTATTTTTCTTATTATAATTTAAACTACAATATAAATATTTAATTTTCTTATGTATATAATATTTAAGTATAAGGTAGAGAACTAATATTATTAACTATGTATTTTACTTTCTAATTTCTTCATTAATAAAGAATAAGTAAAAGTTATTTAAAAAAATAACATAAAGCAAAAAAAAGCAAAGCAAATAATAATAATAATAATAATAATAATAATAATTAATAATAATAATAATAATAATATAACAAAAAAGTGATAAATCTTGAAAGATTCAAACAAAAATTATCCTAACTACTCATCATGATCTTCTCAACCTCCTTCTCCCACTGCAATTCTAACTCTAACTCCTTTATATACCACCCATATTCCCTCTATAAAAGGAAGACATATCATAAACTAAAAAAAAAGAAAAAAAAGAGAAAAAGATAGAGAAAACGTTGAAAAAGAAAGAACCAGAGAAGAAATGGAAGAAAAACCAGAGAAAAAGAAAGGAACGAAAAAAGCAGCAAAACAAAAAACGAAAAAAGAAGAAGTTGTTATGAAATAATATAAAAGACAAGAACAATAATGCAAGAACAAGAGCAATAGAGAGAAGAGTAGAGAGAGTTCTTCTTATTGATACTTAGAGAATGTTAGGAGTGATTTACAATGGTAGAGGGCACCTCTATTTATAGGGAGGAGGATGATTTAGCTACGAAGAATAGAACTCTAGAATCTCTCTAATTAAAGACATTCACCTTAAATAGAAGTGTATTTATAACACCCCCCTTGAATGTCTATTCAATGATGTGCCTCGTTAAAACCTTAAAACAAAACCCAATGGGAAAAATTAAAGTAAGGAAAAGAGTACACATGTTTGAATATGCGCCTATTGGTTGCCTCGTTAAAAATCTTGCAAGGAAAACCCAGTGGGACAAAACCTTGTAAGGGAAAAAGAGTGCAACACGCATTAACTCCCCTTAATGAGTACATCAATTTATATCCTTGAGCATTTGCATTCCAATCTTGTGCATCATCTTCAAAACGATCTTTGGTAGACGTTTGACAAATCAACCATATTGACTTGAATAAATATTCCGCACCTTGAAATCATCATTCTTGATAGATATGAACATCTTCATATAATGTCGTGGAATAACTCTTCAATATCTCCATAGATGCATTCTCAATGCCATCATGCTTATAGTTATAGCAAGATACATCACACAAATTGTACTAAGGATGTGGTACTTCAAGACCAAGAATTGCATATGCTTCAAGCAACTTAAATCTTTCAAGTTAAGTCATATAAGCCATATAATAGACTTTAGATGCATATCAAGTTTTCCATGTCATGCTAGACAAATAAGATATCGAAAACTGACTATACATACCTTTGACTTTTATACTTTCAAGCATTTGAACTATAGGTTCAAAACTACATGTCTTTCATATGGAATCAATTCTTCTTGAATTGTATCTCTTCCATTTAGTTACTTTCTTTGAGTCAGCAAATGCGTATAGCATGCTTTGCAATATGTTGCAATTGAATTATCCCTTTTATGAACTTCAGGTTCATATCATGATATTCGGGGATATACATATACAAATGATAATTCATCCCATGTAACCTTTTCTCAAGTGTTTATCATGTCTCCCCCTCATGTTAGTAAAGCTAACTTGTTTCCTCAACTTTGGAAAATCATCTTTGTGCATTATCATGTCAATATACACAGCAAATTAATAATAAGATGAAATTATTTGGTTCCTGACCCTGAACCACTTGTGAGGGGAGAATATAATATACTCTCGTATACAACGTATATCAAACTGATATATATAACTTTGTTCTCATAAGAAACAGTTTAGCTATTAAGTGGAAGCACTCAATAATTATCTTGCTAAACCAACTTTGATATAAACCAACTTATCAAGATGAACTATCTTGAGTAGAGAATCTGGAAATTATGCTCGAAGTTAGATTACTGAGCAATTTACCTCACAAGCACCGGCCAGGCTGCGGGTTAATAACAATTGCGCATGTAACCATATCATAGATGCATCATATGTGGTATACATGGCAGGTGAATGGGCCCATATTCACCTTTGATAGTTCCAGAATTTATGGGCTTCAACCCGAATTCTTTAGTTGGTCAGTTCATTAATGAGAACAAGTGATACAAGAGAATTCGTAAAGAACTTTCTAGTTCTTTAATATTCACCTATGTGAATTTGCACATCATACTTAAAATGAGATGGCTAACACGAATGTCAACTGAATAAATTATCAATATTGGTAAACTTCAAATTTACACCATGACATGTGCACTTATCAATAAACTTCGGGTTTATTATGACATGGGTTTTTATACCAATAGATATCCACTTTATTGTGGCATTCTTTTGTTTTGTGTAGTACAAACTGGAGAACAAAGCGGGTAGCTTTTCATATGCAAATTTCCCCGCTACAAGTTGTAGTAATAGGAGATATCAAAGCCTTCCTTTATTTATAGTCTCAATATAATCAATCGCTTTCGCATGTACTTTGGAAACTGAATAAGTTTCTTTGAGACTTACTACAGCACAATACTCAATTGTGTTTCTCCAACATAGTAATAATTGGCTCTTCTAGAGCTCTCAATTAATTTTGTACTACCACAGATTCATCAACATCCATGTGGTGAATATCTTTCTTAAAGAGAAAGTTATACCATTATGGTCATGTCAAACTTATATGCAAGATATGTTTCTTGCATTATCGTTGTCCTTTAATAGTCATATTTCCAAAATACTTTGGCGTACAATAGGTACGTGACCAACGATCATTCATGCCATATATCATTTCAAACCTCCTTCTAGGGGTGAGTGTGGTCTATTTAATACCAATTTCATGTTCATATTCTTCCAATAGTGAATATGTATTCGTGAATCAGATGTTGTCACATTCACTTCGGGGATATGTGATTTTGTTATCCTTTTCAAATCTATAAATGCGTCAGGCATTTGATTTGCTATTCTTTGCAAATGGATAATCTTTTGTGCCTCTTTCACAAATAGAGGTATGTGGATCAAGATGAGATAATGATGCATTTTTCCACAAACTTTCCCGTTTGGTTTCACCAACTTCTCCCCCTAATTTTGGGAAAAGTGTCTTATCGAATTGACATTCTACAAATCGTGCAGTGTACAAATCCCCTGTCAATGTTTCGAGGTAACGAATAATGGAGGACGATTCAAACTCAACATATATTCCTAACCTTCTTTGCGGACCCATTTTGGTGCGGGATGGCGGTGCTATAGGCACATATACTGCGCATCCAAAGATTCTTAAATGGGATATATTGGGTCCATGACCCAAAACCAATTGCAACGGGGAATATTTGTGTTAATTCGTCAGTCAGAGACGAACTAGCATTGCTGCATGCAAAATGGCGTGACCCCAAGCCGAAGTGGGCAGCCGACAAACTAGCATTGCTGCATGCAAAATGACGTGACCCCAAACCGAAGTGGGCAGCCTCGTTTTCATGAGTAAATGAGGTATTCAAGATTATACTCATGTATTGTCTCAATCTGATATCCATTTTGAATGATATCTTTAAAACTCAACAAGTTCTTCTTAGACTTGGAGGAGAACATTGCCTTCTCTAAAATATCGTTCCTTTAGGCAGAGTTATAGTTGCTCTTCAGGAGCCTTCAATCAATTTAATTCCCATGGTTTGCCATACAAAAGAAAATATACGAACATGAGAATAAACAAATTCAATCCGTTTGTTTCACATTTAAACAATATTTTCAAAATCTGCTGAGGTCAGTTGACTAACTAAATCAGATAGTCGATTATATGTTTTCCATAATCGATTACTATGCAGTTTGAAAATTTCAGTTTAAGCATTTTCTTAAAACAATCGGTTGTTAAACATACACAATCGATTGTGTCTTAATATAATCGATTGTTAAACATACATAATCGATTATTTGCTATTTTGGAAAAACTTCAGATCACACTGTCTTAAAACAATCGATTGTTAAACATAGACAATCGATTGTTGAACATTGACAATCGATTGTTAAACATACACAATCGATTATTTGCTATTTTGAAAAAACTTCAGATCACACTGTCTTAAGACAATCGATTGTTAAACACAGACAATCGATTGTTGAACACTGACAATCGATTGTTAAACACACACAATCGATTATTTGCTATTTTGAAAAACTTCAGATCACACTGTCTTAAGACAATCGATTGTTAAACACAGACAATCGATTGTTGAACACTGACAATCGATTGTTAGGCACACACAATCGATTATTTGCTATTTTGAAAAACTTCAGATCACACTGTCTTAAGACAATCGATTGTTAAACACAGACAATCGATTGTTGAACACTGGCAATCGATTGTTAAACACACACAATCGATTATTTGCTATTTTGAAAAACTTCAGATCACACTGTCTTAAGACAATTGATTGTTAAACACAGACAATCGATTGTTGAACACTGGCAATCCATTGTTAAACACACACAATCGATTATTTGCTATTTTGAAAAACTTCAATTATAAAGTTTATCTTATATAACAATTAACATCTTCTATAAACAACAATTATAAAGTTCATACGTACCATAATGTGTCTCACTATATGAAACAAATAAAGTTGAATATATCACAGTCAAAGATCCACCTATCTTGTGGAATGGCTTAAAGGAGAGATATGACAACCTGAAGTTGGTCACTCTGCCACAAGCACGATATGATGAGAATCCAAAAGTAAATAGTTCAGAAACTATATGTTATCGTTGCGGTGGAAAAGGACACTGAAAAAGTTTACCGTGTACCAAGACATTTTTATTACATGTACTAATTGTGATCATATATATTTCATACATATTCTCTTGTAACTCATGTGTCTAAATGCCGCTACTGAACATTTTGTACTTACTGTACCATAATGATTAATCAATTTTGGTCATAATATTGTCATTAATCCAAAGACATGTTAAATCGTCAAAGAAAGTATGTTAGCAGCCTTATTCTTTTAAAGTAATAAAGTACTTAGTAAATGGCATACAAACGTCACAATAACAAAATAAGCAAATTCTGTAAACCATTTTTATGCAATTAAAAACCATTCAACATACTCGTGTTGTTCACAAACATAATGTATTATGCTGTCTGTTGCCTGTACTCACACGCTTGCTCATTTATCTTAGCTCAGTTTCAAACCTTCATTAAGGTGATGACGCAAGTAAATCAAGGCCTTAGCACAGTCTTGGGTGGATGAATTATTTCTGTCTTTAATGGCGTCTCCAAGACCCATAGCATCTAAGTGGATTTCAGCATCCAACACCCATGTCATATAGTTCTTGCCCGAAATTTCAAGGGCAACGAACTTTCCTTTTATAATGTAAGACATAAAACAAAATTACATCAAGAGCGTGTTCATACTTACGGGCTCTATTACAATTGTCTCATTCACTTCAGGGAATGGATCATAATCATCTGTATGTGCTTTACACAGTCTCATGTCAAATATTACTTTCATAAAGTGAAAGATTATTTTGAGAATCTTTATTGTTCTCATTATCACAATAATGACGATTATAATTTCGTCTATTGCCACGTCCACATCCATTGATACCTTCACGGTGATAATTTTGTCTTCTTTCAGACTTATCACATACTGCTACCACATTCTCTAAAGGGAATGGAGCAAATTCAATGGGACGGATTTTCAATTCTTTGCCCACAATCATACATGAATTTGATCATGGCAAGGCATAGAAATTTTACCACTTCACGTGTTTATAATTTCTTACAAACTTCATTAGAGTTATAATCAAACTTTGTTGTCTATGTTTGTATATGAAATCAAATTGTAGAATTTCAAGAATTTGAAAGGGAAAAGTAAATTACTTACCTTTAAGGTATACCAATAAATGTTGTGATATCAAATATACCTCTTGAGTTTCCATCCCGTTGCATTACTTTATGATGATACCATCTCTTCTATTTTGCGTATAGAAATTAGAAAAGGGCGGCGATTGAGTTGAGAGAGCAGAATCGGCTATGAAGCAAAACCTTGGATTTGAGTCATTGATCTTCAATTCGTCAAGAAGTCACTGTCATGATCCGCAGGCCAGATTCCAAAATAAAAATTCAACCTCTAAACAGGTCAACCAAATGCCATCAAGTCTAAGCAGTTGCACCGAATATAAATTCTCTAACTGAAAGTACCACCAACTTGCTAGTACTGATTTGCTCTCTAATTCGGCAAACATAAGAATAACAAAGGCAATGTTTATATAGGAGAATGAAAGTGATGGCAATCGAAAATTTCAATTGGTTAGAGACTCGTGCTGATAACGTGTTATGAAATAATATAAAAGACAAGAACAATAATGCAAGAACAAGAGCAATAGAGAGAAGAGTAGAGAGAGTTCTTCTTATTGATACTTAGAGAATGTTAGGAGTGATTTACAATGGTAGAGGGCACCTCTATTTATAGGGAGGAGGATGATTTAGCTACCAAGAATAGAACTCTAGAATCTCTCTAATTAAAGACATTCACCTTAAATAGAAGTGTATTTATAACAGAAGTAAAGAAAGAAACGGAAGAAAACTAGAAAGAAGGAAAGAAAACAGAGAAAAAAAGAAAAAAAGAAGAGACAAAATAAAAGAAAGCAAAGATTGAACGTAAAAGAAAGGAAGAGAGTTTTGGAGAAAGAGTTCGGGATTTCGTTCGCGGTTCTGTGTTTCTGGTTCTAAAAAAGTTACTATTGCTAGCTTTGGAAACCAGTAGATTGTAGCCGTAATTTTGTTGAAATCTTCAAAAAAAAAAGTTCATCTCTGACTCTTTAATATTTGGACCATACATGGTTAGATATGTTTGCTGATATCTTTTGCGTCATTTTATGTTTAAGAATTTGAGAAGTTTTAATCATATTAGATTTATGCATTCTCAATATTGTTTAGTATGAAGTTTGAAAAACAATTGTTTAAAAGAGGACGACTTCTATGATAATTTAAAATTTTTGTTCGATCTAATGTATATCGCTTGATTGTTTGCGACCTTAGCAAAATAATAACTAAGACGAGTTCTTTTTATTCTTTCTCTTTCTTTCAGTTTTAATTAGGAAGAGTGTCTAAAGAATTTTTTTTACTTCGTTATAGTTCTGTTTATTTCTCTTAGAAGTTTTATTTATATTTTTAGTATAAAATAATGTGATTGACAAAATTTTGTTGGAACATGTGTTAGTTTATTATTTGAGTTGCTGAAATTTTAGTTCTTTAATAGTTAAATCAAATTCATTTTCATATAGATGTGAATATCAAATTACGGCAAGTTCGTCACACAAAACAATATGATAGTTAATTAAGATTATTATTTTATATTAAGTTCTATTGGTAAATGTGGCTGGAATTTACATTTTTTTGTATAAATGTCTCCAGATAATGATAAATCAAATATTATGTAGGTTTGTTTAAATTATAAAGCATCAATAGAAAGCTTCGTTAATTTGGTTCTATCTTCTAGGCCAATGGTCATCTCTTAGTTATATTTTACTTTAAAACCTTAAAATTTATTATAACAGTTAAAAAATTACAATAATAAAATAGATAAATAAGTAGAATACTCTAAAAATGCTAGAAAATTTATAGATGCATTTTAAATACTAGTTCATGTGATCATACCCGAACCTTGGATTGATACGCTTAAATAATAGAAGGATCATGTGCGCATTTCGCGTCTTGATACCTTTTCAATTTAAAATAATTATGTTATAACCATGTGTACATTTCGTACCTTGGTTTAATATTTAATTTCAAGGAAGTACCTTGTGTGCGTATCGCATCTTGGTCAAAAGAATTAATAAAAAATATAATAAATTAAGTGAAGCGGTAATAAATAAGCCATAATCAATTAAAATAAAAGAATAGCTAAAAATTGATTTATGCCTTACATTAATCAATAGAAGCGACCGTGCTAGAACCACGGACTCGAGGGGTGCCTTACACCTTCTCCTCGGTCAACATAATTCCTTACTTTGTCTTTTGTTTTCGTAGACCATAAATTAAGAGTCAAACCTTCCTTTTGAAAAGGGATTCAATAAAAGGTGACTTGGAACACCAAAAATCAATACCAAGTGGCGACTCTAAATAATAAATAATCCCTTTTTAAAAAGTCACTTTAATAGGAAAAACTCTTCTAACTCAACCTCGTAATAGGGTTGTGTGACAAAAAAGAGGTGTGACACACAGGACGCACGCGAGGTGGCAGACCGGTGAAAGCTAAGGGAGCTACGACATAGGCCACAATTCACAAGTATATGCGTGAGTTCACTGCCTTAATTCTACAAATTCGGTCATTATTTTGAGGAATATTCCCTCTTCTGCTTCGTGGATGAGTTACAACGTTGGGCAAACCGGAAGTTAAGAAGACATCAAATAGCCAACGTGGACAGGGCCATCGAAGTAGCCTAGTCACTTGCTGACATCAAAATAGAGCCTGCCAAGTCCAAAGAAGGCAACGCTGAGAGGGATGAGGGAGATCATGATGAGGACAATAGGAAGTGCGTAGTTGAGGTATACAAAAGTAATGGCAATGGGCCATCTCATATCGAAATGGGTCCAAGAGAAACGGCAAAGGGGCCGTAAAATGGTAGGGAGTACGTGACTAAGGAAGGGTGCTACTTCTGCAAAAAGGGTCACATCGGACAAGTAACTGCCCAGAGTTGGGGAAGCTTGCAACAATGATAGGGAACTTTGCTCAAGTACATAAGGATGAAATAGGAGAACCTGCAAGGATGGAGAGTTATAAAGTGATAGTATGCTATCTGACTTAGACGATGCACCAAACAGAGGGGTCAAGTTTGCTTGCAAGGTTGTGACCTTGGAGGGCAGCCAAATAGGGAGTAGAAACATAGACCCGATGCTTGAGAAGCTGGTAGACTTGGTTGAGTCATGGGAAGATTCAGGCGAAGAGCAAGGAGGATCATCTGATGGGCAGAGGATCGAGGCCATTATTGCTAGCCGTCCAAAGTGCAAATGAGGCAAAAATAAAGGAGACCAGTACCTTGTAACATGGGAAGTCGAACTGCTTCATTGGATATCATGACTAATGGACAAAGATTTCTGACGATGCCAAGGCGATGTTCGCACGTAGGTATTGATGCTTTGTACCGAGGGCGGCACAAAATTGGGTGGGGGAGAATGTCATGACCCGCTACATCATCATGCCACGTAGGTGTCACTTGGCATATATTTTTTCCATATGGAATGGCTATATAAGTTAGGGACTAGACCTTGGTAGAATATTCTAGAAATATGGAGAATTTCCTTGGAAATGTTCCAGATATTTGTGCACTTGTCGGAAGATTCTATGGAAATATAGAGATTTCCTTAGGAAGACCCTAGAATCCTATATAATTATTAGGAAAGTCTTTAGAAGATTCTAGCTATGTAGAATATTCTAGAAAAGGGACTTATTTGTAAATACGGAAGGACTTGTAGAACAATTATTATTTACATAGTAGCCTCTAGGTGATTAGTATAAATAGGGGGCATTCATTTTGTAATTCATCAACTAGGCAAACAATTAAAGTTCTCTCTAATACAAAGTTTCCTTTAACAATTCTCTTTTGATTCTTTCCTCCATTCTCTTAGCGATCTTGAGTGTAGTAAGGATGACTTGGCATAGCAAGAATGTGGGCACGTTGTGCAAGATCGTGAGCAAGTTGTCAAGTACTGCACATGTACTTAGTTAGAAACTAAGGACGTGACAACGTGGTATCAGAGTAAAGGTTATGGCTAAGGAATGTTAAAGAATATAAGAGATTGCTAGAATGAAGTTTTGTAGGGAACCATGGTAAAAATTACCTAGGGCTTGGTATTTGCAGAAGGGGTGCACGTGAAGGTCCCTATGCGAAGCAGTATCGCGGTGCGCGAGACGCGCGCGAGGTGGCAGACTGATGAAATCTAAGGGAGCTCCGACATGGGCCACAATTCAAGAGTATGTGCACGAGTTCACTGCCTTAATTCTACAAATTCGGTCATTGTTTTGAGGAATATTCCCTCTTCTGCTTCATGGATGAGTTACAAAGTTGGGCAAAGCGGAAGTTAAGAAGACATCAAGTAGCCAACGTGAATGGGGACATCATAGTAACCTAGTCACTTGTTGACTTCAAGATAGAGCCTTCCTAGTCTAAAGAAGGCAACGCTGAGAGGGATGAGGGAGATCATGATGAGGACAACAGGAAATGCATAGCCGAGGTATACAAAGGTAATGGCAAGGGGACATCCTATAACGGACATGGGTCCTAAAGAAATGGCAAGGGGCCGAAAAATGGTAGGGAGTACGTGACTAAGGAAGGGTGCTACTTTTGCAAAGGGTCACATCGGACAAGTAAATGCCCAGAGTTGGGGAAGCTTGCAACAATGATAGGAAACTTTGCTCAAGCACATAAGGATGAAATAGGAGAACCTGCAAGGATGGCGAGTTACAAAGTGATAGTATGCTATCTGACTTAGACGATGCACCAAGCAGAGGGGTCAAGTTTGCTTGCAAGGTTGTGACCTTGGAGGGCAGCCAAATAGGGAGTAGAAACATAGACCCGATGCTTGAGAAGCTGGTAGACTTGGTTGAGTCATGGGAAGATTCAGGCGAAGAGCAAGGAGGATCATCTGATGGGCAGAGGATCGAGGCCATTATTGCTAGCCGTCCAAAGTGCAAATGAGGCAAAAATAAAGGAGACCAGTACCTTGTAACATGGGAAGTCGAACTGCTTCATAGGATATCATGACTAATGGACAAAGATTATTGACGATGTCAAGGCGAAGTTCGCACGTAGGTGTTGATGCTTTGTACCGAGGGCGGCACAAAATTGGGTGGGGGAGAATGTCATTACCCGCCACATCATCATGCCTCGTAGGTTCCACTTGGCATATTATTTTTCCATATGGAATGGTTATATAAGTTAGGGACTCGATCTTGGTTGAATATTTTAGAACTGTGGAGAATTTCTTTGGAAATGTTCCAGATGTTTGTGCACTTGTAGGAAGATTCTACAGAAATATAGATATTTCCTTTGGAAGACCCTAGAACCCTATAGAACTGTTTGGAAAGTCTTTAGAATATTCTAGAGAAGGGACTTATTTGTAAATACAAAGGACTTGTAAAACAATTGTTATTTACATATTAGCCTCTAGGTGATTAGTATAAATAGGGGGGCATTCATTTGTAATTCGTCAACTAAGCAAACAATTCAAGTTCTTTCTAATACAAAGCGTCCTTTAACAATTCTCTTTTGATTCTTTCCTCCATTCTCTTAGCGATCTTGAATGTAGTAAGGTTGACTTAGCATAGCAAGAACGTGAGCAAGTTGTACAAGATCCTAAGCAAGTTGTCAAGTGCCGCACATATACTTAGTTAAAAACTAAGGACGTGATATTAATCTAAATTCTTTGAGAAACTACCTCATCTTATTTTGAGTTATATTTGTCGACATGATTTTGAATGTCTTGTTTATTTGTTGTATGTCATGTTTGTTCTGTACGTAAGTGGTAATGACCGTGCTCAGTAGAAGTAGATGATATGGTTCTCTAATGATTAAAGATACCAAGTTCGTGTTGTTATTGTCTTTTCATAATATTTGTTCTCTTAAATGGTAAATCTCGAATTGTTGTACCAAAATTTATCGAACAAAAGTTTGATTTACCATCCCAAGGCTTTTCTAATTAATTTTTCTTATATTCCTATAGCCTTGTTGATGTTTCTCTATAACACCTGGTGAATTTAGACTGCTTTGGGGTAAGCAGTTAACTATTGTGAGTTTAAATTTACTTATATTATTTTACCAATAGTTATTTATCATCTTTTCAAACTTTTGTACTTACAAGTTTTGAAGATTGAAGCTATAAGTCAGGATGCAAGCTTAGAAGATGCACGAGCTCATTTATTATTTTGTTAGGACTGTTATTCAAAACTTGATATTCTAACATAGCTCAGGATGTTTGCTAAGTTTTTTAGTTAAGGTGTTGAGAAAATATAGAAACTAACATCATCATGGGATGCGAACTTGATAGAATTTTCAATAACAGTTTGATATTTATTGATAAAATAACTCTTTGTGGCATTGTGATTTAGGACTATTCATGGCTAATGGATTAACAATTGGAATATATATATTTTCAGTGACTATTAGTGACGAGATATGTAGTTTAAAAGTATTTTACGACTAGATTTTCTGCCCATTTCTAAAAGATATTCTAGAACCAGTTAACGACTGATCGTTAAAAAGGTTTAACGACGGGAATATATGAATTTTTCATCGCATATGAGGGACCATATATGTAGTCTCTAAAACTATTATACAAATAGAATTAGTGTCCGGCCCTAAATTATTTTAACGACCAGTTTTTTTGACCTACCGTTATTGACTTTACGACGGGTTGCGACCGGCTTTATCCCATCGTAATTTCTCCTTAAGGGACCAGATTTGGCCTTTTATGGACAAGATTTCCCTTCTCCAATGGACGTTTTTCATGTAGTGAGTTCGAGCGAGTCGTTTCATGATTTCAAACTTGAAGGTATGTTCGGGCGGGGCCTTGGGGGCCGCGAGTGCCAATCGGTCGAGACTCGGGCCAAGTTGAGAATTTGGAGCACAACTGAGTGCACCAGATCTATCATAGGCGCACCTGTGGTGGGTCAACCGTAGGTGCAAACTCGTAGGTGCAAGCTCGCAGGTGCGGCTAAGTCTCATAGATGCGGCCATGGGAGGGCATCCTAAATTCCGCAGGTGCGGGCCCTCCTCTACAGAAGCGAGATTGCAGAAGCGTTAGAACTCCCGCATAAGTGACCGCTAGATGGCATAGGAACTTCTGCATAAGTGGATCTTGTCCGCAGAAGCAAGGGCGCAGATGTGGCCCTTAGACCGCATGCGCGGAAAATTTGGAGGCGGTGAGGTTCATTTAATACGGGACTTACACCAATTTTTACACATTTCACTCACTTTTTGGGCGATTCTTGGAGCTTCTTGGGAGGGATTTTCACCATGATTTTTGAGGTAAATAATTTCTATCATATGTGAGTTAAATACTTAGATTATGGGTATATTAACATGTAAAAATTAGTGAAAAATAAGGTTTTAGGGGAAGACCTTGGGTTTTGTTAAAAATGAAATTTTTCCACGAAAATAATTATGAAACTTAGTAAAAATAATATATTATACTCCTGTTAGGACCCGGAATTCCACCTTCGGGATCGTGATGGCGCATAATATTTCACTTGCTAGGCAAGCCAACAATAGAGAATTCTGTCATGACCCAAACCTATGAACCACAACAAGCATTGAGTATCTTAATTAACCAAGTACCAACATAACATATATTTCTACTGTACTTTCATTGTCAAATAAGCAAAACGGGCCGTTATGGGCTAACCAGAATAAATATAGGGGAATACTCAATATAGGACAACCCAACCTGATATAAAAACTTATACATGTGATATCTAGACCTGTAAGGCCAACATGATCATTTGTAAACTCAAATCATAGGCCGGCAACCAAAGTGGAAGGGCAAGTATAGAAGCTAGAAGTAGCTAGCCTAATAGTAGTCGGCCTAACCAAAGCCTCATGACAACATAAAAGGCCATATAAGCATTCATGTACGTGACATATGTCTACAAGCCTCTAAGAGTACACACTTAACATAAAGGTCGGGATAGGGTCCCTCCATACCAAACAACGATTACGACCAAACAAGCAACTCCAGAGCAAATGAAGCGCACCAACATCTTCCACTGAGCTGATAGCCTACTCGGAGGATCGACCTGTCTGTCAGGACCTGCGGGTATGAAAAGCAGCATCCCCAAGCAAAAAGGACGTTAGTACGAATAATGTACCGAGCATGTCAGGAACATAATTAAGTACATAAAAGACATGAAAGAAATATAGAGTAAATGACTCCACCTGTAAGTCTGGATAACTCAGTAAATCATGAAATACTAATCGTGTCACGCATATGCGTATGAATATCATATAGTGCATAGGTACATGTGTTCATAACATCATCAAATATCTGAAGGCATCCCATCATATCATCTCGGCCGCTATGGGCAAAATCATCAACATATACCAGTTGATCAGGTGGTGGTATGTATATAACGTCGTAACCTTTTTTCGTATCCAATTTACATATATATTATAACATCATCTAATCATGAGTCAATGTACATGTATAAATGAATACGATGCGTAAGAAGTATGTCCATAAAATCTCTCGAAACATCATAAGACCATTATGCTTTTATGTAATAGCATAAAGTACACTTTTTTAATGTACGTATTATTCTCAGACATATAAATAGAAGATGTAATAATAAGATACATGAAAATTCAAGAACATAATTATCTCTAGAAGAAGGTTGATATCGTACTATTCATTTAAAAGACAAATTGATTATTCAATGAGCGGGTAAAAAAATAAGAAAGGCATAATGATGATGGCATGTGAAATTTATAATAAAAATAGTGTGAATTTCCATAAGAGGTACTAGTATTTTGGAACTGTTGAATTATTTCAGAAGCCACTTTATTGGCTATTTTGGTTCAAAATAAATCGTGTACTAGTTTTTATTAATTGGGCCCGGGATTGCCTTTAATTGTGACTCGTTCTAAGATTATCCAAATTATTCACCTAGAGTAATTAGGATATATTATTCAATATTTAGGGTAGATTGAGATCATTAGAAGCCGTTTAGTTGATACGTTAAACGTTGCAAAGTTGGAATACTTTCCGATAGCGAGGTAAGTGAGACTCTATACTTTGATACTTGCTTTTCTATAACCCATTTTGAATGTGTGTTTTCTCTACCGGATTCAGGTATTGGGACAAGCGTGCGCTTGGAAGAGTCAGTGGTCTTAGACTAGCCGCAAATATATTATTTTATGAAAAAAATATTTTATTAGTTGTTTGATAGTGTGATTCGGCTATGCGCTATGAAGTTGAGTTTTATAATTTGATACGGTTGTGCGCCATGATATTGAGTTTGATACGGATGTGCACCATGATGTTGAGTTTGATACGGGCCATGCGCCATGATATTGAGTTTGATATGGTTGTGCGCCATGATGTTGAGTTTGATACGGGATGTGCACCATGATATTGAGTTTGATACGGCTGTATGCTAGAATTTTGAGTTTGACATGGTTGTACGCCATGATGTTGGGGCATTGAGTATACCTTTGTACATCACCCGAGCTTTGTGTATGCTCGGTTACATATTTGAGGCATTGTGGTACCGTTGTGGACTCCCGATGTGTTGGTAAATTTCTTTCACTGCAATTATAATAAGTCCCTAGTGGGTCTCCTTGATGGTTAATTCTCAATAACTCTATTGATACACATATATTGAGTTATTGCATAATTATCATATTTACTATATCATTCGTGTTGTAGTGTATTTGTATTTTCTAACACTTATTCCAAAGGTATTTAAAGTGACGCGTTGAGGATCTTGTTGGGTTATATTTACGCATAACTCACTCCTTACCTACACCTCTATGTAGATTCCTTTGCGTGAGATAGAGCTAGTGGCTGATGAGTTTGTTCGAGTGGATCCTATTGCTAAGGTAAGCCACCGCATTGTTCGTGGAGGCTTTCATTTCAGACTTCCTTAGTTCGTGTTAGTTATTTTTTTCTCTTTTTCTTTGGGGTTCGCATACCCGTCAATAAAACTCATATTACTTTGTTAGATGACCATGGTCTTAGTGTGGGATTAGGGCTAGCATTTATTATTTGAGTGATTGTTGGGTTTTATATCAATTGACTAAGGTATTGAGCGATAATCATTATCTCTTTCACTATTAATAATATTTTAGGCCTGCTCTTTTTTTTCCTCAATGTTCATGTAATGGTTAAATGTTATAGAAAGGGGTTCGCATGTTAGGTGGTGTTAGTTGGGTGCCAGTTGCATCTAGCGCTGAAGGGCTTAGTGGAGCTCCATCTAGGGGCAAGAGTGGTTTTAATCGTGGGTGGTCCATACCTACTCAGTCAAAGTCAATGGCGCAGTCTTCTACGAGTACTTATCTAGTTAGACAAGGGCAACTGCAGACACAGAGAAAGGATAATAGCTCATATCAGTCAAGTCAACATCCGAGGTATTCCAATTATGGTAGAAATCATAGCGGTTGTTATTTTCGAACAGATGGGGCTTGTTTTACTTGTGGTCAAAAAGAACACATTGCATCCTAGAGGATATTTTACTACTGGCTATGCTACTCCATAATCGTTGAGAAAGTTTACAAGTATACAGACTCAGGCTTAGCTAGCTCGAGTCGCTCTACAAGTTGCTCGTGGATAGGCTCGACAGGGTACACAGACTGCTCAGGAAGTGGGTGGACCACCGAGATTCTTTGCTATGGCTAGACAGGATACCGAGGTATCTAATGCAGTCATCACAAGTATTATCACTATCGGTTCTTATAGAGCTTATGCTCTTATTGATCCTGGTTCTACATATTCATATGTTTCTCCATCTTTTTCCATATACTTAGAGCGAGGAGTTGAGTCTCTTAATATGCCTTATATTATGGTGACCCCAGTGGGGGAGACTATATTTGTGGATAGAGTCTATAGAGACCGTGTGACATTTATTCAGGGTATGGACACTGTAGTCAATCTACTAGTATTGCCTATGTTTGACTTTGATATAATTATGGGTATGGATTGGTTAGCGTCATGCTATACTTCAGTTGATTGTCATTCCAAGCTTATACTTTTTTATTTTCCCGGAGAACTATGTTTAGTGTGGAAAGGCATAACTCATCTGACTAAGGGAAATATGATATCCTATGTAAAAGCATGTCAAATGATTAATAATGGGTGTTTGGGTTTTATTTCTACCGTTCATGATACGCGCTTGGAGGATTCTACTATTGATAATGTTCCAGTAGTTCGAGAATTTGCTTATGTGTTTCTAGAAGATTTACCCGAGCTACCTCCGACAAGAGAAATTGAGTTCAGTATTGATTTGGTGCTAGGAAGTCAACCTATATCTATTCCTCCATACCGAATGGCTCCAGCAAAGTTGAGAGAATTAAAGGTTCAACATCAAGAGCTACTTGATAAGGGATTGATCAGGCCTAGTGTGTCGCCTTGGGGTGCACCTGTGTTATTTGTTAAAAAGAAAGATGGCACGATAAGAATGTGTATTGATTACAGGCATTTGAATAAGGTGACGATCAAGAACAAATATCTATTACCATGTATTGATGATCTATTCGACCAGCTACAGGGTGCAACTCACTTTTTAAAGATTGACCTGAGATCGGGTTACTACCAGCTGAGAATTAAGACCGAGGATATATCCAAGATAATGTTTCGGACCAGGTACGGGCATTTTGAATTTTTGGTGATGTCCTTCAGACTTATTAATGCCCCCGCAACAATATGGACCTCATGAATCGAGTGTTCAAGCCATGCCTAGATCATTTTGTGATTGTATTTATTGATGACATTTTGGTCTATTCTCGAAGTGAGGCAAACATGACCAACACTTGAGAGTTGTGCTACAGACACTTAGGGACCAAAATCTTTATGCCAAGTTCTCAAAGTGTGAATTTTAGTTTGATACAGTTTCCTTTTTGGGACATATGGTGTCGCGAGATGCGATACAAGTTGATCAAAAGAAGATAGAGGCAGTTCGAGATTGGCCTCGACCTACTACTCCTACAGAGATACGTAGTTTCTTAGGCCTAGCCGAATATTATAGAAGGTTTGTTGAGGGTTTCTCAAAGATAGCCACTCCATTGACTCGATTAACTCATAAATGTGTTGCATTTCAGTGGTCAGATGAGTGTGAAGAAAGTTTTGAGAAATTGAAAATCGCGTTGACTATGGTCTGATTTTGACACTCCTTACAGGTGTAGGGGATTTTCTATTTATTTTGATGCCTCGTGAGTCAGTTTAGGTTGTGTGCTAATGCATAATGGAAAGGTAGTAGCTTATGCTTCTTGACAGCTGAAGAACCATAAAAGAATTATCCAACTCATGACTTGGAATTGGCTGCGATCATATTTGCACTTAAAATCTAGCGTCACTATCTTTATGGTGAGCCATGTGAAAATCTATACCGATCACAAGAGTCTGCAATATATATTCAAGCAAAGAGATATGAATTTGTGGCAGAGATGGTGGTTAGAGTTACTTAGAGATTAAGAGCTTACTATTTTATATCATCACGGAAAGGCGAATGTGGTGGCAGACGCCTTGAGTAGAAAGTCTATGGGTAGCTTGGCTTAATCTACCGCTAAAGAACAACCTATGGTTATAGATATTTAGGCGTTGGCAAATCGGGGAGTGCTACATTGTCGGGCAGATTACTTGCGGGTTTGGTAGCACAATCATCCTTGGTTGTAAAGGTCAAGGCTCGTCAATTTGAAGATCTTATCTTGCTAAACTCCGAGATCGAGTGCAGAATAGTGATGTTCTGTCATTTGCTATTGACAGTGAAGGTGTGTTACGTCGACATGGTAGATTGTGTATCCCCATGGTATGTGATGTGAAACAGTTGATTCTCGAAGAGGCTCATAACTCCCGCTACTCTATTCATATAGGTGCAACTAAAAGACTTGCATGAATTGTACTGGTGGAAAGGTATGAAGTATGATATTTCTGAAACATGTGACTAGTTGCATAAATTGTCAGCAGGTGAAATATGAACACCAATAACCAGGCGGCATGATGCAGAATTTAATTATCCCGAAGTGAAAGTTGGAAAGGATTACTATAGATTTTGTAGTTGGGTTGCCACGTACTTTTAGAAAACATGATTCAGTATGGGTGATCGTGCACAGACTCACAAAATTCGCGCATTTTATACCAGTTTGAGTTACTTACGTTGCAGAACAACTAGCAGATATATACCTCTGTGAGATAGTCCGGCTCATGGTATGCCTACTTCTATAATATCGGATCAGGGTGCACAATATACTGCTGAATTTTGGAAGTCATTTAAAAAGTCTTTGGGTTCTCAGATTGAGTTGAGCACAACTTTCCATCCACAGACGGACAGTCCGAGCGGGTTATTCAAAGCTTCGCGGACATGCTTAGAGCTTGAGCCATTGATTTTGGCGGTCATTGGGATGATCAGTTGTCGTTAGCAGAAATTGCTAATAATAACAGCTATTAGTTGATTATACAAATGGCGCCGTTTGAAGCTCTATATGGTCGTAAATTTCGTTCACCAGTTGGATGGTTTGAAACTAGTGAAGCACAACTATTGGGTCCGGATTTTGTACAGCATGCTTTGGAGAATGTTGCATTGATACGAGAACGACTTTAGACAACTCAAAGTAGGCAAAAATCCTACACAGATAAAAGAGTTTGTGATTTGGAGTTCATGAACGGAGAAAAGTCTTTCTGAAGGTGTACCCTATGAAAGGAGTCATGAGATTTGGGCACAAAGGTAAGCTAAGTCCGAGATATATTATTCCATAGGAGATTTTAGATCGAATCAGTCGGTGGCGTATAAACCTGCCTTGCTTCCGAGATTGTCCGCGGTTTCATCTCGTATTTAATGTGTCTATGCTTAGGTGATATGTTTGTGATGATAGTCATCAGATCCAGCCAGAGGATGTGGATCTTGATGAGAACTTAACTTAGGAAGAAGGTCTGATAGCTATTCTTGATAGGCAAATGCGGCAATTGAGGTCGAAAAAGATTGCTTTAATGAAAGTATTATGGCGTAACCATCCATCAGAGGAAGCAATGTGGGAGTCTGAAGCAGATATGCGAATCAAATACCCTTAGTTGTTTGAGATGTCATGTATATTTTCTAACTCATTCGAGGACGAATGTTCTTTAAGTGGGGAGAATGTAATACCAATTTTTTTTATATACTTATTAAATGGTGAGATTTAAGAATTAATTTAGTTTGTAGCTATTGGGTCTAGTATTAAATAAGTTAAAGGGAATTTGTTATAATATATAAAATATTTTACTAAATAAGTATTTAGTGGCTAACTTTTTAACTATGCTTATATTGTCACCTGTGATAAATTTTTAAATAAGGAGTAGTAAGCCAAGCCCATTCTTTTGTGGCTGCTATAATTTAGTGAAAGAGGCTACAACGTAAAAAGGAAAAAAAAAAGAAAAGAAAATATAGCATGATTTAGTCTGGGAGATTTGACGGCAGCACCTTTGAGGAAAATAAATACTTAGATGCTTTAGCATTGGGAAAAAAGTTGCGAGTGCTAATGACGTTAGTTTGTTCATGTATTACAAATTTTTGGTGTTTTGACTGTTGAATTAATTTTGTTCAGTTGATAATTATGGTAGTATAGGAACCATGTTATAAAATGAAAGTAATTTAGTAAAATATAAACAAGAAATATAAGCAATTTAGTGAAACATGAACAAGAAATGTAGATAGAGAGAAGGAAGAGATTTTCTTCTTCAATTATGTATTTTCCTATCTATTACAAGGCCTTTATATAGGCATAAAAAGTGAAAAAAATATGTCATGGAATATGTCATTCAACATACAAAATATGTCATTGAATATGTCATAAACCATTTGAGATGAAGATCATGGAAGAAGAGTAGACATCCACCATAAATTGCTATTTATCATAACACTCCCCCTTGGATGTCCATAGATAATGTGCCTCATTAAAACCTTACTAGGAAAAAATCCTATGGGAAAAAAATTCTAGTGAAGGAAAAAGAATACACATGTATAGAAATATGCCTTTTTGTTGCCTCGTTAAAACCTTGCAAGGAAAACCCAGTGAGATAAAACCTTGTAAGGGAAAAAGAATGCAACGCGCATTAACACCCCCTGAAGAGAGCATCAGTTCACATCCTTGAGTCTTCGCATCCCAATCTTGCGCACTAGCTTCTTGAAGGTTGACGTCGGTAGAGATTTTGTGAACAAATCAGCCATATTATCACTTGAACGAATCCGTTGCACATTGATATCACTATTCTTTTGGAGATCATGTGTGAAAAATAACTTTGGTGAAATATGCTTTGACCTATCTCCTTTTATGAATCCTCCCTTCAATTGAGCTATGCATGCTGCATTGTCTTCATACAAAATCGTGGGTAGTTTGTCACATTTAAAACCACATTTGTCTCGAATATGATGTATTATAGACCTCAACCATACACACTCTCAACTTGCTTCATGAATAGCAATTATCTCAGCATGATTAGATGAAGTAGCAACAATTGATTACTTAGTCGATCGGCAAGATATGGCAGTGCCTCCACAGATAAACACATAACCTGTTTGAGATCTAGCCTTGTGTGGGTCAGATAAATATCCAGCATCAGCATAACCAACAAGATCAGGACTGCAATTATTGCTATAAAATAAGTCCATATCGGTAGTCCCTTTTAGATACCGCAATATATGTTTGATTCCATTCCAATGTCTCCTTGTAGGAGCAGAGCTATATCTTCCTAAGACATTAATTGAAAAAGTTATGTCAGGCTTTGTAGTATTTGCAAGGTACATTAGTGCACAAATTGCACTAAGATATGGTACTTGAAGACCAAGTAGCTCTTCATTCTTTTCTTGAGGTCGAAATGGATCCTTATTCACATTAAGTGATCGAACAACGATCGGAGTACTTAAAGGATATGCTCCATCCATGTAAAACCGTTTCAATACCTTTTCTGTATAGGCAGATTGATGAACAAAAATTCCATTTTCCAAATGCTCAATTTGCAAACCAAGACATAATTTTGTCTTATCGAGATCTTTCATCTCGAATTCCTTCTTTAAATAATCAATTGCCTTTTGGAGTTCTATGGGAGTACCAATAAGGTTTATGTCATCAACATATACGGCAAGTACAACAGATTCCGATGTTTTCTTTATAAAAACACATGGGCAAATGCATCACTTATATAGTCTTCCTTTAATAAATACTCACTAAGACGATTATATCACATCCGTCCTGATTGCTTTAGACCATACAAAGATCTTTGCAATTTGCTTGAAAACATTTTCCGGGACTTTGAATTATGTGTGTTTAACATTTTGAATCCATCGGAAATTTTCATGTATATCTCATTATCAAGTGAGCCATAAAGGTAAGCGGTAACCACATCCATTAAATGCATGTCAAGCTTTTCAAGGACAGCAAAACTAATGAGATAACGTAAAGTTATAGCATCCAGAACGGGTGAATATGTCTCTTCATAATCGACACCAGGCCTTTGTGAAAATACTTGTGCAACAAGGCGTGCCTTATATCTTTGTACCTCATTTTTCTCATTTCTCTTGCGTACAAAGACCCATTAATAGCTAAAAGGCTTAACACCATTAGGTGTTTGAACTATAGGCCCGAAAACTTCACGTTTTGCAAGTGAATTCAATTTTCATTGGATTGCTTCTTGCCATTTTAGCCAATCAAGTCTTTGTCGACATTCTCCAACAGATTGAGGTTCAAGATCCTCACTTTCTTGCATAATGATAGATGCAACATTATATGCAAAGACATATTCACCTCTATATCCACTCGATTAAATTTTGTCTCAATATCGATTTGATTTAGATAGTTCCTTATTTTATTGAGTCTCGGGCTCGATGGACTTTTCATGACTCTCAGAATTTATTAAATTGTGAATTTCCTCATGAGATTCTTTCGTAGTGTCATTTTGATCATTTGCTTTCCTTTTTCTAGGATTTTGATCTTCCGAACCTAATGGCCTGCCACGTTTTAGGCGTGCTTTCGACTCATTAGCTATGACACTAGAAGGTTGTACAATAGGGACATCAATACAGATTGGAACATTCTCTGCGGGGATATGTGATTTTGTTATCCTTTTCAAGTCCGTAAATGCGTCTGGCATTTGATTTGCTATTCTTTGCAAATGGATAATCTTTTGCACCTCTTTTTCACAAATAGAGGCACGTGGATCAAGATGACATAATGATGGATTTTTTCACAAAATTTTTCGTTTGGTTTCACCAACTTCTCCCCCTAATTTTGGGAAAAGAGTCTCATCGAATCGACAGTCTGCAAATCGTGCAGTGAACAAATCCCCTGTCAATGTTTCGAGGTAGCAAATAATGGAGAGCGATTCAAACCCAACATATATTCCTAACCTTCTTTGCGGACCCATTTGTGTGCAATATGGCGGTGCTACAGGCACATATAATGCACATCCAACAATTCTTAAATGGGATATATTAGGTTCATGATCCAAAAACTAATTGCAACGGGAAATATTTGTGATAATTTGTCGGTCTGAGATGAACTAGCATTGCTGCATGTAAAATGGCGTGACCCCAAACCGAAGTGGGCAGCCTCGTTTTCATGAGTAACGGTATTGCTATCAACTGTAGACGTTTAATTAAAGACTCTGCAAGACCATTTTGAGTGTGAACATTAGCTACAGGGTATTTCACTTTTATCCCAATTGATAAGTAATAATTATTAAATGCTTGGGATGAAAACTCAGCGGCATTATCTAGTCTAACAGACTTAATTGATGCCCATTTGGGTTTTCTATAATCCGCGTCATCATAATTGATCCAGGATGTCCCAATGGATCATGCCAAAGTACGAAAGTATTGAATCAGTAACCTTTTGGTTTACGGTAGAATATGCCTCAATTGCACTAATTCTTGTCCAATACAGGCCAAAAGATAAAGATGGAAACTTCTCAATAACCCTCTTTTGGCCAGAGACATTCTTTGTAATGATGAGATATTCAAGATTATTCTCATCTATTGTCTCAATATGATATCCATTTTGACGGATATCTTTAAAACTCAACATGTTCCTCTTGGACTTGGAGGAGAATATTGCTTTCTCTATGATAAATATTGTTCCTTTAGGCAGAGTTATAGTAGCTCTTCCAGAGCCTTCAATTAATTTACTACTACTAGAAATTATAGTAACATCTTCCTTACACATACTTAAATGAGAGAAATATTTCTTCTCTTTGAATATTGTATGTGTGGTCCATGAATCAATTAAACAAATATTTTTACAATTAATCATTCATTCAAGTTTATTTTGTGAGATATATCTATATTTGCTTCCCATGGTTTGACATACAAAAGAAATATACAAATATTAGTATTTTCAGAGATAAAGAAACAAAATTTCCGTATGACACAATCTTTGATTGAACAACTTGATTATATATGTATAATATGTACTTAATGTTGCTAACAAAATGTAAAGTCATGGGAGATATATAATACTAGAAATGTAATCATACTGGCTATACACATAATATATTTATAATTATATGATGTATGTTGAAACAATCATATATTGCATATGTAAATCTGTAGGCATAGTATATATTATAAATTAATGTAGCAACAACTACATATATTGTACAATCACATATCTGCATATTTATAAGCCAATGTCGTACTAATATTCTGTATGTAGGCTTGTCAAAATAAATAGTTAAATGTAACTAGTGTAGTATATCATGTTACACTGCACAATAATGTATAATCACACATTATGTTAGGTGTACCGAAGTACTTAAGCATGTAACTAAATATACTTGAATTCAATAAGAAAATAGACTTGAAAACAAAAACTATTTCAAGTAACCTCATTATTACTAACATGTTTTATTTCTACACAGAAGAAGATGAATAATCAATAAAAACTTCTTGGATTTAGTCAAAGTAGGATGTAATATTTTAATGATGCAAACACTATTTATATTCATATTTTGGATATGTATTACCGTCAAGAAAATATTATTGTTATCTAAGTCTATTGTTGATTACTTCTATTTATATTTTAATAATTCAAATCAATTAAGAAGCGGTTCATTAAAATCATTACATCTTTATTCATAAATAAAGAGATCATGGTGAAGTATGAGTATATTTCTCTTTCTATTTTTGTTTTTAAACATAATTGAGAAAAACTAAGTATCCAACAAATCATATCATTATTCTTGCAAAAGAGAGAAACACGTTGTACCTGATAATTTTAAATCAGAGTCGAGAACTTTAAAAGAAGATAACTTACCGTGATGGTTAGAGACTCGTGCTGAAAACGTGTTATAAAATGAAAGTAATTTAGTAAAACACGAATAAGAAATATAAGCAACTTAGTGAAACATGAACAAGAAATGTAGATAGAGAGAAGGAAGAGATTTTCTTCTTCAATTGTGTATTTTTATATTTATTACAAGGCCTTTAAATAGGCGTAAAAAGTGAAGAAAATATGTCATTCAACATACAAAATATGTCATTGAATATATCATAAACTATTTGAGATAAAAATCATGACAGAAGAGTAGACATCCACCATAAATTATTATTTATCGTGACAAACCATAAATAGTAGACATGATAATTTTATAATGATGGGATGGTAATACTTATATAATGATGGATATTTGTAAGGATGAGATTGGGATTGAAATTTGGACGACAACTCCATCCGTCACTGTGTTTCAGAATTTATTGGCCAAACAAAAAAAAAAACAGTAGGAAGCTACTGCTTAAAATACTTATTACTATATTTAAGAATGGAGATATATGAATCATGATGTCATGGGAAACTATTGTTGATGCAGTGTACATAATTGAAAATATACTGGAAAGAAAGTTGATATCGTACTATTCATTTAAAAAACAAATTGATTATTCAATGAGTGAGTAAAAAAAAAATAAGGAAGGTATTATGACAAAAATATTATATTATGTTGGAAGTTTACTCATCTTCCATAATCGTCATCTCAAATACTTAATGACAATTCAATGACATATTTTGTATGTTCAATGACATATTCCGTGACATATTTTTTTCACTTTTTATGCCTATATAAATGCCTTGTAATAGATAGGAAAATACACACAATTGAAGAAGAAAATTTCTTCCTTCTTTCTATCTACATTTCTTGTTCATGTTTCACTAAGTTACTTATATTTCTTGTTCATGTTTTACTAAATTACATTCATTTTATAACACGTTATTAGCACGAGTCTCTAACCATCACGGTAGGTTATCTTCTTTTAAAGTTCTCGACTCTGATTTAAAATTATTAGGTACAATATTTTTCTCTCTTTTGTAAGAATAATGATATGTTTTGTTTGATACTTAGTTTTTCTCAATTATGTTTAAAACAAAAATAGAAAGAGAAAGATACTCATAGTTCACCATGATCTCTTTATATATGAATAAATATGTAATGATTTTAATGAACTGCTTCTTAATTGATTTGCATTATTAAAATATAAATAGAAGTAATCAACAATAGACTAGGATAACAACAATATTTTCTTGACAGTAGTACGTATCCAAAATATGAATATAAATAGTGTTTACATCATTAAAATATTACATCATACTTTGAAAAAATTCAAGAAGTTTTTATTGATTATTCATCTTCTTCTGTGTAGAAATAAAACATGTTAGTAATAATGAGGATACTTGAAATTGTTTATGTTTTCAATTATATTTTCTTATTGAATTCAAGTATATCTAGATACATGCTTAAGTACTTGGGTACACCTAACATAATGTGTGATTATACATTATTGTGCAGGATAACATATTATACTACACTAGCTACATTTAACTATTTATTTTGACAAGGCTACATACAAAATATTAGTACGACATTGGCTTATAAATATGCAGATATGTGATTGTACAATATATGTAGTTGTTGCTACATTAATTTATAATATATACTATGCCTACAGATTTACATATGTAATATATGATTGTTTCAACATACATCACATAATTATAAATATATTATATGTATAGCCAGTATGATTACATTTTTAGTATTATATAACTCCCATGACTTTACATTTTGTTAGCAACATTAAGTACATATTATACATATATAATCAAGTTGTTCAATTAAATATTGTGTCTTATGGAATTTTTCTTTCTTTATCTCTGAAAATACTAATATTTGTATATTTCTTTTGTATGTCAAACCATAGGAAGCAAATATGGATATCTCAAAAAACAAACTTGAATCAATGTTTAATTGTACAAATATTTGTTTAATTGATTTATGTATCACACATACAATATTCAAAGAGAAGAAATATTTCTCTCATTTAAGTATGTGTTATGCAGATGTTACTACAATTTCTTGTAATAGTAAATTAATTAAAGGCTCTGGAAGAGCTACTATAACTCTGCTTAAAGGAAGAATATTTATCATAGAGAATGCATTGTTCTCCTCCAAGTCCAAGAGAAACTTGTTGAGTTTTAAAGATTCCGTCAAAATGGATAACATATTGAGACAATAGATGAGAATAATCTTGAATATCTCATCATTACAAAGAATGTCTCTGGCCAAAAGAGGGTTATTGAGAAGTTCCTATCTTTATCTTGTGGCCTGTATTGGACAAGAATTAGTGCAATTGAGGCACATTCTACCGTAAACCAAAAGGTTACTGATTCCAATACTTTCGTACTTTGGCATGATCGATTGGGACATCATGGATCAATTATGATGAGACGGATTATAGAAAAACTCAAATGGGCATTCCATTAAAGAATTTAAAGATCTTTTAAATAATAAATTTTCTTGCACTTCTTGTTATCAAAGCAAGTTAATTATTAGACCATCACCAAAAAAGGTTGGAATTGAATCACCTGCGTTTTTGGAACGTATACAAGGGGACATTTGTGGGCCTATTCACCCACCTAGTGGGTCGTTTAGATATTTCATGGTCTTAATAGACGCATCTTCTATATGGTCTCATGTGTGCCTATTGTCATCTTGCAACCTTGCGTTTGCAAAATTAATGGCACAAATAATTCGATTACGGGCACAATTTTCTGATAATCCAATTAAGTCTATTAGACTAGATAATGCTGTTGAGTTTTCATCCTAAGCATTTAATGATTATTGCTTATCAGTTGGGATAAAAGTGGAACATCCTGTAGCTCATGTTAACACTTAAAATGGTCTTGAAGAGTCCTTATTTAAACATCTGCAGTTGATAGCAAGACCGTTACTCATGAAAACGAGGCTGCCCACTTCGGTTTGGGGTCACGCCATTTTGCGTGCAGCAATGCTAGTTCGTCTCAGACCGACAAATTATCACAAATATTCCCCGTTGCAATTAGTTTTGGGTCATGAACCTAATATATCCCATTTAAGTATTTTTGGATGCACAGTATATGTGCCTGTAGCACCGCCATATCGCACCAAAATGGGTCCGCAAAGAAGATTAGGAATACATGTTGGGTTTGAATCGACCTCCATTATTCGCTACCTCGAAACATTGACAGGGGATTTGTTCACTGTACGATTTGTAGACTGTCGATTCGATGAGACACTTTCCCCAAAATTAGGGGGAGAAGTTGGTGAAACCAAACGTGATATTTTTTGGAAAAATCCATCATTATCTCATCTTGATCCACGTGCCTCTATTTGTGAAGAAGAGGTGCAAAAGATTATCCATTTGCAAAGAATAGCAAATCAAATGCCAGACGCATTTACGGACTTCAAAAGGATAACAAAATTACATATCCCCGTAGAGAATGTTCCAATCCATATTGATGTCCCTATTGTACAATATTCTAGTGTCATAACTAATGAGTCGAAAGCGCGCCTAAAACGTGGCAGACCATTAGGTTCCAAAGATTGAGATCCTAGAAAAAGGAAAGCAAATGATCAATATGACACTACGAAAGAATCTCATGAGGAAATTCATGATTTAACAAATTCTGAGATTTATGAAGAATACATTGAGCCCGAGACTCAAGAAAATAAGGAACTATCAATAAATCCAATCGATATTGAGACAAATTTTAATCGAGTGGATATAGTGGTGGATTATGTCTTTGCACATAATGTTGCATCTAGCATTATGCAAGAAAGTGAGGATCTTGAACCTCAATCTGTTGGAGAATGTCGACAAAGACTTGATTGGCCAAAATGGCAAGAAGTAATCAAATTAGAATTGAATTCACTTGCAAAACGTGAAGTTTTTGGGCCTATAGTTCAAACACCTAATGGTGTTAAGCCTTTTAGCTATAAATGGTTCTTTGTACTCAAGAGAAATGAGAAAAACAAGGTACAAATATATAAGGCACGCCTTGTTGCACAAGGACTTTCACAAAGGCCTGGTGTCGATTATGAAGAGACATATTCACCCGTTATGGATGATATAACTTTCCGTTATCTCATTAGTTTGCTGTCCTTGAAAAGCTTGACATGAATTTAATGGATGTGGTTACCGCCTACCTTTATGGCTCACTTGATAATGAGATATACATGAAAATTCCCGATGGATTCAAAATGCCAAACACACATAATTCAAAGTCCCGGGAAATATTTTCAATCAAATTTCAAAGATCTTTGTATGGTCTAAAGCAATCAGGACAAATGTGGTATAATCGTCTTAGTGAGTATTTATTTAGGGAAGGCTATATAAATGATTCCATGTGCCCATGTGTTTTTATAAAGAAAACAACATTGTTGTACTTGCCGTATATGTTGATGACATAAATCTTATTGGAACTCTCATAAAACTCCAAAAGGCAATTGATTATTTAAAGAAGGAATTCGAGATGAAAGATCTCGGAAAGATAAAATTATGTCTTGATTTGCAAATTGAACATTTGGCAAACGGAATTTTTGTTCATCAATCTGCCTATATAGAAAAGGTATTGAAACGGTTTTACATAGATGTAGGATATCCTTTAAGTACTCCGACGGTTGTTCGATCACTTAATGTGAATAAGGATCCATTCCGACCTCAAGAAAAGAATAAAGTGCTACTTAGTCCTGAAGTACCATATCTTAGTGCAATTGGCGCACTAATGTATCTTGCAAATACTACGGGGCCTAACATAACTTTTTCAGTTAATGTCTTAGCAAGATATAGCTCTGCTCCAACAAGGAGACATTGGAATAGAATCAAACATATATTGCGGTATCTTAAAGGGACTACCGATATGGACTTATTTTATAGCAATAATTGCAGTCCTGATCTTGTTGGTTATGCTGATGCTGGATATTTATCTGACCCACACAAGGCTCGATCTCAAACAGGTTATGTGTTTATCTCTGGAGGCACTGCCATATCTTGGCGATCGACTAAGCAATCAATTGTGTCTACTTAATCTAATCATGCTGAGATAATTGCTATTCATGAAGCAAGTCGAGAATGTGTGTGATTGAGGTCTTTAATACATCATATTCGAGATGAATGTGGTTTGAAATGTGACAAACTGCCCACGATTTTGTATGAACACAATGCAGCATGCATTGCTCAATTGAAGGGAGGATTCATAAAAGGATATAGGACAAAGTATATTTCACCAAACTTATTTTTCACACATGATCTCCAAAAGAATGGTGATATCAATGTGCAACGGATTCGTTCAAGTGATAATATGGCTGATTTGTTCACAAAATCTCTACCGGTGTCAACCTTCAAGAAGCTAGTGCACAAGATTGGGATGTGAAGGCTCAAGGATGTAAATTGATGCTCTCATCAGGGGAGTTAATGCGCGTTGCACTCTTTTTTCCTTACAAGTTTTTGTCCCACTGGGTTTTCCTTGAAAGGTTTTTAATAAGGCAACAAAAAGGCATATCTTTATACATTTGTACTCTTTTTCCTTCATTAGAACTTTTTTCCCATAGGGTTTTTTCCTAGTAAAGTTTATGAGGCACATTATTTATGGAAATCCAAAGGGGGAGTATTATGATAAATATCATATTATGTTGGATGTCTACTCATCTTCTATCATCTTCATTTCAAATGCTTAATGACATATTCAATGACATATTTTGTATGTTCAATGACATATTCCTTAACATATTTTCTTCACTTTTTATGCCTTTATAAAGGCCTTGTAATTAGGGGTGTAAACTGGCCCGGGCCCGGGCCTAAATGGACCTCACGGGCCGGGCTTCGCAGTCTCGGGTTTCGTGTGCCGGGCCTGACGGTTCTGACGGTTGAGACCAGCCCGTGACTGGCCTAAGCCCACACTGGTCCTGGGCCTGGCGGGTTTTTTGTAAGGCAATATCTTTTATATTAGTTATTAATATAGTGTAGAATATATTTTATGTAGTGTACTAAGTTATTAGTATAGTATATATAATATATATTTCATTGTATTACTTTGTAGTAATTAGTATATATTGTGTTGTAGTAATTAGTATATATTGTATATTATGTATATATTATTGCCCAAAATGTCATATCTTTCTTAGTCTTCCTTCCCCCAATGGAATGAGCACAACAAGGGTGTGTTTTTATGTGCCTAACCAAACTACCTGTGCCGCTACGGTCTCTAGTAAATTTATGAACCAGTAATTTCCCACAAGTTTTACACTTAGCCTTATTTATTTCTCTAACTTGAGTAAAAAAATTCCAAACTAATAATGTTTCTGTACGTTTAGCAGGTTGTCTACTAAAAGTTGGAGTTTCTACAGGTGGGTGTGTTGATGCATTACTTGAGTTATGAACATGACTAGCAGGCTTATCATCTAAATCTAGTGCTTGGGTTTCATCATCATCATCATCATCCTCATTTTGCTCTAAGATAGGTTCATTAGGATAAAGAGCATTCATAGTTTCATCATCTAATCTATCACCTACTGCAACATCATGTAGAAATTCACTATCGGTAAATTAAAAATAAGGGTGATCACTATCAAGAATTACGGGAGGCGGAGTAGGACATCTAGGTTGGCGACTACTTTCAACTTGCTTATCTTTTGTAGGTCGGGGAGCCGGGGAAAGGGTAGTATTATGGCCACTACTTTTACCGGTTTTACCTTTTCCTTTACCGAACATTTTTTTCAAATAAAAAGCCATAATAATTATAATTATGCAAACTAAACAATACAAAAATATATTATTAAAATATAAGAGTTGAAATGAGTTTACCGAATTGCAGAACAACTTCTTGAAAATTGAAAATCGTTGAACACTTGAAAACTTCAATTCAACAACTTCACAATTTTTCACGAATTTTCAACAATAAATTAAGTAATTGTAGTAGAAAGAATGAAAAAGAGATTGAGAGAGATTGAGAGATATTGATGAATTGGTGAATAAAAATGAAAGAATGAGGGGGTATTTATAGTTGAGATGTGGGAAAAATTGTAATTATATAAAGTTTGAGGCGAAATAAAAGTTTGGGGCACAAATGGCTATTTTACAAAGTTCCAAACGACTACTTTTGAAAGAGCTGTTACTGAATTTATATTAATTTTTTTAAAAAAAAAAGAGCCGTTAGGGCCTGCCTGGGCCCGCCAGGCCCGTCTGGCGGTCCCGGTCCTAGCAGTTCTTCACTTCTGGACCAGCCCGTTACGGGCCTATAGGACCGGCAGGCCCGGGACCGCCAGGACCGACCCACCAGGCTCGCCAGGATCGCTGGCCTGGTCCGGTCCCGGTTCAGGTCCGGGCCAGTTTACCCCTTACTTGTAATAGATAGGAAAATACACACAATTGAAAAAGAAAATCTCTTCCTTCTCTTTATTTACATTTCTTATTCATGTTTCACTAAATTGCTTATATTTTTTGTTCATGTTATACTAAATTACTTTCATTTTATAACCGAAGGCATAATGATGATGGCATGCGAAATATATAATAGAAATAGTGTGAATTTCCATAAGAGGTACTAGCATTTTGGAACTGTAGAATTATTCCAGAAGACACTTTGTTGACTATTTTGGTTCACAATTAATCATGTACAAATTTTTATTAATTGGACCCGAGGTTGACTTTAATTGTGACTCGTCCTAAAATTATCTAAATTATTTACTTAAATTAATTGGGACATTATTCAATATTTTGAATAGATTAAAATCATTAGAAGCTGTTTGGTTAGTGTATTAGACGTTGAATGGTTAGAAAATTTCCCGATAATAAGAAAAGCGAGACTTTATACTTTGATATTTGCTTTTTTAAAATCTGTTTTAAAAGTATGTTTTCTTTGTCTGGTCCATATGTTGGGACAAGCGTGCGCTTGACAGAGTCGGTGGTCTTAGACTAGCCATAAATATATTATTTATAAAAATATATATTATTTTATAACTTATTTGATAGTGTGATACGACTTTGCGCCATGAGGTTGAGTTTTATAGTTTGATACGGTTGTGCACTATGATATTGATTTTAATATGGCTGTGCACCATGATGTTGAGTTTGATACGGCATGTGCGTCATGATATTGAGTTTGATACGGTTGTGCGCCATGATGTTGAGTTTGATACGGGCTGTGCGGCATGATGTTGGTTTGATACGGCTGTGCACCATGATGTTGGAGCATTGTGTATGCCTTTGTACACCACCCGATCATTGTGTATGCTTGGTTACATATTTGAGGGACTGTGGTACCATTGTGGACTCCCGGTGGGTTGGTAAATTTCTTTCGCTGCAATTATGATAAGTCTTTAGTGGGTATTTTTGTTGGTTAATTCTTAATAACTCTGTCGATACATACATATATATATATATATATATATATATATATATATATATATATATATATATATATATACATATTGAGTCGTATAATTATCATATTTACTACATCATTTGTATTGTAGTGTGTTTGTACTTTCTAACACTTGTTCCAAAGGTATTTAAAGTGGCGGGTCGAAGATCTTACTGTGTTATATTTACGTATAACTCACTCCTTACCTGTATCTCTATGTAGATAGAGCTAGTGGCTGACGAGTTTATTCGAGTGGATCCTATTAGTGAGGTGACCTACCGCATTGTTCGTGGAGGCTTTCGTTTCAGACTTGCTTAGTTCGTGTTAGTTATTTTTTTCCCCTTTTTTTTGGGTTTGCATACCCATCAATAAAACTCATATTACTCTGTTAGATGCTCCATTGTCTTAGTGTGGGATTTGGGTTAGAGTTTTATTGTTTGAGTGATTGTTGGATATTTTTATCAATTGACTAAGGTATTGAGCGATAATCATTATCTCTTTAATTATTAATAATATTTTAGGCTGCACTTTTTTTCCTCAGTTTTCGTATAAATTGGTAAACATAGGAGAAAGGAATTCGCCTGCAGGTGGTGCTAGTTAGGTGCTAGTCACGTCTAGAGAGTAATTTGGGAAGTAACAAGTATAATAATATATCAAAATAGGAAAAAATTTATATAATGATTTTGAAAAAGATTATACCGAACTCATTTTAAATTGCAAATCTCGTTACCATCACGTCGTATCACTTCGCATGAAGCTGAAGATCGTTACTTGATAGATATAAAACATCTCCACTTTTGTAAATTTGATCCCAATTTTCCATCCCAAGAGAACAATATTACCTGTCTTTTATAACATATGATTTAATTGGATGGGAAAACAATAAATGGACTTTTGGTGTGATCTTGGTTCTTTTGCTTGAGCAATGGCTACAGTATTGTGACACAACAATGGAACCGCACCTTCTATTGAAGGAATCACATCAAGTTCAGTTAAGAACTTTTCCATCCATACAACTGCCTTAGTAGCTTCACTAGCTGCTATATATTCTGCTTCAGTCACTATCAGTTACTGTAGCTTGTTTGGAACTTTTCCAACTCACTGTACCACCATTTAAGGTGAATACATAACCAGAAATAGATTTTCTATCATCCCTATTTGAAGAGAAACTTGCATCAGTATAACCTTCAAGTTTCAACTCAGAATCCCCATAGATGAGGAATTGGTCTTTAGTCCTTCTTAAGTACTTAAGAATGGTCTTCACCACCTTCCAATATTCCTCACCAGGATTTGCCTGATATCTGCTAGTCACTCCAAGTGCATAAGCCACATCTGGACGTGTACATGTCATGGTATACATGATAGCTCCCACTGCACTAGCGTATGGGATCCTACTCATGCGTTCTCTCTCTTCAGGTGTTTTAGGACAATCCTCCCTACTGAGAGAAATTCCAGTGCCTATCGGTAGATAGTCTCTTTTGGAATTATCCATGTTATATCTCTTTAATATAGTATAAATGTACAAAGACTGGTAAAGTCCAAGCAGCTTTCTAGATCTATCTCTATAGATCTTTATTCCTAATATATAAGCTGCTTCTCCCAAGTCTTTCATGGAAAACTGTTCATATAGCCAAATCTTGGTATTTTGCAATGTCGGTACGTCATTCCCTATGAGCAATATATTATCAACATACAACACTAAAAATATAATTGTGCTCCCACTAACCTTTTTGTACACACAAGGTTCTTCTTCGCATCTAACAAAATTGAACTTTTCAATTGTTTTGTTAAATCGAATATTCCAACTTCGAGAAGCTTGCTTTAATCCATAAATAGATCTTTGCAGCTTAAAAATTTTTGTATGATCAGACGAATATGTGAAACATTCAGGTTGTGTCATGTACACATCCTCTTCTAGCTCACCATTAAGGAAAGCTGTTTTCACATCCACTTGCCGTATTTCATAATCATAGTATGCTGCTATAGCAAGCAAAATCCGAATAGATTTGAGCATTGCCACGGGAGAGAATGTCTCGTCATAGTCGACTCCTTCTTTCTGACAATATCCCTTGGCAACAATACATGATTTGTAGGTCTCCACCTTTCAGCCTGCTGCAATCTTTTTCTTAAAAACCCATTTACAACCTATAGGTTTTATATCCTTTGAAGGTTCAACTAAAGTCCATAGTTTATTTTCCTTCATGGATTCCATTTTGGATTCCATGGCCTTTTGCCACTTCTCATAATCAGAACTTTGTATAGCCTCTTCATAGGTCTTAGGGTCATCATCATTGTGATCAACCTCATTTGATAAATCATCTTGTACCAATAAATTTAATCTAGATGGTACATGACGTTCTCGTGTAGACCTTCGAAGAGGTACTTGTACAACATGTTCACCTTGTGTTGGATTTCGTTGTTGCTCAATTTGGTTTGGAACTGGTTCATTAACGTGTTCTTGAACTTCATTTAGTTCTTGAACTTCAACCGTTGAAGATGGCAATTTCCTTGGCAACTTCAAAACATCCAATAAAGGTTCTTCAACTTGGGTCTCATGATCTTCATATTGTGTTGATTCATTAGTTTCTTGATCTTCATAAAGTTCTATCTCTCCATTATAATTTCCTTCCAAAAGGAATTCCCTTTCCAAAAAGCTTGCTCCTCTAGCCACAAACACTTTATGGTCAGAAGGGTGATAGATCCCCTTGTTTCCTTGGGATACCCAATGAACCTACACTTATCAGATCTTGAGTCAAGTTTATCAGATTGTAGTCTCTTAACATAAGCTGGACAACCCCAAACCTTAATATGTTTGAGGTTAGGCTTACATCCTTTCCATATCTCATATGGTGTTGTAGAGTCTGACTTTGTGGGAACTTTAATAAGTAAGTATGTTGCTGCTTCCAAAGCATATCCCCATTAATTTATTGGAAGATAAGTGAACCCCATCATAGATCTCACCATATCTAATAAGGTTCTATTTCTCCTTTCAGACACACCATTGTGTTATGGTATTCCTGGAGGTGTCCACTGTAAGGGAGTACCATTCTCTTTGAGATATCTCATAAAATCTTCACTAAGATATTCTCCACCTCTATCAGACCTAGGTACTTTGATACTTTTACCAGTCTGCTTCTCAACTTCACTACGGAATCTTTTGAACATTTCAAAAGATTCAGACTTGTGTTTCATAAGATATACAAATCCATATCTTGACATATCATTAGTGAAGATAATGAAGTAAGAATATCCACCTCTAGCTTGAATTTTCATGGTCCCACAAACATCAATATGAATTAGTCCCAATAATTCAGAAGCTCTTTCTCCACTTCCAGTAAATGGAGATTTGGTCATTTTTCCTTGAGACAAGATTCACAAGTTGGATATGATTCAAAATCATACTCGTTAAGGTACCCTTCCTTGTACAACTTGTTGATTCTTTTCTCTCCAATATGACCAAGCCTACAATGCCAAAGGTATGTTTGATTTACATGATCATCTCTTTTCCTCTTAAGACTTGAAACATGCATAATCGAATTAACATTCACACTAGGTAAGACATAAACATCATGTTGGAGATAGTCATTCACATATAAATTATACTATAAATAGAGCAAATACCATTGCATATATTAATGCGAAAACCACGTTTCTCTAACATAGAAGCTGAAATTATGTTTGAAACAAAATTAGGAACGTAATAACAATCATCCAACATAAGTACTTTGCCTGTAGGCATTATTAAAGAAATTGATCCTACAGCTGCGGCCGCAACTTTTGCACCATTTCCAACTTGTAGACTAATTTCTCGTTTCATTAGCCTCCTACTTATCTTGAACCCTTGCAACATATTTCAGATGTTATAACCACTGCCAGTATCTAATACCTACAGTGAAGAATTAGTAGTAGCTAAGGAAACCTTGAAAACATTTTTCATTAATGTCTCACCTTGTTTCTTGTCCTCTAGAGTTGCAAGATACTCCTTGCAGTTTTTCTTCCAATTATTTATGATAAACCTTGTTGCCTTGAACATCATTCTCTGGAGGAATTATCTTTGCAGGCTTATCAATCACATCCATAAGCTTTTCATGCACAAGAACAATTCTCAAATTTCTATTCCAGTAATCAAAGTTTGGTCCTACCAATTTGCTGGTCTCAAGTATTTCACACAATTATATAACAGACATATTGAGAAACCTAAAATATAGAAAAGAAAAAGAAGTAATATAAGAACATATTTGCATATATCATAAAGACATGGACTTTTATCTAAATGATATTTCCACTAATTATTTTAAACTATTTACCCTCATTATAGTTTACGAAATATTTATTTCTTTTAGTGGAGTAAAGGAATCCTTTAACAATATGTATGAGCCCCTCGAAAATCAAGTCGTTTCTCACATATATTTTAAAGGTAGGTACTCTTACCAATTGTATCCCCATACAATTTTCTTAAATAGCTCTATGTCAAATAGTCCCCTGGTAGTCAGGTCGATCCTATTGGCATAGTTGAGTTCAACCATCATGATAGCAAAGAGCTTATTAAATTTTATACTCCCCCGGGTAGTCCAGGCGTCTAGTGTAAAATTGAATAATTCTTTCAATCCATACATCTAATGCAATAAATAATTTTAATATATTCTCGAACTATAAGTCTCCTGGTAGTCAGGCCGCTCCTTATAAACAAGAATTAAGTAAAATTAATTACCTTGATGGATAGCTCTATAATAAAATATCTTATATTTTATTATTTAAGAACTCAAATTTTAGTAAGAGGGAATTGTTACAAAATAAATTTTTTTTTAATAACATGAAGATCAAATCTTTTATAGCATGTGAATTTAGTTCAAGTTGTCTACATGCTTAGTCCTAAATTGATTTACATCATATGTAATAAATAATTCTAAATTATGTAATGGCAAGCACATGGCATAAAACACAATTCAACATACTCTAACATATTTATCTTATATATCACATAAAAAGAATTCATGCTAGAATATTATTATTAATTAATATCTCATGAACTAATAACAATTAAAATAACAATAGAATCATATAACCTATTATAGATTCCCATTGTATCTAATACAAAATTTCAAGTTATGAACGATCTCAATAGTTATATGAATGCATATTTTATCCATAATAAAATAATATCAACATTCAAACGATTTAACTATTGCACAAGGCACATCTATTATGGTTTGAACTCTTCAAATATAATATTTAAATATTTCATAAATAAATTTTAGACACAATAAACCATGGCTCTGATACCACTGAATGATTGCATATAGGTGTTTGTAATACGCAGCGGAAGACAATAACAATCCTAGGTAGATTTTTTCATGTTTAAGATTTATTTACGTGTCAAAGATCAGATCTAAGATGTACCTGGTGAAGAGAGTCTCGTTTCAAAATTCTTCGATAGTGTGAAGACTCTATGCATATCCACACCGAGACCGATCCTTGCTATCAACTCTTTGATCAATGAAACCCGCGAACAAATTGAACAAATAATATTGTGTTGAAATTTTTCTCAAAAATCTCAACTCAAATTAGAAGAACAAGAAACACTTTTCTTGTAATTGTATTTTCTCTCTTGGCTTTGTATTGCACTCTCACTTTCACAAAGTAGGTTTTCTTCTCAAGAAAAATAAAAAATAAAAACTTTACAGATTTTCTCCATCACTCTTTATATAGCATCACCTACAAACCATTTTCCTATTTGGTTGAGGTAATAATTTACTTAGGGTAAAAATTTAATTCCAAAAATAAACTAATATCAAGAAATCACGTTGGAAGATTTCTTATGAAAAATTTGTATGAAATTCCCAATTTTCTTTCTATGGAAAATTTTCTAAGGAAATTTCGAAATTTCCTTTTCTTTTGTTGCCGAAATTTTCCATTAGAATTTGTATATTCAATTCTCAATTGGATTCAAATTCATAAACCTTTTTTTAAACTAATATAGTATTTTTCTTTTTCTATTGAAAATATTAATCCCATTCCAAATAGGATAAACCTTCAATTACATTAATATTCCAATTCAAAATTAGATTTATTAACAAGCCTTTACTAATTTTATATTTTATATACATCTATTATATAAAATAATATTAATTATATATATCACATATATTTCAACCAAGAGATATTATTTAATTTCTATTGTAAATAGAAACTTCAATTTATTCACAATATTAATTATAATCTTTGTGCTAGCAAAGAATATAATAATATTTCATTTGGACTAATAACTAAATTTATTTGACTAATTAAATTTTTTAATTTAATTATCAAATAATAAATTAATTAATCCTTTAGCAAAGATCAGAACACTCGTTAGTGTGCGACCCCATAGGTTCAATACTAAACCGGTAGTAAATTGATCATATCAATATACTAATCAAGGGTGGCGTCTAGCAACACTCCTTAACGACCGGATAACATGAAGTATACAATTTACTCTCAAGAACCAATAAAAGAATAATGTAGTAATTCCTTCTGTCCTTATAGCTCTGGATCACCCTAGGATATGGTTCAACTGTCAAATCCTAATAGGCGATCAACTATGTGTTCACGTCAAATATAATCGACCATTGAATGACCTAAGAAACTCATTTCTTCTTTCATTCAGTTGTCGTGGCCAAAGTCTTAGTTTGGTTGTTTATAAATCATGATAACATGGAGCTTAAACTCATTACCAAGAGTTGACAGATTCCGTCTTGATCAATCACTAATTCTACAAGTATTTAATTGTACCCAATATCCTTTCAACTATCGCCCTAGGGCCATAGGTGTCTAGTATCAAAGCACAATAAATAACTTGTCAATTACTATGACGATCTCAAGTCAAAGGAAACAGTTACATCACATTCTTCAAGAAAATATCTTATTGATAGTTTATGGTAATTCTAACCATTAGGAATTATCCAATGAGTCGGTTCAATGATCATATCTCTATATGCATCATCTATCTATGTGATTTAGTTAATGAGATCAACTAATCTTTATCCGATAAAGACGATCACATAAATATTGATCTAATCGGATTACTAATGTCCAAATTAATAATTCTACGATCAAGAACAAAATTAGATTAAATTGTAAAAGACTTTGCTCTCATTATCATGATCTCTATCACGATGACAAATCTCAAAATTTAATCAAGGACCTTATCAAAATAATCAAACAATTGATAATAATGATAAAAGAATATCAAATGCCATATATTTTTTATCAAATGACATTCACAAAAATATGTTCAAGTTATCAAATATGATATTGGATCTAGGGCATATCTACTATATCCCTAACAACATCATGCTTCATTTGGCCCATGACAACATCAGAAAAAGACATTGAGTTTGTACTATTCCCTTCAAGCGATAACTTTCCCAAAACCCGAGCCCCATATTCAGCAATATCAAAGGGTGGATGTGAGTCCTGTATGCAAACAATGGAGCATTAAGAATCTTAACTCAACAGAGAACATAAGAATAAGTACTGTCGGACTACATACTTGTTCCTCCAAGTTCTGCTCGATTCTCTGCCTCCATGTTGAAACTCGAGCAGCCAGTTCACTCTGCTTTTTTAGTCTCAGCAAGGCTATCTAGAAGAGCATCCTAGAAAACATTAGGTTAACAAAATGATCAGTCAAGACCAAAAAAAGATCCAATAAGTAGTAAATAACATTTTTGTGAATTTTTGGGAAACTAATAAGCCATTGCAGTCAAAGGACAAAAGCACGAAAACGTGTTAAGGTCTAAAGCAACTTTAGGTGCAATTTCAGAGCAAAATTCTTTCCTAATAAAGGAGCAAACGTAAAAGATACTCCCTCCATTGATACATCATTGTTAGTCTGTGGAATTTTAAGTGCGAATTCAGAGCATGAGCGTTCCTAAAGAACGAGCAAACACGAAACGTATGCCTCCATTGATACTTCATTTTTAGTATGTTCTAAAACTAGACACGTTTCAATATTTGGGAGATCTTTAATCTTTACATTTGCCCTGAATGAAATGCTCCGATGATTTCATTTATTTCCCAGAAAAAAAATCCTCTAAAGGACCGACATGACATGTTGAAAACCACTAGAGATATTTTTGGTCTGTTATTTTTTTAACTTATGAGCTCTCCTTTATAAATTTCTATTTCGAATCAAACACCATCAGAAAAGATAAATTAGACGAAGCAAACATATATATGTAATGCAGGAAAACAAGGTATAAAATGCAACCAGCAATTATATGGTCAATGAATTGAAAGAACTTGCAATTAGATGAATTATGCATACTAAACAGCATACAAAAAAAATTCAAAATCTCCTTTAAAGTTACTTATTTAGATGCATGTTTAGTACTCCTTCTGTCCCAAATTTTGTGCACACTTTCCTTTATAGCCTGTTCCAGACATCACCTTTCTATATTTAAAAATAATTTGAATTTAAAATTCCTGTTTTACCGTTAAATGAAATAATTTAAAGCCATACAAATGCCTAAACCTTGTTTTGGACCACATAAACTAGGACGGAGTTAGTAATCACTTTTCTTTTTCTAAACGTCTAATTTCGTAATCTTCATAACTAACTTGTTCATCCATAAGGCTTCTTTTAACAAATTAACATATAGCTTTGCCAGCTATATTTCCTTGTCTAGTGGAACCCTTCTCAAGATAAAGTTGTTGTACAAGGCAGACGCCTTAATGTCTTTGGCGCTAGCATAGTTGCATTAAAGTACCACATAAGCGAGACAAAACACGCCTGTTACATTGCTATATTCAAGGCTTAAACAATGCCTTCAGCAACACCATGATAAGATGTTTAGAGGCCATTTTAGTGAAATCGCCATCTTGTCTGATTTTGGATTGAAAAGATAGTGTAAGTTTATAAGCATGAGCAAAACCTCATAGATGCATGGACCTACCGTGAGGCGGTGCGACGAGTTGCAGTTTTTTTTGTGTGTGTATACGGTCAAAATCAGGTAAGACCGATTTGAGGCTTCTATGGTAGTTCGGGCCCGACCTCGAAAGGATCATGGCACAGTCCAAGGCTCGTTCAGGAAGCACTCGCCTCGGCAGGGTACGTCAACAACTCACCATGGCGTACCTCGAGGCAGTATGAAAATCGACGACCGTCATGGAAAGGAGGGAAACCACCGAGGGCACGCGATGAGAACTGACATACTCTACAAGAATAGTATAAATTCGTACAGAGCCATTATACAATTGTACTAGTAGCATTTCTTCGTCATTTATTAGACATGTATTGTGTTGGGATTCATGCCTCCTATATAAAGGGAACCCTTGTAGATCGGAACCAAATTAATGCCTTTATCACATTTTTGTATGACACAACTCCACTTACCGTGTAGTCTAAACTACCAATTTTGCTTATGCATCATATAGGTGGCAGTGGTAGCAAATAAGAAGTAGCAATATCAAAGTTTAACATGGAGTAACTGAATTCTTAAAATTTGTGAAACTTGTAGAAACAATTATTAGTAGAACCGTGGCATCCTTTTCAGATGTCTCAAAAAGGGAAAAGGTGATACATAGATGGGGATGGAAGAGTAATGAGAATGGTATCCTTGTGAAAAGCATTTGATGTAATCAGATCTTGCAAGAGCTTCAATTCTTACTTTTTCGAGAGATGCTTACAAAGTCCTATAACATTTCATAGCGGACACTCATACATTAAGGATTGGGTCGTGGAACATAGGTATTCTGACGAGTAAGTCCATTGAGTTGGCAAAGGTTCTTCAAAAGAGGAGGGTTAACATAGCCTGTGTCCAGGAGACGAGGTGGAAAGGTCAAAGGCGAGGAATGCAGACGGGTTTAAGCTGTGGTATTCTGGGGTAATGAGAGGCAAAAATAGAGTGAGCATCTTGGTAGATAAGGATCTAAGGGAGTCCGTGGTCGAGGTTAGGCGAGTGAATGATAGGTTAATGTCTATTAAGTTGGTTATTGGGGGTTGCGTCCGCAACGTTATCAACGCTTACGCGCCGCAAGCGGGCTTAAACGAGGAGGTTAAGAGACGTTTTTTGGGGGGGTTTGGATGATCTGGTGAGTAGTATTCCCCAATCTGAGAATTTAGTTATTGAAGGAGACTTTAATAGTCATATTGGGGCTGATGCTGGTGGTTATGGTGAGGTGCACGGTGGCTTCGGCTTTGGGGTTAGGAACGGAGGAGGCACGTCACTTCTTGATTTCGCCAGGGCTCCGAGCTTCTGATTGCGAACTCGACATTTCAGAAAAGGGAGGAGCATTTGGTCACCTTCAAGAGTTTGGAGGCAAGGACTCAGATTGATTACCTCCTCCTCAGAAGGAGCCATTGGGGTATGTGCAAGGACTGCAAGGTTATTCCAGGAGAGTTCCTTTTGACTCTTCATAGACTCCTAGTGATGGATGTCGGTCTCTGGGTAAAGAGTAAGAGGAGAGGTGCTCGGGGACAACCGCGGATTAGATGGGGTATTTTGACAAAGGAGAAAGCACATCAGTTGGAGAGGAGGTTAGCTGAGGGCGGAGCTTGGAGAAGTTCTGGGGAAGCGGACGCTATGTGGTCAGAGACAGCGAACTTGGTTAGGGAGGTAGCACGGGATGTGCTCGTGGTAACCAAGGACTATTCAGGCAGACATCAGAGTGACTGGTGGTGGAACGATGTAGTCAAAGGAAAAGTGGAGGTGAAGAAGGCGGCGTTTGCTAAGTTGGCAGGGAGCACAAGTGAGGAAGAATTGAGAGCGAACAGGGAAAAGAAGCAAAGCTGGCGGTCACGGAAGCTAAAAATGCGATGTTTGGTCGCATGTATGAGGAATTAGGGGAGAAAGGAGGGGACACGAAGTTATTACGGTTAGCTAAAGCAAGGGAAAGGAAGGCGCGTGATCTTGACCAAGTTAGGTGCATCAAGGGCGAGGATAGTAGAGTTCTGATGGGGGAGTCTCAAGTCAAGCAGAGCTGGCAGGCGTACTTTCGAGACTTACTTAACGAGGAAGGGGATCGTAACATAGAGCTAGGGGTGTTGGGGCATTCAGACCAACATAGAGACCTTGGGTACTGCAGGCGCATTAGGGCGGAGGAGGTCATAGGGGCTTTGCGTAGGATGAGTAGGGGTCGAGCGACCGGGCCTGACAAGATCTCGGTGGAGTTCTGGAAATGCATGGGTAGGTCAGGAGTGGAATGGCACTCCAGGTTGTTCAATGCGATCTTCAGGACCAAAAGGATGCCGAAGGAGTGGAGGTGGAGTACAGTGGTGCCCTTGTACAAGAACAAAGGGGACATCCAATGCTGCAACAACTATAGGGGTATCAAATTAATAAGTCACACTATGAAGGTATGGGAGCGGGTGATCGAGGCGAGGGTGAGGGAGATGGCATTTATATCTGTGAGCCAGTTCGGTTTCATGCCGGCTCGCTGCACTACAGCAGATATCCACCTTGTCAGGAGGCTGGTGGAGCAGTTCAGGGATAAGAAGAAGGACCTGCACATGGTGCTTATCGACCTGGGAAAGGCGTATGACAAGGTCCCAAGGGAGGTGCTATGGAGGTGCTTGGAGGCGAAGAGCGTGCTGGAAGCCTACATCAGAGTAATCAAGGACATGTATTGAGATAAGACTAGGGTTAGGACGGTGGGTGGCGACTCAGACCATTTTCCAGTCGTTATGGGGCTCCATCAAGGATCGGCGCTTAGCCCTCTCTTGTTTGCCTTGGTGATGGATGGTCTAACCCGACATATTCAAGGGGATGTGCCTTTCTGTATACTATTTGCTGATGACATAGTCTTGATAGAAGAGCCGAGGTTCAGTGTTATTGAGAGGTTAGAGGTATGGAGACAGACTCTCGAGTCTAAGGGTTTCAAAATAAGAATATCTAAGACAGAATACTTGGAGTGCAAGTTTAGCGCCGAGCCGAGCGAAGTAGGCAGGGACGTGATGATTGGATCTCAGGTCATCGTCAAGAGGGACAGTGTCAGATATCTTGGGTCGGTGATTCAATGGGACGGAAAGATTGACGGGGATATCACTCATCGTATAGGAGCGGGGTGGTCAAAGTGGAGGCTTGCATCAGGAGTCCTCTGTGACAAGAAAGTCCCACAGAAACTCAAGGGGAAATTTTATAGAGATGTGGTTAGACCTGCCATGTTGTATGGGGCGGAGTGCTAGCCAGTGAAGTACTCTCATGTTCAGAGGCAGAAGGTTGCGGAGATGAGGATGCTTAGGTTTATGTGTGGGCTCACCAGGTTAGATAAGATTAATAATGAAGTTATTCGAGAGAAGGGGGTGGCCCCGGTGGATGAGAAGATGCGAGAAGCGAGGCTGAGGTGGTTCGGGCATGTGCGGAGGAGAAGTCGTGATACCCCGGTGAGGAGTTGTGAGATGCTGGCGATGGTCGGTGTACGGCGAGGCAGAGGGAGGCCTAAGAGGTATTGAGGAGAGGTGATTAGGCATGTTATGGCTAGAATGCAGGTTTCCGAGGACATGGACCTTGATAGGAAAGTCTGGAAGTCTAGTATCAGGGTTGTATGATAGGGGCTCCTAGAGTTTTTCGTACTCCTCACCCAGGGTTGGGTGAGGCTTGGCAGGGCAATCCATGGATAATTTGTGTGTTTGATTGTATCTCCCTTATGGTAGTTATTAATAGTAGTTACTGCGTGTATTATTGCATGCTATTTTATTAATGGTTCTTATGTTTAGATAATTATTTACGCTATTTCTGCTGGAGTTACTAATGCTCTTTTGTTTTTTTTTTTGTTTTTGTTTTTGTTTTTCCTTTCGTGCAATGAGCCGAGGGTCGATTGGAAATAACCTCTCTGCCCTTTGGGGTAGAGGTAAGGCTCGTCTACATATTACCCTCCCAGACCCCACTTTGTGGGACTATACTGGGTAGTTGTTGTTGTTTTTTCATTGTTCATTCATTGCTCATTTTTAACCGTAAAAGGCCATCTTTGAGGTCATCATTATCATTGATTCTTTATCAATATTCACCACTATTAGCCTCATCTAGACCTCGAGGCCTTGCCCCAGCCATCTCGAGGCCAAGCATTGTGACCCTGCTGGTTTGCATATCTTATTCTCTTTACTTAAACTTAGCATCCAATGCCTAATAACTAGTATTAAGATAAATCACGTATTTTTTGTTACGTTGCGGGGACTCTCCAAAACGTTGCCACACTTGTGTCAGATCCTTTGAAAATACACTGCTTTTGAAGGATCCGACACGCAACCGGCAATATTTTTGGAGAGTCCGAGCAACAAAGATTTTTAGAACCACAAGATCAAATATAAGTGTAGTTACCATTTTCAAAGGTAAACTCTCTCTGTATGTGGGGTGAGGGGGGGGGGGGGGTTGCAAGCTAGCAAACATATCATATAAGAATATATCTAACAACATTATCTTTTGCAACACAAATTTAAAGAAAAAATAGTATAATTAGTCTTACTAAGTGGGAGCGACATAGATCTTCAAGGTTATGAGCATCGGGATATTCATGAGCACCACTGTCAAATGGTGAATCATAATCTTTATGCTGCAGAATGACAATATATGAGCATAACTCGTCCATGCCAGATTCAGTCAGTTTGAATACACATTTCTAAAATAGTAAGACTGCTTATGTAGTTTACGAAACCTTTTCACCGTGTTGAGCTACATCCTCATTCGCATCTGCCAATTCTGGTATGTCACAATCAGGTTGCCCAAAATCATGGTCTCCACTATCATATTCATTTTCTTCATTGTTTTCCTTAGGACTAAACAGGTCATCATAATCTTCGTTCACCCCCCTTATAAGTGATTCTCGCAGCTGCTAAAAAAAACCTAGTACAATGAAACAATTTGAACATACAATATTACACACAAATACAAGATCAACAAACAAAACCTTCTCATAGGGAGGAGGAGATTGTGAGTCTCCCTGCTTTTTCATGGCACAACATTTTTCTCCCATATATCATTGAGGTCTGAACTGGTGGTACCATGTACTCTTGCAAGTGCAAACTCTGTCATCAAAGACGCACGTTTTCTGGAATCCACACCCTGCCTTCTTCTAAAAGTAACTGCTTGAATGCATGAAATATATATATATATATATATATATATATATATATATATATATATATATATATATATATATATATATTAGATCACAAAATTAACAGTTAAAGAGAAGCACATAATAACAAAGGAAGCTTTGGAACCTTTTCTGTAAGGTTTTACTTTCAAATCGCCAGGTTCATGGGGATTCAAGGGTTTCCATGGGTCTTCATCGTCTGAGTCATCTGAATCTCTACGTTCTGGGCCTTCTGGAATCTCAAATTTTGCTGAAAACTAGGATATTCGATTATCCTAATAGGATAATCGATTATCTTAGCTCTCTGAAATTTCCAATTTTGCTGGAAAAACTCCAAATAATTGATTATATTAAAAATAATCGATTATCCTCAGATTCTGTTTCAAAAATTTTGATGAACAAATTGCATAATCGATTATTTTCAAAGAATAATCGATTATGTGATGCTTCTGTTTTGCAAAATTTTGGTGAACTTTAAAAATTATTCCAGGACCGTTTGCGGCGACAAACGTCGCCACTAAACCCATAGAAGTCGCCGCTAAATGTATTAGTGGCGACTATGTATTGAAACTGGAAACTGGAGTTGCCGTCACTGAAGGTTATTTGTAGCAACAATTCCTTGTTTAAGTTTCTTGTTGTTCAACAACCAAAATTTTGCAAACTTCAATATTTCAATTCATATAGAGATAACAAAATATTGCATCACTAAAGTTCATCAACTACATAACATTCATGAAATCATGCTATATCATGATACTAGAATTTCATAATCAAAATTCTATCATAATTTAAACATGAACTTTATATAACATGCAATTTCATGAACTTCCAAATTATCCAAATATGAAGGAGGCTCTGATACCAATTGTTAGAATAATGAATGCGACTAAAACACAATAGCCTTCATATCAAATAATTTGGAATGAACAACATAAGCGGAAGCGTACCTGAATCCATATGTGGAAAACCATAATCCTCTTGTTGAAGATTGTCCAAAGTGTGCCTTAGAAAGTTCCTTAGTCCTTCCTTCAAGATTGTCTCCTTGATCCTTCTTGAAGTATTGGTTTCACAACAACAATAATATCACAATAACCAATGGTGTATGGCTTTCCACAAAGATGTGCAAGACAACAATGGTGGTTCTCTTGATTCAATGGCAGGAAGAAGAGAGTGTCTTGCCATAATGTGGGAACCATAACCCCCCACTTATAACAAATGAGTTATGAAACTCAAGAGTCATAAGCATGTAACCATAGTTACATATATGTAACCTTAGTTAGCCCATCATTAACTAAGGTTACCCTTTTGGGTATCTACACATTGGTCCTACACTTTATATGACAATACATTGGCCCCCTTAACATAATATCCATAAGACCACAAAATTAGGCCAAACCAAAAGATAGCACATCACATATAATTTATCCATATATTATTCATATGTATTTAGATATAAGTCCATATATCTTACAATCTCCCACTTGGACGAGATACACATACATATGTACAAACCTCAGCATTATATGTTTATAACCTTATGAGCTCAAAATTGCTATCACAATAAAATTGTCATGAACAATCCGGTCCATAAATCATACCAACATAGGAACTAAGAGCTCTTAGTTACTCTTGCGTAACTGGAACCAACATAGATCACGTATATCAATATAACCAACGACATGGATCAAGTGTAGGTATGTAGCATAGAAATAACATAAAGTGTGGTCAATAGAATGTCTATTTCCAACTGGTTCTCTTTATTGAGATCAATCATAAACTTTAAGAGTACAAAACTTTAAAACTGAATATCTGCGAAGATATAACTGAATTACTGAATGTAATGGACAATACATAATTGTATAATACAAACTCCCACTAAAATACATAATCCTCAAATGATTTGACACCCATACAAGCAATATGCTCAAGAAATACTTTTGGTGTCAATCCCTTAGTGAACGGATCCGCAAGCATGGAGTTTGTACTGATGTGTTCAATGCACAACTGTCCATTCTGTACTCTTTCTTTAACAACCCGAAATTTGACGTCCATATGTTTTGCTTTCATCAAACTACTGTTGTTATTAGCATAAAGGACTGCCGATCTGTTGTCGCATAATAGCCTAATTGGCTTTTTAATTCTATCAACAATCCGCAGTCCACCAACAAAATTCCGCAGCCATAATGCCTCATTGGATGCTTCATAACATGCCATGAATTCCGCTTCCATGGTGGAAATGGCCGTAAGAGTTAGCTTGATGCTTCTCTAAGAGATAGCACCGCTAGCAAGCATGTAAATATAGCCTGAAGTAGACTTCAAACTATCCTGACATCCAGCAAAATCGGAATCGGTCTACCCAATGATCTCAAGCTGGTCCGATTTCCGATATGTAAGAATGTAATCCTTTGTTCTCTGTAAGTACCTCATGACCCTTTTGGCTGCCTTCCAATGGTCCATTCCCGGATTGCTAAGATATCTGCCTAACATCCCAACAATGTATGCTATATCAGGTCGTGAACATACCTGAGCATACATCAGACTACCTACAGCCGAAGCATAAGGCGTCTTCGGCATTTTCGAAATTTCATAATTATTATTTGGGCACTGTTTGAGACTAAACTGGTCTCCCTTAGCAACTGGGGTGTTACCTTGTTTACAATCCTGCATGCCAAATCTTTTCAGAACCTTATCGATATAGCCCTTTTGTGACAGACCGAGAACACCTTTTGAGCGATCTCGATGTATCTGAATTCCTAATACAAAAGAAGCTTCACCAAGATCTTTCATTTCAAATTTCTTTGAAAGAAATTTCTTAGTTTCATGCAATAATGCTATATCATTACCGGCAAGCAGTATGTCATCGACATATAAAACCAGAAAAATATACTTACTCCCACTGAACTTATGGTATATACAGTCATCAGCAACATTCGGTTCAAAGCCAAAAGATGTAATGACTGCATGAAACTTATAATACCATTGACGGGAAACCTGCTGGAGCCCATAGATGGATTTCTTTAATTTGCAAACCCTTTTCTCGCATTCATCCGAAACAAAGTTTTTAGGTTGCATCATATAAATTGTTTCCTCAATGTCACCATTGAGAAACTCTGTCTTAACATCCATCTGATGAAGCTCAAGATCAAAATGTGCTACTAGTGCCATTATAGTCCTGAAAGAGTCTTTCGATGAAACTGGAGAGAAAGTCTCTTTATAATCAATGCCTTCCTTTTGAGTGTAGCCTTTTGCGACAAGACGAGCTTTATACTTAATAACATTGCCCCCTGAATCCCTTTTGATTTTAAAAATCCATTTACAACCAATAGTTAATACATTCGGGCAATGTAACAAGCTCCCAAACGTCATTATCGCTCATAGACTTCATCTCATCATTCATGGCATCAATCCACTTTTGAGAGTTAGAACCCTTAATGACTTGACGGAAGTTGATTGGATCATCTTCCTCAAGTCCAATATCACTTTCTTGTTCTTGGAGAAATACAACATAATCATCCGAAATTGCATTTCTCCTCTCTCTAGTGGATCTCCTTAATGGCACTTCAGTTTCTTGAGGTTGTTGAGTTTGATTTTCATTAGTAATTTCAGGATCCTGAATGGGAGATTTTTGAGATTGTCTTGAACTGGAGTTGTGTGATCCGTGTCAGGAATGAGAACACCCTGACCAAGATCAACAACTTGAGGGAAAGACACATGTTCTTCCTCAAAGACAAAATCTCTAACAACTTTATCTCCCCACCCCCCAAACTCAATATCCTCAAAAAACCTAGCATTACCCGTCTCAAAAATAGTTCTTGAAGTGGGATCATAAAACTTAAAACCCCTGGATCTTTCAGAGTATCCAACAAAATAGCTACTAACCGTCTTAGCATCCAGTTTCCTTTCATTCGGCCTATAAGGCCTTGCCTCAGCTGGACAACCCCAAATGTGTAAATGCCTAATACTGGGTTTATGCCCAGTCCAAAGTTCATATGGGGTTTTGATTGTAGCTTTAGTTGGAACTCTATTAAGAATTTAAGCTGCGGTTTTTAATGCTTCATCCCAGAGTGAGTCTGGCAAAGTGGTACGACAAATCATACTTCTTACCATATCCTTAAGGGTCCGATTTCGTCTCTCAGCTACACCATTCATCGTAGGACTTCCTGCCATAGTATACTGAGGGACGATCCCACACTCATCTAGGAATTTAGCAAATGGCCCTGGACGTTGTTCACCTGAACCATCATATCGACCATAGTATTCACCACCACGGTCAGATCTAACGGATTTAATTCTTTTGCTTAGTTGATTTTCAACTTCAGCCTTAAATGATTTGAACACGTCTATGGATTGGGACTTTTCATGAATGTACTCATAACGAGAGTAATCGTCTATGAATGTGATAAAGTATTGTTGACCATTCCTACAAGGAGTAGGGAATGGCCCACAAATATCCGTATGTATAAATTCTAAGACGTCCGAAGCTCTCTTAGCACCTAATCTCGTCTTGTTTGTTTGTTTTTCCTTGATACACTCAACACAAATATCCGAATTTGAGGAATCAAGAGAATCAAGAATTCCATCTGATACGATTCTGAATTTTTTGAATGGATATATGACCCAAACGTTTGTGCCATAGTGAAATAGAATTCTCATTAGTTAATATTCTTTTGATACCACTTAAACTTGTATGAAAAGTTTCATTATGTGAGGTTATTGTATCAACCAAATATAGGCTATCAAATGTTGATAAAAGACCAGTACCGATAAGATTTGAATTTTGAAAGAGACTAACTTTATTGTCACCAAAAGAACATGAATAACCGGATATGTCCAATTTGGGAACTGAAATTAAATTCCGTCTAAAAGACGGTACAACAAAAGTCTCATCCAAATCTAAATAAAAACCGGTCTTAAACAACAGCCTAAACTTTCCAATAGCCTCAACTGGCACCTTCTTGCCGTCACCCACATAGATGTATCTTTCACCATCATTTGGTTTTCGGCAGTTCAGGCAACCCTGCATAGATATACTTATATGAGTAGTAGCAGCAGAATCTACCCACCAAGTATCCTTAGGTACCGAAATTAAATTAACTTCAGAACAAACAAAAGAAAGAAATGTACCTTTTTTTCGCACGCCAAGCGTGGTACTTGGTACAATCCTTCTTCACATGATTAGTCCCCTTACAGAAAAAGCAACCTAATTCAGTAATTTCAACCTTAGGTTCCTTATGTTGCTTATTCTTGGGCCTTGCAACCGCAACTTCCTTACCGTTCCTCTTCTTCATATCCTTAGAAGAGGATTCTAAATGAGCATTTTCAGTCTTATCATGCTTTATCCTTTCCTCCTCTTGCACACAATGTGAAATGAGCTCGTTAAGAGTCCATTTCTCCTTCAGGCAGTTGTAACTGACCTTAAACTGATTAAAGTGTGCAAGAAAAGATATCAAAACTAAGTACACAATCAGTTCCTCAGGTAATACTAGCTTGAGTGACTTAAGTTTCGAAGCAAGATGAGACATTTCCAAAATGTACTCCCTAATGTTTCCCTTGCCCTTATACCTCATGGAAACAAGTTTACTCAAAAGAGTACTTGTCTCCGCCTTTTCGTTTTGTTACAAAACGCTTTTCAAGGTTTTCAAGGAAAACTTTGGCATTAGCTTCATCATTCATAGTGCCCCTGAATGATTCTGGAATTGCACGTTTCATGATCATTAGACTCATGCGATTCGAGCGTTCCCACTTCTCCATCTCCCTCCTTTCATCAGGAGAGGATGTATCCTCAAGAGAAGCAGGTTGCTCATTCCGAAGTGCAAGGTCAAGATCCATGCAACCGAGAACTATAATAATGTTCTCTTTCCATTCCTTAAAGTTTGTGCCGTTAAGCACAGGGATGCTGTTTATATTAGCAGATATCAAAGCAGCTGAAGAATTCACTGAAAATAGAACAAAGGATTACTTAATACATGCTTACAATAACTTGAACTTTAACTTTAGTTTTCAGATTCAAAATAGGCAAATCTCATTACAAGATACCTAGCACAACATTGATTTTAGTCTTTGGACAGAAAATCAACTTATAAGTGGTACTCTTGGTGTAGTGATCAAATATTGATAATAAACTCCTGTCAAATATCAAGCCTTCCTTTGGGCCGACTTAATATTCACATGGAAAACCAAATAATTGTCACATATTTATCACCACAAGCATGTTTGAATTCCTGCCAAATAACAACCTTCCTTTAGGCCGGTGTTAAACGCATGGAAGACTAACATCCACAGTCTCCTTATATTTCAAGATCAATCAATCTACACATAGAGGTTACTTTGGCAACATAATGCTTCAATTGACTAATTTAAAATATTAGATGCTAAAAACTTTAGTTCCTTAAGCCATATTATGAATCTTAACTTAATATGTTACATGTTTTGACATGCAACATCTGAATATTAATTGTTTTAGACTTAATTGGACAATTCCAAAATCTGAAGTATGATGGACTAAAACAATTAATATTAAAAACTGAATATTAATGTATAATACATTAATAATTATAAAAACTTAATATTAATTGACATATTTTAAATATTCAATTAAAATCTGAAACTTAATAGACTTAAAACGTTTCATTAATTATGGAAAACGTTTCTTACATTATGTCCTCATTAAACAGCCAGAAAACAAAACGTTTCTGCAATTTATGGCCAGATAATCGATTATTTGAGCCTGATAATCGATTATCTGGGCCTTCTGGAATGTCAAATTTTGCTGAAAACTAGGATATTCGATTATCCTAATAGGATAATCGATTATCTTAGCTCTCTGAAATTTCCAATTTTGCTGGAAAAACTCCAAATAATTGATTATATTAAAAATAATCGATTATCCTCAGATTCTGTTTCAAAAATTTTGATGAACAAATTGCATAATCGATTATTTTCAAAGAATAATCGATTATGTGATGCTTCTGTTTTGCAAAATTTTGGTGAACTTTAAAAATTATTCCAGGACCGTTTGCGGCGACAAACGTCGCCACTAAACCCATAGAAGTCGCCGCTAAATGTATTAGTGGCGACTATGTATTGAAACTGGAAACTGGAGTTGCCGTCACTGAAGGTTATTTGTAGCAACAATTCCTTGTTTAAGTTTCTTGTTGTTCAACAACCAAAATTTTGCAAACTTCAATATTTCAATTCATATAGAGATAACAAAATATTGCACCACTAAAGTTCATCAACTACATAACATTCATGAAATCATGCTATATCATGATACTAGAATTTCATAATCAAAATTCTATCATAATTTAAACATGAACTTTATATAACATGCAATTTCATGAACTTCCAAATTATCCAAATATGAAGGAGGCTCTGATACCAATTGTTAGAATAATGAATGCGACTAAAACACAATAGCCTTCATATCGAATAATTTGGAATGAACAACATAAGCGGAAGCGTACCTGAATCCATATGTGGAAAACCTTAATCCTCTTGTTGAAGATTGTCCAAAGTGTGCCTTAGAAAGTTCCTTAGTCCTTCCTTCAAGATTGTCTCCTTGATCCTTCTTGAAGTATTGGTTTTACAACAACAATAATATCACAATAACCAAAATTGGAGTATGGCTTTCCACAAAGATGTGCAAGACAACAATGGCGGTTCTCTTGATTCAATGGGAGGAAGAAGAGAGTGTCTTGCCATAATGTGGGAACCATAACCCCCCACTTATAACAAATGAGTTATGAAACTCAAGAGTCAGAAGCATGTAACCATAGTTACATATATGTAACCTTAGTTAGCCCATCATTAACTAAGGTTACCCTTTTGGGTATCTACACATTGGTCCTACACTTTATATGACAATACATTGGCCCCCTTAACATAATGTCCATAAGACCACAAAATTAGGCCAAACCAAAAGATAGCACATAACATATAATTTATCCATATATTATTCATATGTATTTAGATATAAGTCCATATATCTTACAGGTAATTATCAGGCATGTCACAATCACCATTATAACTTGCAGGACCAAACTCAGGCTCAACCCTTAGCATCGTGGCTCTTTTGAGCTGAAAACTTGTTGGCAGTGCTCTCAGAAAATCTAGTGGGAGAGAGAAAGCTCTTTCGATGTTTGGAACCTACAGAACCACCCCTGCAGCTATTCTTTAGCGCCTTCCTTGCAATATCATCATTGTTCAAAAAATTATCCAGTGCTACAGCATCACAGGAGTCCAACAGAATAAAATCTCGGTAAAGAACACACGTAGCCAGCTGCAAGTAATACATAACTACTTAATATAAGAGCAACTTTACTTCTACTGCAGACAGAAACAGTACCATACCAAGTAAGATCTAGTTCTCCTGAATCTCCAGTAGAGTCCAGGCAATCACCTTCAGGGACAACCAGATTTGCAGGGGCTTTCACTAACTGGCTCAGTGAAGAATCCCTACGTGTCGCGCTATCGAGCATGTTCTTTGTTTCCACTGCAAAACAAAATTTATAATGATGATGATGAAGACGGTGACTTTGAATTGTAGTTATCAACCAAACAGAATAGAAATAAAGAACTACCAGGGATTTCTTCTGAGACCAGAATGGATCATTCTCTTCATCATTAGATTTTCCTTCTGCCTGTGCTGATGCGCTTTCTGGGTGGTCCTGTTCGCTGATTTTATGGAAAATATGACATTATTGGGTTTCAGTTTTTTTCGTGTATAAGCACTGAATCAGTATTATGAGGTGTACTGCAATAATTGTTTTTTGCAGTGAAGTACATAACGTATCAACAACGAGTTAGATGAATTATTTTCCAGCAGCCTGCCCTCAAGATCGGAACCAAATTAATGCCTTCATCACATTTTTGTATGAAACAACTCCACTTACCGTGTAGTCTAAACTATCAATTTTGCTTATGCATCATATAGGTGGCAGTGGTAGCAAATAAGAAGTAGCAATATCAAAGTTTAACATGGAGTAACTGAATTCTTAAAATTTGTGAAACTTGTAGAAACAATTATTAGTAGAACCGTGGCATCCTTTTCAGATGTCTCATAAAGGGAAAAGGTGATACATAGATGGGGATGGAAGAGTAATGAGAATGGTATCCTTGTGAAAAGCATTTGATGTAATCAGATCTTGCAAGAGCTTCAATTCTTACTTTTTCGAGAGATGCTTACAAAGTCCTATAACATTTCACACTTGTCTTAGAAACCCCATTGCTCCTTCTAACTTCACTTAGTTCAGATTGCCTCGCACAAGTTTTCGTGTAATAGTTTAATATAACTTGCTTCGTAATTCCTCAGTTTGACATACCCAGTATTAAAAATATAGGTAGACATCAATAACCTAAATTTCAGACCAAAAGTATGAGGAATGTCATCAAGAAAGTGTAATGCGCACATCTTATTGTGACCACCAGCCACCGAGCAATACAACTCTCCCAATTGATTATCTCCAGGTTGGAATTTAAATTCAACTAACAAGTGTAGAATACTATGAAATTCAAGGAAGCTCTAGTTTTCTAGAAAACAAATAAATTCAAGCCCATGATCAGATTGTTTAACAGCTATCACATCATCGTCTTAACACTCCTAATGTGTTACTAATTGTTGAAGGACCTAACAGTCACAGCAGCTAATCCCACAATGAAGCTCAAGCAGAGCTAACAAAACCCCACAATAAAAAATGCAGTGCACGACTGATCTTTGACATATTACATGGTAAAAGAAGACAAAAAGAGCTACGGAATTACAGTTTAAAACTGTTGACCACCCAACAAAAAAAAACAGTTTTAATTAAAAGAATCGTAAGAAAGAGAGAACCTTTTCTAGGTAAGGAATGTAGAAATCAAAAAAAATAATGATTCCTCATAAATAACTTTGGGATTTGAAACCGAAAAATGAAATACCAAGAAAGAAAAAAAAAATTTGCTAACTCAAACTCAAAGCTTACAATACTACACTTGTAATTTCTAATACAAGTTTTTGGGATGATTTTACAAATAAGTTCTACAACCTATTTATACTAAAACCTTACAACAAAAATTCAACATTTGTATACAAAAATAATCAAACATGGCATGTAAGAAAATTCAAACTTATACAAATCAATTTTGTCATGCAAGACAACCAATGTTCTTGAATACCATTTTTTACTTTATTTTTAAAACTAGTCTATTTTAATTATTTTTGATCAATTTATATAATTTCAACAGCCTCTCTTAAATTGATCAAAATAATTTACGTATACCAAGCATCGATTTCAATCTCTCGAACGTTTCTGCCTTCAGCGGTTTAGTCAGAATATCCGCTATCTGATCTTGACAAGATCTCTTGTGTAGTGATACTTGCAAGTAGGGCCACCTATAATAAGTAACTCTCAGATTCACAAAGAACGGGATGGAAAACGGGATTTGCTTAATCAAGCAAAGCCATGAGAGTCATGATTGAGCTGATAAGAGCAAGAAAGAAGAATGCAATTGCCAAAACAGAGATTGATAAATGCCAAGGCATCGGTTATGGGGTCAATTATGCTGAGGATTAACGACGGTGGTAATCTTGAGACTTTTTACTCATTTTCTTCGTCTCCCACGTTCTACGAAGGTATCACTTGATAAGAGAAATCATTGAACGTGGAGACGTCGAGATTCAAAAGGTTGATGGAAAGGAAAATGTTGCAGACCCATTCACTAAAGCGCTTGGCACAAACGAGTTTGACAAGCACAAGTGAAAATTGGGGATGAAGTACAAGAGCGATTGGCTCTAGTGCAAATGGGAGATTGTTAGGGATATAATAGATATGCCCTTGATCCAATATCATATTTGATAACTTGAACATATTTTTGTGAATGTCATTTAATATAAAATATATGGCATTTGATATTATTTATCATTATTATCAATTGTTTGATTATTTTGATAAGGTCCTTGATTAAATTTTGATATTTGTCATCATGATAGAGATCATGATAATGAGAGGAAAGTCTTTTACAATTTAATCTAATTTTGTTCTTGATCGTAGGATTATAAAATTGGACATTAGTAATCCGGTTAGATCAATATTTATGTGATAGCAAGGATCGGTCTCGGTGTGAATACGCATACAGTCCTCGCACTATCGAAGAATTTTGAAACGAGACTCTCTTCACCAGTTACGTCTTAGATCCGATCTTTGACACGTAAATAAATCTTAAACATGAAAAATACCTAGGATTGTTATTGTATTCCGCTGTGTGTTACGAACACCTATATGCAATCCTTCAGATGTTGCTTGAACATTTTCTGCACTTCTGCAATTGGTATTATCCCTTGTCGAAGAATTACAACTTCGGTTTCTGTAGCTTAAACTAGATAAAAGAACATACAGTTCTCCTTTTATGTTCTTGTTTACCGAATAAAATCTTGTAGGTAAATAATGGTGCTGTTGATTTGGAAAAGGGTAGAACAAGCGAGTTCACGTGTTATACAGCTGTGAATCCCTTCTATGTTCGACTCCTTAGGCGTGATAATAGGGCGGAGATGCAGCTTCAGTCTCCGAAAGAGAGAGTAAACTCTTCCACTTCCAGTCAGAATATTGGAAAGCGAAAGAACAAAGGTAAAGAAAACCAAGCATCTCTTGGTTTGTCGCCTTCAGCACCCAGTTCAGCTTGCAGATTTGCGGTGAAGTTTGGAAATGTTAGTGGGACTAGGTGCACGCCTGAGAGCAAGAAAAGAAGGAAGTCCAGAATAGTGGAACCAATTGAATTGCATACTGCATTGTGATGTATATGCTCTCTCTCTCTCTCTCTCTCTCACACACACAAGATGCACTTTTAATGATAAATGATAACCAAATTTTTTCCCCAGATAACCAATAACCTATTGGCTGCTGAAATTTGTAATACTTCTTTCTTCTTAACTTAATTAGGCTCAGTGTAGTGCTTAGCAAGGACGACTGTAACAGTTTTTAGGTGTTGCAGAGCTAACTTTTCGTTGATCATTTCTATGGAGAAACGAGATGTGATATGTCATGAATTTCCAGTTAATGTACCTAGTGTGTGTATGTAGAACTAAAGAGATTAAACCAGCAAATGATCGGTAATCATTGTTTCTACAGAAGCTCAAGTTTAGCTTTGTCAAGACTTATGTTCCAGAAATGGTTACAATGGTAACCACTGTTTTTTTTCCGTCTGGGATATGTGAACTGCAGCTGATACAATGAAAGAGAGTGAGAGAGAGTCTGTGTTTGATCCAGGTGCACACCCAGGTGGTTTATTCAGCCAACGGAGAGTCACTCTTATACTAGAGTCATACTCTATTCTTTTTGTATTGTTTGAGCTAGTTTGATTCGGTACAGAGTTTAAGAAAAAAAAAATTTGAAATTTGTGATCTTAAAAGTTTAAGGGGTAAAAATATTGTGGGGTCATACTATTTGTGTGGCTATAAAAGCTTTTCATTAACGGTAAAATGAAAGTAAAAGTTAAACTATTTTTAAATTTAGAAACGTATGATTTAGAACAGACTAAAAAAGAAAATAGTTCATTTAATATGAAACGGAGTGAGTATTATTTTATGTTTTCTTGATTTTGACATGAATGTATTGAGGTACTACTGTTTATTTCCTCCGTGCAAGTTGAACATCTACCTTTCTGTTTGAGTCGTCTCAAAATCATGTTCACTTTAAGAAAATGTTGAAGTCGACTCATGACATTATCAATACAATTATCCGTCTGTCTGTCGGGTATTGTTAGGTCCTCTGCCATTTTTGTAACCATCGCCTGTAATCCGTGCAGGTGTGTCTGCAACCCTTGAGTTACTCATCCTTTTCAATATTTTCTTTCCAAACCCTGTACAAGCATCAAATTACTTGCTATTCACATTTTTCAACTTGATCGAGCAATTAAATGAAAGAATGTAAGCGTGAAATGTGAAAGAAATTCATTTAACTAATTAAGTTTTTTAAGTATAATATTAACATTTTAGAACTATGGAAATGTCAAAAGTACCCTTTCCATCCCAAAGCAATGGCAGGGTTTTGAGTAGAAGGGTGGAAGTATTTAACTTGTGTTGGTAAGCACGTAATTTTTGACCCCATAATTTTTAAGTTAGTTATAGTATTTTAAATATTTATTTGAGTTATTATAGATTTTTAATTTGTTTTTTATTACCACTTTGTTAGTTTAACTCTATTGTTTTAGTATTTAAAAATTAAAAGAAAGTACACAAAAAATTATATAGTTTCAACTTTTATATTTAGTTCTATTTTAGTAATTTATTTGGATTAATTAAGGGTAATTCTTATATTTTTTTATAAGTATATAACATTGTTTTAGTCTTCCTATTATATCTAAGTCGAACAAGACAAAGATTCATTAGCCCATTTAAGTGCAAGATTTAATGTTAGCCATTTATTCTCTCAATACAATGGTTCATGACAATTCTTACCTATATATACACTCAATTATAACCGAACCCTACCTTACCTTTTAATCTTCTAATTCCTACACCTCAAAAACGAAAAACGACTGGAAAAAAATGAGAGCAGCTTGACATCTCCTTCTTAGCCGCAGCCGAAGCTAATTCCTCCAACCTCGGTGAAAAAACTAGCCGCACACCCTTCTATCATTCTTTAATTATCAAGAACAGAACATACACACAAAGATGGGCAAAATGTAATTTGGACACAAAATTTCCACTAGTCTCGCTCATAGCTGCTCCAAAAGCGCATAAGCTAAAATTGAAGAAAAGGAGGTATTTAATTTTCCATTGATTTTTATATAGTGGTCGTTTGGATTTAGTGTTAGCATTGAAATTGGTAAAATGGACGGCAAAGGAGGTCTTTTTAAGTCGCACGTCGAGGTTGATTTCGGTGCAAATTTGAGTTTCTGGTTTGCAATTTTAGCATTTCAGTCCAACAATTGTGGCTGGCTTTGTAATTCCGACTGAGTTGTAAATTTTTAGCTTTATTCGTCAATTTAAAGGTTCATTCGAATCCTTTTTTCTCGGTATTTGTTCTCATTTTAAATATACGTTTGCTTTGATATATTAATTTTTCTATTTGTTCATGGTGGATTCCATTTGCTCTATAAAAAATACTTGATCTCATTCGTATTAGTTTTGTACCGTTTGCATATTAGTTGGGTTATATATTGGTTTAAAGATCAATTCATTTGAGTACTTGTAAGTTTGGTTGGACGATTTTTGTAAATATGCTATAGACTTTTAAATTGAGTTGTTAAGTATACTATGGTTGATATAAGTGAGTTGTTAAATTGGATAGATGGAAATTAGAGTTGTTTTTTTCTTGGCAAGGAATAAGAAGAGGCCACAAGAGATGCTAAGTCAGAAAAATGTATAACACTTAAGCCTCACAATAATCCCAAATTAGTTTTAGGAAAATCATCACCCATAATTTGATTTAGGCGCGATTAATGATAAATACATGACTATAGGTAAGGGTATAGTTACAACACATAAATCTAAATTCGGGTGTGCATTTCATGTGACCCAACCATAACTTCAAATAATATCAAAATAAATATATTGTAAATTGCGAGAGCATTTCATGTGACACGATTCGCAATACGACAAAAACAACAAGTGCACGACATCATGACTCGTTCAAATAAATTCCATAAATCCTAAAAAAGCGGCTGAATAAATAAAAGTGGTAATAAAGTTAAAAAAACACAATAGGTTTAAAGAAAGTAATTAATCAGAAAATTGGGCCAATTACTAATAGTTGAGCAGCCGTGCTAAAACCACGAAACTCGGAAGTGCCTCACACCTTCTCTCGAATTAACAAAATTTCTTACCCGATTTTCTATGTTCGCAGACAAAAAATAGAGTCAATTTCCACGACTTGAGATTTAAAATAAACTGGTAACTGTCATGACCCCAAACCGGTCCGGTCGTGATAGCGCCTCTCGTGAAGACGAGGACAGCCGACACAACACTCACATTAACGCCTTAATTGTTAAGAGTCATTATTAAACCTTTAATCGATCAATATTTCATAATACACGTCTGAATAAAATGCGAAAATAACATACAAGCCCGACATCACGGTGTCACGAGTCATGAGCATCTATCAAGGTCTGAATACAACAGGAAGTCTAAAATAATGTACTAAGTACAGTAATAGCAATGTGAGGAAGGGAGCGATGCTACAAACGTCATGCAGCCATCTGCTAACTCTGATGACTTCGCGTCTGAGCAAATCAATACCGCTATTGGGTTCTGATATACCTGCATCTGCACACGAGGTGCACGGAGTAATGTGAGTACTCTAACCCAGTAAGTAATAAGAGTAACTAAAGATTGAGCAGTTGGAAATAATAAATCCACATTTACATTAGGCTCATTAAACACAACATGCTTTCAAATAATAATACGAGTCAACCTTCCCTTTTAAAATCCAGCCTTTAGTAAAAGTTATTTAGAAGTACTTTCCAACAGTTCTAGTATGGTTCAATACCACTTAAAATGATAATAGAGATTAAAGCTATGATCGTCTCCTCGGACAAAACATAGTTCGTAAAATAGCCCCTCGGGCAAAATAATAATCATAAACACTTCATAAATTGAAGTCTCAGTGAGAATAGCCAAATACCAAATCAGTGATTAATTTTTGAACATCTTGTAAATCCCAATTTAAATAAATATTTGTTTTTAAAACATCTGTTCAACTTTTCGACAGAGGCTCAATATGAAGATGAGTGAAAAACAGTCAATAAATCAACATATTCGATAGAAACTCACTTTTAGGAGGAGTGAATTCAACATGTTCATAAACAGGCCTTTCATGCGACATCTCACTCATCTGCATGTATATATATATATTGCCCTTCGGGCTAGCATCTCTGTCACTTGTGACTCATCTCTTACCAAACATCACTCAATATGAAGATGAGTGAAAAACAGTCAATAAATCAACATATTCGATAGAAACTCGCTTTTAGGAGGAGTGAATTCAATATGTTCATAAACAGGCCTTTCATGCGACATCTCACTCATTTGTATATATTGCCCTTCGGGCTAGCATCTCAGTCACTTGTGACTCATCTCTTACCAAACATCACTCCCACTCAGCATGCGAGCTCAATAGGTGCCATATAGTAACTGCTGTGGCGTGCAGCCCGATCCATATATCGCTGCGGCGTGCAGCCCAATCCATGGATATATAATCCTCGCAACTAGGCCCTCGGCCTTTCTCAGTCGTTAACCTCACCATCAGAATCTTAGTCTATCTCAGTCGTCAATCTCACCATCAGGCCCTCGGTCTATCTCAGTAAAACAGGGAACTCAGTCCGAAATAGTTTTCACACTTTTAAGAATATCGCTATAAAGCTAAATTTGGGTAATAACCGGTAAAAACATACTGAAGATATGCTGTCAAACAACCAGAGTGAGGAAAAATAGTAAAAGTGCCCCTAAGGGTCTCAACAAGTAGGCACAAGGCCCCAAAGATACAACCCAAAGTATAGTAACATCAAACAATTAACTATCAATTACGCATGAAAATAATCGTTCGGGATGGACTAGGTCACCATCTCCAGCGATTCTCTACCCCACGCTCGTCATCTAGCATGTAAGTCACCTCTAAGTAACACAACGATGTGTAATCTGGGGTTTCAAACCCTCGGGACAATATTTACAATCATTACTTAGCTCGAACCGGCGAATTCCCTAGCTCGCGATGCCTTTGCCCCTCAAATCGGCCTCTGCACACAGCGAATCTATCCAAAATCATAGCGAATGTATCATAATATGCTAAGGGAACAAAGCCCAAGCAAAAACAATCAATAACGGGATACAAATCCCGAAATCACCAAAATCCGAGCCCTAGGCCCACTTCTTGAAACTCAGAAATTTTTACATCAACGGGTTCCATATCCTCCATCGAGTTCATACATACCAAAAGTTCCAAAATCCGACCCCAAATGGTTCGTCAAATCCCAATTTACAACAATTCCTAACCCCGATCAAAAAGTTAACGAAAACGCCCTTGGGCCTACGTTCCCAGATTTCCAAAATTTTTGAAGAATAAGTTTACCCATAACCTCACGAACGCAAATACATGATTTACTCTTAATTCCATACCCAAAATCGTGGTGAAATTCTATGAACATCAATTTTCTAGGTTTTCATCTAAACCCCTTGATTTTCCTTAATTTTTACATGTTAGTCTACCCATAATCTATGTATTTAACTTAAGATGCGTAGAAATTACTTACCTCTTTGATGATGACGGAATCCCTCCTCAAATGCTCTCAAAAATCGCCCAAGGCCAAGTGGGAAATGATGGAAATAGGCTAAAGTTTCAAATTTAGTAACTGGACACAACCCTCAGATGTAGCATTTGTGACATCTGGTTTGCAAATGCGACAGTCGCAAATGCGACAAAACCATCAGAATTGCAAACGTGAGCCTCCCCTGCCAAGGTCGCAAATGCGACTAAGAGCTCGTAAATGCGGACCCTTCTGAGGTCGTAAATGCGATCAAACTGTCGCAAATACGAACCCTGCCTCAGGCCAGGGTCCTTCACAAATGCGAGATCACAAATGCAAACCATTTCTCGCATTTACGAGGCCTGCAACTGCTTCCAAAAAATACCAGAAAACATAGGGTTCTCCAACTCCTCCCCCACATCCGAAACTCACCCGAAGCCTCAAGAACCCCGTCCAATCACAGCAACACACCCTAAAACCTCATTAAACTTGTTCCAATCATCAAAATACCTCAACCAATATCAAATTACTCATAATACATCGAATTCAAGCCTAAGTTTCCAAAACCTTCCGAAATACACTTTTGATCAAAAACTCATCCAAACGATGTCCAAATGACCTGAAATTTTGCACATGCATCACAAATGACATAGCAAAACTACAACAACTCTCGAAATTTCATTCCGACTCTGGGATCAAAATCTCACCTATCGACCGGAATTTGCCAAAACACCAACTTTGCCAATTCATGCCAACTCCTTCCACGGATTTCCAAAAATGCATTCCGATCGTGCTCCGAAGTCATAAATCACCTAATGGAGCTAGCCAAATGCTAAAAATTCCGACGCGAGCTCATATACGAATAAGTCAAATCTTGGTCAAATCTTTCAAATACTAAGCTTTAAACTGAGAACTGTTCTTCCAAATTCATTCCAAATTTTCCTAAAAACAAAAACCAAAACCAAAGAGCTACATAAGTCATAATATATTATACGGGCAAGTCATGCCCGATAACTGACGGTTAAAGTGCAAAAGCTCAAAACGACCGGCCAGGTCGTTGCATCCTCCCCTACTTAAACACACGTTCATCCTCGAACATAGCCATGGTTGTTCTAGAAGCCAACCAATAGCTGGATAACTTTACTATGTATATACCCGAGGGTGATTCCATGTCGCCCTATCTCACATAGGCCTGATAACACATTATAATTAAAATTTCATAATCCAATGTAGCCCTTAAATCGTAGGACCACATTTCAACTTCTGAAACCATCAATATGATAAAAACCTCACACCAATATTCAGAACAGGCCTGAACTAGCTGTAATAACCCATGCCTGCAACCTCAGGTGAAATTATGTGATATACCACGTAACTCAAACACACAAAGCGATAACTTCCACCCACAGCAGTTGCACAAATCAACCGAATACTGATAGAAAACCTCTTAACAACTAAGGTCTCATTCCAACACTTCTATCTACTGCCAATGATAACCAAAACACGCAGTAAATCATAACCATTTCTCAGATCGTCCATTCATAAGGCTACTTCTCCTTTGGTAAGGACCATAGCAAATTCTGAATCGAACCTCGATATTTATCCATCAAGCATGCTGAAACCGAAGCCGTTTGTATTCATTACAGACCCCAAGAATCTAATCTGATCCAATACCATCACTCTGGTGACATGACACATCAATACAGGCTAAAACCACAACATTCACAGTCCGTGCACCAATAAGCAACAATCTGAGTATACTCACATCATGGAACTCACTCAAATGAAAGAGATGTACCTCAAGCTCACTAGTACTATCACAACACATGGCCGAGAACCGGTCTCGTACCATAGAAGTAGAAAACACTAATCTAACTCGCAATGTCATATTTCCACATAGCTTCGCTACCAATTACTCTTCCCGCTTGACTTCCACTATGAGACCCCAAGTGAACCGCACCATATGTGCCCAAAATCAACAAACCATAATGTTTTGCAACACCGAAGGATGACTCATAGACCTCCCCAGATTACTAATAAGTTCAATATCAATCGAATCAACACATACCTCAACAATATAATTCGAAGTCAATAAAACCATCTTGATGCAGAACATATATCCGCATAGGTCCACCAATGGACCACACATCAACTCCAATTACACAACAGGTAAATAATCATTCGAAGGTCCACAACGACTGAATCATAGCACATAATAATAATTGACTATCTTACCCACATTTTTCCATCCACAACCATAAGCCAACCTGCATATGAGAACTTCCAATCTCTAAGTCCATAAAACACACGAATTACCATATCTGATCCCATTTCCACCACTCGCATGTATAACTCACATCAAGTACTCAATCATCCCATGAGAGATACTCTAAGATTCTTTCGTGCTGCCAAGCAAACTCGAATACTGACATAAAATCTGACAAGAAGTGCCACAATACTACCGAAGTACCCTCAACTTAATTATATTGCCCTTTTTACTGAATCATAGACTCTCATCAAATCATTTCCAATTAGCAGTACCATTTCCTTAATCATCTGAGGCTACCTACTGCCTAAAGGTTTTTATGAACTCCCTTTCAGAATTGAATTGTAACCCATATAGCGAAGAACTTTCATTGATCCCATCTAGAAGAAAATCATTACACATCCCATGCTACTCACGCTCGTAGGAAATACACATCTCCAACCATGGTAGAAATCAACAATACTCTCCCAATTCCACTTGCACAAACTAAACCGCCAGGACTGGATCCTTCTAACTAGACCAAGCTAAGCAAGCCATCAATAGCCAGGAGCATTGCTGCGAAATACCTGTACGAACCCATTACCTTGAACACACACAAAGAATTAATCATATCCTTACCTACCGGTCCGATGTACTATCAAGCTACCCCATATATCTAAATTTCCTTTTGATTCATCTTCAACTTGATATTCCTTCTTATTGTAGCACCACAATCCCTCAATACTTTTCTCTGAAGAACTTCCTGTGAATCAAAATCTATTACCTTTACCTTTAGGTTATTGATACATAGAGCCCCTCAATTAACGTAGAAACACCGCATGTCTTGAGCCCTTCCAATGAAAACTCAGTTTCCAATCACATATACAACTTTAAGATACCCCATTGATACATATAGAATCATGAACACATTAGAACCATTCTCGAGGGTCACTAACTCTGTTCTTAATCCACTTAACCCGATCAGCAGAACCAAACAACTCGCGCCTCATCCAGTTCTGACACTACAACACATAACGTTTCATTAGTCAAAAATTTCCTTTACTCGAGCCATCCTCGTGCTCAATACCCGCAACCAGAAATTATTTACCACATGCCTCAAATCGGAAACCACATAGCACATAACCGAGCAATCAACTAATCAATAGAAAACTCCCTCACTTGGCTCAAAGCAATAGATCAGAATGCTCCCAATAACTCATAACACTTATACCCTATTGATGCCACAATACCATAGTGAGATTAAACTTAAATCCGTTGTAAGCTTATGTAAACACAAATCGTCTAGTACTTTAAATCATCTACAAATTTCGCATTCACCCTCGTAACAGTCAAGCCCACTCTATTAAGCTACCCAAATTTAAATTTCAACGCATATTTTTCACTTGTAAATGAGATATTCTAACAGAAAACATAAAGATCACACCACTTCAGAACACTCCGCGGGATATAACCCACATGCTTTACCTTTCAAGCGAAGTCAAGGATGCACGATAAGAATTCAAGCATGTGAAGTTTTCCAAAAGATTCCGTAACCTCTCGAGGATAAATACAGATGTTTGTACCGATCCGCGAGATTCTACTAAACCTGCTCATGACTTATGAGACCTAGTAACCTAAGCTTTGATACCAACTTGTCACGACCCCAAACTGGCCCGATCGTGATGGCGCATCTCGTGAAGATGAGGCCGCAGACATAACACTCACATTAACCCCTTAAGCGTTAAGAGTCATTATTAAACCTTTAATTGATCAATATTTCATAATACAAGTCTGAATAAAATGCGAAAATAACATAAAATCCCGACATCAAGGTGTCACTAGTCATGAACATCTATCAAGTTCTGAATACAATAGGAAGTCTAAAATAATGTACTAAGTACAGTAATAACAATGTGAGGAAGAGAGCACTGCTGCGACGTCATGCAACCATCTGCTAACTTTGATGACTCCGCATGTGAGCAAATCAACACCCGGTATTGGGTTCCGATATGCCTGCATCCGCACACGAGTTGCAGAGAGTAATGTCAGTACTCCAACCCAGTAGGTAATAAGAGTAAGTAATGACTGAGCAGTAGGAAACAGTGAATCCACATTCACATTAGGCTCAATAAACACAACATGCTTTCATATCATAATACGAGTCAACCTTCCCTTTTAAAATCCAGCTTTTTGTTAAAATCATTTTGAAGCACTTTCCAGCAGTTCTAGTAAGGTTCAGTTCCATTTAAAATGATGATAGATATTAAAGCCATAATCAGCCCATCGAGCAAAACATAGTTCGTAAAATAGTCTCTCGGGCAAAACAATAATCATAAACACTTCATAAATTGAAGTCTCGGTGGAATTAACCAAATACCAAATCAGTGACTAATTTCTGAACGTCTCGTAAATCCCAGTTAAAATAAAAATTTATTTTAAAATATTGTTCAACTTTTCGACAGAGTCTCAATATGAAGATGAGTGAAAAACAATCAATAAATCAACATATTTGATAGAAACTCGCTTTTAGGAGGAGTGAATTCAATAAGTTAATAAAGTGTGTGTGTGTGTGTGTGTATATATATATATATATATATATATATATATATATATATATATCGCCCTTCGGGATAGACTCTCAGTTACTCGTGACTCATCTCTTACCAAACATTACTTGCACTCAACATTCAAGCTCAATAGGTACCATCTAGTAACCACTGCGGCGTGCATCCCAATCCATATATCGTTGCAGAGTGCAAACCGATCCATATATTCCGTTGATGGTGCTCACTAGGGGTGTACAGACTGTGGGAGGGGCCTCTTATGCCTAGCGCAATATTGCTGCGGTGTGCAGCCCGATAAATATAAGTATCGCCGGGGTGTGCAGCCTGATACGTATACATATATTTATATATTGCTGCGGCGTGCAACCCGATTTGTATACATACACACACACATACAAACACACAATATATATACATATATATATATATGTATAATATATATATATATATATATGTATATATATGTATATATGTATATATATGAATATATGTATATATATGTGTATATACATATATATACATATATACATATATATACATATATACATATATATACATATATATACATATATACATATATATACATATATATACATATATATATATATATATATATATATTATACATATATATATATATATACATATATATATATATATACATATATCTATATTATACATATATATATATATAGTGTTGCGGCGTCCAGCCCGATCCATGGATATATAATCCTCACAACTAGGCCCTCAGCCTCTCTCAGTCATTAACCTCACCATCAGACTCTCAGTTGTCAATAACCCTCGGTCTATCTCAGTAAAACAAGGAACTCAGTCCAAAATAGTTTTCACACTTTTAAGAATATCACTATAAAGCCAACTTTGAGTAATAACATGTAAAAACATGTCTGAGGATATGCTTTCAAAAAACAAGAGTGAGGAAAAATAGTAAAAATGCCCCTAAGGGTCTCAACAAGTCGGCACAAGCCCCCAAATATGGCTTACAACCCAAAGTATAGTAACATCAAACAATTAACTATCAATTACACATGAAAACAATCGTTCGGGATAGACTAGGTCACAATCCCCAGCGGTGCTCTACTCCAAACTCGTCATCTAGCGTGTTAGTCACCTTAAAGTAACACAACGATGTGTAATCTGAGGTTTCAAACCCTCACGACAGTATTTACAATCATTATTTACCTTGAACTAGCGAATTCCGTAGCTCGCAATGCCTTTGCCCCTCCAAACGGCCTCCACGCACGTCGAATCTATCTAAAATCATAGCGAATGCATCATAATATTCTAAGGGATCAAAGCCCAAGCGAAAGAAATCAATAACGAGTACAAATCCCGAAATCATCAAAACCCTAGCCCTGGGCCCACTTCTCAAAACTTAGATATTTTTACATCAACGGGTTTCTTATCCTCCCTTGAGTTCATACACACCAAAAGTTCCAAAATCCAACCCCAAATGGTCCGTCAAATCTTAATTTACAACAATTCCTAACCCCGATCAAAAAGTTGACGAAAATGACCTTGGGCCCACGTGCCCAGACTTCCAAAATTTTTGAAGAATAAGTTTACCCATAACCTCACGAACTCAAATATATTATACTCTTAATTCTATTCCCAAAATCGTGGTCAAATTCCAAGGACATCAATTTTCTAGGTTTTCATCTGAACCCCTTGATTTTCCTTAATTTTTACATGTTAATTTACCCATAATCTATGTATTTAACTTAAGATGCGCATAAATTACTTACCTCTTTGATAATGACGGGATATCTCCTCAAATGCTCTCAAAAATCACCCAAGGCCAAATGGAAAATGGGCTAAGTTTCAAATTTAATAACTGGACACAACCCTTAGATGTCGCATTTGCGACACCTAGTTTATAAATGCGACAAAACCATCGGAATTGCGAACGTGATCCTCCCCTGCCAAGGTTGCAAATGCGACCAAGAGCTCGCAAATGCAAACCCTACTGAGGTCGGAAATGCGATCAAACTATCACAAATGCGAACCCTGCGTCAGGCCAGGCTCCTTCACAAATGCGAATCCTCACTCGCAAATTCGAACCATTTATCGCATTTGCGAGACCTGCAACTGCTTCCAAAAAAACCAGAAAATATGGGGTGCTCCAACTCCTCCCGCACATCCGAAACTCACCCGAGGCCCCCCGGAGCCCATCCAATCACACCAACATGCCCTAAAACCCCATTCAAACTTGTTCCAATCATCGAAACACTTCAACAAACATCAAGTTACTCAACATTCATCTAATTCAAGCTTAAGTTTCCAAAAACTTCCGAAATACACTTTTAATAAAAAACCCAACCAAACAACATCCGAATGACCTAAACGTTTGCACACACATAAAAAATGCCTTAGTGAAACTACAGCGACTCTCAGAATTCCATTCCGACCCTCGAATCAAAATCTCACCTATCAATCAAAATTTGCCAAAACACTAACTTTGCCAATTCACGCCAAATCCTTCCACGGACTTCCAAAAATTCATTCCGATCATGCTCCTAGGTCATAATCACCTAGTGGAGCTAGCCAAATCATAAAAATTTCGATCCAAGCTCATATTCGAATAAGTCAAATCTTGGTCAAACATTTCAAATTTTAAGCTTTAAACTGAGAATTGTTCTTCCAAATTCATTCCAAAGTTTCCTAAAAACCAAAACCAACGAGCTACATCAGTCATACTACATTACACGGGACAAGTCATGCCCGAGAACTAATGATTAAAGTGCAAAATCTCAAAATGACCGATTGAGTCGTTATAGTAACCTATGACACCATAAATTATCCCAAGTCGAGACTCTGAAAACAAATAAATAATCTCGTTTCAATTATCACTTTAATTGAAAGAACTCGCTATCGCTTCGAGAAAAAGGAGACGTGACAGCTCTGGAGACTCTTCTAGGGAAAAGAACCCAGAACTTTTGGTTCAGGATTCAAAATTCGAGCTTAGAATAACTGTTATAATTGACTTTAATCTATTATCTGATTTTTGTGTGTTTGAGCCTAATGTGCTAAATGGTGTTTTTTACCGCTTTGATATTATTTTAACTGTATATAAAACTGTTACGAAACCCTTCATTTCTCTAAGCCTTTCAAATCTTCTGGGAAGTGTGCGCTTCAAGTGACTTCTTTTCTGTTCGAGTTATATCCTAAATTTAGAACCAGGTTCAGACAAGTTTCAAATCTGGTGAAGCTTCTGTATTTCTGGTACACTGCCTGCCCTCCCCCCGACTCGAGTTGTTTTCTCGGATAAGCCACGTCTAGAATGATATACCTAGGTTTTAAACTTTGAATAACATAGCCTCATGCCGGATTCCTAGTAGGAACGCTTATTTGCATCACATGCATTCGACTTTGGGGACTCAACATAGGGGTTGGGTCCGTCTAGGATAGGTATATCAAATTAAAAAAGATCATCCTGATGCATCTTACCCGCTACTTGGGCATTTATTTGCTTAAGCTTATATGTTGACTGGCTTCCAGAATAAGGAAAAAAATAAATAAAAAATCAATATTGAGATATAGGTATTTGAAATTTCGAAACTCTACCAAAATTCTGAAAAACAGAGAGAGCAAAAGAAAGGTCATTCCAAATTGAGCCAAAATATTCAAGTGCCATGTTCCCCTATTCTGTCAAAACCGACCAAATTACAAGGGCCTGATTCTTATTGGATGTGAGATACTTCGTCAAACCTCATCGGTTCCGGCCCCAATTTGTAAAAAAATTCAAAAATAATTTCCTTTAGTTCCTTCCTAAGAAGCATTTCCTTAAAAAATAAAAAAACAAAAATTTGATCTCAAAAAATAGTTTCCTTCTTTCCGAAGTCTTTCATACGGAAAAAAGAAATAAAAAAATCAATAATAAAAATCTAAAATACAGATTTTCCTTCATTTTTGAAGTATTTCAAAAAAATTCAAAGGAAAATATAGAAAAAAACGATCCCAAAAAAGTTCTTCTTCAAAAGTCTTTTTACGTAAATATAACATAAAATAAATCAAAAAATTGAAGTACACAAATATTTTCGTTATTCTATTTGAAGTACTTTTGTAAACTAAAAATAAAAAGAATTCAGAAATCTGAAATGCTTTCTTAAAAGTCCTTTTTTACAAAAATCTAGAAAACAAATCAAACAGAAAAAATATTATTTTTCTTCTTTAACAGTCTTTCTTTAAAAAATAATGAAAATAAAAATCAAAACCAAAAGCCAAAAATATTTTCTTTCCTCTTTAAAAGCCTTTCTTTAAAAAATGCCAAAAGAAAAAAAAATGAAATGCAAAAAAAATATTCTTATTCTAAACACTTTCATGGTGTGAGTTCTATAAAAAGTAAACAAAGAGTTAGTTTATTTCGTCTGTTCCTAATTTTTCCCCAACTATGCAAGATCTAATTCATGCACTGTCATAATACATAAGCGATCCTCATCAGATTTGATCATAGACATAAAATAAATTGAGTGAAAAACAAACTAAAACAAAAAGAAAAAATTAGTGAAAAAGAAAAAAATGAGTGACAAAAACCAAAGAAAAAAAAGTGTGACAAAAAATAAAAAAGTGACGAAATCAAAAAGACGAAGAGTGAAAAAAATAAAAGATCGCAAAAATTAAATGAGATAAATCAAGGGTGATTAAAGAGAGATAGAAGTGAAAGAAACGAGGCAGGGAGTGAAAAAGGGTTCTTAAGGCCGGGATGAAACATGCAACCATTCAAATACATGGTAGAAGCGTTTAACTTTTTAGGTGCATTGCATCTTAACATGCCATTTCCTATATGTTAAGCGTCTCAAAGCTACAAGTTTGTTGTGTGCATAAAAGACAAGTCTTGTTTAGGTGGTCGGTTTTGTTGGTAATATGGCTTCCCGTCCTCACTTCACAAGGTCCAAAGGAAAGGTTCCTATGGTCTCCGAAAGTCATCTACTAATTATCAATTCTGAGGATACCCCAGCACCGGCTATTTCAAAATCAGAGTTAGCGATTGCTGAAGAGAATAGGGTATTGCATCTCCACATATTGAATATGTGGGACACCTGGTTTAATTGTAGGGAGCTGCCAAGTGCAATTCCTGGGTTCCCTGAGTTGATTCCCAGGTTGGGTGAGGCTACCAATGCCCATGTACCCAACTCGCTCATCCCATGCGGGCACCCTCCAATGCCATCTAGTGGTCTTGGCATGCCTTTTGTGGTTTGCCCATAGGCGCCAGTTTCCAAGTCACTTCCAATATTGTTCTCTACAGCACTAGTCTACACCACAGCACAACAAACTTTACCACGGCTGTATGTTGAGCCTCCAATGTTCACCTTTCAGGGTCCACAATTTCAAGTAAAAATAAAATATGTGAGCCTGTACTCCTTCACTCAACCTACGCAATATGATCTCTCAGTGGAGCAAGAAAAAGTTGTTAACAAATCCCGAGCAAGAGAAAATGGTTGGGAAGATGAAGAGCCTAGAACAAAGCCTGAAAAACTTGCAAGGTCTGAGTGGCCAAAAGAGTATCACATAGTCTGACCTATGTATGTTTTCCTATGTCCACTTGCCAGCTAGTTTCAAGATGCCAAAATTTAAAATTTACGGCAGGCATAAAGACCCGATCGCTCATCTGAAACGATATTGTAACTAGCTGAGGGGTGCTGGTGGAAAAGAGGAAATGCTAATGGCCTATTTTGGGGGAAATCTTCACTGGAATTACTTTTGAGTGGTATACGGATCAAGAAATTACCCATTGGCATGTGTAGGACGATAATGCCTGAAATTTTGTCTGCTAGTTCCAGTATAATGTGGACATCACTCCAGACAATAACTCTTTGTCTAATTTGAAAATAAAATTGTAGAAAGCTTCTGCGAATATGCTGTCAAATGGCGTGAGCAAGCCGTCAGGGCAAAGCCTCCAATGGACAAAATTGAAATCGTCATGGTCTTTCTACATGCCCAAGAAGCAGATTACTTCCAGAACATGATGTCCGCTATGGGTAAGTCATTCGTTGAGGCTAATCCAAATTGGGTAAGTGGTTGAAAATGGTTTTAAAACATGTGAACCTTGAGTCATGCTACTTTTAAGGCCACATCAGAGGTTGCTCAGAATGGTTCAGAGGGTTTGACGAACAGAAATGGGAGTGAAGACAGAGCCATGATGGCTTCAAGCTTGAGGGGACCCCATAGGTCATTCAACCAATCATATTGGCCTCATATGGTCCCATCACACTACTATCCCCTTCAAGATCTGCTTATGCCATGGAACCACCTCCTTGTGCGGCGATGAACGCGCAACCTTACACGCAACAACAACATTAACAAAATTGAGCTCCGCCTTCCAGAAATGCCCATCCTTACCAAGCTCCATATATTCCCAACCAAAGGTTCCCGAGTAAAATCCTCGCCTAATAGAGTCTTTCAAAAAGAATCAGTTTACCCCTATTGGTGAATCGTATTCAAACTTGTTCCAAAAGCTAATCAGGATAGATCTATTGCAGCTAGTGGCCCAGAACCGACCGAACCCTGAGTCCCCTCCACACCGAGCTGATGCTAGATGTGAGTACCACTCTGGAGCAGTGAGACAAAGTACAAAGGACTATTGAACCCTCAAAGGGTAATTGAAGATTTGATTGAAGCTGAAAGAGTCGCTCTTTGGGGGGATGAGGCTTTTCATGTGACGAACAATTTGTTGCCTACTTATAACACTGGTCCAATAGTCGGAATGATTTGTGAAGTTGAGGAATTTTATCCAGCACTAATGTTCATTACAGCCATTGCTGGGGTAGAAGAAAAGCCAAAAACGCTTGTCAAGCCTGAAAATTCCCCATCAGCTAGGAGTCTCGGTAACCAGTCTTACTATCCTTTTTGTGTTCGAATTATTTTAGGGTCTGAGATGTTTTACTTTATTGTCTTACTTTCCGATGTAAACCATTCTATCTTTAAAATTCAAAAAAATAAATAAATAAAAAATAAAAAAATCAAAGTGAATTTATTATTTCATTTTCCAACATTTCTATTTTCTTAATCTTGTCATTTTTCAATAACATGACATGCTTGCGGATTTCATACCTAGATCTTAAAACGCGGTCAGACCCCGAAATGTTGAATCACAAATTAGATTGCAATGAAGATAAGTTTAAGGAAATAAAACAAAGAGTTGGAATAGCTAATGGAAAATTGGCTCCATATTGGAAAGATCCATACATGGTAACTAACAAGAGTACTACCAAAGAAAGCATTGTACCTGGGAAACATCGAAGGAAATGTCCTTGTAACAACTGTCAATGCAAATGCAGCCAAAAGGTACTATTTGATCATCCATACAGTATTGATATTCTCCAGTTGTGATGATGAATACTTTCATTCTCGCTACCCAAACATCTTTAACCCTTTTGTAAACTATGTGAGCTGGTTACTCTTCTTTGATTACCCTCTTTGAAACCTAGAAGTTATTATTGGAAAAAATGAAAAAAGTGATGAAAACAGAAGAAGAAGAAAAATACAAAAAAGGGGAAGAAAATGAAAAAATAAAATGAAATGAAAAATGAAAAAGGGAAAGGAAAAAAGAAAGAAAATAATCAATAACAAAGTTTCCTTGAACTATGCTCGACTTGATTCCGAATGGATACATAGGCATCCTCTCTATGGGGTTCAGTCATATCGAAATAAAAATCCAAATTCCCCCAAAAGTAAAATTGAGTAACTGTTATAATGTTTCGACGATGATCCCGCCAAATGGTTCCAAAATTGTAATTCAGTCCAAATCATTTTTACCCAAATCCTTTCAAGTCCTTCCAATCAATCGGTGAGAATGTTCATGGATCATAGAATACAAATACTTGGATCCGATGAAATCAAAGTGAGAGAAATAAAATGAGAGAGTCTTATTGGTGAAAACCCACATGGACACGTAAGGCGATGGTAAGTAGAGAAACTGAAAATGAGATAGTCTTGTTAGTGAAAATTTGTAGAGAGCACTATAAGGCAACAATGAGAAGAGAAATGAGAGAGGTCAGCTAGTAAGACCCCAAAGGGCACCACCGATTGAAAAGGGAATCCTCAAAGTCATCAGTATCGACAAAGTCCTGGCCATGTCCCGGTTTTAAGGTACGAGTTATGCTGTGTTCATGAGAATTTGAAGGTTTGCATAGATCAGGCATCCAATCCAAGAGGCATGTCATGTTCATTAAAGTCCTCATGTATAAGTCTTTCTTTCCGTTTCCCGAAAGGGACACCTCTCATTTAAATTCATTACCTTCTCCATGGTTTATTTTTCTTTGAGTCGCTTTTGGTCCAATTCATTTCCAAAGCTAAGACAGAGAAAGGATGACAAGATTGATTCACAGGGGTTTGTCTGATACGAGCTAATATCCAAGAAGCACCAGTCTCAGCAGACACATCAAGTAGACCTCGACTAGTTGTGATGGACGATGCTTCGGAGTTAGAAACTCTTAAAAGAAAGGAAATTAAAGTGAAATGCCCATAAAGTCAAAATAAGGTGGAAAAAGTCTAATTCCCAACAAAGGTTAGTCATCACGCTAAAGTTTGGTAAAATTCAAGATCCCCGGGTTTTGGAATGAAACCCATTCCCAGAAAGAAAGCAAGCAATTAAGATCTTCATTGAAGAAGCCCGACCAAGATCAAGTGACTGAAATGATCAATGCCACAAAAGCGACCACTATTTCAAACTGACAAATTGTTCTTTATTTGAAAAAATAGGGGAAACATGTAATTCAAAGAAACCTTGCAATAAGCTGGTGAAACAAAAGAAAACTACGTAGAGACTAAAATGGTTTTGCAGAATTTGTCAACCCAAAAAGGAAGTCCCTTCCAAATGCTTTACACATTATCTTAAATAATGAATGATGAATGGAAAGTGAAATGCAAATAAAGAAAAAATCATGGTGGTATGGGTCACCAATACCTAACCTGATGACTTTTCCAACATAGGGTCTCATTCCCTTGTTGATGCCAACATAACCTGATGCAAACATAGGGTTCCACTCCCTAGTTGATATGAGCATAACCTGATGCCAACATAGGGCCACCACTCTCTAGTTTATTCCAATATGAGGTCTCTACTACCGAGTTGATGCCGGCATAACCTGATGCCAACATAGGGTCACCATTCCCTAGTTGATGTTAACATAAGATCTCCAATTCCTAGTTGATGCCAGCATAACCTGATGCCAACATAGGTTCTTCACTCCCTAGTTGATGCCAACATAACCTGATGCCAGTATAACTTGATGCCAACATAGGGTCACTACTCCCAAGTTGATGCCAACATAGGGTCTCTAATAAGTATAATTATTCATGTATTTTTATATGTAAATAAATTATATTTTTGTATTAAAAAAGCATGAATATTTTATATTTACTCTCCTATAAGTACGAACAAATCATAGGAGGAAGGATTATTTAAAAGAAAAAAAAGAAGAAGAAGAAAAAAAAAGAACACATCAAGAAACAAAAGGAAGAGTCATGCCAATATTGATCTAACATCTGCTCTTCTTGTTGCAACAATGAAGAAGAAAATATATAACAATTAGTGTCGCGACCATAACTTTCACTGTCGCAACAGAGGAATAGTTTTCCTACAATTTTCTCCTATAAATAGGGCCTATCTATGTAAGGAAAAGTATGCCAGAATAATAGAATTCAATCCCTTAATTGGATTCTCTAACATAGATTTTGGCAGTTAATATATATTTCTCTTTTAGGAAGTATTTTGTTTCTTTACCGTCTTAGTAGTACTCTTATCTACTCCATAATGGATTAAACTACTCCAGTTGGATACTTGAAAAAGCTTGCTAAGTTACTATAATATATATTCAATTCTATATGCTCTTGTTCGAGAAGCTATCCAAATCTCCATTTATTGTACCAAAAGAAGTAAGGTGTTGATTATTTAATATTGTCTAATCTAACTATTCTATTTTATAACTACTGTTGTGCTAATTTGTATTCGGAAGAAGAAAAATAAAGTGCAGTAAATAGTTATAAATATAATAGCCATTGGACAAATTAATATAATCTCAGTTACTTACAAGTGTCTCTAGTATTACTTATTTCAATCTTTATCCGAAAAAGAAAGTGATTTGATTAAGTCTATTGATCTAACGGGAACTAATCGAAAGAGGTTTTTGTTATCATTGATACAACTAAGGCAAGAAAATATTTCTGTTCTTATCATCACTAATTTTAAATTATTTAATTACACTAATCGGAATATGCGTTTTAGATAGTTACTTTAAAGTGAAAAAATATAATTGTATTAGAAATAAGCAATTATACTTTTGATAAATAAGTATTAGAGTTTGAATCTTATTATATAAATCTTATCAAGTGGCTTCAAGGATTCCCAATGCTTTCTTATTATTTCTACTCAATTAGTTCTTTGCCTTTAAAAATCTTAAAACTTTCGCTCACTCATAAATTTGATTCTCCTAAATAGTGATGAAGATAATCTAAATTCACAACATAGATGTTCCAATCTCTGTGGGACAATATCTTAAACTGTATTATAATTTGACAAAGCACGAGCAATAATTACTATGTACATTAGCATCGTCAATTTTTTGGTGTCGTTGCTGGGGATTGACAATTATCTACTTAAGATCAATTATCTTTTTACTAATTTGTGAAACCATTTTTTTTCTAATGCTTATTTTATTTTCTTTCTTATTCTCAGTAATTTCAACTAGTTTATGACCCGATATTCTTGTATATAGTTGTTTGAATACGATCTTAAAACTAAAAGATCTTTACGATTGTGCAGGAAAGGATACACTTCAAATTTTCATAGCACAACTAGAAACGACATGGAACAATATGAAAGACTTCTCAACGATCCACCACTTATAATTCCACCAATTTCAGAAGACCAATTTGATGAAGAAGCACCACATCCAGCTAATATAATTCTGAGGGATTATGCTAGACCTAATCAATTTAATTGTGAATCAAGTGTTAGAAGACCTCCTATGGCAGCTAACAATTTTGAAATCAGGACTGGTTTGATCCAATCAATTCAATAATCTTGTCTGTTCATTGGAGATCCCAGTGAAGACCCACATAGTCAATTGATTAATTTTCTTGAGCTTGTTGAAATAGCTAAGTATAGCGGGGTGTCACCAAATGTAATTAGGCTAAGGCTTTTTCCTTTTTCTCTGAAAGGTGAAGCTAAAGCTTGGTTACGTAGTTTGCCTAGAGGATCCATCACAACATGGGATCATATGCCTCAAAAATTTCTAAACAAATATTTTTCTCCTGCTAAAACAACAAAAATGAGACAAGATATTAATAATTTTTTGTAAATTGACACCGTGTCAGTTTATCAGGCTTGGGAAAGATTAAAAGGTTTATTGAGAAAATGTCCTCATCATGGAATTCCCAATCACATGCTTCTATACATTTTTTTGTCACGAGGTAAAACCCTTATCGAGAAATGTCATAGATACAGCTGCCGGAGGTTCCATAATGGGAAAAACTATTGATGAATCCTTACAATTGTTAAATGAAATTTTTGAAAGTGCAGTGCAGTAGCCATCTGACCGTGTTACTATAAAAAATGTAGCAACTGTAAACCAGTTAAATACTCTGAATACCTTAACTCAACAAATTGCTTCCTTAGCAAAAAGGTTTGAGACTTTTAAGGTAAATCCACAACAATATGAACGTTGTGACATTTGTGGTGAGAATCGTCTCAATCATGAATGTCAAGCCACAAATCTAAATGATGAACATGTAAACTTAATTGGCTACAAATCTTACCCCTATGGAAGTCCCATGGCTCAGAAACATCCAGGATTCCAATGGAGTAAACCCAATGGTGCTCAAAACTCACAATTTTTAAAACAACAGGCACAGGGACCACCAGGATTTCAAAATCAGAATAAGGCGCAACAAAATTTCAGGCCTTATCAGCTTAAGCCACAGTAATCTCATGCACCTAGCCTTGAAGATTTGATGTACAAATACATAAAGGCTACATATGTGAAAATGAAGAGTCATAATTCATCGTTGAAAATTTAGAAATTCAGGTAAGTCAATTGGCAACTCTTTTGTCAGGAAAAATTCAAGGACCATGGCCAAGCAACACTGAGCAAAATTTGAAGGAGCATCTCAAAACTATTGTGTCACGATTAGGAAAGAATTTGGATGACCCATGTCCAAATCAAGAAGGTAAGGTATAGGAAGAAAATAGAAAAAAGGAGACCCCACCAATGTAACATCTGAATAGCCAGAAGAAAAAAAGAAAAAAAGAAAGAAAGAACAATTTCACAAGAAAATCCTCCCTCTGAGGACATTCCTTTTCCTTAAAAAATGAAAAGAGAAAATCTTGATAAACTATTTTCTAATTTCTTGAAATTTTGATACATAAATATTCTATTTACTGATGCTTTAATGAAAATTCTCTCGTACGCCAAGTTTTTAAAAGATATTTTGTCAAGTAAGAGAAAATTGGAAGAAATCTATGTGGTTAAGCTTACAGAAAAATGCAGTGCTATCCTTCAAAATAAGCTTTCACAAAAACATGGTGACCTAGACATCTTTACAATTCCTTGTACTCTTGGAGGTGTTCATTTTGAAAAATCATTGTGTGATTCTGGCGCTTCAATAAATCTGATGTCTTTCTTAATTTTAGAAAATTAAGAAAATGAAAAATACAATTTTTTCTTTACAGCTAGCTGATTCGAGTACTAAAAATGCTAAGGGAATTATTGAGAATGTACTTGTCCGAGTTGACAAGTTTGTATTTCCAGTAGACTTTATAGTACTTGAAATCACAGAAAATAGTGATGTACCTTTGATTCTGTGTAGACCATTTCTGGCAACTGGTAGAGAAATCATCGATGTTCATCAAGGTCAATTGATATTAAGGATTGATGAAGAGAAAGTCATCTTTGACATGCAGAAAAATAATGAGATATATTAAGGATGATTCATCATCTCCTTGTGTTCACATTGACTTATTAAGTGATCTTGCAGATAAATACAAAGATGGTCAACTAATCTCTGACTCATTAGAAAGATGTCTGGTAAATTGTTGCTCTAAAAATGATGATGACCAAAGAATTAAAGAAGAAGCTGAAACACTGGAAAGTGGACCACAAAATGAGGAAGTTTTATCAAAAGAAGTTCAACAAAAAATTGAACTCAAAACTTTACCTTCTCATTTAAAATATGTTTTTCTTGAAGCATCACAATTTTCAGTGATCATTTCCTGTTCTTTGAATGTAGAACAAGAAGACAAATTGGTTAGAGTCTTGAAAGAACACAAGAAAGATTTGGGGTGGACTGTAGATGATATTAAAGGAATCAACCCAGCCATTTGTATGCACAGAATTCTCATTGAAGAAGATTATAAATCAATAGTCCAACCTTAAATGAGACTTAACCCAGCAATGCAAGAGTAGTTAAAAAAGAAGTGGTGAAACTTTTGGCAGCAGTTATCATCTACCAATATTTGATAGCCCTTGGGTAAGTCATGTGCAAGTGGTACCAATAATGAGCTCATACCTACAAGGACAGTTACAAGATGAAGAGTTTGTATCGATTACAGACGTCTCAATAACGCTACTAGAAAAGATCACTTTCATTTACCTTTCATTGACCAAATGTTGGAAAGAGTAGCAGAATGTGATTTTTACTGTTTTCTTGATGGTTATTCAGGTTATAACCAGATTCCAACTGCACCACAAGATCAGGATAAGACAATTTTCGTATGTCCCCATTGAACGTATGCTTATAGGAGAATGCCATTTGGTTTGTTTAACGCCCCTGCTACATTTCAACGTTGCATGTCAACCATTTTTTCTCACATGACTAAGAAGTTCTGGAGATTTTGACGGATGACTTTACACTTTTTGCCAAAGCATTTGAAGATTGTCTTCAGCACATGACCTTAGTTCTTAAGAGATGTGAAGAGACAAATTTAATTCTTAATTGGGAGAAATGCCATTTCATGGTCACAGAGGAAATTTTTTTAGTACATAAAATCACTGCAAAAGGATAGAACTTGATAAGGCAAAATTAATCTTATAACACGATTTTCGCCTCCCAGCACAGTTAAAGGCATGAGGAGTTTTCTAGGACATGCGGGTTTTTATAGAAGGTTTATAAAAGATTTTTCAAAAGTCACAAAACCTCTAACTAACCTACTAATGAAAGATGTAAAGTTTGATTTTACTGAGGATTGCAGAAAAGCATTTGAAGGTCTTTAGGAAAAATTAACAAATGCCCCTATTGTTATCTCACCAGACTGGAACAAACCCTTTGAGGTAATGTATGATGCATGTGATACAACTATTGGAGCTGTAATAGGACAAAGACAAGATAAAATTTTCCGTCCCTATTGCTATGCCAGTAGAACTTTGAATGAAGCTCAGCTGAATTATCCCACAACAGAAAAAGAACTATTAGCAGTGGTATTTGCTTTTGATAAAATTCTTTCTTATTTAATAGGAACAAAGGTTACAATATTCACTAATCATAAAGCATTAAAATATTTCTTGGCAAAGAAACATGCAAGACCCAGATTACTAAGATGGATATTATTCTACAAGAATTTGACCTTGAAATTAAAGACAAAAAGGGATCAGAAAATCAAGTAGCAGATCACCTTTCCAGGTTGGAAAATCCATCCAATTGAGACAACATATATCCGAGAAGAATTTTCGGATGAACACATTTTCTCCATCATCGCTGTTGTTAACCGACTCCCTTGGTTTGCCGATATTGCTAACTTACCTTGTTGGAAAATGGATACCAAAGGAATTCTCTCATCAGCTCTGACGATCCTAGGGGGTCATCACGTGTTTTCTTACCATTCTGTACTTCCGAGGTACTGAAAACCCTATCTGGGTTTGCCTCAATTTGCTTGCGCAGTCTAAGCGTGTATTCAGAAAGCATAGATATGAATTCTATGAGAAACAAATGCTAAATTTTGATATTAAATTGAATAAATTTGACTTCACTCAATATTTTAGTTAAACGGATTCGGACCTGTGAATTGACGGTCCCGAAGGGTCCGTAGGAAAATATGGGACTTTGGCGTATGCTTGAAATCGAATTCCGAGGTCCCATGTCCGAGAAATAAATTTTTGCAAAATTGTTTTTTGGAAATAATTAAGGAAATTGGAAGTGAAATTTGAGCAAAATATTATGGTATCGGACCCATATTTTTGTTATGATGCCGCGTACAAGTCTTATATATGGTTTGAGCACTTCATATAAAATTTTGTTGAAAACGGACGTCGTTTAACGTGTTTTGGACATAAAATGAAAATTTGATATTTTATGAAAATTAGGAGGAAATCATGAGTTTTGAGGCTTAATTCGATGTATATGATGTTATTTTGATGATTTGATCGCGCGAGTAAGTTGTTAGGATGTTATTGAGGTTGTGTGCATATTTGATTTGGAGCCCCGAGGGCTCAGGTGAGTTTTGGATAGGCGTTGGAGTACATTATTAACCTTGAAAGTTGCTGGTATGAACTGACCTGCAGGCTTCGCATTTGTGATATTGCAAATGCGCGTGGCCCTTTGCAATTGCGAAGTAAGCCCAGGCCAGCCCTTCTTGCATATGCGAGCATTTCTTTGCAAATACGACAATGCTCATGCTGCCAGCGATCGCAAATGCGATCGTTATGTCGCAAATGCGACCCTCACATCGCAAATGCGAAGGTCCCAAAACTAGAATATACGAACCCTGTTTTGCATTTTCCATGTTAGCAGAGGTCGGGGTTTGCAATTGCGAACCCTAGTTCGCAATAGCAACATCTGCAACCTGCAATTTTTATACTTAGTCGAAATTTGGACATTTTTCAACCCATTTTCAAAACACAACTCCTTTGGGCGATTTTCCAAGAACAAGACCTCTTCCAAATCATTTGTACCTTGGTTTTTACTTATTTCTTTCAATATTTAACATCATTTAACATGTTTCCAACTTAAAATCAATGATTTTCATGGGTGAAATTGGAGGTTTGGGGTAGAACCTAGATTTTTTTTAAAATTGGGAATTTGGACCTCAATTTGAGGTTTGATTTCAAAACAATCATATATTTGGGTTCGTGGGGGGAATGGGTAACTGGATTTTTGTTCGAACCTCGGGTTTTGACCACGTTGGACTGAGGGGTATTTTGGTTATTTTACCTAAAATTGCGTCTTTGCTTTAAATTGAATAGTAGAATCAGTTTCTTGAGATGTTATTTATGAGATGCAATTGAAATGAATAGATTTGGGCCATTTGGAGTCGGATACTCATGGCAAACGTGGGGTTTCAAGTTGAATAGAAGCCGGTTTGAAGTAAGTGGCTTATCTAACCTTGTGTGGGAACCTTTCCCCTTAGGATATGTTACTTGGTAATTAAGTGCCTTGTACGTGAGGTGACGAGCGCGTACTTGAGCTAATTGTTGAAAATCCTATTTTTACTTAAGATATTGAAACTGAGTTTTCTTTCGTATTTCTTTATTTTACTTGCAATTATAACCTGTGTGAGATTAGAAAAGAATGTATAGTTTAATTACTTGCCTACTTGATTATGTTGCCCTGACTGTATTATATGAAGCAGTTATGCTAGTACTACCTGTTTCTTGTCTTTTTGTACTTCCCTTATGTATATCTCCTCGTTGTGGCTGCATATTTACATTGGGACTACAGATGTGGGATTCCGGTAGCTCCCCCTTGTTTGTTTACTTTGGGACTACGTGTTAGATTCCCGGTAGATCCCCCCGCACATTTACTTTGGGACTGCGGGTTTGATTCCCGGTAGATCCCCCTGCACATTTACTTTGGGACTACGGGTTAGATTCTCGATATATTCCCCTGCACATTTACTTTGGGACTACTGATTAGATTCTCGATAGATCCCCCTGCTCATTGATATTGAAATGGACTACAAGACGGTATCCTGGGAGATCCTCTTTATTGGTATTGATATGAAAATGGACTACAGGACGGTATCCTGCAAGATCTTCGTTATTGGTATTGATATGGAAATGGACTACAGGACGGTATCCTGCGAGATCCTCGTTATTGGTATTGGTATGGAAATGGACTATAGGACAGTATCCTGGGAGATCCTCGTTGTTGGTATTAACATAGAAATGGACTACATGAGTATTCTGGGAGATGCTCGTAATTGGTACTGATATTGAGCTGTTTTACTCTGTGTTATGTTATCCTCGGTGTGTTGATTGTTGTTTGATTAACCTAACTTACTTCACAGCTGTATTCTATTATTTCTCCTTATTTCATACTGTTATTAGAATTCTTATTATATTGTTTAATCTTGGTAGGGCCCTGACTTTCCTCGTCACTACCCGACCGAGGTTAGGCTTGGCACTAACTGAGTACCGCTATGGTGTACTCATGCCTCTTCTACGCATGTTTTTATGTGCAGGCCCATGTACTTCTTCTCAGGCGCACTATTCCCAAGGCGGAGATGTCTAGCAGAGACTTCGAGGTATATCTGCCACGCTCGTAAACCATGAGTCTCTATCTTATTCAAGCATTTAGTAGATTGCTTTCCCCTTCTTTCAGTTGCTTAGACATTCTGGAGTTAGAGCAGTATATTATGTTTCTATTAGCATGTGTTGCTCGTGAGTTTCTGAGTTTTGGGATGAGATTGTATACTTTTGCATTTTGAGTCGTATATGCCAAGTGGCTTTTATATACAACTGTTTACTTGTTCAGTTTTTAATTAATTATTCTGCAAGCTATATTGTTTTCCGCATTGTTAGGCTTACCTAGTTATAGGAACTAGGTGCCATCATGACGTGTTCAAGGAGGGCAAACTGGGGTCGTGACAAGTTGGTATCAGAGCTCTAGGTTCATAGGAGTCACGAGACATATGCCGGTTTATTTGAGTCTTGAGGATCGGTACAGAGACATCTGCACTTATCTACGAGAGGCTTTGTAACCGTTAGGAACATTTCCACTTCATTTGATTTCCTTGTCGTGCGATATTTTGACATCACAAAATTCTTAACTCCTGTCTTCTATTTTCTTACAGATGGTAAGGACACGCACTACTCGAGATGATCAAACACCCACGCCCCCTACTGCAACCGTTAGAGGCCGGGGCCGAGGTAGAGGTCGAGGCCGCACACGTGGTGTAGCCAGAGCACCTGCGCGAGCTACCGCCGAGGCACCACCCGCAGATCCAGCCGGAGCCCAGTCACCTGGCACACCTACTACTGCCACTACTACTCCAGCTCTCCAGGAGACTCTGGCTCATTTAATGAGTATGCACACCACCTTTACTCAGGCAGGGTTGCTTCCCCTTCCCCTACGTCCGCACTCCTGAGCAGCGAGTGTAGGTTGAGCATGCTCCTGAGATTATTCCTGCACCGCCTGCAGCGCCTGTTCAGCCAGAGGGTGGGTCAGCTACATATGAGGACGAGCAGCGGAGACTTGAGAGGTTCAAGAAGTATGATCCCCCAATGATAAGTTGATTAGCATCAGACGATTCCTTGGGATTTCTAGAGTAGTGTCATCGTATTCTTCGCACTATGGGCATAGTAGAGTCCAGCGGGTTTCCTTTACTGCTTTTTAGCTTCGGGGAGCCGCCTATGATTGGTGCCACACATATAAGATAGAAAGTCCCTTTGAGGCTACTTCACTTACTTGGACCCAGTTCTCAGATATTTTTATGAGAAATTTTTCCCCTTAGAGTCTCAGGGATGCATCGCGCGCAAAGTTTGAGCATTTGCGCCATAGTGCTTTGATTGTTTCAGAGTATGTTATCCGTTATACTAGATTGGCCAGGAATGCACCGGCCTTGGTTGCTACAGCCTACGAGAGCGTTAGTAGGTTCATCAAGGGTCTTATCCCACCCATCATATCTGGCAAAGCTCGAGAGTTTGAGATGGACATTCCTTATCAGCAGGTAGTGAGCATTGCAAGGAGGATCCAGAGTATGCTCGCAAGGGAGCAAATAGAGAGAGGCCAAGAGGTCTCGAGAATTGAGCCACTACTATGGTGCCCGTACCTCAGCAGCAGATTGACATGGTAGGGGTTTTGTGGGTCGTCCCATTCATTCAGCTCTTTCAGCAGCCAACAGTGCTCCAGCTCCGCCTATACCTCAGGAGCCTTACTATGCACCTCCAATTTCTAGCGCACCTCTTGCGCGTGATGTGACCTAGCCCTAGCCAGTCACAGCCATCGTGCCCTCCTAGAGCTTGTTTTGAGTGTGGTGATACATGCCATATGGTTAGGGACTACCCCAGACTTGGTAGGGGTGCATTTTCACAGACTGCTCAACCACAGCGTGCCCCACAGAGTTCCCAGGCTATGGTTACAACTCTAGTTGCCGCCTCACCTGCTCAGCCAGCTAGAGGTTGAGGTCGGGGAGGTAAAGGTTTCCCTCGATGGGGAGGCCAGGCCAGATATTATGCCCTTCCTGCTCGTGCCGAGGCTGTTGCCTCCGACTCTATTAACATAGGTATTATACTGGTTTGTCACAAAGAGGCATCGGTTCTATTTGATCCGAGCTCTACTTATTCTTCTGTGTCTTTTTATTTTGCTCCGCATTTGGGTGTCCCTTGGGATTCTTTGAGTGCCCCTATTTATGTTTCTACTCCTGTAGGGGATTCTCTTGTTGTGGATCGCGTTTATCAGTCATGTTTAGTTACTATTTGCGATTTTGAGACTTGAGCGGATTTATTGTTACTCGGTATGGTTGATTTTGACATTATTTTGGGCATGGACTTGTTTTCGCCCCATTTTTATATCCTTGATTGTCACGCCAAGGCTGTGACGCTGGCTATACCAGGTATTCCGTGTGTTTAGTGGAATGGTACTTTAGATCACACTCCTAGTAGAGTTATCTCCTTTCTTAAGGCTCGGGGTATGGTTGAGAAGGGTTGTGCCGCGTATTTAGATTATGTGAGGGGTGTTAGTGTTGATACCCCTTTTGTTGATTCTGTTCCAGTGGTACGGGATTATCCCAATGTGTTTCCAGCTGATCTTTAGGCATGCCGCCCACTAGAGACATTGATTTTGGCATCAACCTCTTACCGTTCACTTAGCCCATTTCCATTCCTCCGTATCGTATGTCTCCTTCTAAGCTGAAGGAATTGAAGGATCAGTTGCAAGAATTTCTTGATAAGGATATTATTCAACCTAGTGTTTCACCGTGGGGTGCTCCTATTTTGTTTGTGAAGAAGAAGGGTGGTTCTATGCGTATGTTCATTGATTATCGTCAATTGAAAAAGGTTACAATAAAGAACCGTTATCATTTACTCTTATTGATGATCTGTTTGACCAGCTTCAGGGCACACATGTGTTTTGTAAGATTGACTTGTGCTCAGGTTATCATCAGTTGAAGATTCAGGAGCCAGATATCTCGAAGACTACCTTCAGGATTTGGTATGGTCATTACGAGTTCCTTGTTATGTCATTTGGGCTGACCAATGCCCCCAACAACTTTTATGCATTTGATGCACAGTGTGTTTAGGCCATATCTCAACTCGTTCATTATTGCTTTGTTGATGATATTCTGGTGTATTCCCAGAGTCGGGAAGATCACGAGTAAGAGCTGAGGACCATGCTTCAGGTCTTGAGAGAGAAGAAGTTACATGCGAAGTTTTCAAAATATGAGTTTTAATTGGATTCAGTGGCATTCTTAGGCCATGTAATTTCGAGCGAGGGCATTTGGTTAGATCCGATGAAGATAAAGGTCGTGCAAAATTTGCCCAGGTCGTCCTCAGCTACAGAGATTTGTAGTTTCCTTGGCTTGGCGTGCTACTACTGTTGCTTTGTGGGGGGGGGGGGGTTCATGGATTGAGGCCCCTATGACTAGGTTGACCCAGATGGGTGCCCCATTTCAGTGGACAGAGGAGTGTGAGACAAGCTTTCATAAGCTCAAGATAGCTATGAATACAACCCCAATTTTGATATTACCTACGGGTTCAGGGTCTTATACTGTCTACTGTGATGCCTCGAGAGTTTGCCTTGGAACGGTGTTGATGCAGGATGGTAGGGTGATTGCCTATGCATCTAGACAGTTGAAGATACATGAGAAAAACTACCATGTCCACGACCTTGAGTTAGCTACTATTATTCATACCTTAATGATCTGGCGTCATTATTTGTATGGTATGCCTTGTGAGATTTATACTGACCATCGGAGTTTACAACAGTTGTTCAAGCAAAAGGATCTGAATTTGCGCCAGAGGAGGTGGTTAGAGTATTTGAAAGATTATGATATCACTATTCTGTATCACCCGGGCAAGGCCAATATAATGACCCCCATTTGCTTGTCCTTAAGGACAAGGTTAAGCGTGGTGATGCCAGAGATGTGACCATTGTAGATGATGGGGTATTGATGATGTAGGGCCGTGTTTGTGTGCCCATTGTTGATGGGCTACAAGTGTTGATTCTAGCAGAGGCCCATAATTTGCGGTATTCCATCCATCCGGGTGCCGCAAAGATGTATCCGGACTTGAGGCAACACTATTGGTGGATGTGGATGAAGAAGGATATAGTTGGATATGTGCTTAGATGGATCAATTGTCAACAGGTGAAGTATGAGCACCAGAGACCGGGTGGATTGCTCCATCAGATAGAGATAACGAAGTGCAAATAGGAGAGGATCACCATGGATTATTTAGTTGGAATCCCACGGACCTTGAAGAAGTTTGATGCTATTTGGGTTATTTTGGATTGGCTGGCCAAGTCCGCTCATTTCATTCCTATCTGTGCTACTTATTCTTATGAGCGGTTGGCCGAGATTTATATCCGGGAGATCGTCTGTCTGCCTGGTATTCCAGTTTCCATTATTTCAGACAGAGGTACTTAGTTTACATCGCAATTCTGGAGAGTCGTGCAGCAGGAGTTAGGTACCCGGGTGGAGTTGAGCCCAACTTTTCACCCCTAGACGAACGGACAGTCCGAGAGCGCACTATTCATCTTCTTGGGGATATGCTCCATGTGTGTGTGATTGACTTTAAAGGGTCTTGGGATCAGTTCTGTCCCTTAGCATAGTTTGCCTATAACAACAGTTATCATTCCAGCATTCAGATGGCACTGTATGAGGATTTATATGGTAGAAGGTGTAGATCTCCGGTTGGATGGTTTGAGTTGGGGAAGGCTCGATTGCTAGGTACAAATTTGATTCAGGAGGCCTTGGACAAGGTCAAGATCATTTAGGACAGGCTTCGTTCAGCTCACTATAGGCAGAAGAGTTATGCAGATCGCAAGGTTCGAGATGTAGCATTTTATGATTTGTGAGCGGGTATTGCTCTGAGTATCGCCTACGAAGGGCGTGATGAGATCTTGCAAGAAGGGAAAGATTATCCCTAGGTACATTGGCCTGTTTGAGATTCTTCATCGAGTGGGAGAGGTAGCATATGGACTCGCATTGCCGCCTAGCTTATCAGCCATGCATCTAATTTTCCATTTATCCATGCTCCGGAGGTATAACGGCGATCCAACCCACGTGTTAGATTTCAGCACTGTCCAGTTGGACAAGGAGTTGTCCTATGTGGAGGAGCCGATAGCTATCACAGGCCTGCAGGTTCGTTAGTTAAGGTCTAAGAGATTTCCTTCTGTTCGGGTCCAATGGAGAGATTAGCCTCCTGAGGCATCGACCCGGGAGTCCGAGTCTGATATGCGGATATGTTACTTGGTAATTGAGTGCCTTGTACGTGAGGTGACGAGCGAGTACTTGAGCTAATTGTTGAAAATCCGATTTTTACATAAGATATTGAAACTGAGTTTTCTTTGGTATTTGCTTTATTTTACTTCCAATTATAACCTATGTAAAATTAGAAAAGCATGTCTAGTTGATTTAAATTGTCTATTTGCTTAAGTTGCCTTGACTGTATTACATGAAGCATGTTATGCTAGTACTACCTGTTTCTTGTCTTTTTGTACTTCCCTTATGAATATCTCGTGGTTGTGGTTGCGCATTTACATCGGGACTACGATGTGAGATTCCGATAGCCCCCCATTGTTTGTTTACTTTGAAACTACGGGTTAGATTCTCGGTAGATCCCCCTGTACATCTACTTTGGGACTACGGGTTAGATTTCCGATAGATCCCTCTGCACATTTACTTTGGTACTACAGGTTAGATTCCCGATAGATCCCCCTGCACATTTACATTAGGACTACGGGTTAGATTTCTGGTAGATCCCCCTGCTCATTGATATCGAAATGGACTACAGGATGGTATCCTGGGAGATCCTCGTTATTGGTATTGATATGGAAATGGACAACAGGATGGTATTGGGAGATCCTCGTTATTGGTATTGTTATGGAAATGGACTACATGACGATATCCTGGGAGATCCTCGGTATTGGTATTGATATGGAAATGGACTACAAGACGATATCCTGGGAGATCCTCGTTATTGGTATTGATATGGAAATGGACTACAAGATGGTATCCTGGGAGATCCTCGTTATTGCTATTGATATGGAAATGAACTACAGGACGTTATCCTGGGAGATCCTCGTTGTTGGTATTGACATGGAAATGGACTACTGGACAGTATTCTGGGAGATCCTCGTAATTGGTACTGATATTGAGATGTTTTAATCTTTGTTATCTTATCCTCGGTGTGTTGATTGTTGTTTGTGTAACCTGACTTACTTCACAGTTGTATTTCATTATTTTTGCTTATTTCATACTGTTGTTAGCATTCTTATTATATTGTTTAATCTTAGTAGGGCCCTGACCTTCCTCGTCACTACCTGACCGAGGTTAGGTTTGGTACTTACTGAGTATCGCTGTGGTGTACTCATACCTCTTCTGTGCATGTTTTCATGTGCAAACCCGAGTACTTCTTCTCAGGCACACTATTCCCTAGGCGGAGACGTCTAACAGATATTTCGAGGTACATCTGCCGCATCCGCAGATCAGGAGTCTCTATCTTATTCCAGCATTTAGTAGATAGCTTTCCCCTTCTTTCAGTTGCTTAGACATTCTTGAGTTAGTGCAGTATATTACATTTCTATTAGCCTGTGTTTCCCGTGAATTTTCGGGTTTTGAGTTTAGATTTTAGACTTCCGCATTTTAGTTATATATGTCGAGCGGCTTTTATGTACAATTTCTTTAGTTGTTCAGTTTTTAATTAATTATTCCGCAAGCTATGTTATTTTTTCCATTGTTAGGCTTACCTAGTTATAGGAACTAGGTTCAATGACGGCATGTTCACGGAGGGCGAATTAGGGTTGTGACATCAGCAAGAGAAAACTTATGACCGACATAAAATATTATTGTTGGGACAATCCTTTCTTGTTTAAATTTTGTGCAGATGGAATTATCAGAAGATGTGTTCCTGAATAAGAAATGACAAAAATTCTTTATCAATGTCATGATGGAGCAGTAGGTGGGCATTATAGAGAAACTCGAACAACAGTAAAAATCTTGGAAGCAGGTTTCTTTTGGCCATCACTTTTCAAAGATGTAAGATAGTGTGTTCAATCATGTGATCACTGTCAAAGAATGGAAAATATTTCAAAAAGGGATGAAATGCCTCTTAACGCCATTCTTATTTGTGAGATATTTGATGTACGAGATATTGATTTTATAGGTCCCTTTCCTTCCTCCAATTATTTTAAATATATTTTGATTGCATTTGATTATGTGTAAAAATGGGTAGAAGCAATAGCTACCAGAACAGGCGATGCGAAAATTGTGTGCAGTTTCTTGAAAAAGAATATTTTTACACGGTTTGAAACTCTCCGATTAATCATGAGTGACCAAGGTACGCATTTTATGAATAAATAATTTGAAGTCTTATTATCTAAATGGGTCACACATAAGACTGGTACACCTTATCATGCTTATATAAATGTTCAAGTTGAAGTTTCAAATAGGGAGCTAAAAAGAATCTTGGAAAAAACTATTGGACTATCTAGAAAAGATTGGGCATTGAAAGTGAATGATGCTTTATGGGCCTATAGAACAGCATATAAAACACTAACTGGCACATCGCCATATAAGTTTGTTTTTGGAAAAGCATGTCATCTACCAGTAGGACTAGAATGTAAATCTTTCTAGGCAATTAAAGTACTAAACATAGAACCAACAAATGCCGATCAACAACATTTGTTGCAACTCAATAAACTAGATGAATTTCGATTAAGCTCATACGAAAATGCCTGTTTGTACAGTGAGAAAGTGAAAAAATGGCATGATAAGTTAATCAGGTACAAGGAACTCAAAGTAGGGGACAAAGTTATTTTGTATAATAGCCGACTAAACTTTTTCTAGGAAAGTTCAGATCAAGGTGAACATGACCATATGCAATAACTGGTGTGACACAATTTGGAGCTTTTGAAATTCAACATGTCAATGGTGGAGACAAATTCAAGGCTAATGTACGCCGGTTGAAGTTATATCTTAGAGGACAGTACAAGAGACATACATCCATTACAATGATACGATAAGAAAGCAACAAAAATAAGTTGAGCTGGCGACATTAAACTCAGAATTAATTCTTTTTCAAGCAAGTAAATATTATATATACATATAGAGCTCATACTATACCTAAGATTATTGAGCATACAAATAATTATTATGATAGCTTCTATAATTACATATATCTACTTGTGTGTTATAAACTAAAGCAAAAGACAAGAACAATAGAACAAGAACAATAGCAATAGAGAGAAGAGTAGAGAGAGTTCTTCTTATTGAGTTGAGAGGGGTGGTTTACAATGGTAGAGAGCACCTCTATTTATAGGGAGGAGGAAGATCTTGCTACCAATAATAGGACTCTAAAATCTCTCTAATTAAATACATTAAAGACATTCACCTTAAATAGAAGTGTAAGAATCTTCTATTTCATAACACTCCCCCTTGAATGTCTATTCAATGATGTGCCTTGTTAAAACCTTAAAACAAAACCCAATGGGAAAAATTAAAGTAAGGAAAGAGTACACATGTTTGAATATGCGCCTATTGGTTGCCTCGTTAAAAACCTTGCAAGGAAAACCCAGTGGGACAAAACCTTGTAAGGGAAAAAGAGTGCAACGCGCATTGACTCCCCCTAATGAGTACATCGATTTATATCCTTGAGCATTTGCATTCCAATCTTGTGCATCATCTTCAAAACGATCTTTAGTAGATGCTTGATGAATAAATCAACCATATTGACTTGAATAAATATTCCGCAACTTGAAATCATCATTCTTGATGGATATAAACATCTTCATATAATGTCGTGGAATAGCTCTTCAATATCTCCATAGATGCATTCTCAAATCCATCATGCTTATAGTTATGGCAAGATTCATATGTACACAAATTGTACTTAGGATGTGGTACTTCAGGACCAAGAATTGCATATGCTTCAAGCAACTTAAATCTTTCAAGTTAAGTCATATAAGTCGCATAATAGACTTTAGCTGCATATCAAGTTTTCATGTCATGCTAAGAAAATAAGATATCGAAAATTGACTATACATACCTTTGACTTTATACTTTCAAGCATATGAACTATAGGTTCAAAGCTACATGTCTTTCATATGGAATCAATTCTTCTTGAATTGTATCTCTTCCATTTAGTTACTTTCTTTGAGTCAGCAAATGCGTATAGCATGCTTTGCAATATGTTGCAATTTGAATTATCCCTTTTATGAACTTCAGGTTCATATCATGATATTCGGGGATATACATATACAAATGAGAATTCATCCCATGTAACATTTTCTCAAGTGTTTATCATGTCTCCCCCTCATGTTAGTAAAGCTAACATGTTTCCTCAACTTTGGGAAATCATCTTTGTGCATTATGTCAATATACACAGCACCTTAATATAAGATGAAATTATTTGGTTCCTGACCCTGAACCACTTTTGAGGGGAGAATATGCTCTTGTATACAACTTATATCAAACTGATATATATATAACTTAGTTCTCATAAGAAACAGTTTAGCTATTAAGTGGCAGCACTCAATAATTATCTTGCTAAACCAACTTTAATATAAACCAACTTATCAAGATGAACTGTCTTGAGTAGAGAATCTGGAAACTATGCTCGAAGTTAGATTACTGAGCGCTTTACCTCGCAAGCACTGCCAGGCTGCGGGTTAATAACAATGGCGCATGTAACCATATCATAGATGCATCATATGTGGTATACATGGCAGGTGAATGGGCCCATATTCACCTTTGATATTTCCAGAATTTATGGGCTTCAACCCGAACTCTTTAGTTGGTCCGTTCATTAATGAGAACAAGTGATACAAGAGTATTCGTAAAGAACTTTCTAGTTCTTTAATATTCACCTATGTGAATTTGCACATCATACTTAAAATGAGATGGCTAACATGAATGCCAACTGAATAAATTATCAATATTGGTAAACTTCAAATTTACACCATGACATGTGCACTTATCAATAAACTTCGGGTTTATTATGACATGGGTTTTATACCAATAGATATCCACTTTATTGTGGCATTCTTTCGTTTGTGTAGTACAAACTAGAGAACAAAACGGGTAGCTTTTCATATACAAATTACCCCGCTACAAGTTGTAGTAATAGGAGAATCAAAGCCTTCCTTTATGTATAGTCTCAATATAATCAATCGCTTTCGCGTGTACTTTGGAAACTGAATAAGTTTCTTTGAGACTTACTACAGCACAATACTCAATTGTGTTTCTCCAACATAGTAATAATTGGCTCTTCGAGAGCTCTCAATTAATTTTGTACTACCACAGACTGAGGTTCGAGATCCTCACATTCTTGCATTCCGTATTTTCAAGAGTCTCAGGCTCAATAGATTCTTCGTGAATCTCGGAATAAATCAAATCATGAGCGTCCTCATGTGATTCTTTCATAGTGTCATTTAGATCGTTCTTTTTCCTCTTTCTAGGATTTCGATCTTTGGAACCTAATGGTCTGCCACGCTTCTGGCGTGCATTTGACTCATTGGATATGACACTAGATATTTGTCCAATAGGGACTTCAATACGGATCGGAACATTTTCCGCGTGAATGTGGGATTTCGTTATCCTCTTCAAGTCCGTAAATGCGTCAGGCATTTGATTTGCTATTCTTTGCAAATGGATAGTCTTTTGTACCTCTTTCTTTCAAATAGAGGTATGTGGATCAAGATGAGATAATGATACATTTTTCCACAAAATTTCCCATTTGGTTTCACCGACTTCTCCCCCTAATTTTGGGAAAAGTGTCTCATCAAATTGACAGTCTGCAAATAGTGCAGTGAACAAATCTCCTGTCAATGTTTTGAGGTAGCGAATAATGGAGGACGATTCATACTCAACATATATTCCTAACCTTCTTTGCAAACCCATTTTGGTGCGGGATGGCGGTGCTACAGGCACCTATACTGCGCATCCAAAGCTTCTTAAATGGGATATATTGGGTTCATGACCCAAAACCAATTGCAATAGGGAATATTTGTGATAATTCGTCAGTCAGAGACGAACTAGCATTGCTGCATGCGAAATGGCGTGACCCTAAGCCGAAGCGGGCAGCCGACAAAGTAGCATTGCTGCATGCAAAATGGCGTGAACCCAAACCAAAGTGGGCAGCCGACGAACTAGCATTGCTGCATGCAAAATGGCGTGAACCCAAACCGAAATGGGCAGCCTCGTTTTCATGAAGAATTCAAGATTATTCTCATCTATTATCCATTAACTTTGCAAACGCAAGGTTGCGTGATGGCAACAAGCACACATTAGACCATCTACAGGATGCGTCTATCAAGACCATGAAATACCTAAACTGCCCACTAGGTGGGTGAATAGGTCCACAAATGTCCCCTTGTATACGTTCCAGAAACTGGGGTGACTCAGTCCCAACCTTTGTTGGGGATGGTCTGATAATCAGCTTGCCTTGATAACACGAAGTGCAAGGATATTCATTACTTGAAAGAATTTTGAAATTCTTTAACGGATGCCCATATGAGCTTTCTATAATCCGTCTCATCATGGTTGATCCTGGGTGACCCAGTCGATCATGCCAAAGTACAAATGTATTGGACTCAGTATTCTTTAGATTTACTGTTGAATGTGCCTCAATTGCACTAATTCTTGTCCAATACAGGCCACAAGATAAAGACGGGAATTTCTCAATAACCCTCTTTTGGCCGGAGACATTCTTTGAAGTGAGGATGAGATATTCAAGATTATCTTCATCCATTGTCTCAATATTGTACCCATTCCGGCGTACATCTTTAAAGCTCAACAAGTTTCTCATAGACTTGGAGGAGAACATTGCATTCTCTATGATTAACATCGTGCCCTTGGGCAGAGTTACTATAGCTCTTCCGGAGCCTTCAATCAATTTACTACTTCCAGAGATTGTAGTAATGTTTGCCTTACACATATTCAGTTGAGAGAAATACTTCCTTTCTTTGAGTATTGTATGTGTAGTACATGAATCAACTAGGCAAATACATTTACAGTTGGATGTTGATCCAAGTTCGCTTTGTGAGATATCCATTTTGCTTTCCCATAGTTTGACATACAAAAGAAATACATAAATATAAGTATAAACAACTTCAATTCTTTTGTTTCGCGTTTAAACAGCGTTTTGGGAAGCAGTTATTTAGGATATTCGAATATTGTATTCTAATATTCGAATATAATGCCTTGCGGAAAAAATAATACTTTAATGCGAAAAATATTAGATATTCGAATATTTAAGCACATATTCTAATATCTTGCCAGATATTCGAATACAGGAATTCTGATATTCGAATATCTGGCCCAGATATTCGAATATCAGACTCTGATATTCGAATATCTGGCCCAGATATTCGAATATCAGACTCTGATATTCGAATATCTGGCCTGGCGGAAAAAAGTTCATTTTATTGCTAAATATTAGACGATCGACTAGTTTTTAGGTTAGTCGATTACCTCTACTGTACAATAAAAATATTTGAGCATATTGAAACATTCTAAAGGGCTAATACTAACATCATATCATGAATTAACTAATACGAGCTAATGCTAATGACTATTAATTTATTCATTGACTAATACAAGTAGAATCAAACAGCTCCATCTTCTTTCATCATGGTTCCATAACCGATTAGGTGGTCTATCTTTCCCTCGGGTTGCTCAAAGAAGTCTGCCACATCCAGGTGGGTGATATCCTCATTGTCGTCATAGACAAAATTTGTTTCAGGTGCTTTTCTCTTTCGAGATGTTTGATAAAGGTCAACCAAGTGTCTTGGTATACGGCAAGTCCGAGACCAGTGCCCATTTCCACCGCAACGATAACATATAGTTTCTGAACTATTTGCCTTAGGATCTTCTGGACCCCGTTTCTGCTTTCGGTGGTTATCTCTCTTTGGGGGGTGACGGACTTCTTTGGAATTTCTTCCTTGTCCACGTCCTTGGCTTTGACCCCGTTTATGACCGTGATCATGGTCCCTTTTATGTTTGGCATAATGCGAGTGCACCATATCTGCTTCAGGCAGTGGTGTAGACCCATTTGGTCTATTTTCGTGATTTCTCATGAGCAGATCATTATTTCGCTCAGCCACTAGTAAGAGAGAAATCAGTTCAGAGTACTTCGTAAAGCCTTTCTCTCGGTACTGTTGCTGCAGTACCATATTGGAGGCATGAAACGTTGTAAACGTTTTCTCAAGCATATCGTAATCGGAGATGTTATCTCCACATAGCTTCAGTTTAGAAGTAATTCTGAACATAGCAGAATTATATTCAGAAACGGACTTAAAGTCCTGTAGCCTCAGATGGGCCCAATCATATCGTGCTTGTGGCAGAGTAACCAACTTCAGGTTGTCATATCTCTCCTTTAAGCTGTTCCACAAAACGAGTGGATCCTTGACGGTGAGATATTCAATCTTCAAACCTTCGTCAAGGTGGTGGCGCAAGAAAATCAAAGGCCTTCGCACAATCTTGGGTGGATGCTTTTTCTTTATCTTTGAGGGTGTCTCCGAGACCCATAGCATCTAGGTGGATTTCAGCATCCAACACCCATGTCATATAGTTCTTGCCCGAAATTTCAAGGGCAACGAACTTTCTTTTCATAATGTCAGACATACTCGAAAATTAAATTAGGAAGAGGGAAAATACCTTGGATTTTCGA